>JARHVA010000109.1:3455000-4925833 GCA_037957365.1 Torreya grandis
CTCGAGCTCCAGAGAGCTTGGTATCTATTATTATATTAGGATGTATGCCTAAAGGAATGTAATTGTATTATGTATTTGTATATTTTAATAGTAGTTGTTGTATTGTGAGACTAGCCATAGCTATGTCCTATTGTATTTAATTTTCTTGGAGTTGTATAAGATTGATATTATATGTGGTAAATTGAATTAGAAGTACTATTGTACTTAGTTGTGGTTTTGATTTATTGTATTGTTTTATTTTATGGAAGGAATGTTAGGTAAATTGTCTTAAAGAAAAAAAATTACTATATATTCTAAGTAGAACTTAAGGGGTTATAACATGTGGTATTAGAGCTGAGGCTTGAAATCTAGGAACTAATGAGTCCATTAGTGTTTTTGTATCCCTCTACTTATCATAAAGTAGAATTGAGAATGTGTGTGTGGTACATTGAGTGTGTACCCTAAGAGAATTTGTAACCCCTTAAAATATTTCCAAAGGGTTGGTTATCAAGTGTCTCATTGGTGATGGTATTATAAGGTGTATGAGTAGGAGAGTACTTAGCTTAGTTCATGAGTTGTGAATAAAAGTTTAATATCATATTTTCAATATTTTGGTTAAACACCTTGAATGTGATTATGCCTTTCTTGAATCACCTTCATCGTTTGTGTTTTATGTTGTGAGTTTTTTAAAGCATGGAGTGCTTCCCACTAAGGCATATATGCATTATTTTTGTGTCTTACTTATTCAAATCCTAGGAATGGGAATCCTATAAGACCATTCTAGTTTGGCACCACTTAGAGCAGTGGAAACTTTCTTATAATTGAGTGTAGATGTTGTGATTGTGAATTACTTTATGTTAGGAGTTTGTTATGTGGATCAACATCCTTATATTTATTTAGACTTGAAAAGAAGAGTCATATTTATTAAGTAGTTTATAGATGAGTTGTTATGTTGTCACTCTTCTCTTACAACCTTTTAAACTATCAAGAAGATTCTTATGTTTAGGGTGTCAATTTAGAATTTCCTTAGATGAAAACTTGTTTCAAAATTGTTGTTTTATTCCCTTGATTTCATGGGACAGTGTTTACTAATTCTCATTGAGAAAAGTTGTAGGATTAAATGGATTGATGCATCCTTATGGTTCATATTTTATTTCCAATTATGGAAGTAGGTGATGATACCTCACTTACAAGTTTGGTAAGTGAATAGTGATTGGTAACGTGGGTTGTGATGTTTTCTTCTACCATATGAGGGTATATAGGAAGTTTTGTTTATGATATTTTAGGTCTCTAATTTATATTTGTGACTTTTTAGAATCACTATTTTATCTAATTTGTGAACTTGACCACAAGGAGTGGCTAAAAATAAATTTATACTATAGTTGATTATAATTATTATGTTATTAAATACCTTTGTTAGATTGATGTTATTCTCTTTTAAAGCATGTCATTTTGAAGAGTAATATGTGTACCTTTTTTTGGAAGCAAGTAAGGTATAAGATGTGTAGAACATCTTGGTAATCTAAGAGGGTTAAAATAAAACTTTTTAACTATTATGTCCTAGTCATGCAAATAAGGGGACATTATCTCACTTGTAAATTTGTAAGGATGGTTTGATATTTAGACTTTCTATGTTATGTTAATGATGGTAGTATTTCCTTTTTACTATGAATATAACACTATAGATTAATTTTACAGTATATGATACTAGTTATGTTTGGCTAAGGGTAACTTAATACAATCTTGGGATGAGTGTATGATTTTTATTGTATGTATGTTAGTACATATAAAATCATTTAGCATAAATTATTGCTTTCTATGATCTATTAGAATAATTTTTTGAACCTTATGCACATTGAGGAGATCATTAGGTCATGTAGACCTGAGGGAAGATTGGTTAATTAAGAATGTGAGTACTAAGCAATAGGATGGTATCCTACTTAACCTCACATAGACTCAGTTGTTATTAATTTAAATCTACTGGACAAACTTGTTAAATCCAAGATTTGATAGGTGGAACTTGTCAAATTCAGTTGTATGATCATTTTTTTTACTTTTGTGATGATCTCATGTGTTATTGAGTTAGCAGTGAAACTTTTACCAAGTTTTTGTTAGAATTTTTTTGCTATTTTTGGACCTTGAGGTGGTCATAATGGAACCAATCAGTGTAAGTGACATTTGAAAAACTTGTTTACATAAAAGGAAATGTCCCAAAGTAGGGTCTTGTGAGACCAAAGGAGATCATCAGGTCATGTAGACCTGAGGGAAGATTGGTTAATTAAGAATGTGAGTACTAAGCAATAGGATGGTATCCTACTTAACCTCACATAGACTCAGTTGTTATTAATTTAAATCTACTAGACAAACTTGTTAAATCCAAGATTTGATAAGTGGAACTTGTCAAATTCAGTTATATGATCATTTTTTTTACTTTTGTGATGATCTCATGTGTTATTGAGTTAGCAATGAAACTTTTACCAAGTTTTTGTTAGAATTTTTTTGCTAGTTTTGGACCTTGAGGTGGTCATAATGGAACCAATTAGTGTAAGTGACATTTGAAAAACTTGTTTACATAAAAGGAAATGTCCCAAAGTAGGGTCTTGTGAGACCAATTCAAACATAGTGCTAATTAGGAGAACTAGTATAAGTTCTTCAAGTAAATTTTGCATTTAATTGCATGATATGATACTTGATAATATGTTTATATGTTTTTAAACTCTATTTGTTAATCATAATTTTTGTTTTAATAAGAGTCATCAGCATGCTGACTAGTTTCAAGGGGGAGGATGTCACATTCTAATTTTACCCTATAATTAATAGCTTATAAATATGTATATTAGTATGGTCATTAGATTACCATTGATTTGATTTGAGATTTTTGACATAAAATGTAATGGGATAATCATATTGTTGATTAGGATACATTATGTGATAGTTATATTTTGATAATTTTGTACATTGAGGATGTATATTTATTAGTTTAACATCATTGGTTGATATATGTTGGGTGAATATTTTGTCATCAACTGACTGAAAAAAATGGTTATATCAACCACAACATAAGGATATTTATACAGCAAAATGGATGTGGTGACCATAGCCAAAATGAGATAAATCTCTCCTCTCAACAAGGGGAGGTTCCCTATAAACTATAATATACTAATATAAGCTGAAAATAGACTCAGGGGTGAAATCATACCATCCATCTCTCTTTTTTCAGAGATGATGTTCACAGAACAAAGGAGAAATCTAGTGTAATTACTGAAGGCACTTCTCTTCTTTTAGAAATGATATTCAGCAAATAGCAGGATTCCTTCTTGGGTAATAAATGGATTCACAAGAAACCCACAAAAGCACAAAGTCTTTCATTATTTCTCCTACTGATTTAGGACAAAGGAAACCATAAAATGAAGTGTATCCCAAAGTCTCCACTGCAAACTACAACAGAGTAAAAGATTACGAAGGCTAAGGGGAGCTCAAAGTCTCTCCAATATCCTTTACACAAAACATAGACTAAAGACAATTATGGCAGCACAAAGTCTCCCATAGTCGGCTTTAGGACATCTTCTAGCTTATTTCCACTTGTTTTGATTATTTGATTAAAGGGACAAGACTATATTTAGAAAAAAGGCATAAGAATGATTTCCTAGATAACACAAGCTATTTCAACATAAAGTCTAAAAGGTCACTTGCTTTCTCATTCACTTAACAAAATATGATTAACAGTCTGAGCTCAAAGTCTTAGGAATGACTTTCAATTTGGGCAGAGCTTCACTTTTAATAGTAGAGAGATCTCCCTTTCCAAAATTAGAGATTAAAATATATATAGCATTCAAAGAAAGACTTGGGTGCTTGTTTTCATGAAAATGGCCCATGTTGCATTGAATGCATTAGAAATTCTGTGAAGGGACCATGCTAGAACAGGTCATCAGCCTTAACTTTGGTGTTTTAAATCATCTCAAATGTCTCTTCCTAAGCATGGGTTAGATGGTCTTCTTTATGATACTTACATGGCTCTCCATTTGCCTTAATGAAGAAAAATAGGCCATGCCATTGAATGTTTGTGTTCTTTGAGGTCCACTTGGTGGACTATTCCACCTACTGGAATAACTCTTCTATAGATATTTTTGGATTTTCTATAGTCATTCCCTCTTTCCTTGATACATTTTGTCTCTTCTTGGTGATCTGAGCTCTTAGGGTTATCTTCTTGCTTTCAGTTGGCTCCTTCAACTCCTTTCTTGGCTGGTCACTGAGTTTGTTCGCAGGTCTATGCTCTTTTGAAAATCAACAGTTATTCCATCACCCTAAATTTGACATCCATAGGGACATCACGAGTTACTTGAACCACTTTGAACCTTGAACCTTGAACTCTTTTGGTTTAATGGTTTAATGGTTGAATGGTTTGACATTTCAATGTTTTGTAAAAAGCCACATTCACTTAGTTTTCTTCTTCAATTGAATCATTTTTTGGAATCTTTCGCTTCATCTATTCGCTTAAAGCTTCTGCTCAAACTTTGAAATCTTTGAACCTTTGAACCTTTCAGAGGTGGAGTTCAGTGGTTTAATGGTTTAATGGTTCACTCTAAATATTTAAACCCCGTTGTTAAGTCTTTTGATTTAACCTCAGCGTTTAACCATCCTCAAAACACTTAGGAAATGCCTTAAGTATTTTTAACTTCCCTTTGAGAAAGCCCACCTATTGAACCTATGATTTCCTTAGCTAAAAAGGCTTGAGTTATTTGAAAAACTTAACTACTCAAAACATTTTTTGATAAAGAAAGAGAGCATTTTGGCCAATAGGACTAAAATGGTCAACATGTTGTCCACAAAAACAAGTGATAGATTTTGGGAACAATAACTGGCTCCAGTTGGGGAACTTCCATCAGTTGAGATTTGAAGTAATCGAAGGGAGTGGAATTCAGACTCTAAGTGCCTTCATCTATGCCATTGGGCTACAGAGTCATGCTTACCCAAAAAGAAAGGTGCCAAAAACAAATGAACAACACAAAATAAAGAAATACTATACATATGTACAATTGGACTTATCTGATACTTCAAGTATTGAAGTTCTTTAGATGTTGCCCATTGTGAGGTAGTGTAAATGGTGTTCCATCTTGATATTTTAGCAAGAAACTATTTTCACCATTTAATCGATGAATGGCAAATGGATCTCTCCATAAGGAATCCAATTTTCCATGCATTCCTTTTGGTTTTCTCCTCTTGTCCCACAACAAGACTTGATATCCAATCTAAAAATCATGAATCCTTGCCTTCTGGTCAAAGAGTTTCTTTACCAGACTTTGATGTGTAGCAATATGATCCACCACCATAGTTCGTTGCTCATTTAATTCAGTCAAGCACATGATCCTCTTGTTGATGGAACTTTCAAAAGTTGAATCTTCTACTGCCTTTGCCAAATTTAATGTTGGTAATTCCAAGGTGATTGGTATCTCTACATTTAAACCATATAGAAGCTAAAATGGTGGCATACCTATTGACCTTTTGGGTGTAATCTTGTCTGCCCATAAAGCATCAAGTAATGCTTTATGCTAGGTTATTTGACTGTTATCTACTAGCTTCCTGATAATGGTCACCAGGTTCTTATTACTTGATTCTACTTGACCATTTCCTTATGGATAATATTCAGAAGAGTGGGAGAGGATAATCCTATAATAGTAACAAAATTGGGTAACTTCATGAGAAGAGAAATAGGCTACATTGTCTATTATAATCTTGGTTAGGACTCCAAACTGAGAAATAATATTTTCCTTGAGAAAATTACATACCACTTTTGAAGTAACATGCTTGACTAGAATGGCTTCCACCCACTTGGTAAAATAGTCTATGGCTGTGAGAACATAGTCATGTCTAGCACTCAAGAATAGGTTTACAGCACCAATGAAATCAATTCCCCATTGCTAAAAAGGCTCTTTAATTACCACAAGCTTGAGAGGTAGCGTGGCCAACTTTGGTTTCCCAACGAACTATTGACACAGCTCACATCTACACACCCAAGTGTATGAATCTTGAAATAGAGTAGGCTAATATTACCTAGCTCACATAATCTTATGGGCAGTCATAGGTGCAAAAAAATGTCCTCTACAAGACAAATTGTGGAAAGACTCCAAAATTTTGCTCTGTTGCAATTTATCCAACAAAGAAACACCCCATCAAGGCTCCTCTTGTACAAACTATTATCCTGCACGGGACAAAGTTAGCAGCTTTTAACTTAACAATCCTCTTTTCTTTACAAGATAGGTGAGTAAGACATTCACCATAGGTAAGGA
Organism: Torreya grandis; assembly: GCA_037957365.1. Taxonomy (NCBI): domain Eukaryota; kingdom Viridiplantae; phylum Streptophyta; class Pinopsida; order Cupressales; family Taxaceae; genus Torreya; species Torreya grandis. Next base: position 3,461,267 of record JARHVA010000109.1, read on the forward strand.
AATGAACAATATTAGAATACTACTCATTCATAGTGGTGACAAAGAGAACTATAAGCATGTCTTCAACCTTTTTTTCTTCATGCCTTGCTTCTTCTGGTATGTTATCAATAATTAATTAGCATAGACCTCTTCCCTACACAAGATTTGTAAGTTTGATAACAAGATCAAACTCCTAGATTTTAGCAATCCAATTACCCCTTTTAGTTCCAAACTCTTGTTGAGTTAGAATGGACTTTACTGTTGTATTAGGAACCATAACAATAGTGTGTGAGTTTAGGATGTAAAAATAGAAGTGTTTTACCCTCTTAACCACAACATAAGGATGTTTCTCTATGTTTGAATATTTCAACTCATGAGATTTGAGAGGATAAATCATGAAAGATATGGGGGACTCCACACCTTCTTTATTTTGTTGAACCAAAATGGCTGAAAGCATGTGTTTAGAAGCATAGCTATATATCATGAAGTCTTTAGTGTAATTAGGACAAACCAAGATTGGGGCATGGGTGATAGCTTCCTTGATGTCTTAAAATGTTGACTTGCCTTCTTTAGTCTAGCTAAAAGTAGCTTTTTCCTTTATCATGTTGACAATGTGGCGAGTCTTTTCTGTGAATTTAGGAATGAACCTTTGTAGAAAATTTACCTTTCCAAATAAAGAATGAACCAAAATCTTATTAGCAAGAAGAGTAAGCTCTTGGATGGATTTGACTCCTTCTGGGTCGATCTTTATGCCTTCTCAAGATACAATGTGACTGAGAAGTTTACCCTCTGTAACCCCAAAAATTGACTTCTTGGGATTAAGAGAAATACCATTTTGTCGACATCGCTCCAAAACTTATTGTAGATGATGCACATAATCAGGATGATGTTTAGAAAAAATTGTCAAGTCATCAAGGTATACCATAATGAACTTCCCCATTTCATTTCTGAAGGCAAGATCCATCGCTCTCTGGAAGGTGGCACCAGCATTGATCAAGCTACAAGGCATTCTATGATATGCAAAAGTGCCCCAAGGTGTAGTGAAAGTGGTCTTATATTGGTCTGCTTAAACAACTTTCACTTGATTATATCCTTAAAAACTATCTAACATTGATAACATCTCTACACTAGTCACTATTTGCAGCAACTAATCCATGATGGGTAGGGGATAGTTGTCTTTTAAAGATGACTGATTCAGATTTTTAAATCAACACATAGGTGAATTTATCTATTCTTCTTTCTCACAGGGACTATGTTCACAATCCAGGTGGAATGATGGATTGGGAAAATAATTCTTGCATTCAACATTTTTTGTATCTCAGAAAGAATAGTGCCTGATATCCTCAGGTTATACTGCCTTTGTTTCTTCTTGTGAGGCAATGACCTAATCTTGAGAGGAATTTTGTGATGAATTTCTTTAGGCTTGAGATATTTCAGATCATCCTAAGAGTATGCCAAAACATCAATTTACTGGCAAATCAGGGTAATGAATTTGAGTTTTTCATCAATAGTGCAACAATTCCTAATGTTGATCATTTTGGGATTATCTTCTATACTCAAATTTATTTGATCAAAATACTTAGAGGATTTTGAGTCCATTTATGGCTTCTTGATACACCTATCATGCTTATCAAATAGCTTCTCAAGAGAAACTAATCCTTTGGGAATTTTATTCCCTTTGAGCTGAAGGAACTTTTCACCAATTTTTAAATTTGTTTCGAGAGCTGATTCCCGAAGTAGAGATTCACTGCCTTCAAAATGAAGCTTCTTAAAGTTGTCCATCTATTCTAGAAAAGCAATGATTTGGTTTTCACCATTAAATACCTACCAATGGTCAGCATTATCTAGTACACTTAGTTGAAAGACCAGCTCAATAGTGTACTTGTACTCTTTGAAATCTCGGTGAGGAACCATGAGAGTTGTAGAGACGTCCAAGGAATCTACTCAATTATTGAATTCTCTAGGCATGGCCAAATAATGAAAGCATCAAAACTTTCAAGATAGTCCCACACTAAATTGTGATAATGTCACAATCTTTCATTCTTGGTTTGATACATATTTCTCACCTGACAAACCACCAGCTCAGCATCTCCCCAAGCGTGAAGAAGTTTGACACCTTTAGCTTGAGTGGCCTTTAATATAAGTAGTAAAGATTCATAATCAATGGTGTTGTTAGTATTGTTGAACTTCAACTTATATGAGTAGGGAACAATATCTTCTTGAGGAGATATCAAAACAACTCCTGCTCCAGAATTAGTAGAAGAATTATTGCCATCAAATTCAAGAATCTAGACATCATTAGAATATGATCTTTTATCAAATTTTTATTCATTAGGGAGGGAAGATCATATTTCATCTATACTACACTCTACCAATTATTTTGATGTATTTTCAAAAAAATTTGGATTGTCACTCATAGAATTTTTTTCTGATGAAACAGGAACATCTTTAGTAGATAGAAAGTAGTTGTCCATTCCTGAGGATTCAAATAAAATTTGAGCCTCAGGGGCTGATGTTTGGGTGACAATGTATTTTGACTCCTTCTCAGGAAGTAGCCTTTGCATGATTCCCTTGATAGGTATCCTCACCTTAGATGGGTCCATGCTAAACTCTACACCAACATCCTTACAAAAATTTCACCCAAGAAAAATGCCGTAGGAGGCTGGAACGTCAGCCACCAAGACTGTCATTTTAATTCTTTTATCTAGGAAGGCTACAAATACAAATTGGGCATCTTTGATCTATCCCAAAAGTGGCACTTCTTTTTTTACATGGAGAAACATCTCCAAAAAAATTTAGTCAGTGTGAGCCCGAGAGAGTCTACCATTGGCAGGCATCACATTGTTAGAGGCACTAGAATCTATTATGCAATTATTCAACTTATGACCATTTATCAGCAGGGAAACATAGAAAGGTTCTATCTTCCCAGGAGGAGTAATGACAAGATTTTTTTGAGTGAATTGTTCTTTGTGGGGATCATGGGTTACCTTTGAAACATCTTGTCCTATAGGGATGGTTTTGTTCTTGATCCATTCAACTAACTTATCTAGTTGTTCAGGGTTGGCTTGTAAATATTCAAACTTAGACATTTAGATCTTGGTCTTCCTAGTATGATCAATTATATCAAATGATTGAAATGAACTATAAATAGAGGAAGGAAGTCCATCATTTTGGGTTTTATTGGGTGTGGTACTAGTCTCAGAAATTGAAGCAAAAGGTGCAGGATTGTTTGAAGTACTTACTTTTTTATTGATCACTGGGTCCTTTGATTGGAAAGGCAGTGAAGTCCCTCATTTAGCAATTGAAATTGTTGGTCGAGATTTTTCCCTTATTTTTACTTTATCATCTTATTGAGTTGATTGGTTTTGGGACCTATTAAATACAACATATGATCGATCAAACACTTCTCTTTTACTTCTAGCTTCATCCTGGTAATTCAGGAAACCAATGTTGGAGTTGCTAGATAATTCTTCTTCACCTTCTGCAAAGAGGTTAGCATCATATTCTTGGTCTAACTCAGGTTGGAAAGAGAAATCATGTTCAGCTTCATGATAACTAACTTTTGAGTTAGTTGGTGTTGCTTCAATGGCAAGCTTCCCCTATGGGGGAGGAAGACAATTTAGTTACCCTTGATTCCTGGCAGCATTGCCCTGATATGACTGGTTGGGAAATATCCTCTTTGGTATATTATGATAAGAAGGAGGAGTAGACATCCCTTGTGCCATTTGATTTTTCAAAGCTATCAATTCATTTTCTAGCTTTTACACCATAGGATCAGTGGTGCCTGTAGAATTTTTTAGAAGATGAAGAAGATTTATTTCTATTAGGATCTCTTCTTATCTTTCCTACCAAGATAAGATCATCTTAAACCTCAGTGGCCAAAATTTGAGCTACAACAAGATCTATGTGGCCATCTCACCTCAATAGGAAACTCACTTTAGGAAGTTGAGAATTGATGAAGAAGAATTTAAGATTTTTAGGTGTCAACTGAGCAATTGTAGGAATCTTGTTCCTTAGCTTGTCAAACTTAGCAATGAAGTCTCACATAGGTTCATGAGGCTCCTTCTTCATTTATGTAAGTTGATCTAACAGGGCATGTGCATCTTTTTTAGGTTTGAATCTAGCCTTGAACTTGGCCTTGAGAGTGTTCTAGTCAGTCACAGTTTGTGCTTGCAAATGATAAAACTAGTCTGTGGAAGCACCTTGTAATGTTTCCATAAATAGTCTGACTGCTATGTCTTCATATTCAATGCCTATCACACCACAGGCTATGTAAAAGGCTGTAATATGTTCATCAAGATGAACTTTCCCATCTCCATAGAACTTGGGAAAATTCTTCCTTGAACTACGGGGTAGCTCATGTAAAGGTGGGGTTAGATTCAGAGGACCAAAAGTATTACCCCAAGGGCCTTGAGCTGCCATGATATGACTGGTGAAAGGAGGGATAATAAATATCTATGGGATATGTATAGACAAAGCTCTACTAGTAGAGGAAAGAGTATCTTTTCTTGGTATTGGAGACTTGATGTTTGTGGAGGAAAACTCCTAGTTCACTGAAGGCAAAATGGTGGAGGAAAAAGATCAAAATTATTTAGCTACACCAACTCAAATATAGGGTCAAAAATACCTTGAGCTCTCTCTCTTCACGTATACGGTGGATCTACCAGAGTGTGAAATGGAAATGGAAAAGAATTAGAACTGCTTCAATTTAAAACTTAAGACTTCAAACTACTCATTCTTCCCCAACAGAGTCGCTAAAAAATTATTGGGTGAATATTTTGTCATCAACTGACTAAAGGAAAAATGGTTATATCAACCACATCATAAAGATATTTATACAACAAAATGGATGTGGTGACCATAGCCAGAATGAGATAAATCTCTCCTCTCAGGAAGGGGAGGTTCCCTATAATCTATAATATACTAATATAAGCTAAAAATAGACTCAGAGGTGAAATCATACCATAAATCTCTCTTTTTTCAAAGATTATGTTCATAGAACAAAGGAGAATTCTAGTGTAATTACTGAAGGCACTTCTCTTCTTTTAGAAATGATATTCAACAAATAGCAAGATTCCTTCCTGAGTAGTAACTGGATCCATAAGAAACCCACAAAAGCACAAAGTCTTTCATTGTTTCTCCTACTGATTTAGGACAAAGGACACCATAGAATGAAGTGTAGCCCAAAGTCTCCACTATAAACTAAAACAGAGTAAAAGATTACGAAAGATGAGGGGAGGTCAAAGTCTCTCCAATATCCTTTACACAAAACATAGACTAAAGACAATTATGGTAGCATAAAGTTTCCCACAGTCAGCTTCAAGACATCTTCCAGCTTATTTCCACTTATTATTATTATTTGATTAAAGGGACAAGACTTTATTTAGGAAAAAGACATAATAATGATTTCTTAGATAACACAATCTATTTCAACACAAAGTCTGAAAGGTCACTTGCTTTCTCATTCACTTAACAAAATACGATTAACAGTCTAAGCTCAAAATCTCAGGAATGCCTTTCAATTTGGGTAGAGCTTCGATTCTAATAGTAGAGAGATATCCCTTTCCAAAATAAGAGATTAGAATATATATAACATTCAAAGGAAGAATTGGGCACTTGTTTTCATGAAAATGGCCCATGCTGCATTGAATGCATTAGAAATTTTGTGAAGGGGCCGTACTAGAATAGGTCATCAGCATTAAATTTGGCATTCTAAATCATCTCAAATCTCTCCTCCTAAGCATGGGTTTCCTAGTCTTATTTATGATGCTTACACAGTTGTCTATTCACCTTTACTTAATGAAGAAAAATAGGCTACACCATTAAATGTTTGTGTTCTCTGAGGTCCACTTGGTGGACTATTCCACCTACTAAAATAAATTTTCTATATATATTTCTAGATTTTTTTTAGTCATTCCCTCTTTCCTTACTACATTTTGTCTCTTCCTGGTGATTTGAGCTCTTGGGGCTATCTTCTCACTTTCAGCTGGCTCCTTCGGCTCCTTTCTTGGCTAGTCGCTGAGTTTGTTCTCAGGTGTGCACTCTTTTGAAAATAAATGGTTATTCCATCACCTTGAATTTGACATCCATGGGGATGTCACTAGTTGCTTGAACCACTTTGAACCTTGAACCTTGAACTCTTTTGGTTCAATGGTTCAATGGTTCAACGATTCGACATTTCAATATTGTTTAAAGGGCCACATTCACTTAGTTTTCTTCTTCAATTGAACTATTTTTTGGAATCTTTTGCTTCATCCATTCACTCGAACCTTCCTCTCAAACTTTGAACTCTTTGAACCTTTGAAACTTTTGGAGGTGGGGTTTAATGGTTCATTCCAATTCTTTGAACCCTGTCGTTAAGTCTTTTGATTGAACCTCAGTGTTGAACCATCCTCAAAACACTTAGAAAATGCCTTAAGTATTTTAAACTTCCCTTTGAGAAATCCCACCTATTGAATGTATGATTTCCTTAGCTGAAAAGGCTTGTGTTATTTGAAAAACTTAACTGCTCAGAACATTTTTTGATAAAGAAAGAGAGCATTTTGGCCTGCAGGACCAAAATGATCGACATGTTGTCCACAAAAACAAGTGACGGATTTTGGGAACAACAATATATATGATGAATCAAACTATCTACTTGTTGTGAGGTGGATGCACAATAGGTCCTACCATCAGATCTTGATAAGGGAGAACATCATCAAATAGGATCAATTAGATGGAATGAGTAGGGAAATATTAGTGGAAATTGCTAGTGACCTTACATACATGAACAATAGATTTTAAATATTATTTGCATAATGCTTGTGATTATATTTATATGTGTAGAATTAGTTTTTATATGCATTATATCTCTTTTCTAATTAACTTGATTTTTGGAGTTTAAATATCATAAATAAATATATTAATCTATATAAAGGTATTAAAATTATAGATATAAATATTTAACAATAAAAGCAATTAATGATTTAAATATTAGTTAGTGGAATAGATAATTATCCTTGTAAAGATTAATTTTCTTAGAATTTGAATTATGCATGAAATTACTTAAAAATTAGGAAAATCAATATATTTTTTTATTGAAGTCAACTTAAGCTTAAATTTAGAAAACAAGGAAAAAGGGCGTAGTAATTTAAAATGGCATGTTTTTGGGATAATGATTAAAGAAATCAAAAAGGTTCAAACTATAGTTAGTAAATATAAACAAAGTGTAAAATATTATGCATGAAAGGGAGAATTTAGCATGTAAAGAAGAAAAGATGGCATGCAAGAAATGGCATAGCATTGAGAAAGGAAAATAAGTTTTATAAATAAAATGGAATTTTGGGAATGAAAAATATAGATGCAAAGAGGAAGGAGGAGAAGAAGCTAAGGATTGAAAGGAAAGTAGGGAAATGCAAAATTACTAGGTAGGTTTTTGCAATGGGTTTCCTTTATTCCTTGTGTATTACTGTTAGACCTGCATTCTTTTTTAACAACTATGTGTTATTCTCATAACCTTGTGTTCTATCTACATAATGTGTCTTAATTTTTCCTTTGGACATTTAATAATTTCCTTTAACTAGCATCATTGAAAGTGAACATATCTTTATACCTTACATGGTATGTATCTAGTATTACTTATTATTAAATAGAGGATGGGGGGTTGTGTTGCATATTTTAAATGGTTGCATCCCCCTTTTACTAAGCTGAGTTGGTAGATGAAGCTACATTGGATTTATTTAGTGTTTCATATCATTTTGTTAGGAGGTTGTGTTTCTATTATTAAATGACCTTCATACCATGTAATAGGTTAGCATTTCATCCATTAGAATCAGTGTGGTAATCTAATGAGCCAATATTTTATAAATATGTTTAATCATGCATCCTATTTTATTAATATGTGTTGCAAATAATAGGGGTGCATCCTATTAATAGACTTACAGTTTGACTCTAAAGTATTTAATTTATTTTGTTGAAGCCAAATCACTATACTAATATGTTAGGAGTCACATTGTGTGTGTGTGTGTGTGTGTGTGTGTGTGTGTGTGTGTGTCTATATATATATATATATATATATATGTATGTATGTATGTATGTATATGTATGTATGTATATGTATGTATGTATGTATGTATGTATATATATATATATATATATATATATATATATATATATATATATATATATATATATATATATATATATGTATATATATGTATATGTACACACACACACACACACACGCGCGTGTGCGCACACACACACACACACACACACACACACACACACACACACACACACACACACACACACACACACACACACACACACACACACACACACACACATTATTTCAATCTAATCCAAATGCCTAGCCAATTCAATGAAATGCCTTGCCTTTTAGAGGAATTCACTGGATATTTATTGAAATGGTAGGTATATGTCTAAAATGACCAAAATAAAAATATGAATGATGAGTATATAATTCAACACTGAGTCAAGATGGTAAAAGTTGAGTCAAGTAGTGAAGTCACTGAAAATATTTTGGTAAATTTCTAAGCATATAAATATAAATCACATAAATCAAGTCTTAAATCCCTAAAGCTAATAGGGCAATCACATAAGTCAAGTCATAAATTGTAGAAGTTAATTCATAAGTCCTTTATCAAATGCCAGGTCGTAATGCTATGTTGTTAAGCTATATTTATAATTCATTGTGCTTTAAATTGATGTACATGCTTTTTAAATAGTCAAGTAAATATTTTTGATGTCATTGTAAATATTTTGGATAAAGGTTGAGTTGTAAATAGAATGTTAAATTTATAAACTAGATGGCATTATAAATGGAATGGCAAGTCATAATTTGAAAGGATGAGTCACCTTTTTGTAACATCCAGTCACTAATATAAAATGTTGAGTTTCTAAATATAACACTAAGTCTAAGATTTCAAACCCTATGAATATATTTGATTTCATTGATTATTAATGTGAAGATGTTGGGTTTAGAAAAATAAAGCTTGATATATATTTAAAAACTAGAGTAAAATGGAATTTGTTGAGTTTAACATTGAATTAAGCTTAATTCACTATGCATATTAAGTTAAAATAATTAATATGTAATTAGAACTTAGAGTCATTTATTTTAATATTGAGTTTAACACTAAGTACACTAAATTGAAATGTTGAGTTGGCATTGGTGCATGTCAATATTTGTATTATTGCATGTTAGAAAAGGTGGCACTCAAAGGAATTGTATATATATATATATATATATGATAAAAGAAATCCATGCTTAGGATTTCTATGTTACGGTTTGACTCCAAGTGGCATTATGAGCCATATGGCATGATTATTTTAAACAATGAGCATGATTATCATGGGATCTTTATAAATTTAATAACATTAAACATTGAGTGTATATTAATATAACACTGAGCTAATTATATGCAATGTGAGTATCTAAAACAAAAAGTAGACAAAACATTGAGTCATTTTTAAATATAAGAAAATATGTATCTTTTTAATGCAAGATTGAATGTTCGATGGAAATTTATCTTTGCCTTGGATTTCCATATTGCATTTTGAGCTAATACACAACTAACCATGATTACATTGCTCGCATAGTCAATCAAGTGGATTATATTCTAAATCATATTAAAATATCCATATGAGTATTGATGTTAATTTGACTTAAGAAGACTAAGACTTAGGCAGTCTATTGACTTTAGAAATCAATTTCTTTAAATCGAATGTAAAACTTTAACAATGAACATGATTATCATGGGATCTTTATAAATTTAATAAAGTTGAATGTTGAGTGTATATTAATATAATGATGAGCTAATTTTATGCAATGTTGAGTATCTAAAATGGAAAATAGAGAAGTTAACAAAACATTGAGTCATTTTTAAATATAATAAAATATGTATCTTTTTAATGCAAGATCAAATTTTCAGTGGAACTTTATCTTTGCCTCAGATTTCCATATTGCATTTTGACTTAATACGTAGCCAACCAAGATTGCTTTACTAGCATAGTCAACTGAGTGGATTATATTCTAAATCATATTAAAACATTTGTATGAGTATTGATGTCAATTTGACTTAAGAAGAGTAAGACTTAGGCAATCTATTGACTTTAAAAATCAATTTATTTAAACTAAATGTAAAACTTATAAAGGTACATTGGATCATATACCTATATCTTTAGATAATAGATTGTTATCTAGTTATAAGAATATGAATAATTAAAAATTATAATCTTTTGGTACAACCTTCTAGAAATAAAATAAGTTATTGAATGAAAGAGCATAATGAATTATGAGTTATCTAATTCTTTGTTATTACTTTAAATGACTTCTTGAAAATTATATTTGTGAAGATGGTGGGGGTATGGTATTATTGTTGTGTTAAATACCCGTATCTTTTTAGAGAGTGTAGTTTATGTAGTCTAAGCCTAAGATATACCTGAAATGTATAATCTAGTAATTACTTGTTTAAATAATTATAGTGCAAAATTGATTGTTCATGTTTGAGTAGAGTACTCATGCATAATGAGATATGATAGTATGGGGTATCATAGAATACATAAATTTAAAAGTATATACCCAGATGGTACATACTATAGTTATATACCTAGACTCTCACCTACATTGACTGATTTAATGTATGTGATTGTTAGTACTTGATTAGTGTGCTATGTAGTAGTTAGTATGACAACATGTATGCATGAATACAACCTTGAGAATGTAAATGAATGTTAGGTTAAAATTTTATGTATTTATATGACTTGTTTTGTTGCATTCTACTTGCTTGATTAAAAGCGTATGCTTTAATGTATTTATGACTACTTAGTATGACTGATTATGGGAAAACTAGTAGTTATGTCTTAGAAAACTAGACTATGATAATATGGGGTGTAGTTATTTGGATCGTATTGTTGTAGTTTGGAATATGTATTTTATTATGAATGTGAAATATACTCAAGAGGTATGAACTATAGATATTAATTCATGTATAAGTTAAATAAAATAATGTATGATTCATTCTTGTATTGATAGAATAAAGTATATTTGCTTATTCTTATGTATAGTATGTAATGTGATATTACTTGTAGGAGGATGAAATATATATGAGTCTTTGAGATATATACTATGCTATATATATTAGAGTTCACATTTGATGATGCTAATAGGTAGTGAGATGGATTCCACTAGCTTAGGTAGCTACACCAATGTTAGATAATTTGATAAAGTGGTGTGTTATGAAATTGACCAATCTAAATGATTGTATGATATTTGAAAACTTTAATCAAAGTAATGTTAGATATACATTATCATTTCATATTTTTGATTTTTATGTTGTGTGATATCATGTTAGAATAGTTTTATTTATGGTACACTACATGTTTTTAGAAATCTTACAAGCACATGGGGTACTAGCATGTCTCACTAGATTTTTGCACCGTTATATTTACCTATGTATGAAAGGAGGGCCATTTCCTAATAGGGGATTGTGTGGAGGATCATTGGTCTATGTTTGGAGTGGTAAAGCACTCAGATGATGCTCTCCCTCTCCACTATAGTACTACCTAGAGATGACATTTGAGATTATCCATGATACATGAGTTGGCACAACTCGAGCTATAAAGAGCTTGGTATTTGTTATTATATTAGTTTGTATTCTTGAAATAAAATAGTTTTATTATGTATTTTTATATATGAACAATAGTTATTGTATTGTTAGACCAGTTGTACCTGTGTCTTATTGTATTTAATTTTCTTGGAGTTGTATAAGATTGATATTGTATGTGGGAAATTGAATTAGAAGTACTATTGTATGTAGTTTTTGTTTTGATTTATTATAATATTTTATTTTATAGAATGAATTTTAAGTAAGTTATCTTAAAGAAACAAATTTATTGCATTTTTTAAGTACAATTTGAGGGGTTGTAACATTTTTCTAGTTTTATCCTATGTATGGATTTATCCCACATTGCTTAGACTAGCTTGAATCTTGTTTCTCCTTTCCTACTTAAGCAAGGGGTATACATTGTATTATACATTATTTTTTCATATGTTTATTATGAATAACAATTGGTTTTGTTCATAATTAGTTTATTCCTTGTGTGTATGCTGAATCACTTATGGCTATGGTAATGGTGTATGTTGTACCCAATACCCCCCCTTTTTTTCCTTCCTAGAAGAAAATAGGGACCCATATTCTTTGAATTATGATCTTAATGAGGAATTCTTTCCATATGTTCCATGCCTAGTTTTGAAATCTGGGCCTTTTTATTTTTTGGGTGGCACTATGTTTACCATAAGATTAACTTGTGTACTATAGACAAATTCTTTTGTAAAAATTCTTTTGGCATATGTGCAAATCTATCTTTCAGATTAATTTTTTTTGGGAAATTTTTGGTACCATTCCCCCTTGAGATTATTATTTTGGAAGCCTAATTTTATCAAATAAATGGTTGTAAAATTTTGTCCAAAACAATCCTCCTGATAGAATTTAACCTATGGATATTTGACCTTAAGGGATTTTAAACTGTATACAAATATCTGAAACAAATTCTTGATGAAATATCCCCTTTGACCACCCCTCTAGCCTATCCTTTAGAACCTTTAGGGTGACCCTTAGGTGTATGAAAGTACCCTTCGGTAATTTTGAAGGTGCCCTTTTATCTTGCTAACCTACCCTTTAGGATTTCACAAAGTAGACCCTTCAAGAAAATTTTACCTCAAAGTAGATCCTTTGACATCTTTCCACCTATCCTTTAGGACCCTTCCAGCTAGTCCTTTGGCCTTTCTGCATTGAACTTTTCCCTCCTCTTTGACCTTATACTTTAGGACACATAACCTTTGGGGTTTTGTGAAAGCTACCTTTGGAATTATGGCTCAACCCCTTTATCCTTTAGGACATACCCTTCAAATATTTTACCTGCCCTTTATACGTAAAACCTAAGGCACCCTTTGGTCTTTACATTTTAGTTCAATTGTTGCAAACCTACCCTTCAAAATCACTTGAAACTACCCTATCGGGTCTTTACCTTAATCTATGTGCCCTTTTCAAAGTGACCACATACCCTTTGAGTATTTCAAAAAGTATCCTTCAACTTTTTGGAATATTCAAAATTTCCCTTTGGAAGACACTTCAAAGCTTTCATTTTAGGACCTTGTGTTATATATCCATTTCTTCAAAAATTTTGTTTTGGGAATTCTATCTGATGCAAAATATCCAAAAGAATTCTTCTAAAGGGTACTTTCTTTTTGGAACCCCTGAACCTACCCTCCAAGATAAGGGTACATACCCTTTAGATTTTTCCAAGCCTACCCTTTGAACTTTTGAAGTGATCCTTAGCCATATGAAAGTACCCTTCAAAAATCAAAGGTGTTCTTTAGCCCTCCAAACTACCCTTCAAAAATTTCAAAAGTTCCCTTTGGAATTTAAGAAGTAGACCCTTCAAGACTTTTGTCATGGACAAATGCCCTATGAAGTGAGCCCTTTAGACTAAAACCACCCTTCAGAGAGTTTGAAAGTACCCTTTAAACCATGAAATAGTCCTTTAAAATAATTCCTTCAAGAATTTGTCTCATGTTCCTTCAGAGTAGTATCCATGAACATTATGTCTAAATTAATTCCCTTAAAGGAATTATCCCCGAACATTGACCTGAAAGCACCCTTTGAATACTATACCTCTAAGGTACTTGGTTATGGAAAATATTATGGAAATTAATAAAGTGATTAATTATGAAGAACATTATGGACACTAAAGTCATACTTAGTAAAAGGATGAAACATTTCTTATTTACTTAGTAAAAAGATATAATATTTCATATTTGATGAAAACTAATGACCCCCACCAACCCAAGACTAACAAATTTCAAAAGTGAACATTGCATATTTAATATTGCACAAACTGGTATTCAATATAAGATCTTATATAGATGTTATGTAGACATTGGAGACATCATTCACATTCAAGATATCTTGCAATCAAAGTATCCTCATCTCCCAATAATGATCAAGAGCCCTAGTTTTTATTTTGAAGAGCATTCAACAAATAGTAATCAAGCTAGAGATGAATTAATCATGTTGGTATACAAGTGTACATAGTGCATATCATGTTAAAAAATATACAAGTTTTAAGACACAACCATGGCTTCATCATCAAGGTCATCCCAAGGAACTAATCCTCCTTCTATGTTCTCAATCAAGGACTCCATAGAATTCAAAGACATTGTCTTTGATGTAGGAGTGTTTGAAGATAAGTATAAAAATTACTCTCAACTTTGGGATACAAATGATTTAGATGATATGTTTTCAATGGATTATGAGATAATGCTATCAGAAAGGTTATTTATTCAATAATTTTTGACCTACAAGTAATAGAGATTACACTTCACTATAGTGAAAATAGAGGCCATGTCATGTATAGATTTTCTCAAGGATTTATTCCTTTCTGGTAATATATCACAAGATGCCTACCTCTTACACTCCCACAGTGACATAGTGGTCACGTGTATATCCAAGAGTGACTTATAAAGGTATCTATCTCTGAGCATCCTAGATGTATATTATGATAAACATACCTGGGTATGATTCAAGGAGGAAAGTTCAATCACAAAGGTGTTCTCATTATGGTTAATCCAAGGCCAAACCATCCTCTGACAAGGAATGAATCCATCCCAATATAAAAATTTAGAATGGGAGTGTGAATAGGTATGGATTTTCTCAACTGATTGTATGGGATGCCTAGCATTCATTTTGTGAATCTGGATTGGGTGGATTTATTGTATATGATATTATCACATGATGTGGTGTTTCTAATTGTTTTCGCTTTTCTACATTCAAAAGATGAAAGAAACTATGATAATGGTCAGGGGTTTGTATGTACCCGGATGAAGTTTGTGCACCGTTATCCAAATGTTGTAGGGATTCCTCTTTGGCTGTGGAGGATGACACCTGTAGAGAGAAAGACTTAAACAAAGAGATTGTTAGATAGAGATAAGGTGGACTGCCAAGCAAAAGCTTGGTCCCAGAAGTGCAAAGACTTCCTTGAGGGATGACGGTCCACTGTTTATAAGTAAAAGTGTCAGAAATAAAGAAATGATAAATGACTAGCAAAGAAGAAATTAGATAATATGTACCTATTTCTTTGCAGTCAGTCTGCCACAGTCACTGACGTCAATTGGTCTGTCGTCACCAATTGTTCAGGTTGCCGACGTCGGTTAGTCTGTCGATGTTGGTAGGGGCAATGGGCCTAGAGGCCGACGTCGGTCAAGGAAATGGTCTTGGATGAGTTTCTAGTTGTGTCTTTGATCAATAGAATGGACTGGGATGTCTGTGGGAGTTTTAGTGGCTTGTGCTGGGTTTTGCAGGGTAGAGAGTGTGACTGAAAAAGGGACCAGATAGAGGACAGAGGTGAGAGGGAGATAAGGGTGAGAGAAGGCTTTTCAACCTCTCTGAGAAGAATAGATTGGGTTGTGTCAAGAATGCTTGGAAATGGATAATGGGTTGATTTCTAGTGTATTAAAAAGATAATGAAATAAAAACCAGTAGAAATACTTAGCTGTAGGTGGAGAGGCAGAAGTGCAGGAGGCCTATTTTCATTATGGCTAGTTTGAGAGATGTCTTGCAACCTTAAATCTAGCTTGGAATGACTGGTGTAGAATCCCTGAGTCTATAAAGTGATGTTGAGATGCTGATACCTGCAAGAAGATGAGAAGTGAGAGAGCTTGGACCCTGGAGCAGGAGAATTCACATTCGCGGGGGGGGGCCAATAGAGGCAAAAATTTAGTTGTAAAAGAACCGATGTCGGTGATACCACCGGCATCAGTCGAATACTAATTGACGTCGATGGCTAAAGAATGGGAAAAAGGCTATTTTTAGCCTTTTACCCATTCTTCCAACTGCCAGGGTTGATTACCTTTGGAAAACGGTTTGAAAGTGAATTAAATGAGCGTGAGAGGCTAGTGAGAGAGGTGAAATGGGGTCTAAGCAATTAAGATTTGGCATGGGGTGATGGAGGTATCCAAGGAGAGGTATCCAAGGGTGATGTGAGGTGTCATGGGTGATGTGTCAAGGGTGTTATTAATTTAAAATAGTTGATTTATTTTAAATTAATAATTGAGTGGGTTAGAAATGTGTAGAAGTGGACCAAGGGGACCAAGGGGGAGTCGACCAAGGAGTAGACATGATTTTGGTGTCTACATTTGCCCCTTTTTGTCTTGTTGGTTATTCTAGATGAACTGCAAGACAAAAATAGGAGTAAGATTGCCCCATGTATGGGATGAGGTAGCTTTTGTCCTGTTGGTTGTTTTGATGAACTGCAAGACAAAAATGAATGTAGGTTGCCTCAATTATGGGATGAGGTATTACCCCTCAAAGTGGGAGTCGAGGGAAGGGAACCTAAAATTGGGTGCCGATTTGATACATAGTGGATGGAATATGGTGAAGTTTGAGTGTGAATGCTGTAATAGTTGAGATTGTGCATATACCAATCCACGTGATAGGTAGGTCAAATTATCACAGTCAAAGGTCGAGGAGTGCTAAAATTGAAATAACCGGTCCCCAACATTTAGTTGTAGCTGATTGGGTTATTTGATCCAAGCTGTAGCTCCAATGGTCATCGTGTTCGAAGTATCTTGGGCTCAAGAAGTGCTCTTGGAAAACATGAAAATGTCACAAATAGTGGGGATCAACTTACTCGCGATCCAATACTTGTGAGGGTTGAAATGTGGGTTGCAGACAATTTTGTTAACCATTCATGAGGTAGCATACATGCAATGAAAACAACCAAGGCAGAGTTATCTTGAAAGTGGTCATGGTTAGAGGAGATAGTCACGATCTCCAAGATTGTTGGTCGAGGTGAGTTGAGATAGTTGGTCCATTAGATGGATGGACGAAGGAATGGCTGAGCTAACCTTAGAAGACCCCATGTCAACTGAGTGCTACCTATATAGCCCCTATCGTTAAGGCCTCAGGCTGATGTAGTTCTCCTAAAAGGGAAGAAGAGGGTCGGTTATGGATGTGGGTTGGATGAGGTCAAGTCATGGTTAAAGGGTAAAATGGTTTGTCCATCAAGTAGACAAACAAATGGATGTGGCTGAGCTAACCCTAGAAGACGTCATGTCATTTGAGTGCTGCCTACATAGCCCTTATTAGAAGGGCCTCAAACCAATGTAGTTTAGGTGAGGCGTCGAAGTTGGTTGATGATTGGTTTGGACTAGGTTAAGTCATGGTCAAAGGTAAAATGGTTTGTCCATCAGATAGATGAATAAATGGATGTGGCCAAGCTAACCCCATAAGACATCATGTCATCTGAGTGCTACCTACATAGCCCTTATTGGAAGGGCCTCAGGCCAATGTAGTTTAGACTAAGAGGCAAAGTTGGTTGATAGGTTGGTTTGGTTAGGTTATAAATGATGAGGGTATGATGATGTTACAGTCTTTTCCATATTATGTGATGGTGTATTCTATAACATTGGTTGAGTGGTCTTTCATCCCTAGAAATTTTCCATATTAGTGATGGATGTATGATAAAAATGAATTGAGTATGATTTATGCTTCAGCAAGTAATGGTTTATGCTTGACATAAATTGTGTGGTTGATAGTTTCCATGCGTATTGGTTTCCATAGAAACTAGTGTGCATGGGCGATGTCATGTTGGTGGTCTGAAAATGTTTGGTTTGGTTTGGTTTGGTTCGGAAGATGATTTGGTTGAATGTGAAAAAGGTATGGAGGAAGTGAAAGGCATGTTTCTCTTTCATTGACAAGGACTGTAATGATAGCATAGGTAGGGGGTGTTTTAGAAATAAAAGCCCCGTTCATGCATTACGTCATTGACCATTGGTTGTGTTAGAGAAGTAATCGAATCACTTTGACATTAAAATGAGCTCAAAATCCCTTGAGTAGGTGATGTGATATGTTAGGACAGGGTAAACCTTTTTAGTAGGGATAACTTTGCCCCTTTTTATAGGAGACCCTGAGAACGACTATAAGTCAAGTCCATGACACCTTTTTTTTTTTTGGGTAGACTGATCGATGCGGGAAGTCTACATGGGGATGTCATTTTGTTTTGTGGTCATTTGTGAAGCTGATCGATGTGGGAAGCTTTTAAGAGAGTGCTATTTTTAGCAAGATTTTAGGGATAGCCATCCTTCGAGGGACTGGTCTATATTTTTGCTTTATATATATTTGAGGGCTTTGAATAGCTATCCTTCAAGGGAGCAGTCTATTAGCTACAGCAATGATAGTACAGTTGTCCTTCGAGGGAGCAGTCTACATTTAGAATTTATGACCTTTTGATATTTTGAGATCTCAATTTATATGTTTTGATAGAATTTTTAGTCATGGACAAGACTATAGAAGTTTAAGGGCTCCCTTTTAGTAGGACAAAGCATTCATACTTTATAAAAGGGTTACATAGTGTCGGCTTTAGGGAAATAGGGTTGAAAGAAATAAGGATTAAGATGACAGGGATTGCTCAAGGGACGAGCTCAAGTTAAATGTCAAGTGAATGAGTACTCGACTAACAGTAGAATGGTCATAGATGCAAGGCATTAAGAGGCTCAGGTTCTGGTCGTCCATCGAGAGAGGACAGATGATAAGTCCCTGACCCATACTTGTGCGTTATGATGTAAGGTCTGAGCCAATTAGGAGCAAAATTGCCTCATTTTCTTCTTTCCAGATTGGTCACGTGTTGGTCGATGTTGGACATGAATTTGGTTGATATGTTGGGTCATTGTTTGGTTGAGGCTTGGTCGAGGCTTGGTCAATGCTTGGTCGAGGCTTGGTTGATGCTAGGTCGAGGCTTGATTGATGCTTGGTCGAGGCTTGGTCGAGGCTTGGTCGGTTGATGTTTGGTTGAGGTCATGATAGTCAGGATAGAGTCAAATTCCCCCAGTTACTTATGTGATAGAGAGAATGTCTGGTAGACTTAGTTTGAGAAGGCAAGATCCTAATCTTCCATGTTGGAGGTTGGAATCTCAGAATGACTAAAAGTGATGGAGGCAATGGTAGGTAATGATGTGACCAAAGTAACCAGTGGTTGGGGGTCTTTGGGTTGGACCTTCACTGCTTGTAAGGCTTTGATCAAAGTTAGACAATGTTGTGGAGAGTTTTGTATGAGGTCATACAAATATGTCTCCATAGAGGTTTGGCGACATTGTTTCACCATGGGGTTATTAATTGGGTTTGAATAAATTGGTCGAGATGTGCCCAAAATTGAAATCTTGGGTCTTGATGGTTGAGGAGACTTGACGAATGGATATGTTTGGGGGAGAGAAACCTTCTCTTTCCCTTTATCCTTCATGATTTGTGACCTATTGGCCACATTGATGGTGTTGATTTCAAATAATGGGGTTGAAGGTGGTAAAGGGACCATAGTCTTGTATGGGGATCCCAATTTAGGTAAGGATGTTTGAGAGGCATGGGATGATGTCGATGGCTTGGTTAAAGGGTGGTCAAGAGGATCCTTGGTGAGAAGGGTGTCCTTTTTGAAGTGTTGATGAATGACAGCTTTAAGAGCACAACAATGCTCAGTGTCATGTCCAGGTGTGCGATGATACACACAAAATTTAGTGTCATCGAACCAAGATGGTTTTGGTATGAGAGTTGATGAGTGTGAAGGTGAAGAGGTTTGGGAGACATGAGATGGTGTTGGAGATTTGTTGATAGTATCCTTAATAAGAGGGGTGTCTTTATTGATGAATCGGCAGATGACAACCTTAAGGGCACAACAATTTTCAGTGTCATGCCCAGGTGTGCATGATATTGGCAAATTTTGGTGTCATCGAACCAAGATGGTTTTGGTCTGAGAGGTTGAAATGGTTTGATAGGTAGAAGAGTGATGTTAGAGGATTGTAATAATTGGCGCAACAGCAAGGTATAATAACCTGCTAATGGGTCTGCACGTTGTGTTGTAATAAAAGTTGACAACTTTTGTTTAGAAGCTGTTGAGGGAGTGTTTCGTACCATCTTTTGGTTTGGCGGTGTGGCCAGACGCGTAGATGACACTTTCGTGGTAAGAGGCATTAGATGTTTTGAAGGAGGTATGTTTTTGTTAGGTGTTGGTAGTAATGGAGGTGATTTGTTTTTGTTGGGTAAAGGGAATAATGGAGGCGATTTGTTGATAGGTGTTGGAGTAGGAAGCACTCCTTTTAAGGTGGATGGATGAGTGCCCAAAATGGAGGGCAATGATGATGGTGGGGGAGGAGTTCTCTGATGGGCTTTAGTAGCCTTCTTTGGTTTAGTGCAAGGACTACTATTGTGAGGGGTGAGGTTCAAATCAACCTTCACCAAATCTTTTTCAGTCGAAGTGGGTGAGGCGGCTAGTTCCTCTCTCAACGGAGAAGGGATTGGAGAGTTTGGCTCTTTAAGAGGGCAGAGTGTAGGGATGGTGATGGATTTGGCATGTGGTTGAGGTGCAGGAAAAGTATGATCCCCCATTGATGATAAGAAGGATGAGGGCGAGGCTAGCGGTGTTGGTATGGTCAAGGCATCCTCTAATATAAGAGAGGTCGATGGAGAACTAATAGGAGAAGATGGTTCATCCACCTATGGAAGATGAATGGGAGAAGAAGATTCTTCTTCTTGTGATGGACCAATAAGTGGGCTAACCTCTTTAGACTATGAGAGAGGTTGGTTAGGCATAAGAGGCAAGACCGTGTTGACTGTGTGTATATTACGCTCTTGGGAGTCATCGGTCATGGTTTGCACATTGTTTTGGCTAGGGGGATGGTTAGGAAAAGGTTGTCTAAAAATGTCTATGTTTTGATTGGGTGGCATGTTTGGGTTGTCCAAGACAAGGTCACCTTTATCTAGCATGTCCTGAATGATGTTCTTGAGAGTCTTACAGTTGTCTGTGTCATGGCCTTTGACACGGTGATAATGACAAAAGTCATTTTCCCTGTACCATGCAGGGATAGGTTTTGAGGGGTCAAATTGAGGTGGTCAAATTTGAGGGAGATTGAGGACCCCCTACTTGACAAGTTTATCCAAAATGAAAGCGTATGATTCTCCTATAGGAGTATACTGACGCTGTATATACCGTTGTTGGAATTGTTTGGTGATGCTTTATGATGTGGAGGGTTGAGATTGGTTGGTTATTGTAGAGGATAGTGATCTAAAGAACAACAGTATTTGCTGACTCCTTGGATTTGGAGTGGGAAGAAGAAGGTCTGGAGGAAGGGTCATTTGACTTGGTGTTGAGGTTTTTACTCTATAATTTGACTTTATTTTCCTCGACGGCATGTAGTTCAAGCTTCCTAGCCATCGTGAAAGCTTCATCAAATGTGCAAAATGTTTAAACCCACAAAGTAGAGGAAATATGTTTGGCACATGCCTAAGAGAAGAGCTCAATGAGCTCGAGTTGAGGTAAAGAAAAGGAGAGTTGGTTGATTAAGCCTCTCCAACGGGCAACAAAATCGGCTATGGATTCATCGTCAAACTGTCTGATAGAGTATAGGTCCGTGATTGAGACCTTTTTGGTGATATTGATCGAAAAGTGGTCACGGAAAAGTTGAGCCAGTGGGTGAATGTGAAAAGGGAGTGACTGGTAATAGAGCTATACCAATCGAGGGCACCACTAGAAAGCGACATGGGGAATGTGCATAGCAATAATGCATCATCATGTGCTATGAGATAACAAGCATGTTTGAATGTTCGTAGATGTTGTTGTGGGTCTTCCTTACTCTGGAAGTGAGTAAACTTAGAAAGTTCCCATTGACTGGGATATGGCCAGATTGGGACTGAGGGATGAATGGGTTCATTACAAATTTGGTCATATGAAAGGACATTGCTTGAACCAGAAACAGATGTCTCAAGATTAGACATTTTGTCCATCAACATTTTGATTAGATCGGTTGATGGATTTGTGGGTGGGGCACCCCCTAGATTGTAAGGCACTTGGAAGGTGTTAGGAGGGGCGTATGATGTAGTTGGTTGCACTTGTATAGGTGCAACATATTGATAACTAGTCATAGGGACATATGTTGAAGCTAGGGGGGTTGTGTCATGAAGGTAGAAGGCACGACTAGGCTTGATGTTGCCAGAGGTGGTTGGATGGTGGTGACATTAGCCAAAGGATGAGTAGCCACCCTAGTGTTGATGGGGGCAAGAGTAGGCGAGATGGAGACAACTAGGTTTTGGAAAGGGGTAAAACTTTGTTGGATAGTTTGCAGTTGATGGGGGGCCAAAGCCCCAATGGAAGTGGGCCCAAAGATAGAAGGAGAAGCCACACTTTGAAGATTAGTCATGGGTGGGTTATTAGTTGAGGCAATGGCTTGGGTGTCTATGGGTTGGACTATAGATGCTGTTGATATGACTGCCATCTCAACTAAGGAGGTTGGCATCCCATAAATTAGGTTGCCTAAAGAGTCTCGCATTTGAATTCTCATGAGATAATGCTAAAGGGCCTTAACATTGAGGTCAAGGAACCTTTCAAAGTCTTGGTCCCCTTCAGGGACAATAGGGGGTTGAGTAGGGGTCGATTAGGTAGGAGTTCGTTCAGTGTCTGAATGATACTCCATTAGGGGACTTGTTATGGAGGGTGAAGGTGGAAGCAGTTGTTGCCTTGCATGGTCAACAAGAGTTTTGGTTTGACTACGTGTCAAAACCATTCAAGGCAAAAAGGGTCAGGTTCCAAAAACTGTGTTTTTCAGTCTCAAAAAACTAGAATGCGTGTTGGACAACAAGAAAGCTGGGTTTTAAGCTTGTTATTTTGAGAAGAAATTTTTTGACAGTGACTGACGTCAGTGGAAAAATTGATGTTGGTGAAATAGGTTGCCGATGTCGATCAGATAACCGATGTCAGTGAATAAAGGTTGCCGATGTCAGTGGTAAAACTGATGTTTGTTACTGTGTTTTTCTTGAAACTCAAAGATTTTGAAATTTCTTGGAAGAAAGAAGAAAACGTCCTTACTAGCTCATAAAACTAGATAAAAATAGAAAGTAAATGAAGACAAGCAGACCCTAAATGTTAAATCCCAAGAATAAACTTTTAGAATCATGTTGGCTTATGCCTTAGAGTGTGTTTAGGAAGTTGGCTTTTAGAACGGATCCTAGAAGAAGCAGTCTAAGGTTGGTTTTAGGTTAGTTTTGGTACTCAAGATCTGTGTTAGGTTCCGTACGTGGCCTGGTGCTAAGGAGTGAGCTTCCCTCACTTCATGAGCCCAGAGATAAGCTGGTTCACTTAGCCAGTATATACTTCCCCTAGAATTTATACTTTTCTAGAGAACAAAGTGGGCTCTCCCCTTGGTAGTGAAGTCTGAGTGGGATTACCAAGAAGGGTAAGGTATCTGCTAGGTGATGAAATCCTAGTCGGACCTTATCTCAAGTATGCTTAGATGTTTAGTTGTGATAGTGGTTTGGTCGTGTAACATAAGTGTGCTACGATTTATTCATAATGTACTTTTAATTACTAGATGTGTTGACTAAATATGCATTCAAGCAGAAATGAGATGTAATAGATTTTAAGCCCAAATAGAAATGTGTGTTCAAATGCAAACAAGAGGAGAAAAGGTTGAAGAGTATGAATTTTAATACTCTAAGATGCAAGAAAGAAAGAAAAAGAAGGATTCTTTTTAACTTTCCTGACGGTGTCTTTTCAGAGAAGATAGAAGAAAAAGATGCAAAAAGAGACCTAATGCACCTATATGAAAAGTTTTCTTGTAGAAGAAAAAGTATGAACCCAAAGAGAATTCCTAGGGTCCCACCGGGCATTCCAGAATGTTTCTAACTATTTTCACTTTTCTACATTCAAAAGATGAAAGAAACTATGATAATGGTCAGGGGTTTGTACGTACTCAGATGAAGTTTGTGCACCATTATCCAAATGTTGTAGGGACTCCTCTTTGGCTGTGGAGGATGACACCTGTAGAGAGAAAGACTTAAACAAAGAGATTGTTAGATAGAGATAAGGCGGACTGCCAAACAAAAGCTCGGTCCCAGAAGTGCAAAGACTTCCTTGAGGGATGACAGTCCACTATTTATAAGTAAAAGTGTCAAAAATAAAGAAATGATAAATGACTAGCAAAGAGGAAATTAGATAATGCGTACCTATTTCTTTGCAGTCGATCTACCACAGTCACTGACGTCGGTTGGTCTACCGTCACCAGTTGTTCAGGTTGCCGACGTCGGTTAGTCTGTCGATGTCGGTAGGTGCAATGGGCCTGGAGGCTGATGTCGATTGGGGAAATGGCCTTGGACGAGTTTTTGGTTGTGTCTTTGATCAACAGAATGGACTGGGATGTCTGTGGGAGTTTTAGTGGCTTATGCTAGGTTTTGTAGGGCAAAGAGTGTGACTAAAAAAGGGACCAGATAGAGGACAGGGGTGAGAGGGAGATAAGGGTGAGAGAAGGCTTTTCAGCCTCTCTGAGAAGAATAGATTAGGTTGTGTCAAGAATGCTTGGAAATGGACAATGGGCTCATTGCTAGTGTATTAAAAATACAATGAAATAAAAACCAGTAGAAATACTTAGCTATAGGTGGAGAGGCAAAAGTGCAGGAGGCCTATTTTGATTGTGGCTAGTTCAAGAAATGTCTTGCAACCTTCAATCCAACTTGGAATGACTGGTGTAGAATCCCTGAGTTTGGAAAGTGCTGTTGAGATGTTGATACCTGCAAGAAGATGAGAAGTGAGAGAGCTTGGACCCGGGAGCAGGAGAATTCACATTCACAGGGGGGCCAATAGAGGCAGAAATTTAGTTTTAAAAGAACTGACGTTGGTGATACCATCGGCGTCGATCAAATACTGACTGACGTTAGTGGCTAAAGAATGGGAAAAAGGCTATTTTTAGCCTTCTACCCATTCTTCCAACTGCCAGGGTTGATTGCCTTTGGAAAACAGTCTGAAATCAGATTAAATGAGCGCGAGAGGCTAGTGAGAGAGGTGAAATGGGGTCTAAGCAATTAAGATTTGGCATGGGGTGATGGAGGTATCCAAGGAGAGGTATCCAAGGGTGATGTGAGGTGTCATGGGTGATGTGTCAAGGGTGTTATTAATTTAAAATAGTTGATTTATTTTAAATTAATAATTGAGTGGGTTAGAAATGTGTAGAAGTGGACCAAGGGGGAGTCGACCAAGGAGTAGACACGATTTTGGTGTCTACATGTAGATTACACCTTGGGGGAGGTGATCAACCTTAGGTTGAAAGAACAAATTTTTCACAAAGAAAAACATCCCAACCCTATAGGGGACTTTTTTATGATGTCGTATCTAGTTGACATAGTAATGGGGACATGTTACAAGGACCTAGGCAATCGATGGGCTCTGGCCATAGATTGTATTAAAAAATAAATATGTGACCATTATCAAATCATGAACATTTATGATTATCAGAAGCACATGGTCAAAATTTGTGAAGATGTGTATCCATAGGTATGGAAAGCCATATATTGCTCCCCCATGCCTCATATTGGAGAAAATATTTTGAATAATTTAATTTGGAAGGGTTATTACTTTTTGTATTCAGATTTTATATTCATCTTGGTCTAGGGCAAAAATGTGGAGCCTATATGTCTCCCCAAGTATGTACCTGATAAGCTAACGAAGTAGGAAATTAATTTCTAGTTATGGAATAACATAAAGGAGGACTTGGTGAGATAGAAGAAAGCTTTCTTTTTTAGGATTCTTGTTACAATCAACGAGATAACATAGCCATGAGGAAACATTTAGGTGATGTTTCAACAAAGTAGAACTGATATAGTTTCTCTATAATGCCACGAAGAGATTGGGACCCCCATGGGCATATCCAAGAGCACATTCATGAGTTTAACATCCTCTATTACCATCATCCATATTGTTATGACTTCCTCTTCTTGAATGCTACATTAGATGAAAAAGTATTGGAGTAAGAAAAAATTGGTGGTTTATAAGAAGATCATTTAAGGATGATCCAAGTAGAACCCAACATCTCTACCAAATAATTGGATAGTCAAATATCCCTTTTTAAAGGGTGGAACCATTTAGACTTTTGGAGTGGGCAACCTAGAGAACAAGGAGCTTCCTCATCTCAAGGACTTCCTTTGAATTTAAAAATGAAGACAATCAAGAAAGAGCCTCGGATCCCTAAGTTGAGTGCAGGAAGAGGAGGAGCCAAAGGAGATCCCATCAGTTTGGACTTTAATGAAAAGGATAGTCCTGGTGCTAACACCATTCAAGTTTCTATGGCTACCCCTAGTGTGTCTAATTCCATCAATTGGAGTAGCCACTACACAAGAAATAGTATCTTCCTCTCTTGACTCTCTCATTTAGGGAAGGACCCATTTGGTTTACATTAGGAAACCAAGGTCCCCTATAGGAAACCCCACAACACAAATATCTATATGCTTTATTATTCTACCTTCCAACTCACAACCACAAACAGATGAAGTAATCATCAAATAATTAGTGGATGATTCAGATGAGGAGGCTGAATTAGAGGAATTCAAGGCTCTATCTCTAAGGTACCCCCATCAAACTCCAACTTTAAGGTACTCAGGCCTTTCCCACATTTTCCTTAGCCTCAATTTACATTATTGATACATTTATAGAAGTTCCTTTTACCTCATCCATTCCTTCCATTGACCCTTTCACCATTACCACTACATCTTTTCTCATGGCCATTCATTCTATTCCTACTAGTACTTTTACTATGAGACTTCACAAGAAGAAGAATTTATATAGGAAGGTATAGACCACCCTAGCTAACCCCCAAATCCATGTTAAATCAACTCAAATCTCTATTCCACTCCCCACTTACACTTCTACAGAGGAAACTATGATAGGTATAAGCTAGGGAAGGAAGCTAAAACCCCATGTTGTTGTCTACCCACTTCCTCAATTTTGAGGAGTGGATTGGTCTAAGATCATATGGCCTTCCTTGCCTAATGTTTTGACTAGGCCTAAAAAGAGGTAGAAGGAGGAAGTGGAGGTGGAATAGGAAATTATTGTTACCAAAACTGAGGCACCTCTTAATATTCCATCTTGGGCCATGGATTTGAGGGGTAAAATGCCTAATTATAAGGTCACTTATCTCCCCTTTGTGTATACCTTATTTTAACCCCAAACTAGTTTCATCTAGAGAGTGAAGAAAAGAAAATTTAAGGATGACCAGGGTGCCAACATCATTCTTGAGGAGTGACAGCTACTATTCTCCCTAACTAAGAGATAAAATAGGCAACTAGGTGAGCCTATATATGAAGAAAATATTTTCGATCTGGCCCAAGCTCACAAGGATGTAGTAGTGGCTATCCATGAAGGCATAAAGATAACACACCAAGATCTCAAGGAAGGTACAAGAACTACATGTCCAAATTGAGCAACTGAAGGAGTAATCTAACACAATGCACATTCCCATGAGCATTAAAAATGAGGTAAGGGAGGTAACTCACAAGTGATATAATTCTATTAAATCCATGGATTTCATGAAGGTAGAGATGGCACCACACATGGACCAATCCAATCA
Source organism: Torreya grandis (assembly GCA_037957365.1). Lineage (NCBI taxonomy): Eukaryota > Viridiplantae > Streptophyta > Pinopsida > Cupressales > Taxaceae > Torreya > Torreya grandis. The sequence goes on from JARHVA010000109.1 coordinate 3,488,679, forward strand.
ACTTTGTATCTCTCTCACCCAAGACAATACCCAAATCAAGATGCTAGTTGCTTACTTAAGTAACCCATTATATAGTCATTTGGATATCATGATGACATTTGAGGCATCCAATGCCATGAATTTTGTGTTCATTAGGCATGAAGAGGCTAAGGAGTGGTGGAAGGCAATTGTAGCCTTAACTCTAGAATAACAAGTACATGAAGCCCAACTCCTCCAAGTTTTGAACAATTTAAAACTATCTAAAATAAGGGGATTATACATGGAAATTGGTTGATAGAATCATTTTTGAAAAAATTATCCAAGATGCCATAAATGATTTTAAGCAAAGCATACAAGGCTTGATGATGGAGAACATTGAAGCAGAGTTAATCAAGGTTAGATAGAAAGTAACATAAGTGGAGATCTTCATATGTAAGTTCCAAGTAAAAAAAAATGAACATGTAAGACTCCTCAAACTAATTAAAAGACTCCACCGACCTTTTTTACTTAACTTAGACATCATCTGTTAGTAGCATGAGGTATCACATAAGGTCTACAAGGATAATGAAGTGAAGAAGAAAATATCTGGTAGTGGAGCTGCACCTTTAGTTTCTACTTTGACTGTGACTCCAACTAAATCCCATGCAACACTCCAAACCACAAAGCCTTAGCTTTTTACATGCATAAGTCCTGACAGTGTGTATATATATATATATATATATATATATATATATATATATATATATAGATATTCCTAATAAATTAGATAAAATATTTATAATGTATTGACTTTATATCTACTTGTACATGCACACGTTTTATTATTTTATAAATTTAATTTGACTATTTATAGCTTTAAAGCTTAAATGGTTTTGACCATAGTTAAGACTACATGTCAAACTTCCACATGTAACTAACATGTATAAACTTGGAGGATGAGGTGACCCTTCCCCAAGATATAAAAATACTATTATATCACTAACTTTATTTTTTGTTAGAGAATTTTGGAATACAAAATGAACAATCCTTTTGGTTATCAAGTGAAGTATTTTAATATTTTCTATCTAATGTTGTGTCATTAGTTGTTATTTTCAATTTTTGTTTATTTCAATAAATATTTAATGTGATAACACTACAAATATATTCTTGATCATTTTAATCAATGTGATAATCTTAGATGTGAAATAGCTATTGGAGATTAGTAGATTATTAATTAAAATAAGTTAATTTATATTGAAGTATATTTCTAGATGTGCACTTGTGTTTTCTTGGTGTAGTTTTCTAAGTATGTGCTACACCTACCATAGATAATACATTAGCCTAGGCCATAATATCTTTATTGAAGCATGTGAAACAATTGCCTTGATAAGAACAACCTTTTTTTGAGGCTATTAGACTTCTTATACCCCTCATTCCCTTAGACTCTTTAGCCATGTCTAGTTGCTTGTGAACATTTGATACTAATGGTAGGCACTAATTTTGAGAAGACACAAGTTTGCCCAAAAACTAGCCAAAGAAGTAATTCATAAGACCCATGAGGGTCTCTTTTCTTCCATACCTTACCCCCTGTTTGCATTTTGTTATTGAGGACTACCCACTTTAGAATAAAATCCAACCACCCATCCAACTTGTATAGGAATTTACTTTATTAGGAAACCATGCCTCCATCTAAAAACCCTTGTCAACACCTTGAATACTTTGCCATCTATTACATCAATATATTTTAAAAGATTGTATACCTACAACTTGTGCCTTGGAGTGGAGTTTACCTCCATAGAGATTCTAAAAAATTATAGGCTACCTCATTACAACTATGGTGTGTATAAAACCCACATAAACAATCTGTTGGAGAGGTCTTGGTTGAAGAGTGTTGTGAAATTTTTCCTATAACACTTGATGGCACATGTCTTTTAATTTATGATTTTATACAGCTTTGTGACCCACTTTTCCTACTTACATTTATTAAAATACATTTATAAATAGATATATCTAAACCATTTTATATTTTCAAGGTTAGTTTGAGTTACGGACAAGATATCATAAAAATCCTATATTTTATTCCTTTCTTTATGATCTTTCCTTTGATCTTTAATTTATCTTTTGACACTTTTCCCCTTTCAAGTGTTTTGAGTGACCTTTAAATTCTTTTGGGTCCATTGTTTAATACATTTCTATATATGAAAATTTGATAGAAGTCATTTAGAACAAATACACTCACATTTCAAGATCTATACAATTTTATATATTGTTTACATTGAATTACTAGAGTTATATATAAATTAATGTTACATTTACATGCTTGTTCCAAGGGAAATCTATGATAAAGAGCATCTAGATATGCATATCATCATTTCACACACACACACACACACACACACACACACACACACACACACACACACACACACACACACACACAAGTGAGAGAACTAAATTTGAGTTTTATCCCTATTTGGATTATTGTAAATGTAATTTAGCACTTAGTATTTCAATGGGGATTGAGCAAGGTTAGTCTAACTCAATCCCTTTTGCTTGATTCCTCTATTTGATATTATAAGTGTTTATGTAGGAAACTTGGGTTTGAAATTTGATGTGATTTCACACATGAAAAAGTGTTTGCAAAGGTGGAGAAGGCAATTATTAAAACAATCTCAACACTAAAAAAAAATTTAGAGCCTCATTATTAATGGACAGGAGTGAACCTTGGGGGTAAAAATCATCTACCATTTATGTCCTACTTCTGTCAATCTTGTCCTAGTTCAAAATTATAAATTAATTTTTAGAAATTATTTTTTCATAGGGAGAAACCAACTCATAGAGGTAAATATTGAATGGCATTCTTGTCCTAAGCTTTTTGATTTTGTTTAAATCTAAAAATCATATATCAATCACCAAAAAATGATTTGCTTCAAGGACAAGATTGACACATAAGGGTTAAGATCAACTACAATTATTGTCCCTCTTTTGAAAATACTATTCTATACCAAAAAAATTAAATAAATATAGAAACAAAAAAATTACAGTCATTATACACAACTTCCAACCAACCAACCTGATGAGGGTCGTCAATCCTTTTCATTTAATAATGTCAATCTAGGGTTGGTGTCTAAATGCATATGTAATAGGAGAAAGAGATCTCTAGTAAATGGTCCATTATACCACACTCCACACTTGTATAAATTTAAAATCACTCTTACAAAAATTAAATCACACATACATGAAATTAAATCACACTTACAAGAAAGTAAATTACTGAATTAAAAAGAAATGATAAATGAATAAAACACCTGCAAGTTCACAATAAACTGTAAAAGGAAATAGTTAGAAAAACAAAGAAACAAAAAAATTATTTACAAAAAAATTATAATTAAATAAAAAATAAATAAACAAAGGTACATTGATCTATATTTCTTAGAATGAGTGGGCAGCTCATTCCTTAGAAGAGGATTTATTTAGAACACAAACTTTAGAATAGGTTACTCAAAATGATAGAGAGAAAAGTATATTGGTTGATTACATTTAGATGTGGGAGGTTGAATTTATAATCTCATGCTTCTAAATAACACCTAATTTAGGAGTAAAAACCTATATATTCTAGCATATCTCAATCTACACACAATATGGAGAGAGATATTTATTATAAGAATACAGCATAATCTCAATCTCCATAAAATATAAAGAGAGCTATTTATTGAAATTAAACTATATAAATCTATATTTAAATACAATATATGAATGTAAAGTATATATATAGAAATAATCTAAATGTAAAACATTCCTAGGATAGTTGGAAATGATCTTGGTCATCTAAAAATAATTAGAATACTTTACAATACTTTCCAAACAAGTATGTGGCAGTTTTATGGTAGTCTATAGCAAGTTTGTCAAAGTCTGTAGCTCACATGTAGAAGTTCATAGCTCACTTGTATAATTTTGTATCTTGACTGTAGAAGTCTATAGTTCACCTATGGAAGTCTATATCTATAGATTGGGTGAGTCAGTAGCTACTCAGTGAGTCTATAGCTTGGCTAAAATACTATATCTTCTTTAGGAGCTACTGCAGAAGACTCTAAAACTAATCCAAAATTATTATTTAAATGGTTACTATTCATACTCCATATTTTATAGCTTAGTATGGACTACATATGCACATATTGACATCTTTTTTTGATAATTATTAGAAATAACTAACAAAAAGATAATAATGAATTCTAAAGAAATAACTATGATATATACTTTCTATTTTATTCTAAATAAACTATAAGTTTATAAACATTTAGATCCACTTATTATGAAAGAAAAAAGGATGTTATTTCATGGATACAATGAGCCATTTTAAAGGCTTATCACCTTACTAGTCGATATTGTCCTTGATATAAAATGCATTTTTATCAATTTAAAATATAAGAACAACAATATAAATTACAAAATATGGTTGAATGAGTCATTATTTTGAATTGTTCAAATTTGAAAAGTGAAACATAAGAGCCTAGAGGCCAAAATGTCACTAATATTTGAGGGCTATAATAATTTATCAAGTTTATTGCATGTGTAATAAGTAGACAAATAACATGAGGAAATAGTCAAGAATCTATACACAATAATTTTTTTAATTTTTTTTTAATATTTGAATAATTTTGAATTTTTTATAATATTTTAAAATTAAACATCTAACCAATTATCCCATCAATATTAGAGTCATAATAAATTTCAACGATTTGTATAAGAATTGAATTTTGTGAATGAAACATGTTAGATGTTCATGAATCAAAATAAAAAAATGTATAAGTAACTATCATGAAACTATCTAGATTACTACATGTGTAATCCTATGTGGGAGGAATATCTATAGAATATTTAAAATGGTTTGAAATATGATAAGAACTAGTAAAATAATATGCTAAATTTTGTATTATTTGTGGAACATGTTGATCTATATGTATCACCAATTAAGGAGTGATATGTGATTGTGATTTTTTTAAACATCACAATTTTTTTCAATATAATTTATTTTGAATTGGTTAATGTTATCACTTGGATTTTCACCCTTTTAGGATATGTCTTAGATCTCCTCCCCACCCTTTTGGACTATATGGAATTGTATAGATAGGGTATAAAATAGGGTACTTTTGACTATTTTATGTGTTTTATAGGATATAATAAGTTTCAAGAGATGAAATAAATATTTAATGGAATCTTAGGACTTTTTATAACTACCTATGGCCATTTCATTATTTGGAAAACTTCTAAGTGTGTATATTACAGCTCTCATCTCAACTAATCAAAGCTAGCATAGTGGATAAACTAGTGAGAAGGGTGGAAAACTTCAAGGGAGATAATTTTAAGGTGTCCTTAATGATTAAAAGGCCATGGATGGTATTTAAACTTGTCATCCACTCCCTCCCATGGATTTTCATGGGAAATTGAAGCCAAATTTGAGGCCAAGTGTGCAGGGTGCATGAAAGAGGAGTTTTTTAGACTGCAGATGATGATGGCTCATTTAAAAATGATTTTAGATGACCAAGAATACAAAAAATACATGGAGAGGAATGAATAAAACCATTACCCTTAATTAAAATAATCATACCTATCCCTAATTAATTTTGGGATGTTTAAATAAGTTTAATCATGAAGGCAATTTTTCTGAGCCAGTTAAGGGATTTTCATGCCACTTTATAAGAGTTTGATGACTTGGATAGACACTTGGGATTCCTAAACTTACATGTTTCATTTCATATCCTCTTCTTATGCACAAATAAATAGTTTTCTCAACTTAAAAAGTTTCCTTGTGATGCTTGGACTTCTTTCTTATCCTTTCTCTCTCAAATTCTATAAGAACTAGCCATTTTGGCCATTGTAACTTATGATCCACTTGAGTATGGTGAATACCTGATCATTTTCATGACATTTTATCAATAATAATACTTATTTTTTACCTCTTCATGACTATTCATAGTGTGTTCTACTTGAATGTTAGATCTTGCTTAGTGAAGACTATGGATTCCTTAGCATGTTATCTCATTCTTTCATCCTATTTACAGATGGAAAGCTTATTATTTAAGGGCATGTGAAGTGTTATAGTAAATTTCAAGGATTGAGTGAGTTATTCTATTCACTAGTGCCATTCAAGGCCTCTTATCTAGTCCCCCTATCTTTGCACATTCACCCATCACCTCATAATGTAACATTGATGTGAGAAGATGCAGATTGAAGGAGTGTATGTTTGGTTAGTCCTTTATTATCATGTGCAACATGCTATTGGTTGGAAGTAATCATAGTATTTGGTTTATCACCTCCCTTATAATATTTTTCTTTCAGTTATCTCTCTCCCTTCCCCCTAAAGTTTAGATGTACTTATGATCCAAAGTGGTACATCAAGGGAGCTAGCCCTATCTAGAGATTCACCTCATCCTTAGGCTACCCACAAGCCTATAGGTGTTTCAATTGTGCCAATTGGATTAGGAGAGTTGAGACATATTCTCAAAGGGTGTAAATCTAAGTGACAGTAATTTTTGGCATGTCTAGTGGGACTCTTGGTCCAAGAAGTTGAAAGATTGTTGGTGTTGTCTTTCAAAAATTAGCCTTTGGAGGCATCTATCTAAGCATTAATGGTGAATATGAAGATAAAATAGTTGGTCAAGTAGCCCAAGTTTCCTTTTTAATATTTTTGGTAATATATTTCTTTGTATTTTTTCTTTTAATGAAGTTTCATGGTTGATTTTGGTGTAGAGTTTTGTTTTACACAAGTTGGTGAGGTTTACAAACCTTATGGTAATCTTTATCAGCCTTTTGATGATTATTTTCATCCCAAATATGATCATAACCAACCCATTCATGAAGTGTGTCAGTCTTATATCCATCCTTCTCAATGTCTTGCTCCTAATCAACCTTGCCACTTCTCAAGTCAATCCATTTACACCTTCAAACAAACTCTTTTGGGCTATGAGAGGTACATTTTAGAGCTTAATACTATAAGGGGATGTGGTCAAGAGGTTTATAACCATATTATTCATAAGGTGAGAGATGAATTATATTTGGTCAAAATAGAGTGGGCACCTATTGTGAGAGTCAATTGGCAAAGCCTCACAAGTGAGATGCTAGATGTAAGTGGCTTAGTTTCTTTCCTAGAGGATAGGATAAGAATTCATGAAAGACAACCTCACCAAACCTATCATCCTTCATATACACTTCCCAAAGATTGCTATTAGTCCTATTTGACCCCTTCTCATGAGCCCAATCAATCTTATCAAACTCACCCTTTTTCCAATCAGTTGGAAGGGAGAGTTGAAAAGGGAAACCTTATTTTTAAAGCCAATATTTATAGGTAGATTGAGTTGGATAATATACATATGCATTAGTCCATTTTAGTATCAAATAAAGTGGAATTAAATCCCTCATTTCCCTCTTCCATTACATCCCCACCTCAAAAATAGACCTCTATATATGAGATTCCAAGTTGGAGACAAGGTGGATGATCCATGCCTAAGGAGATTCTAAGTTCCTTGAACACTTCATCCACTCCTAAAATTTCATTGCCACCTCAAGAAAATAACTCTAATCCTAACATCCTAAGATGGATTAAGATATTGGAATCATGGGAAAAGAAATAAGATATAAACATTGATAAAGAGTTTGAAGTTGAGAATAAAGTTGACCTTTTGCAAGTCCCTCCCACCCTCCCTCAAGAAGCTTCTTGTATTCCATGTCAACCCTCTTATACTAATATTTATCATGAAATATCCTATGAGCTTCAAGAAATAGTTTTCCAAGAGAACCTAGCCAAACAAATTGAAGAGTTAGAGTTATAGATGAAATTGCTAAGTTAAGGTGTGATGGAAGGTTTAGACCCAAAATAAAATCCTATGCCTAAACACACCTCATCTAACCTTCATCAAGAGAATGATCAAGCCCATAGATTGAAATGAAGTGATTTTCCAATGGAAGGAAAAAAACCAAGCCATTTTAGCCCAAGGTCTACCTCCCCTTCCTCAAGAGCTCCCAAAAGAATCCCCTAGAATGCATTCCCAATCTAATTTTGAATTTTATATGCCACCTCCACCAACTAGTTCATCTTGTCCTCACCCCATCACCCTTTTCCTTAATGGACCTATGGTATGGTAACCTAAGGAGGAGAAGTTGGTTGATAAAAAATCATAAATATTTTTTGAAGAAAGCCTAGCTTCTTGATAGCCTCATTGGACTAAGTCACATTACTTCAAGATGCCTAGTCTTGGAATCACAAAGGAGATGGAAGATATTACAATCCTTGAGGATCAAAGTTAGGTTAGGATAGTTGAGATGTAATTTGAGATCCTTGAATATGTCTTAAGTGTTAAATAAGAGATGGTCTCTTGTGTTGAAACTTCAGATTGGGTTGATATGGAAGAATGTCTTACTTTTGCTAAAGTGGAAGAAATAGTCCATGGTTCTTCCATCACCATGCAAGATATCAAGAATGGGAAAGAAAATTTTCTTAATCAGCCTTTGGATGACTTTTTTTAAATCATTTCATCAGGATATACTCCTCTTCAAGGAGGCTATTACTTGATCAAAGATGGAGAAGGCAACCTTGGCACTCAAATGAGTATGAAAAGGAAAAACAACCTTTCAAATCTATCTTTCCAAGAGGAATATACATCTTATGATGAAATTTTTGAAATAATCAAGATGGGTTGTCATTCTCTCAATCAGTTGGGAGAAACACATCAGCTCTTAAAGGATGGAACAAGCTCCTATTTCCCTTAATCTTCTAAGGAACAAGAAACCAATCCTCTTGAAGCCATGCCTACCAAGAAGATATTAGTTGATCATGAGATGAAGAGTGGATAGTAGTATGAAGTGAATTTACATGTTCAATAGTAATATATCTATATTGGAAACCTATTTAAGGATTATCTACTTGAGAGAAGATCAAGTGAAATAAGTCTGATCTATAAGACTTTTAATCTAAGGAGAAACATACTTGGCACTATGTTTCATCTTATGAAGAAGAAGATTCAAGAAACTTTCCTTTTGATCTTGGAAAGGAGGTATGATTAGTTATTATTTATGCATAATATTTCATTTTCTAATTCCCCTAAGTACTTTGATCACATGTGTGTGTGTGTGTCTTGTGTGTTTATTTATTTGGTTTTATGTGTGTCCTTTGCTTCATGTGGTTGAGGTAGTAAATTGGTACTATATTGATAAAATATTATTGTAAAGGTCATTTTTTTTGTCTTATACTTCATATTACTCCATAAGCCCAATGGACTAATAAGGCTACTAGTCTAGTTAGTATAGTAGGCATACTATCCATATGAGTCACCAATTTGTTGGCTAAATTTGACCCTATAGGTCAAATTGGGACCCTTATAGGTAAAAAATTTAATTTTAGGTGTTTTAGAGGTATAATTCATATGTCACAAGGACTTTTATAGGTTAATTAATGTCATTTAATGTTATACTAGCCTTGATCTTGAGTCATTTTAGTGCTTTTAGTCATTTTGAGGTCAACAAGAGGAATTTAATGAATTGTATGATTTTATTGGGAAGTGTGAAGGTTAAAAAAGGTGATTTCATGTCCCATGTGTCCTCATATGTCTTATTAAATTATTGGTAACTAAAAGTGGTAGGTGTTTCAAAAGAGATTACAAATTTCTTAGGAAAAGAGAAGAATTTGGCACTTTTACAACTCATGAGGAAGTGTGCCATGTGGGATAATATAATATAATTTATATTCAGCTTCCTCAATCTCAAATAAATGTTTTAAATTATCTATAAGTGTCAAAATCTAGCTAAAGCCATTCTACTCCTTTTTCACCCTTTTAGGCATACAGAAGCAGTCTTTAGATTCATGCTTAGTACAAATAGCTGAAGAGGTTTAAATAAAAAGTATTTTTAGAGGTGGTATTATACTTATATACCTTCATTTAAATTACAATATTTTGAAGAATGGTTTCATGTGCTTTATGAACCATCCTCATGAAGTTGACTATGCTTTTCTACTTTATGTTTCATGCACCTTATAGGTTTTACTCCATTTTTGGCAAGTCCGTACGAACCATTTTTTGAAGTTGATTCAAAGTGATTTTCACTTAATTATATAATTATATCCATTTTTTAAATTATTTCAAGGTGTTTTCACATGCTAATCATCTTAGGTTGCAGGAGGGAGCACTTTTCTGTGCAACACGAATTTTTTTCACCATTTAAAGGATTTTATTTTTTTGATGGTGGTATTGAAGGGTGAATATGTTTTGGTTTAAATGATTCCATGTTATCTCGGTCAATTTCACCTCTTAATATATTTTTTCAAGGAATCTCTTCATAGAATTATAATCATATGCAAGAAAACATAGCTAGGCAGCCATGAAGGTACGTTACAGGCATCCTTATAAGGGAATATCACATTGAATAAGGGTTTTTAAAAATGGTTTCAAGATATAAATGATGAAAAAAACATATTTTTAGGAATATTAAATATTATAAGTCTACCCCATGAGATCAAAACATACACATTATCCATACTCAACCTACTACCTATATGTGAAAATGCCTACATACAGGTCATAGTAAAGAAATATGGAGATGCTAGTATGGAGAAGTTGAATCAAGTTATGTAACCATTATTAAGGTATTAACAATGGTGTAAATATCATGGTATAATATTTTGAAAATATGAATTGCTAAAAAATTTTAAGGCTACCTTTTAAATGCCAAATGATTATTCTAGAGATCAAATCCCCAAAAGGTGAAAATAAATCAACTAGAGGTTTTGTTGACATCTCATAACATGGTTACAAGAGATTTTGATGAATTATAATGGTTTTTTATTATATTATCCACATAGTAAAATAACTATTCCAAGTTTTAAGGGCAAAAAAGTAGTGGAGTTTGGTTTTGTAGACATCCAAAGTTGCCAATTTATGACTATTTCTAGGCAATGTTATCAACATTTTTTAGTCAAGAAGAGACCTCTTCACCCAATGATGAAATTAAAATCCATGACTTCATGTTTTAATGGTTTTTATGATTTAAAAACAACATGTATGAGGTAGAATAAACCATTAATATGAGTTGTTATGCAGGGTTTTGTCCTTAAAATACACCTACAGACCTTTTTGCACCACAAATATGCACCTACAAGTTGGCTATAGGGTAACCATGGAGGATATGATTGATAAATTTGATAATATAATCCATTAGAATCATGAGAAGTGAGTTTAGGTAGGATATGGTTTGGGGTTCTTCAAGGAGAGTTGGGTTCAACATATTCAAGGCTTAGAACATGTGGAAGACACCTACAATACCCCACATAGTCAACTATAGTTGATTGTGAGGGGCAAGGAGCAAGTAAACTAGGTTATTGAGGCTATTATAGCTAAAAGTTTAATAAAATTATATAAACAAGTAATAAATGACCACAATAAATCCTCAAGAGTTTATATACCCTATACTCAAGACTTAAACACACATTATCACCTACATGTACACTCTAAAAAACAAGAACACAATCAAGGTAACACTCAATTTTGACAAGGTAGTAGTGTTTTGGTGTGGAATTAGCATGAGAATGAGGAAAATGAATCTAAAAACCTAAAAAATGACCTAATAAGGTTTTAATAGGTCTAATTAAATGTTATAAAGCTAACCTCAAGCTATGAACACCTACAAGCATCACCCCAATGCAAAAAGTACAGTCAGGTAGGGACACATAGTCTTGATCAGTCAAGGTGTGGGAAAAGCATATAGAAGGATGAATTTATGAATTTAATATGAGAGAACATACATAAATATCATTAAAATATACATATGCTTTGACAATGGGAATCAAGCTAAGAGAGAGAGCTCCAAGGTAGCAGTACATAGTCCAAAGTACAAACCCTGTACACATTATTTTATAAGTCTATTTTGGGTTTTAGGAAGGCTGGAGGGCCAAATTACCTAGTATAGGTCTGAAATTTTGTGTATGAGGTATTAATATCTTGGATGATCATATAAAATATCCACATTTATCTAAGTAAATAGGGGATTTCCCTCTATTTTGTCTCAGATAGAGGACACTCCCCTCATACACAAACCCTAGCAGCTTTGGGAAAAGATGACAAAAAACTCTTCAAGAGATGTTTTAACCCTTAAATGATATGTATTAAATTTTATAAAACCCATGTCAACATAATAAACCAATATTGAAAGGGAAAAACTAAACAAGTGTCCTAGAACTCCAAGGTTATAGTTAGCCAATTACGCAGGGTTATGGCCTAATGCCCAAATGGAAGGTCACTTTCATTTATAGATGTATAATGGTCTTATAAATTATTGAATCATGTTTTTGGGACAATTATATATGTTTTAAATATTATGGAATGAAAATTATCCCAATTAGATGGCTTATAATACAAAAGTTGTAGGCATGCCTATTGGGCATGGTGAGGCCTAAAAGCCAAAGAGGAGGTCATTTTCAACTCTAGCCTTAAGAAAGAATTAAAATGAATTTGGGAATGTAATTAGGGTATTCAAAAATATTATAAATCTTTTTGAAGTTATATAATTCATAATAAGTCCATTTTTATCCCAAAAGCAACATTAGGCCTATGCAAGTTGGAGAAAAGAGCTCGATAGGTCAAGTTTAGATGCTCATATCTTCTAAAATGATTTTCATGGAGGAAAAAGGAGTTTTGGAAATTTAGTTGGGGTAATCAACATAATATTAGTGAAATTTTTTTGTAACTCCAAATTTATAACTTTATGAATGAACCTTAAGAGGTCAAAATAGGCATAAACCTTGCTAAACCCTTGCCAATGACCAGTTTAAAGAAATGGAGTTGTAAAGATAATTAAATGGACAAATTTGACTATGATTATGATTTTAAATATTATAAGACTCTATAAGGATAATACCAACCCTTTTGGATTATATGAAATTATACAGATAGGGTATAAAATAGGGTACTTTTGACTATTTTATGTGTTTTGCAAGATACATGAGGTTTCAATAGATGAAAAAAAATTTGGAGGGAATATTATGACTTTTCATAACTAATTATGGTAATTTAATGACTTGGAAAAAATTATAAGTGTGCAAACAATAACTCTCATCTTAGCCAGTCAAAATTGGCATAGTGGACAAGCTAGTGAGAAGGGTGGAAAACTTCAAATGAGATAATTTTAATGTGTCATTGATGCTCATAAGGATATGGAGGGTATTTTATCTTTTCATCCACTCCATACCATGGATTTTCATGGGAAATAGAATCCAAATTTGAGTCCAAGTGTGTAGGGTGCATGAAGGAAGAGGTTTTTAGACTGTAGATGATGATGTCCCATTCCCAAATGATTCTAGATGACCAAACCTACAACCAATACATGAATAGGAATTAATAAAACCTTACCCTTAATTTTAATCATTATACCTATCCATATTCAATTTTTGGACGTTCAAATAATACTAATCATGAAGGTAGTTTTTTTGATCTAGTTAAGGGAATTTCATACCACATTGCAAGAGTTTGATGAATTGAATGGACAATTGGGCTTCCTAACCTTTCATGGTTAATCCCACATCATATTCTCATGAAAAATTAATCAATTATCTCATCTTGATAAGCATCCTTGTGATCCTTGGACTTATCTCTTCTCCTCTCTCTCTCAAGTTCTATAAAAACTAGCCATTTTGGTCATTGTAACTTATGCTCCACTTGAGTATGGTGAAGACCTAATAATTTGCATACCATTTTATCAATAGAACTACTGATTTTTCACCTCTTCATGATTTTTTATAGTGTGTTCTACTTTAATGTTAGATCTTACTTAGTGAAGACTATGGATTCCTTAGCATATTGTCTCATTCTTTCATCCTATTTACAATTGGAAAGTTTCTTCTTGCAGGGCATGTGAAGTGTTATAGGAAATTTCAAGGATTGAGTGAGTTATTATATTCACTATTGATATTCAAGGTCTCTTGTCTAGTCCTCCTAGCTTTGCACAGTCATCCATAACCTTATAATGTAACAATAATTTGAGAAGATGAAGATTAAAGGAGTGTATGTTTGGTTGGTCCTTTGTTCTCATGTGTAACATGCTGCTGGTTGGAATTCATCATCTTTTTTGGTATATCACATCCCTTAGAAAAGTTTTATTTCAGTTATCTCTCTCTCTCTCTCTCTCTCTCTCTCTCTCTCTCTCTCTCTCTCTCTCTCTCTCCCCAAATTTTAATTTTAGTTGTGATCCAAAGTGGTACATCAATGGATCTAGCCTTATTTAGAGATTTACCTTATCCTTAAGCTACCAACAAGCCTAGAGGTGTTTTAATTGTGCCACTTAGATGAGGAAAGCTGAGACATCTCCTCAAAGGGTGAAAATCCAAGTGACAATAGTTAGTTTTGAGACTTTTACACTTTTATTTGAATTGAATAATTTTACATAGGTTCAACAGCTATATATGTGTTTTGTTATTGAATAGATTTATCAATAAATTGTCGTTATGGATGGAGTGGAGGAGGTAGCGTAAATTGTATAGGGTAATCATATTTTATTCTTAAAATTGTAACAACTTGATTGCATTGAATGTAATTTAGACATCTATGTACCATAGAATGAACATCATGGATATTTTGTAACCAGGGGCATCCTAATATTATATCAAAGATCCTATTTTTGGTATAACATAAAAGGATTAGATAGTATAGTAGGACCCACTTGAAGAGGATACACATTGTGTCCCAAAGTAGTTTTTTATTTCCCATTAAATCTCTTGATACCTTTAAATTTTGGTTGTATATCATGTTGTGTGTAACCCAAATAATAGAGTAATGTCATTGTGCATAGATTCTCACTTGATCTATTATCAAGTAGTACACTATGAATGGGTTATTGACCAATATATGCTTGTATACATAAGACATGAAAATTAGAATTATCATTCACTATATCATGATAATTAAAAGTAATCATAGGACATGGTTGATAAATTTATACAAATATACCAATAATTCCAAGTAATTGATGATCATATGACTTAGGAGGTGGCTATACATTATAAGCAGGATGCAGTATTGACATAAAATTAATTTAGAAAATATAATACATTATTGACATGCTCTCTTTACAACATTTAATATTGTAATGAATTCTTATGACAATGGTAGATTCATAGAGGAAACATAAATTGTAGTTTCATAAAGTTGTGAGTGATGCATATTATTCATTTGAAATTACACCTAGTAATATTTTCAAGTATTATTTGGTCATAATTTATTTCATAGGTATAGATCAATACTTTGATCCTTTAATGTAAAATAGAAGATGGATAGGTCTATAGTATTTTGTGTTATTGTTTGTCTTGTAACACCATTCTAATATTTAAACTAAATACGTCTTAGTTTATTCTCATTTGGGTACATTTAAAACCCTAATTATAATATTATCCTAATGATAACCTAAAATATATACTTTCTTATAAATTTCAAATGAAATAAGAGCATTTACATGCATGATACATAGTATTTGATCATTTTATATTTGTTATGTTTAGATGAATAATGTTTAATTCAATTTTAATAAACTTTAAATTAACTTCAAAGATATTTGGAGATATTTTAGGCACTCAATTGACATATGTTTATGTCATATTTAATGAATTGTCATCTTTGTTTGGTGGCATAGGGTGGATAAAATTTATGTAAAACTTGGTAAACTTGGCAATCGGTAGTATTTGAAACACTCATTTTTTATTAGTTGTATCTCCAAAGTTGGGAGAGTGCAAATTCTTAACATAGATTGTAGTTAATCACCAAATTTGGTGGTAATATTAGTAAAATTTCCAAAGTTTGGAGATTTTTTTGAAGTCAGTGAATTAACCACCCACCTAACATTTGTGCCCACATTGAATGTGGAATCGGTTTTGGATTTCAAGGTGAAAACAATTATCTAGTTTTTCATTTCATTTCATTTGAAAAGCTTCCTGTGAAAGCTATACTCTATAGCTTCTCTTTTGAACTAGTAATATTTGTTGATTTTCATGTATTTTTTATACTTTAAGCACATTTAAAGAATTTTCATACTTTTTTTAGTGATGTAAATCTAGTCATTATGAAAGTTAGAGAGAGTTTAGTGATATTCTAAGTTAACATTTTCAAGTATTATCTTTTGTTTCTAGTAGTTTAAGAATGAAATTGATTTGTTTAAAAATATTATTGTAGTTATAAATCTTGATATTATTAGATATTTTAGTGTATAAATATGAGTATTATGATTATAGGGTATTCTAAGCTCTAGGTTCAAATGATTGTTTTCATTAAAACCTATTAAATAATATTTCATTCTACATGAAGTTTTGAAAAATAATATTATTTCAAAGTAATAGTTGTATAAGATATATACATGTTATTGAGATGTTAATGCATGAAATATAGTTTACATCACTTCAAAAGTAGATAAATAGGCAAATTTGGATGTGTAGTCAGTTTTATTGATTCCATTTTAGTCCATGAAGGATAATATTTTGATCTCATATTATTCTAAGATTATTTGGGATATATTTAATTAGTTTTGTAAATAATATGCAATATGTTATCTCTTCTCATAGGATAGAAATATGATTTAGTTTTGACCATTTAGTTTCTTGTGTATTTGAATTAAGGTTGATTATTAAAGGAATATTTATTTGAAGCTTGATAATTCATAGGGTTTGTGAAATTATAGATAAGTTATAAGGTCACTTTTTTCAATGATATAATGGTTTCTTTATAAAAACCCATGTTTTGCTCAGTTTTGTATTTTTGATTCAATAAGCATGAGAATCTAGGTTTTTACATGGGAATATAGTTTTGAAATAAACGCTTGTCCATATTTTGATACAAAATTGATAGACATAAAACACTATGTTTTGAAACAAGTTCACATTAGTTGTATCTATTTAAACCTAGCTCTTCATTTGATTTAGTATGCATAATTATTATATGATTTATTATCTTTTCAAAATCTAATGATAAATATAATTATAAGAAGATATGTGAGGAAATGGGTGAATAAGGAAACCCTATAATTTTATTTCATGCTTTAAATTTCAAAATTCCATCATTTTTTAGTTAGTAACTTGGTAAATAAGAATCTTGCCTGTATTATTTTTAATTTTTTATGGGCAAATTCATATTTTTGTAGTGAAAACAATTGTGAAGTGAAGGTTTATGGTTTCTATATGTTTTTTGAAGCTATATTCACTATATATAAATAAGTGTGAAGTCTTCTTTATTATTTTTTCAATTTAGGAATTCATTTAGTGGTATCAAAATTTTAAGATTGGATTATTTTTCAAGTTTAGTCAAAATGGTCAATATTGATTTATCTTATTGAGAGTACCTACAATTTTTCAATTTCACTCATGTTCAACTAGAATATACATTATTAGTTTAAATGAAACTCAAATTTGGAATGTTTTAATTTTTCTATGAAATATTAGTGGTTTATATGACAAGTTTGAATTTTCATTTAGTTGTTTATATTGATCTTAAAATTAAAAAATGATCAATTTTTTTGAATATTATGATATGGAATCAAAATATGTATTAGTGGTAACGGGTTATTTGGAAATGATTTGATATAATATATTACATGTTTATAATTTTTTAATATAAAATAAGATATTTTTAAGGAGTCAAGGTTCCCATAGTGCAAGCGTAAATATTTGGGGCAAAGGAAATCAATAGCAAAATAATGAATCTCCTCCTCTTAGTAACCACCAAGGCAAACCTTTCTAATATCAAAAAGTCTCTAATTTGTTCAAGTGACCTTTAAATCATGGAACTAGAATATTATTGAATTTTTATGCAAATGATACCAAATTTTGGTATGTCCTTAACTCTTTATCTTGTGTCTTTGTGGTAATAATTTTCACAAAAGTTTTCTAAGAGGTAATTGGCAATCTTGTCTATTTGAATGTGGTTTGTTGGAAGTAAAATCACTAATAAGGAGGGGGAGGGAGGGTGAATTGGTGTATTAAAAAATTTATTTCAATTCATCTATATACATGAACCATCACATCAACATATAGATCAAGCAATTCATAAACAATCAACTATACAAGCATGAAACAAGATTACACAAAACAACACATCATATATGTGGGAAAACCTCAAGGGGAAGAAAACCCAATGATGTTTAAAAATTACTATAATTCAAAATATCATAATTTATTGAAGAAACAAATCCATATGGATCACCAAAACCAACTATCTAGGCACCAACTCAACTATGCTTTAACAAGCACCAACTTACAAGGAAGAACCAACCACCTAGATGACTCAGCACCTAATCATCGACCTAAAATTTTTTATCACCTTAATAACACATTTTTTCTCATAAAATATATTATTATCACATTCTTCAACTCTTCTCTCTCTTTTAACCCTCTCAAACTATGTTCTAGGCTTCTTCGCTTAACTAGCCCTCTTTTTGACTTGATTAGATCATATGACCTTGATTTTCATACACAAAACCTATATAAATTATTAATCATAGTTTATATACACTAATATAATGGTTTAAAATACCTTTTTCTCATTAATAGTGTGTTCTCTTATTCACATTCACTCTACATGCATGAATAGGCCTAAAACTGCCTTGCATATATACCATTCCTTGTTCATATACCACTTAGTTGGATACTCACCCTTAAAATCTTAGTTAGGACATGGATTAGGTCTTATGAAATTTCATAAAAGTGATTAAAATTAATATTGAGTCCCTTTTGGTCTATAATAACTCTATTATACCTTATTTCTCTTTTAGGTCGCATGGAGACCTAATTCCATTAGGTCTACTTTAGGACACGTTATACTTTGACTTCCTTGGAACACTTTCAAACTCCACACATAGAAATAAAATATAAAATGAAAATAAAATAGACATTTACTGATTTATTATAGGATAAACAACATTTTTTAGCACCAACCCCTTCATGAACACTCTTTGTAGCACTGCTCACAATTAGGCTTGTGAACCTACAAAAAGTTTGCCAAACAAAACTGAAGCATGTACACAATTTAGTCACACAAACATAAAAATAAATCATATTAATAGAAACTAAATGAAACTAAAAACATCACTATGTGATTTATAATTCACATCTCAGGGTAAAAGGACTCAAACACTTCTCTGCAAATAGCCCACTCAGAACTACCAAAACACTCCAAAAACTAGTCATGAATAACTTGATATTCACCACCTAAAATAACACTTAAAATGAACAATAAAACTTTAAAAATATCATTTTACATATATAAACCACAATCAAATAAAAAATTTACAAGTTCTAATGTCAAATATTGGTCTTGCAAACCCACCTTTTGACCTTGCTACACATAGTTAAACCAGAACTAGACAAGCCATTTTGTCTTAAACATTTCAACAAATTTAATTGATTATAAAACATTAAAACAGCATGGATATTAAATAAAATTACAAAAAAAAAAACCATATATATTATGTTGGTTGAATATTTTGTTGATCAGCGTACTGATAAACAAAATAGGTCTGATCATCCAAAGTAGGAAGATTGGTTGTCCAAATGTATAGGTTTACCACATCAAAAGGGGACTAATCTCTCCTCTCATCAAGGGGAGGTTATATATATATATATATATATATATATATATATATATATATATATATATATATATATATATATATATATATATAGAAAATAGTAATCAAGGGTAGGATAAACCATCCATCTCTATTTCTTCAAAGATGATGCATGAAAATCAAAGGAAAAATCTCAAGGGAAATGATAGAAAGAACTCTTCTTTTAGAAGTACTATTCAACAAACCATAAGAATACTCCTGGTAGTAATTGCAAAATGTAACCAAGGACATAGTAACCAGTAGATTGAGATGTAGCACAAAGTCTCCACCTCAATTGTGCAAGAGTGAGATACGAAGGACAATGAGGGCATGAAGTCATCCCAAGGTCCTTTACATAGAAACAAAAATAAAACACACTAAATGCAATTGTGGGGGCACAAAGTCTCTCCACAATTGGCTTCAGGACACCTTCCTGACTACTTTCACTAATTTTGCTTATTGAATTAAAGGAACAAAAAATATATTAAGGAAAAAGACATAAGAATAGTTTCCCCAATAAAAAAGATATCATAGGACAAAGTCTGAAAAGTCACTTGCTTTCTTATTCCAATAAAAAAATATGATCAACAATCTGAGCTCAAAGTCTCAGTAATGCCTTTTAATTTGGGTAGAGTTTTGTTTTTTATCATCAAAGAGAGAGATCCAAAACAATAAAAGAGAGTCCCTTATATAGATTCTTCAAGAATGACTTGGGAATAGTAACACATCATGTTGTAATTAATTTTGTTAAGAAGACATGCTAGAAATGGGTCACGCTATTGAAAGTTTGCATCTTTCAATATCCACTTGGCAGTCTATTTCTAGAAACATATCTGATGCACAAATGTTTCTAATCATTCCTCATCGTTCCTCCTTTTTTGGTTATTTCAATTGGGTCCTCAATTTAGTTTGATGCTCTATTCCTTAGTCACTTCCTACTGGTCCTTTGAAAAACCTTACAAAAGATGACACTTGGCAGCTTCTACTTCATTTGATACTGTGCCTCAATAAATGACACGTGGTAGCTTCTGCTGTGACTTTGAAGATGACACGTGGCAGCATAGCAGGTTTTCTATTTCTTCAGACTTTTCTTTTAGATTTGTCATTTGATCTTTCCCAGAGGAGACCTACCCTTCGAGGCCTTGAGAAACTGTTTGCTTTGGGTCGAGAAGAGCCCCCCGCAAGGGTATCTACCCTTCAGGTAGTCTTTGGATGGCCTTCAGGCTTCTTTCTTTTGGTGGGCTTTATCCTTTATTTCCTTTAGACAAAATGTCTGAAGGAATTCTTCCTTGGCTTGTCTTTCCATTGGGCTTTGCTTTGTTTTTTAGGTGAATTCCTTCCGACAAATTGTCTGGAGGATTTTGCTTTATCCTTTGCCTTGTTTATTTTCCTAAAGGAATTCACTTTGTCTATTTTGATGGGGGAACTTTTCTAAAGGAAATCCCTTTGATTTTTTGGCCTTTGAATTGGTCCATTTGCCCCCTTTCTGCCCTCTACAAGGGCTATTTGAGCTCCAAATTAGCCTTTTGGGTTTTTGCAACGATTCACTTCAGAGTTTGAGTGTCCTTCAAAAGGGTTTTTTTCCCTTTGGAAATTTTCCTTAGTTGATTTTATGTGAATCTTGAATTGTGACACGTATTATCATCCACTACATTCTATCAAATTTTTGTTTCCTTAGTCACTTTTGCTAGAAATTCCCTCTGCAAGGGCACTTGTGTCTTTGACACTTGGGGCACTCCTTTGAACTTGTCGCTTGAACCGACCGATTGAACCAACTTTGGTTCAATGGTTCAATGGTTCATTCCCTTATTTCTATTGATTGATTGAACCAAAATCCTTTGAAACAAGCCTCATTGAACCCGTTGAACCTTGAACCCGTTGAACCTTTGAACCAAAGTGGTTCAATGGTTTAACGGTTCAATGGTTCATTCCCTGAAAATGACTAAGTGTCAGAAACTTGTTCTTTTGATTGAACTTACCTATAGAAGTATTTGAACCTACTAAACCATTAGTCCATCACTTCCTTGTTCTTTCTAAGCTCTTTGATCTTCATCGCACTAGTTGAACCTTTGAACTTGTCACTTGAACCGACTGATTGAACCAACTTTAGTTTAAGGTTCAATGGTTTAATCAGTTCATTGTTTTTATTTGGCTAAGTCCTATTGATATTTTTGAACCAAATGCATTAAACCATTTGGTCATTGAACCTATTGAACCTTGAACCCATTGAAATTTGAACCAAAGTGGTTTAATGGTTCAAGCCTTCTTCTCTTTGATAAGTGTTTTGAAGCTGTTGAACCTTAAAGCGGTTGAACTTTGAACCTTGAAAAATGTGCTTAACTCTTAATACTAATGTTGAACCTTTAAACCCATTGAACCCATTGAACCAAAATGGTTCAAGGTTCAATGGTTTAATGGTTCGATCCTTGCTTAGAAGCTTGCCGATGAACTTCTTTGGTTGAACCTTGTTGTTGAACCAACTTTGAAATTACCTAAGTGTTGAGAGCTTGCTTCTTTCTTTTAGAGTCCATATAAATCAACCTGTGAAGCCTATAGAACTTTGCCTATAGAGTCCATAGATTTAAGCCTATAGAGTCCATAGATTCAAGCCTACAGAGTCCATAGATTCAAGCCTGCTGAGTCTATAGATTTTTGGAAAAGCTTTGAAAAATGAAGAACTTGAATGCTCAGAACAATTCTTGAAAAGGGGAGAGAGGATTTTGGTCTGTTGAACCAAAATAGTTCAAATGTTGTCCCAAAAATGAGTGATATTTTTGGGGGATAACAACTAGCTCCAGTTGGGGAACTTCCTTCGGTTGAAAACTTGGAACAGCTGAGGGGAGTAGAAACCAGAATCTCTAGTGCCTTGAAGTGTGCCATTGGGCTATGGAGTCATGCTACCCAAAAAAAAGGCTCCAAAAAATGAAAACAAAAAGCACAAAATAGAACTAAAGACTATACAAATGTACATATCTACAAGTGAACTTATCTGATACTTCAAGAATTGAAGTGATTCAGAAGCTACCCATTGCGAGATAATGAAAATGGTGTGCCATCATGATAAACCAGTAGGAAATCATTTTGTCCCCAAAAATGGTGACAAGCAAATGGAACTCTCCACTAAGAAAACAATTTTATGTGTCTTCCTCTTGGATTTTTCTTCTTCTTACCCCATGGTGGGATGTGGTCTTCAAAATGAAAACCATAACTCCTTGCTCTCTCTATGAAGAGTTCCTTTTGCTGACTTCAGAATATAGCAGTATGGTCCACCATCATAACTTGTTGTTATGTTAGTTTAGTCCAACACATGCTTTGATTGTTAGCATCAAACTCCTGACAAACCATCAGCTCAACATTTCCTTTGGTGTGAAAGAGTTTGACCTCTTCACCCTGTGCATTTTTCAATCTGAGTAACAGAGATCCGCATCTAGCTGTGGAAGAATTGTTGCTATCGGATTCTAGGATCCAAACATCATCAGAAGCTGATCTTCTATCAAATTTATCTTCATGGGAGATGGAAGATCCTTCTTGATTTGTAATGCACCCTACTAATTTTGTTGATGCCTTGTTTGGATTAAATCCTAGATTACCAGCTACAAGCCTTTCATCAGTTGAGACACGAGCATCCTCTGTGGTCAAAAAGTAATTACCCTTGCCTAAAAACTCAAATAGAATTTGAGCTGTAAGGACTGACATTTGGGTGACCACAATTATTGCCTTAGATAGGTCCACACTTAGTTCTCCACCTATGTTTAATCGCTTAGGATTGGCTTGTAGGGATTCAAACTTAGTCATCTAAATTTTGGATTTCTTGACATGATCAATCATGGAAAATGACTGAGATAGACTTGGAAGAGAGGATGGGAGTTCATCTTTTTAGTTTTTGGGAGGGGGAGGACTGATCTGCAAATCTAAAGTAGAAGGTACAGATATGTTTGATGTACTTACTTCTTTGGCAATCACTGGGTCCTTTGACTGGAAAGGAAGAGGGGTTCTCTACTTAGTAATTGAAATTACTAGTTGGGGTTGCTACTCTATCTTCTCTTTGTCAGCATGCTAGGTTGATTGATTCTCAGACCTAGTGAATACTGCGTATGATCCTTTGACTGCTTCACCTTCACTTCTGGGCTCATCCTGAAAATTCAAGAAACCAATGTAGAAGTCACCAGTTGATTCTTATAGATCCTCCTTGAAGATATCAGCACCATTTTCTTGCTCAAACTCAAGTTATAAATAGGAAACATGTTCTATTTCCATATATCCAACTACTGAGTTGGTTGGAGGTGCTTTAAGGGCAAGGTTCCTTTGTGGGGGAGGAAGACAATTTGGTTGCCCTTGACTTCTAGCAGCGTTGCCTTGATATGGCTGATTAGGGAATGTCTTCCTTGGTATATCTTTATATAGAGGATCAAAATACATATCTTGTGCCATTTTCCTTTTCAAGGCTAGCAATTCATTTGCCAGCTTTTGTACCATTGGGTCAGTGCTAATTGTGGGTGAGTATTCAGAAGATAAAGAGGGTTTGCCTCTATTTGGGTCTCTCCTTATCTTTCCTACCAAGATAAGGTCATATTCTACCTTAGTAGCCAAGTCTTGAGTAGCAACAAGGTCTATGTGGCTAGCTCATCTCAGTAGAAAACTCATTTCAGGTAGTTGTGAGTTGATGAAGAAGCATTTGAGGTTTTGAGGTGTCAGTTGGGTGACCATGGGAATCTTATGCCTTAGCTTGTTAAACCTAGCAATAAAATCCCTCATAGGCTCATGAGGCTCTTTCTTCATCTGAGTGAGTTGGGCTAGTAAGGCATGTGCATCTTTTGTGGGCTTGAACCTTGCTTCGAACTTGGGTTTGAGTGTATCCCAGTCAGTCACTGATCTAGCTTGCAGATGGTAGAACCAATCTATAGTAGCACCTTGTAGTGTCTCCACAAAAATCCTAACTGCTACATCTTCAAATTCCACCCCTATAACACCATAGCCTATGCTAAAGGATGTAATGTGTTCATTAAGGTGAACTATCCCATCACCAAATAATTTGGGGAAATTCTTTCTTGAACTATGTGGGAGTTAATGCAGAGGTGGAGTCAAGTTGAGTGGGCCAAAAGAGTTACCCCAGGAGCCTCAAACTGCCATGATTTAATTAAGAAAAATAGAGATAACAAATCTGGATGGAGTGGCTAGATTGTAGAACAAAAATGGAAAAATATTGGCTCTACTTCAACTTGAGGCTTGAGGCTTCAAGCTGCGCACTCTTTCCTAGCAGCTCTGGTTTTGTAGACCAGATAATATAATGGAGATGGAGGAAGATGGTAGGGCTATAATGATAATGGGTAAGACATGGAATGGAGTTGCCAAAATATGTAATGGATAAGGGTATAACGATAATGGGTAAGACACAGGTGATGTTTCAATTTGAAACTTGAGGTTCCAAATTGCACAAAATTACTGTGTCCCCAACGGAGTTGCCAAAAACTATTGGTTGAATATTTTGTTGATTAGTGTACTGATAAACAAAATAGGTATGATCATCCAAAGTAGGAATATTGGTCATCCAAATGTGTAGGTTTACCACATCAAAAGGGGACTAATCTCTCCTCTCATCAAGGGGAGGTTCCCTATAGATATGATATATATATATATATATATATATATATAAATAAACAAAAAATAGTACTCAAGGGTAGGATAAACCATCCATCTCTCTTTCTTTAGAGATGATGCATGAAAATCAAAGTAAAAATCTCAAGGGAAATGACAAAAAGCACTCCTCTTCTTTCAAAAGTACTATTCAGCAAACCACAAGAATACTCCTGGTAGTAATTGTAAAATGTAACCAAGGACGTAGTAACCAGTAGATTGAGATGTAGCACAAAGTGTCCACCTCAATTATGCAAGAGTGAGATACGAAGGATAATGAGGGCACAAAGTTTTCCCAATGTCCTTTACATAGAAACAAAAAGAAAACACACTAAAGGCAATTATGGGGGCATAAAGTCTCTCCACAGTTGGCTTCAGGACACCTTCCGGACTACTTTCACTAATTCTGCTTGTTGAATTAAAGGAACAAAAAAATATATTAAGGAAAAAGACATAAGAACAATTTACCCAACAACAAAGATATCATAGCACAAAGTCTAAAAAGTCACTTGCTTTCTTATTCCAATAACAAAATATGATCAACAATCTGAGCTCAAAGTCTCAGTAATGCCTTTCAATTTGGGCAGAGTTTTGTTTTTGATCATCAGAGAGAGAGATCCAAAACAATAAAAGAGAGTCCCTTATATAACCTCTTCAAGAAGGACTTGGGAATAGTAACACATCATGTTGCATTGAATTTTGTTAAGAAGATATGCTGGAAACTTTTGCATCTTTCAAGTTTGCATCTTTCAATAACCACCTGGCGGTCTACTTCTAGAAACATATATGATGTGAAAATGTTTCTGA
This sequence comes from Torreya grandis, assembly GCA_037957365.1. Lineage (NCBI taxonomy): Eukaryota > Viridiplantae > Streptophyta > Pinopsida > Cupressales > Taxaceae > Torreya > Torreya grandis. The sequence continues at coordinate 3,514,701 of JARHVA010000109.1, forward strand.
TCATTCCTCCTCGTTCCTCCTTTTTTGGTTATTTGAATCAGGTCCTCGATTTAGTTCAATATTCTGTTCCTTAGTCGCTTCCTACTAGTCCTTTGAGAAACCTTGTGAAAGATGACAAATGGCAGCTTCTACTGCATTTGATATTGTTCCTCAATAAATGACACGTGGCAGCTTCCACTATGACTTTGAAGATGACATATGGTAACATAGCAGGTTTTCTATTTCTTTAGACTTTTCTTTTGGATTTGTCATTTGGTCTTTCCTGGAGGGGACCTGCCCTTCGAGGCCTTGAGAAATGGTCCACTTTGGGTTGGGAAGAGCCCCCCACAAGGGTATCTATTCTTCAAGCGGTCTTCAGATGGCCTTCGGACTTCTTTCTTCTCACGGGCTTTATCCTTTATTTCCTTCAAACAAAATGTCTGAAGGAATTCTTCCTTGGCTTGTCTTTCCACCGGGCTTTGCTTTGTTTTTTAGGCAAATTCCTTCAGACAAATTATCCAGAGGATTTCGCTTTGTCCTTTGCCTTGTTTATTTTCTTGAAGGAATTTACTTTGTCTGTTTTTCTAGGGGAACTTTTTTGAAGGAAATCCCTTTGCTTTTTTGGCTTCTGAATTGGTCCATTTGCCCCCTTTCTACCCTCTACAAGGGCTATTTGAGCTCCAAATTAGCCTTTCAAGTTTTTGCAATGGTTCACTTCGGATTCTAAGTGTCCTCTGAAAGGGCTGTTTGCCCCTTGGAAATTTGCCTTAGTTGATTTTATGTGAATCTCAAATTGTGACACATGGCAACATCCATTATGTTCTATCGAGTTTTTGTTTCCTTAGTCACTTTTGCTAGAAATTCCCTCTGCAAGGGCACTTGTGTCTTTGATGCTTGGGGCACTCCTTTGAACTTGTCGCTTGAACTGACTGATTGAACCAACTTTGGTTCAATGGTTCATTCCCTTATTTCTATTGACTGCTTGAACCAAGATCCTTTGAAACAAGCCTCATTGAACCCATTGAACCTTGAACCCATTGAACCTTTGAACCAAAGTGGTTCAATGGTTCAATGGTTCAATGGTTCATTCCCTGAAAATGACTAAGTGTCAGAAACTTGTTCTTTTGATTGAACTTGCCTATAAAAGTATTTGAACCTACTAAACCATTAGTCCGTCACTTCCTTGTTCTTTCTAAGCTCTTTGATCTTCATCGCACTAGTTGAACCTTTGAACCTGTCGCTTGAACTGACTAATTAAACCAACTTTGGTTCAAGGTTCAATGGTTCAATCGGTTCATTATTTTTATTTGGCTAAGTCCTTTTGATCTTTTTGAACCAAACACGTCAAACCATTTAGTTGTTGAACCTGTTGAACCTTGAACCCATTGAACTTTGAACCAAAGTGGTTCAATGGTTCAAGCCTTCTTCTCTTTGATAAGTGTTCTGAAGCCGTTGAACCTTGAAGCAATTGAACTTTGAACCTTGACAAATGCACTTAAATCTTGCTGCTGATGTTGAACCTTTAAACCCATTGAACCCGTTGAACCAAAATGGTTCAAGATTCAACGGTTCAATGGTTCAATGGTTCAATCCTTGCTTAGAAGCTTTCTGATGAACTTTTTTGGTTAAACCTTGTCATTGAACCAAATTTGAAATTGCCTAAGTGTTGAGAGCTTGCTTATTTCCTGTAGAGTCCATAGAAATCAACCTATGAAGCCCATAGGTCTTGGCCTGCAGAGTCCATAGATTTAAGCCTGCAGAGTCTGTAGATTCAAGCCTACAAAGTTTGTATATTCCTACCTACAGAGTCCATAGATTTCTGGAAAAGCTTTGAAAAATGAAGAACTTGAATGCTTAGAACAATTCTTGAAAAGGGGAGAGAGGATTTTGGTCTATTGAACCAAAATATTTCAAATTTTTTCCCAAAAATGAGTGATATTTTTGGGGGACAACATATTATATACTTTCACTTAGGGCATAGAGTCTCAAACTCATCACTGCAACTTACTTACCCAGAATTGCCAGTTTACCTTAAAGCATAGTCATGATGATATTGATGTTCAACACCTGTATGAACAATTTTCAAATAATTAAAATTAATTAATATGAACCTATAAAATATACATATCATATTAAATTATTAATCATCATGTGTTCTAGTGACAACTATTGGTTTTACAAACCAATTTATTGACCTCACTACACACAGACCTTACTGAGTTAGACAAGCCATTTTGGCTTCATCATTTTCACCAATTTATCTAAATTACAAGATTTATATCAAACATTAATATGACATAACAGTCCCAAAAAACATCTCCATTCACTTTGTTTCATCACTCTATTAATATAACACATTCGTAATCATCTTCTCACTGCTACCTGGGTTTCTCATTGTTTGTACCATTAGGCATGTTAGAAACTAGCTAACTTAGATGACTGGGTTAGAAAAATTGAGGGTTATAACATATATATAAACATTTATGAAAATTAAACATGAGTCTCAAGATTTATCCTTCATTAATTTTTAAACTTTTTCCAATACAACATTTTATAGTTACAAGAACTTCTTCAAAAATAGGCCTATATATTCACATTTTCTCTCTCCTCTCTCTAACCACCACCACTTATAGGTCTTGGGAGAGTTAAATAAAATATAAAAACACTATATTGATAATTAAAAACCATGCTAAACATTATCTTCAACATTGGGTCACTATTAGGGTTCTAAGAGGGTTTAAACACACTTTCACTGTTAATGTTTGTTCATATAGCATAGACCTCAATCCAAAAACTAATGCCTATAATTTTGAGATATGACCCTTCCAAATATACCATGAATAGATTATGTTCCTATGTATAGCTTTTATGAGATAAAAAACACAAGAAAATCCTTCTTGGGTTGAGAACCCTTCATTCTGTGCACTTGAGAGACATAAAAACACTTTTCATGCCTTTTATTGTAATCTAAGACCTCAAACTACATGAAAAAACTTGAAAAAACATACATCACCTATAAAAATTATTAAATAATCTCAAAAAATCTTAAATCTAATCATGAATCCTCATTAGGCCACACTCTCTCTCTTTGCTTGCTTAGACCTTGACATGCAAACCACACTAGGCCTTAAAACTAACCTTCATGCCACTTTTCATGAATTCTCCACCACTCTCACATACTAAATAAACATCATACATGATTAAACACTATCATACATCCTTCATATGTATTTAAATATATCATGATGCCTCATTAGGCCAAGTAGGGTCTGGAAATGGTCTAGGTGCAGACATGCTTACCTTAATGATATCAAATAAAAACACTCTTGAGATAGTAATGTCAAACCATTATAATAGTATCTTTCTAATAAAAATTATCTCATGTACTCATGCATACCTATATCCTCATAATCATGCTTCAATGCTCATTTGACCATCATACCTCTTTGTGACATCATTGACAACTTTAAGCTGACTTGAACGTTGATATCAACCAATAAAAGAGACATTAACTGACTTCAAATTCTATTTCAATATAAGATACATTAGGTTTCCTTCAAATTATCTCTTTTCACATAGATTCCTTGTCACATTAGGAACTCAAGATCATACCTCAAAAACCACTCACCATGCATCTTCACAAGATGCACATTAACATCAATGACATCAACCTTGACATTAATGAAAACACTTCTCAACAAAATCCTCTTTTTTTATTTTTGGAAAAACATTATTCAATCCGATCACTCTCATCTCCCCCAATTTAATCAATGTTTTTTCTTAAACTTTTTCCCCCTTTGACATTAATGACAAAGTGTCATACATACTACAACTTCTGGAACCACTCATTCTCCCTCTTTGTCAAATACTCTAAAAAACTCTTCTATGCCTATCAAACAACTATACTTGGAGATTATGAATAAACTAAATAATTCCCCCTCAAACCAAGCATCCATCATGCTTCTAATAACTAAAGAGTGTATCCATTAATCCTAATGGATTCACCCCTATTTATAGGGAACTAAAACAACACAAACTTAGGAGATTCCCAAATCTCCATGCTCTCACAAGATTGAATATCCTTCAGTATCCTTTTAGGCTTGATTAGTCTCTTTGGCTTGACCTCTTCATCATCCATGTGGTCAACGATTTGAGCTGATAATAAAAATTCCTAACTTGATTTCTAATCTGAAGTATGCTCTACCATATCAAACAATCCACTTGAGCTTGTAGATTGATCACAACTCACCTTTACTATCTTTGGTTTCCACACATTTAATTACCTTCTCTCTTGTATTCTAGGGGCTTCAAACCTCTTTTTTGGACTTGATGGCATTCTACCTCTATTATGATATAATCTTGAAATGTGTCACAAATTATGATAACTATATAAATAAACCTCATTCATACCCATTGACTGATGATTTCTTTCATAATCCCCTACATATTCATTTTTATAAGGTCTTCTACGTTCTCTTGATCTATGACTAAATCAATTACATGAAAAATAGTAACCATTGAATGAATTAGAATACCTCATAGCATTATGCTATTTGATTGGTCTTTTCATGTTAACCTTCTTGTCTTAATTATCCTTCTCCTTGATTTGAGATGCCTCCTTTTGGTCTTCTTTGAACCAAGACATGTAGTATCACTTGCATACTTATGACTATTCAAGATGTTATCTAGATCATCAGTAATATTTTCAAATTCATAAAGGTATTAAACTTGCTATATGCTTGATCCAACTTAGCTTTTAAGGATTCCATTTTAGTTTCATCCTTGGTGAATTTTTCATCTTTAGCTTTTAAGCTAGTAGTGACTATATCTATCCGTGCTTCAATTGTATTGATGATATCATCATAATCCTTGGATGGGTTACTTAGTATTTCCTTAAAAAACCAATCTACTCTTTATATTCCTTAACTAATGAATTTAATTTATGATTCTTCTTTCTTTGTAACTTTAACTCCTTTCAATTAGTCACCAATTCTGCCTCAAGCTTCACTTTAGCCTCTTCTTCATCATCCACAAGACCTTTCCCTTTTGATCAACCCTCATTGTTTGATTCTATAGCCATGAATAAGATTTCATTATTATCATGTTCATGTTCATTACTATCATTATAATTATCAGATATGCTTGTGTCCCATCAAATGAGTTATTATCTTCTTTAGTATAGAAACTTTTCTTGTCCTTGAATGACCCTTTCTTACCTTCATACATCCTAAAAAATTTATTGTTTTTATCAAGATTATAGACCTTCTTATCATATCCATGATGTTCATAATGTTCTTCATCATGCTTATTCTTATCCTTTTTAGGACACTTAGATGTAAAGTGGCCAATCTTACCACATTTAAAGCATTTGAAAGGTAACTTACCCTTATACTTACTAGATCCAAACCTTTATTTCCTATAAAACATGGTTATTAGTTCATCATCATCAAAATATGAACATACCTCATCCTTGACCCTCTTAACTTTTGAAATTTTCTTAGCTTTGAATGTTTCTTCCTTATTGGGAGGTCTTCCTTCATTTGTTATCATCTCATAGGTATTCAAAATGCCATGAAGCCCATCCATCTCTAGCTTGTCTAAATCTTGCATCTCTTCTAATAAAAAAACCTTATAAATAAAATTAGGAGTTAGTTATCTCAACACCTTTTGGAAAATTGTAGACTTATTCACTTCTTCTTCTAATACTATAATGATATTGACCACTTTATCAACCCTTAACATGTAGTATGTAATTCTTTCATCTTCCTTCATACTCAAAGTTTCAAACTAACTTCTGTGAGTCTATAATTTGGACATCTTCAACTTAGTGTCTCCTTAATATATAGTCTTAAACTTGTCCCATATTACCTTGGCTGACTCACAGTGCGTCACCTTCACAAACTCTACCTCTGATAGGCCACATATAATGGCATTCAATGCCTTGGAATTTCTTTCACTTTCCTTCTTGCTTGTTACATCATTTGGTGGTATAGGAGGTGGAGTGTATCTATCTACAACTAAATTTCATATTTCATGGCCCATTTACATTATATATGTCCTCATTATGATGCTCCAAAAGGCATAATTAGTGCCATTGAATAATGGAGCCTTATTGGTAGTGAAACCACCCTGAGCTTACTAACTAGCCATCCTTGCTTCTAGGATCTCTTTTAATATGTTAGGCATACTTCAAAGGACCTACTCTGATAAAAATTTTGGATATATAATCAATATTAAGGGGCTGAATTAATTTATTAAATTTTTTCTTTTAATTCCTCCTTATACATGAACCATCACATCAATATATAAATTGAGCAATACATAAGCAATCAAATATACAAGCATGAAACAATATTATACAATATAACACATCATATATGTAGAAAAACCGCAAGGGGAAGAAAAACCAATTATCCTTTAAAATATACTATAGTCCTATAATTTAAAATATCATAATTTAGTGAAGCACCAACTCCACATGGAGTACCAACCTCAACTAGCTAAGTACCAACTTGCAAGGAGGCAACAACCCCATATATGAATAAACACCTAATAAACCACATAAAACCTTTGATAACATTTATAATACCTTTTTTATCATTCAATAGATGATTATTACCTTCATCATCTCTTCTCTCTCTTCTACCTTTCTCAAACTATCTTCTAGGCATCTTTGCTCAACTAACCCTCTTCTTGACTTGATTAGGTCATATGACCTTGATTTTCATAAATATAACCTATATAAAATATTAATCACAATTTATATACACTCTTATTATGTCTTATAATACCTCCTTCTACTCAACAATGTGATCTCTTATTCACATTCACTATACATTCATGAATAGGCCTAAAACTACCTTGTATATATACCATTCCTTGTTCATATGCCACTTAGTCAGCTACTCACCCTTAAAATATTAGGTCATCCATGGATTATGTCTTATTAAATTTCATAAACATGATTAAAATTAATATTGAGTCCCTTTTGGTCTATCATAACTCTACTAAACCGTATTTCTCTTTTAGGTCTTATGGAGACCTAATTCTATTAGGTTTACTTTAGGACACATTATACTTTAACTTCCTTAAAAATATTTCAAACTTCACACATGGAAATAAAATATAAAATTAAAATAAAATATACCTTTACTCATTTATTCTAGGATAAACAACACTTTTTTAGCACCAACCCCTTCATGAACACTCCTTGTAACACTATTCACAATTAGGCTTGTGAACCTACAAAAAGTTTGTCAAACAAAACTAAAGTATGCAAATAATTTAGTCACATAACCATGAAAATAAATAATATAAAAATAAAATAAATGACCTTAAAAACATAACTATGTGATTTAGACTTCATATCTTAGGGAAGAAGGACTCAAACACTTCTCTACAAATAACCCACTTAGAACTGCCATAACACTCCAAAAACTAGTCATGAACAAATTGATCTTCACCACCTAAAATAACACTCCCATGAACACTAAAACTTTAAAAATATAATTTTAAATCTATATAAAATTATAAAATACAAAATTTACAAGTTATAATATCAAATATTAATCTTGTGGACCCATCTTTTGACCTTACTACACATAGTCAAACCAAAACCAGATAAGCCATTTTGTCTTGAACATTTCAACCATTTTCACTAATTATAAAACCTTAAAAAAACAATTTATAGTACATTAAATTACCCAAAAATAACACCATATATATTATATACTTAAACTCATGGCATAGAGTCTCAAACTCATCACTATAACTTGCTTACCCAAAACTGCTAGTTTACCTTAAAGCATAGTCATGATGATATTGACCTTCAACACATATATGACCACTTTTAAAAGACTTAAAACTAATTAAAATGAACCTATAACATATATATATATATATATATATATATATATATATATATATATATATATATACATACATATACATATACATATACATATACATATATATATATATATATACATATATATATATATATATATATATATATATATATATATATATATATATATATATATATATATATATATATATACATATATATACATATATAATAATCATATATTTTAGTGATAACTATTGGTATTATAGACTAATTTGTTGACCTCACTACACACATACCTTACTAAGTCAGACTAGCCATTTTGGCTTCATCATTTTTAATAGTTTATCTAATTCAAAGATTTATATAAAATATTAATATGAAATAAAATTACCAAAAAACATATCCATGCACTTGGTTTCATCACTCTATCAAGATAACACATTCCAAATCATCTTTTGACGGTTGCCTAGGTTTCTCACTATTTGCACAATTAGGCTTGTTAATGACTAGCTAACTTGGATGACTGGTTTAACACACTTAGGGTTATAAAATATATATAAACCTTCATGTAAATGAAACATGAGTCTCAAGATTCATCCTTCATCAATTTTCAAACTTTATCTGATACAAATTTTTAAAGCTACAATGACTTCTTCAAAAATAATTATGGATCTTCATCTTTCATCAATTTTCAAACTTTGTCTAATACAAATTTTTATAGCATGGATATTCACATGTTATCTCTCATCTATCTAAAAACCACCACATATAGGTACTTGGGAGAGTTTAATAAGATATACAAACACTTTTTTGATAACTCCAAACCATCTTGAGCACTTTTGAATCATATCTTCAACATTGGGTCACTATTAGGGTTTTAAGAGGGTTTAAACACACTTATGTTGTTAATGTTTATTCATAAAACATAGCCCCTCAATAAAAATAATAATCCATATAATTTTGAGCTAGGACCATTACCGATATACCATTAATATAGGAATTTCCCATGTATAGGTTTGACTAGCTAACAAACACAATAAAATATTTTTTGGGTCGAGAACCCTTCATTTTATGCACTCGAGAGACATAAAAACCACTTTTCATGCATTTTATTACAATATAAGACCTAAAATTTCATGAATACACTTGAAAAAACATACCTCACCTCTGAAAATGCTTACATAAGATAAAACACTCTTAAATTTGATTGACTCCTCATAAGGCCACACTTTCTCTTTTTGTTTACTTAGACCTTTACCTACAAACCATATTAGGACTTAAAACTAACCTTCATTCCTCTTTCCATGCACTCTAAACAAATCAAACATACTCAATCAACCTCATAGATGCTTAAAAACTATAATACATCCTTCATATGTCTTGGCAACACATCATGATGCCTCACTAGGCCAAGTAGTGTCTGGAAATGGTCTAGATGCAGACTAGGTCTGAAGGTCCTACCCCTGTAGGCTCACCCTGAGACTCTCATGAGTGATCCATTATCTCACATAAATTTTCAAGAAACCTCAAACAACATATCATGCCTCTATGCATCCATATTACCAATTCACCATACTCATACCTTCTCATAAGGACTTTACATGCCATGACTAGTATCATTTATAATCTTCTCAAGACACTGTATTCTCAAGAACTAGTACTCAAACATGCTTACCTCAATGATATAAAAGAAGAAAAATGTTGAGATAGTACTCTCACATAAGTGAAATATTATATTTTTGATAAACATTATCTCATGTACTCATGCAGACCTAGAGCCTCATAATCATGCTTCAATACTCACTTGACCATCATACCTCTTTGTGACAAAAATGACAACTTCAAGCTAACTTGAAACTTGAAATCAACCTTGACATAATCCAACATAAGAGACATTAGGTTGACTTCAAATTCTCTCTCAATAGAAGATAAATTAGGTTGCATTCAAATTCTCTCTTGTCACATGGCTTCCTTGTCACATCAAGCACTCAATATCATACCTCAAAAACCACTCACCATGCATCTTCACTAGATACAACTTGACATCAATGACCACACTTCTAAACATGATTCACCAAATGTTTATTCTCAGCAAATACACACTACCAATAATTATATTTTACCAAATGTTGAATCTATGCCTCAAAATTTTGTAATGTTTCTTGAAATTAATCCCAGCCTAGTTATAAATGCTCCAAATAATATTTTAGCAAATCCACATAATGTGGCCTCTTCTAGTTTTAAATCATTAGTGAACATTCACCTTAACCTATGGTAACACACATTTTAAATAATTTTAGACTTGAATATGATGATGAAACTAGTGGTATAACTAGAATTAAACTATCAATTTTGTCTTTTGAATATACTGAATACATGATTGAGCATGGAGAACCTTTTGTGGATTTAGTCACTAATGGAGAAGAATGTGATGATGAATAGTTTTTTTATACTCATATTTGATACTATAGATTTGTTTAGTTTATTTTTAGATTGTTCACACCATACATTACTTTACTTTTAAATTTATAATGATACATAATAGTTTAAGCTCTCATCATGGTTTCATTTTAATTTTTAATATGCATGTACTATTTTGATGTAACATGATTACTCAGATTGATTAGGTGTATTGATATGATTATTTGATATAAATTTAGCTTGGTATGCTATGGTATATTTATGAATTTGAAAAGATAAAATGGATTAATTATTTAAATTCAATTAATGGTTTAAATTACTTAGACTTAGTCATTATGTTTATTAAATTTTAATGATTACATGTATTAATGATTTAATTAAGTTATTTAAAATTGAGTGTGTGTTTCCCCCATCCCGTTATAAATATTTGTTGGTCTATTATAAAAGAAAATTTTATTCTCAAGTGTTATAAATTTTTATGAATTTATTTAAAGTTTAAATATATGTTCAAATTATAAGCTTATTATTTCAATCTAATTTATAAAAATTTACCTTTATTAAAGTTAATTAACTTTAATATTAGTTAAATAAACTAGTTATAACTTGAAAACATAACTAATTCTAAGAAAAGGATTTTAAAAGGAGATTTTATGGGTATTCAAAAGGAGAAACGTCTACATTGTTAGCAGAGGTTATTGGAAAACCCTTTGGAACATGATAATTAGGGATAACTTATGCATGAACTAACAAAAGTAAATAATAGATGGTAATTCGGACCAAATCTATTCATTAACATGCAAAGTAGAGATCCTTATGAAAATAAACATAGACTTATTAGAATTAGAAAAAATGATATAAACTATATGATCAATAGATTTAAGAAAATAAAGTATTCACTATGCACAAAAAAATGATAAAATATACATAGGAAAACCATTTAAAAATGATATATATTAATCTCTATCACATTGAAACCATATCCAAATACAATTAAGTGCTATATATAGTTTTAAAAAGTGTTGTCACTTCATATTCCAGCCTTTTGTTATGCCCAAAAGAAAGGGTTCTTCATATTCTGAAGTCTATTTCTATGTTCATAAAGGCTAAATACATACAAAAAGATATGAAAAAGATAAAATAATGTAAGTCACACATGTGTCCATCAATTACATTCTATGATTTTGGTATCCTTGTTCTACTCCCAATAACTTTCTTAGACTTAAATAGTTGTCTCATCTCGAGATAAATTCACAACAAGGTATCCTGACATGAAGCTTGATAATTTTGATTTTGACGAGGAACTAAACCAAAAACAAGTGTTACAATTATCACTTTAATTATCATTTTCTGGTTTTCTTCCTTTGCACACTACTTAGCTACCCTTTTAGGTTTTAAACTAAGTAGCATACTAGTCTACCACCCTCATGGGTTCTCATTAGATTAGATTAAATAGGTGGTTACCTTTTATGAGTTTTCAACTAGCCAAGAAATGATCATAATGCTTAAGGCCATCCTATAGGATTGTACAAAAATTAAAAAAATTGAAGTGTTTAGTACTACTAATTAGGTGGTGGCATGCTCTGAGTTGGCATCCACATAAAAATTTGATGTGCTGATGGTTTTTTTTGAGCTACAAATGAATAATTTGGTTCCATATAATCCATTATTATAGGTTGTGTTGGTTTTTGGATTGTTGGATATGAACTTGTGGTAGTCTTATTTTCCTATATCACTTGTTACAAATATTGTGGATGGATGAATTGAGGCTTGGCAACAAGTTGTGTAACGGAAGGATCAAACTAGGACAAATATTACTTAAACATTTTTTAGTTAGTAAGAACTTTTCACACCATAGTGATTAATGTGCATAGTGGGATTTGAATCACCATCAAATTTTGAATATCCTCATCTTCTATGATGGTGATGAGTGCCCTAAAATTTGACACTTTAACTTTGTTGAGCATTATCATTGATTGTTGAGTTTGGCATTGATGTTATCATTGATTTAAAAGGTTATTGTGAAGGTTCATGGTCAAATAAGATTTAAAGTATGTGTATGATTATTTTTTACACCATCATAGTGGATGTTGTTGCTACGAGAGAGAGAGTGTATTCATGGTGAATGAGGTTGATGTCAAGTAGTTATTTTGAGAATGGTGTCTAGATGATCAAGGTCAATTGCTTGTGTGATGTGTTAAAGTTATTTGGAAGAGAGATATGATATATCAATGAATTTTAATAAGGTTATGAGAGAGTGTTAAAGTGTGATATGAGAAGGTTCTTGTGAAGGTATGTTGACAAGTAGGTCTACAAGAGTGTTGGTAAGAGCAAGGTAGGTTTAGTTAGCAATGATTTGTGTAAAGAAGATTGGAAGAGTGTTGATATGAGAGTATTTATTAAAGAGGTTTATTATGTTAGTTTGAGTTATATCATTGAGATCATCATGAGAGAGTATAGGTCAATATGTCAAGTGTCAAGTGCTTAAGAAGCCTAGTCATAACACACATAATCATGTCATGAAGAGGCATGTGCATGGTGAGCATGAAGATGTATGTGAAAAGGTATGCCATTATTTGAGGAGAATGTAAGGATTATTATAAAGGTGTAAATTCATTAAGGAGAGTTTCAAGGTGATCCTACAAGGGTAATATCTTTAGTTCAAATCTGTAACTAGACCAGTTTTAGACCCTGCCTTACCTAATGAGATATCATGATCTAGTGTCAAGGTATGTAAAGGATGTATGGTAGTGTTTATGAATGATATAGGTTATATGTCATGAGAGTGATATTTTAAGCATGATAATGAGGTGTTGATATCATGGAAAGAGGCATGAAGGATAGTCTAAGGCCCAGTAAGGTATAAAGACTATGGTATATAGAGAGAGTGTAATTCTAATGGGGTATCAAGATCAATTTCAATGGAAAGTGTGAGTATTTAAGAATTTAAAAAGGTAATTCAAGTTTTTTTAATATTATTCATGTGGTTTTAGGTCAAATTTTGAAGGATAAGTCATGAAAATGTGTTTTAAGGTCTCTCGAGTGCACATAATGAAGGGTTCTCTACCCAAAAAGGTTTTTCTTATGATCATTAGATCATCAAACCTATGCATAGGAACATAATATATTCATGGTATATGGGGAAGGTTCCTATCTAAAAATTTTAGGCATTAGTTTTTGGTTTGAGGGGATATGCTTTATGAGCAATTGTTAAGAGTGAAAGCATATTTAAACCTTATTAGAACCCTAATAAGGACCTGATGTTGAAGATGTTGGTCAAAAGTGACTAGAATGGATTAATATGATTAGTTAATATATTTTATATTGTATTGGACTCTTCCAGGTACCTCTAAGTTGTATTGGTTAGAGAGATGAGAGAGAAAATGTAAAGATACAGGCTTGTTTTTTAAGAAGTTGTTATAAATGTCAAAATTTATATTGGATAAAGTTTGAAAATGTTTGGATGGAAAAGGTAGATAATTTTATTTTATGTCATTTAATTTTTATATATAGTTTATAATATTTAAGAGTGAAAATTTGGTGATCCAAGTGGACTATTCACTAACATGCCTAATAGATAAAAATGTGCAAAACCCAAGCAGTGATGAGAAGATGATTCTTAATGTGTTTTCACAAAAGAGTGATAGATTAAAGTGCATGAAATTTTTTTTTGGTAATTTTATGTCCTATTAATTATTAGTATATGGTTTTGAATTCAATTATAGAGGTTTAAAATTTGAATCCAAAATGGCTTATCTGGTTCTCATGTGACTGTGAGGAGAGAGGTCAAACGATTGGTCTACAAGACCAATATTTGACATTATACCATATTGATTTTGTATTAAAATATGGTTTATAAATTTAAAATAATAATTGTCATGTATTATAATTCTTTTATGTTCCCTATAAAAGTGTTAAAAGGTCAATGTTTCATGACTGTGTTTTTTATAGTCTTGACAATTTTGAGTTGTAGTGATGAAAAGCTAGATTTGAGTGTAATTTCATGAAAGAGTGATGAAATATAGTGAATGAAGTTTTTATTCATGAATTATAAGTCATGATTATGCTTATTATAATTTGTTTAGGTCATTTTAAGTTAATAAAATGTGTTCACAAAATGGCTTGTCTGTTCAGGATTGGACTAGAAGACCAATATTTTCCCCTAGACATTGTGAGTTTTTAATTTGAAGATACTATGACTACGTAATAGTATAATTTCCATACATAAATAGTAAATAAACATGTCTACATAGGTAGTTAAATCCTAATTCCTTATGACTATGTTTTTGAGTATTTTGGGAGTTCTAAGTGAGCAAGCTATAGAGTTGTTTTTAAGACATTATTGTCTTATTGAAGTTGTTCCAAGTAGTTTGGGATGTTCATGAGTGTGTGTGTGTGTGTGTGTGTGTTTCATTTGTCATTAGAGAGATGATAATGGAGTGATTGAACTTCATTCTTGTAAGATAATTTATGAGATGTATAGGCTTAATAGGGTAGTCTAACCTAAAGAGGGATTTAGGGTATGAACAAAGGATCCATATCTAAAAAATCATGTAATATGTCATAATAATTAATTTTCAAAGTGTTTTAGTGGTTTATGATGGTTGGATAAGGCCATCTATATCCAAGAAGATCAAGTCTCAACATCAAGAGAGAAGACCTAATAAAATCTCCATGAGACCTAAAGGGTGAGTAAGACCAATGTTGGTCATTGAGTCAGAGTGTACCAGGTGAATTAACATGAAATTGATGTCATATATCTTATGTAAATATATTTTTTATGTTATTATTACATGACATATAGGTGATCAAGCATGAGAGATACCATATAGTGTTTGAGTACACACATGCCTAATATAAGCAATACTAATGGTGTGTTTCAAGTGATAGTTGGACCTAAAAGGTGTCATGGTGATTATACAAATTTGGATAAGGCCTATTTGATTATTATATTATATTTTCCTACTATGTGTGGAGTTTTAAAGTGTTCCAAGGAAGGCAAAGTGCAACGTGTGACTAAGAAGGCGTAATAGGTCTTTATGAGACATAAATAAGGAATGCAGCCTATTGAGTTGTGACCAACCTAAGATTATGATTGATTCTTTTTTAACATGTTCTAAGGCCTATGATTATTTGTGGCCAACCAAGGTATGTATGAGCATGAGGCTTGTATAAAATCAAGGCCTAATGGACATAATTTAAGTGTGTGTGAAGAGGATGTGTAAGCAAAGGAAATAAAAAATTGAAGAGCTAAAGAAGGTATTTTAGAAAATCATAGGAGTGTATATAGATTATCATGAAGATATAACATGGGTAATATAGATGAATACCAATGTCATATGACCTAGTCTATCTTGAATAGACCTAGTTGAGTGAAGAAGCCTATAAGTTAGTTTGAGAGGGATAGAAGAGTGAGAAGAGATAAATAATGTGATCATAATTTGTTGTGTTAGAAACAAGTTTTTTTAAGGTGATCAAAATTTTTAGGTGGAGTAGGTATTGATTCATCTAGGGGGTTGGTTCCTCCTTACAAGTTGGTGTTACTAAATCCTAGTTGAGTGGGCACTTGACTAGTTGGGTTTGGTGCTATATGTAATGTGTTATCTTGTTTCATGATCTTGTATATTTACATATGCTTTACTAGATGTTCATATGAATGGTTCATGTATGCTTAAGTGGAATTGAATGAATGTTTTGAATAAACTAATTCATCCCCCTAGTGATTTTGATTCCAATAATTTTTATCAGATCTTGGTATTTTAAAGTAGGCCTACAACTTGAACATGGTCATAATAAGCATAAGATGTCTAGTGATCAAGAAGACAACATGTATGATCATTTGAAGACAAAGCTAGTTTCCTTGAAGGTTGAAAATACTAAAGTGAAATATAAAGAGAAAGGATCAAAAGTGAAGTAATGTCAAGAACAATTTTTATCTACATCTATTGACAAGGAAATCAAAGATAAGAAGAAGGATGACAAGGTGGATGAGTCAATTTTTTCATTCAAGCATAAGTGGATTCTAAAGAGAGACTATTAGTCTCATGATTGTAACATGGTTGGGAAGAGTGGATTGGAGATATATAAATCTCTTGAGTTCATAATGTTCTAGTTCCCTATGAAAAGGAGTAGATCCATTAGGCTTCATGGAGACATTCTTATATTAGTGGAAGCATGAGGTTGCAATCAAAGGTTTCATCTTGAGAAGATTCCAAGTTGTCTGTGTTGCAAGCAAGGAGATGAATTTGGATATTATCCATTCTTGTGTTGGTAGCTCTGAGGTTTGAAGTATGGTAGGCAAAATGATGAGAGATCTAAGGTTGACATTAGGAATCTAAGGTTAAAATGTAGTCAATTGATATATGAGAGGTAATATTTTTTTGTCAGTAGCTGAGTTTGATCTATGTTAATAAGGTGTATTGGTGTCAAGATTTTTAAAAGAATATGAGGATGGTTTAAGAGTCATATTGACTCATGTGTTGAGCTATGAAGACAAAGGGGGATTCCATAATTATATAGTTGGTGTCAAGATGTGGTAGCCTAGTGTGTGATCAAGATTTTGATATTCTTCAATCATGTCAAGGAAGGCAAGTTATCTTGAGTTTCTAGTTCATTTAAAGGAGATATGCTTGGTCTAAAGGAGCTTGGTAGCTCTAAGTTCTTTGTCAAGAGAGTGGTTAATTTTGATATTAGAATATAGTTATGCATGGAGTTAAGGGGAGAATGTGTCTGAGATGATTCATAGATCTTGTTTGAGAGAATTTTTTAAGAGTGGTTGGCATGGGTTGTTGTCATAGTTTTTAGGATTTTATACCCTCAGAGTACAATTGATTACCTTTGTATAAGAAACTAAACACAAAATTAAACTAGAAGTAATAAGTAACTAGAATTTAGAAACAACACAGAATATGAGATAGAGAAACAATACAATCTATATTAACACTCTTCCAGAAGGAAATACATGAAAAGATCTCACTCTTCCCACACCTCTTGGGTGTACATTAATTCTCCCTCAAGAGTTCTCTCTCTCTCTCTCTCAATCAATTACAATCAACTCAACACTGAGTTGTTCCCTCCTCCAGTTAGTGACAATCAACCCAATGGTTGTTGTTGCTTACTACTAGTACCACCAGTGACAATCAACTCAATGGTTGTTTTGCCTACCTCACACACACCATACAATAGATCTTCTTGATTTTGCACCTTGCAGATCTAATTGACCTTGCTTACATGTAGATCTTCCTAGTCTTGCACTCTTGCAGACCTTCTAGATCTTACACTTGAGGATCTAATCCTTTAGTCCTTGATTACAATACAGCCCCATGGGTCTCTTAAATGGATTTCAAACCAAACAATAATTAGAAACATAGACTCAAGACTAAAATTAGTCTTTACATGTAAACTAGCTATTCTACTAAAATTAGCAATTCTAATTCTGGAAATGCCACCTAGAAATGCATAGGTGACTGACATCGGTTCCTATCTGACCGATGCCGACCGACCCCTAACCGATGTCAATTACTGTCTAGCTGAAGATAACTGATGTCAGTTGGACTAACCGATGTCAGTTACTTTATAACTCAGCAACCTCCACATTTGCATACCTGTGAAGCTTTTAGCTCCATAACTTAACAATCTCCCACTTGGAGATAAACAGTTGCACTTGTACCTATACCTATACCTGTACATAAACATCCTCTAATCTGTTTCTAGCTTGTATCTCGATCTTCAAGTTCAATATTGAAGACCAAAATAATTTGAATGAAGATTCAACTTCTCCTTTGTTCCTACCTTTGTTAACATATCTGTAGAGTTCTTATCCGTATGGATCTTTTCTAGCTTCAACTGTCCATCCTCCAATACCTATCTAATGAAGTGGTACCTAAGTTGTATATCTCTAGTTCTTGAATGAAAGGCTGAATCCTTTACCAAATGAATTGCTCTTTAACTATCACTATACAATCTACAACTCTCTTGCTCCTTTCCCAACTCTTCCATGAATCAAGTCATCCATATCATTTCCTTGCTAGCCTCTATGACTGCAACAACCTTCTACATCTCTAAAATCTAGCTAACCACCATTCCACCAACAATGAACACATATCCTATGGTGCTTCTCTTTCCATCCAAGTCACCTACCATATCCGAATCTACATACCCATGTAGAGAAGTGTTTGACCCTGCATAACATAAATGCCTACTACTGGTCCCTCTTAGATATTTGAGAATCCACTGAACTACTTTCCAGTGCTCCTTCCCTGGATTGGCCATAAACTTGCTGACAACTCCCACTACTTGGGGTAATATCAGGTCTAGTACTCATGTACTCAACCTCATCATGTGATTTAGGACACTATTCTTTGCTTAACTTAAACTATCTAGCCATAGGTGTGCTTACCAATTTTGCATCCTACAAATTGAACCTCTCCACTACCTTATTCACATAATCCTGTTGAGACAAAATCAACCTGTGATTTTCCCTATCTCTATAAATACTCATGCCAAAGAATTTATTTGCTGCTCCCAAATCCTTCATGGAAAATGTCTGAACTAATTTTACCTTTAGCTCAGTAATTCCCTGCATGTGTGACCCTGTAACAAGCATATACACTACATACAGTAACAGAATAATGTAGCTATCATTATCCAACCTAGTAAAATAAACACAATGGTCACATTGACATTGACTAAAGCTATGCTCTGTCATAAACCTGTCAAACCTCAAACACCATTGTCTTACAGCTTGCTCAAGACCATATAACCTGGCCTTATGTCTCAACCGTCCATTCTCTCCTTTCTTTAACCTGTAAATCCATTCATTTTTCAGTGCTTTCTTTCTTACTGGAAACTCTACCAAATCCCATGTTTGGTTCTCTTCTAAGGAATCAATTTCCTCATTCATGCCATGCTCCCACTGTTTCCTAGATTTTACCTGCATTGCCTCTTCAAAACTTCCTAATTTTCCACCATCAGTAAGCAACAAGTAGTATAAAGAAGGAGAATAATGAATTTGAGGCTTACTTACCCTTTCAGACCTCCTCATGGGTGTTTGAGACTCATTGACAGCTTTTTATCTGCCCAAATTTCATTCTAACAGTGACCAATCTCAGTCATCTCTAGCTGACCTCGATCTGCACCCAATCGATGTCATTTCCACCTAATCGCTGATGTTAGTTTCCTAACTAACATCAGTGTCCACCTACCTGACATCATCAACTTTGGTCTCCATTAGACTGACATTAGTTCCTGCCTAATCGATGTCGATCTCTACCTGACCAATGTCAGTGTCTGTGTTTTCTTGTGAGTGATGATTTTTACCTATGAGCTCATTTTAGATCATAACCTTGTCCAAATCAACATTGCCCTACTCAAAATTATTCAGCCTCTTGAGCTTATCACTGTCCATCACCTTCTCCTTGAAAACCAAGGCTTTCCAGTTCTTAACATTTGACTTAAGATTATGCATTCCCTTCTCACTCATGTGACCAAGCCTACAGAGCCACATCTTTGCATCTACATCTAAAGTAGATAAAATAGAAGGAGAATCAATAATACAAGTAGATAGATAAAGTGTACCTATTTTCTTACCTCTAGCTAATACAAGTGTACCCTTGGAAACCTTCCAAGATTCCACTGTGAGAGTTACTGTGCAACCCTCATCACCCAACTTTTCTACAGAAATTAGACTCCTCTTTAGGATGGGAACATGCATGACATCCTTCAACACCCATATGTTGCTAGTCTACAATTTTAACTATACTTTCCCATTGCCAACAATTTGACAAGGCTCACCATCCCCTAAATAAACTTTTCCAAAGTCTCCATGGACATAATCATGGAAAAAATCTCTATTTGGGGTTGCATGGAAAGAGGCACCAGAATCTAAAACCCAAGATTCTACTTTATCCAAGGAAAATATAAGAGCACTCTGTGCAATAATACCTACATCATTTGCTTCTTTATTTCTTTCATGTTGATCTTTTACCAACCAACAATCTTTCTTTACATTCCCTTTCTTTCCACAATTCCAGTAGGTTATACCTCCATTTATGGATTTGGATCTATTGTCTATCTTTGACCTTGATTTCCCTGGCTTGCCCTTCTCTCTTTGATTTCCCCTGATTTCAATACTTAAAGCATTACCTGATGTTTCCCTTGTGATTTTCTTGCAAATTTCTTCATTCAAGATTACACTAACATCATCAACTTTCAAGATATTTGAAGCAGATGCAGTATTACTAACTGCCATTACCAAACTGTCCCAACTTTCAAGTAAAGAGCATAAGATTAAGAGAGCCTTAATTTCATCATCAAAAACTATATTGACTAAAATTAACTGATTTACTAATCCATGGAAATCACTAAGATGACTATATATCGATCCACCTTCCTACATTTGCAAATTAAATAATTGCTTCATAAGAAATACCTTATTTGAAGCTGAGGTTTTTTCAAATAAATTTGCTAAAGATTCCATTAACTCCACCATTGTCTTTGCCTGTGATAAGTTAGAAATCACAGACGATGCCAAGCTCAGCCTTATAGCTCCAAGAGCCTTTCTATCAAGAACATTCCATTCTTCATCTTGCATATATGTGGGCTTCCTTGAAACCCCACCCAATGATAAGTACAAATCTTTCTAATATAGATAATTTTCTATCTGCATCCTCCATAATTGATAATTCTTGCCATTGAATTTCTCCATTCTTAGCTTACTTTCTTCTGCCATTGCTTTACTCCCACTCAATCAGAAACCCCTGAGAGTGAACCTGTAATCAACAAACACTAACTTGCTCTGATGAACTAGGCTCTGATACCAACTGTTAGGATCTTGTACCCTTAGAGTACAATTGATTACCTTTGTATAAGCAACTAAACACAGAATTAAATCAGAAGTAATAAGTAACTAGAATTTAGAAACAACACAAAATATGAGATACAAGAAACAATACAATCTGTATTAACACTCTTCCAGAAGGAAATATAATGAAGAAATCTCACTCTTCCCACACCTCTTAGGTGTACAGTAATTCTCCCTCAAGAGTTCTCTCTCTCAATCAATTACAATAAACTCAACACTAAGTTGTTCCCTCCTCCAGTCAGTGGCAATCAACCCAATGGTTGTTGTTGCCTACTACCAGTACCGTCGGTGACAATTAACTCAATGGTTGTTTTGCCTACCTTACACACACCATACAACAGATCTTCTTGATCTTGCACCTTGAAAATTTAATTGACCTTGCCTACATGTAGATCTTCCTAGTCTTGCACTCTTGCAGACCTTCTAGATCTTACACTTGAGGATCAAATCCTTTAGTCCTTGATTATAATATAGCCCCATGGGTCTCTTAAATAGATCCCAAACTAAACAATAATTAGAAATGCAGACTCAAGACTAAAATTAGTCTTTACATGCAAACTAGCTATTCTCCTAAAATTAGTAATTCTAATTCTGGAAATGCCACCTGGAAATGCACAAGTGACCAACGTCGGTTCTTATTTGATCGATGTCGGTCGACCCCTAACTGATGTTGGTTACTGTCTAGCTGAAGATAACTGATGTCGATTGGCCTGACTGATGTCAGTTACTTTGTAACTCAGCAACCTCCATATTTGCATACCTATGAAGCTTTTAGCTCCATAACTTAACAATAGTTTCTAAAGATTGTGTGACATCTAGTGTCATTGAGAGGTAGTATCATCTCATGGGGAGAAAGTGTGATTCCAATATTTTTAGGTGAGACTTTTTCATTAATTTCAAAGGGGGATAAATATAATAAAGGGGAAAAAAAGGCAATAACTAGATCTAGGAGATGGTTTCCATCAAGAGTGGTTACCATAGTTTTCTGAATGTGTTTGCCATCAATGACAAAGGGGGAGATTATTGAGAATTATCATTGATTGTTTAGTTTTAGAATTGATGTTGTCATTGATGTAAAATGTTCTTGTGAAGGTGCATGGTAAAGTAAACTTTGAGGTATGTGTATGATGAGTTCTTATACCAGCATAGTGGATATTATTTCTATGAGAGAGAGTGTAATCATGGTGATTGAGGTTAATGTCAAGTAGTTGTTTTAAGACTGGTGTCTAGATGATCAAGGTTAATTGGCTATGTGATGTGTCAAATATGCTTGGAAGAGAGTTGTGAGATATGATTAATAGTTTAATAAGATCATGAGAGAGTGTTAAAGTGTGATATTGGAAGGTTATTCTGAAGGTATGTTGACAAGTCGGTCTACAAGAGTGTTTGTAAGAGAATGGTCAGTTTAGTTGGCAGTGAGTTATGTCAAGAAGATTGGAAGAATGTGGCTATGAGATTAATTTTTAAGATTTTTACTATGTCATATTGAGTTATATAATTGATATCAACATGAATGAGTACATTTTAGTGTGTCAAGTGTCAAGTGATTAATAATCCTAGTCATACCAAGAATAGTCATGTCATGAAGAGGCATGTGCATGAAGAGCATGAAGATGTATGTGCAAAGGTATGAAACTATTTGAGGAGCATGCAAGGATTGTTATCAAGGTTTAGAGGCATCAAGGATATTTTTCAGGTGAGCCTACAAGGGTAATATCTTCAGTTTAAGTTTACAACTAGACTAGTTCCAGACCCTGCCTAACCTAATAAGATATCATGATCTAGTGTCAAGGCATGTAAAGAATGTATAGCCATGTTTAAGAATAAGATAGGTTTTGTGTAATGAGAGTGAGATGTTAATCATGATAGTGATGTGTTAAGAGAATGAAGGAAAGTCCAAGGCCTAGTAAGGTATGAAGACTATGGTGTATAGAGAGAGTGTAATCCTAATGGGGTATCAAGATTAGTTTCTAAGGAAACAATGAGTAGGTAAGCATTTAAAATTTTTATTCAAGTTATTTTAATCTTATTCATGTAGTCTAAGGTCAAAATTTTAATTATAAATCATGAAAATGTGTTCTAAGGTGTCTCGAGTGCATAGAATGAAGGGTTCTCTAGCCGAGAAGCTTTTTATTGTGCTCATTATCTTTTAAAACATATACATGGGAACATAGTGTATTAATGTTATATGGCTAAGGTTCCTAGCTAAAAATTCTAGGCATTAGTGTTTATATTTAGGGGCTATGCTTTATGAATGATCGTTAAGAGTGAAAACATGTTTGGACTCTCTTAGATCCCTAATAAGGACCTGATGTTAATGAAAAGTTCCAAAAATGGATTATTATTCTCAATTAATATATTATATATTGTATTTTACTCTTTTAGGTACCTCAAGGTGGTATTGGTTAGAGAGATGAGAGAGAAAATGTAAAGATACAGGATTTTTTTAAGACATTATTGTAGCTGTCAAAATTTGTATTAAACTAAGTTTGAAAATGATTAGATGGAGAATTTAGTAACTTTTATTTGATGTAAATGAGTTTTTATTGATATTTTATAGTATTTAAAAGTGAAAATTTGGTGATCCAAGTGGGATAGTTACTAACAGGCCCAATAGAGCAAAATGTACAAAACCCAAGTAGTGATGAGAAGAATATTCTTGATGTGTTTTTATGAAAGAGTGATGGTTTTAAGTGCATGATTTTTATTTTTTTTGACTTTTATATCCTATTAATTATTTGTATAGGTTTTTTATGTCAAGTATATAGGTTGAAAATTTTAAGCCAAAATGGCTTATCTGGTTTTGGTGTGATTTTGAGGAGAGAAGTCAAAAGATTGGTCTGTAAGACCAACATTTGACATAGACCATATTTATTTTGTATATGAATATGGTCTAGAAATTTAAAATGATAATTTTCATGTATTTTAAGTCTTTTAAGTTCCCTATACAATTTTTATAAGGTATATGTTTCATGATTATGTTTTTGACTGTCTTGATAATTCTGAGTTGTAGTGATGAAAAGTTGAATTTGAGTATAATTTCATGAAAGAGTGATGAAATATAGTGAATGGATTTTTTATTCATGAATTTTAAGTCATTACCATGCTTTATTATAAGTTTTTGAGCTCAATTTAATTAAATAAAATGTGTTCACAAAATGGCTTGTCTGTTTAGGATTGGACTGTGAGACTGTAAGTCAAAGAATTGGTCTGTAAGACCAATATTTGCCATTAGACCTTGTGAATTTTTAATTTGAGTATGATATGAATATGTCATATGATAATTTTCATGCATAAATATTCAATAAAATTGTCTACATAGGTGGTTGATGTCTAATTCCTTATGACTATGTTTTTGAGTAATCTAGTAGTTCTGAGTGAGTAAGTTACAGATTTGTTCTTGAGCCATTATTGTCTAAGTGAAGTTTTTACAAGTAGTTGGGTATGTTCATTATGTCATATGGTATATGTATATATGTTTAATTTTTCATGGGAGATATATTAAAGGAGTGATTTAACTTAAGTCTTATAAGATAATTTCAGAGATGTATAGGCTTAATAGGGTAGTCTGTCTTAAAGAGGGCTTTAGGGTATGAATAAAGGATGCAGATCTAACCAAGAATGGAATAGGTTATAAGAAGTAATTGGAAAAGTATTTTACTTTATTTTTATGGTTGAATAATTCCATATGGATCCAATAATATCAAGTCCCAGCATCAAGAGAGCAAACATAATGAAATAGGTCTTCATGAGACCTAAAGGGTGAGTAAGACCAATGTTGGTCATTAAGTCAAACTATACCAAGTTAATGAAGATGAAATTAACTTTATATATATTATGTAATCATGGTTTTTATGTTATTATTACATGACATATAGGTGATCAAGCATGAGAGATATCAGATAGTGTTTGAGTACACATAGGCCTAATGTAAATAGTACTAGTGGTGTGTTTCAAGTGATAGTTGGACCTAAAAGGTGTCATGGTGTTTAGAGGATGTTGGATAAGGCATGTTTGATTTTTATATGATATTTTACTACCATGTGTAGAGTTTGACAGTGTTCTAAAGAAGGTAAAGTGAAATTTGTGACTAAGAAGGCCTAATAGGTCTTTATGAGACCTAAAGAAGGAATGTAACCTATGGAGTTGTGACCAACATGAGATTGTGATTTATTATTATTATAACATGTCCTAAGGCATATTAAGTGGAAAATATAAGTGGAAAAGTTTGTGTGTCTGACTAAGGTGTGTATGAGCATGACACTTGTATAAAATCAAGGCCTAATAGGCCTAATTGAAGTATGTGTGAAAAGGATGTGTAAATGAAGGAAATAACACATTAAAGAGCTGAAGGAGGTCATTTAAAACATTATATTAATGTATATAAACTATCATGAAGATATAAAATGGGTATTGTTGATGAATATCAAGGTCATATGACCTAATCTATCTTGAAGATACCTAATTGAGTGAATAAGCCTAGAAGGCATTTTGAGAGGGATAAAAGAGGGATAAGAGCTAAAAAAGGTGATCATAATATATTGTGTGAGAAACAAGGTTTTATAAAGGTGATAAAAGGTCTTAGATGGCTGAGTTTCTACTTAGTCATCTAAGGGGTTGATGCCTCCTTGCAAGTCGGTGCTTGTTAAAGCCTATTTGAGTGGGTGCTTGACTAGTTGAGGTTGGTGCTCCATGTGAAATTGGTGCTTAGCCAAAGATTGGTTATTGTATTATAAACTATATTCGTTTTATAGATATCAATGGGTTTTCTTCCCCTTAAGGGTTTCCCACATATGTAATGTGTTATCTTGTTTCATAATCTTGTATGGTTCATGTATGATTAAGTGGAATTTAATGAATGTTTTTAAGACATTGATTCACCCCCATTTAGTTATTGTGATTACAACAAACCTATATGTACTGGGATAACTCCTCTAATTGATCCACATGTCTTTACATTTGAATGACAATAAATGAATTGAAAAAAAACTCATTTTTTCGTATCTATAGTTTATAAATGACATGATACTATAAATCAAGCATCTATTTGAGTGTGTTGTTCATTTATTTAGAGGTATTTGAATGATATTCCATAACATCCTTGGTTTTGTCCACCCTATCAAACTCTAGCTTAGCTACAAATAATGAGTTGGTAAGCTACTGCTTCTAACTCAACATGCCATATGTGATCTATTTAGCTTGGAGTGCATTTGTATTTAGAAAATTTTCATATTATTCCAAGATCTCATAAATTTCATACATTTTTGATTTGATGCTCTTCCCTTGAGCTCAAAGTGATTGAAACGTGTGGATAATTAGTTAGTCTTTTGTGAGTTATGAAAATAGGGTTGAGAACTTATTTTGTTTAGACATGACTTAGGTGACTAATTTAGGTAAGTTTTTATCAATGAGATAGCATGCATTGGTGAATTGAAGTTTTAGATATGAATTATCCTCTCATAACTACAAGATTTCTTATTCCAAGGTTAAATCCTTTTGTGATATTGATGATGTAATAACATCCCATAACCATTGGCTAGTTATTTGAGGTATTGGTTTAGAGGCCTCCTCTTGTGCACCTCTTGGAGCATATTTTGAGCTTGAAGGTATGGGTAATGTTTACTACACCATCAATTTTTATGTATAAAGTTCATGTTGCAATGCACACTCTTATTTTTCCTTGGATTTTTCTTTTACATCAATTCTAGATTTGGATTTTGCTTCAGCCTTATCCTTAGCTTCTACCTTAATCTTGGCTTTGGAATATACTTAAACCTTGTCCTTGGCCTCTTTCTCAACCTTGGATTTAGATTTATCTTTAGCCTTAGCTTTGGCCTCTTCCTCATCCTTAGATTTTGCTTTAGCTACAACCTTGGCTTTGGATTTGGCATCCTTATCTTAGGCCTCTCAATTATATTTCTCTTCTTGGGTGTGTAAATTTTATCTAGCCTTTTGATCCTACTAAGCCCATGCAAGTGCCACTTCCTCCTCTTCATTTTTTTGTGTATCCTATGATTATTATTTTTTCCATGCTTTTTCTTCTTCTTTTTTATTCACCTTTACTTCTTTGAATCTTTTATTTTGAGCCTCTACTTCCTTGAATTTTTGCCTATGTTTCTCCTTTGTAACCTATTATTTTTGTTGATCCTCTTCCTCGATAGCCTTAAAATTTTCATATTATTTATTTATATTCTAATTCCTCTTAACCTCCACTTTTGCCTTTGTTGGATATTCTTGCTCCTACATAGATGCTTGTTATGGTTCATACTATGGAAAATTTCTCTCTTTAGGCTCCTCCATGTGAATTGGTGAATCCAACAATGTAAATAATTGTTAATATTTTGAAGAGGATGATTCCAAAATAATAATTCTTCACATAACTATATTATTTATAGAATTTGGTTTGGGGGTTAGGCTCTTATTTGGCCTCTTTAAAGTCTAGACCTAAGGTGGTTGATGTGATTATTGTGCTTGTTATACTCCACTCTTCTCTATTAGGTCTATAAAATACACCAATAATCTTTGATTATTGGTGAAGATCTGGATATAGCATGGGTAATTGGTATACATGCTAGGGTTGTGAGGGATTTATTATACCAATAGGTATATTTCTTACATAGTGGAGGATCCTTTAACTAGATCTATCTAAAATATTTCCACCTAAAACCATTGGTGAGTTGCTTCTTGTCCTACAGTATAGACTATAATGAAAGGTGGAGGTTAGGTGATATAAATCCATATATCCTATCATAACTAAATATACACTAGGTAGGTATGCACTTCCTTTTATAAAAGGAAATATTTTTCCTCTTCTTTCTTGTAAACATAATTATCAATGTTTACAAGCTTGAATTGTAAAACTCCTTGTTCCTTATCTCCTAGCTCTACCAAGTTGCACTTAGCCACTATCTTTGGAACATATTTATTATATAGATATAAATTTGTATGGTGTGTCCTAATATTATGTAGTGGTGGTGAATATCATCATGATAGTGCCTTCCTCTTACGTTTTTCAGCCTATGATGGAGTCATTGTTTGTGGTGGTTCTTGTGGTTGAGTTTGTGCCTGAGGTTCTATTTGTGCCTGTGTAGCCATGGATTATTGTTAAAAGCATAATCACTGAGAGGGGGTGGTGAATAAGTGTTTAATTTTTTTTATCAATTATACTTTAAAATTATTTTAACCATGAAAGCAACATAGTGATATAGCAATGCATAAAGAACCATTCACATGAGCATGAAACAAGAAAACACATATACGAGTAGGAAACCCTCAAGGGGGATAAAACCCACTATGATATTTGAAAATGGAATAATATCCTATGAAAAAAAATATCAAATTATATTAAGCACAAAATCAACTTGGAGCACTAACCCCAATAAAGTCAAGCACCCACTTGATTAGGCTTTAGAAAGCACCTACTTACAATGAAGCACCAACTCCCAAAGTGACTCAGCACCAACTCAGACACCTTATTAATTTTGATAAAATTCACAACTATAATCTTATATTATATTATATAAATTATTTTAAGACATCTTTTTGCTCAAATTATGTAATATTTTATTCACTTATTTTGAATACTAAAAATAGGCCTAAATTGCCTTGTGTATATACTACTATCATGGTCACACATCACTTGGTTGGACACACACCTTAAACATATTAGGTCAAAAAAATAGGTCTTCTAACATATTTTAATCATAATTTGAACCCATTTTTGTCTTCCACAACTCAATTAGGCCTTACTCCTTTAGGTCTCATGGAGACCTAATTGCATTAGGTTTGTCCTCTTAACTCCCAAAAATGATCTTACTGGGAATATATGGGCTTATCAAATAATAATAAACATTAAATAACTTATCCAAATAACTCTTATGACCTTCTCTATGATTTATTACACCTGCATCCTTTGTTCATACCATGAAAGATCCTTTAGGACAAACTGCCCTATTAGGCCTGTGTACCTCAAAAGTTTGTCTTGTAATAATGAAGATTAAACACCCTTAAACTACTCAAATATGAAAAATTAGACATTTATATATATTATAAATGACCTTATAGTCATCACCAAATTCTTGGATCACCTTCACTCAGGAAATAAGGGCTTAAGAATAGCTCTACAACTTGCTTACTCAAAACTGCCAAAATATCTCAAAAACCAATCATGATGAATTATACCTCCAATTCCCATGCAAAAACTTATCATAACTTATAATGCATAAACATGGTTATATGAAATATAAAAAACATACATAGATAGAAAATTCATATGGTCTATTTGCCAATATTGGTCTTATAGACCAGTCTCTTGATCTTATGTTTCACAGTCCTATC
This sequence comes from Torreya grandis, assembly GCA_037957365.1. Lineage (NCBI taxonomy): Eukaryota > Viridiplantae > Streptophyta > Pinopsida > Cupressales > Taxaceae > Torreya > Torreya grandis. Next base: position 3,544,145 of record JARHVA010000109.1, read on the forward strand.
TGAACCAGATAGGCCATTTTATGAGAAACATTTTCACCACATACACTGACACAAAAAGATTATACAAATCATTATCATGACATAAAATTCATAAATAAAATTTTCATGCACTTTATTGCATCAATATATTATACATAGATCCTCAAATCTATCTCTTCATCTTTGCTTATGTTTTACACTATTCACACCATTAGGTCTGTTTACAACTAACTTAATTAGATGGCCAAATTAGAACACTTTAAGGCTTTAAAATATCCATAAGTAATCATGGACATGTAAAATTAGTCTCTATATTCTTCTACCACCCATTTTATTTTATTAACCAATTAAACTTTTGAGAGCTACAATAACTTTTTGACAAATAAAACTGTATCTATACATTTTCTCTCATATGACTAACCACCACCACCTAAAAGTACCTGGGAGAGTTGAATACATGCTATAATTTATTATCTATGAATTTGAATCCATCTTGAGTTATTTTGGACAAAATATTTCATATCAGGTCCTTATTAAGGTTTTAGGGAGGTTTAACATAGGTTTTGGTGTTAACAATTTTCATAAAGGACTTCCACTTGAATCCAAAACTAATGCTTTGACATATTATTTAGGAAAATTCCCCATCTCTACTTAATATCTTAGAATCCCATGAAGATGTCACACATGCCAATGAATGTCTAAAAATGCTTCTCAAGCTTGAGGCCTCATTCTGTGAGCTTGAAAAGGCCTAAAACAATGATTCATGCACTTTTTATTCAAATCTTGACCTCAAACTTTGTGATCATGCCTAAAAAAACTTATCTCACCTCTTCTCATGATCACATATGCATAATTGAATTGAAATCTTATCTTCATACCTCATTAGGCTAGGCAAGATCTAAGAGTAGTCTAAGTATAGACTTAGACTAAAGGTCCTACCCATATAGGCGCACCCTAAAACTCTCATGAGTGCTTCTATACCTTAAATTCTAAATAGTGCCATACAATCTTCACATGCCTATGTTCATTCATTTTTTAATGCACATACCTTTTCATGTCATGACTAGGCTTCCCATTCACTTTGACATCAATGACATGTACCTTTCATGAAGACATAAGACATTAGTTTCCTTCAAATTATCTTTTTATCTTTATCTCATGACAACACTCTTCTAACACTCATGAGAACACTCTTCCATGCACCTTGTCACATCACACACTACCAACTATCTCTAATCAACCTTCACAAGATGCACCTTTGACATCAATGACAAAACTCAACAATCTCCCATTTTATCATTGATGGAAACCATTCTCATAAACTTATCCCAATAGGATATTTCTCCCCCATTTTAAAATTTTTTCCCCTTCAAAATTAATAACAAAGAACTACCTGTAAATTATTAGATCACATATATTACAACCAAAAACTCAACACACAGGATTATGAGTCTATGAAACATCATAAAAACATGCTCCCCTATCTCAATGCAAACCTTCTTGAAACCACTCACCTTCTATTGGAGATAATGAACCACCATATTATCTCCCCCTAAGCACTTGAATTCTTTAATGACTCCTAGGGGTAGAAATTACACCCAATTCTTGTCTTAGATGTTTAAATGTTGTCTTTGGAAGTGTCTTGGTTAGAATATATGTAATTTAATCCTTATTAGATACATACTCAATCTTGAAATTTTGTTCACTTACCTATTCTCTTAAAACATTATACCTGGGAATGTGCTTAGTACTTAAGTGCATGACTATATTCTTTGATATGCTTATGGGACTTGTATTTTTATAAAAGATAGGACTAGGACTATCATAATCCACTTTTAGTCCTTTAAGTTCTACCTCATCCATAAGACTTTATGGCTACTTCTTGATTATCCATGATACTAGGCACTTTCCTAAGAATAAATCTCCTCCACTAGTGCTCTTTCTATCATTTAGACTCCCTACCCAATCTGTATTTGTATAGCTTATCAATTTAAACTCCTTTGTCCTTGGATACCACAACCCAAACTCTATAGTCCACTTGAGATACCTAAGTATCCTTTTGACTGCTTGCAAATGATTTTCCTTTGGGTTTGCTTGAAATCTTCCCACAAGGCCTATTGCTTGCATGATATAAAGTCTAGAGGTAGTGGTGTATAACAAATTTCCAATCATTGACCTGCATGATGTCTAATTGACCTTTAGAGATTCATTCTCCTTAATTAACTTACACCCTATGATCATAGGTGTGTTAATTGCATTGTAATCTTCCATGTCAAATTTATTCAACATATCCCTTTTGTAATTAGCTTGTGAAATGAATATACCTTTTTTTGATTGAATGATTTATAACCCAAGGAATAATGATATTTCTCCTAGTATGGACATCTCAAACTCCTTCTTTATCACATCTTCAAAGGCCTTAGTCATACTCTCACTATTTCCACCAAAAATGTTGTCATCCACATAGACAATAACTATCACTTGATGATCATTTTCCATATTTATGTATAGATTACTATCTACAACTCCTCTTTTGAATCTTTGATTTAATAAGTACTTGTCCAATCTAGGTTACCAAGCTCTAGGATCTTACTTTAGACCATAAAGAGATTTTTTTAATTTACATGCATAGTCCTTGTTACCTGATAGTGATAAACCATCAATTTTATCTATTTATACCTCATCTATTAAGTTCCCATTCAAAAATGTTGATTTGGCATCCATCTGATACACCTTGAACCCTTTAAGTCTTGTATATGCTAGAAACAATCTAATGGCCTCTAATATTTCTACTAGAGCAAATGTCTCCACAAAATCTACCCATTCTACTTTTACATACCCATTACATACTAATCTAGCCTTATTCCTAGTGCCTTCTCCATCTTCATTCAACTTGTTCCTAAACACCCATTTTGTGCCAATAACAATCTTGTCTTTAGGCCTAGGAACTAAGTCCCAAGTCTCATTCTTTTCTATTTCGTCTAAATCCTCTTTCATAGAACCTATCCAAAACTTGTCTTTGATTTATTCTACAAGGTTCTTAGGTTTAATCTTAGATAATAGATAAAAATTATCTTCATTTAGGTTACTTACTATCTTTCTCCTTGTTTGCATACCTACATCCTTGTTGCCAATGATTTGTGATTCAGGATGGTCTCTCTAAATTTATCTTAAATGATCTTTTGAATCTTGTCTTTCCTCAACTTCTTATTATTCATCTTCTAACTCTATTTATTCTTATTCATTATTTAAGTCCAAATTCTCTTATGCATCCTTTGAATAAGAGTGTGACTTCTTAGAATTGGTCTCATCAATCTTCACATTGGTGCTTTACACTATCTTCTATAACCTCTTATTATAGAATCTAAAGGATGATCTTACTGATGGGTACCCAAAGAATATTACTTCATCAAACCTTGAATATAAATTACCTAAATCTTCCTCATCTCTTTTGATGAAGAATTTGCTTCCAAACACTCTAAAGTGTTCCACATTACTACGTCTACCTTTCCATAGTTCATAAAGAGTTTTATTTCGATTAATCCTTATTTATCATCTATTCAAAATGTAGAATTCAATACTCACTACTTCTCTCTAGTATCCATCAGATAATATTGATTCATTTAGTATAGTCCTTGTCATTTCTTGAACTGTTCTATTCTATCTTTCCACTACCCCATTCTATTGAGGTGTCCTAGCTGTTGAGAACTATTTCCTTATCCTATGAAATTCATAGAAGTCATCAAATTCATTGGAATAAAACTATCCTCCTCTATTATATCTTAGGCATTTGATATTTCCTTTCTTTTCATTCTCAACAAGAGCCTTGAATGCCTTAAACTTATCAAGAGCTTTTGACATTTTTTTCAAGAATGCTACCAAAAGCATTCTTGTGTAGTCATCTATGATTAACATGAAATAACCATCTCCTTGAATGATTTATATCCTTGTAGGTCCACAAATATTATTTTGTATTAGCTATAAAGGTCTCATAGTAGATACTCCTTATACTTGAACATCCTTCTAGTTTGTTTGCCATGTTGACATGCCTTTTAAAGTGTGTTTGTAGGTTTTATGATTTTAGGCATATTCTTCATAGACTTATTAGAGCTTATATTGACCAAATTATCAAAGTTTAGGTGGATAAACCTTTTGTGACATAGCCAAAATTAATCCATATTACTCATAAGGCATCTCTCCTTCTTGATCTTATTCACAACATATAGATTGTTCTTAGTCTTCTTAGCATTGGCAATTAGCCTTCCTGATATGGCTCTCCTTATATCACACCCTCTATCATGAAAATTTAGTGTGTGTCTTTAGTTGTACATTTGAATTAAACTGAGCAAGTTATGTTTCAAGACTTACACATATGACACATTCTCTATCTTGGTCTTCCCATTGTCCAAACTCAAGATATCATTTCCAAAAATATTGGCAATTGTGTTATCTTCATATCTCACTATCCCTATAACATTGTTCTTCAATGAAATTACCTTAATCTTGTCCCTTGTCATGTGGCTTGAGAAACCACTATCTATATACCACCTCATGCCTTAATATTGGATATGAAAGGTAATCTAAGATAATACAGAATCTTCTCATTTAATCTTCTACTCCTCCTTCACCTTATTCAAATGGTATGACTTATTGATCTTCTTCTTAGTGCATGATAGTATATCCTTTTGTCTTGACTAATCTTCCTCATTTGCCTCATCTTGAAATCTCTTTCAATATGTCTTATCTAATCACACTTTTAACACATAATTTTACTTCTACTATTGAGATGAATAGTCATCTTATTCCCCCATGAGAAATTGATTCTAGCATGATGTCTACAATCCACAACTCTATGTCCATATTGATTGCATGAGAAATAGTAACCATTGAAATAATTATTATACCTGGTCTATCTGATGTTAAATGATGCAATTTTATATTTTTTGTCTCTTGAAAGAGTCACATTCTTCTTGACTTATTGATGATCAATTTGAGTCTAAGATTTTAGAGTTTTTGCATAGGTCTTTACTCTATCAGTACCATCATTTTTTGATGGTCCATTGTCCTTTGAGGTCTGACTCTCCTTGTTTTATTTTTGGTCTTCTTTGAACCCAAGACCTATCTTGTCATGTGGAGACCTCTGATTATTAAAAATATCACCAAGGACTTCAATGTTCTTTTTAAATTTATGATGTGCCTTCAACTTGATTGTTGCTTGATATAATTCTCCCTTTAAGGATTCCACTTCTATTCTAAACTTGATGCATTCTTCCTCCTTGGTCTTAAGACTTGTAGTGATAATATTAACCTAAGTTTCAATGGTTTTTAATGATCTCATCATACTCATTTGTGTTTTTACTTAGTTTTTATTCAAAGAGATTGATTTGTTCCTCATAACTCTTAATCAATGATCTTAGTTTTTGATTCTTACTTCTTTGGATTTCAGAGTACTCACCAATTCTACCTCAAGATTCAATTAAACATCTTCTTCATCTAATTATTCATCTTCCATAAGACTTTTCCCTTTTAAACAACCTTCATTATCTATTTATATGGCCATGAATAGAGTTTCATTGTTATTATGATCATTATTGTCATCATCACTATCGAATATACTTGTATCACTTATATAAGATGAGCTACTATCTTGTTTGGTATATAAACTTCTCTTGTTATTGAAGGACCCTTTCTTACCTTCATACTTCCTAAAACTCTTTTTGTTCTTATCAAGATTATAAAACTTCTTATCATCACCATGATGTTCACCATGTTCTCAATCATACTAATTCTTATACTCATTAGGGCACTTGGATGAAAAGTGACCAATTTTACCATAGTTGAATAACTTAAATGGAAACTTTCCCTTATACTTACCTAATCCTTTCCTTAGCTTTCTAACAAACATGGCTTATATCTTATTATCAGCAATATCTATATCAACATCATCCTTGACCTTTTTACCTTGTGAAATTTTCTTGACTTTTAATGCATCTTCCTTCTTGGAAGGTCTTTCATCACTTATTCACATTTCATTGGTAGTCAAGATGCCATGAAGCTCATCCATCTATAGTATGTTGAGATATTTGATTTCTTTCATAATAAATACTATTGAATCAAACTTAGATGTCAATGATATTAATACCTTTTGTAATATTTTTGATCCTTCCAACTTCTCTCCTAGACCTATGATGGCATTTACCACTTCATTTACTCTTAATATATAAGATGCAACATTTTCATCCTCCTTCATTCTTAGACTTTCAAACTAGATTTAGTGGGTCTATAATTTTCCCAATTTGACTTTAGTGTTTATTTAATAGATGGTTTAAAAATTTTACCAAATCCCTTTGGATATATCACAATGTATGAAATTTACAAATTCTACCTCTAAAATACCATATAGGATGGCATTCATTGCCTTAGAGTTGTTTTCACTTGCCTTCTTACCTGCTACATTTGTTGGTGGTATATGAGGTGGAGTGAATCCATAAACAATAGATTGTTATATGTCATAACCTAAGGACATTAGATAGGTATTCATTTTAATGATCTAAAATAAATATTTATTCCCACTAAAGAGAGGATCCTTATTGGTTGAGAAACCTCTTTGTACTTGATGTCTAGACATGTTTATGCTTCTAGGATATCCTTTAAGTTGTTAGGCTTACTTTGAAGGACCATACTCTAATACCAATTATTGGAAGCACAATCACTGATATGGGGGGTGAATCAATGTTTAAAAACTTTATATCAATTATAATTTAACATTATTTGAACCATGAAATCAATATAGTGATATATCAATGCATAAAGAACCATTCACATGAGCATAAAACATGAAAACACATATATGAGTGGGAAACCCTCAAGGGGGAGTTCACCAACTATGATATATAAAAATAGAATAATATCTTATGAAATAAAATATAAAATTATATTGATCACCAACTCAATTTGGAGCACCAACCTTAATAAAGTCAAGCACCCACTTGACAGGACTTTAACAAGCACCTACTTGCAAAGAAGCAACAACTCCCTAAGTGACTTAGTACTAACTCAGCCATCTCCTAAATTTTTATCAAATTAACACCTTTGATTTTTTGATATGGTATATAAATAATTTTAATACATCCTTCTACTCAAATTATGCAATATTTTATTCACTTATTTTACATACTAAAAATAGGCATAAACTACCTTGTATATATACTAGTCTCATGGTCATACATCACTTGGTCAGCCACACACCTTCAAAATCTTAGTTTAGCCACAAAATAGGTATTGAAAAATCTTATAAACATTTTAAATCACAATTTGAACCCATTTTGGTCTACCACAACTCAATTAGGCCTTACTCCTCCTTTAGGTCTCATGGAGACACTTTAGGTATGTCCTCTTAATGCCAAAACTCAATCTTCTTAGGCATAGATGGAATTTTCAAATAATAAAAAAACATTAAAAAAATTAACCAAATAAATCTTATAACACATTCCATGATTTATTAGACCTGCATCCTTTATTCATACCATGCAATCTCCTTTAGGACAAGCTACCCTATTAGGCTTGTGTATCTCAAAAGTCTATCTTGTAATAATAAAGCATAAACACCCTTAAAATACTCAACTATTACAAATGAAACATGTATAAATATTATACATGAAATTATAATCATAAAAATATTATTAGAACACCTTCACTCAAGAAATTAGGGCTTGAGAACATCTCTATAACATGCTTACCAAAACACCTCAAAAACCAGTCATCATGAATTAGACCTCCAATGCCTATAAAAACACTTATCATGAATTTTTATGCATAAAAATGGTTATATGATATGTTTAAACCATCCTTAGATAGAAAATTCATATGGTATAATGGCAAATATTTGTCTTGTAGACCAATTTCTTGACCTTGTGTTTCACATCCTATCTAAACTAGACAAGCCATTTTGTGAGAAAATTTCTCACCATATAAACTAACCTCTAAAGATTATCCAAAGCATCATAATGATATAAAATTAATAAATAAATTATTTTTATACTTTATTACATTAATATATCTTGCAAATATCCTCAAATCTATCTCTTCATCTCTACCTTGGCTTTATACTATTAACACCATTAGGTTTGTCTACGACTGGCTTACTTGGATGACCAAATTAGAATACTTGAAGGATATAAAATATCCAAAAAACATCATGTACATGTAAAAATATTCTCTATATTATTATACCATCTATTTTATTTTCTTGACTGATTTAACTTTTGAGATCTACAATAACTTTTTGACAAATAGGCCTGTATCTATACATTTTCTCTCTCATCTAACTAACCACCACAATTTAGAGGTACATGGGAGAGTTTAATAAATTATAAATTGGATTATCTAGTAATTTTAATCCATCATGAGTTATTTTTAACAAAATATTTCATATCGGTTCCTTATTAGGGCTTTAAGGAGGTTTAACATAGGTTTTAATGTTAACAATTATTCATATAGGAATGCCACTTGAATCCAAAAATAATAATTGGAGATATTATCTAGGACCCTTACCCATCTCTCCTTAATATTTTATACTCCCATGTATATGTTACACATGCCAATGGATGTCTGGAAGTGCTTCTCGAGTTTGAGACCTCATTCTGTGAGCTTGAGAAGGCCTAAAATAATTATTCATGCACTTTTTCTTCAAATATTGACCTTAAAATTTGTGATCATGCCTTAAAAAACTTATCTCACCTCTATTAATGATCACATGTGCATAATTACCTTTAAATATGATATTCATACCTCATTAGTCCAAGTAGGATCTAAGAGTGGTCTAGGTACGGACTTAAACTGAAGGTCATACCCTTATAGGCTCACCCTAAAGCTATCATAAATGATTATATACCTTATTTTCATGCTCAAATAGTTCCATACAACCTTAAAATTCTTGTTTTAATTCATTTTTCAATGCACATACCTTTTCATGTCATGATTAGGCTTCTTATGCACTTTGACATCAATGACCTATACCTTCCATGTAGACATTGTTACTTATGTGGAGAGTATAACCATGTGTAGTGTAATTGTCCTTTGAATCCCTAAACACAATATTAATACACATAATATAGGGTATATGAGTAGCATGAGATAGAATACTATCATCTTTTGAAAAAATAAATAAAATAAAAGGCCATCAATAATGTTAACATGGTGAATGTGCAACCTATGGAGGATGTATTTCTAAATGTTTTTACAAGAACCCAACATGTAGAGAGAAGATTACCTCCTATAAAAATTCCTCAAGACCAAGTAATATAGAAATTGAAACATCATAAATACTTAGATCTATCTGTAGAAAAGGGATTTATGTATGAAGTTGTGTAGATGTTTAAGAAAGTTCAACACCAAGCCACTACTGAAGGAGATGTTGTAGTAATAGATGCCCAAATGCATGGTCAGATTTTATGCATTAAGTGACAAGATGGAGTTGTTACTACACTGACATATTTATTGAAGCTACTAAGTACACTTCATAATGAATACATTTACCAAAACATTATAAATAGGCTACATAATTTATCAGAATGTGAGCAGTGAGGGCAATAGAAGATAGAAAAACTTGTTTGGTATGTAAAAACAAAGAAGCCATGGGATGTATATGATGAATCAATATTGAATATATATGATATGAAATCTCAAATTTTGTCTTTGATTTTGGTATCACATTTAACATGATACCTAGGTCCGCATGGGAATAAATTGGATAGCCAATTCTTAGTTACATCACAGTGACTCTGAGTTTAGTAGACTATGGAAAAGTTGAACCCATTAGCTGAATAGAAGATGTTGAGATCAAGTTCACATAACTAAGCTTGAAAGGTGACTTTTAAATCATCAATATGAAGATAAAAACAACTCATCATCCTATATTTATTGGTAAGAAATGGGCATATGATGGTCAGATGACTATCAATATAGTGTAAAATCAATTAGAGGCACATCAGGGAGATAAGATTATAGTCATTCCTTTACATAAGGTGCATAAACTATAGATCATTTTTTTTGAACCATAGTCTCCTTATGTTACATAAGAAACTAGATAGATGAAGGTAAAATCTAAGGATAACCCTAAAGCTTTATGTGTAACTGAGTGAAATTTATTAAATGAGCATTATAAATTTTAGGTGTAGTCTTTACTCACTTAACAATTGATGACATCTGAATAATGAAATCTTAGAATAGTATTTACTTAGTCATTGACACCTCAATTTATAATAGAATATTATGCATCCATGTCTGTTAAATCACCTAATCACTCAAAAATTGATTTTCTCTATCAAGTAGATGATCATATGCAGGATTATATAGAGCCAACTAGAGAAGGCACATTGCCTTGGGAAATAGCTTCATCTATAAGCAGAGACTTAGATACACATCTACTCAATTGGGCTCATTGTGATCATGAACTCTGACCTATGAGAATATTCTTCACCATATAAATACAACTTCCTTCATACTATGAGATTGAGGATATCAATAAATTCATTTTGTACCTAAAAGTTCATGTTCCTATGATCAATCAACAGGTCAATGCCTTGAGTTATGATTTGAAAGGAGTTGTAGCGACCTAGTGGAAAATTCATCAAAATTATCAACTCAATTGGGATAATGTACGTGAACTTATGATTAGTATATTTTAACTACCATAGGTAATCAAAAGTAATTGGCCTTACTTTTAGGAAGGTGAGTGCCCTAAAATCCATATCCATAAATGTGTTGAGGCTTGGAATGAATAACATGTGGCACCTAAGTATTGGGTTCATATCTTTCATTAAACACTAGCCCCATTACCATCAACTTGGTATATGCATCAAGAACATAGGATGGAGACCAAACATTAGGTACAGGTGCAAAGTGACTTCATCTAGACATTTGTGTTTGAAGATGAGAATCCTATGGTTCATAGTATACTACCCAAAATAAAAAATTTCCTATACCATGGATGCACATAGAATTTAAGCACCACAATGGAGTCTATTACATATAATAACATAACTTATGACATCAATATAACATGACAAAGATATAAAGCAACCAAGATGGAAAAACAATCTCTTATTTAGCCATGCCATTAAATAAAGGATGAAGAAGAGGAAACTAAAGATTCAAATATTGATGGTGATATTGATCTAACATATTTATTTGAACCTAAATGACCAATAAAACCATTAAAATATCTAGTCTTAAGACCCACTGAAGAAAAAAGATGCATAACATACATATTCGAGAGCAAGAAGGGAAAAGAATGCTATACGAATCTGTTGTTGAGGAAAAATGCAAGATTTATCAATAACTTATTAAAAATCATATGGAAAACATCAGAAGAGAGGAGATTACTAAATTGGCACATATATGTGACTATTGGACTGAATCTAAAGTTTCATAATCTATGTAACTCCTGGATAATTATTAAGATATGTTTCCCACAAAATTTTTAGAAGTTAGATGAGTAGATCCTTCTTTAGGTGAAATGCATATTGCTTAAGGAATGCACATAAGTTGAATCCAAATATGAAGTTGAAAGTGAAGGTCTAACTAGATAGAATGCAAGAAGTAGGTATAATGTATCCTATAGAGAAGGCAAATTGGGTTAGTACCATGGTAGTGCAGCCTAAAAAAAATGGGGAGATCAGAGTATGTTGTGACTATCAAATTTTGAATAATGTGTGTGTGAATCATCCATTTTTTATTCCCTTTATAGAGTATAATATATCCTATAGAGAAGGCAAATTGGGTTAGTATCATGGTATTGCAGCCTAAAAAAAATGGGGAGATCAGAGTATGTGGTGACTATCAAATTTTGAATAATGTGTGTGTGAATCATCCATTTTGTATTCCCTTCATAGATGAAGTTTTGAAATTTGTCTCAATTCATGAAGTTTACTCCATAATTGGGTTCAGTGGGTATCATCAAATACCCATCATATAAAAATATAGAGCTAAAATAACTCTTGTCATAGAATAAGGATCCTTTACATGTAAGGTAATGCCTTTTAGCCTCAATAATGCACCTATATTTGTTTCTAGAGTAGTGGTGATTGCATTTAAGGATTTCATTCATGACTTCCTAGAATTATATCTAGATGATTGGGCAATCTTTTCTTTATTTAAAGAACAATTATCCAAGCTACAACTCATGATAGAACACTATTAAGCTCTGTGTATTGCCCTGAAATTGAAAAAGTGTATTTTTTACACCTTTTGGTGTTCTTATAGGTCATGTGGTGTGTAGTGAAGGGATTTTGGTGGACCAGGGTAAAATTACAATTATTCTTAGTATACCCCCACCATTCATCTCAAAAGAAGTATGATCCTTTCTTGGCCACATAGATTACTATTAGATGTTCATCAAGGGATATGCATCCATTTCTTCCCCATTGGAATATTTATTGTACAAAGGTACAAATTTTGTCTAGACCTTTAAGTGTCAAGAAACTTTCAAGGAACTAAATTAGAGATTGGTCACTATGCCTATTCATTTATTTCTAGATTAGATTAAGCCCTTTCATGTGAAAATCAGTCATGCTTATGGTATTGCAGTTAGTGTTATGCTTGTGTAGCTAGGAGATGGTGGACTAGACCACCCCATATATTTTTGCAAGCCAAAAGTTGTTTGATGCAAAAAATAATTACATGACAAATGAAATGGAAACATTGGCTATAATATTGTCACTCCAAAAATTTAGACATTATCTTCTTGTAACACCATTTAAATTTTTCATGGATCATCAAGATCTATAATACCTAGTCAATAGCCTATGCTCAAAGGATGAATTTCAATATGCTTGATGCTCTTTCAAGAATTTCAATTTTGCATTAACATTCAGCTAGGTAAAAAAAATATTGGTCCAGATCATCTTAGTCACATCATGAATAGGGAAGAGTTAGAAGAACTATAGGAAGATTCTTTTCATGCCCATCTATTTCAAGTTTCTGTAATACCTAATAATTTTGAAGTAATTGCTAATTTACTAGAACAAGGGGTATTCCTTTAACACTACCAAGAAAGACACAAGAAGCAATTTGTCAATAGAACTTTACCATATAAAATGGGCTATTGTATCATTTGGGGAAGGATGAAGTAATGCACAGAGTAGTATTGGAACATGAACATCTACAACTCTTATAGGAAGCACACCCCTTAGGAATAATAGGAGGTTATTTTACCGGAGAAGCTATTGCATGAAAAATGTTACAAAGTGGATTATGGTCGTTGAACCATTTTCAAGATGCACATATAGTATTGTAACATTGTGACATATGTCAATGAATGGGTAAGCCACACCAAAAGGATGAAATGCCTTTGCAGCCTTTGTTATCTAAATAACCTTTTAACTAATGGGGCATTAATTTTTTATGACTTATCAATCCACTAAGTAAATGAAGAAAAGCTTGATTTATTATCATTATGACTAATTAATTTACCAAATGGGTTAAAGCTATTGTGACACCTAGCTGTGGGGTGAAGGATGTAACAAAGTTCCTTTATAAGAATATTATTACATGTCTTGGATTCCCCATCAAGATCATTAGTGATCAAGGGAAACACTTCCTAAATAATATTATCAAATCTCTTACTGAAGAATTCATAATTTCTCATCATAAAAGTTACTATGTACCATTTGTAAAATAATAAAAAAGTTGAGGCTTCTAATAAAGTGTTGGGTAAGATGTTGATAAAGATCTGTGATGTCAAGATGGATGATTGGGAAGATGACATTCCTATGATTACTTAGGTGTATTGAATGCACTATAAGAGGGATATAGGTTTTTCACTATTTCATTTGGTCTATGAGCTTAAAGCAATAAGGCCTATAAAATACTTGGTACCTAGTCTATGCATTGTAATGGCTATGAGACTAGGGGATCATGAGTATCTCAAAAATAGGCTTCTTGAATTGAATTAAATGGATAAGTATCATTGCTAAGCATTTTGAATATAGGAAGTTCATAAGTAGAGTAAAAAAGGATGGCATAATAAGAACCTGCATCATAAGGAATTTCACAAAGATCAACCAATTTTTTTATGTGTTTCAATTAATTCCACTCATTTATTAATTTTTAAAGTAATAATGAAACTAGTAATAGGGTGTGTAGAAGAATACCTTGTAAAGTGCATGAATGAATCTAGATGATGATGGGAACTCCTCTTTGGTTAGGAAGGAATAACCTGTAAAAAAGAAAGACACTAGAAAAGGGGTTGTTAGATGGATGGTTGAGTGGATTACCTAGCATGAGATATATCCACTATTATAACAATTAAGTTGGCATAAATGAAAATAAATGATACTTGCATTCAATGATATGAAAGTAAATACATGCAAAGAAGAGAAAGTAAATGCTTATTTAAAGAAACAACTAAAAAAGAAAAATTAGATCAATACTCATGCTAAAATGGTTGGGGTCTGGTCCAAAAAATCAAAGAAGGTAATGTAATCAAGAAAAAACAAAGACATTTGGGTTTGATTAGGACTATAGGGATGTAAATAGCTTGCTATATTTTTTGTGCCATAGTGACCATGAATAGTCAAGCAAACCATCAATGGTTTAGGCTAACCATCAGTGGTTGGGTAACTATCAATGGTTGAGGTGACCATCAATAGTTGTGCTAACCATCACTAGTTACCTATGTAGATCTAGAAATGATAAAAAAAAGTAGGTGTAGATTAGAAATTTGGGAAAATAAAGGTCTACTACAGGACTAAGGAGTAGAAAATAAGATGTTGATGGGTTTGATAGGATTGGAAGGTTAGAAATAAGATAAATAAATGAAAAAAAAAAAAGATACCTAAAATTTAATGGTGGAATGTTGAAGTGATTTGGCCATTGTGATAGTACTTTGGATTTCAAAAGTGATTCTAATAGAACTTCAGGTCTTTGATGATGTTGCTTGCTTATTGAAAAGATGTTGAATACCTATATGAAAGAGAGATTAGATGAAATATTCTAGATTATGGATCCATTTCATTTCCTCCTCTTCTCCTTTTATAGATGAAGTTACTAATTAGGATGGAGGAAGTTATTAATTTGATAAGGGGATAAAGTTACCAATTCACAAAACTTTAAATAAAGTTGTCATTCAGGGAGATGCTTATCTTACACAAAGGTATTAATGATTTAAAGATTTAAAGAAAGCTAGGAGACCTGACCATTGATGGTTAGGCAAACCATAAATGATTATGTTGATTGTTGGTAGTCGAGGGGTTAGAATAAAATAGTTTAAAGGAGGTTAAAAGGGGTGAATTAAATGGTTTACTCAAATGTGTTTAGTTGGGAATTTGATAGGGTCAAGTTAGGAAATGAGTCTAATTGACTAGGTGGTCTACTAGACATGAGGTCAAATGAGGTTCAAAAGGTAGTTTCATATCAAAAGCTATCATGTGAAATTTTTGAGTTACTACATTTTGCCCCTTTTTGTTATGCAGCTTTGATCACACAAGTTGTAGAATAAAAATAGATGGCTGGTCAAGGTCTGATTACCCTAAGTATAGGAAGAGGTGTTCCCCCTAAAATTAGGAGTTAATGAAATCAAAGAAAAATTAGGTCAAGGTTTGATAAATGGTGAATGGGTAGTCATAAGGTGGGTGACATAAAAAGGTTGGCATTTGAGATGCAAACATGTGCATAAAATGTGACTAAGGGTGATAGTCAAGATTGTACCAAGACTAAAGTTTATAATGTTATTAAAAATAATTTAAATTCTAGAGGCACATGTGATAGGGGTAACTAATCCATAATTTTTTTCATAGCTAATCAAGTCAGGCCTATTAAGCCTTCCAAATAAGGTCGGTATTGGTCACAAGTATCTAAGGTAAGAAGTGTTCTTGTGAAATAAAATAATTAGTCAGGTCATGCATGAGGTGGTGTAAAGTTCAAAAGTTCAACATGGAAAGGTTAGTTAGTACGGTCACAAGTGACCATCCAAAGTTGGCATAAAACATGCAAATTATCCAGGTCAAAAATGATAATTGTTGAGGTGAACATGGTGTAATATTTGGTTGGTTGGGTATGGGTTGGTAGGGTATGGCTAGGTTGACTCCAGATGTACTAGGAAAGTAGATGTTGCCTACATAGTCCCATGGACATAATATTTAAAAATAACTTTAGGCAAAATGTAGTTTTCCTAGGGTTTTTTAGTGGTATTCAAATGGGTTACCCCAATTTGATGTACCACATGGTATGGTTTGATTGAACATACCTGGAGAAGGGTAATCTTTGTAAGCACAAGCTCTAGTTGAAGTAGGGATTAGGTGTTCTCCCAAAAGATTATCACCAAGGTTAGATGTAATTGAAAAAATGGGGAATCTTAACTATATATAGTTAAGTGTATACCTTAGGGTTGACTAGTGATAGTCACCCTGACTATCATCGGTTAGGAGAAACCTTAAAAAGTTGAGAGATCAAAAGTAAAATGGAATGTTACTTTTACCATTTGACTTTTGGCATTTTTGATCTAATTATTTTTTGTAATTTGTCTTTCTTTAATTTAACATTGATAAGGTGGAGTTCATTTAGTGGTGGAGACTCTGTTCGAGGGTGACCAATTGTTGATTTGATGGAAGGAGGATAGGACATAGCCAAGAAGTGGGATCATGGATTCAAACATGTCAATGATTATAGAATGAGGTAGCCATTATCTTGATTTGGATATCAAAATGTAAATTTTATTTATGTTGAAAAGTTAATGATTAGTTTATGAATGAGTAGGTTAGTAATTAGGGTTTGTTTTTATTTGAAAATAATGCCCTAGTTTTTAGGGTGTGAGAGTTTGAGGGAGTGATTGGGTAAATAAAGAATAATTTTGAGAGTTGGATTGTGTCTTAAGTTGGGATGGGGGTAGAGATTACTTGTAGATAGGTTAGGTTTTTGAATTGAGGTGTGTGATTAAGGTTGTGGGGGTCATGGGTTCAAGGGTTGCACCATCAGTAGTCACACACAGTGACCACTGATAGTTCACCCAACTGGATATGATCGTATCTAGGGGTCACAGGTTCCTAAATGATCATTAATAGTTATAGGAACCATTAGTGGTCATAGGATTAAGGGTAGTGTGTGGTTAAAAAATGAAGGTAATGATGTTTTTGACAAAATTTTAAAATTTTGTGAAAGTTTTGATGTTTTGTTTAAAGCAGATAATTGTATATGTGAAAAAGTTTGAATGTTTAATTGTTTTAAAATGTTGTATATCATTTATGAGGCTTTGGAAATGTGTGAAAGAGTGTGATAAAATTTTAGAGAGTGTGGGAGGCATGTAAGTGTGAAAGTGGTAAAGTTTAGTATAATTGGCAACTGTTAAATTGGTTCATAAGTTTTGAAAACGTGGAAAAGTATGTAGTAATGTAGTAAAAATAGATGAATATTGAAGTGAGTCAAAAGTGAGTGAAAGGTAGTAGAAAAATTCTTGAATAGATAGTTATATGGAACAAAGTTTAATGCTGAAAGGTTGAGAGAGATTGAGAGGTTGCTAGATAGAGTGTAGCAAATTAGGTGTTCAAAATGAAATGCTAAGGATAGAGTCAATCGAATGTATAGGTATATGTGAGGTAGGGTAAAGGGGTTTGGTTGTAATAGGTTTGAAAAATATAGTTATATATTTATACTTAGTGTGATGTAGGAGACTAAGTATGCATGCAAATATGATTGGTTTTATAGGCTTGGAATTAGATTCAGATGAGGGACCGAGTCCCTAAGCTCTTCATAGAGGAGTAGGATGTGATAGCTATGGATGAGTGGAGACATATAGAGGCTATCAAATAAGGAGTGATGATTCATTTCCATCACCTACCATGAGATACAACCATGATCATCTCCCTCATTAAGATATGGGACCCAATGAAGAACACTTCTATGTTTCTAATTGGAGAGATGACCATCCTCTTGGAGGATATTATGAGGATTACATAACTACCCATTCAGGGAGAGCCAATTTATCATATCAAGAGTGAGGAGAGGGATTACCATATGGACCTTTTATATGGAGCATATCAAGTTCATGTTAGGTGGCATGCATGAGGTTTTGGTATCAGGCCACTATATCAAAGGGATCTAAAGGATAAGTGTTTGTTAATAATGATGATGATAGTGACCTATTTTGCATTACTAGATTCGAGCCATGGCTAATTTCCATACATAATACTAGGGGTATTGGTGGAGATGCTACTCAAGAGGACTATATTTGGATGGGCCCTAGTGTTACTAGTCTAGATTTACAGTCAGCTCTAGGCCTTTTTGGCACACAAATAATATGGGATTAGTATTAGTTTCATGATTCACTACTGGGAATATAAGCATATTTGGGTTTTGAGACCATTGCGGGTACCATGATATGGATTTACCCAGGTAACCTTTTTAGTGGGCTTTATGTAATGGAGGAGAGTTGATGATTTGATAGGTGCCAATGGAGGAGCTAAAAACATTGATTGGTTTAGGGATGCTTTGGAGGGTTTGGTGGTGGGAGATTTGATATGGAGGCCATATATGGATTGGCTAAGTTGACCTAGGCACTGGTACCACACCTTATCATTATAGAGTTGGCATTAGATTTACAAGAGGAGAGATGTGGAGACTAAGAGGATTCCCTTCAACTAAGTGTGGTAATAGTTTAGATTAGTATAAGGGATCCCACCAAATTTCCCTTGATACAAGAGGGAGGAGGCTGAGTTCTTACTTATGGAGCTACAACCATAGGATGTCGTACTAGACTATGAGGAGATATTGGATAGAGTGGTCATTGATGATGCTAATATGGTAGATGGATGTGTAGCTTAGTACCTAGCCAGATATGTAGTGGCTAACTTTGGAGGGGGTGATGGGGGGAAATAGCCTATGGATGTGGACCTTGTAGGGGTACTAACATAGAGTGGATAGGCATTAGTGGCATTGGTAGTAGTACAGGCCCATATTACCAAGTTACAAGGATAGGTGTCCATGTTATAGGCAAAAATTATCACCTTACAGGGGTAGGTTGCTACTTTGATTGGTGAGCATGATACGATGAGGACCTCCCTAGATTTAGTGACTCAAGAGAAATATTCATTAAGAAAGAGGGTCAAAGTAGCCAAATTAGTATTAGGAAAATCATCTAACATATTTTAGAGGATATGGTACTTAGCCACCATTTAGGAGCTAAGATATTATGAGGTGATAGTGTTGGTATAGTTACTATTGGAGATGAGATATGGAGTGTATGGGGCTAGCTTAGTAGGGGCTCCATCTATAGCTACTCCTAGATAGTGGGCCTTAATAGTGGGATAGGCAGGGATATCAAGGGGGTCATTACCAAGTATAGGCGTAGATGGAGCCAGTGGTAGTGGTACAGGTGGACCCATCAGTATTAGTGCCCTAAGGGCCTGATATATGGCCTTATACATTATATGTTCTTGATTTTGATATTGACATGTGTGCCAATGATGTGAGATGTATATGAGTGAGAGAGACATGGATACACTATTTCATTTATTATATTATTAATGTATATGATGATTATGTTGACTATGTGGATATCATTTGATTATATGACATGATGATTAGTTTTTGATGTTGATGATGTTTAGTTGATTATGTATTGATGTATTATGATCATGATGTAAATATATAGGATCATGATGTGGTTATTTTTATGGATTATGGATGACATAGATGATGTTTCATGTGTAGGTTTACTATTGACTTTCTAGTTTATGTATTTGATGATGGATATGGTGGATGATGATGATATGGTTGACAACATGTTTTTGATCAAGATGTTTGTTTTTATTTAGTTTAGTCTGCACATGATCATGAATATTTGATGGATAGGTTTTGATGATGTTGTTTATGTGGTTTATAGATAGGATGAGGATGTAATATTGTTTATAAAATAATGTGATATTGTGGTTCATAGATGGGATGATATTTCATGTGATGATGATCTTATGATGTTATAATGGTATGCTTTGATTATTTACAATTTATGGTTACTGATGTTTTGTTTTATTTATGGTTTATATGTGTCTTTTTCATGGCTTGTTATGATTGTGTCAATGGGAATATAATGGAAGCACATAAAGTAGGCGTAGATAACAAACTAAAATGTGAGAAAGAGATAAGGATCGTGAGACATATGAACACATGAACTAATGAATAGAGGGTAAGGAAAAGTAATGATGTTTTTAGTTTATATAGACCTACCAACAAGAAACCATAGTTAGATTGACTTAGTGAACATAAACTTGCTAAATCTTCATCAGAGCATGCTTTCATTGAGAAAGAGGGTGTCTTGATCACTTCGTATCAAGTAAGATCATAGTCCCTTAATTTTAGAGAGTAATTGAAGGGAAGGGAGGTGATAGGTTGATGGTTGAATGCTAAATAAGTGAAAAGGTACCCTGATGGGTTAGCTTTACCCTTCTATAGGTGACCAAAGAACCGTAATAGACAAGTCCATGCCTTAATATGATATGTAGACTAATCAATGTGGGAAGTCTAAAAATGCCATATATGGAAACTAATTGTAGCTTACTTTGATTTTGACATAGGGTTGTTTATTAATTTTGTTATTTTGATAATTTGGTGAATCTGATCAATGTCAGAAGCTTCAAATGATTATGTCTTAGCCATCTTTCAAGGTAGTGGTCTAGAATTAGATTTTTATAGTTGTCCTTCTAGGAAACAATCTTTTTTTAAGAAACTTGTAATTCTTAGGTAGTTATCCTTCAAGGGAGTAGTCTACAATGCTAGAGATATGGACCCAAGGATTCTTTGATATCCTAATTTTTCTCCATTTTTAATTTTGGATAGGACATGGACAAGTCTATTTAAGCTTGAATGTTTACTTTTGTAAAGGTGAAGCTTTAGCATAAAAAGGTTAATGATATATGAGGGAAAGTGGTTTGAGAGACAACTAACCATGGGATTCCATTTGATTAGAGATGAAAAATATCCATGAGAACCATGCTATGGGTAGAGTTGTGGTGCCTATATTTAAGATTAGGCTATAAGTGTGATAGATAATCACATGGTTATATGTTGTAATCAATTATTCCTAAGGGGATTAGGGATAGGTAGGTGAAAGGAAGTAAAAATATCAAAACCAAGGGACAAGCTTAAGTTTAGACACAAAGGTGAGTTTGATCCATGTTTCAATAATAGAAAGGATGTAAATGTGAAGTATTAAGAGGGTTAGGTTCTAGTTTTTCATTTAAAAAAGACAAACAATAAGCTCTTGATCCATAATTGTGTGTTATGATGTAGGTTCTAAGCTAATTGAAAGAAAATTTACCCTTTATGCTTTTCTTCATATTAGTTACATGTCGGTTTTCCTTAAGGATGAGGTCTTCAATGTTAAACTCTCTCTTTCAAGTATTTTTTGTATGCATGCTTGATTCATTCTTGATAGACATGAGTATGATTAAGTGATATGAGGTGATGTTCATCAAGAAGTTCCAGACATGTGAGGCATTCTTGATGATAGTCACTCTCATAAAGGATTTCATGTAAATATATGCAAAGGGATGGAATTTGGACTTTAAGAGGCAAGACTACCTTAGCTCCAAAGATGATAAAGAAAGGGGTAGCACCTGTAGAGGTTTGAATGCTAGTGCAATAGGCCCATAAAGTGAAAGGTATATGCAAGTGCCTATCTTGAACTAAAGCATTTACTTCTTTGGTAATCATTTTAATGAGAGTTGTTGGGTACAAAACACCGGAAGCATACAATTGATTACCAAATACCAAGCAACTATAATATGCGAAAATAACTAGATTCACCAAGTAACTAAAATTCAGAATAACACAGCATATGAGAGACAATACACAACTTGTATTAACACTTTATATAGAAAAGAATACAATAGAGAATATCCCACATCTTCTCCACCACCTTACAGAGGTTTCCCACACCTCAAGTGAATAGTAATTCTTCTCCCCAAAGCTCTCCCTCTCACAGGTCCCAACACATAACTCAAATACAGAGTTGGTGTTCACCTCCCGTGCTCCACACACACCACAAGTGCTCCACGCACTCAACAAGTACTCAAGGTACTTCAAGTAGATCTCCCATGAACCTGCAACAACCTGCAATTCAATAGACCATACTTATGGAAGGAACTCCCTTGCCTTCCTCTTTGCTCTATCCGAGTACACACCTATACTCCAAGTAGATCCTGCCTGATACTGCTCCCTATTGTGTTGATGTCTATATGATCTTGCACTCCTGCAAATCAAACAACGGTTCTGCTCACCTGTGAACCTTGACCTTGCACACACATACACCTGCAGATCAACGATCTTACTTACCATGTAGATCTCCTATATAGGCCATGCAACTGTGACCAAGATCCTACACTCCTGAAGAATCCAACTGACTCTCCAAACCAGCACCAACACACCTGGTACTGCTATGGAACTAGTAGGAACACCCTTGCTCACCTCACACACAGAAGGAGCAAACTTTGCTCAACTCAAACTAGCCCACACTTTTCCAATACAACCATGAGTCTATTATATAGATCTCATCCAAACAATAATTAGACATCTAATTACAATAATTAGATCCACAGCTATGAGTCTAAAATTAGATCTCTTCATGCAAACACTTGGTTCGTTAGCTAACTGCCTGTAATAAATGCAGTCTGAACCACACAGGCGACCGACGTCGGTCCCTGTCTGCCTGGAGGTGACCGACATCGGCTGATATATGACCGACGTCGGTTGCTTCTCTTTGCTATCCTACCAACGTCGGCTGATCAGACTGACCCCAGCTTCTCTGTAACTCAGCAACCTTCAGCAACCTCCTCTCTTGTTTGCATCAGTGAAGCTTTTAGCTCCACAACCTAACAAGAGTTTTGTTATAGTCTTTCACCTATCCATTTACTTATGGATAATAGGGTGAGGAAAAACTTAACTTGATGCCAAAAGCATCACAAAGTCCTTGGACTTTTTAGTTTTTAAAGGATTTACAATTATCAATGATGATCTTATGGGGAAGACTGAAGTGGCATATGATATGGTGATTGATGAAGTCAATAATGTTTTTAGATTTCATTGAGATAAGAGGGATGGCCTCCACCCACTTGGTGAAATATTTGGTGGTGGTAATGATATATTGATGCCATTTTGAAGAATGGGGATTGATTTCCCAATAAGGTCGAGGCCCCATTGTGAGAAGGGACAATAGTCTTTAGATACTTAAAGACCATAAGGAGGTGCATGATGTAAGTTAGCATGTTGTTGACATTTGACATACTTCTTTACCTAATCACAATAGTC
The DNA here is from genome assembly GCA_037957365.1 of Torreya grandis. Lineage (NCBI taxonomy): Eukaryota > Viridiplantae > Streptophyta > Pinopsida > Cupressales > Taxaceae > Torreya > Torreya grandis. Next base: position 3,567,419 of record JARHVA010000109.1, read on the forward strand.
TTGATTAAGGGTGGTCCAATAGTAGCCAAGGTGAAGGATACATTTAATAATAGCCAAGCCACTAAAATGTCCCCCATAGATTCCATCATGTATTTCTTTGATGGTATGGGAGGCTTCATGACTACATAGAAATTAAAGAAGAATGTTGTCAAAGCCACATTTACAAAGGATTCCTCCTAGTATGGTGTAACGAGAGGTACTCTAAACAAAAGCCCTTCAGGCAGTCTTTGAAAGGTTAAGAGGAATAATGCTAAAGTTGAGGTAGTCAAAAGTTTGGTCGTACCAAATTTTAGAAGGAGATGTCTCCACACTATAAATGGTAGGAAGATTATAATTGATATATGAGGGTGTGATAAAATTATGGATGGTGATAAATAGTTTATATTTGGTAGGTTGAGATAGGATTTGGGAAGCAAGGGAGGTCATCATATTTACAAATTTATTGGTAGATCAAGGAACTGATTGGATAGTGTAATGATCAAATGATTTAAAGAGTACATCCATGAGTTATTTTTACTTCATTAGGACATCATTTTTACATTGATAAGATCCTATGACCTAGTTGATGACTATTTTGGATTCACTAAAGACACTGATTATTTTGACTCCCAAGGCTAGGTCATTTGGAGTCTTATGACTAGGGATTCATAATTGGCTATGTTATTGGTGTAGTTAAATTAAAGTTTAAAGGAAAGGGGAAGAGGTTCACAATTAAGGGGAATGAGAATAACTCTGGCACCCCTAGCATTTTGGAATTTAGAGCCATCAAAAAACATGGTCATTTGGTAGGTGGGTTCTTCTTGAGAAAGAGTTCTAATGGACTCATATAAAAAGGCAAGAGGAAAAGGCTGATTTTTTGGTAGAGGGGCCTTGTCTAATTGATCAATGATGACTTTTCCTTTAATATAATTTTGTAGAAGGAACTCAAGATCAAACTCAGCAAGGAGCATGAGCCACTTAGCCATACATTGGTTTTAATATGGCTTAGAGTGCATATACTTGAGGGGGTCGGTGTTAGTGATGACATATGTTTTATGATTAAGAATATAGTGACAGAGTTTGGATTCCATAAAAAAATGCAAGGTATCATTTTTTGGGATGGGTATACCAAGTTTCATATTTGATAAATATATAGCTGATATAGTAGATAGATTGATCTTTATTCTATTCATCATGATGAGTGAGCATTGACCCTAGGGAATGATCAGTGGTGGATATATAGGTAAAAAGTCTAGCCTTCATGAGGAGGGGTGAGGATAGGTGGAGAGAGAATATACTCCTTGATTGAATCAAAGGCTTGTTGACATTCCTCAATCCACTTAAAAGAGGTATCTTTCCTTAAGATGTGGTGAAAGGCTTAACATTTATCTGATAAATGGGAGATGAAGTGATGGATGGATTAGAGTTTTCCCTATAGGCTATGGAGTTGTGTAAGGTTGGTAAGAAGAGGACATCTCCAAGATTTACCTAACTTTAGTGGGGTCTATTTTGATTCCATGGATAGAGATGATGAAACCAAAAAACTTTCTCAATAATGCTCCAAAAATACATTTATTAGGGTTAAGCCTAACATGATAATGGATTAGTTGGTCGAATATGATGGTGAGAATGGTTAGGTGATCCTTTTGGTCTTTGTATTTACCTAGGAGATCATCCACATAGTCCTATATAATTTTATGGATGAGATCATGAAAGATATAAGTCATGGCTTGCTGATAGGTTGTTCTCTCATTCTTTAGTCTAAAGGGAATGACCCTATAGTAGAATGTTCCCCATGTGGTGATGAAGGAAGTTATATGTTGATATTTAGGGGAAATGAAGATCTGATTATATCCCAAGAAACCATCCATGAGAGATAGCATTTTGTGGTCAGTTGTAAGATCAACAAGTTGGTCAATGTTTGGTATAAAAAAGTCATCCTTTGGGCAAGTGAGGTTGAGATCATGAAAGTCAATATAGAGATGAAGTCCCCCTGTGGGATTGGTGATGGGAATTATTTTAGAAAAACATTATGGATAATTGATGGGTTGAATAAGTTGATAGATAAGAGATGTTGAAGCTCTTCTTTGACAAGTACTATGCAAGGATACATTCTATAAAGCTTTTGCCAAACCGGCTTAACCTCAATATGGGTGACAATGTTATGGATGGAAATAAAATGATCAATTCTTGGCATATCTTAATAGGACCAAGTAAATTCTATGCTATGGTCTTGAAGGAAAGAAGGGTAGTATTTTTTCTTTGCAAAATTTAAGGATTGACCAATTTTGATGATATGGGGGTTATCTTGAGTACCTAGGTTGGCATCAATAGTGGATTCATTCATCATGGTTTGGTTCTTAGGAGGAAGGGATTTATGAGTAGAAAAATCACTTGCATCAAGGGAGGCAAGAATAAATGCATCATCTTGACATTAGATGGTGTTGATGGTAGGAGAATCATGTTCAATCATGTTAGGATGGATGAGAGGAAGGGTTTTATTTTGGCTACCCTTTTGATAGGTCAAGGGGCCTAAACTAATGTTATTAATAAAAAAAGTTAGACAAGATGATATCAGAGTCCCCAAATTTGGAGGGAGATAGGGTTGGTAAAGATGGAAGTTATTTGTTGATGATGGCAATGGGTTTTGGTGATGTGGGTTATTTGGGTGGTATAGACCTAAGGCCAAAAAACTCATGGGGTTTTTAAGTTTTGATTATGGGTAAATAATGAGGTCCCTATTCATATAGGCCAAGACTAAACCCCTTCCAAGTGCACTAATAAAGGTAAGCTTTAGCAAAGCCTGGTTTGTCCAGGTAAGAAAAATAAGTGGTGAATGGTTAGATGAATGGGGTAGTGGTGGGAGAGAGAAGTGGTTGATCAAGTCCCCCATAGATGAAATTTATTTGATTGTTAGGAAGCCCAAAAGGGATGATGGTCATGATGTTGGGATCATAGGAAGGGTCATATTTGAGGTTCCCATATTCTTGTAGAGTGGGAAAAGCATCAAGAGTTAAAAGGTGATATTCCTCAAGAGAGAGACATTGGAATATGGATTACAAGGGGTCATAATCCAAAATTTGAGATGAAGGGATGGTTGATCTAGTTGATGCTTCATCATTTTTGTAAGATTTTATAGGTTATGGTTGGTGGGTGGTATTATTAGAATTTTGTTGTGAGATAGATGAAATAGGAATAAGAACTTCATTAGGCCAGTATGTCATATTACAAGAGGAAAAGGTATTAGGGTCAGCCTTGATGGTAATAACTTGTCCTTCATGCTTAAATTTGACAACGTCAATGTAAGGTGGAAGGGATACAACTCATAGCATAGATCCAAGGGCATCCAAGTTACACATTGTATTGGAACTCACCCTCTATAATTTAAAATAGTTTGAGAATGGTACGAGGCCCCAAGCAGATATGGAGGAAAATGGTCCTTAAGGTAGTGGCTATAGTATCATTAAAAGAGTGAAGGATCGATGTAATTTTTAACATGATGTTCTTGGGAAGATAAATTTGGTCATATGCATGTGAGGAGATAATGTTGATTCTAGATCTTCCATCAATCATAACCCTCTTGATGTAGGTTTGATTAATGTATGATGTAACGAAGAAGGGAGGATCAGAATCCTCTGGATGGGTAGGAGGTATTTCAAAATCCTAAAAGGTGACAAGGATAGAAAGTTACAGGGCTCCAATAAAGGGTACAAGATGTTGAGCATCATTTGGTTGAACCTATATAGATTATAGAGCCTTGATCAGTGCCTGATGATAGTGGGGTGAGGTGTTGACTAGTTCATAAAGGCTCATTTTCACCGGTGTTTGGTGAATTTATTTCAACACAATATGTTAGATGGATTCATATGGGTTGGAGATAGAGGGTAATAAAATTGATACTTTGGGTTTTAATGGTTGTGAAGGTGAGGGTGGAGATTTTTGGGTTTGGTTGGTGGATTAAGGGGTTGAAGGGTATATCCATGGAATAGATGTCTTGGCTTTTCCCTTATCTTTCTATTGGGCTTAGGATAGCATAACCACATGAATAGTGTGGATAAGGGGATTTGCTACATTTGATACTTTCTTTGGTTCCTCCTTCTCATCCTTGGGTAGGAGTGGGAGAGTAGGTAGAGGTTGGGTAGGTTGATTTGATGGTAAAATTGGTGATGGGGTAAGAAGGGTTCATCTGATAATAGATCATTCCCATAATATAAGCTATAAACTAGTGCTTGGATAGATTTATAGTTCTTTGGGTGATGTCTCAGTGTCTTATGGTATGTATAGATCAAGTTATCATTGAACCAAGAGGGTTTGGTATTGGAAGGGTAGAATGGTTTGATAGGTGGTAAGCTAATGGAGGAAGTTTTCAATAAGCTATATAAGATAGTTAAGTAGGATTAATTCAAAGGCACTAAAGGTGATGGGTTTATAGTTTTAGGGATGGGGCCTTCTTGGGTGTAAGCTTTACCATAGAAGTTGTAGTTGGAGGAATGGTTTTAGTTGGTGGTTTTTCTTGGTTACAATTGGTTTGGGGGTTGGAGACTTGGATGTGGAACAATTCGATAAAGGTTTTGATATATGTGGGAAAGTAGAAGTAGATAGGTTGGTTAAAAATGATGGATAACTAGAGGGTTGGATGGGTGTAGGTGGAAAAAAGAGGGATGGTTTCTTAGAGGAAGAATAGGTAATTAGGATGGTAGAAGGATGGGGTCTTAAGATGGAAGGTAAGTGGGAAGGAGGTGGTATGAGTCTATTTCAAGGTGGGGTTTAGGTAACTCTACCTTCTTAGTTGGTTTGGTTGAGGGATTCTTTGGGGGACTAGATAGCATTAAATCCAACTTTAAAGAGGGGTGAGTGTGTCTAGGTGTGGGAAGGATTCCCAAATTCTTGACTAGTTTGGTAAGAGAGGCATAAGGTGATTTGACAATGTTAGGAGAAGGTTGTTGGGATGATTCACTTATGGTTTTAGGAGAGGTATTTGGTGAAGAGGTAATAATTGGTTTAAGGGTAGATTCAAGGGAGGTTGAGGATTCAATTTTTTTTGGTAAGGGAGTCTAAGATGATGCCAAAAGGTGGCTCCATCAAAGTTGGGTTGGGAATTAAACTCTAAACTTTGGACTAGTCTATAAAATGGCTTATAAATGGGTTTAGTTCCTTGGTCATTGGTTTCAAATCTTAAGCCCTTAGGTGGAGAGGAAGGAATGGTTTCTCTATCCTTATTTTTTATGGATGGTTCCAAAATTGGTGGTTGGGTAGATGAGGTAACTTTATCTTAGTTTGGGATAGTTTCTAAAGACGACATGGATGGTTTTATGATGGGGGAGTTAGGTGTATTTTCCCCAAGTGAAAGAATAGATAGGGTTGATGCTTTTGTTTGGGTGTCCAAAGGAAAGCAAGGTAATTCTACCACTTGAATGGGTGGAGTGGAAGAAGGAATGGTTAAATTAATGGTTATATCCCTTGATGTGTCTATCAAATGATAAGTAGATAAGGCTAAGGTATCATCAAGTGAAGAGAGAGGGGTGGTTGATTCCTCTGTTTAGGTATCCAAAGGAATAGGAGGTGAGTTTACTATTTCCATTTGGGTGATTGAGCTAATGGTCTCTTCAATGATGGGATCCTTATTAATAAAATTGATTGTGTGTGCCTCATGAGAGTGAGATGATTCAGGTTTATTATCATGGTGTTGGGTGGAAAGAGCATGATTAGGAAAAGGTTTATGGAATATGTCAAGGGACTGATTAGGAGGTGCACTAGGATTATTAAATGTAAGTTCTTCACTATCAATAAAATTTTGGACAAGACTTTTGAGGGTATTACATTTATTAATGTCATGTCCTACGACTCGATGAAAGGCACAATGGTCATTATCATTATACCAACCATGTATGGGGAAAGAAGCATCAAATTATTGTAGTGGTTTAATTGGTGGGAGTTGGATGAGGTTGGATTTGAGTAATCTATCCAAAATTGATGCGTAAGATTCTCCAATGGGAGTATATTATTTTGGAGGAGCTCAATTTTGGTTTCAGTTTTGTTGATAAGGAGGGTTTAAAGAATTGGTTCAAGGTGGTTGGTTGATAGTTGGAGGTGGGAAATTTTTAGAACAACCAAGTTTGTGGATGCTTTTTATTTGGTATTGGATTGGTTAGTGGTTTTGGTGGAGGAAGGGTCATTGGATTTAAAGATGGAATTTTTATTCTATAATTTTAATTTCCCTTTGTCAATGGCTCAATTTTCTAGTTTACATGCCATGGTGAATGCCTCATCAAATATTCTAAAGTTTTGAGCTTGAAGAGTAGGGGCTATATGTTTGGCACAACCCTAATAGAAGAGTTCAATAAATTTAGGTTGGGGTAAGGAGAAGGAAATTTGGTTGATGATACCTCTCCATCTAGCCATGAAATCAAAAATTGACTCATCATAAAATTATTTAATGGAATATAGGTTAGTAATAGAGACCTTTTTAGATATATTTATCAAAAAATTCTCTAAAAAGACTTGGCCTAGTTTGGAGAAAGAAAAGATAATGTGCATGGGAAGATCACTATACTAGTCAAGGGCTAGTCCTAATAAGGACATGGGGAAGGTTAGAAGGAGAGCGTCATCCTATGTGATTAAATAACATGAATGATAGAATTCTCTCAAATGTTGTTGAGGGTCCTCCTTGCCTTGGAATTTGGAAAACTTGGGCAATTCCCATTGAGGAAGATATGAATGGATGGGCATTGATGGATGAATGGGTTCATTATAAATTTGTTCTTAGGATAAAAGGTTATGAGACCTAGAGATAAATGATTCTAAGTTAGTCATTTTGTGCATTAAGATTTTGATCAAATTTGGTTGGGGTTAAGAAGCTACATAATTAAGGTGTAAATTCTATTGAGGTTGGGTGGCAGCTATGCATGGATAGGTGGTATAATGTGCTAAAAAAGCCATAGATTGGTAAGTGGTGATAAGAGGTTGAGATGGTGCTGCATAAAGACTGATTAGCACAAATCATTGGGTGGAAGGTGCTATATATCCCAGTGGGTTAGGGACATATTGATAGGTTGTTATTGGTAATTATTGAGGGATAGATGTGGGTTGACTTAAAGGTATGGCTAAGGTAGTGGGTTGAGATTTGGTAGGTTAAAGTTGAGTGATGACTCTAGTGCTCATGGGTGGAAGTGGTTGAGGGATAGAGAACACCAACTTATGAAATAGGATGGATGTTGGTAGATTGGTTGTAATAAAGGGAAGGGTGGAAGTAGGGGTAGAAGATAAACCCATGGTAGGTGGGGTATATGTAACTAAAGGTAAAATTAAACCTATATGTAAATTGTGGGGTGTGGTAAGAGGTGTTTGGTTAAAGGTTAGAATGTTGGATTGGGTTTGGGTAGTGGTAGTAGATGGGATATTAGAAGAATAAGTGGCTTGGGTGAGCAAGGGTTGGGTTGAGGTGGTACCCACCATAAGGTGGGGAGGCATACCATAAGGAGGGTCTATAGGAAGAACTAAAGCAATATAGGTACAGTGAGGTAGGTTATTAAGATAATGTTGAAGGGTCACTAGATTATTGTCAAGGATGGCATCAAAGTCCATATCGCACATAGAAACAATCAAAATTCTAGTAGGAGGGGGATAAAAATGAGGTTAACTCTCATCATTAGAGTTATATTCCATGGAGGAAGAAGAAGGTGGTGTTTGATTGGTTTGGTTTCTCAATTATTGTCTAGTAAAGACCATGTGAGAAAATGGTAAATAAAATGGTGAAACTCACACGTCAAACAAAGAGTAATCAAAAGAAAAGAATCTAAGGAAAATAATGCATACACTAAAAGTGCATTAAAATCTAATATTTCTTTTATATCACTTTTAGCTTATGCCTTAGAAGGTGTGAAGAGGGAATTTACCTTGTAGATCGAATACAAAAGAGGACATCTAAGGTTGGTTTTAGGTTGTTTATGTGCTCAAGAGAAATCTATGTTAAACTTTAGCATGTGGCTTGGTATTGGGGCCTACCCCCTCACTTCATGGTCCCATAGCGGTAAGAGTGTCAGGTACTTAGCTAAAATATGTCAATTTCAAAGTTTATACTCAACTAGAGAGCTAAGTTGGTTCCTCCCTTGGTGGTGAAATCCAATTAGGATAATTGAGAAGGGGTAAGGTTGTCGTTAGGTGATGAAATCCTAGTCAAGCCTTGTCTCAGGTACATTTTGATGTGTTAATTATTGTGTGGTTTGGCTTAAGTGTGTGATAACAAGTGTGAAAGCTACAATCAATTACTTTGCCTCCTAAGTTACTAGATGAACTAAGACCAATAGGCAATCAATGTATGCAAGAGGTTTATTTTAAGCCCAAAAAAATTTAGATTTCATTCGATGAGAAAATAATAAGGAAAGAAAAAGGGAATTATGTCCAATTGGGCATGCCAAAATGTTTCAATTAATTTCACTCATTTATTAATTTTGAAATTAATAATGAAACTAGTAATATGGTGTGTATAATAATACCTGGTAAAGTGCACATGTGAATCTAGACGATGATGGGAACTCCTCTTTGGTTAGTGTAGAATTATTTTCTACAAAATTTTGTTTTATACTTGAGACTCTCATTTTTTTTTTGGTTAAGTACCATACAATGTTCTAAGTTTTGAGGCCAAAATAACCTAAGTATAGAGAAGTATATGGAGGGTATCCATGTGTCAATTCAACACTATTTTAAGCTCAAAGGAATAAAAAATATCCTTCATCTTGCGCATGGTGGCCACATGGTGCAATGATGGTCCTTTTTATCAAAATAAAAATCCAAACAATGATTCGAATGATAAGCACTAAGCCTTAATGATTCCCCTTTTTATAAAGCTTAGAAAAAGGTTTTGAGATTAAAATGAACATAGATTAATTCCACTTGTCACCTCAACACTCCCTAAAAGGAAAAATATTTTTGATAAGCCTTCGTGAGTGTGAGGCTGACACATGGGTAAACGGTGTTTTTTTTTAGTCAAAAGGCAACAGGATAAGAAGCACATGGAGGGTATACACATGTCACCACTATGATCCTTAGAGCCAAGTAAAATATTAAAGATGTCCCAACTTGTGAAAGGATTCCATGTGTAGCTTCCAGATGATAGGAAAGGATCAATGGCTCAATTGGGATCCATAGATCCAATGGTACAAAACCTCCAAGAGCCATTAAAGCTAAAAGCTAATTAAAGAGTCGAAAAGAGTCTCAATGACTCTAACAGGCCATATAAGCCTCCATGTGTCCATGTTTGGGGAGACTACATGTTAAAGACAAATAAGGATCAATAATTAAAACTAAATGAGAGGGATAGTTAGCAAAAATAATAAAAATAAACCCAAAGTGGTTCAACTTCAACGACATGCAGTTTCTCAAACCCAAAATTTATGGACTAGTGGTTAGACCTCAAGCAAGTGGCAGTGACTTACAATGGTTTTTTTTGGTTATAATTAGTTGATCAAGGGATCTTTCAAAAGGAGGAGAAAAAGGAACTGGAGATTCATCTAGACTAATACAAAGTTTTGGGAGTTAGTTTTTGAAGCATTTAACTGCCTTAGCAATTGCCTCTCTTGATAGTTTGAAGATTGTATTATGTGCATTTTTCCTTATGTAATTTATTCTTATATAAAGAGAGAGTGGTGTTCTATGAAATAATAGTCTAATTTTTAGTATTGATTCTCATTTTATGTTATAAGCCTTTTGTCAGTTTGACATAAATACTAAGAATATTAATCATGTTGCATACTCTTTAATCTTTTTAGGAAAAACTATTGAAAGTAATACTATGATATTAGAATAGATGATGATCTAGGTTACTTTTTGTATTATGATCCTTTGGTTAGTCTATAGTCTTTATTGGAATTATTGATCATGCTTTATGCTATTTAATATTTTTCAGTAAACTCTGTTAGTACTCTTGACTATGTTATTAAGTAAAGGAATCTAATCCTGGTGTATCACCTTAGTAGTTTAAATACTCCTTTTATGTATTGTTTTCTTTCCCTTTACACCAAACCCCAAGAGAAGATCCATCTTCTTTAAAATCTGGAGGTTGTTTCAAGGGTCAAGTCCTACATCTTTGAAACTTCCCATGACTTTAGTGATTAGTTGCAAAATTAAGCATCAACAATTTTTTTGGAATGCCCAGTGGGACAGGACTAAATTTTGTTTAGAAGTGTATGAGCAAACATCCTTTAAGGAGGGAGAATCATGGGCCAATTATAAGATCTCAATATATGATAAACCTAGGACTCTTAGTAACACCTTTGGTGACTCTTCAAGGAGAAAGCTAACTCAACAAGTTACTTTGGGAGGTCAAATGGCTATTCAGGCTCCACTTAGAAACTTTGTCAATTAAAATAGAGGAAGTCCACTTATCCTACCAACACCTTATAATACATGGGATCCCATTATAGTTAATGCTCTAAAAGAATTATCTAAGTTCACTAGAGAGGACTTCAAGACTCCAACAGACCATCTTCAAGATGTGGCCAATGTATGTACTATCTAGTTTATTACACAACAAAATGTAACCCTAAGACTACTTGCTACCTATTTAAAGGGAAGACATCTTGACTACTATAGATATTTATCACCAAAATATATTAAAAAATGGGACCAATTGGGAACCACATTATATGATAGATTCAATGAAAATTTAGATAGATCATCCCTCTTATAGAAATTAATCACTATTAAGAGAGCCCCCCAAGAAGCAATGACCGATTTCAACACTAGATTTCATAAGACATGGTAAAGAATCGCAATATTGGCTCAATTTCCTATAGGTATGGAAATCATTTTCTATCTCAAATCTTTTAATTCTAATATCTCAGTCATGATTCAGTCACTAGGAGGGTAGACTCATCCTGATGCTTATGAATGCACTATAAGAGCAGAGAATAATTTGATAGATGTTGGGAAACTAACCCCAAGGCCTCCTATGCCTATGTTCCCCAAATTATCCCTCCCAACTCAAGAAGGGATTCCTAGTAATTACCAAGCCAATACTTCTCTATATACCTTTCCTTCATCTCAAGAAACACTAGTCATAGCTACATCTTCTACCTCATCAGAGATAAATGATGTCAAGAACATCCTTAGAACCTTCTCTAATGAAATTATCAATCTTAAGAGAAACCAAGATTCACACCAATGACCTCCTTATCAAGGTTTCCAAGGGAATATACCCCCATATCACCTGAATCAATACCAAGGGACTCAAATATCAACATCTTCACAACCGCCTAACCATATTATCCCCCTATCCCCACCATTTTAGATGGTTTTACCAAGCTCAAGAAGAGATCTGGTACATGGCTAAAACAACTTGGCAAAAGAAACAAATGCATGGTGATTTCCTTATAGTGACTCTCACATACTAAGAGATTTCCCTATGATAAATCTATCACAGAGAGTAGCTGAATAAAGAAGAATGGGAAACCAAGAAGTGAGCTCATCAAGACCATACCAGTCACCCAGAGTTCAAAATGAAACTATGGTGGATTAGATGCAAGGCATGTAACTAAAATAGGAAGGAGAGATTACCCCTAAACATACTTTGTTCTCATGGATTAAATATGAGGAATCTATGTTCATTAATGAAACATCTACCTCTAAAAATGTAGTTCAATTTGATTATTTCATATTATCAAAAAAGAGGATGGTTGAGTCTATAGACACCTAAAATTGGCCATCTATAACCTCCAACCAGGATTTTGATCAATTTCTACCCAAAATGCACAATTTGGCCTAAAAACACTAAAACATGCTAAAAGGGGCAATGCAATTTATGGGCTAGCTAACTTTGATCAGATCATTTTGAGTCAAAATGCCAAATTTTGTACCTAGGTGCTCTAGATTGCTCTTTCCTATCAAATGTCTCACACAAGATTCTTGCCTTCATTATTTGTTTTTGGTAACATCCTAAATGGGAATATGGTTCCAATGCATCTGATAGTGACTTCCAATTCCAATCCAGTCAAATTTTGGACCAATAACAAGGCATTCTAATCAATTTGAGTAATTTGTGCACAAAGTGCTTAATCATACTTAAGATATAATTAACCCAAATCAAATCATAATTAATAATTCTATGAAAACTTGTTGAAAACTTATTTTTGGAAATGAATATTGAATATCTGCATCATCAGGTGACCTCATTTCTTGGGAAGGCATCCCCAGGCCATAAATGCCACAAATATCAAGATTCATTCCCTCCATGCCTCATCAATGCCTTTCATGATGTCATCCATGCCTCTTAATTTCCCATTCTTCCAATGTCATGATGAGGATAATTATAAACTTAATTCCAAAAATTGGATTAATCCTTAACCACACATCTCAATCTTAAGATGGATGGTTCAAGTTGATTCTAGACATTCTCGAAAATATATAAATAGAGAGGCCATGAAAATTATTTCTAATCTATTTTTGTGCAAATTTATTATGCTCAAATATCTTCAAAATACATGATTATTCAAATTTATCATGCAACATTGATTACAAAGCTTCAAGCAATTAGTGTTACCATGCCAAATTGATTCCAAGCCAAGCCAAGCCACAAGCCAAAGGTGCCAAGGGGAGATGGAGGTAGCCAAACTTATATTTCCAAGGACTTAATGAGCATAAGCTAAGCAAGCCACTACAACAAGCATTTTGGAGCATCCAAGGAAGGTAAAAGAGGTTTATTTTGCATTTTAGTTGTGTGTTTCATTCATCTTTGTTAACTAAGCTCTCTCTAGTGTCTAGGCCTAGAGATGTTAAGTTAGTTAGTGTGTTTCTTTCATTTTGTTTTCATTTTGAAACTAACACCATAATAACCATCCTCTCTTGAGTCAAATTAGAGTTTGACATTTTGATTTTCAGTCCATTTTACTTGCTTATCTTTATGTGAACAGTGAAATATTAGATACTTCATGCTATCTTGTTTCCTCATAAATCTTCACATAAACCTTATGATCCATTTAAAGAATCTAGACCAAGTTGAAACATCATCTATTTTATACATTATCCTTTTTAATTTTTATAGAAATCTTTAACCTTTTATCATAAAACATTGACTATGGATCCCAATATGTATTCCTACACTTGTAGTGGACTAATGTACAATCTAGGGATTAGTAATGTAGTTGTGCAGGAAGAAATGGTGCAAGACCCCTATGTGGATAATATTTCTTATGAAATGGATTTTTTTCCCTCTTATAATACTCAATCAGGGGCACAAAGCCAAGATCCATTGGCTAACTATCTAGTTAACACACCACCTTATTCAGAATAAGACCAAGAACAAACTACATAATACCTAGCTACAATACCCATAGTGGATGATCTAGTTTTTCAACTGTCATATTCTACTAATATGATTTCCACATATGATCCATTTTTGTTTGAATGACATTTGTTAGAGAACAAATATGAGATTTTGGTTAGAGCCATAGAGGTAGAGGCCAAGTTTTTAGCAGACTTTCCCATGAAAATTTATTGAGTCTAGTAAGAGTTCCCTATAATATCATTTACAATCAACAGGCTTCTTTTAACAATCCTATGGCTCTAGTACAAATAACGTACCAAGATCCTAATATATCTAATCAAGGCAAAAACATCATGGAAGATCACTTTAACCAAATGCAAATAGTATATCAAACCTACCTGAATCTAGCATGTGATTTCAATCAAATGAACATGATGAGTAAGCCTCTCATTGACTTATTTCCTTCAATAGGAGTGTTTATAGAGTTAACTAGATAAGAAAATATGATTTCTAACCCATTAGTATAAACTGATTCAATAGATAACTTGATGTGTATGCCCATTATTGAAGAAGTGTCTTTAGCTTCTACATAGAATAGTGAGCCAAACATAGTGGACAATGTGCAAACAACATATGATCCTGATCAAAGTGGTACTAATGCATAAATAACTAGCCAACAACATGTGCCTATATTTAATCCCATGGATAGATCATTATACCAAGGAATAAGAGTTTCTACACCCCAACCTCAAATGGTTGCTTCCTCAAGTGTATAACCTACGAGATTAGATAATTGAACAATGGCTAATGTCATGCCTCAATGATAAAATGTGATGAACCCTACTCCTCCTCAATAAGTAACAAGTAATATTCCATAATAGAAAACACAATCTAGTGTATCAACATAATAGAGGATAAATACATTACCACCTCAATCAGGGGCAAAAAATGTTCCACCTTGCTAGGTAATGACAAACATAGCTCTTCAATCACAAAATAATATTGTAATCTAAAACCAAGTAATGACTAGTCAACAATGTTTAAATATTAGTTAGTGATAGATGCCGAATCTGAAACATGTTTTCACTTCTCCACAGGGATTCATGTAAAAAGGAGGTCCCCATGTTTCTCAAGTACCTACTAGAAAACTGTTTGTTCAAAATATGCCACAAATTCAGAGACAGGGTCTTAGACCACAAGTTCCCACTCAACAACAAGGTTTGATTAGTCGGTAGCATGTCCCTTTTTAACCACAATTGGCATAGTATAGTTATATCCCTCCATCCCGACCAAAAAATCCTCCAAGTCAAACCTTTATCTCCAACCCAAACTAGAATATCATGTAACTAATTGTGTAATTTCAAGTACATCCTAATCTACATATACATATTCTTGGTCCATTCCCCAACCAAATGAATATATCCCAATAGGTATCTCCATCATACCCTAGTCAAAGTGTCCCACTTGTGACCTCCCAACCATCTACCCAAACCAATGTGCTTCCCCAAACCAATGTTCCTTCTAGTTTCCTATCCCAAGAATTGTCATAGATGAAGGATGCAATTACTACCATTCAAGTTGATAAATAGATTAAAAATTTCAAATTGGATGATGTGTGTTCCTACCCATTTAACATGGAGTATTTTTAGATATCATTTCTTCCAGGATACAAATGACCAAAATTTTATAAATACAAAGGGAAAGGTGACCCTAAGGCTCATTTGATCGAATTCTTTATCACATGTCAACCAGTGGCATATAACGACATTTACCTTTTGCTTTTGTTTCCAAGGAGCTTGGCTGGACAAGCCTTTGAGTGGTTTTTAAAGTTACCCAAAAAAATTGTAATAGATTTTGATGATCTTTCTAAAAAAATTGTGCAACACTTTTCCTATAACCTCAAGCATGAGATTTCATTAGTAGACTTAACACAAGCAAAGCCAAAAAATGGTGAGAGTTTTTTAAGTTATTTATAATGATGGAGAGCCATTGCAAGCCATTTCACACATAGTGTACTAGATAAAAAATTATTGGTTGTGTTTAAAAAAAATTTACACAGTGAGATAGCTTATCATTTGGAACTATATTGTGTGCATAAGTTTAAAGAAATCATCGACAAAGGCTTGTTGATTGAGTGAGTGATCATCAATAAGGGAGTTATCAAGCTTAATTAAACTAATCAAAATCAAATTATAAATTAGGGAAATAACCAACATCCCATTCAAGCACCAACATCACAACTGATATAGGCTAATAACTAAGAAAGGCCAAAGCAATTCAACCGTAATAGAAATGTTGTGGGAAATGGAGTAACTAAATCCCATCATGTATAAATAGTGTAAACATCATTTGCACCACCTTTTTATCTTAATCCTACCCATCAACCTCTCCAACCAATACCGCAATCACAACAACCAAGACCTACACAATAAATACAACAATTG
Source organism: Torreya grandis (assembly GCA_037957365.1). Classification (NCBI taxonomy): domain Eukaryota; kingdom Viridiplantae; phylum Streptophyta; class Pinopsida; order Cupressales; family Taxaceae; genus Torreya; species Torreya grandis. Next base: position 3,583,100 of record JARHVA010000109.1, read on the forward strand.
TTACCATTGCAAACCCCTCTTCTTATAAGAACCGTGCCTACATGTCATTTCTTTAGTGACCTAGGAGAACCTATTCAGTCTATATTTTGTAAGATTGATACTAATTATCTATTTATTTGGCCTATACCAAAGCATTATCCATAAGGCATTCCTTATCCTGATTGGTACCATGAAAATGAATTATGTGACTATCATAAGGTCAATGGGCATAATCTATGAAGATGTGTCCAAATCAATCATTTAATTGAGAATATGTTGGAGAATGGGGAGATAACATTGGATAAATATGCTTCCACTTCCAATAAAACTCTTGGAATTTATCAAAGCCCCTTTCCCCAACATAATAATCAACAACATCAAAATAATATATAACAACAACAATAACAATATCCAGTGCAGCAGCAAAATCAATAGTATCAAAATCAAAGGCCAAACCAGTAGAATCAACAAAATTAGCATCATATCCCACAATGACAAAAAAATGGAAAAAACCAAGGTCAAAATAGTAACAACCAAAAAACTTACCATGCAGTTACACATGACTACAATAGGGTTATAGGTCGTATTATAGGGGGTAGTGTTAATACCATCTCCATTAATCCTAGACCAAGCACTAATCAGCCTAGACCATTGCTAAACAACAACATTTATCCAAATTACATGGATAATCCTTCTTTGACTTGAGAATGCATACAAGCAAACTAACAGACTAGGACTTCCCCTTTTAGACCTTATATCAACAACTCGTCCTTGCCATGTGACCACATGCAAGTGCATCGACAACCAAGACTTATCTTGTCTGGTCCCACACCATTCCCAACATTGATTAGAAATAATGGTCTAGTATTTAATCCTAATTGTTCAATCATAACATGAATTTCAAATATTACTATCCTAATCCCATAACCATCTACCACTTTTCCTATCATCCAACCAACTATTCAGCCTTGAAATAAACCATTCACTACTAACCAAGACAAGAAGTTTGATATTGTGGAACAATTGTAGAAGACACCAACACAAATTTATATTTTAGATTTGTTCTGAATGTCAATAATCCACAAGAACATCTTGAATGATTTTTTGACCCAATCCACTATTGCTAGTGACATATCCCCTAATAAATTTCAAACTTTGGTTGGATACCTAGCTCCAACCCAACAAGTCACATTCAACCAAAGTGATATGTCTTCCCTTGGCCCACTCTATAATAATATATTATACATATAATTTTATATGAGATGGCATAAAGTGAAATGTGTCCTTATAGACAATGGATCCATCCTCAACATAGTGTCTCTAAATCTCATCAAGATTCTTGGGTACACAATGGTAGATCTCCAGAAAGAAACAATAACCATCAAAGCTTATGATAATCAAGAAAGAGAATCACAAGGAACCATTAGTTTTCTAGTTATCATTGGGCCTTTGACCCATGATACACTTTTCCATGTGCTTGATATTGAGTTATCATACAATATGATTCTAGCTAGGCCTTGGTTACATGAGATTCATGTAGTCCAATCAATGCTACACCAATGTATCAAGTTTTCCAAGTCAAGGATGGAAGTGAATATTCTAAGAGATTTACACCCATATGAACACTGCAAGCATCTTGAGGCCAAATTTCAAACCTATAATTATCAGTATGACATGAATCTAAGTTTCAAATAGGATAAAGGAAAGGCTATAATTATTGATCCTTCACTAGATAATTGCATATATCCTAATACCTTAGATTCCCTTTCCCACATGCCACCTCCTGAAGCTTCTAATAATTTCACCATTTTAGATAATGGACCAAGAGAGTATGTGACCCATGATACCTTTTATATTTCCAATCTTTCTCAGAAAATGAAAACCTTTAGGTAACCTAAAGTTACCCCACATATGCATTGGCAACAAAATAACAAAGATAAGGGACATGCCACATTTGTAATAGCATCTGGCTTAGAACCTAATCCTCTTAAAGGGGATGAATCATAGTTATACATTTATAACCAAGCTAATTGTTATAAAAATGCAAAGTATCCTATTCTCAATAGGATCATGGAACATCACAATTATGAAGGAAGAGGCCTTGGACCAAATCAACAAGGAACTATTGAGCCAATTTCCATGACTAAGTATGAAAGACCTTATGGACTTGGATTTAATCCACCTGGGGGTAACCCCACATATCTTATTCAAATTCCATCACCAATGACTGATGATGATGATGATGATGATGTTGATAGTGAAGCAGAGTCTGATCATTACCTCACCTTTGATGACCTAGTTGAAACCAACCTATTTGATAATAATGCCATTTGTACCCTTACCTTGGCCATTCATTGTAACCCATTGCCATTATATTATCCCCAACTAATAGATTAGGACCAACAAGAATCTAGTCTGTTGATTGATGAGTTCCATAATGATGAGGTATTTTATGACTTTTTAGGCCTTAAAGACAACATTTCATTGGAAGATCACAAATCAAGATTCTTAATCACATTAGATCTTGTAACCTATTTTGGAGAGCGAGTGAACACCCTTAGCCAAAAAAAAATAAGTAAAACATTGAGGTCCCAAAGTGAAAACCTCTTTGAGGCACTTCATGACTAGGGAAAAAAGTAAAGATAAAGGCTATTCTAGTGGTGAAAACCTATTTTAGGCACCATTAGATTGGAGTGTTCATTTTTCTTTGAAATTAGACCAGGAGAACACCAATGATGAACTTGCCTATGGATCTGAGTTTAGCTTTGAGCAACAATAAGTATTTGATCAAATTATTCAAAAAAAAATTGACTATTTTTGTCACATTACTAGATCTCCCATTAGGGGACTCAGATTCATCATGCTTAGGAGAAGTTGAAGAACAAGTATTAATAGAGGACCCTAACATAATTTAATAGTTCAAGTCATTGCCTACTATCCTAGAAGATGGTTCAACCCTTCTATTCAAAGATACAATAGAGGTAAATATTGGGACTCCATCAGACCTAAAATGGATAAAATTAGGTACATCCCTCACTGAGGAGGAACATGACATCTTTACAGCTTTATTAAGATAATTTGTAGACATATTTGCATGGGCCTATTCTGATATGCCAGGTTTAGACCCCACCTTGGTTCTACACCACCTTGTGGTTAATCCTGATGCCAAACTGGTACAAAAAAATTATGTAAGATGCATCCTTACATTACTATATTGTTAAATAAAGAGTTGGAAAAACTCTTAGAATCAAGATGTATTTGGTCCATTGACTACTCTAAATGGATGTCTAATATGATACTTGTTAGTAAAATTTTTGAAGGGATCAGAATTTGTATTGATTTTCAAAACATCAAAAAATCATTGCCTAATATCAACATGATCATCAAATCCATGATAGGTTATGAAATGCTTTCACTCATGGATGGCTTTTCAAGATACAACTAGATCAGAAGAGCACTAGAACATCAACATAAAATAACATTCGCCACTCTATGAGGAAAATTTTGTTATCAAGTAATTCCATTTGGCCTTAATAATGTTAGAAATATATATCAAAGGGCCATGGCTATCATATTCCATGATATGATGCATGATATTATTGAAGACTATGTCGATGACATATTAGGAAAATCCAAAACCAAGGCTGACCATCTAGTAGTGATGCTAAGATATTTGAAATTTTATAGAAGTACAAAGTTAGACTCAATCTAAATAAATGTGTGTTTAGTGTAACTTCAAGTAAACTACTTCGCTTCATCATGTCTCATAGAGGTATTGAATTCAATCTAGCTAAAGTCCATGCTATAACTGAGATGCCACCACCAACCAATTTAAAGCAACTCCGTAGTTTGCAGGGTAAGATCTAGTCAATATAATTCTTCATCTCTTAGTTAGAAAACAAGTGCCATCCATTTATACACCTTTTGAAAAAGGGAGTTGCATTTCACTAGGATGATCACTGCCAAACAACTTTTTAACAACTCAAAGACTATCTTGTTATTATGCCTATTTTATTACCTCCTATGCTAGGAAAGCTATTCTTGTTATGCCTATCAGATAGCAACCATGCTCTGAGGCCACTCTTGGCTCAACATGATGACAATGGAAAAGAGCATTTTGTATACTACCTAAGCCATACCTTGGTTACATATGAACATAACTATGCCCCTATTGAAAAATATTGTCTAGCCATGGTCTTCATAGCTCAAAAATTACATCATCACATGTTGAATAATAAGACCATTGTCATTTCAAAAGTAGATCCACTCAAGTATCTACTATATAAAATATATTTTCAAGGTATAATGGCTAAATGAATCATGCTTCTTAGTGAGTTTGACATAGAGTATGTCAATCAGAAGGAAATCAAGGGATAAGTTATTACAAATCAACTTGCTAAAGCACCTCTCACAGACACATAGCCATTCATGTTTCCATTTCCTGATGAATCTATAATGACTGTCATTGACACACCCCTTAAGGAGTAGCCTTGGAATATATATTTTAATGGTTCATTTACTACACATGAATTAGGGGTAGGCCTATTGTTCATTACACCATAGGGAGATCTAATCCCTAAATCATTTAGAATCAACTTTATTTGTATAAACAACATGGCTAGTATGAAGCACTTATTACAAGACTTTGATAAGTAATGCATTGGAATATATCTCATCTCAATTTTATGGTGATTCTCAATTAATCATCAATCAGGTCACAAATCATTTTCAAACCAAAGATGATAAGTTGGTTCCATATAAAGCCATGGTCGACACTCTTAAGCAACAAATTTCCAATATTTAGTTTGAGCACACATCAAGGGCTAGTAATAGAACTGTAGATACCATGGCTATTATTGGTTCTCTAATTTGACAAATAGATAAAGCTAGAGAGTATCAATTCCTCATCAATAATTTGTCAACACCAGCTCATAAACCTTCAACTATTGTAATGATTTGTGATATTATTGGTCCTAATTCTATCTGGTACTCAAACCTTTAAAACTACCTTCATAACCAAGTTATGCCACCTAACCTATCTCAAAAACAAATTAAAGCCTTCATTCATCATTCCACTCATTATACCCTGCTTGGATCTACTCTTTATAGTCATAGTTTTGATGGAACATTGCTTCATTGTTTAACTTTGGCAGAGTCCACATTAGTGTTAAGATAAGTTCATGAAGGAGTATGTGGTGTTCATTATAGTGGAGTAATCTTGTCCAAAAATCTCTTACGTACTAGTTATTATTGTCCCACAATGGATGCAGATGCCACTACATATGTAAAAAAGTGTGACAAATATCAATGGCATGCTAATCTGATTCATGCCCCAGCAAAAATGTTGAAACCAATGTTGACACCATTGCCATTTTCTACATGGGGACTTGACCTCATTGGGAAGATTAACCCTACTTCATCTGATGGCCATAAACATATCCTTAACACTACTGAGTATTTCACTAAATGGGTTGAAGTTATACCCCTCACTTACGTGACTAAAAATCAAATTTCCAAATTCAATTTCAACCATCTCATTTGCCATTATGGTATCCCCTCTGACATTATATCTGATAATGGAGGATTGTTCAAGAATAAGGATGTAGACTAGCTATGTATTGAATATAACATCACACAAAAATTTTATACAACATATTACCCTTAAGGTAATGAAAAAGCTAAGGCATCCAACAAAACCATTGTCAATATTCTCAAGAAGATTTTTAATGATGTCAATCATGTTGTAGATATTCCTTACCCTTTGGGCATACCATACCAATCATCATACCCCCACAAGAGCCAATCCATACTTACTTTTTTATGGTACTAAAGCCATCCTTCATATTGATTTAAAATTGCCTTCACTATGCATCTCTTTCAAGCATGTCCTGGATGATCATGACTATCGAGAAGCTCACCTATAAGAGCTAGACCTACTTGATGAAAAACACATAGCCACACTCAACAATCTTCAAGCATTTCAGAACTAACTCAAAGAACACTATAATTGGTATGTTCAGTATAGAACATTTAAACTTGGTGATCTTGTTCTTAAAGAAAACCAAAAGAATATCATGGTTGAGAACAAGCATAAAAGGAAATTCAAACCAAATTGGATATGGCCTTTCAACATTACTATAGATTATGGATCAGGAACATATAGGATTGCCACACCAAATGATGATGAACTTCTAGAGTTGATGAATATTATTCATCTCAAGCAGTACTATGCTTGAATGCTAAGGTGTATTATATGTAAGGATCATTTTAGTTATGCCATTTTATCACTATTCTTCTTTGTATAAATACCATCCTTATTCATCCTCTTCACCATATCCACTTTTTGCTTCTGACCTATCAACCTAGTGTTTTCTAAATCCTAGCCCATTTGACCTTGGTTTTTTTGCATTCATTACACATTTTTAATATCAAGGTATATGATCAGTTTCATGAGTTGGTTCAATTATTTCAGATAGAAATTGTATTTTGGGATAGTGTGACATAAGTTTTGGTGGTTGCATCCTTCATTTGTTATTCCTTTTTTACCACCAATCTTGCTACTAATTATAACCACCTTTGGTAAAATTAGTACCATTGATCTATGCCATTGTGTCCTAGTTATAACCACCTATAGGTAGTATTAAGCCTTGATGTACCAACTTGCCACTTCCTATGTTTTACTATGCCTTTTTACCAACTGTGCTTGTTTTGTTTGAATTGACTACTACACTAGTTGAATTTCTCCACTATAAGAGAGGAACTACAATGACTTGAGGTCTTAATCTAGGACTATGTAGGCAACATTCTATAGTTGTTTAGGTTAGCTCAGTCACCCTTTTCATATGCTATCACCAATTTTTCAGAAACTTAAGCCACACTCTTGCCATTTTATGAGTAACCTAAGCAACGGTCTCACTTTTTTATGAGCTTGAACCATTTAAGTATCTCATCATTCTTGATCAAGTTGAGATACTTTTAAAACATTTGAAAAATCATTAGTAAAGAACAAAAACATTGACCACTTCTTTGCCTTAAGGATTCTGAGAACCCTTACTAAGTTACAAGTAAAACACTTGTCATTTAGTTTCCCCATCCTTTTTGGCCTTTTTCTCTCATGCACTTATAATTTTGCAAGATCATTACTCTTATTCTATCACATCCATTCTATATTTTTTCATCAATTATCACATTCTTCCCATTCCCTGGGAGAACTACATTTGGCCTAAATTTTTTTATTGGATATTACATCCATGGAACTATGTAGGTAACATTCACTTACCTAATGCATATGGAGATAGATCAGCCACCCCCTTCCTTTTCTTTTATTCCCCCATTTTTTTTATTTGTTTAGTTATCACTTATTTTCTAAGGGAAATGTTCATATGGTTTCTATTTCATTATTTGTTTATTTATTTCTGCTTATTTTATTTTATTTGTCTGCCTATTCATTTGCTTTCAGCACTGTTGCCTTGATTCAGTTTATGTGTGTTCATTGTGTGATTCCTTGCCCATACTTATACTTGAATCCATCCATATTCATATATTTACATTGTCAACATGGTTTATATCATTGGTACATTGTGTCCTATTGAGTATTGGATTTTGGGAGTCACTCCTTATGCATATTTTGGCCAAGTCCTCATGATGTTATACCATGATGCCTACTGACACGTGCTATAACAAACCTCATCTTTAAAAAGTCTATTCAGTAATGGTGGCATCTCTTTGGCATTGATATCCTGATTCCATCCTAATCATATCCTAAATTGAGTAATTAAACATGAAATAATTTCAATCTTTATTAGTTCAAATGAGCATCTCCCTACTAATAGGTTGTTCCAATTCATCATTACCCTTTGTGTTAAGTTATCATCATCCTCAGCCAATTTTATCATGTTTGACATAATTAGGGTCCAATGATTATAACCACCTATCATTGCACACCATCCCACCTACATTTCTCAATGATTATAACTACCTTTGGGAAAATCATTATGTTGTCACCACTTTAATTTTTCTACCTATACAGGGGCTTGTTATTATCTTATTTGTTTGTCCTAATTAAGACAGCTCCATCATCTCAATGATTATAACCACCTTTGGGTAAATCATTGTGTTATCATACCATGTTGTCATTATTGGGGTATAATTCTTATAACCACCTTTGGGCAAACCATTGTGCACCATCCCACTTGCATTCTCAATGACTTTGACTACTTTTTCAATATCATTGTGTTTTTACCCCATCATCTTTCCTTTCTTTGGTCCCCTCATTTCAATTCTTTTGGGCAAACCATTGTGCACCATCCCACTTGCATTCTCAATGACTTTGACTAATTTTTCAATATCATTGTGTTTTTACCCCATCATCTTTCATTTTTTTGGTGGCAAACCATTGTGCACCATCCCACTTGCATTCTCAATGACTTTGACTACTTTTTCAATATCATTGTGTTTTTACCCCATCATCTTTCCTTTCTTTGGTTGCCTCATTTCACTTTTTGAGGGACTGTTTATCAATCTACTTGTACCATTCATTCCCTCGAGGGGACATCATACATATAGTTTATCATCATTATATTTGTAGGCATACATGGCCTTTTCATTCTTTGAAAATACATTAATATTCTTATAGCTTGCAATGCCTTACCAAATACGAGCAAATTTTAGACACCTAAAACTAGCCACGGATAACCTCCAATGAGGCTTTTGATCAATTTATACCCAAAATACACAATTTGGCCTAAAAACACTAAACATGCTAAATGATATGAAACTAACATATTCAAGTGCCAATTTTGGCCAAAGTATCCCTAAATGGCCCAATACAATTTATGGGATAACTAACTTTGATCAGATCATTTTGAGTCAAAATGCTAATTGTGCACCTAGGTGCTCTAGATTTCTCTTTCCTATCAAATCTCTTACATGAGATGTGTGCCTTCATTATTTATTTTGGGTAACATCCTAAATGGGCATATGATTCCAATGCATCTGATAGTGACTTCCAATTCTAGTCTAGTCAAATTTTGGACCAATAATAAGTCATTTTGATCAATTTGAGTAATTTGTGCATAAAGTGCTTAATCATGCTTAAGAGCTAATTAAACCAAATCAAGGCATAATTAATAATTCCATGGAAAATTGTTGAAAAATCATTTTTGGAAATGAATATTGAATATCTACATTGTTAAGTGACCTCATTTCTTGGGAATACATCCCTAGGCCATAAATGCCATAAATATTGGGAGTCATGTCCTCCATGCCTCATTAATGCCTTCCATGATGCCCTCCATGCCTCTTAATATCCCCTTCTTCCAATGTCATGATGAGAATAATTATAAAATTAATTCTAAAAATTGGATTAATCCTTAGCCACACATCTCAATCCTGAGATGGATGGTTTAGGTTGATTCTAGACATTCTCAAAAATATATAAATAGAGTGGCCATGAACATCATTTCTAAGCTATTTTGGTGCAATGTTATTATGTTCAAATATATTCAAAAGACATGATTATGCAAATTTATAATGTAGAATTGATTACAAAGCTTCAAGTAATTAGTGTTACCATGCCAAATTGATTCCAAGCCAAGCCAAGCCACAAGCCAAAGGTGCCAAGGAGAGATGGAGGTAGCCAAGCTTCCATTGCCAAGCACTTCATGAGCACAAGCTGAGAAAACTACTACAACAAGCATTTTAGAGCATCCAAGGAAGGTAAAATAGGTTTATTTTGCATTTTAGTTATGTGTTTTATTCATGTTTGTTAACTAAGCTCTCCCTAGTGTCTAGGCCTAGAGATGTTATGCTAGTTAGTGTGTTTCTTTCATTTTGTTTTTATTTTGAAACTAACACCATACTAACCATCCTCTCTAAATAATAGGGTTAATTTCATAAAGAATGACCAATATTTGATTCATCTGCCCTATAAAAAAGAAGATACTATCAACAGTAGGGGTCCAGCTTTGTTCTAATAGACCTTTTCCTTTTCAAAAGGAATTTTGATGGGATCCTACTCAGATGCATAGATGGGGAAAAAACTAGAAAGGTTTTGCATGGAATACATTATGGAACATCTAGAGGCCATTTTTTTACAAGGACCATAGCTATCAAGATACTCCAAGCAAGCTATTTTTGGCCCACTATGTTTTCTAATTGTCATATTATGGTTAGTAAGTGTTAATCTTGTCAGTTTTACATGGTAAGAGAAAAAATACTGCATTACCACTCAACCCTTAAATTATTGAAGAGCCTTTTGCACAATGGGGCTTAGATTTTATTGGGATGATAAATCCAATTTATAGAATGGGACATAAGTGGATAGAAGCAGTACCCTTAAAATAAATACAAGAGAATGTGATTCTAGATCTCTTGCAATAAATTATGACCAGGTCTGGACCTCCATGCACTATTATATCTCACAATGCTAAGGTATTCTTAGGGTCAAAAGTGTTTGATTTTGTGTTGAAAAATGGTATATACCTAAAGACTTCATAAAATTATTATCTGCAAGGGAATGGTTTGGCAGAGTCAACTAACAAGAACTTGATTAGACTCATCAAGAGAATGGGAAATGAACATGAAAGAAGATGGCATGAATACATAAATATATATTTATGGGTAGATTATATAACACATAAGTAGGTTATAAAGGCCTCTGCATATGAGTTGGTATAAAAAAAAAGGGGTAGTAATGCCTATTTCTATCAAAGTTTTATCCTTGTAGTTGATAAATCAAATAAAAGTTGAAGAAAATGGTCCAATGTAATTTATACTAGTAGAGTTGTTGGAGCTTTAAGAGAAAAGATAATCAACACATGAGTCAATGATAAGTCGACAAGAAACTATCAAAGGTTGGTTTGACCAAAGAACTTCAAAGCTTGATTTTAAAATTGGTGCCTGGGTCTTAAATTGGGATGCGAGAGTAGTTAAACCTAGAAACCATGATAAGTTTGATTCTTTGTGAATAATCCCCTTCAAGATAATTTATTATAAGCAGTGTAATACTTAATAATTGGAGACAATGGAAGGAGAGTCTCTATATATTCCCATTAATGGGATTTTCCTTAAAATCTTTGTATAAGAATCATGCAATTGATGTATCATAACTAGGCTAGTTTCCTTTCTATTTTCTTGTTTTGAGGTTATTCGCCCACCTCTCTTTTCAATAAGTGTCCTTCAAACATGTGTTAGCTATGGAGGCTCTCTATAATCCCTTATGTTTTGATCTCCGATGCCTTTCTAAGAGGATGCCTATCTAATAGATTCCTAAGGGTCTAATTTTAAAATTTAAAATTTTGAATAGAGAATCTCAAAGGTTTATTTTTCAATGATTTGATGTAAGTTTTAATGAGAGATGAATATCAATCAAGGAAAGTCATTAATTATCACTCATGAAAGCAATAGATTTAAAGAAGAATTTGGGTCTCATTGTTCTTCACCATTAAGCAAAGTATTTACTCTGAGTTAAGTGAGGAGCTAACATCTAAGTCTAATTGAGCACATGAATTGAGCCAAAGAGTAGCAAAGAGTATTCTCACAATAGAGAGTTTAGTCAAAATGTCCACTACATCAACATCATTGAAGTTATATGCCTCAGCTCCTATGTAGCCCAAGCCTATATACCTAAGAACTAGAGTAGTGAGTAAAGGTGTCTCCTAGGACTCTTCTCTCATCCTTGACTATGCAAACAAAAATTTTGACCCTATTTTAACAAAAAACACTAAGACCTTTAGAGAGGCAACACTTTCCAAAATTTTGAATTAAAGGATGCCCAAAACCTTTATTATGAGGGTTTGGACCTTAGGGTTAGTTCATATCTAGTACCCACAGTGCACCCATACCCTGAATTGGTGGAATTATGTACATGAAATTTAAATCCCACAAGTGTGACATTTTAAAAATGATTGATCAAGGTAGTGATCACCTCCCAAGTTATCTATGAAATGGTAAGTCTATAACATGTCCCTTTTACTAGCTTTTATGACATGACTTAGTTGAGGCATGTTTAGTCCTAGATACACTAGGAACAAGTATTTTTAAATAAGGAGCTACATCTAGAAGAAGATAGTACTCAAACTCCATCCCCACCCTTTGAGAAAATAAATTACTTAGTTACTCAGAGCCAAGTGAGGAGCTAGCATCTAAGTCCAATCAAGCATAAAAATTGAGCCAAAGAGTAGTAAAGAGTATTCTCATAGCATAAAGTTTAGTCAAAATGGCCACTACATCAACATCATCAAAGTCATATGCCTCAGCGCCTATGTAACCCAAAGCTATATACCTAAGAACCAAAGCAGTGATCAAAGGTGTCTCCCAGGACTCTTCTCTCATCCTCGACTGTGCAAACAAAAAATTTAACCCTATTTTAACAAAAAATACTAAGACCCTTTGAGAGGTAGCACATGCCAAAATGTTGAATCAAATGATGCCTAAAACCTTTATTATGAGGGTTTGGAACTCAGAGCTAGCTCAATATCTAGTACCCATAGTGCACTCATACCCTAAATTGGTAGAATTATGCACATGAAATTTCAACCCCATAAGCGTGACATTTCAAAAAGGATTGATCAAGGTAGTGATCACCTCCCAAGCTATCCATAACATGATAGGTCTATAACATGACCCTTCTACTAGCTTTTATGACATGACTTAGCTGAGGCATGTTTGGTCTCAGATATACTAGAAACAAGTATTTTTAAATAAGGAGCTACATCTAGCAGAATATAGTACTCAAACTCCATCCCCACCCTTTGAGAAGATAGTACATCATAGAGTGGTGCATGAATAGTAGCTTTCAGTTATTTTTTATCTGAATACCATCTCTAAGACACAAGCATACAAGTTCAATTTTTTAGAGTACATCATCTACACCATGAGCCAATAACTAGCTAATTTTAGTGTTCACTCTACCTTCAGGTATTCTTTATATTTGTTCCACCTTATTTTGTATCAAAATACCCAATTTTTCTAGCATCATATAGATTTGAATCTATGGGACTTAGAAGTAGTATACCCCAATAAGGTTATCCCCATGTTTGCATGGACTCATGTGTTGTTAGAATCATCAGACACCTATGAGTTTCTTGAGCATTTTGTGGCACCACTAATGGGGGAGATAGATTTAGAGGGAATAAAAAATATAATGAATGACTCAGTTAGGGCCATTTTGTCTGATTCTTGTCACCCCTATGATTTCTTTTTTGGGGCCCATCATTCTTTTATTAAGGTTCATGGTTTTGGGGAGGAGCCTTTTATGCTTCCCAAAGTTTTGAATAGCATAATAGTAGGCTTGGAAGTGGCATGGAAATTAGTGGTCATTAAATATAAGTTTTGAGTATTAAAAAAGAAGAGGGATTTCCTTGACATCTCACTAACCAAGTGCATCATTACTATAGTGAAGAGACAGACATAATTTATCCTAAATATAAAATTATCCACTTATGGGTTAGTTTTAATTTAGGATCTATGCAAATATGACCCAGATGGATTCATGACCCCTTAGCTTGCCAAGAGTAAGGTCCATGCCCTTTTCAAGCATGAAAGCAGAATGTTTTTTAGGATAGGAGGTCTCCCAGGAGAGATACACCTGATTTATATGTGGAGTTACAGGACATCCCAGCTGCCCCATGGGAGTCATTTGATCAACCCATTCAAAATTTTGACCTAAAAAAGGTCATGACTAAGGGTTTAAGATAGGATTTAGTTAGGATGGACTAGAGTCAAGATAAAATAGCCACATAATAGAGGTATAGGCAAGATATTTATGAGTTCACCCAAAATTTTGAGGATGTACCCATAGATGCCCAATGGGAGACCCTATGGGATGAGTCTCATATTACTCCAGTTTCCAATTCAGATACCAACAATATCCTAGAGCCTTAGAGGTAGTCTTAAGAGGTAGAGCCATCAATGGTGGTACACACTACTTCAACCTAGCCACTACCACTCATTGAATTGGAAAGATAAAAGATGACCCAGCTTACTTCAGAAGCCCCTATAGTAGCAACCCCTTTAGATCCCCTTTAGACAATATCTTTCACAAAAGAAGTGTTGGACTCATCTCATCTAGTAATAGTATAAATATTAAGAGAGAATCCCTTGAAGATCCCTGAGAAGAAGAAGTGAAGAATATTATTTCAAGAGGGAGAGAAAGAAAAAAAGGTAGAGCTTACCTCATACATGACTCTACCTCAATCTTCAACTCAAACTCTGTTAATGCCACCCCCTTCACATGGCTTGGCATCCTCATCCCTCTTGGCTATACCTACTCAATCATTAATTCCATCTAATTCCCCCTTCACTCTCACTTCCCAATAGTTGAGTTTTCCAACCTTTTCTCCTGGGGTCTTGACAAACCCATCTGCCTCACGAGATCATCCTAGTAGTCCATCAACGTGCCTTATGGTTTACCCCATGGGTATCATTTTATGGGTGGTATTGTGGCCTCTCCCTCAAAATTACATGCCAAATTTAACTTGGAAAAGAAGGCTAGAGAGGTAAGAAAGAAAAAGTAGAGGAACAAGGAGATGAAGTTTGTGGCCACATAATAAATATAATATTTTTATGATCACAAACAATGTTCCCTCACTGTCACCCACATGGTCCCTAATGTGAACAAGCCACTCAAGGAAATTAAACCCAAAGATTATACAATGAGTGCAATGGAAATATACCTAACTTAGTTTAGGCTATAGGACAAAGTGGAGCTAATGAATGACACTACTACTGTGGTTGTCATAGATTATCTGAAAATATCTAATCAGCTCCAAAGGGAAAAATTTGGCTAAACTTAAGTCCAAAACATAGCCATCTAAGACTAGAGCTTAAGGCATAAGATAAATAAATTTCCAAACTCAATAGGGACTTAAAAGGAATAATATCCAAAGAAGTCTTGATGACTTCAGAAGAAGAAATATTCATACTCCAAAAGGAGCTTGATTTAATCAAGGCATCTACCAACCTTTTAGAGAAAGAGAAGAAGATCTTACAAAAATAAAGTAGTGATAAGATAATGGAAGCATCACAGCTTTGATAGATACTAAGTTTTATAGAGAGAAAAGACTAGCTTGCAAGTCAAGTGTAAGGCAGTAGAGGACAAAGTCACTCAATTGACACAATAGTTAGCCTAGCCACCTAAAACAATAGGAATTGTCAAGATGGTGAGGGGGGTCTATGTTTCTTGCTACCAAAGGATCTCGACTAATGTTACCCATCTTAGGCCTACATTCAGACTCATATTTGATGCATAAAAATTATACTTAAGTGTGGAATCCTCTATTGAGAATATCCTATTGTCAGTCTCAGCTAAGGTTCTTAAGTCATAAGTGTTAATTCAAAAATTATATGATATGACAGAAGAGACCCTTCAGGCAGTTGGAGTCACCAATAGAAGGATAGTCATAGGGAAGGTTAGTGAGATTATAAGCTATAATAAGGTTTATTTTAAATGAAAGAATATGTCAAATCTCTTAAATGAAGGGGTTAAAGGAATGAAGGGGCACATTGAAGGTTTGGTTTAGTTGGGACTCCCTTCCCCTTTCCTTAATGGCACCACTATCTTGATGGAAGACCAAGTGCAAAATCTATTGGCTGAGAAGAAAAATTTTTTAGTCTTTGAGTGACTCTTTTGACATCATTGAGGTGGAGTTAGTTTTGGCTCTGATGACCAAATTGGAGTACCAATTGCATTCTATAGTGCAAGGTCTCCAATCCTTTTCTCATAAGAAGATCATCAAGCTAGATAGAGTTTTTCAAGCTCTACAAAATTAGGATTACCTAATAGAGGTAGAATGGATTGGGTACTAGATGTCACTACAAAATATCTAAGGGAACAGTGATGGGAACCACAATTTTGGTCATCTTTTTAGTCAAGCAAGGCTAAGGATTCTTCAATGTAGGCATGGATCCCCTGGTGAGTCACCATGAACTATAGAATTATTTTATATAAAGTTTTGTTCTACACTCAAGAATCTCATTTTTTATTTTGGCTAAGTACCATATAGTGTTCTAAATTTTGAGGCCAGAATAACCTAAGTATAGAGAATCATGTAGAGGGTATTTGCATGTCACTTCAACATTGTTTTTATCTCAAAGGAATGAAAAATAGCCTTTGTCTTAATAAAAATGGCCATGTGGTGCAATGGTGGTCCTTTTCATCAAAATAAAAGTCCTAATAGTGAATTAAATAGTAGGAACTAAGCCTTAAGGAGTCCCCTTTTTATAAATATTGGAAAAAGGTTTTAAGATTCAAATGAACATAGATTAATCACAATTGTGACCTTGGCACTTCCTAAAAGGAAAAAGAGTTTTTATAATCCTCCATTGAGCATGAGGTTAACACATGGGTAAACAACATTATTTTTTAGTCAAAAGGTAGTAGGAGAAGAAGCACATGGAGGGTATACACGTGTCACCACTATGTTCCTTAGAGCCAAGGTAAATATAAAATGTGTCCCAACTTTTGAAAGGATTCTATGTGTAGCTTGTAGATGGCAAGAAAAGGATCAATTGCTCAATTGGGATCCATAGATCCAATGGTGCAAAACCTCTAATAGCCATTAAAGCTAAAATCAAAGTAAAGAATAAGAAAGAGTCTTAGTGACTCTAAAAGGCCATGGAAACCTCCAAGTGTCCATGTTTGGGGAGACTACATGTTAAAGACAATTGAGGATCAATAATGAAAACTAAATGAGAGAGATAATTAACAAAAATAACATAAATAATCCCCAGGTGGTTCAGCTCCAATAACATGTAGTTTCTCAAATCTAGAATTTATGGACTAGCAGCTATACCTTGGGCAAGTGAAAGTGACTCATGATGGTTTTTTTGGGATACAAGTAGCTGATCAAGGGAAATTTTAAAAGGAAGAGAAAAAGGGACTAGAGATTCATCTATACCAATACAAAGTTTAGGAGCTAGTTTTGAAGTATTTGACTGCCTTAGTAGTTGCCTCTCTTGAGAGTTTAAAGATTGTATTTTGTGCATTTTTCCTTATTTACTTTGTTCTTTTATAAAGAGAGAGTGGTTTTCTATGTAATAATAGTCTAATTTTTAGTATTTGTTCTCATTTTATACTATAAGCCTTTTGTTAATTTCACATAAATACTAAGATTATTAATCATGTTGCATACTCTTTAATCTTTTCAAGAAAAAATGTTGAAACTAATATTGTGTTGTTAGAATAGATGATGATCCAGGTTAATTTTTCTATTATGAACCTTTGGTTAGTCTATAATATTTTTTGGTATTATTGATCATTCTTTAAACTCTTTAATCTTTTTCAGTGAACTTTGTTAGTACTCTTCACTATGTTATTCAGTAAAGGAATCCAATCTTGGCATATCACCTTAGTAATTTAAATACTCCTTTTATGTATTGTTTTCTTTCCCTTTACAGCAAACCCCAAGAGAAGAGCCAACTTATTTAAAATCTAGAGGTTGTTTTGAGGGTGAAGTCTTACATATTTCAAACTTCCCATGACTTTGGTGATTAGTTGCAAAATTAAGCACCAATAGTCAGGAAGGAATAATCTACAAATAAGAAAGACACTAGAAAAGGGGTTGTTAGATGGTTCGTTGAGTGGATTTCCTAGCATGAGCTAGATCTAAGAAGTATATTGCTTGCTATGAGGTTGTCTATATACAGTTATAATAATTAATTTGGTATAAATGAAAATAAAATATACTTGTATTCAATGATATGAAATTAAATACATGCAAGGAAGAGAAAGTAAATGCTTGTTTAAAGAAACAACTAAAATATCAAAAGTGGGTCAATACTCATGCTAAAATGGTCTGGATCTAGTCCAAAAAATCAAAGAGGGTATTGTAATCAGGCAAAAATAGAGAAAGTTGGGTTTGATTAGGTTTACAAGGCTGTAAATAGATTATTGTAATTTTTATGCCATAGTGATCATCGAAGGTTAGGTTAATCATCAAAATTTTAGGTTGATCATAGATGGTTGGGTAACCATCAATAGTTGACGTGAACTTTGGTGGTTTTGCTAACCATCATTGATTACCTATGTAGATCTAGAAATGATAAAAAAAAAGTAGGTGTAAATTGGATTTGGGTAAATAGAGTTCTATTACGAGACTAAGGAGTGGAAAATAAGATGTTGATGGGTCTGATAGGGCTAGAAGGTTAGAAATAATATAAATCAATGACAATAAGCAAAATATACCTAAAATTTGATGGTGGAATGCTGAAGTGATTTGGATAAAGTGACAATACTTTGGCTTTCAAAAGTGATTCCAATAAAACTTTGGGTCTTTGATGATGTTGTTTACTTACTGAAAAATATGTTGAATACCTATATGCAAGAGAGCTTAGATGAAAGATTATAGATTGTGGATCCATTTCACTTCCTCATCTTCTCCTTTTATAGGATGAAGTTGCTAATTGGGATGGAAGAAGTTACTAGTTTAATAGGGGGATAAAGTTGCCAATTCATGGTGTTTTAAAGTTAGTTTTAAAAGTAAGTTGTCATTCAGGGAGATGATTATCTCACACAAATATATCAATACTTTAAATTAGTCTAGGATACTTGACCATCAATGGTCATACCAATTGTCAATGGTCAGACCAACCATCGATGGTTAGGCTAACTATCGATCATCGAGGGGTTAGAAGAAAATAGTTTAAAGGAGGTTAAAAGGGGTGAATTAAATGGTTTAGTCAAATGTGTTTAGTTAGGGGTTTGATAGGGTCAATTTATTATATGAGTCTAATTAACTAAGTGTTCCATTAGATGTGAGGTTAGACAAGGTTCAAAAAGTAGTTTGACATTAAATGCTATTGTGTGCAATTTTTGAGTGTCTATAATATGATAGTCACTTCAGATATTTTTTGAGTAAATTATAGATCAAGTGGAAAGGGTCTTATGTTATACATGAAATATCACAATAAGGAACCATTATTTTAAGAGATCTATATGGAACCATTATATAAGGGTGGGTGAATGGTTGTAGGCTTAAGCCCTACTACTAATTGTATTAATTGATCTCTTTTTACCAAATGAGTGGGTGTTTAGTAGCACTGAGTAGATTAGGATTTTCCATTCTTGTATGTTTTATTTTATTTTTCCTTTTGTGTGTGTGTGTGTGTGTGTGTGTGTGTGTGTGTTTGTAGATGATCTATTCACTAGATTTTAGAACCATCATAAAAAGTATAGTGTGGGACACCTGTGCATAAAATAATTTAGGTGTGCCATTATTGGTGTCAACAAAAGAGAAATAAAATAATTAAGTCTAGGAAATTTATTATTAAGTCACATCATCCAAGATCTCAGTCATATAACATTCATCTAAAGTAGTTAATGTCAGAGCCTAGGTTTGATTGATCTAATATTCACCAAATCAATGACCAAACAACATCATCAGTACATACTTTAGTATGAACAAAAAAGAGTATGATGATTTATCTTGATTCATGCACCAATAACTAACTAAATTTAATTCTAGATCAAATAATATTTTCCACATCGACATTAAAATTGATATCATAGGGACAATTTAACACAACATTTACATAGAAAATAATAGGCAAAAAATATATAAAGGCACAAGGTTGTGAACCAAGTCTACATTTCATTCTTACAACCATTTAACAAGTTAAAATTCTAGAGCCGAGCCAATTTATACAACATAAAAAGCAAAAAGTTTCTATTTTCCATTATTTTAATACCATGGATCATTCGTAGCTCATCAAAAAATTGATAGATGATTATAAGGAAGAAATAGGAATTGATCTTATGCTTCAGTAGACAAAATATAATGATGCATAGTAATTTGATTATCTTTAAGTGGTATAACAAAAACTTTTCTAACTAGATCTAGTATATGTTATGCAACCACTTACTCTTAAAACCCCACATCATTTCTAGAACATAGACATTGAGTGTTTGCTTTGGATGCCTACCTTAGGTAATTTGGGGGAGATTGTGAAAATATTTTTTGACCATTACAATGAAGGAAACATTTACATTGGCCTTGATACTACTATCATCACCAACATTGAAGCAATGCATAGAGCTTTAGGCATGTCTGTGTGAGGTGATTTTCTTGCTCCCTATAAGTCAAGAACACTACCTATCCTTCAAGAAGTTAGAGAAGTATATGTTTAGGTGTCTAGAGGAATACCAATTGAATATATCCAAGATGAACTAGTATGCATCTTGGTTAATTGTATTACACACCAATTCTACCAATACACCAAGTCTACAAAGCAAAACCATAAAGGAGTGGTTGACATTGTATATTACATGATCTACC
Source organism: Torreya grandis (assembly GCA_037957365.1). Classification (NCBI taxonomy): domain Eukaryota; kingdom Viridiplantae; phylum Streptophyta; class Pinopsida; order Cupressales; family Taxaceae; genus Torreya; species Torreya grandis. The sequence goes on from JARHVA010000109.1 coordinate 3,603,352, forward strand.
ACAATGAACACTTCAACTAGATTGAGTATTTTGTATAAGATCCACTTAAAAATATAAACAAGTACTACATGACTTTTAGGTACACTTTCTAGTACCAATTTTTTATCTTTCTATTATGTTTCGCTCAATAGAATTCCCTTGAGGGAGAGGTGCACCCAGACACTGACTACTGGATAGTGTAGCAATTTTGCAATTATTTATGGATACTTGAGCATGATACCCTAGTTCATGAGGGAAAGTTTTAAAAATGGTGAGAGGAGTGTTTAGAGATTATTACTACACATTCATGGAAGCCACTGAATGTCATGCAATACTTAGACAATGTGTTGTTGTCATTTTACTTCCAAAAGGTATCTTCATCCATATATATGAGCTACCTAGATCACCATTTGGACCCCTACCATATTTTTTTACCATGTCTATAGTTTAAGCTAAGGTATCTAATAAAAAAGTGTATGAAACTAGGTATGAAACACCTCTTCAAGCCATACCTCTAGTGTAGTAGTTCCTTCAACACAACCATAACCTCATAATAGTAGAAAGGAAAGTGCAAGATATCCACCAAACAATAACCATCACCTCTACTGAAGCACAAGGCAATGAGTATATAAATTTGATTGGATGACCCCAAGGTACCCCAAATCATAAAATCCTATGACTTACCTTAGATGGGGACTGACAAGAAGGAGGTCTACTAGGTGATGATTGTAGATATGATAGACAACTTTTATGAGGAGGATGAGGAGTTCTTATTCTGGAAGGCAATGTGCATATTTCAAGTGCATAAGAAGGTCCCTCCAAGTGTTTGGGTATAAATACCACCATGCTCAACATCTATTTTTGTTGACACCATGCATGAAGATGATGAAAAGTGGTAGAGAATGGTTGAACTTTTCAAGTAGCAACCTTCCACCACTTTCATAATCATCAACATATTTTATCTACTACCTTAAAGTCTATAGGAGAATCTAGTATGTAGACCCATAATTTGATGAGAGGATAGGGTTTTTATTACTCTCTAATGATTCACATTTAGTAGGGTATACATTGTATAGGAATTGAATCCTTCTCCTTCCTCAACTTCACCACCACCCAAACATAGGCTAGTTACTTTGGGGTGTAAGAAAGCATCTATTTTTAGCTCTGTTATCTATCTGAATGATTAACCAACCAAATAAAGAGATCCTAATAATGAAGATATGATACTATATCATCATATAGTTGAAGATAAATAGGATTTATTGGAGGAAGAAACTCATGCAATAGAATGATGATTTTGTCAAGAAAAAAAGAAGTACCAGAAGGAGCAGGCCTAATAGCTACAAACTAAGCAAGCATGCCATGAAGCTAAGGAAGTTGAACCTAAACAAAAGGCCTATGATGTAGAAGCTGAATACCAACATGATATTGAGGAATCAAAGAAGGCACAAGAAGCTATCATGTAATCAATTAGGCACAAGAGGAACACCATAAAAATATAGACAATGAATAGAGGAATAAAGAGGCTTCACTTGCTGTAAAGGCCAAGGTAGAAGAAGATAAGCAATGATAAAACATAGAGGTGTAAGAAAAGAAGGATCTAGAGGATATCACTCTCTCTAAACATCAAGTTGATGAAGCTATGAGTAAGAATAAATAAAAATATGTAGAAGCCTTGTGTAAATAACAAGCTTAAGCACAGGAAAAATAAGAGCATGTAGCCAAGGTGCACATTGATCTAGTGGAATAGGTGCAGGACAAGGATGAATAAGATAAGGGTGTTGATATTAACTAATATAGAAAGGAAGAAGAGTGTTAGAAATAGTAGAAGGAGGAATAATAAAATAATAAAGCTACAAAAGAGGAGATAAACTAGCAAGAAATAGAGCAAGCAAAGAGAAAACATGACAAAGAAACTACACAATAACTACAAACTACAAAAGATGCCAAGGCACAATAAAAACAAAAAGTTGGGCCAAAGTAGTCAAGGTAAGAAGAAGAAAAATCCAAATTTTTAACAAGTGAACAATAACCAACCTTACCTTTGGGAGGGTCTGGATCTGGGATGTTCTAATTTTAGGTACTCGGCACACCACCTTTTCCATTCCTCTTGTGATCATGCCATGACTTGATCTTTCTACTATCATAGGAAATTTGGTATCCTTCCCACTTTATTATGAATTATCATTAGATATTTCCCAATTACCATTGAAGAAGCAGTTAGAGGGCACTATAACATTATAAGAGTTTGTTGCATATAAGGCCACCTTGCTAGAGTAGGAGGTCAATCAATATAAGGCTAAAAATAATGATTTGAAGGCCTAAATGCACAAAGTTACAAAACTAATATAGGATACTTGTTATAATTTGGTTACTCAAGAAATTAGGGACCAAGTAATGTTTGACCAGTATAAACTCAAGACACTTATCTCTTGGTTAATAAAATACTATTATGTAACATAAAAACTATGCATATTGGGAACATTGGGCGAGGATGTTAAGTCTGAGGATACCAAACTCATCACTTTTTTTGAGGAGTATAAATTAATGCTCTATGTTGATTCAATCCAAGCCTATTAGTTTTCACGCATCTTAACTGATATAAAACAATAATTGGATACCACATTAGCTAGTTCTAGTGCAAACTTTGTAAAGGTAGCCATAACCAAACTAACTTGGAAAGCCACATTAAAACTATTGAGGAGAAGGACAAAACACTCTATAAATCACTAAATATCATGGATAATGTGCATGAAAACCTTCTAAGTTGGTAGAGTCAATTATTGTGTAGTTCTTTCAATGACCTCCAAACTCAAAGACATGCAAATAAGATAGAACAACTAAGTAGAGAGATTCAAACAAGGGTTACAAACACCAAGGCCACATTGAGAATCAATGATGATGTAGAACATAAGTAGATAATTATCTACCATGCTCCATTATGCACCCTATTGTGTTTAATATAAGAAGTGATGTTGGATTGAAATACATAGAAAAAAATCTGATTCCTTTCACTAGCTTAATTATACAAATTATTAATACACCTACCTATAGGTCACCTTCAGAGGTCTATAAAATCATCAAATAACACAAGGATGAAAAATACTCATCCAAGGACTCTTTTGGTCAACCTTCATCTACTTTCATGCCATGACCTACAAGTTAAGTACTACATAGAGTAACTTTGAAAATTTTGTATAGAATTTTGTATTGGTGAAGACTTAATAAGATAAGTGGGGCTAGGTTGGCTGAAAACCCATAAAGGGTGGCCATCTGGTTATGCTATCCTATTTAAAAATCATAAAGTTTGGTAGGTTATTATGCTACTTATTTGAAAACTTGAAAGGGTAGTTAAGTAGTGTGCAAGAGGTGAAAAATAAAAATGGTGCCTTGAGCAATTACTGCAACTCTTACTAGTCTAACCATTTATTTAGCACCCTATAACTTGTGTATTCTTGAAATATCCTACGGCATTTTATGAGGATGAGATAACCTTTTAAGTCTAGGAAAGTGGTGTTAGAAGAATTTGGATTGTAAAGCTACATAGGATATTTGTGTGTTATGCACTTATTTTATCATTGTATACCCTATTTTGTCTTATCTTCATGATTTGTAATAAGCTAGACTATGAAGAGACTCAACTTATGGAACCAAGTATGAGAATAATATGAAAAATCATAGATTGGAAATGTTTATATATAGTTTTGTTTATAAGGAGAAGAGGTTTTCACTTTTAGAAGATATCAATAGATTATCTGGTTATGGTTATCTATATGATTTTTTGTTATGTTCCTTGAGTGTATTCTCATGTGTAATGTCTTAGTTAATTTCTATATAAACTATTATGAATGCATTATTTTAGTTTATACCATATTGGTTATTCTTAATTTACTTAATAACATAGAATAATTAATGCATCTTACATTTTTGTCATCCAATTTCTTGTGTTTTATGATAAACTATGCAGTGCACATGAAGTATCTCATGTCTATCCTCATATTTATCATTTTATGATGTTTTAGTAACCTTTTATAAAACTTACCATTATAATAAACCTATATATAATCTTAATCAACAAGTTCAAAGGTAGATCACTGAGGCAAGGCCCTATAACAGCTACAACCCCAATTCTACTAACACTTCTAGAGCACTAGTTATGAATCAAAGCAACTATGCTCAAGAGGGTCAATGGCATAATAAATTGGGGTTGTCACATAAGGTGTAATTAAACTCAAGCGGAGATGTTTACCAGGATTCTTTTATTCAATAGATTCAAGCTCTTCCAGCACATGATAATGAGCCTCCTACACAACATAAGAAAGTTCCTCCTATGCCACATGGAGACACTCCCTTCATGACTCAAGCTAATATGACAAATAAAAAAGGGATAATTGGAAGTAAATCACCATTTGAAACTACCTTTGTTAACTTCTAAGAATTTGAATATTCCTTTGAACAAGTGGCAGCCAATTAGGGTGGAAATGCATCCAAGGTAGACTGTCTAGTTGAATCCCATATAATGGCCAAAAGAAGAGAAGTTAGTGATGGTTTATGACTTGAAAGAGTATCCTATCCAACATCTCAAACACCCCAAGGAACTACTAGTCAAGATGTAGTTCCTAAAACATCATTAACTCGAGAAGTTAAAGATGGGAGAGGGAAGAATAATAGAGGTCACTTCATACCTCAATTCACATAAACTCCAAGTGGTACTACTACTCCCAAGTTGAATTCAAAGGTTACCAACTCTCACATTATAATTTTGGATCAAATAAATAAGGCCCATGTCACTATCACTATGTGGGACACTTTACTAATTTTAGGGCAAAAATATCTCTTTCAAGAAGAACTTTCCAAACTCTATGTCTTGGACAAACAAGAAAAAAAGGTGGGTTCAATCCTAACTAAATCCAATAAAATTCATGAGATTAAATCACCCAATTTCATCAAACCCCCTCCATTATATCTCTCTGTCATCATAGGTGATTTCTTAGTACATACTTGCATGATAGATAGTGGGGCTAGCACTTTTGTCATGCCTAAGTCTATAGTAGATAAATTGGGGCTAAAATTTGAACCTAATGCAAAAGTTGTTTTATAGTTATATGGGTCTCCTACCAAGACTATTGGTTTCCTTAAATATCTAAAAATCATTTTGGCTACTTGTCTTAATTACACTATATATTAAGATGCAGTATTAGTTAACTTCCCTCCCTTCTTTGCCTTATATTTGTCTAGAGATTTCACTACCAAAATAGGGGGATATCTCTCTTATTATTGGTAATATATGGTTTTTAGGACCAAGCATGGGACAAAGGTCACCATAAGGTCTGAACCTATCTTTAGGTTACATTGAGATCCCTATATGACTAACTTATTACATGTCAGTTGTACTATCCTAGATGAGGATGAACACCCCAATGACCAAGATCCCAATGAACCACTTGAAGGCATATCATATTTGTTACTTAATTAATGGGAAGTAGATAACCATGTATATGATCCATACAAAAGCATTGAAGAGGTAGTTATGGGTGTGTATTGTATGCATGAAGAAGGGGCTTTCATACTAAGTCTCACTAGCCTAAGCCTAGATCATGAGAGTATGGAATTTTTTATTGTACGGATCTAGATTCAAGAATGTAAGTGGGGTAAGTGCCATTATTATCTCCCCTTCCAATAAAATTTACTTTTATACCCTAAGGTTTCAATTCATTTGCACTTTCAATATAGCAGAGTATGAAGCCCTCATCCATGGGCTACAAGGGGAAAGAAAGAGAGTCATCAAGATCTTATAAGACATGGGAGATAGTGAGTTAGTAGTACATCAAGTAATAAGTCAAAGTGTAGTAAATAATCCACCCTTGAAGGCATATAAACATAGGGTTTGGGATCTCTTAGAGGACTTTGAGGCCTTTGACATTTTTTCCATTCCTAAAGAGGCCAATCAACATGTAGTTCAGTTAGTAGCCGTTGGAGCATAGTATGACATACCAATTGGAGTCAAATACATTAAAGAGTAGTCCAAAATCAATGTGGTATACAAACCTTCAATCCTTGAAAATGAGGTGAGTTAGAAAGTGTTTGAAAATGATAAGTAAATTACATGTTTCTTCCAACATTAGGTAGAATTATGCTCAAGGAACCAAGACAAATTACAATAGCAGTTTGGGGACCAGATTATAAAATTAAGGACAAAAAAACTACATAAGAGTTTGGTGACATTATAAATTAAATTAAATTAATATGACCAACTAAGGAAAGATAAGGTGAGCATATCCACTAAAGAAAAAAACTATGATAAAGCCATCATATTCAAAGATAGGCTGCTCAAACTAGGAAAAGTAAACACTAAGGAAGATAAAGCAGCCTTCATAGCATTATGCCAAGAATTTGTAGACATATTTGCTTTTTAATATCATGATTTGAATGGGTTTGACCCTATTTTGGCTCAACATACCATAAAGTTGGAAGCAAGTGCTAAGCTTGTAAGATAAAAGTAAAAATTGATTAACCCCAATATTGAGATCCTTATGAAGAAAGAGTTAATAAAGCTTATTGAATCCAACATTATCTTCCCCATCAAACACTCTTCATGGGTGGAAAATTTTGTGTCTTTAAGGAGGAATAATGGGGAGATAAGGTTGTGTGTGGACTTCAAAGATATCAACAAGGTATCACTAAGAGATCACTACCCTCTACCATTTATGGATTATATTATTCAAAGAGTTCCAAGTTCATAAAGGTTCTCCTTGATTGATGGATACTTAGGGTATAATTAAGCATTAAAGAGGGAGGAGGATCAACACAAGACTTCCTTCACAACTAAGTGGGGCACTTATGCTTACAAAAAGATGCCCTTTAGACTGTCTAATGTATGGGCTACCTTCTAAAGGGAAATGGATGTATCCTTCTAAAGGCTCATAAATGAGATGGTACACATCTACCTTCATAAAATCACTATATTATCTAAGTGCCCCCAAGATCACTTGATATATTTTAGGTTGGTGTTTGATAGGTATAGGTAGTTTAGGGTCTCTTTAAACACCAAAAAATGAATCTTTGTTATCCATGAGGGTAGACTTCTAGGACATGTGGTGTCAAAAGAAGGTCTATCTATTGACCTTGAAAGGATTGATGCAATCCTTTATTTATGACTTCCCAAACATAATAAGGGATTTCAAAGTTTCTTGGGAAAAATTAACTTCATTAGAAGGTTCATAATAATATTTGTAAAATTGGTAAGGCCTCTAATCCACATGCTCAAGAAACACAAAGAGTCATCATAGACCAAGGAAGGTAAAAGAAGATTTGGGTCCATCAGTCAGGCCATTACACAAGCTCCCAAACTCCTCAACCCTAATTTTAAAAAGGAATTCTTCATGCATGCCTTCTCTACAAGTGACACTATTTCTACCATGATTATGTAACAAAATAATGAAGGCCTTGAGCAACCCATAGCCTTCTTTAGCCAAGATTTGAAGGGATGTGAAGAGAGGTATACCTTTTTTAAAAAACATGTACTTGTAGTCATGATAGGTCTCAATAATTTCAAACACATGGTGTCTAACAATAAAATATTTATCATGGTGGTTCATCCTAGTTGTTTCTATTCAAAATTCGCTTTTAGATCTAAGAGAAAGAAGAAACTAAAAAAGTAATGGACAAGGCATGGGAAGTACCTGGATAAAGATTGCGCACCGTAAATCCAGACGCTTGTGAGCACTCCTCTTTGGCTGTGGAGGAATGACACCTGCAAGAAAAAAGGAAACTTGGACAAGAAAATGTTAGATGGATAGGCGGTGGGTTGCCAAGCAAGAGCTTGTTCCTGGAAGTGTGAAAACTTCCTTAAGGGAGGTCAACCCACTGTTAACAGACAGATAAAAGATCAAGAAAATACAGAATGCCAGAATACAGAAGTGATAAAGAAATTAGGAAGGAAAGAAAAGACAAAATGATTACTTGAAGGAGTTGTTGGGCTGAAGATAGTCACCGAGGTCAGAAATGTCGCTGGCGTCGGTTATCTGATCTGCCGGCGTCGGCTACCCTGCCGACGTCGGTTGGGGAAGTGACCGGTGTCGGTCGGGGTTGTGGCCTGTAGTCGGGTCTGGGTTGCTTTCTGGACTGTGGACAGGTCTGGTTCGTGAACAAGGTCAAGACTGAGTTCGGGGACGGGTCTGAATGGACTGAGGAGTGGTCTTGCCCTGTACAGGGTCTTTTGTTGGCAAAAGGAGGATGAGGGAGTTGTCTGGGATTGGTATAAAAAGTGGGACAATGTGAGAGGAGGATGGATAGAGGACAAGTCCTGAGAAGGCTTTTCAGCCTCTCAGGGGGAAGGATAGAGAGAGTAGGAAGCAGCAGATAACTGAAAGCTTAAAGAAAAGAAATCAAATAACAGAGTCTGCTTACCTCTTTACCTGCTAAATGAAGGGTTGAGAGAGCTATTGTTGAAGCCACTGAGGATTTAGCAAGAAGAGAACTCTTGATGAAGAACCTTTGCACCTGTTGTTGTTGTTGCACGAGGTCCAAACAGAGAAGAGACGAAAGCCAAAATGCCAAGAGAGTTTAGTTTGCGAGCTCAAGGGTCCAGGGGGCTGCAACGGATGCAGAAAAGGGTAATGAAGGATGCTGACGCTGGCAGTTTCATCGACGTCGGCCGAAGGGTCACCGACGTCGGTGATCGCAGAATGGGGACAGAGGCTAAAAATAGCCTCTGCCCATTCTTGCACGCTGCCGAGCGAGGGGGTATGGGAAGAACGGTCACGAGGATGCCAAAATGGTCGTGGGGGGAAGATAATGAAGAGATTTGGCCTAATAAATGCTAGGGGGAAGGTGGAGGGATTCAAGGGAGGATCCAAGGTGGCAAGGGTAGGGTGGAAAGGGGGCCAAGGCCAAGGGTTAGGATAGGGGTTTAAGGCGAACAAGGGGGAGGACCAAGGTGTAGACACGTTTGCGGTGTCTACATTTGCCCTTTTTTGTCTTGTTGGTTGTTCTAGACGAACTGCAAGACAAAAACAGGAGTTGGTTGCCCTAGAAAAAGGATGAGGTGTTCCCCCCCTCAAAGCGATAGTCGAGAGAAGGGAACCGAAGATCGAGTGTCGATTTGATAGAGAAATGGATAGAAGAGAGTGAGTGAAAATGCTGCAGTAGTCGCGATTGTGCGTAGTCCACTTCACGAGAGGGTCGGGTCAAATTGTCGCATGTCGAGGGTCAAGGAGTGCCAAAATTGAAGTAACCGGGCCCCAGCATTTAGTCATCTGCTGATTGGGTCACTCAATTTAAGCTGAAGCTCCAAATGGTCGTCGTGTTCTAGGTATCCAGGGCTCAGGAAGTGCTCCCAGAAACACGAAAAAGCCACAAGTAGTAGGGATCAACTGGCTCGCGATCCTATACTTGCGAAGGGTCAAAAATAGTCTGCGGACAATTCTGCTAACCAGCCGTGAGGTAGCACACACGCAAAAACAACCAAGGCAACATTGTCTTGGAAGTGGTCGAAGGTCGAAGGATGGTCATTGGTCAAGGGGATGGATGGACGAAAGGATGCGGCCGAGCTAACCCCAGAAGACCCCATGTCAACTGAGTGCTGCCTACATAGCCCCTGTCGTAGGGGCCTCAGGCCGATGTAGTTCTCCCTAAAAGGGAGGGAGGGTCAGAGGGATTGATTGGTCTTGGTCAAAGAAAATGATTGGTCTTGGTCAAAGAAAATGATTGGTCTTGGTCAAAGAAAATGATTGGTCTTGGTCAAAGTTGACGGAGTTGGTCGTGATAAGAGTCAAAGAAGAGAGGGTTTGTCCATCATAGAGATGAACAAAAGGGGGTGGTCGAGCTAACCTCAGAAGATGTGGTATCTGAGTGCTGCCTACATAGCCCTGGTCATAGGGCCTCAAACCAATGTAGTTCAGACAAATTGAGAAGATTGGTCGATGATGAGATTGGTCATGTGTTGAAATGACGAGGGTAAGATGAGGATAAAATGATGCTACAGATGGTGTATTCTGTAGAATTGGTCGAGAGTCTTTCATCCTAGCAAGTTTCCATAGTCGTGATGGATATATGCTAAAAATGAATAGAAGTCGATTTATGCTTCAGCAAGTATTGGTTTATGCTTAACATAAATTGGGTCTAGTCGGTAGTTTCCATGTGTACTGGTGTCCATAGAAACTATGTGAAATGGTCTAGGATGATGTCAGCTGAAAATGATGAAAATGGCTGGGTTTGAGATGAGTCGCTAATTGATGTGGTTAAATGTGACCAAAGCGAAGAGAAAAGATGAAAGGCAAATCGCTCTTTCATTGACAAGGACCAGAAAGGAAGCATAGATAGGGGTTATTAGAACAAAAGCCCCGTTCATGCATTACGTCGTTGACCAGTGTTGAGTTAGAACGGTAATCGAATCACTTTGACATTAAAGTGAGCTCGAAGTCCCTTGAGCAGGTGGGAGGAAGAGGATAGGGTAACCCAGTCTAAGAGCAAGAATAACCTTGCCCCTTTTATAGGAGACCCTGAGACAACTACAAGCTAAGTCCGTGACTCATTTTTTTTTTTTTTTTTTTTTTGCAGGCAGATCGATGCGGGAAGCCTACATAGAGATGTCTTTTGATGTAGTGGTCATGTTGCGAAGCTGATCGATGCGAGAAGCTTCTAAAAAAAGTTGTTGTTTGTAGCGAGATTTAGTCATAGCCATCCTTCAAGGGAGTGGTCTATATTTTTGCTTAATAATGTTTGATAAGTTGGCCTAGCTGTCCTTCGAGGGATCAGTCTAGTAATACAGCAATGATAGTACAGCTGTCCTTCGAGGGAGCAGTCTGTCTTTTTGATTTTGACTTGATTTTGTGACCATGGATATGTTTTGACATCTTGATTTTGATTGTTTTTTTGATTAGAGTCATGGACAAGGCTGTAAAAGTTCAAGGATGCCCCTTTTTATTAGGACAAAGCATCCATGCATCATAAAAGGGTCGTAGAGGACTTGTTAAAGGGGAATAGGGTTGAAAGGGATGAGGGTTAAGATTACGAGGATTGCTCAAGGGACGAGCTCAAATTACGTGTTAAGTAGACGAGTACTCGACTAACAGAAGAATGATCGAAGATGCAGCGCATTAAGAGGCTCAGGTTCTGGCCATCTGTCGAGGGAAGACAGACGATAAGTCCCTGACCCATACTTGTGCATGATGATAAAAGGTCCAAGCCAATTGGGGGCGAATTTGCCTCGTTTACTTCTCTCCATATTGGTCACGTGCTGATTCTCTTTGAGGACGAGGTCTCCGATGTTGAAATCTCATTCTCGTAGATTTTTGTCATAGGCCCGCTTTATGCAACTTTGGTAGACATGGAGATGATTAAGGGCAGCAAGACGGCGCTCGTCGAGTAACTCAAGTTGAGCTAGGCGATCTTGACGAAAGTCGTCGTTGGAGAGAATGTCATGCAGGGAGATGCGGAGAGACGGGATCTGCACTTTGAGAGGTAAGACAGCCTCTATTCCGTACACGAGGGAGAAGGGAGTAGCACCCGTAGAGGTTCAGATGCTAGCATTGATTTCATAATTCGCCGACCTAGTGGTTATACGGATAGCATTGATTTCAAAAATGGGAGGTGAGGAAGGGGTCATGTCTTACTGGTGAGATGTTGACGTGTTTGAAGAGGAAGGAGTCGGGGTCTGGTCGAGAGTGTCCTCAAGGAGAAGAGTGTCTTTCTCCATATGGTGGCGGATGACGGCCTTGAGGGCACAGCAAGTCTCAGTGTCATGTCCTGGTGTACGATGATATAAACAAATTTTCGTATCGTCGAACCAGGAGGGCTTGGACCCGAGAGGTTGGAAAGGCTTGATGGGCGGAAGGGTTATGTCAGAAGTCTGGAGAAGTCAGCGCAATATCAATGAGTATGAGCCCAATAGAGGGTCCGTGCTATTTGATATGCACGAGGTTGGTGACTTTTGCTTAGGCGAGGTTAGAAGAGATTTCCGTACCACCTTATGGGTTGATGGCACGGTGACAGATGGAGACGGCTCTTTTTTGATGATTGGTACCGGCTTTTTAGGAGAGGGATGACTGGAGATAGGCAGAGGAAGCAAAGGAGGCAACGAGTTTTGGTTGAAGGTCAGAGTGGGAAGGATGCTGGTCAAGGTTGAAGGATGGGGGCCCAAAATGGATGGCAATGGTGACGGGGAAGGAGACGTTCATTTCTGTGGTCTGGCAGTCCTCTTCGACTTGGTTGGAAGAGTACTGCTGGTCGAGGTCTGGCCTAGGTCCACCTTCACTTGTGGGTGAGTGAGGGTGGAGACAGGACGAATGCCAAATGACTTGATGGGTTTAGACAAGGTAGATGCAAGTTTCGGTTTGGACGGGTTTGGTTGAGGTTTGAGAGTCTGGTCTTTGTCAAGAGTTTGACGAGATTCTGCCTTGGGAGGATTAGCAGCATGTGATGAGAGGGCGCAGGTATGTTGAAGGGCTTTAAGATGCTCCCACAACACCTGAGGCGTCACTTTCCTTGGAGGGAGAAGCGCGATTTTCTCCACTAACTGGGAAAATGGCTGAGAAGAAGATGTTGATGGTTGCGAGGTTGAAGACGAGATGGGTGTAGTGGTCTTAAATGCATGGTGTGGTGAAGTCATGACAGATTTAGATGAAGACGAAGTGGAGACAGGTTCTTCCCTGGGTGGAGAAGAATCCGAAAAGCGAGGCTCCCCGAGCGGGTAAAGGGCAGGGATGACGGTGCCCTCCACTTGCGGCTGAGGAGTAGGAAGGGTCGGGTCCTCCATAGGCAGTAGAATGGAGGATGGCGAGACCGGTGGTGCTGGTAAAGCCGAGGCATCCTCCAAAATGAGAGAGATCAATGGAGAACTAGCCGAGGAGAGAGGCTCGTCCACATGTGACGGACTGATTGATGGACTAACCTCTTGAGGTTGATTGGGGACTAAAGGAGAGACCGTATTGACTGTTCAAATATTGTGCTCATGATTGTCGTCAATTAAGGTCTGGACGTTGTTTTGAGTTGGCGGATGATTGGGGAAAGGTTGTTTTAAGATGTCAATGGCCTGATTAGGGGGTGCATTTGGATTGTCTAAGATGAGATCCCCCTTTTCAAGCATGTCTTGGATTATGTTCTTAAAGGTTTTGCAGTTTTCCGTGTCATGGCCCTTAACACGGTGGAAGCTGTAGAAGTCATGCTCCCTATACCACGCGGGAATAGCATGTGAGGGATCAAATTGTGGAAGAGGTCGGGCTTGAGGGAGATTGAGGACCCCCTGTTTAACAAGCTTGTCCAGCACAGATGCATATGATTCTCTGAGAGGAGTATATCGCCACTGCACGTATCTTTGCTGGAATTGGCGAGTAGCGCTCTGAGATGTGGATGGCTCAGGCTGATTGGTCGAGGAGGAGGAAGGCCTAACAACCACGGCATTAGCTGAAGCCTTGGATTTAGAATTGGATGATGATGGCTTGGCAGAGGAAGAGTCATTGGTCTTAGAGCTGGGATTCTTGTTCCGCAACTTGACTTTATTCTCCTCGATGGCACGCAACTCAAGTTTGCGAGCCATCGTGAAGGCTTCGTCAAAAGTGCAGAAGGTTTGAACCCTCAGGGTGGAAGAGATATGTCTGGCGCAGGCTTGGGAAAAGAGTTCAATAAGCTCGGCCTGGGGTAAGGAAAAGGAGAGTTGATTGATAAGGCCTCTCCATCGAGCAACGAAGTCGGCTATGGACTCATCCTCGAATTGCTAGATAGAAAAGAGGTCCATGATTGAGACCTTCTTGGTTATGTTGATGGAAAAGTGATCGAGGAAGAGCTGAGCCAATTGTGTGAATGAGAAGAGAGAATGGCTAGGAAGGGAGCTGTACTAGTCAAGTGCAGCACCTGAGAGAGACATAGGAAACGTGCGTAAGAGTAACGCATCATCATGGCCAATGAGGTAGCAGGCATGTATGAATGCCCACAAGTGTTGTTGTGGGTCTTCCTTGTTTTGAAAGCGAGAAAACTTCAGAAGCTCCCACTGGCTAGGATATGGTCTGATTGGGACAGAAGGATGAATGGGCTCGTTACAGATCTGCTCGTATGAAAGAGTGTTGCACGAGCCAGAAATAGAGGTCTCAAGACTGGTCATCTTGTCCATCAGCATTTTGATGATGTCTGCCGATGGATTGACAGGTAGCGCACCCCCTAAGTTGTAGGGCACTTAGAAGAGGCTAGGGGAGGTATGCGACATAGTCGGTTATACAATGTACGGATGACTAATCGCAAGGGCAGAGGTGGAGGCTAAAGGTGGTTGGGTAGAAGACATAGCTGGGCCCATTGTTGCCACGAGAGGTTGAACTGTGGTAACGGGGGCCAAGGGATATGAGGCCACCCTGGTGTTGATAGGGGCCAGGGTAGGCGGAATAGAGACGATAAGGTTTTGAAAAGGAGTGGATAGCGGTTGAGAGGGTTGAAGTTGACAGGGGGCCGGAACCCTGATGGAAGTGGGCCCAATGATAGAGGGAGAGGCCACACTTAGAGGATTGGTCAAAGTCTGAGTCTGGTCAGTGGTCAAAACGATGGCTCGAGTGTCCAAAGGTTGAACTACGGATGCTGTCGATACAGCCGTAGTTGCAGCAAGGGAGGTTGGCATTCCATAGATTGGATTGCCCAAGGAGTCTCGCATTTGGCTATGCGCGAGATAGTGTTGTAAGGCCTTGACGTTGAGGTCCAAGAATCGCTCAAAATCTTGGTCCCCTTCTTGGACAATGGGAGTCTGCGGCGGGGTTGGACGAATGGGAGTTCTTTCGGTCTCCGAGTTGAACTCCATTGTAGGCTTGGTCACGGATGGGGTGGACGGAAGTGGTTGACGGCTGGCGTGGTTGACAAGAGCCTTGGCTTGGCTACGAGTCAAAACCATGCAAGGCAAAGAAGGTTTAGGTTTCAGGAACTGTGTTGCTCAGTTTCAGAAAACCAGGATGGAGTCTTTGGCAGAGAAAGGACAGGTTTCAGGCTGCTGGTTTTGAAAAAAAGGACAGTGACAGAGACCGACGTCGATTTAAAAACCGATGTCAGTTAGAAAGATGGCCGACGTCGGTCAGATAACCAATGCCGGTAATAGATGGAGCCGACGTCGGTATTAGAACCGATGCTGGTGACAGGGGAAGCCGACGTCGGTGGCAGAACCGATGTCGGTGACTGTGTTTTCCAGAGAACCAAAAGGTTCTTGGAAAACAATGAAGAAGGCGTCCTCACTCACTCAAACAAACAGATGAGAAGAGGAAAATAGAGAGAGACACACAAGCCTAAGCGATAAATCCTAAGAATTAACCTTAGAAATTGTGGCTTATGCCTTAGATGGATGTTTGGAGAGATTGGCTGAAAAATGGGTCATAGAAGAAGGTGGTCTAAAGATGGTTTTAGGTGTTGTTTTAGGTGCTCAAAAATCTGTGTTAGGGTCTGGTATGTGGCCTGGTGCTAAGGAGCAAGCTCCCCTCACTTCACGATTCCAGTGGTTAGCTGGTCTCGCTTAGCCAAGATATACCTCGCCTAGAGTTTATCCTCCGCCAGAGAACGGAGTGGGCTTCCCTCTTGGTGATGAAATCCAAGTAGGGTCACCGGGACGGGTAAGGTATCCGCTGGGGGATGAAATCCCAGTCGGGCCTTGTCTCAAGTAAGTTTTATGTTCGTTTAGTGCATGTGGTTTGGTAGTGTAACATCAAGTGTCTACGGTTCATTCAATATGCGTCTAAGTTACTAGATGTGGACTAATGCAAGCACAAGCAGAAATGAAAGTGCAATACGTTTTAATGCCCAAGTCAAAATGTGATGTTTGTTATGAAGACAAGCTTGAGAAAGGGTTGAGAGTGTGATGTTTAGACTAGTCTAGAAATGCAAGGAAGAAAGATTCATTTTAGTCCTGCTTATAGTGTCATTGAGAAGAAGAGAAAGAGGAGAAAAGGTAAGAACCTAATGCTCCTAAATGAATGAAAATGAAAGGAACCCAAGAAGGCCTTAAGGGTCCCACCGGGCGTGCCAGAGATGTTTCTATTCAAAATTCGCTTTTAGATCTAAGAGAAAGAAGAAACTAAAAAAGTAATGGACAAGGCATGGGAAGTACCTGGATAAAGATTGCACACCGTAAATCCAGACGCTTGTGAGCACTCCTCTTTGGCTATGGAGGAATGACACCTGCAAGAAAAAAGGAAACTTGGACAAGAAAATGTTAGATGGATAGGCGGTGGGTTGCCAAGCAAGAGCTTGTTCCCAGAAGTGTGAAAACTTCCTTAAGGGAGGTCAACCCACTGTTAACAAACAGATAAAAGATCAAGAAAATACAGAATGGCAGAATACAAAAGTGACAAAGAAATTAGGAAGGAAAGAAAAGACAAAATGATTACCTGAAGGAGTTGTTGGGCTGAAGACAGTCACCGAGGTCAGAAATGTCACCGGCGTCGGTTATCTGATCTGCCGGCGTCGGCTACCCTGCCAACGTCAGTTGGGGAAGTGACCGGTGTCGGTCGGGGTTGTGGCCTGTAGTCGGGTCTGGGTTGCTTTCTGGACTGTGGACGGGTCTGGTTCGTGAACAAGGTCAAGACTGAGTTCGGGGATGGGTCTGAATGGACTGAGGAGTGGTCTTGCCCTGTACAGGGTCTTTTGTTGGCAAAAGGAGGATGAGGGAGTTGTCTGGGATTGGTATAAAAAGTGGGACAATGTGAGAGGAGGATGGACAGAGGACAGGTCCTAAGAAGGCTTTTTAGCCTCTCAGGGGGAAGGATAGAGAGAGTAAGAAGCAGCAGATAACTGAAAGCTTAAAGAAAAGAAATCAAATAACAGAGTCTGCTTACCTCTTTGCCTGCTGAATGAAGGGTTGAGAGAGCTGTTGTTGAAGCCACCGAGGATTTAGCAAGAAGAGAACTCTTGATGAAGAACCTTTGCACCTGTTGTTGTTGTTGCACGAGGTCCAAACGGAGAAGAGACGAAAGCCAAAACGCCAAGAGAGTTCAGTTTGCGAGCTCAAGGGTCCAGGGGGCTGCAACGGATGCAGAAAAGGGTAATGAAGGATGCCGACGCCGGCAGTTTCGCCGACGTCGGCCGAAGGGTCACCGACGTCGGCAGTCGCAGAATGGGGACAGAGGCTAAAAATAGCCTCTGCCCATTCTTGCACGCCGCCGAGCGAGGGGGTATGGGAAGAACAGTCACGAGGATGCCAAAATGGTCGTGGGGGGAAGATAATGAAGAGATTTGGCCTAATAAATGCTAGGGGGAAGGTGGAGGGATTCAAGGGAGGATCCAAGGTGGCAAGGGTAGGGTGGAAAGGGGGCCAAGGCCAAGGGTTAGGATAGGGGTTTAAGGCGAACAAGGGGGAGGACCAAGGTGCAGACACGTTTGCGGTGTCTACACTAGTATCAAAGATTTCATTCTTAACAGAGACTTGAGTAAAAATAGGGTTGGTTGGGAGACTAAATACATGGAGTATGACATATAGGTGAAGGTTACCAATTTTTTTGTGGGTAGGAAACTATGTTAACACATTGAAATATATGTGAAGGAAGAGAAAGAAGTGGTTTTGGCAGTGCAAGATGATCAACAAGCAGTTGCAACTATACCTCCTTTTAGATGGACCCAAGACATGGTGAAATTATTCTAAATAGGAGAATATCCTATGGGATTAAATATGAAAAGAATAATGTAATTTATACTAAAATACATTCCATATATCTTGTTTTATGGGGTACTCTTCAATAAATACCTTGATGGCATTCTTTTGAGGTGTGTAGAGACTAGTCAAATTGACAAGCTTCTAGGTCAGTTTCATGATGGGCCTATAGAAGGGCACTTTGTAACAAATAACATAGCCTCAAGGATAATAAGGTTATGATATTTTATCTAATATTATTTATTTATTCTCATACTTGGGGTTAGGAGTTCCAAATATGTGTTATGTTCACAGGCAAGTAAAGACTAGTTGCCTTGCCTCTTAAGCTTATCCAAGTAGAGTGGCCATTCATGTAGTGGGGTTTAGAATTTGTAGGTATGATTCATCCCTCATCTAGTGTAGGGAATAAGTTGGTTTTTAATACTACTAATTACTTTACAAGGTGTGTGGAGGCAACTATACTTAAGGAATCAAATGAGAACTTAGTCTTGGAGTTCTATGATAACCTAATGACTAGATTTGGGGTCCCCTTCACCATCATATCAGACACTGCATTAGCCTTCAGTAGTGAAAAGGTCAGTGAGTGGGATATTAATCATGGTATATACATCAGTTATTAAACTAATTAATATCCATAGGGCAATGGACTAGAAGATTCAACTAACAAGAATTTGATTAGGATCATAAGAAAAGCAATGGAGGATAACCAAAGGGAGTGGCATACCAAGCTAAGGAATACCTTATGGGAAGATAGGATTACTCAAAATATGTCTAACGGTCACTCACCATATATTATTTTCTATGGAATATAAGCAAGAATTCCCATATCATTTGATTTGTTAGCCCTGGAACTTGCACACCAACTTGAATTCATGGAGAGTGATGCAATGGAGGTGAGGATGAAAGAATTGAGGGAGTTGGAAGATGAAAAGGGATGATTATATGCATATAATGTGGTCCAACTAAGACCAATTAAAAATATCATTTGACAAGATAGACTCTTTAAATACCTTCCAATAAGGTGACATTGTACTTAAGTGGGATGAGGACTGTGCCAAGCTAGGTAGGCATTCAAAATTTGATAGTCTTTGGAGTAGACCATATGTCATTACCAATTGAAAATAAAATATGACTTTCAATTGTCTAAAATGAGTGGTGAGGAATTCCATATACCATATCAATGTGGTGTTACTCAATTATTTTTATTAGAATCATAAATCTATCTTGTATATAATAGTTAGTTTTCTTCCTCCATGTGTTGCAGCACATGCTTTACTAGTTGCTTGTCTATTGTGTGTCCTTTTTATGATTCTTGTATCTTTTTATGTGTCTTGTTGAGTTTTTTCAATCCTTGAGGTCTGAAAGGTATTAGTCATGAATTGATATTTTATTCAAAGAGTCTTCACCTAGGCATGAGTGATAGGCAAAGAGAATATGGGTCCTCTTGACCAGTAGGTAGGTCAAACCTTCACCAGTAATGTTGACTACTTTCTACCCCTAGGATTAAAAATGATTAAAAACATGCATTATAACCCAAAACATCACTTTTAGTCACACTTATTATTCTTCTTTAAGTGTTAAAGCAATCCAAAGGAGGATCATTGGTCATCATATCAGGATATAGATTCAAGTATTTTGAGCATGTCAAGGAATACCATGATAGTTATATTCTCAACCTATATGAGATTTTGTCATTTTTTCTATTTGTGTTTAGTCATATGTGATGATTTATAACATTCATTAGGGTGAGATCAATGGTCTATTTTTGCTCATGATGAAGATGACTCAATATTTGTAACTGATGACCCTATCATGAATCCATTTAGTTTGAAGAGGTATGGCTTGATCATAAGTATTAAGGATGTTATAAATATATATGGTAACCTAATTTAGGTATTTATCATGTTCTAAGGTCTTTAAATAGGTATTGAATTGATCTCCATATGAAGCATCCACTTGAAGCCATGTATATTGTCTTAAAGGGGGTATTTAGATGATGTTATTTGACCTCAAAATGAAACTAAAACCATAAATTATGTTTGATGAGCTATGGCTTGATCATAACTATTAAGGATGCTATAAATACATATGGTAGCCTAATTTAGGTATTTATCATGGTCTAAGGTCTTTCAATAGGTATTGAAGTGATCTCTATTTGAATCCTCCACTTGAAGCCATATATATTATCTTAAAGGGGGTGTTTAGGTGATGTTATTTGAACTCAAAATTCCATTGAAACCATTAATTATGTCTTAAAAATCCTCCATGAATTCCATAATGCCATGATCAAACTGTTTCATATGCTAAGGGTGCCTTCTCACAAGTCAAAGATATTTATTTGTAACTAAATGGGCCCACACATTTGAAAATGTGTCCCTTCAACTTCCTAAACTATACCATGTGTTTTGAAATATTTTTTGACCCCTATTTTCCCTCCTACTCACCAATGATGATTCATGGTCTAAAAATATGAGAAAACATAGGAATCTAGTGTTTTGAAAGAGTTCTCAGATAAGTATGGATACATACAATATAAATTCGGTTAGATGGAGTCAATGATATACAAAATAAGTTCAACACAAGCATTAGGTGAAGGGATTTAGGTGATTCATATCTAAAATAGCCAAAAATGGGTCCATTTCCTCTACCAAGCTCTTTAGAATCCATGGATAACACTTCAGGTTTATGCTCAATTTGTATAGGAGAGAGAAGGTGAGGGTCCAAAATCTTGGCCAAAGGAAGGGGATATTATGGAATTCCAATCTTGGGAATTGGTTTTAAGATTATTCCTTAGTGTTTTATGAATAAACATTAATAAGTTAAGTAATCTGGTTTACCTTCTTCATCTGCACAGTGCCAAAAAAGGGAATAATTTCAATGCATTATTAGTTAGTTTGATGAAACTAGTGGATATTCATGTCTTCTCCAGTTCTTAAAAGGCCTTCTATGACATCCTCCACCATCAATTCACATGTGTGGGCCTATAGGAGCAAGAAATGCCCAAGCTACCACTATCTATAGACTATAAACAGGATTCCATTGATGAAAAAGGATATTCAATACATATGTCTAAGAATGAAATTTTTTTTGAGGTTAAATGATGGTGTCTTAAAGTTGTTAAAATCTCCTTAGTTAAAGTTGAATGGTCATATTGACCTCAACTACCATAAGATATCACCTCTACATGTTTGGGTTTCATTGCAAGGAAGGACAATGTGTTGATGATGATGGATGTTTAATGCCATCTAAATACCATAAAATCAAAAAATTAGTATTATATTCATATGAAAATGTCCTTATTTTAGGATGATCAAACCTCATTATATCCCTCACAGACCAAGAAACTATTAACTATCCCTCTAATGCCTTCACAATCTTGTTTAGTAGAAGTTAAGGTTGTTTAGTAGAATTTGAGGTATTTAGAGAGTCCCAAGTTTCTATTTATCACTACATATGTCTTATTGATGACCTCCAAGTGTCTTGATATGTTAATTATGTGATAACATATGGCTAGGGTAATTGTATATATATCATCTTGGGTATGAGTCAATATTTGAATTCAAGCCCTCAAAAAACCTCTATCAGATGATGGTCTCATCACTATCAACTTACCTTATAATAGGCTCTGATTTCTAGGTTTAAAGCTCCATGTGAAATTAAAACCATCATCCACATGTTTTAACCCCCTACCCAATCCCAAGGCATAGAAAAAAGTTCTAAATACCCCATAAGGATATCAAGTGCCATTGGTACTATGAGAAAATGGACCTATGCAACTGTAATCCCTATTAAGAAAGCATAATCATCACCTATTGGAGATAGCTCAAATATACCCTTTAAATCCTTTGAAAACCAATATATGTAGATGAGTCTCAAATTTTAGGAAGAGCCATGTATTATGAATATGTCTATTTTAAGGGGATGGATTTGGATTCAAGTAATACCATTGGGGTCTCAAACATGACATGAAAACAAAAGTTTACTCAGGGACATACTTAAAATCCCTCTTGATAGTTAATGCATCTAAGTTATATACCTACAAGACTATAAAAATTATATCCTTAACCTTGATCATTAGATGATATATGCATATAAGGAGATAAATTAGATTAATATGGTGGTCAAAACATAGATATCATGTTACCAAAGGCAAGGAAACATGAAGGTGTATAAAATGTTAGAGGTACAATCATTGAGAGGGGGGTGAATTAGTAATGCTAGATATTTAATCCAATTCCAAAAACTTTAAATCCTTAACCATTCAACACATATAATCATGAAGCATACACATCATTCATAACAATGAACATGTATAATAATACAAGATCAAGCACAAAACACATGATATATGTGGGAAACCATCTTGGGGGATAAAACCCACTAAACCCTACAATATGAAATATAATCCTATAATAACAATATCTAACATTTATACCATCACTAACTGATCAAATAACACCCATATCTTAGTTTAGTGAGACACCAATCCCACAAGGAGATACTGCCCCTGTCTAGTTGAGCACCCATAACAACTAGACCTTTAGCAAGCTTTACCTTGTAAGAAGGAACCAACCACTTAAGAAACCAAGCACCCACCCAACTACCTTGAAATTATCTCCACATATAATCTAATATCTTCTACACCTGATGATGGACTTCTCTTACTTGCACTCTTTCCCCTTTACACTCTCACAAACTTGCACACATAAAAAATGCATCCAAAACACCTTTTTGGATTACTCTTCACTTATAAGCACATACATAATAATAAAAAATACAAAAACTATATCAAAAAAACAACAACATGATATGTAGGTCATGCACACAATCCTCAACCTGCTTTGCTTTTCAATCCATCCACTAAGCATACTCACTCAATCTGCCTCTAGGGATTACTCACTCAATTTCCCTCTTCTAGGCTTATTAGGTCTAATGACCTATGTGTTTAACTTCATCACCTTGATTAGATAAACATGAATAATCCTTTTTTTCTCTCTTATGGTCCTCACCAACCTATATTTACTCTTTCAAAGGTTTTCTCCTTCACTCGATATCACATCTAATCAACTCTTTACTCACAAGTTTATAAACCATTGCCTTGGTCTCCATTCTTTATAGTCTTCATGAATATCAAATTCTAGGTCAGCCATTATAATTTACTTAACCCTTAATACTTCTATCATTCTAACACATAGCTCAATACTATCCTCATAGATCATCCATAACATCTATGGGTCACACTTAAATTGTTATGTCTTTCGATTAGGCCTTAGTATCCCTTATAGGTCTCATGGATAACTATTACTCATTTTAGCACTTAATTAAGCAAATTAATAATATAATATCACTTTAAAATACATGTTTTCACTCCATATAAACTCTAAGACATCTTCAAATGAATACATCCTCTAAAACACTCTTTTGCTAAAGCACAAATTGCTCAAACACTATTCTATATGAAAGAACACCAAGAATGAACAAATAGCCAAATTTGAGGCTCCATAACTACACTTTTAAAAACATTCATACATTTTAATAAACATTTATAGATTTACCTTGAATTCCTATTCAACTTTATTTTTTACACCATCATGAGATTCATCTTGGATCAAAATATATAGCTCAAAATCTACAGTTTAGTTTTACTTCATTAATTTGAATATTCAAATTCCAATGGTCACTGTGTAAATACTAAACATTGGACACTCTAACCTCATCGCATGCTCCCTAGAAACTTTGAACAAATACACACCATTGATCTCTTCAGAAGTCTTCTAACTTTAACCTACAATCGCTCACCATTGATCTTAGATCCTCGCTTCCATAATCATGCCACTTGGTAGCTCTACATGACTTCTGTGCACATTCACTATTTGACTTAATTCACTCTATCGATTTCCATTTGTATGAAAACTCATCATCATGTGTCATTGATCTTCTATCAACTTAATGAGATTGAGACACTTGTCAGTAACATGTGTAATCTTAGAAACCTTTGATAGTTTGACTTAACACGCACCATTGATCTCTATCTAAAAATATCATGTACACTTTTAGATCCTTATTTGGTTAGATAAATTGTTCACCATTAGATATGATCTGATTCAATGCTTGTTGTAGATCATAGATGTCACAAATTTGATTAAGTATGGGAATTTACTAAATTCTATTTGAGAAGCCAACTTTACACCTTAATAAATTTTTCTACGCTCCATATATAGACCTAAAATTTAAACCATATGATATTATCACATATGGGAATCCATCCATGTATCAAAATTCTCCTAAAACCTTCACACATGAGAAATATTACATCATCAAGCTGCTTACTTAGTCTTGTCTATCAAGATGACTACTTAATCTTAGATATTCATATGATTGTTCTGATGACTTCCTTTCACTTCCATAAGCACTCTAAGCACTCATAACACCCCATAGGGTCTTTGAAACATGTCCATACCATCAATATCATCCATCAATTTCCTTAATAAGTCATTTACTCTCCAACTATCAATTTGATCACTTTGTCATTAATGCACTATTACCACATGCTTTCTTTGACATCAATGACAACCAAACATCAATGACTATGCTCAACAATCTCCCCCTTTATAATTGATGTCAAAACACACTCAAAATGATTTCTTACTCATTTTAACTTCTTCATTTTGATCTTTCTCCCCCTTTGACATTAATGACAAAGGGTCTCTTCCTCAACATGCCAACAATCATTCCTTAACATCATGTATGCATTTAAGTACTATTTAATATGCTTAGTATACTTACATAATTTCAACCATATGAATAAATTTCTCCCCCTTTGACATGAATCAATCTAATCTTGGACATCTCTGATCTTCAAGCCTGATAAACTACTCCTAGAGTTTATAAATCTCCCCTTAACATCATGCACATCTTCTTCAAGCCTTTTAAACTATCTGAGTTAGCTCCCCCTAACTCCATGGCATATACAACTTGTCATCTACATAATTCTAATAAAATATTAATGATATAAAATATATGACAACACATTCTCCTCATACTCCATATAAACCTTGTCTTAAATCTTCATTATTTGATCAATCAATTTAAGCAATTGACAAGTTCTTACCTTTAAGACCAAAAATCCTGAGCACGCCTTGAGCACATTTAAACAAGATCAACATACCTTTTTATGCAATAAAATATCTTTAAAACTCACAATCCTTGATTAGACACTTGGAAATATCCATTCTCTACCTACAGACCTTTAGAACCAAAATTTTCATTCTTTACCATTTGACCAACTAGACCATCCTTCATATTTGATCAAAATTTTGACTTTAGGATCACTATTTTTGAAAATATCTTATCATGTCCTTCCATAGTAAACCAACACATAGTCTTATGGATTTTCTTGTCCTACAACATCTACCAAAGATCAACTAGCATCCACCATGCTTTCTCTTACTTGTCAAGTGTCTCCTTGAAGCCTAGATAAAGACACCCTAACCCACAATGTCTTAGAACAATGTGAAACCAAGATTTTTCCACAAATTCTCATATTCCTTATCCTCCTTAGTCATCTAAAACTGATAGTTCTTATGCTTAAGAGAAAAAACTTGATCATCTACTACAATATTCTCTTTCTCTTCTAAGCTTGAATTGATAATACATATAGACAATAAATAGTCATGACATACCTTTTCAAGTAAAGAAAGAACCTAATCATTGGGCATTGACAACTAATGTTCTTTGCATAAAACATGATAAAAAATATTAGGATGTTCACTTGTATCCATACACACCATAGAACTAGTCTCAATTAACACCTTGGGATTCTCCTTGATCTTGATCTCTTTATTCCCAACAAGAGCAAATAATGATATCTCCTAATTCTCTTCAACCTCTGTAGCATTCTCTACTTCAACAAAAAAAATTAATTGGACCTATATACTCATTATGACTCCCAATTTTTATCTTTGGTTTCCATAAGTTAGGTTATCTTCTTCCTTGCACTCTAAGAGTTTGATTGAACATATTTTGTTTTGATGGCCTTTGCTTGCAGAACCTAGTAATGTGACCAATCTCCTCATAGTTTTATAAAACCACTCTTCTTTAAGGAAACTCAACTTGCCTCACTTTATTTGGAAAATGTTTTGAAAAGTTTCCCACATCATGATAGTTGAAGCATTCAACTTTGATCATGTTATTTGATTGATGATTCCATTCATTCTCAACAGGTCTTCTACACTCTTTAGCCCTATGACCAAATTGATTAAAAGTATAGCAAAAACCATTAAAATTTTCATACCTTAGAGCATTTGGTTGTCTAATCTAATTTATCCTCATCATACCAACACCTTCATTCCTTGACTGATGATTGATCTTCAAGGTCTAATTTTCCTTGTTCACATTGATCTTTATCTTGTCTTGAACTACATTCTTTTATTCTTCTTTGTAACCAAGCTTAGTTCTATCATTAACATGTTTTTGACTATTAAGAATGTTGTCTAGATCACTTGAGCTCTTTTCAAACATCATATATGACTTCATATTAATAGTAATCTTTTCTAACTCAATTTTCATTGACTCATTTTCAATCACAGAACTTCAACACTCATCTTCTTTAGCTTTCAATTTTTTAGATAGGATTTATAATTGACAACTGAGATGATTGACTATATCTTCATGATCCTTGGTGTTTTCATTCATTCTTGCATCAAACACACTAAATTTCTCTTCATATTATTTTATTTGAGACTTCATTTTCTTGTTAATCTTCTTCTCAATCATTAGTTCTTCATGAGCATTCCTCAATTTAGTCTCAAGTCCTCCCTATCTTCTTCATTATTTGTATCACTCCAAGTAGACTCTTTTTTATATGAGCAACTTCCTTCCTCAGCCATGTATAGGCCTTCATATTTAATATCAAACTCAGAATCACTATCTTCAATCTCATCTGATGAGTTGTAGTCTTTATTTGTGTAGAGACCCTTCTTGTTCTTGAAGGACTTCTTGTTGTTGTCATACTTTTTGAATCCTTTCTTCCTCTTATCAAACATGAATGTCTTCTTGCCTTCATATTGGCTTTCACCATTCTCTTCATCATCATTATTCTTATGCTTATGAGGGAACTTTTTAGAAAAGTGTCCTACTTATCCATAATTGAAACATGTGAAGGGTAGTTTACTATTATACTTACTTGATCCTATATTTAATTTACTTGTAAACAAAGCTATTAGTTCATCATCAGATATCTCATCATGCTTGACTTCCTTATCTTGAGTTCTTTTCTTATTTGGATTCATTTATATCTTGAATGTTTCTTCCTCCTTTGGTAGTTTGTCATCATTGACTCTCATCTCAAAGGTAGTAAGGATGCCAGGCAATTCATCCATCTTCATCTGAGTAAGATCATGATTTTATTATATAATAGACACTTTAGAATCAAAATTGAGGGAGAGAGATATTAATACCTTTTGTATTATAGTAGCTTCTTTCTAGATTCCCTCTAAGACCTCTAATAATTTTCATAATCTCATCAACTCTCTACAAAAAGGATGCCACATAATCTTCTTCCTTCATCTTGAGACTCTCAAATTATCTTTAGTGAGTCTACAACTTGGCCAAATTAACCTTTGAATCCCATTCATAAATGATCTGTAATTTGTCCCATATCTCTTTGGTAGATTTACAATGGATTAACTTAGTGAACATAGTCTCTAAAAGACCACAAGTGATGGCATTCATTGACTTAAAATTTCTCTCATAGAGATTCTTATCAACTGCACTAGTTGAAGGGGTTGAGGGTGTTGAATATCCATACACAATAGATTGCCAAATGTCAAACCCTATTGATGTGATGTAGGTATTCATCCTCACACTATAAAAAACATAATTGGACCCATTAACCATTTTTGATTTATTTTTAGAGAAACCCTACATCTATTTACTTTTTTTATTGTACCTTGGATCACCTTCAAGTGGTTAAACTTGCAAAGAATGTCCTGCTCTGATACCAATTATTAGAGGTACAATCACTAAGGGAGGGGGGTGATTTTGTGATGCTAGATATTTAGTCTAATTACAAACCCTTTAAACACTTAACCATTAAACACATAAAATCATAAATCATACACATCATTCATAATAATGAACATGGAAGATAAAACAAGATCAAGCACAAAACACATGATATATTTGGGAAACCCTCTTGAGGGATAAAACCCACTAAACCCTACAAGATGGAATACAATCCTATAATAATAAGATCTAAAATTTAAACCAACACCAACTGATCAAGGAACATCCATCCCTTAGTTTAGTGAGACACCAATTCCACAAGGAGATACTACCCCTGTCTAGCTGAGCACCCACAATAACTAGACCTTTAACAAGCTTTATATTGTAAGGAAGAACCAACCCCATGGGCAATAAAGAACCAACCCAAATACCTTGAATTAATATCCACCTATAAAATAATGTCTTCTACACCTGATTATGGACTTCTCTTACTTTCACTCTTTCCCCTTTACACTCTCACAAACTTGCACACACAAGCAATGCATCTAAAACACCCTTTTGGATCACTCTTCACTTTTTAGCACATACACAATAAAAAAACCTAAAAAAATATAAAAACATAAAAAAAATGATCTATATGTCATGCACACAATCCTCAACCTACTCTACTCTTCAATCCATCCACTAAGCACACTCACTCAATTAACCTCTAAGGCTTATTCACTCAATCTTCCTCTTCTAGGCTTATTAAGTTTAATGACCTATGTGTTCACCTTGATCAGTTAAACATGATTGATCCTCTTTTCTCTCTTATGGTCCTCAATAACATGTACCTTCTCTTTCAAAGGTTTTCTCCTTCATTCAATATCACATCTGCTCAACTCTTCACTCATAAGTCTATAAACCATTGTCTTGATCTCCACTCTTTATAGAGTCTTCATGAATATCAAATTATAGGTCAACCATTATACTTTCATTAACCCTTAAGACTTATATTATGCTAACACATAACTCAATACTATCCTCACAGGTTGGCCATGGCATTTATGGGTCACACTTAAGCTATTACACCTTTTAATTAGGCCGTAGTAGCCCTTATAGGTCTCATGGAGACCTATTACTCATTTTATCACTTCATTAATAAAATTAATAATATAATATCACTTTAAAATGCATGGGTCCACTCCATATAACCTCTAAGACATCTTTAAATTAATACATCCACCAAAACACTCTTCTACGAAAGCACAAATTGCTCAAACACTATTATGTATGTAAGACTACTAAGAATGAATAAATAGTCAAATTTTAATCTCCATAGCTACACCTTTAAAAAAATTAAAACATTTTAATAAAAAAAATTTGATTCACCTTGAAGTCCTCTTCAAATTTGATTTTTACACCACCATAAAATTCATCTTGGATCAAAAGATATAGCTCAAAATATACAGACTAGTTTTCCTTCATTAATCTGAATATTCAAATTCCAATGATCACTATGTAAATAATAAACATCAAAAAAATTGACATCATATCATGCTCCATGGAAAATTTGAAAAAATATTCACTTTTGATCTCTTCATAAGTCTCCTGACTTTAACCTGTAATCACTCACTATTGATCTTAGATCCTCACTTCTATGATCGTACCACTTGGTATCTTTGCATGTCTTCTATACACATTAACTATTTGACTCAATGTGCTCCATCAATATCAATCTATAAAAACACTTTTGTGTCATTGACCTTCTATCAACTTAACAAGATTGAGGCACTTATCACTAGCACATGCAATCTCAAGAACCTTTGATAATTTGACTCCATACATGCCATTGATCTCTATCTGATCAGATCATGCACTCCTTTGGATCCTTATCTAGTTAGATAAATTGATCACAATTAGATCTTTGATATGATTCAACACTTTTCATAGATCTTTGATATCACAAATTTGGCCAAGTATGGGAACTTAGTAAGTTATGTCTAAGAATCCAACTTTGCATCTTAATAATTTTTTCTACGCTCCATGTATAGACCTAAAATTTAAACCATATGCTATTATCACATAGGGGAATCCATACATGTATCAAATTTTTCCTAAAACCTTTACACATTTGAAATATGATGTCATCAAATTACTTACTCAGCCTTGTCTATCAAGATGACTACTTGATCTTAGACATTCATATGACTATTATGATGAATTCCTTTCACTTCCATAAGTAGTCCAAGCACTCATAACACCCCATAGGGTCTTTAAAACATGTCCATACCATCAATATCATCCATAAATTACCTCACTAAGTCAAACACTCTCTAAACCATCAATCTGATTAGTTTGTCATTAATGCACTAATACCACATGCTTTCTTTGACATCAATGACTATGATCAACAAAAAATGGGATAAGACAAGCACATACAGTAAGCCAAGGTTGCCTAATTATTGGGGGTGCCAAATTGGTATGAATGGTAGGATCAATAGACATGTAAAAATATAAATCTAAAGTGATGATGACATATAAACTCCTTAAGATTTTACATGATGGTTCCATTGAGTAAGGAAGCTGCCTAGTCTGAGCTAAACATCCATGACATATAGAGCTCAGTATGTGATTATGTAAAAGTGTTGTTGGAAAAGTTGGGAAGGAAAAACCTCAAAGGCTAGATTCAAAACTTGAAAACATGTCATTTGAGTCTTGAATCCATCATTTTAAAGGAGTAAAGGGGCTACTTGGAACTTCATCACTGACTATTACAAGCATATATATTGGAAAATGATGGTTAAAGAAAGCTTAAGAAAGAAAAGGGTTGATATGATGGTCTAAGCAGATAAGGGAAAGTGTAGAAGATGGAGACTAGACTGAGGATTATGTTATGATAGCATTAAGGTTACAAATACACCTACAGGTGAGTAGAGGTCCCAAAGCCCAGTCTAAGCTACAAGGCCTAAAGCCTCCCTTGGGTCTCAAGATCACACCTCTACCTCAATAAAAGGTATAAAACCCCAAAATAGATTCAAAATCCATGAGAGGGTGTGTGATGTTGCTATGGGTCCTTTATGAGGTGTTTTAAGTAGGGGAATATAAAGAGATATCTCCCTCTCAATATCCACTATTATAAAACATGTTGAGTTGTCACTTTCAATAGTCATATATTTCATCACAAAAGGACTCAGAACTAGTGATATTAAGGGGAGTTGAGAACCCCTATAGACTCAAGGTCCATAAAGGAAAGAGTGGGATTCAGGGACCCAACTCTATGAACAAACCTTAACACTGTAACCTATACAAACTTCTTGGCAAGGAACTCGAAGCACACCATCTTTCATTCATATCTCACTATATAGTTTTCATGGGACCTAGGGTTATTTAGGATATTTAAAGGTGGGGTAAATGTCCATGTTAATAAGTTTGGTTTGAAGGTCCATACTCTATGAACCATGGTTAAGATGGTGGACCTTCAAAATCCTCCTTAAACCTTGGTTTAGACTTGATGAAGAAATTACACCTCCAAATGTATCCAAATAAGGTAATTAGGATATGAAACAATCCTAATGGTCTTCCCAAGTCATCTAAGCACCTAGATTCTCTACTAATTATCACATGTAGGGTATGTATTGTATGGATCAGGACTAAAATAGCCAATATAAGCCTATATACCTGAAGTTGAGAGGGATTTACATATCTCTTTTGTTCTTAAGGAGGGATAGGTATCTTAAGGTCTCAAATAAT
Source organism: Torreya grandis (assembly GCA_037957365.1). NCBI lineage: Eukaryota > Viridiplantae > Streptophyta > Pinopsida > Cupressales > Taxaceae > Torreya > Torreya grandis. The sequence goes on from JARHVA010000109.1 coordinate 3,634,676, forward strand.
TACATGGTGTCCACCTACAAGGGATTCCATGTCTAATAACCACTTGCAGGAAGGACTAGGTGCTTAAATGAAAGACTATGTACACACAAAGAGGAGGTAAATGTCTTGATCAAGCCAAAATAGATACTATAAATACCCTAAAGGGTGAATTTCATGTTAGGAAAGGTGTCTAAGTGTTTCAAAACTCCAAATTAGGGTCAAAACTTAGAAACCTCACATTCAAGCTTGTTGATCTAACACCTTCCTTAAGGTAATGCCACTTGAAGTCTAGAACAGAGGATAAAATAGGATTAGATGACATATCATACCATCATAGATATGTTTATCATGTTGTTTTAGGTGTGTTATCTACTTTGGTTTATAGAGGAGAGGTCATAATTGGTCACTTTGACTTGAAAGTACCTTAGGACTACTCAAAAAGCACATTTCTCATTAGAGGGGTAATTTGACAAGCTCATTACTATACATAACAATTTCATGGGGAGTTAAGAATTTTGGGAGATTTGATGAGTCTTATCTATATTATATTAGTGTCATTACTTTTAGAGATTAAGGTCCTAACATTTATGAATCATTTGTAAGAGTCCAACACCCCCTTAAACCTCCCTAAAAACCTAATAAGGACCTGATTGGGAAGATATTAGATAAAATGCATCCAAATTCATTGGTATAACCTGATAAACACTTGGATCCTATAGTACACTTTCAAGCGATCCCATCCATGGCACTAGTTTGTATGGACTATTGTGTGAACCCCTTAAAAATTTTAATTTTACAAGGTTTTGAGTATAAAATGAGGTGAAAGACTTGGTCAAGAGTTTAAAATCATTGTATAATGTACTATTAGACATGTTTCATCATCTAAAATCATGATAAACTCACAATTCTTCCTAAAAATGTTCATATAAATATGTGTCAAGTAGGTAATATAAATATTCTAAAGGGAGGTGACCTAGTCATCTAAACAAGGAAAAATTGTAGGTGTAAGTTGATTAAAGAAAATAATTATTGGTATATTAGGTTGGCTCAAATGGGAAGCAATCTCACTTAGTCATCTTAAAGATCTCATTCAGTCCTTACAACTATCCAAGTAGCAAATAGGCAAGAGACTAGGCTACTTGTCTATAGGCCTACATAATCAATAAGAGGGAGATGTTAATGAGTATAGAAGGATAATATGGAATTAATTAATTATCATGAAACCATTTAAATATCTCCTAAGGTGATAAAAATCCACATCCATGGCCATTATGAAGGATTTAGACAGTTTCTTGAACATAGTCAATATGCAAGAAAGAGGTGACCACTAAATGCTTCATGGAAGAGGCCTAATTTAACCCTTTAAATTATTTTTAAATATTATAAGGAGAGGTAATTAACCAAGGTCAGAATTAATATGCTCTTCATGGATCAACCTTGGATAAAAATAGACTCTAACACCCCACAGATGATATTTCAAGACACCAATCAACCTAGGCAATGCATGGAAGAGTGTGGAGGCTACTTGTAACTACAAATTGAAGGGATTATGGTCATTTATGACCCATTAATGTTATTCCTATGCCACATTATATATTATACATGTTCATTATTATATATATTTAGGCCTTAAGGCTATTTAAACTATCTCTCAATTGGGTGTAATGAAACTCTACCAACTTGTATCTTGAGAACCTTGAGGATCAATAAAGAAAGGACTATTGACATGTTTATTTTCTAGAATTAGTGTGTTATGGTTTGTTAATTTTTATAAAGTGTGATGTTCATCATATTTTTCAAGTCCTCACCTTCACCTATTTTTTATAATGTCATCTTATGCAGGTCATTTGGTGTGTTAAAGTGTGGTAGTTGTGTTGAAGAGTAAGTTGGTTGATAGTGTCTCAAGTAGACCTATTCTCCATTACCTTCAAGTTATAAGCATCCACCATAGCCTTTACATGAAGTATTCACGTTTTGGAGTTTATTAGGAAGTTTTTTTAAGTCATAGTTATTCACTTGATTCATAAAGTGTTTTTTGGAGATCAGTTAGAGTGGATAGATCAATATTGGTGCATCACCATATTTAGAATAGGTTTAATTTTCATGTTTTTACCCTGTCCATTTTCACCCTAATAATTATTAGGTATTATAAATAGATCTCAAAATTATGTACAATGGGATATAGCCCATAAAACTAGAGTTTTGGTCCTTGTATAGGTCATTGATAGCCTTTGGTCCAATCTCATGTTACCCCAAACTTGGAGAGAACTAAACCATCATCTCCTAAGGGTGTAGTTTGGAGTGTTAAAACTAGGATCAAAACATTGTAGATCACTATACTCCCAATCAAATATATCAACAAACTATTTACATAACTCAATAAATGAAAGTCTCTTTTTCTTATTACATAGCTTTCCAAGTGTTATAAGTTTATCTTTGAATATGGCGATCCTCTCATAATTCTCTTGCTTATTAGATATACTTATCTTCTCTTTCTTCATTTTATCATCATCATTTAAAATTCTTTCAAGTGTCACTATACCTTTAGGAAGTTTGATTGACCTTAATTATACAATATAATCACCATATTTATGCTACAACTTATACTAACTTTTTGAATAAAACTTAGCTTTTTCTTGGAGAAAGTATGTTATTTGTTTCTCACTATCAAATACTTTCCAATTAGCATCATTATTAGGAATTCAATTCCTTACCACTACCTTGATATGTGGTTAACATATTGAGTTATTGACATCATCAAGGATATAAAATATAGCTCTAATTTTAGCTAACCTATCAACATGATTATTCTCTTAGAATGGAATGGATTGTATATTGAAATCCTCAAAATCATCCATAATATCTCACATCCTATGTTTGTAGGAATTTAACAAGGATTTATTTGTTACATTTTTTCCCTTTACTTGATGAAAAACTAGATCACTATCACCAAACACTTGTAATCACTTTGCTCTTATTTTCCTAGCCCATTGGAGGCCATGTACACATGATTCATACTTTATTACATTGAAATATCTATATTAAATTTATTTATATGGATAAAACAATATTGTACCACTTCATGCACCAATATTGCATCTAGATACATCAAATAATAGTTTCCATAGACCATCCATGGGCTCACTAGGCTTGACTAAATTTGGAATGAAAGAACTTCCTTATGTAATAAATACACTTTAATGCTACTTCTTCCATGAAAATATATGATAATATTCATGATGATCAGTCCCCCACTCATCAAGAAAGAGGTCAGGTATGCCTTCAATGAAAGAAGTTAGTTCTTGATCAACATGAAGGTCTCCTTCATCAAGGATAATGCAATTAACATTCGAGACTTTAGGCACAAAAGATTATATGTGGCTCTTCATAATTGGTTTTGATTCTATCTTGACTTTGGTACCATACCTAGTCCTAAAATCCATATAAGACCAATTTTATGATAGATATACCCAATCTTGGTCGTAAGCTCCCCTAGATAGACATAGGGAAAAGTGAGGTGGTAGGTATATTATAACAATATCTTGGGGAATTGAAAAAGTGGTAGGTTAATTTCAGACCTTTGATGATACCTATAGTTTTGGTGGTTGTCCCATCCAATTTTAAAACTCCTTTGTGATTGGCTCATATTTTAGACTTAGCTTATTAGCCTCTTGCTTAGGAATTATAGAGGTAATAATACCACTATAAATCATACAATTGTGAATCAGTGACTCACCTATAATTATATAAATGAGGAGGCTTATCACTTTTGACTTGTTTCCCTCCTTTAAGCTGAGTTCATTCATGAGGATTGCTTTCTCTTTCATTACTGATCTAGTTGGAAGCTTAAAGTTATATAGCTCTTTTTGAAGTAGATATTTTTTTCTATGAATATCCAATGTCTACCACATTGAGATATTCACATGCGATTTCTTCATTTGATCAAAAAATTTGATATAAGATCTAGAAACCTTTGCCTATCCTTTAGGATCAACAACACTATCTTGAGTTTGTGGAGATTGAGGTAAAGGAACACCTTTCACATTCTAATTTTTTTGCATTTATTGAAATTTAGGGGATGTATTAGGTTTATGTGTCCCTTGAAAAAATTGATAAGGTATGATAGGTCCTTAACCCATCTCTTGGGCACCCTCTATTACTCCCTTTTTAGCCCTTATGTTGTCTACAATAGGAGTATCAATGTTACTTATACCTCCAAACTAATTAATTACATAATAATCTCCTAATTGCCTATTTACAAGTATGGAATTAGGTTTCACTTTCCCTTAATACTATTCTCATTATGGTGTTACTTCCAATTGTGGATTTTGAGAATCTTAAACACCTTGCACCATTGGAGTTTGATTGGACACACCATTGGAATACATAATTTGATTTTGGAGCTAATCATAATGAAGACACCATGATTAATATTGGACTAAAATATTTTGAGAAGGAATAATGTCATTTTAAGAGTTATTAACATTTAGGTCATATATATTATAAGGTTTATCATGGTTGATTGACCCTTGACCTTGGAAATTGCTTTTGAAAAGGAGGTTTATTGGCCTAATTAAACTAGTTATAGAGATGGTAAGGCCTATAGTTTTGAGCCTAATGCCTCTTAATGATAAAAATTTCAATTAAAAAGATTTATATAATAATTTTGACTTCATATAAGTCATTAAGAGGGGTAGAGGCAACATTTTCTTAATTTTTTTGTAAAGGAATATGAGCCAATGTGGGCAATGCAAGAAGTGTAGGAGTAAGGGGTTATAATTATAAGAACAATGGAATAAGAGGCCTTGTATAAATCTTAATAGCTTGGATAAGATAATTATCAACCCTTATTACTACCTCATATGCATTAGGTAATGTGTTCCCCCCATTGATTGAATCATTACTAATATGCCACTATTTAAATCCCTCAAGTAGTATAAGAATGCATAGTTTGCAATGTGTATACAATTAGAATTGGATGATGCACATGAATTAATCCTAGATCAAATAAGATAGATCACACCTACACTTACAATTGTGGTACACACTTGTAAAGTAGGAGCATGACCAATATGAGGATCCACTAGACCCGATTAGGGGATCACTTGTATCATCTATCATAACACATAATGCTAGGTAGGGTTCCAAAGCCTAAATTATAACACAATCACACAAAAACCCTAAAAGAGTATTATGGTTTCTATATTCACTTATGATAATAAACAATAAAGTAAACTAATCTAATAACAAGAAAATTAAACTAATCTAGTGATCACCAAAGCTTGTGGCACAAAGTAAGGGGTTAGATGCAAAGCAATCAAATACATGCATAGGGAACTTTAAATAAATTAAGTATGAGTAACACCCTAATACATGGAATATGAGGAGTAATATTATTTTATCAAACACTTATGCTACTTCTATCTACTAAAAGAGAGGAGAACAAAGTTAGAATATACTTACTTGAATGTGAACCCATCACAACTCAATCTCTCCCTTAGCCAATGGGGATTTACAAGAGGTTTTTGTGGTTCATAAGGATCACTTTGTTATGCCAAAGCATCCAAGACCTATCCAAAATACTAATATTCTCCAAATAAGAAACCTAATCTAAGACTCCTCAAGTAGAATGGTGGAAGAGTAGATTGTGAAAAAGTGCAAGTGAATAATAACTCATGATTGTGTTCATATTAAAATGAACCAAATGACCTTGTATATATAGGAGTATCTAACCTAAAAATCACTCAGACATGTTGATTGTGCTAGGTTAACTAGATCAACCTAGCACATTATCAAGATACTACCTAAATTTTGTGCTAGGTTGACCAGCTGAAAAGTAGGCCTAAAGAACTAAAGGGACCCCAGACTATGCTAGGTCGACCAGGTTGATGTAGCTTACTAAATAGGTAAAAAGGATATTAAGCAAGGTAAATAAGGATATAAAGAGTAAAATACTAGAGGAATGTGCAAGGAAGGAGAGATAACTTAGGGAAAGGTTTTAGGAGCTAAATGGATAGGGAATAATATGGTAATAAGGGAAAATAATCTTGAAAATCACCAAAGGTCTTCCCACCCCTTTCTCAATGCACCCCTTAAGACATGCACTCAGATATATTGAGTCATGATGGGTTATTAAAATATGTAAAGCATCAGTAATTGATAAAAGTGTGAAAATATTATGTGTATACATATGCTCCACTCAAAGCTCATCATGTGTCACTAAGGTATAATAGGGGATGGTGCATAGAGAAAGAACATAAGCACACACACAGTGTTGATGCTAAAAAAATTGTAGTATTTTAAAAATCATAAAATAATTGAAATTAAATGACAAAAAAGGAAAATAACTAAAAAGTAAATGATGCATACCTTGACTTACCTTTATCATGGGATGTTTGTCAATTGTGTTTTAATTTTGATTGTGGAGGGCATAAAGACTGCTTTGGACAAAACTAGAAATACAAACCTAAGGAGCAAAAATAAAAAAATGCAAGAAAATCTAACATAACTAGTGCGATGTGGATATGACATACTTAGGAATTTGGCATGTTGGGTGACAAGTGATATGTTAGACCAAATGACAAAGTCAAATAAGAGTAAATCAGGTAACCAAAAATCCAAGGCTAATAAAGACCAAAAAACTCAAACAATTAAACCTCAAGTAAGAGAATAAAAACTAACCAAATCAAATCAAGGATACATGTCAAACAAGAAGGTAAAAAGAGGATTCAAAAATAAAAATGGTAAAATAACATTGATGAGTGAGTAGTAATAATCCACATCTCAATCATCAATGGAAAAAAGGGGATGCATAAAAGGGAAAAAACATGGTTGGGTGAGCATTAACAATCCACATCTCACACAACAATGGAAAAAAGGTGCAAACTCAGGTGTCTATAATAGTATAACAACAAAATAAAGATAAATGTGAAAAGGAAATAAAAATATTTTTGGTAAATATATAGAACATGATGAAAATGATCCATAGTTTCTCAAGCATGTTATTTTGTGTCTAAAGATAGATAAAAATGAAACAAAGTAGTGTTAGCATGTTTTTAATAAATGAAGAAAAAGGAATTTAAATAAGAGGGAAAATATATTTGGAATCATAATTTGTCTATCAAGGGGGAAATAAAATGGGGTGGAGGGGAGAATGAAGGAAAAACCAAGGTAGAGGAACTCTTTATCGAAGTCAAGACACTCAAATTTGGTTTGTCAAAACAAGAGGACTGTCAATTTTAAGGACTCTAAAGAGCTTATCTTAGCAATACAAGTCTTAGGTCAATAAATGGAGTATATATATCATCCCATGAAGGCTATATTCATGAAAAGTAAAATGGACCTACCTCCCCATGATGTGTTCCCCACTCCTCAAGACCCCTTATAGAGTCATTAGTCTACTATGAAGATTGGGTACTTGCATGAAAAATTAGGTAATAGTATAGATTTTTTTGAAATCCCCTATTCTAATCAATTGGCCTACTTCACCCCAAAGGGCATCAATTATATGTGAAGCTGAATATGAATTTTGAGCTTTGATTGGAGATAGGAGATGTGCTTGTAATCACGTCTTTTGGTGTGATTAGACTTTTAATATTTGTATGTTGCCTTTTAGATATCATTGCCTTTTGTTTTCAAATGATTGGCTTTTAACTCTTTTTTTAATTCCTCCTCCATACAAATTTGGAAGACCAAACATGGGTGCTAAATATGAATTTCATTTTAAAACTTTGGGATAAGGTTGCTAAGAGATAAAAAATCAAAGAGCATGGGGTCTAAGAGTCTCATAAATCTAGGTGAAATAAAAGTGTTATCTTGACTTCAACCTTGTTTTATCCAAATATGGAGGTGATAGAAAGTGGGAAATCAAGAGGAAAATGACACATAATAAATTTGAATTTATTCAACTTACAAAAAATGTGACAAAGGGAAAAAAGGAGTACAATGATAACAAAGGTGTTATTCCTTATCATAAGACTGTGGGAAGTGAAGGAAAACATGCTAACATAGATTGTTTATAAATTCCATCTAGCAAAAGAACTAAAAGCTAATGTCTAAATAACAAGGATCACAAAGAACATGAAAAGAAAGGTAATTTTATGAGGTCCAGGTTTTATCCATGGTCTTACCAAGTGACTCATTAAAGGAAAACCCAAGGGGTGAAAATAATTAAAAAGTGAGGGATCCTTTATATAAAGCACATCACAAAGAAAGACCCAAAGTATGTCAAAACAACATTGGCAAGCAGAAAAATAATGAAAAGGAAGAAATACAAAATAAAAATAATGGTCATTTTATGAGGAGGGTCAGGTTTTATCCATGGTCTTACCAAGAAACTCATAAAATAAAATCCCAAGAGGATGCCAAAATAGCATTGGCAAGCAAAAGGAGAATGAAAATATAAGTGATGAAGACTATGGTCCATCAAGAAAATAAAATACTAAAAGGGATGACGAAAGGTTTGAAAAGAAAGGAAACTATCGCATAGGGAGACACCCGTACTGAATTAACCTACAAAAAAATGTTAGATAGATATATAAAAAAAGCATGAAAAGAAGGAAAATAATTAAACAAAGTATTTCTTAAGGAATTGAGCATTGGTGGGCTCTTTGAAAACATGGCCTTCATTGGTTTGAAGGTGATAAGTACTTGGACCGAGAACATATTTAACTAAGTAATGGCCCCACTATTTTTAGGTGTACTTACCTTATTTGTCATAAGTGTAATATAATTTAAGGATACGATCACAAACATTAAATGTGTGGTTTTTAACATGTTTGTTATGTTGTCTAGTGATGCAAGCCTTGTATTGGTGATTGTGATGTATTGTAAAAAGATGATTTTCATTAAGAAGATCAAGGGCATGAAGGTGAACCTCACACAATTCTTCATCAGGAATGATGACATGAAGAGATATGCAAAGAGAAGGAATATCAATTTCAAAAGGAAGAACTAACTCAAAACTACAGACTAGAGAGAATGGTGTTACCCCAGTGGTAATATGAATACTAGTTTGATAGGCCCAAAGTACAAGATGAAGATGAAGATGCCAATCCATGTGGGTTTCACGAATTGTTTTTTAAATAATTTTATTGAGAATTTTGTTGGTGGCCTTAGCTTGACCATTACAATGTGGAAGATAAGGAGTGGAAAACTTGTGATTGATTTTGAATTTGGTGAAATTTTGTTTAACATGTTTATTTTTGAAACTACCAACATTGTCAAAAATGATGGTGTGAGGAACACCGAAGTGGAAAATAATTTGGTTGAGAATGAATTTAGATATAGTAAGATCAGTAACATTATCAAGGGGCATGGATTTAACCCACTTGGTAAAGTACTTGTTAGTAGTGATGATGAATACATGCCCATTTTAGGAATGAAAAAGCTTGCCAATCAGATCAAATCCCCATAAAATGGCTAAGGAGATTTGATAACTTGAAGTTTGGCTAGCGATGAATGAATGAGGTCATCATGAAGCTGACAAGGATTACACTTTTTAGAATATTCAATAGAATCCTTTTCTAGAGTAGGCCAATAGTAACCCATACATAGGAATTTATGGGTTGTAACATGTCTGCTATAGTGACCACCAAAAATGTCCCCATGTGCTTGCTCAAGTAAAGGAGGAACCTCATCTTGTATGACACAACAAAGTAAAGTACCTTTAGAATTATGATAATAAAGTATGTTATGTCTATATATATTCTTGAAATCTTATTTGAAAGGATGCATTTTTTCATGGGAATCAAAATTAAGAGGATAAGTTTGATGTTTTAATAATTGGATGATGTCTTGATACCATGGGCATTATCAGATGGTGATAGCCTTGATGTGACAGATAAAAGAATCTGGAGGGTGAGTAGATGATGGAGATTTGATTATTTTTATCATAAAATAAGGATTAGAAAGAAATTGATGTGGATGAAAGAGATAAGCTAAAGAGGCAAGAGAATTAAAATGGAATTTTGGTCTCTACGACTAGGTTCAATTATAAAAGAGGCAAAATCCTTGGCAAGAGTGGTTGCAATTTTATGATAGGTAATAATATTTTCACTTTTACATTGATAGGCACCATTAAATTGATGGAAAATTATTTGAGAATCACCCAAATCATGAAGATATTGTATGTCTAGATCAAGAGTAGCTCTCATACCTAAGATAAGAGCTTCATACTCAGCCATATTATTGGTGACATTAAGTGTAAAATGGAAAGCTAAATGAATTATTTTACCAAGAGGACTAGTGAGAATGCAACCTACCTTGGCTCTTTGAAGGAACTTATCACCATCAAAGTGAAGGGGCCAAGTATCCTCATGCAAGTCAATGTTGATTTCAATGAGCTATTCGATAACTACTTTTGGTTTGGTAGTATCAAAGGGAGTTGAAGGTTTACTAGATTGATTGGCTTCAAGATTGGTAATAAAGCTATGAAAATAATCTTTAAGATAAATTGCTTGATTAAGACCTTCATGTAAATAATATTATCATCAAGAAGGTTATCTTGAAGCAAGGAAGTGGCTATAATGGGAGCCAAGGCAAGTTGGTTAGCTATGACTTGCCCTTTGACAACTTTTTGCATGATGATGCGAAGATCAAATTCCATAAGTAAAACCATCCACTAGCCAATTATCTCTTGAAATAAATGCTTTGGAGAAGAATTCATGAAGGGGATTAGAATGAAAAATGATGTAGGTGGTTTGGTAAAGCATGTAGTGATGAAGCTTTTTAGCTACAAAATAGATGGAAAGGCAATCACAATCAGCTTTGGTATAATGTGTTTCATAATTGATGAGGCATCAACTAATGCAATAGATGGCATACTCATTACTTGTATCGTCTTGTTGGGCAAGCATTATTTCAATTGAAATAGGTGTGGAAGAAGTATAAAGAATCAAGGGTTTATCATTATAAGGAGGATAGAGTGTAGGTGAATGAAGCAATGAATCTTTCATGTTATCAAATGCTTTTTGACATAGATATATCCATTCCAAATCCATACCTTTCTTGATAAGGTAATTAATAGAGTGAATTTGATAAAACATCTCAAGAACAAATCATCTAATTGCCCCAATCTTGCCTAAATAGGCACGAATGTTAGGAATAGAGTGAGGGATAGGCATATTGATAATAGCATTAATCTTGGTTGGATAAACATCAATGCCATGAAGAGAGACTAAAAATCCTAACAATTTTCTAGATGTAACTCCAAAGACACATTTGAAAGGATTAAGTCTAACTGTATATTTGATGAGATGATAAAAAATGATGGCAAAATCAAAAAGATGATTTGTGTGATGCTTGGATTTAGTGATAACATAATCCACATATGTTTCAATAATTTTATGGATGAGATCATGAAATATATGAGTCATAGCATACTAGTAAGTAGCTCTGCCATTTTTGAGATTGAAGGGAATTTTAACATAAAAATAGGTGCCCCATTCTATGGTGAAAGTAGTCTTATGTTGGTATTCAGGAGAGATATGAATCTAATTGTATCCCAAAAATACATCCATAATAGATAAAATTTCATATCTAGTCATAGAATTAATAATATCATCTATTTAAGGTAAAGGAAAGTTATCTTTAGGATAACCAAGATTAAGATTATAGAAATAAATGCAAATATGAATGACCATGGTGACCTTCTTTTGAATAATATTGGAAACCCATTCAGAATAATCCATAGGTTTAATGAATTTAGCATCAACAATTTTGATGATTTCTTTATGGTATAAATTGGTAACTTTAAGAGGAAACTCACATTGCTTTTGACACATAGTTTTGGCATCAAGATAGGTAATGATGTTATGGACCACTATGCTAGGGTCAATGTTAGGCATATCTTGGTAAGACCATGTGAGTGCCTCTTGATACTTATCAAAAATTAGGCTAAAATTATCATGTTCAGAAGGTGAAAGTTCTTTAGAAACTATGATTGGTTGAGGACAAGAGGGAGTACCATAGTTGATACAACTTGTTTCTTCAATAAGCATGGAATTACCATCTTGAAAGTGGTATGGTGTATTGGGTAAAGATGAAATTGGATTAGAATTAGGATCAATGCTAGCAACAAAGTCATTGAAGTGAGGAGTTTTATTTTTAAAATTTCCAAGTTTATGATGTTACCATAGGAGTTGTGTTTCTAGAGCATAAAACAACTCCAAAATAGCTTCATCACTAGGCAAGGTAGGAAGAGGACCATAATATTCTACATCTATTTCTAAATATAAAATTTAATTGCCATGTTGATCATATTTAGAATGTATTCGATGGACATTGGTTACCATGGCATCAAGTCTGATTTTAAGAGTAGAAGAAATAGATGGAGAGATGATGGGAGAAGAATTAGATTCAATTTGAGAATCTAAAGGAGGTAAAGAAGATGAAAACACTTTTGGAGGTCCAAAAGGCATGATTTATCTACCACCCAAGGAGAATCAATAAGAAGAGGATTGATAAGAGACACATAAACCTCAAGTTATAAGTTATGACCTATAAAAATGGTATGTACATCCCAGTTGAAATCATGAATTTGAGCTAAGATCTTTTAATAATGTAAGACATCTAAGTCTCTAGATTGAGATTGGGCATTGATATAGTTGTCGTCATATGTGGGAGAAATTATGCACGCTTGGGATTCAGGAAGATCTTCATATTGTGAAATCAAAAGATTACTGAATGTTTAAGGAGTCATGATGAGAGGATCTTGAAATATCTTAGCCAATCCAAATTCATTAAAATAAAAATCATCTTTAGGTAAATATGGGTTTTGAGCATTATATGGAGGGTAGAAATCGGTAATCTCATCCATGAGAGGAATGGTATGATCTCTAGGTAAGAGGGAAGGTAGAAGCCATTATAAAATATACAAAGACAATTTCTTAGTATTTAAAGTGTGTTATAATTCATTGGGCTCATCATCATCAGAATCCATAAGAGTAACTTGTAAATCAGAATTAATATTGGTGAACTTAGGCAGAGGAACACTATTGATTTTATGAATCATGAGAACATGATATTTTGATTTAGGATTAGGTAATTGGATACTCCATAGTTTGGGATTAGATTCATGCTTATAAAATTTTCAATTGTGTATAAATTTAATGCATTGACTACCAAAAGAAGCAATGGGCCTCATTTGATGAGTCCATGGACGGCTGAGGAGTGTTTTATAGGATGAAGGAAGATCAAGAACCATGAGTTTGGTTCAAATGATCTTAAGACCAATGATTAAGGTAATCCATATACAACCAAGTGGATTTTTATTAGTCTTATCAAAACCATAGCAAGTAAGATGGGTTTATTTAAGATGACTTTTGTTATAACCAAGTTGTTGTAAAAGCCATAAAGAAGTCACATTAATACTAGAACCTTCATCAACTAGAAATTTTTGAATAAGGGTGGTATTAATGGATATTTTGATGAAAAGAGGTAGATCATCAATGTGAAAGAGTATTTCATCATTAATCATGTCCTCTTCAAGGAATTAAATGGAAGGTTTGGAAGAAGGACACATAGATTCAATGGTATTAATGTTTGTTGGTTGAGAATCAATAGAAGGTGGTTCTTCATCTAAAGAAGATGGGTCTTAAATCTCTTGGAGTTGTTACATAAGGAATTTATAATGATAAGGTGAAGTGCAAACCAAGTCCATGAGAGTAATTTTACATGGCATAGAGTTAAGTTATTTTAGAAAATTTCAATGAGATTTAGAAGAGGAACCATGAGGTTTAAAAGAAGGCAAATTAGACTTTGGAGGAATAGATGTGGTTGGATGATCAGAAGGAGGAAGTTGTTCTTTAAGTGCTTCTAAATCAATATTGATAGTGGTAGTATCTTTAAGCAATTATTCTTCCAAAGAAGGTTTCTTAGGCTTGTTCATAGAATCTTTATGTGTTAGCTTCCTATGATAATTAACCTTAGACGTATTGACATATTGATAGTTTTTAAGGTATTGATCATAATCAGTGTCAATTGCACAAACATATTTAAAAGTTGATTGATTATGGGAGGAATAATTTTATTATTATTAGATGTAGAGGATTTAGAGGGTTGTCATTTTGAAAAGCATTAATGTATTCTTAAACATGGTGCTGATTCATGGTTTTATGGTTGAATGAGTCACTGATCATGTATGAAATAACACATTTATCAAGCCCTCTACAAGACTCATGAGAATGTCCAACATTGGCATGAAACCAACAAAAGAATTTGGGATCATACCATTTAGAAGGAGCATTAGGATATATGAAAGGTTTAAAAAGAGCTAAAAATTATCTCATTTGATGAACCGAAGAGGCACGTGAGATAATGAAGGAACATTATTTTTGGCAATACCAAGTTTGGTTTGAGAAGTGTTACTAGTGATAGCATTAGATGTTTGAAAAGATCCTTTAAGAATTTTAGAATTAGGTTCTAATTTCTTCATAAGAAAATCTTGCCTTTTAGCTTGGTTAAGAGCTTCATTAAGAGTTTTAGGAGCAAAGGTTCGAACCTTATATTGAAGAGTAGGAGTTAAAGATGTGATAAAGAGTTTGAATAGGTTATCATCAGACATTATGATTAGATTTATGAGCTAAGGATTTCCATCTTTTAATAAAGTCATGAGCTGATTCATTAGGAGATTGTTTTGCATTTATGAAATGGCTAAGATAGTTTTTAGGAATATCATTACGTTGAAACTCTTTAACTAAAGGATTGACCAAATATTCAAGTTGCCAAATAGAATGTTTAGGTAATTGATTATACCATTATGATACATCACCAGTGAAGGTTTTGACTAAGATTTTAGTAGTGGAAAATGTATTAGTTTGGATCCATTCTTTATAGAGATTACCAAAGGCTTTAATAAATGATGTAGGGTCTTTAGTCCCATCATATTTAATAGTTGGTGATATGCTACCAATGTCAATAGATACAATGAAGGGAGATAATGGATCATTTTGGATAGTTTGAAGAATTTTTTTATTCATTATTGGTTGAGGAATAATGTTACCTGAGGCATCTCTAAGAGGTGGAGGAATGTAATTAGGATTAGCTTGAGGACTCATTATTTGAGATTGATTAGCCACATTGATCAAATGGTGTTGAAGTTACATCATTTAATTGGTATTAGAGTTCTACATAATGTTCATTTTTTGAATCACATGGGCTAATAATTGAGTTGTATCATGTGGCGGGTTGGTGTTGGAAGGAACATTTCCCACATTGGTGTTAGAGGGAATATTAAAATAAGAGTTATTAGTGGGATTATTAAAATAAACTTAAGTTAATCACTCCCAAATTAGTTTGAAGATTTTGAGAAGGTTCTTGGTAGGTGCAAAAAGGATTGGACCCATCAACTTCATCTTGAGGTGTTATTTGAACCATGCCACAATTTGTAGATGAAGGAGGAGAATAGGTGCCCCAAGAGTGATGGTCCTCTTGAGAAGTAAAGAAAGGGAGAAATGAACACCCCATATAGGATCTAAATAGATTAAGACTATAAAAAAAGATTCTGATAGGGGACATCATTTTGATCAAAGAGAAATGAACAAGATGTAGATTGAAAAGGATGAAGAACCAAGCTAAAAATTAGGGGAAGTAGAAAATAAAGCTAGGTTGACCTAGTGGAAAAACTAGACCTGTAGACTGTGTTAGGTTGACCAAATTAACCCAGTATAGTAAATAGAAGCAATAAAAATAGTTTGGGATAGTGCAGAGTTGAGTTGATTGATGTAGCACATCATATAGGGAAAGGGAAAGGATTGCTAATAAGATGAGAAATAAAATAAGGTATTCCTATAGCTATTCTATAAAATTAGATACTGAAATGAAATACAAAGTCAATTGAATTGACATTAGCCAATCTAATTGGTACACATAAATAGATTAAAATTTTGAAATAAAAGTATAGAGCAAAGTAGAAATAGAAAATACAAATTAAACTTGGTGTTTTGGAGATGAATTAGCCCAATATACAGAACTGGGTCAAACTGGTCGACCAAGTGAGATAGGAACCTACTAAAAAAATTGAAAAAGTGTGAAAAGTCAACCTAGTTGACTTAGTAGACTAAATTGGATGTTTGGAAATGTGCTAAGTTGAGTTGGTTGACCTAGTTGACTAGATTATAAATCTATAAGTCTAAAATTTGGAACTTGCATTATGAATCTTGAACAATAACCTCCTAAAAAGTGGTTGTAAATGTGCTAGGTTAACCTAGTTGACCTAGTATGCTAAACAAAAAGTCTAAAAAGTACTATAAACCTATGTAGGGTTAAGCTAGTTGATCTAGTTGCCTATTCCTACACAAATAAAAATAGCTAGGTTGATAAAATTAAGCTAGTAAGTCAAAACATATGATAGAAAATATGACAAAATGTATAAAATAAGTGAAAGAAACCCTATAAGTTTTTGATTCATGTCAGGTTCACTAAAATGTATGCAATCATAATTGCATGATGCACCTGAATTAATCCTAGATTAGATAAGATATATCATACCTACACTTACGATTGGGGCACACACTTGTTAAGTAGGAGCATGACCAATATGAGGATCTGCTAGAACTGATTAGGGGATCACTTGTATCATTTATCACAACACATCATGCTAGGTAGGGTTCCAAATCCTACAATCTAGCACAATAACATAACAAATATAAAAGATTCCTATAGTTTCTATAATCACTTATGAGAATAAACAAGAAAGTAAATTAATCTAATAACAAGAAAAGTAAATTAATCTAGTGCTCACCTAAGCTTTTGGCATAAAATAAGGGGTTAGATGTAAAGCAATCAAATACATGTATAGGTAAATTCAAATAAATTAGGTATGAGTAACACCCTAATATATGGAATATGAGGATTAATATTATTCAAGCCAACACTTATGCTACTTCTATCTACTAAAAGAGAGGAGAACAAAGTTAGAATATACTTACCTGAATGTGAACCTGTCATGACTCAATCTATCCCTTGGCTAATGGGGCTTCACAAGAGGTTGTTGTGGTTTGTAAGGTTTAGTGTGTTAGGCTAAAGCATTCAATACCTATCCACAAGACTAATATTCTCCAAATAAGAAACCTAAGCTAAGACTCCATAAGTAGAATGGTGGAAGAGCAAATTGTGAAGAAGCATGAGTGAATAATAAATCTTTATTGTGTTCATATTTAAATGACTAAAATAACCTTATATATATAGGATTATTTGACCCAAAAATCACTTGAACATGTCGAATATGCTAGGTTTATCAGGTCAAACTAGCACATTATCAGGCTAATGCTTGAAGTTTGTGCTAGGTTAGTCAGATGAAAACTAGGCCTAAAAAGCTAAAGTGACCCCAGACTATGCTTGGTTGACCAGGTTGACCTAGCTTACTAAATAGGTAAAAATGGTAATAATCAAAGGAAAGAAGGATAGAAAGAGGAAAATACTAGAGTAATGTACAAGGAGAGATAACATAGGGAAAGGTTTTAGAAGTTGAATGGATAGGGAATAATATGGAAATAAGGGACAACAATCCTATGAAGTACCAAAGGTATACCCAACCCTTTCCCAGTGCATCCCTTAAGGCATGCACTCAAAGATATTGAGTCACGATGGGTTCCTGCAAGATGTAAAGCATCATTAATCACTAAAAATCTGAAAATATTATATGTATACACAGTGGGTTTAACTATGGTTGGGATCCTATCCAAAGTATTTTTGAATCTATATTTGAAATCAACTATGAATTATTGAAGATATCTCTTTATAGTAGTCAATTTCTCCACTAAGGACAAGTGATCACTCTTATCTTCAAAATGTTTGCATATTTGTTCTCCTAATTCATCCTAAGTAGTAATAGAATTAAGCCTAAAACCTCTACACTGTTGAAGATCCTTCCCTTTGAATGAAGTGGTTATTACTATAATTTCCACATTTTATTGCATCACATGATGTATAAAATAGATATCAACAATGTCTCTTATATGCTCAATAGAAGTGGTGGAATCATATCCAATGAAATATGGGATACTTTTAAGGAAAGTAATAGATATATCATCATATTGAGCTAGGTTGAGGGGGATACCATCATTAAATTGAATAAAACCCTAATTTCTAGGCACTACTATCTTGAAAATTAGAGGTAGATAAAAATTTATATAGATAGATTTGCAACAAAAGAACTTTTTAGATAAGGGTGCATAGTTAGCTGAATGATAAAGTAATTCTACAAAATCAAAAGGATTAACTTTAGTAGAGGATATTATAGTTACCTTTGGCATAAAATCTAGACACTAATCTTGTAAAAAATATGCTTGAAATATCATTGGAGTTTCCAGATGAATGTAGATGCTATAACAATTGTAAGTATGTTAAGACCAACACCAATCTTGAAAAATATTCTTGAATTTGGGTCCTAACAGACATGCAAAAAACTATTGTCACTTTGAGTTACACCCTTTTATGAAGTTTTTTAGGTATCCTCACTCAATTGACACAATGAAAAATCTTTAAGGCTGTGGCTGGATTATGACTAAAGATAATTCCAGAGATGGATGCCTCCCTTGATGCTACACTTATACTATCACTACACCTACTCAAAATGAAAGGAAAATGGAGAAAGAAACATGAAATCAATGAAGAAAGGAGTGATGCAACAAATTATAGGTTTCCTACTCTTGTCTAAAGCATAACAAAGCTAATACAAGGTTTAATTTGATCAAAAAACTCCAAACAACCTTTCTAGCATAAGTATTTCAATATGGAGGTTATAGCTAATACATCAATT
This sequence comes from Torreya grandis, assembly GCA_037957365.1. Classification (NCBI taxonomy): domain Eukaryota; kingdom Viridiplantae; phylum Streptophyta; class Pinopsida; order Cupressales; family Taxaceae; genus Torreya; species Torreya grandis. The sequence continues at coordinate 3,653,415 of JARHVA010000109.1, forward strand.
AAGAGAAACAATCAATAGGTCTAGTAGGAGATGCTAGTAAAAGTTTTCCATACTTAACATTTGAAAAATTACTTGAAACATACCATATGACCTTCAAGAAGATGACTTACTCACAAAGAGTCAAGAATGAAGAGGACAAATCAAAGGATGTTGAACATCGTCACTATCATTCATCAAAAACTCACCATAAAACACTAGATGTGAGATGAAGAAGGTATAAACAACTTGTATTCATTTAAAAAGTAGCAAAAATTATCAATTTTACCAAGGCTTAACCATACTAACATGAAGGACATTTTATAATGTCCTTTTCAAGAGTATATATAGGATAATATAGGAGAGAGAGAGAGAGAGGAGGTAGACGTGTAGAATGTTCATTATGATTGTAATCCATCATAAAACTAGTTACAACTTCAATGGAAGGTGAAAATAGGCCTATGATTCATATTTTACATGTGTTGGCTTTGCTTGATGATGGCCTCAGAAGAGGTAGCATAAAAGTGGCTATTTGCCTCCTATGATTGATACTTGTTTTCTTAAAACTTCCATTTCTTGATTGAGAAGTTACAAGATTATGTCTTGACACATAGCTTACTTAATCTCCTTAGCATATTTATACACCATTATTCATTATTTAAATGCATAATTAATATTGGTGAAAGTGATACTTAAATATTAAACCTCTTTATATTGTGATCTATGTCCTTAAAACCTTCAATTTCATGTCTAAGCTTGTCTAATCCAATGGAATGTAATGAAGAGAGGTATATCCCTTGATACAAGGTCTAGTATTTGTTTTAAGACTTCCAAAACAACTTATAAACCTCATATATGTCTTGTATAAGATCATGCAACTTATGCCTAACTTGTAAACCATCTTCAAGTGATTATATGTTTATTACGTCTATGTAGCCTGCTAACAAGATGCTTGAAGAGGGTTATAGGTATTCATAATGTTATGTAAGCTTTTTATAGAATTAAGAATAGTGTAGGGACATTTTACATGTTTAGGGATATTTAACACTAATGTTTCAGTTATCTTAGTCCATTTTAGTCTCTTCAAAATCATGTTCAACTATTATAAGGTTTTCAGGATGGCACTTGACTAAAAACAATTTTTAAGACTTCAATCTAGGATTTTTAGAGGCAAGACTGAGATTTACCAATCCACCTTCTTCACCACTAGATGACAAATTTGGTGTAGATTGAATATTCCCTGAGACAAAATTTAAAATGTTGATAGAGGTCTATGTTTGTCATTGAGGGTTCTCTCAACGCCATGAAGCCAGTAAGATGCCTATGCATTGGTCCATCAAAATTATTTTTAGCTATTAGAATGAGCTTGTTTATGACTTGGGGAGTTAAGTCATCAAAGGGTGATTTTATATGTCTACATGGGTTTCATTGAGTTTATTATTACCATTGATGACCTTAAGAAGGTTTGTAACCTCATCCTTTCAATCTAAGCAAGGGATAGTCTTCATTTTGGCTTGTTTAGTGACTTAAAAACTATCTAATCATCATGAAGTTATATTAAATGGATGGTGTAATATTAATAGGCATACATATAATCTTTAAAACCTTTTAAAACTATTTAAGAATTATAAACCCACTCACCACCATGAAAACCAATCAAAATAGGTAGTTTTAGGCCTCTTTTCTATGTCATTCTCTTCATACGTGCCAAAATATTTCTCCAACAGGTGCTCATGAGTCTTGAATACGTCATCAAATGTTTTTCAAGGTAATTTAGGTCCATTGGAGTCATTTAAACAAGAATTCACAATCATCAAGATCTCTTAAGGGTTTCTTGGTAGTTTTGAGGTTTATAACTTCATAATGATTGTTCATAAAGTACAACCCCTTTATGAATTGAAAAATACTAGGAACTTAGAGGGCATAAAAATTATTAACATTCCCATGGAATTTTTACCCATTCACTTTCTCATCTAACTTCTCACATGATAAAGATGATCTTCTCAAGTTTACAGGCCTATAGGTGAAGTTCAAGATAGATGTTTTGGAAAAAAAGGGTCATCAAATGCTTGTCTTTGGCTTGGAAACACATATATATGGTATGATACATGATATATTACATATAAATGTTATTTTAAAAATAATTTTACCCCTTTAGTGGCCTTAAAACTTGGTTTATCCATGGTTGGGGTTTCTTGGCAATTTAGGGGTTTTGACCCTAATTATATTCTTGTGATGTTTTCTTCTCTTGACCACCTATATAGTCATTATTAAAACCTTATTAAAGTTTCCTCACACTCATAATTGACCTCAAATATTCAATTTTAACACCAAAAATTCACTCTTTCCTCATGGTTATACCTACAACATTGACACAATCAAATTGGGTATGCATGTTCGTATTGTCTTCTTGGCAATTTAGACATATATCTGGATTGTTATGGGTTTTAGGTGATTATAAAAATTAGGAATAATTATATGAGGTCTCTTGAGACTCCATATTTGGTGTTTCAACCTTCTTAATGCTTTATTTACTCCATAGTGCATACAAAGTACCAAAAACTCATGTTTTCCTAATTGTCTATACATAGTTGTGTGTATTCTCCTTCTTAAAACAAGTTTGTCTATGAGGGTGTAAGATTTATTAGAGTTTGATATGGATTATTAGTTTTTTAAAATTCTTGATAAGTCCTTTAAGTTCCCAAAAATGATGCATTCATTTCATCATGCTCATATTTCAGAGTTTGGCATGGTTTAGACACAATCACCTTATTAAAGATCATTAATAGAGTTATAGGGATTAATACCAGATCTAACACCATAAATATCTTTCATAAAAAATCCTTCATGTTCCACATTGTGATTATGAGTCCATTCAACTTCTCAACCATGCTTTCATGTAGGGTTTAGGATTCTTGAGTTTGCCATGACTGAGAAGAAGACCTAGACTATGTACTTATATTTATTAGCAAAGATGATTTTGAAGGGTTTACCAACTTATTGGATATTATCTTTATGTCCTATACACTTCCACCTAAGTGTATAAATCCCCATCTCATATGGATTACTCATAAAAACATCAAATATGTTTACCCATAGGTCTATCTCTTTCTCATTTAGGGTATGTATTCTTTTTACAGTAATAAAAAATAGTTTGGAGATGAGTATAGGCTTGAAAAAAAATATAATTGGATGTGAGGGATTGGAAAAAATTCATATCATGTGCCTTACCATTTTTATAAGCCCAAAATCCCTCAATAGTTTCAACCTAACCCAAAATTTACATATTCTTAATGTTTATAGGCATGTACCTTCACATTTCACTTATTCATACTTGGGTGCTCACTTAGAGATGATGTAGGACTTATTTAACCTTGTAAGAGCTCTCAATACCTATCATTTACATCTATGAGCTCATAAATGCATTCAACAAGATAAAACTGAGATGGGTTTATATAGGTTTTACGAGGTAAGATAGTTCTTAATGATTATTCATAAAGCTCTGGCCTCAAAATTAGAACTTTTTCCATGGATTAGAAGGGCATAAGGGTATTATCTCATTTCCATAAGAAAATTTTTCCTAGTACATCTCCCCTTCCATGAAACAATGATATCAAAATGACCTTTATTCTCTTACCTACAACTTGATGGAGAACTTGAATAGTTTTTCACCCTTTTTGGACCTGAAACCTTTGTTTTGACATGTTTTCAGCTTGGAGGATACTTATTTAGGTTTTAGTATGATTTTATCACTCTTTTCAATGATCCAATTGGATGATACATACTCTAGTCCACCATGGAAAACTTCCATAGTCTCTTCTTCATCAAGAAACTTGTAAATTCGAGAGAAATGCTTTATTGTAGCTATGTACCAGATGTTAATGAAGTAATTATTGACATATATAATGAGATTTTAATGTGCCAAGAACCTTATTTACCTTATTTTAACACCATTTATAATGCTATATTATGTTTAGAGTTAAAGCAAAGAAAAAAAAGGTTTCAAAAGTGAATGTACATTAGAAACAGAGCTTTAACACCTCTTGGCTAGGTGTATAGACATAATGATATATAATATGATATTAAACAAGTGTCAAATGAACCAAAAGGACCCCCAATGACCTCTACCATGGTATTTACTCTTCACACTTGATATTCCTCAATGGTTTTACATTACAACATCACAATAAACAATAGAACCAAAACAAGTGAAACTTTAATCTCTTCAAAAATACCTTAAACTCATCAAAATGTTTACAAAGACTTCATAAGTGATCTTGGCATAAGAATTATTGGAAAAGTCACATTTCATAAACCTTGTCATCTTAATAAGACTTATTTAGACCTTGGGGCAACTTGACAAGACCAAACCATGACACTAAGACATGAATCTCAATAATATCATTTATAAGGTTAGATGACTCAGGTACCTATTTTGAATAGACCTTGGTCAAGGGTGGTTGATTAACTAACAAAAATAATATGAAGGGCCCACATTTATGTTTGATGTGTCTTATTTGGATTAACTTTCCACCCTTCAACTTGGAAATAAGATGAAAGGATTATATTAATTCGTATTTGATATTTTTAAAGATCATTCTCCACCCTTCATCTTGATTGAGATGAAGGGATAACATTAGTGATCCATGTGCATATTTTAGGAATCACTTGGAATCATTTATATCTATTTCAAGATTAACCATCCTCATTGATATAGATTCATTATAAATAGATCCATTTTCATTAAAATTATCGTGCTCAATTTTGACAATGAAGTGTTTTCAAATCATCAAGTCTCTTTATGCATCACCTTACCAAATTTTTGATTAAGTTTAACAAGGTCCATAGTTTCAAATGGAGATGTACTCACATAATTTCCATTGATGAAGATCATTTGAATCTACATCTAAGACACATCCCATACAAATAAGTTTTTAATGGAGGTTTGCATGTTTATAATTTGAGTCTAATGTATTATTGACTAAATTTTTTTATTTTTCATGAGGTCTTATTCTCTAAACTTGTTTTCATTTGTCTTTATGTTCTTTATTGACTAAAACTATAAATGATGAAAATATAGCTAAGAAAGTTTCCTAATAAATATGGATTTATGATAATGATACATCCTTTAAAAATTTGGACATTGTTTCCTTCTAATCCAAGTTCCTCATCAAACATAATTTTTCCACCCCTCATTACCCTTAATGTAATGGTCAAGCAGAAACATCCAATAAGACGTTGATCAAAATACTTGAAAAGACTATCAATACCTTTAGTTGTGATTATCACATGAAAATATTCCTAGCCTTATGGGCACATCATACCAATGTTTGCACTCCTACTTGTGTGATTATTTATTCCCTATTTTATGGTTCTAAATCTAGTTTACCTATTGATATTGAGCTACCCTAATTGCACATTTCACTACAATGTGTCCTTGATGAACAAGATTATCGAGTGGCCTGATTAGTAGAGTTGGATCTTCTGGATGGGAAAAGGCTAGATGCCCTTAATCACCTCAAGTCTTATAAAAATTAGCTATGTTGGGGATATAATAAGATAAGTATTTCTTGAGAGTTTGATCTTAGTGATCTTGTGGTCAAATATAAATAAAAAAATATTAATGCTAAATAGGAAAAGAAAGGTATGTTGAACTAAATTGGTTAGGCCCTTTTTTTATTAATGCTATCTATGGTTTAGTGCATATAGATCGGTTTTTTAATAAGGTGATGAATTAGATGAGCCAATGAATATTATGCATCTTAAGCACTTTCATGTTTAAAGTTACCACACTCTGGTCTATTAGTATTCCTTTTTAAGGGAACCTCTGTTCCATGATGCCTTTTCATATCCATTTATGTCCTAGTTTCGGGAATCTTTTCACTATTCTTCCCCTACTTATCCTATTATCATCCTAGTTTGATTACAATTAAATAGGTACCATAGGTTAATCAATGCAGCATTTAGAAAAAGTAAGGTAGGAGTGCAAAATGGTTTTGTGTTTGAATCTCTTTACAGAAATAATGTCACACTATCAAACATCAGTGATTATTTAGTTTGCATGAATTTTATTGTTCCTTTGAGTTCCTAGTAGTTATTAAGCACATTTATTCATTATATTCACTCTCATCGCATCTTGATTCATTATTGTAAAAGAGGAAGTTATATATTATTCCAAATTCATGTTGAATGGTCCTCCCTAATTTGTTGGTGTCTGAACAACCATCTTCCTATTCCCTATTCACTATCAAGTTCACGTACCCATGATCCTCCTTTCCTTTGATAAGTGTTTCTTGAGTTGTTTATTCCCATTCTTGTACATTATTTGGTCAAAATACTCTTTTTTATATCCTATTCCAAAAATCCTTAAAAGTCCAAATATTCCAAAAATCCTTAAAATTTTAAAATATTCAAAAAATCCCTAAAAAGTTCAAATATCCAAAATCCCTAAAAAAAAATATTTCCTTACATAAAAAACCCTTAAAAATTGAATGACTCCATATCCTAAAGTTTCCCCATTTTTTACCCATCTCTAATGCCACACAAATGACTAGTTGTTAACTTGTTACTCAAATTGGTTTAGTTTCTTATATTTATGTGGCACATACTAAAGTACCTCATTGGTCATTTTCATCTCCTTATGAGCATGACATTTCAAAAAATGGGACTAAATTTCCATGTTCTTGCCATTTTATGATTTAATTCATGTTATTTCCATTTTTCAAGTTCATAATTCATGCTCTCAACATTTTGTGAGATCAATTATTCTATCTTAAAGTATTCATGTTTTTGTCCCTAATCATACGCATCACTTTTTATGCTTAATTTCTTGTCAAATTACAATGGCTTGAGGTCCAATTAGACTATGTAGGTAGCGCTCAATTGTTTGAGATTAGCTCGGCCATCCCTTGTACCATGCTCTTAATTTTATGTGATTGTATCTCATGACATTTTTGGAAAGCCTATACCTTATGTGCTCTCATCATTTTTCAATTCCATGTTCCTATTTGTTCTATATGGTCTATCTTATTCAATTTTCATCAATTTTTCTTCAATCCAAAATCCTTGGGAGAAATACATTTGGCATAAAGTCCATGTTGGATTTGATATCCATGGGACTATGTAGGCAACATCCTATTACATACAACATTTAGGTTCATCTTGGCCACCCTCTCCATTTTCTTCTATCCCTGTTTTGGTCATGATTATTTTTCATACCCTTGGTCTCAAAGAATAATACATTATTATCACACACACTGACTTATGAATTGAATATTTACTTACTTTTGCTTGTGTTTTTATGTGTTGATTATTTTTCTTCTTATCAATATGTTGTTTGTAACTCAGGTGCCTTAATTTAATACATTATGTTTTCCACTTAAGTATTGATTATTCATATCAAGATTTTGAGTTGTGAACTATTAAATCTGAATTAGAATTATTTAAGTGCATTATGTTGTATGTTTAAAGATTGATTATTCATATCTTGTTTTAAGTTGTATACATTTACATTTTAAATTCAAATTGTTATGCATTTTGAAAAATTAATGTTATCATGATCCTTCCTAGATTATGATGCATAATGTCATGTACAAAAATAAAAATAAAGTTTCAAAATGGTTATCATGTCAGTGCTATAAATAACATAAATCTCTATCCATCTAATCTGATCATCTAAACTAACAAGCATCATGATCTATCTAATCAATACTAACAAAAAGAGCATCTATAAATCAAAAGAGCAAGAGACATAAGAATGTAAAATAAAGCATCATATGAGATAACATTTAATATCATAACATATCATATATATATATATATATATATATATATATATATATATATATATATTCTAATGTCCATACACATAAAACATGGATCATATACATCAAATGACAATACAATTACATCTTAGATCATTTAGGTGCATCATGTCACATCAGTACATATCATGACTCAAAATATACAACACTATCTCAAGAAAGTCAACTTTGGTTTTGATTGTCTTGAGTGGATCCATCCTATGTATTTTCCTAATAATAGCTCTCTCCTATCCTATAAAGTGGTAGATGTGCTTGTTCCATAAGACCCGTGGTAGATGATCAAGGAGGAGGTTGTGATACTGATCTAGCTGAAGTAGATGTCCTGTGTGATTAAGATGATCTAAAATCTGACCTCTTTGCATTGTACTCCAAAAATGTAGGTTTACTAACTCCCACTACACTATTACCTCATATAAACTCCTTAAAAGACTATCATTGATATAGATTCACTATAAATAGACCCATTTGCATTAAAATTATCATGCTCAATTCTGACAATGAAGTGTTGTCAAATCATCAAGTCTCTTTGTGCATCACCTTTCCAAATTTTTGATCAAGTTTAACAACGATCCATATTTTCAAATGGATATGTCCTCAAATAATTTCCATTGATGAAGATCATTTGAATCTACATCCAAGACACATCCCATACCAATAAGTATTTAATGGAGGTTTGCATGTTTCTAATTTGAATGTAATGTATTATTGACTAGCCTTTTTTATTGTTCATGAGGTATTATTCTCTAAACTTGTTTTCATTCATATTTATGTTCTTGATTGACTAAAACTATAAATGATGAAAATATAGCTGACAAAGTTTCCTAACACATATGGATTTATGATAATGGTATATCCTTTAAAAATATGGACATCATTTCCCTCTATTTTAAATTCCTCCTCAAGCATAAGTTTTCCACCCCTCATTACCCTTAAGGTAATGTCTAGGTAGAAGCATCCAATAATACGTTGATCAAAATCCTTAAAAATACTATCAATACCTTTAGCCATGATTAGCACATGAAAATATTCTTAGCCTTATGTGAACATCATACCAATATTTGCACTCCTACTAATGTGATTCCTTATTCCCTGATTTATGGTTCTGAATCTAGTTTACCTATTGAGATTGAGCTACCCTCATTGCACATTTCACTACAAGGTGTCCTTGATTAAGAATATTATCAAGTGGCCAAATTAGTAGAGTTGGATCTTCTAGATGAGAAAATGCTAGATTCCCTTAATCACCTCAAGTTTTATAAGAATCAACTATGTTGGGGATATAATAAGATAAGTATTTCTTGAGAGTTTGATCTTGGTGATCTTGTGCTCAAAGAGAAATAAAAAATGCTAATGCTAAATAGGAAAATAAAGGTACATTTGAACCAAATTGGTTAGGGCCCTTTTTTATGAACGTTATTTATGAGTTTGGTGCATAAAAATTGGTTGATTAATAAAGTGATGAATTAGATGAGCCAATGAATATTATTAATCTTAAACACTTGCATGCTTAAAGTTGCCACACTTTGGTCTATTAGTGTTCCTTCTTGGGGCCACCTATATTCCATTGTCTTTCCCTACTCCTTTTTTCCCTAGTTTGGGGTCATCCTTCCACTATTCTTCCCTTACATATCCTATTATCATCCTAGTCTGATTACAATTTTATAGGTACCATAGGTGAATTAGTGCAACATTTATCAAAAGTAAGGCATAAGTACAAAATGGTTTTGTGTTCGACTCTCTTTACAGAAACAAGGTCACACTATAAAAATTCATTGATTATTTGGTCTACATGAATTTTATTATTCTATTGAGTTTCTAGTAATTCTTAAGCACATTCCTTCATTCTATTCTCTCTCATTGCATTTTGATTCATTGTTGTAAAAGAGGAAGTTATATCTTATTCCAAATTTATGTTGAATGGTCCTCCCTAATTTTTGGGGTCTAAACAACCATCTTACTATTCCTTATTCACTATCAATTTGATGCACCCATGAGCCTCCTTTCCTTTAATAGGCATTTCTAAAATTGTTTTTTCCTAGTCTTTTACATTCTCTAGTCAAAATACTCTTGTTTATATCTTATTCCAAAAATCCTTAAAAGTCCAAATATTACAAAAATACTTAAAAAGTTCAAATATTCAAAAAATCCCTACAAATTTTAAATATCCAAAATCCCTAAAAAATTAAATATTTCCTTATGTCAAAAACCGTAAAAATTTGCATGGCACTATATCATAAAGTTTCCCCATTTTTTACCGATCTCTAATTTTACATAAATGACTAGTTATGAACTTGTTGCTCAAATTTGTTCAGTGGCTTATATTTATGTGGCACATACTTAAGTACCTCATTGGTGATTTTCATCTCATTGTGAGCATGAAATTTCAAAAAGTGGTACCAACTTTCCATGTTATTTCCATTTTGTGAGTTAATTCATTCTCTTTCCATTTTTCAAGTTCATATTTTCATGCTCTTGACATTTTGCGAGCTCAATCATTCTATCTCAAATTATTTATGTTCTTGTCCCTAATCATACTTATCATTTTCTATGCTTAATTTCTTGTCAAATTACAATGGCTTGATGTCTAATTAGACTATGTAGGTAGTGCTCAATTTTTTGAGGTCAGCTCGTCTATGCCTTGTCCCATGTTCTTAACATTTTGTGATTATATCTCATGCCATTTTAAAAAATCCTATTCCTTATGTGCTCTCATCATTTTACAATTAAATGTATCTATTTTTCCTCTATAATCTATCTTATTAACTTGTCATTAATTTTTATTCAATCTAAAATCCTTGAGAGAACTACATTTGGCCTAAATTCAATGTTAGATTTGGTATCCATGGGACTATGTAGGCAACATCCACTTGCATACAACAAATGGATTCAACTCAACCACCCCCTCCATTTTCTTCTTTCCCCCCTTTGGTCATGATTATTTTTTTATACCCTTGGTCTCAAAGAATAACACCTTATTTTTACACACATTGAATTATAAATTGAATATTTACTTACTTTTGTTTGTGTGTTTGTGTTTTGATTTTTTTTTCTTATCAATATGTTGTTTGTTACTCGGGTGCCTTAATTTTATACATTATGTTTTCCACTTAAGTCTTGATTATTCATATCATGATTTTGAGTTGTGAACTATTAAATCTAAATTAGAATTGATTTAAGTGCATTATGTTGTACATTTAAAGCTTGAATATTCATATCTTGTTTTAAGTTGTATACATTTGCATTTTGAATTCAAATTATTATGCATTTTGAAAAAATAATCTTATCATGATCCTTCCTAGATTATGATGCATAATATCATGTGTAAAATTAAAAATAAAGATTAAAAATGGTTACCATGTCAGTGACATAAATCAAATATATATCTATCTATCTATTCTGATCATATAAAATAAAAAGCATCATGATCTATCTCATCAATACTAATAGAAAGATCATCTATAAATCAAAAGAGCAAGAAACATAAGAATGTAAAATAAAGAATCATATGAGATAAAAATGAATATCTGATCCAAAACTCAAAAGTTCTGGTTGATAAATATCTCAATAGCATAGAAATAACACAATAACAATGAATTCTCTGAGAAGAGATGTAGTATTACTCAAGATCACAATACAAATATATGCTTATCTCTAGGAAGAGATGTCTATCTTCACATTTTGGGTTACCTCTTCATTTATACACATTTTTAAATCATGGTGAGGATGTGGAAGGTCACCAATCTCGAGGGAGATTAAGTGGTTTGACTTCCAAGATTTATTACAATATAGAATTTGAGGAATTACTATTTTTAGAAACTTACTATTTTTAGATTACACTACTAAAATTGAAATTTGGGAAATTACATTAGGATTTTAGGGTTAAAACTTCATTTATTAGAGCTCATGCCATTTCATGATGTTTTACTCATTCTTAGCTTTCCAATGGTTCAAACGATGAGTCAATTGGAGCTACGGTGCAAAAGTTATGGCTCTCAGAAGTTTCATCATCAATTGGAGTGGAACTGTCACCCAAATTATCACCTAAATTGTTACCCAAATCATTAATAAGAGGATTGGCCATCATGCCAAAATCTCCAAAGTGATTTGGGTCCTCTTCTAGATCCCTATATGGCTAGCCATGAAGCACCTGAGATGATTCTGAGTCGAACACGTGGCGTGCGATGATCACCTTAGTGGGGAGACATATCCCTAAGAAGGGATGTGGATCATGCCCACCAACTTCCATGGGTCTCAACCCAAAGACCTAGCTCTGACACCAATAGGAGGACTGGCTATAATGCTAAAAGCTTTGGAGTGATTTGGGTCCTCTTCCAGATCTTTATATGGCCAGTCATGAAGCACTCAAGGCGATTCCCAGTCGGACACATGGCATGCAATGATTGCCTTAGTGGGGAGACATATCCCTAAGAAGGGATGTGGATCATGCTTAGGGATGATCCACATCCCTTCTTAGGGATACATCTCCTCATTGAGGTGAACATCGCACGCCATGTGTCTGACCAGGAATCACCACAGGTGCTTCGTGGCTGGCCATATAGGGATTTGGAAGAGGACCCAGATCACTCTAAAGCTTTTGGCATGATGGCTAGTCCTCCTATTGGTATTGGAGCTACAGTGCATGATCCACATCCCTTCTTAGGGATGTAGGGATTAATCCACATCCCTTCTTAGGGATACGTCTCCCCATTGAGGTGATCATCGCACACCATATGTCTGACCAGGAATCACCTCAGGTGCTTCGTGGCTGGCCATATAGGGATCTAGAAGAGGACCCAGATCACTCTGAAGCTTTTGGCATGATGGCCAATGCTCCTATTGGTATTGGAACTATAGTGCAAAATTTATGGCTCCTAGAAGTTCTATCATTAATTGGGGTGGAACTATCACCTGAATTTTTGCCTAAATTTTTTCCCAGATCATTGTCATAAAATCTCATATATATCAAAGATTTTAATGTCCATACACATAAAAAATGGATCATATACATCAAATGATAATACAAGTACATCTAAAATTATTCGAGTGTATCATGTCACATTAGTACATATCACGACTCAAAATATACAACATTGTCTCAAAAAATTCAACTTTGGTTATGATTGTCTCAAGTGGATCCATCCTATGGATTTTCCTACTAAGAAATCTCTCCTATCCTATCAGGTGGTGGAGGTGGTTGTGCCAAAAGACCCATGGTAGATGATCAAGGAGGAGGATGTGATACTAATCTAGCTGAAGTAGATGTCCTATGTGATTAAGATGATCTAAAATTTGACCTCTTTATATTGTACTAAAAAAATGTATGTTTTTTAACTCTCACTAATAGTATTACCTCATATAAACTCTTATAATATTTATCCTCATCCTTATCCTAAATTCTCTTCTCATAGATGGATAGTAACCTTCTCTCTATCACAACTTGTCGAGCTTCATCTAACTAAGTCTATAGCATGCCCATCCCTACCTAAGTTGTATCTCTCTCAACCCATGTTGAATCTTGATCTAATATAGCTATGTCCTTGATGTGCTAAATTTTTTTCTTGACCTTGTACCATAACATCCATCTCTGATCTAGTAGAGTTTTTCTTTATAGTGAGTTGTTAATATAGTTGAAGCAGCTTGGATATCTCTACATGCAGTCTAAACATCTCTATCTAATCTACACTAATTTTTTCATGCACTGAGGATAAATATTGTGAGTGGTATTCCAACCTATCCTAAAAATCTATAAGCTCAATCTCCTTGGCCCTAATCTCTTGTGTTAAGCTATCAATAAGTGTCTAAGTCTTAGTATATACTAGAGGTCTTGAAGAGTTAGCCTACCCTACATCCCCTATCCTTTATATACCCTAATCATACCTTGTCATTCCTACCACCACCATCCTCTTCCTCCATGTACTCAATATATACATCATCTCCCTCATCTATCTCTATATCTTCTAACTCCTCATCACCCTCCTCCATTACTCCCCTCTCCACTTCCCTAGATATATGAACTCTTGGATCCTATCTATCATCTCCACCCCATGGAGTAGTCAATCTTAAGGGCTAATGTTGGGCCCACCATGTAGTATATGATTCTGTAACCCATGAATATATTGTCCCACATGCATATACCCAGTCTACCTATGATACCAATATAAATATAAATCCCACCTTATCCTAATTAGGGGTCAATCCCCATTGATGTCTCTTTCTCATTATATGTGCAAATTGATGAGGATTTGGTGGTACATCCTATTGAAATCCAAACTAATATAGTACCATATCTCGCTTGTATTACTAAATTTCATGTCAACCCATAATGTATCAATGAGTAGTCATGTAAATCATATACTCTCTATCCTCTATCCACTAAAATTAAATATCTTGATATAGTCTCTAGGTTAAGCCAACATCAATCATATCATTTACCAACCATATGCAGTATATAATCTCTCCTCTATGTGACATGTGCCTTGGTCCTACTTAATACCAACCATATACCATAAACTCATCTATAACCCTATGCTAATATATACCCATAGGTCACTCAATGGTTGTGTTCCCACACCTAGATCTAGAGTAGTGATGATAGGCTAATGATATGTCCACCTCAGTGAACCACATAATGAATATCATGATATATATGTACTAAAATATCTAGTTCCTAGGAAAACACAAAATTATATGATAACATGTCTCACACCATGCCTCCTAAATCCATGTGATAAAACTTTCCACTCTTTTCAAGCAGTAGAATGTCACTAACAACATCCATGATAACTAAAACTGCTCAATCAAATACAATGGGTATATGAAAATCCTCTTCCATAGTCTCATCCCCTAGTATATCCATAACCATCTCAATCTTATATATATCCATGTAACCATCTTGCACCATCTCAATCTTGTCTATATCCTAATTCTACTTGTCTAATATTTGGGATTTTAAAATTCCCATGACACACCTACCCACCAACCAACATCATACTATAAATTTTATTGGAAATATTGTCATTGATGTCAAAGGTCTAACATTTTTGGTGATAAAGGCCCCATTGCATTTAATGATGTTTATAATAGTTATATCTTGGCTAATGTGTGTTAATATTTATTTAATATTAATGAATATATTTTTGGTTGCATATAAGACAAAAGAAGGGCCCATGGAGAAGTCAAAGAGTTACGGGGTAAAGACAAAAGAAGAATGGGATGCATTTTCCCATGAAGAGTCATCTTGGGGAATTCCAAGATTCACCAAGTGAATATGAAAGAGGAAGGACACAATTTCTCATCAAGGGACACTTTGAGGAATACAAAAAATCACCAAGATAAGGACAAAAGAGGAAAGGACATTTTTGCTTATGAAGGGTCACCACATGAATTTTCAAATGCAAGGATATGAAGGGTCATGCAAGATTGGTGCCATTTTTCATGAGGATTGAAGGGTCACAAAGGGTGAAGGCCAAAGGTCATTTGGAAAGCTATAAATAAAGGCTTGAGAAGCCATTTCTAATGTGTGAGATAGAGTTTGATTTGAGATAGTAATATCTAGCTTAGAAGAGCGATAATAGATGAGTATGACTTGTATTTTTTATATCTATCTTATAAGAGCAAAGGTGAGAGAGGAAAGAGATATTGTAAAGACTATAATTTGTTGAGATAGCAACATTGAGAGATAGTTGTGTGGTATACACAAAGGGGTTGGTGCTCTTGTGGATTGGTGCTCATGAATTATTGTTGTGTTGGTGCTCAACAAAGGGATTAGTGCTCCTATGGGTTGGTGCTCAGTAAAGGGGTTGGTGATCCTGTGGGTTGTTTCTCACAAATTATTGTTGTGTTGGTGCTTAGCAAAGGGGTTGGTGCTCATGTGGGTTGGCGCTCATGAATAGTTATTGTGTTGGTGCTCAAAGGGGTTGGTGCTCCTGCAAGTTGGTGCTTGTGAATATTGTAGTTTGAGTTGGTGCTCATTCATATAATTGAGATTGTTCTTCATGGTTTTTCCTACATTGGGTTTCCACATTAAATTTGGTGTCTCTCTCTATCTTGTGTGGTGTTTATTGTTTCAGTTTTATTGCATATCTTAAATGTTTGGTTAAGTGGAATTTGATTAAGGGAAAGTTTATAAGATTTATGATATACTGATTCACCCCCCCCCCTCTCAGTATATCCCATGATTAACAATTGGTATCAGGGTAGGTTCTTTTTGAAAATGTTTTACAGCTTGAAGGTAGATCAGGAAAGCACAATGGCCAAACATGAAGATGACTCTGCAAGTAAAATAATAGATGATAAAGAGAAGAAGAGGATGAATCTAGAAGGAGAACTCATTTGTGCCTTAGAAGAGCTACAATCTGTTGAAAATAAAAATTGAAGATTGAAGCACCAGATCAAGAAAAATGAAAAGGAGTCAAAGGAAATAATTTAAGATCTACAAGCACACTTTTAGGATGCCAAGAATAATGAATAAGATCTAATGGCATAGTTTAAAATAGTAATAAAATAATGTGAAAGGTATGTTATTAAAATTGCTTCTTTAAAATTAGATCATGATAAAACAAATAAAGCAATCAATGATAGAGTAGCCAATGATTCAAAATTTGAGAATAACACTAATATGATGAATAAGATATTAGAAAGCAAAAAGGCAATATTAGGTAAAATAGGTATCATATTTGAAAATAAAAAGAGCTATGTTGAAGCTCTTATAAAAGAGGAAACAAAAAGGGAAAAAGTGAAGAATACAGAGGACATCTCAAACAAAGAAGGCTAGAGAGAACAAAGCTACAAAAGGCAATCAGGTCAGAGATACACAAATAGGTCCTATTTTTATGGTTACTATTTGTATTGTAATGGATATGGTCACAAGAAATTATAATGTAGAAAAAGAGATAACAATCTCAAAAATAAGGAAAAGGAAATTCATGTGGTGACCCTTCATAACAAAAATGTCCTTTCCTCTTTTGTTCTTATCTTAGTGACTTTTTGTATTCCTCAAAGTGTCCCTTCATGAGAAATTGTGCCCTTCCTCTTTTGTCTTCACTTGGTGACTCTTGGAATTCCCTAAGATGACTCTTCATGGGAAAATGTGTCCCATTCTTCTTTTGTGTTTACACCGTGACTCTTTGACTTCTCCATGGGCCCTTCTTTTGTCTTATATGCAACCAAAAATATATTAGTTAATATTAAATAAATATTAACACACATTAGCCAAGATATAACTATTAAAAACATCATTAAATGAAATAGGGCATTGATCACCAAAAATGCTAGACCTTTGACATCAATGAAAATATTTTCAACAATCTCCCCCTTTGTCATTAATGAAAACCTCAATCCTAAAACTGCCACATCCTAAAACTTGCACATACTATCATCTAAAAACATACAGTAACTCCCCCTTATTGTAGTAACCTGTACCTATTTCTACACCTATACCTATACATGTTATTTATGTGATAAAACTTCCCACTCTTGTCAAGCAGTAGAATGTCACTAACAACATCCATGAGAACTAAAACTACTCAATAAAATATAATGGGTATATGAACATCCTCTTCCATAGTCTCATCCCATAGTATATCCATAATCATCTCAATCTTATCTATATCCTAATTCTAATTGTCTAATATTTGGGATTTTAAAATTCCCATGACACACCTACCCACCAACCAACATCATACTGTAAATTTGAGTCTATTGTAAGCAATAAAATATCAATCCATAATAATTTTTTCTCTTTAGTTTGAATCTTGATTTGGAGTAATTAGCTTTTAGGATCTAATGCTAGTATGAATATTTCATTTATTTTTGCATTTTATTCCTAAATTGGCTCTATATTTTAAAGGTAGATTAATGTTTTGAGTGATTTTGTTTAATTTACATATCCAAATCCCTTTTGGTCAAAATTTTTATCTTACACAATATAAAGGATGACCTATGATAAGCACTTGTAGTATACACCATACATCCTCCAGGGTAACTATACCATCTCCTGTCAACATCTAGAAAGTAAATGTATCCAACCTCCACTACTCTAATAAGGTACGTAGTAGAGTCTAATTTCATTAAATGGATAACATCCTCATTATGTGTAGTAGACCAATAGTATCAAAAGATTTGGCATCTCACTTTTCCACATAGTGGGTTGATGTAGAATGTGTGATCATCACAGTCACTCTGATTAGTCACATATTTTTAATTCTAATCACATTCCTACATTCTAATCACATCTATTCTTCTAAAATAATCATGTCATCTAGTCCTATTTAGTGTTGATGATACCTTTTATCTCTTTGTTTAAATTTTTTTTATTTGATCAATTAGGACATTTTTGCCATTTTTATGATGAATTTACTATTTAGCAAGATAATCTCAATATTTTTATGATGAATTTATCATTAAATAGTCTCTAAACCATTTCACCATTTTCATGACAATTTTGATGATAGGATGAGTCATTTCATTGTTCTTTGTTTAATTTCACCATTTTCACAAAACCTCTTTTTCTTGATGAATTTACCGTTTGTAATGACAAATTCATCATTTGACTAAATGAATTCACCATTTGGTGAAATCACTCTACATAATTATGATGATTGGTGATTTCACCATTTTCATGGACTAATTATCTGATTGCATGGATAAATTCATTAAAATGTTGACAAATTCACCATTTTTTATGACAAATTCACTGTTTACATTATCAAATTCATCAATTTAAAAATGATGAAATCATCAAATTAATAACTTTAACATGAAATAAATGCTAATAAATGATAATCTTATGAGAAAATAATGGTTCTAATTGATGGCTCCATCCCTCATGGTCGCATGTGCTCTCAAACTCAGTTTGGAAGTTCCTTTGGTTGTGGCTTATGAGGCATTTTCTATAGGTGACTCGTGCGCAAAAAATCATAGGTGAATTTTGAAATGGGAGGGTGAAAAAGAACAAAAATTTCACCCTAGGGTGAATCTATAGCCTTTTATTTCAAACGTTACCCCCCCCCACTGCATTATTTTTTCCATTAGAGGCTAATTTTTAACCCTACGATTCATTTTTCTTCTCATTTTTGCCTCTCTATCATTTTTATCCTCTTATGTCATTTATATGTTATTATTTCATCATTTTGAGGGTTCACTTAGCCATTTTTTGATTCTCCCCTTGAGGGTGCATCCAGGGATTATAAAACATCACTTTGGGGCATAATTGAACTCACTTGATAGTATTTTTAGTAAACTTCTATCAAAACTAGCTCTTGTTAATTTTTATCTATGATTAGTTTTATGACTTTTTATTCTTTTAAAAGTCACTACTTTATCTACATATCATAATTCCTTATCAAATAGGGCCAAATGCAGAGACCCCAATTTTATCACTTCTATGTCAAATTGCAAAATAGATTGACTTCCCTATAATTACACACACTCTGGTCCAAAATCATCTGTTCATCTAATATACATGTTCAAATTCACCTCAAGGCATCTCTAGGTGAGCCAATTCACCATATTATATCTATTCAATTATCATTATTTTTTAATTTATCTATTTAATCATCAATCTTTGGTCAATTTCTCTATTCAATTATCATTCTCTAGTCAACTTATCTATTTAATTATCATTCTTAGGTCAATTTCTTTATTCAATCACTATATTCTAATCATTTAAATAATTCCCCATTTTATTTGATCAATTAATTCTATCAATTCCACCTCTCAAAATCATTATTCTAATTATAGTTCTATTAAAAATAAAATTATAATTATCTTTCAATTAATAAATTTTTCATTTCCCCTCCAAGTGGGTATCTTCACGCAAAGAAAGGATCTTGAGATCTTGTAGAGTATTCTTTTGTGAGCTAATTAAATTGATAAGTGCATTAAAATACTAGAATATTCTTCACCCTTCATCTTGGATACAAGATGAAGGGCCCATAATGGATCTTGTGTGAGAGTATTCTCAACCCTTCTTATTGGAAATAAGATGAAGAGCCCACATTGGTGATCTATGTGTAGTCATTGGAATAAATCTCCACCCTTCATCTTAGAAACAAGATTAAGAGCTTATATTAACTCATATTTGATATTTTTAAATATCATCCTCCACCCTTCATCTTGATTGAGATGAAGGGTTCACATTAGTGATCCATGTGTTAATCCATGTGCACATTTAAGGACTCATTTTCAACTATTCATCTTAATTTCAAGATTAAGGGTCGTCACTGATCCAGATTCATTATAAACACACCCCTTTGCATTACAATTATCATGCTCAATTTTATACAATGATGTTTTGTTAAATCATCAAGTCTCTTTATGCATCACCTTCCCAAATTGTTGATCAAGTTTAAGAAGGTCCATAGCTTCAAATGGATATGTCCTCACATAATTTTCATTGATGAAGAACATTAAAAGATACATTTGAGCCACATCCCATAAAAATAAGTCTTTAATGTTGGTTTAAATGTTTCTATTTTAAATTTAATGCATTATTGACTAACCTTTATATTGCTCACAAGGTCTTAGGCTCTAAACATTTTTTCATGTTTATTTATGTTCTTCATTGACTAAAAATATAAATTATGAAAATATATCTAAGTGAGTTTCTTAGTGACACATAAGGTAACCTTGTGTGCTCACTTGAGGCATAAAGATATGTAACCAAGTTAGGTTCAGAGGTAGTTGCATACAATGGGATTGAAACATGTTCCCATGAACCTTTAATTATGCATGATTGTGTCTGGAGCATACTTATCCCTTCACCCTTAAATTACATCCATAAACTAACTTATCCACATAAAATCCATTAACTAATTAATAAAATAACATAACTAAAATGATTATGTAGAAAATAGTCCTAAGTAAGATAAAAATGGCATTCACCTAAAATCACAAAAAGTATATTTAAATAATTAGCACAACTTTATTAATTCATATCTCAATATTACATAATCATTCATACTTTACAAGGAACTCATGGTACTCATAAACTACATTTATTACTATCAATCCTAACTCTATGCAAGTTATTTCTTTAGTTCTAGATATAATCCAGTAGAGTTTATTATTAATTATTTAAGATGCATTCTTCTTGTCATTTGTACTTTATAGACTCCTAAGATCCTTTTTAACTACCAAATATAACCAACTAGTAAGTAATTCACCATTATGCCCTTTTGGTAGTTAAAATGTTGGGCTACTTGATGCCATTTACCATCATCTTCCATTGTCACTTCAAAACTATGCATCAAGATCCACCATCTATCCCTATGATCTCCATTGTTCCTAGATTCATGTGGTTTCATCTATGTATTCTTCTATTTTTTCCTCTAGCACACTTCAACACAATTTATGGTAGTTTGTACCTATCATGTTAGCAATCCATATTGGGTGCACATATATGTTATAGTGTTTATATTACACATGCCACTCTTTGGCTATTAGCATTGATATGCCTTCACCTAGTGCATGCTTGTGTAAATGAGTCTTTGGGACTTAGCCAATTTTATAGGGTCAAAAATATTGGTATGCTCATTATCTCCTTGCATAAACATAGCAATTTGCACATAAGAAATCTTTTCATCAATATTCATATAAAAATACTTAATGAGTTGATTTTTTAATGAATTGAATACTTTGAATTATTAAAAATGTAGATCATAAAACCAATGCAATATGTAATCTTTTAGGTTTCTTAGAAACAACTTAGTTAACAATTTAGCATTGTAGACACCCAATTCTGGCCATAATTGGCTTCTGACTAGACTTCAAATTGATTTCAACCAAAAATTACAAATTAAGCCTAGAAATCACTAAAACATCCCAATTTCACATATATACCATTCATCAATGCTTAGAATCATATTAAAGCATCCCTATTTGGTGTACTAGCCTGTACATAATAATAACCTCTCATAGATTCATCCTTGGTCACCTTGCAACCTAACAACTAGTAGTTTGGCCTATGGATCCATTAGGGAACTTGAACAATTCTTAAAAGAGCCAAAATACTAATCAAAATTAATTAACTAATTAAACCAAATTAAATTCTTAGATAAATTGTCCATTTATAATTAATGAATATCAAAAAATGGAAATTCTAAAATTCAAAATATCAAGCATTTTTATCATTGCCTTTATGAGTTGTTAAGCTCTTCCAATAATAATTTGAAAGATATGCCTATTAATTGAAAATAATAATTACATGACAACTTTTAACTCAACTAGAGTTAGCCTCAACTCACCTAAGGTTAGTTTGAACTCATTCCATGTTTAAAATCAACCTTAACTCACTCTGGGAGAGAGTTAACTTAGGAGGCTATAAATACAAGGCCATGTATATTAATCAATATGCTTTGATAGTGTAGTTTTATTACGTAGGATTTCCCCTATAGGCTTCATTAGTGAAATGTTACCATGCCAAATTCATAATACAACCAGCCAAGCCAAGGTCCCAAGGAGAGGAGCAAATAGAGTTTCACTGATACAGACTTATTGATGCATAAAATAGAGCAAGCCACTTCAACAAGCCATTTTGAGCTCCAAATAAGATAAAAAATGATTTATTTTATGTTATAGTTTTTTTTTCATTTGTATGTTTGTTACATATGATCCCCCTAGTATCTAGGATAGAGGTGTTAAGTGTTTAGTTTGTTATTTTGATTTGGTTTTATTGGACTAACACTATACTAACCTCCCCTCTACGTATTTATTGTTCACATGATGGCATCCTTGGTGGAACTTGTACCCCACAAAGTTCTTCCCAAATCATTTTAGGACATTCTCATAAAAAAAATTGATGTCAAAATTCAAACTTGTTGATCAAAAAAGTGGAAATTGGAGGCTCACAGATGTTCCATAGGAAATCACATTTTCATTTTGTGTAGTTGTGATTTTGCTTCTAGAATTACAATATTGCACAATATCATGACTTTGCAGTCACAGTATTGCACTAACTATTGTGATATTGTACTAATTATTATGATATTAATTTAAACCATCATGGTTTTCTACTAACTTTTTTGTGTTGTAGGAAGAATTGTGATATTACACAATATCACAACTTTACAGTCATGGTCTTGCCTTAAATCTTACGATATTTTTATAATTGTTATAATATTTCACTAACTATTGTGATATTGCCTTAAATACCATGGTTTTCTAATAACTATTTTATGTTACATGATAAGTTGCAGTTTTGCAAGAAAAGTCACAATACTGCTCTGTGTTTCTATGGTTTTGCACTGTGTGTATAAATTTTGAAACTTGAGAGATAAATTTCAAAAGCCATTAATTCACTTGATTTTTTGCTTCCAATAACAAGGACCCCATAACATATTTCACAGGACCCGAAGACCAAGAAAAGACAATTTTTTAAGATTTAAAACTCATATTTAAATTTGGTGTTTTAAAATATTTTACTTGAGCTATTTTTCATTTTATTTAAAGTCTTGAACACAATGCCAAAGTGACAAACTTCATGATATATTTTTTTTGGTGCTATAAAAATAAATCACACTATAGTTAAATGCTCATAAGAATTTTTATTTTTATGTTTATTATGTGAGTATTTGTTTAGCAAGATGAGTGTTGTGTGTATGTTATCCCCCCTTCCCCTTTAGGGAACTTGGGTGATAAAAAACACTCACTTATTACATTTGTTTATTTTGTCCAAAATCATGAAAGTAAAGTTTTTAAGGCTCTCTCAAAAATTTGAGTGATTTGGGTGACCCTAGAATGACCCTAAAGTCCTTCCACTTTCTTTATTTCATGAATTTTGGCTTGTGGGTAGGAGTTCATCACTACCCCATGAGTTATTTAGGGAATTATTGACCTAAGAATTCGTTTCCTGACATCACTTCAAACCCATTACATAGTAGGGGTTTACAAATTGAGGTTGACTTATTGGGACACTTGTTTGAGTAGTTAATAAAGTTCTATTAGTAAGAGACTACCTCAAAACATATGTTTACCTTGGACATGACACTACACTAGAGAACTGATAGATGTAGTGGTTGTGAAAAAGACAAGACCTTTTCACCATAAGTAAGTTAATGTGGATCTAAATGATGTTTTATACCTTTTTTTTAGCCACACATGTGAGACCATTTAGAAATGAAAAAAAAAAGATAGTTTAGACAACCCACTTGTCATGAGCATACTATCAATACAAGGCAAGTAGCTTGAAGTTCTATGCCACCATATGAACTCTTGAACGAAGAGGGGAACAAAAAAACTCTAATTTTCATGTGCATTTTAATTTTTAGATTAATGAATTAAATTCTTCTCAAGATAAAGTATATAGATAGAATTTGATAGTATGAAGCCTCCTTGTTAGTTTTAGGATTTAGGACGTTACACTTAGGTTTTTTTTTTCATTTCAACTTTTTACTTGCATTATCTTAAGTCAAACTATTTATTTGTCATACCACATCCAAAATGAGTCTTATTTTTACATCACTCATTTTTTTTAAAAGGTATTATTCCATCTATTTAACATCACACATTTGCCTCAATCATTTATCAAACTTTTGTGTGTGTCACTTGTTTGAAAGGGGGCATCATTACATTTCCCATTTGATTCCAAGTATTGTGCCTTAGAGTATTTTGAAACAAAATGTTTGTCATATATTTAGAGAAAAATAGAATCATTACATTGCTCATATCATTTCAAATACTTTTTGCCTTGTGTTGAATCACACTTAAAATCGTTTGTGCATTCTTGATTTGTGCCTAATACCATCATGCCATTCATTCTTGTCTATCTTATTGTCTATTTGAGGAACCTATCCTTATAAATCAAGTTTTTAATTTGTATTAATAAGTTTAGATTCAAAAAATGATAGGTTTATGCATATTCCTTGTGTAATTTTTACATAGACATTTATCTTTCACTTTTGGGTTATGAAACTTAAACCCATTCCCTGCTTAATTTAAAGACTATTTTTGTGCCTAAAGTTTGGGAAATGGTCTATCTTCCATGTGCCTAAGGTAAAATGTCTTTTTACAAATGATCAAGTGTATGGTTAAATCCTAATGCCTAATTTGAGTTAAAGTTCTTCAAATTTGTTAGATTAATATCTTGCCTTTTAGATTTTGTGCCTTGTTCCTAAAATACCTAATAATTTATATTTCTCTTAGACCTAGTTTTGTTTAAAGTCCAGCTCTTGTGTCATGTTTCCAAGAGTCCTAGAAATTTCCATTTTGTGTTATTCCAAGTCTAGATTTTGTTTTGTGTTCCCAAAAGACTTAGCACCTCACCTCTTTGTTTTAGACATAGTTATTTTGAGCTTATATGTGTGCCTTATTCCTAGAGACCTAGCAACCTTTTTCATCTTTAGACTTCTATTAGAATCATTTGAAATAATTTTTTCATAAGTTTGGCATTTGGTTTTATTCATCCACTTGACCATTTGTATAAGACATTTGATGTTAGACCATTTCATACCAAGTTTATCATTACCTATTTTGGAGAAATGGCTCCATCCCTAGACTAAGTCTTTAGACCAAATTAGACCAAATTTGGACCATTTGTCTTTTAGACCTTATTTTTAAGACTTTTTAGAATGATAAGCCCTCTTCACAGAATGTTAGTCACCAATTTGGATATGTCTCATTATAGTGGATCCATGTATAATCCAGGTTATGATAACATGGTCATGAATGATGACTTTGTTCAATACCCCTATGATGATGTGTTTCATGATACATATACCTAACCTCCTTACACTTCTCAATTTGGGGAACAGAGTCAAGATCTGTTAGCTCATTATTTGGTTAGCATGCATCCATATTCAAAGAAAGACCAAGAATAAATTGCATAATATCTTACTAGCATACTAACAGTGGTAGAACAAGTTCAAAAACAACTATATTATGTTACTATGCCATCAATATATTATCCTTATTTATTTTTTCATCACTTGCTTATAAATAAGGATGAGATTTTAGTTAAATCCATGGAGGTAGGGGCCAAGTTTATGGTAGACTTTCCCCATGAAAATTTACCTAGTCTAGTTAGAGTGCCTTTAAACATGCCTCTACTATCCATCCTTAAGTGTTTGAGTCAATGTCATATCAAGACCCAAATATTCTTGTCAAAGTAAAGGGCCTCATACAAGACCACTTTATACAAATACAACAAATGTATCAAACCTATTTGAATCTCGCATGTAATTTTAATGCTATGACCATGTCAAATGCTCTACTTAGAAAATTAGCTCCTTTAATAGGAGTATTAATTGAGTTTATAGGTCAAGATAATTCAAGTATAGACCCATTTGAACAAAACACTTTAGTCAGTGACATGTACAATGTCCCATCTATTGAAGATATGACTGTAGTTTCTACACATAATAATGTGCCAAACACGGTGGATAACACACAAGTGTCTTTCAATCCAAGTCAAAGTCATTTAACATACCAAAAAATAGGTCATAATAACAATTTCCTTTAGTTAATTCCATGATTGATTCATAATAATAGGGGGAAGGAACTCCTACGTCCTAACCATAGCAGGTTACTTCTAATCTTTAACTACTTTTCTATTCAAGCATGCAACCACAAAGATTAAGTAATCAAGAATTGACTAAGGCTTTTCCTCAACAACAAGTGATGAATTTTACTCCAACTCAACACGTAATGACTAAAATTCCACAATAATAGGTATAATCTAATCTACCACCACAACAGAGGTAGAACACTATGCCACCTCAATAGGGGTCAATAACTATTCCACCTCAATAGGTAATGGTAAATGTACCTCAAAAGTCACAGACCAATATAAATTTATAATTGCAAATTTTGTCTAATCAATAATGTGTGTCTCTTAGTGAAAGACAAATGTTGAACATCTATCAAGTATCTAGTTCACAATAGGATTTTTCACAACAAAGAGGTACCACTATCCAATAAGTATTAATTAGGTAATAATTTCCATTTACACTGCACATGCCATATATCCAATGATAGGGCCTTGGACCATAATAAGTTCTCCTTGTTTATCTAGGTTTGACTAATTGGTGACAAGTCCCTAATCAACCTCAATAGGAATAGTAATTTACCTAGATCTATATTCTTCTATTGTAACCCTAATTCCCTCAAAATCAAGGCTATATATTGAATCCAAACCATAATGTAGATTAATAATGCATGCAATTTCAAAAACCACATCCCAATTTTTGGATGCATATTCTTAGCTAGTTCACTCATCAAACCAACACTCCACAATAAACCATTCCTCCATTATACCTAAGTCAAGGTAATATACCTTTGACCACCCAGACTCCACCTCAGCTAGATGTTCTATATAGTTTCTTAGTACAAGAACTATAGAAAATGAAGGATATAATTGCCTTTATTCAACCAAGTAAGTAGACCAAGAAATTTAAGTTAGATGACATGTGTTCATATCCATTAAACATGGAGTATCTACAAATACCATTTCCTTCAAGTTATGAACCACCAAATTTTGATAAATACAATGGTAAAGGAGGCCTTAAGGCCTATTTGATAGATTTTTTGTTGCTTTCCATCCTGTGGCTTATAATGAAATTTACCTTCTTTTATTTCCTTGAATTTTATTAGGATAGGCTTTGGAGTGGTTCCTCAAATTGCCAAAGAATTCTATGTCTAATTTTGATGTCCTCTTGAACAAATTTGTGCAACATTTCTCCTATAATCTTGAACATGAGATTTCATTAGTAGATTTGACTCAAGCCAAACAAAAATTTGGTGAAAGATTTGAAATATATCTACAAAGATAAAGAGTGCTTTTTATTCACTTCACCCATAACTTACTAGATAAATAATTAGTTGATGTGTTTACTAAAAATTTGCATAGTGAGATATCCTATCATCTAGAGCTTCAGTATGTACATAATTTCAAAGAAATCATTGACAAAGGTTTGTTAATTTAAAAGGCCCTTATTAACAAAGTGATTATCAAGTTAACCTCATCTAACCAAAACCAAGGTACAAGCCCAAGTCAAAACCATAATCAAGTCCAAGTGTAAGTGTTGTCACTAGCCCAGGTCAGTAACTATGAGAAATCCAAGAAATAAAATCATAATAAGAATGTTGTTGGAGATAGACTATGTCATATCATGCCCAAATGGTGAAAACACCATATTCTCAACCAAAACTATAAATAAAACTTACTCCTCATTAGTATCCTACTCAATAATCACAACCTTCATAGTATCCCAAACTATCTCCATAGACATATCAACCACTACCTTTGAAAACCCCTACTCTACTAAGGAAACCCTATCCTTGCTTCTTCAGTGACCTTGGTGAACCTATAAAAGTAGTGTTTCACAAGATAGTTATAGATAATGTGATTAGTTTTCCAATTCTAAAACATTATCCTGAGGGTATTCCATATCCAAACTAGTATAGAGAGAATGAGTTCTATAAATACCATCATGTTCATAGGCATAATCTACACCATTGTGTGTAGATAAAACACCTCATTAAAAATATGTTGGAAAATGGGGAGATTACATTAGATAATAGATAATCCACATCCAATTAGAACCTAGGTATCTACCAAAACCCTTTTCCTCAACATAACAATAAAAAATAATAATAATAATAATAAGAAAGTCTAGAGCAATAGTAACAAAAATATAAATAACCAATACAAAACCCATAATAATTTTAGTAGAAATAATAATAACATCAACCAAATGGGAGGAACCAAGGCCAAAATGATTCCAATAACCAACAAACTTACCACACAGTTGCACATGACTATACTAAATTTATAGGTCATATTATAGGATGTCACATTTCAACCATAACCATTAATCCTAGACCAAGTGATAAAAAACTAGGACCATTACCAAATAATACCAATCAACCCATCTATGCTAGTAATCCTTCCTTAACCTAGGACCACAAACAAGCACAACAACAAATAGGGATTATTATTTTAGGACCTTATATTAATAACTCATCATTACCCCATAACCATAACCAAGTGCACTAACAATTGAGACTTATCTTATCTAGTCCATCTCTATCATCATCAAGTTCCAATGGTCACATATACAATCTTTATTGTGTAATCATAACTCAACAATCTAAGATTACCATTTTATGCCCATAACCTCCTTCTAATGAACCAATCCAAGCCATTGTACTGGCTTAGAACAAGGCGTTTACCACTATTAAGGAAAATCCATATGACATTGTGGAATAACTCTAGAATACAACTACACAAATATCCATTTTGGATTTGTTGTGTACATATACTATCCAAAAAAACATCATAATAGAGTTTTTAAGGAAATCCCAAGTTCAAAATGACATAATCTGAGATAAATTAAAAAAAAATTGGTTGGACATATATCCCTAGGCCAATAGTTGACCTTCGACCAAAGTGATATGTCATCCCTTGGCACTCTTCATAACAATCCCTTGTACATTTAAATTATCATCACATGGCATAAAGTCAAATGTGTCCTCATAGATAACGGATCAGGCCTGAATATTGTATCTTTGAATCTCATCAAGAATCTTATATATGCAATAAATCTATAGTAAAAAACAATTACTATCAAAGCCTATGATAATGAAAAACATGAAGCACAAGGCATCATAAGCTTGACAGTTATCACTGGGCCCTTGAACCATGATACACTCATCCATGTGTTGGACCTTGACCTATCTTATAATTTGCTCTTGGGTCAATCTTGGATACATGAAATTCATGTATTCCCTTCAATATTGTACCAGTGTCTCAAGGTCTCACACTCAAGCATAGAGGTTGCTATCAATGGAGATTTGCAGCCCTATGAACATTGCAAACATTTGAAGGTAGGGTATGAAAGTTATAACTACCACTTTGGCCTATATCTAATTCTAAAAAAGACAAAGATAAAGAAATAATTATTGAATTGTTATATAAAAATTGTATAGAACCAAATAGCCTTGATTCATATTCACATATACCTCCACCTAAAATGTCTAATCATTTTACCATCTTGGCCAATGGCCTAGGAGAGTATTTAACCCATAACACATTTCACATTGCCAAGCTTCCATAGAACCCCAAGTCTTATGGATTACCTAAAGCTAAATCAACTTGCATAGAATGGAAATGAAAAGGAAAAGGAAAGATCCATAGTCTAACTCCTATAATTTTCACACCATCCAATGGCCAAGAAGAGGACCTATTTACCAATGATGAATCCTAGCTATATAATAAAAAATTGTTCGATTGATACAAAAATTCCAAATATCCCATTCCTAACCGGATCATGGAGAATCAATCCTATGAAAGTGGAGGCCTCAAGTCAAATCAACAAGGAATTCTTGAGACAAAAATTCCAAATATCACATTCCTTGGTTCCGTTCCATTGGTTCTTCAAGCACTTTTAGCATGGGGATTCAGATGAAAATTCTAGTAATTGATTTAGTATTCTAAACATAAGTAGTATCTTAAACCAGTATGATAGTGGTTTGATAGTTTCATCCTTAATTTGTTATTTCATTCTATTTTTAGTGTTATAATTATAATTTCCTTTGGGAAAATTAGTATCCCACTATGTGTTGCTAATTATAACTTCCTTTGGGAAAATTAGTATCATTGACTTATGTCATTATTACCTAATTAAAACCACCTATGGGAAAATCATGAACAATAATTTTAATATTCATTACAGTAGTACCTTGTCATTCCTATGCCATACTATGCCATTTTTCTAACTCACAAACTTGTTGCTACCTAGTCAAATTCCTCCACTATAAGGCAAAACTACAGTGACTTGAGGTCCTAATGGGACTATGTAGGTAACACTTGAATTATGCTAAGGTCAACTCAGTCACCCTTTTCCACACTCTCATCATTTTGTTAGCACTTTAAGTTTGCACACTCTCATCATTTTATGAGTTGAACTATTTTGTATCTCATAATTCTCAATCGAGTTGAGATGCATAGAAAATTTCAAAAACATTTGTAAAAGACCTCAAAGTTGAGATGCACCTTACTTTCTTTTCAATCACTTCTTTGCATTAACAATTTTGGGACTCTTAGCTATTTCCAAAGTAACTCTTTGTAATTTAGTTTCCCCATTCTTCTTGACCTCAATAATTATTTTTTTTCCATTTTTCAAGTCTCTATTATGTGTATTATGTATTCGAATTTGATACATTAATGACCGCTAGGCTTCATCTCATGCACTCACCATTTTATGAGACCATTCTCATATTCTTCTATAGTATCAATCATGTTTCCTTATCATTAATTTTATTGTATCTCATATCTTGGGAGAATTACACTTGGCATGAAGTTCATATTGAACCTTGAATCCATGGAACTATGTAAGCATCATCCACTTACCTAGTGCATCTGCAGTCAACTCGGATACCCCTTCTTTTTTTTCTCTTCTCCCCATTTTATTAATTTGTTTCATTATCTCCTATAGTCTGGGTAAAATGCCTATCATCTTATTTGTGTTTTTGATTCCCTATAGCCTAGGGGTAACCTTGTGTCATTTTCTTTTATCTTTTTTTTATGTTAACATTGTGATTAGCCATTATTTGTGTTTGTTCATTTTATTTTAGTTGTTTTGTTTTGTTGTGTCTTTATTTTTATTTTTTAGAGTTTTTTACTTATTGGTGTTTTGTCTTTCTATTTATTTTTTTGGTTACCTATTTATTTTCTTTCATTTATGTGCCTTGACTTAGTATATCTGCATTCATTGGGTGATTCCTTAATGTATTATAATTAACTCCATTTATATTTATATGTCAACATTATCATCATGGTTTTTATCATTAGTACATTATTTTATCTTTTTTATTGAAGCGTGTGTTAATCCTTGTGCATAGTATGGATAAGTTAAGTTATTATGTTGTTTTATATCATGGTGCATACTGTCATGTGCTAAAAAAACTCAACTCGATAAATCTTACCAGAAAACTATACCATGGTACTTCTCCTTAGTCACCTAACAAATTCTCGATCTATCTAAATAGAGTAATTAAATCATGAAAGAATTTTAATCCTTCCCAGTTAGGATGTGCATCTCCATACTAGTAATTTTCCCAAATTCATCTTTCTCCTCTGTACTAGATTACTCTTACTCCATGAGTATGGATTCCATATGTAATCCCCCTTTTCTCATTTACCATATTATTTTAACTACAATTCCAATGACTATAACCACTTTTTGGTAAATCATTGTGTTTTAACCTATCTAGATATTATCAATTATAATTGCCTTTGGGAAATCATTCTCATTCTCTTATCTTGTTGGGGCATGTTTTCATTATGCCAATGATTATAACCACCTTTCAATAAATCATTGTGTTTCAACCTAGCTAGATGTTATTGATTATAACCTTCTTTGGGAAAATCATTATCCTTCTCTTTCCTTATTAGTGCATGTTTTCATTTTGCTAATGATTATAACCACCTTTGGACAAATATTTATCTTTATCTACCCAATTGGGGCATGTTTTGATTATGCTAATGATTATAAATGCCTTTGGGAAAATCATTATCATTCTTCCACATAATTGGAGAATGTTTTCATTATGCTAATTATTATAACCACCTTTGAGAAAATTGTTATCTCTATTCTCCCAACTGGGGCATGTTTTCATTTAGCTAATGATTATAACTTCATTTGGGAAAATCATTATATTTTTATGTTTTCATTTTGATAATGATTACGACGACATTTGGGAAAATCATTATATTTTTATCTTAATATGTAGATGATTGTAACTACCTTTAGGCAAATCATCCTTTTTATCTTCCCAACTAGGGCATCTCATTATGCCACTAATTATAACTACATTTGGAAATTTATCTTTTCCACCCACCTTAACCTTTAGGTCCCATCATTTCCTTCTTTTTGAAGGAATGATTTATGACCTTCTTTATTGCTCGCTCCCTTGAGGGGGCATCAAGGACTCATCCATCACCTATTGGGGAATTAGGCATACATGACATTTTCATTATATGATAATATGTTATTATGCCTATATATTTTAATACCTTCCAAAATAGAGGCAAACTATAGACACCCAATTCTAGCCATAACTAGTTTTTTACCAAACTTTAGATTAATTTCTACCAAACATTGTAAATTAAGCCTAAAAATCACCTAAAATTCCTAAAGTTGCCTATATATCATTCATTAATGCTCATAATTATGTTGAGGCATCCCTATTTGGGGTACTAGCCCATACTTAACAATAACCTCTCATGGATTCATCCTTAGTCACCTTACGACCTAACAACTATAAGTTTGGCCTATGGACCCATTAAGTGGGACACTTGAATAATTATTAAAAGATCTAAAATACTAATAAAAATGAATTAACTAATTAAACCAAATTAAATGCTTAGCTAAATTATCCATTTACAATTAATGAATATCTAAAAATGGAAATTTCAAAATTCAAAATATCAAGGCTTTTCATCATTACATTTATGAGGTGTAAAGCTCTTCTAAAATATCTCAAAATATATAATTTTAGAGCCATAACTATTAATTGAAAATCATAATTATATGACAACTTTTAACTCAACTAGAGTTATTTTGAACTGACCTAAGGTTAGTTTGAACTCATTCCATGTTTAAACTCATCCTTAACTCACCTTGCGTGAGAATTAACTTTGGAGGCTATAAATATAAGGTCATGCCTATTGATCAATAAGATTTGATAGTGTAGTGTTATTATACAGGATTCCCCCCATAAACTTAATTAGTGTAATTTTACCATGCCAAATTTATAAGCCAACCAACCAAGCCAAGGTGCCAAGGAGAGAAAGAGCAAATGGAACTTCATTAATAAAGGCTTCTTGATGCACAAAACTAAGCTAGTTACTTCAACAAGCCATTTGGAGGTCCAAAGAAGATAAAAAAATGATTTTATTTTGTTCTAGTTGTGTTTTCATTTGTATTTTTGTTACCTATGCTCCTCCTAGTGTTTAGGCTAGAGGTGTTGAGTGTGTTATTTTGATTTTTTTTATTAGACTAAAACTATACTAACCTCCCCTTTACATATTCCTTATTCACATGATGGAATACCCAATGGGACTCATACTCCACAAAGTTATTCCTAGGGCATTTTAGGACATCTTCCTAACAATTTTCATGTCAAAATCCAAACTTGATTATCAAAAAAGAGGGAATTAGAGGCTCGTGAATGTTTTATAGGAAATCATGTTTTCATTCTATGTAGTTGTCATTTTGCTTTATGAAATTGTGATATTTAACAATATCATGAATTTTCACTCATAGTATTGCACTAACTATTGTGATATTGCATTAACTATTGTGATATTTCTATAAATTGTCATGGTTTTCTACTTACTATTTTATGTTGCAAGAAGAATTACAACACTATACAATATCGTGACTTTGAAGTCATGGTATTGCCTTAACTCTTGAAATATTACACTAAATATTGAGATATTGAACTAATTATTGTGATATTAGCTTAAACACCATGATTTTCCACTAACTATTTTATGTTACATCATAAGCTGTGGTTTTGAAGGAAAAATCATAGTATTGCTCTGTGTTTCTATGGTTTTGCACTGCATGTAAAACTTTTAAACTTAAGAGTTAAATTTCAAAAGCCATTTGTTTACTTTCTTTCTACTTCTAAGCACAAGGACCCCCTAACATATTTTTTAGGACCCAAAGACCAAGAAAATATGGTTTTAAGCACTCTAATATTCAAAACTTACATTTAAATTTAGTGTTTTAAAATCTTTTACTTTAGCTATTTTTCATTTTGTTTAAATTCTTCAACATAATGCCAAGGGGATAAACTTCATGACATATTTCTTATGCTATTGAAGTTGATGTGCATGTTGTTTTAGTCTATATGGTTATTTTAGAACTTATTTTTATGGTCTTAGTTTAAAAATATACATTACCTATTTTCTCTAAAATCATTTGTGATAAGTTTAGAGATAAAAGTGTTGAAGCTAATAAAGGGAAATATATTTTTTCATATTTTTGGATACATTAAACACACCTAGTTTTATTACATTGTGTAACACTATTAATAGGCCATGAGAGTGGATGGAATACGAAACATTTCCTTGAGGTGTAAATTGTAATTTTTTTTACATATTTTATTTTTTTTTAAATGATTTTTTTTCTGAAAGATTAGTATTATCTCTTCATTTAGTTCAAGTTTGGCCATCTAGTTCAATTTTGTTCAAACTTGAGGTTGCATGAATATGTTTTTTTGAGAGACAAATAGTTTATCTAATTTATAATCCTTTTATTTATGGAAGCTATCTAGTTTCCGATAATCATATTTTCACTTAGAATTTCATTGCATGAATATAGTATGGAGAGTAGTATGCATTTTTCATAGGAACACATACTCTATTCATGTCAAGCATATTTTGATCTCAACTTCCATACAATGTTTCCCACACTTAATATTTTAAAAATATTCCCAAAATTATTTATAATTAGTTCTATGAATTGATCAATAATCTCATGATTATCAATGTTATCATTCCCACAATGATTTTTTGTACTAAACAACTTTGTGCTTGAAATCATGATCTTCCGATTTTATTTTGAGATACATTTCCCAACTCTAACATCTTTAAATCTATTGACATTTTGATCATAAAATCTTAATTTTTATAAAAACAAACTAAACACACGTATTTTCAATTATATTCAAGATGAAACTTGCTTTTACACTTCTAAATACCTAAAAAATGGTAGTTATTATTGCAAAATCTCATGATCCAAGATGTAGAATCGGTGTAAGTTATGTGTCTTCATTCCATGTTTATTGGATATATAACCATATAATTGCATTAGAAGCCTACTCATATCTGTAAAATTTTACAATAGAATTTGTTATTATCCTAACACATTAGTAACATTTCATTTTAAATGACCCCTCTAGAAAGGACTTCACCATTTAACACAAGGATCTCATTTCCTTCTTGGAGAGTGCTCACCTCTTTATCCATTACCTTTTTGAAACAATAAATGATATTTTCAAAGATTAGAAGAGATAAGCAATAAATGTAGAAGATGTTCTTAAGGATCTTTAAAAAAATCTAATTTATAATTTTATGAACAACCTAAAAAACACCCTCAAAAGTTGTGGTTTTATTATAAGATATAATTTCAAATTCAATGTAAAAAAATATAAAATTCCATAAATAAGACTTTCCAAATTCAAATTACTAAATTTTCTGGACGACACTTTACAAAATTTGGAGCATTACTAGGTGGGAGACATTTTGCACTTTTTTTTAATAGATCCTTTGTAGAAGGGGGTTTTTTCCACTAATATGAGGTACACTTTTTATCCATCTTTGGAACATTTATAATCCAAAATATATTTGGATGCATTATCAATGGTACTAAGTGTCTTAAAGACACTGTTATAAAATTATAACCACATTATTGGTGGCACCTAATGTCCATCAAGTTTTTCCTTATAGTTACTCTCATGTCTACCTACATTTCATGGATGTGTGACTATTGATTTTCTCATGAATTCAAAATAACACATGTCAAAATTGAAGATACAATCATTCTTGTAGTCAAAATGTGTTTGATGTGTATTTTCTAACATAGTTTCACATTTCACATTAGTGAAGGAACGTTATTTTTTCACATATAAATTGGATGAGGCACTTAGATAAATTTTCCTCCATGTCTCCGACACCCTTATATTAAATAATCCTAGTGCCAAATCCCCAAAGTAGTCCTGTGATAAGTTTAATAGAATCTTTGGTAAAGTTAACAAATTAAACTATTTTAACTTAATGTGAAACTATATTGATTTTTTCCTTCTATATTTCCCATTGTTGATGAATTTCTATAAAAATAAATCATTAGGTCCCAATTTCATGCCATTAGAAAAGATAAAACTAACAAAGAGGCCATATTTCTCATTTTTTCTAAGATACAAGGTCCTTTTAGTGTTTTTGATTATACCTTTTACTTCAATATAGATGTCTTGGGTGATCAATTTTAGTGGCCCACTTTTGAGATATTTTGAAAATGACTCACTAGGGAGAAAACCAAGTTAACAACTCTTGGTATTCTTGCTCTAGTCATGCACTTATTGCTAGACCCTTCAAAGGAAAACTCAACTTGAATCCAAATATTTAACCCTTGACCAAACTAACATAATATCCCACTTAAAAATCTCAATGTTCTATGTCTTATAAATATGTTGATTCTACTAAGGCCTCTATGATATCTAAACCTAGGTAGCAATATAAACCAAACACGACTTATGGTCTATGTAAATTTTATGGTGGGACCAATTATTCTAAGTCTATATGTTTCAAGAGGATGGAATCCTTGGAAGCCACTATCAATAAACATAATATTTATGTTCCATCTCCTTCTTATTTAGAACTTTCAATGGGTAAAGTGAAATCACTCACTTTAAATGCATTCACTTCATCATGAGATAGTTGGATTGTTGATTTTGGTAGCTCTCATCACATTACACATTCTGAAGATATTTTTCTTCTTTCTCATATTATATCACTTCCCATATGAAGTGGGTAACTCTTCTAGAGTTAATGTGTTAAGCTCCATTACTATTTAGATATAGGGTGGCTGTATCAATAGCACATTGTATGCTCCATCTTTTTCCATAATTTTTTTATCCTCAATTCAAATTTATAACTTGAACACTAGGAATATTTTAGAGTATCCTCCAAAACATGTTGTAATATGAGAATTTTTAGATCCAGATGATTTAGTTGCTACAAGTGATGTAGATCATGGTTCACATCTTTATACCTTTAAGATATTTGAAATTTCTATTGGATATAATTTAATTTTTTATGTCATTCCACTCAATAAATTATGGCATAAACATTTTGGGCATCTTAATTATAGATACCTATAGTATATGAGTACATATAATTTGGTGATTGGCCTTCCCAAGGTCTTCTACACTGATAGATTTTTTTCTAGTTGTATAATCTAAAAACAACACATGGACCCTTTTTTGAAGGGTAAGGAATATTAGGATAAAACCCCTCTCAAGCTAGTGCAAAATGATCTCATGATATTTATCATTCACTCTTTCTCATTGATTATTATTATATAAAAACTTGGTTATGTTTTATAAAGTAAAAGAGTGAAATATTTTAATAAATTTAAATATTTAAGGCTATTTTAGATACACAATCATCTCTTCCAATCAAATAAATACACATAGACAATGCAAGGATTATGTCACTAATGTATTTTGAGAATTTTTCACAAAACATGGCATATTCCATCAGTTTATAGTGCCTTAAAACATTCAAATAAATAGTGTTTTAGGGTGGAAGAATCTCACTTTAAAAGAGATGGAAAACTATATGATTCACTCTAGATATATACCTCCTCATTACTATACAGAAGCCATAAATTATGCCAATTATGTATTGGACGACATTATTTACAAGGAAGTGTGGAACAAAACTCCTAAAGAAGCTTGGTCTAGGATCAAGCCTAATGTATTTGGTTTTCTTGTATTTGGGTTTATTTTTTGGGAATTTGTTATTGCTAAAAAACACAAGGCTATGGAGAATCAGATAATATCACTTATATTTGTTAGCTATTGTGATGATGCCAATGATAATTAACTACTTAACCCCATCACTCATGATGTGGTTTTTGGACATAATGTCAAATTCTATGAGAGTATTGTTTTAGTGTATCCCTTATCACCTTATTCTTCCTCTCACATTACTCCTAATTCTACTTCAAATGAATTTTTCTTGTATAGTGATGATGGTCATAATGCACCACCATCTCCTCAACTTACCTCTCAGCATATTTTGAAATTGGCTAATTCTACTCTTGCGATACCTTTTTCTTCTGTGGGTGATCTTTGTGTTCCTTTTTTTACTCAATAATAAACATCTAGTATTTCCATATTGATTCATTCCATTTCAGATGGTCTTATATTATTTTTTGAAGCATCAAACAAACTAAAGTGGGATTATGTTATGTAAAAGTATTATTCTTCTCTCATGAAAAATAACACTAGGTATCCAATTCTAGTTCCTAAGGAAATATTGATAGTATGGAGTAAATAAGTCTACAAGACCAAATATAAAACCTAGTCATAAAGGGATTTTCACATGTTGAAAGGGTGGACTACTATGATATTTTTTCTCTTCTTGCTATGATGGATTTAGATTGACTTGTATTCTCCCTTGCTATGACACACCATTTCATGAAGAGTGCCTTATTACATGGTGATGTACATGTAGCAACATCAAAATTTTATGAAACATTCTTCCCTAGTATGCATACTTTATTGTTCTATTTATAAACTCAAGCAAGATCTAATGTTTGGTATGAGAAGATGAATTATTTTTTCCTCGTGATTTCTCTCATTATCACTTTAACCCATATATATATATATATATATATATATATATATATATATATATATATATATATATATATATATATAAACATGGGATTGACATGACGATGCTTTTTTTATATGTATATTGTCTTATTATGAAAATAAAATATAATCCCATAATTAAGTATATTAATCTTAAGTTAATGAGGCAATTTAATATGATAGACTTAGGAATTTTACATTTCTTCCTTAGACTTCATATTTATCTATTATCTGATGAGATCTATCTTGGACAATAGAAGAATGAAACATATTCAATTCATAGATTTGGTATGGATGAATGTAATCTATCCACTACTCCATTTCAGTCAGGTGTTTCACTAACTACTAATTGAAAGACTCATATAATTGATCCCACTTTGTATTGGAAACTAGTAGGCAATCTCTTATTTATGACTTGCACTTTCCCTGACATCACATCTATTATTAATATCGTATATCCATTCTCATAACAACCCCATGAGATTCATTGAAAAGTATCTAATCATTTTTTAGGTTATATTTATGGCACTACACATTTTGGGATTCAACACACACCATAGGTAACTTCACATATTGTGGGTTACATTGACTCAAACTAGGTAGGAGATGTTGATAACTAAATATATAATTATATATTTGTATACACTCTTGGGTTGAATCCAGTTACATGGGGATGTAAAAATTAGATATTCATGTTATTATCATTTGGTGAAGCTAAATATTAAGGATATTTCAAATGTATTCAAGAGGCTTTATGGTTTTGATAGTTGTTAGATGATTTCAATTTTACACAACACAACCATACTACACTTTGGTGTGATAATAAAATTTATATTACTCTTTATATTGTTGGTCATCAACACAAAAAACACATTGAGACACATATACACTTCATTTGATAACTTATTTAATATAGATTCATTCATTTTGATTTTATGCCTGCATCTTAACAAGTTGTCGACATCTTGCCTAAACCCTTGGTTGTACCTCATTATCTTCAATTGTAAGCTTTGATTGGGGTGAAGGAATTTGTCCATAGGGGGACTTAGGATGAAAATTACTTCCTTATTCTCTCTCATCTTTATTATAATTATAAATGTGTACCTAACATGGCATAGTATCTAGGACTCATCTTTTATTCCTCCTTAATTTTTCAATTATAGGAGGGTTTTAGAGTAATAAAATTTAGTCATTCTAAGATTTAATTAAGAATTATTTATTAATTATAATTAATATTATGTGCACACTAGTATGACACTTGTCATAGGATAAGCTTATAATGTTCTAAGTTGTAATGCTTATCATGAGCATGTTCTATATAGGAAAAATTCTAAGTGTGACACTTATCATAAGAAATTTCTAGGTATATATTATTCTAGCATCTTATCTCTATAATTTAATGAGGTTTTTTTACATGTGTGACATAATAATAGAGAGATATTTATGTAATTTTTCAATATTTTCTAATACAATTAAATCATTACTTTCCCTTATATTTTTTTGGTCTCTAGCTAGATCTTTATGATCTTTGTAACTATTTCTTACTTGTTTAATCCAAACATGTTACATGAAAATATATAAGGATGTTGTTATGGATATCCTTTACCCTCATATATTTAAATTTTAGGAGATAAAAATATTTTAGGTGAAGGATATGAATCAATGTCAAGTGCTAAACTATTATGAATAAATGCTTGTGAATCTAGTGATTGGCTAACTTTTGGTAGACCTTGATCTAATTACAACACCTTAGAATGAAAAATTGAAATAGTTTACACAAGGGATTATGTTTTAGGAAAGGTAGGTGATATAGGATGTGTAACTCTCAAAGGTAATGTGTGATTAATTTGGTTAGGCATGGACATAGATATATATTATTAAACTTATATTTCCTTTAAATCCAAAGGTGTGGATGTAATAACAATATCAACACTAGGAGTAATAACACTTATGGTAGGGTTAAAAAGAGGTTGATAAATAGAATCATTTGGTTCTTTATATGTGCTAAAATGATAATGTGTTTTTTTTCTTGATGTGCTAAAAATATCAAAGAGTCAATTTCATTAGGATGGCTATTAAGGTATTTACCTAATTCTTCTGCATTAATAGGTTGAAATCTATTGTTCTTAGTTGAATCAAATTCATGGGTCTATCACTTTATATTGTAATAATAATTCCATCAAAAAGATGTAAATTAGGCCTTTTATCCCTAAAAGCAAGTTCACCAATATGATTATCAAACTTTTGAACTACTAAGTGTATTATCCCTAATTCACATAAATTGAATGGAATAAAAATAAATGTTTTAAATAAAATTGTGATAAGAAGAATAAAATAAAATGATGTAAATTGAAAAAGTACAATCAAATGAAAAAAATACTAAATATGAACAAAATGAGAGACTTAGTTATTTACTATATAAGATCTAACTATGTGAAACTGGTAGATGGTTGGAATTGATTAAAAAAAACTAATTATGCAAGTACACAAGGACTGAGCCTAAAGTTAGTAAAGCTCAATATCATGCAAATCAGGATAGGATTGACATGCACTATAGTCTTGAACTAGTTAATTTTGTTGTATACTAAAAATAGGTAAATCAGGGCATGATCATTTTAGATAGCTTAAAGCATGCATGTATGTAGAAATTTTCCCTTTAGATGCATGCAAAAAGACCTAAAAATGACCTTTTCAAATTTGAAACCCTAATAGAGCTTATAATAACTAAAACCCTACAAATATAAAAAAGGGAGAATATAATGGGTTGATATAACCCCAATCACCCCCATGATGACTAATCATGGCCTACATACCCAGTAATTTAAAGATTAAAATCAATCCCACTTAGTGTGATTTATGCAATTGTGTTACTTTGACTATATGAATGAATTTAGAGAGGGCTTGAAAATATGATAATTATTTACTTTGGATTGGATAAAGAAGGTTCTTGACTTGGATAAGGATTGCTTCAAATGACTAGAATAATAATTGGAAATTTTTGGCACCAAATCTTTCACCCTAGAGGAGGTTGTTCAAGCCTACTCTAAGATTTGGGAAACATTGGAATACCTCTAGGCATGTGGGTTGCCTATAGTATAAGTAGACCTCTATGTTTAAGGGATAACTCCCTAGATTGATCTTTAAGTGCTTATCACCTATAATAATTGTTGTCACTTGAACTTGCATCCCTTGAGGAGATTACAAGTCTCTCCTCATTCAAGTGTCATAATGGAACCACCTCAGGGCTGTGGGTGACCCAACTTTGTGGTAGATCTCTAGATTTAGGGCTAGTTCCCCTTGATGTACCACTATGAATCAATCCTACTATTAAATATTGGGGAGGGATAAGAATAACTAAAATTAAATCTATTCTAGGGGAGGTGATATACCAAATATTTTGTCTAATCACACCATTTAATATGCACTTAAAAGCAAGAAGAAGTCTGCACATACACTTCATCCAATGAAAATATTCTCTTTCACATCAATATTTCAATCATGGGGTCTTGAAGAGAGCCTAGGTTAGGAGGAATTAGAAAATAGGCATTCTAAGAACACTATTATATAGACTACTCACTACACCTAAAATCTAATTAGACACTTCTTATTAACCTGAAAAAGAGAGATTCCAAAACACATAAGGCACTAGGAAGAGTAACATGTGAAGGTAAGCCAAAATACACTTTCATAGGAAAAAAACCATTATATTCACTTATTAAAATATTTAATGAGGTAAAAATAACTATATTTATTATCTCAAGGAAAAAAATTGGTAGGGATTCACCATACTAAGGTGAGAGATCCATATAATAGCTAAAAGGGCTACAATTTATAGAAATTGTGAGAGGAGAGGGAGAAAGGGGAACTTGAGGTTCATTAAGATACTTGTCAAATAAGGAGAATGAGTTACATTAGCATGGAATCTAAAATGAGATAGGTCCTAAAACATAATCAAGGACAAATTTCTCTCCAGCTTTTTTAACTCCTCTACATGTGGCATAGATTCTCTTATATTTGCATAAGAAATGGCCTTCATCATTTGCCTTCACAAAAATACCTCATCACTGCATGGGATCAAGGTTACAAACAAGCCCTTAGATGCATTGTATTAGTCTCTAATCATTCCTATTCTTCTGGCCATGCACAATCATCTTCAGTAGTTCTAAATGACTCATTTCCATGCACCTCTCACACTTAGCACCCAAAACCTTTTTAATTATGAAATATGATCCATGCACAAGGAGGGATGAAACTTTTCAATAATTCCCAAGTCATCAAGTTCATCAAATAAGCCTTAAAAGGCTTCCCAAATAGAGTTTCACCCTTTTTCTCTAAGTGTTCACTACCCATTCACTGTGACTAGATGAGATGAAATAGGTAAAAAAACACATTTAAGAGATTGTATGGTTTAATTTATGGACATTAATACTTATAAAAAGTCCCAATATATCTCTTAGAAGTGGTTGTATCCTTTTGAAACTCTCCCACACCTATATAACACACAAAAATATCAAATAAATCCCTATTCTGACTCCAACCGTATAAGTTCTTAAAATAACATAGCATTGGAGGAAGTCTAAGAGAGTATTATAAAATTTTCAAAATCTTCATGACCTTTTTACCCCCTCTTGATGTTTCAAATTTTTGCTTTCCGTAATCAGGTCCTTAGGGGGGTTTCATGAGGGTTTAATGTCATTTCTAGTCTTAACATTTGTTTATAAAGACCAAACACTAAAATCCTATCGAAATGG
The DNA here is from genome assembly GCA_037957365.1 of Torreya grandis. Lineage (NCBI taxonomy): Eukaryota > Viridiplantae > Streptophyta > Pinopsida > Cupressales > Taxaceae > Torreya > Torreya grandis. The sequence continues at coordinate 3,697,351 of JARHVA010000109.1, forward strand.
CACTAAGGGATTCTTAAGTACCCTCCCTAACCTCCTTTCATAGCTTGATCCACCATGCAAAGTATCATAGAAGATACAAGCATCCCAAGTTGGCTATTTGATCTCTTTTCCTGCATTTTGTAAGGGTATGGGTGTCTCAAGCCCCAAAAATGGTTTTTTGGGAACTTATCTACAAAAAAATAGATCAAAAACCTCTGAATATATCTCATAAATATTCTCAAACTCATTTTATTGCTCCTTTCATGCTAAAATTGACAATGGCTCTTCGTTTGGCCTTAGGTTTTACCATGCCTAATGGCTTTGCCTACAACCTTCATGATTTGCACTATTTGGTGACTCTATAGAACCATGTGATAGTTTAAAAACTTATAATTTACCTCTATGAATATTATCCAAGGAACTATAATTCTTTCTAAGGGCTTAAAATAGAAAATACCCTCTATTTGGAGCTAAGCTTGTTCATGCCTAATTGGGTTTGCCTGTAGGTCTAGTTGCTTAGGTCACCCTATTTGGTTTAAAACCCTATATAAAGGTTATTAATGTTTTTTAATATGTTTTTCAGCTCCAAACACCTTAAAAAAAATTATCCTTAGCTCCTATTTCATCCTCTATGCCTCATTCACCCAAACTATCATTTAGTGCTCAAAGGGAAGTACCCCCTATCTAATAAAAAATAGGGGTACTTACCCTATTTTTATAAGAAAACAAATAATTAGATGGGGTTATAAAAGTATCATAGATGCTCTGTGATAAATTTTAGCTTCTAATTCTAAGATTTGACCCTCCAAAGCCACAAAAAAAAAGACTAAACCTTGTTTAGGAAACTACCTGCAGGGTTTTGTAAGGATGACTATGTTTTCACCATTAAAAGCACTTTATTTGCTTGATATACTACCATGATGGATTTTTTAGATGATTTTAATCATTATAATAAATTTAAAAACACTTAACAACCACTATGTTCCATGACAAATCTTAATATCCTTTGCAACTCTCAAGACTATGCTTTGTCATTTGACTGAGTTGTTTGCCAACATGTTACACCTCTAGGTGTTTATGGCCTTTATTTGAATCTAAAAAAATTTATAGGTATCATTAATTACTAATATATCATTGAATACATAGTATAAATTCATGATTTCAATTTTTAATATCACTATAACCTCACTTAAGATCATTCTCATCTCACTTTCTAACTGAGACAGTTATTTACCCCTACCTGTTGGTGAAGATGGTTCCATGAAATCTTGTGTTAGGTGTATTTGGGTTTTCTATGAGCTCCCTGAGATTATAAAATTTATGTCCATACATTTATCCATATTTTAAATCCTCTAAAACCTCACTCAATCATCCAAATTAGGTCACTATTTGTTGACAATCCCCAAGGTGGCTGTAGGTGGTTATTTGCCCTATGTACAGATAGGGAAAGTGTATGAAAGGCAAGAGTAACACTATCATCTTATACACTGATGATATTTTACATCCATACAATCCCTAAAACTATTTTTAATCACCATACCATGGTGGCATATTACCTATTGTAACTTTGGTGGAAAAACACTTTTGCTCTCAGGCTTGTAGATAATACTAAATAGATTCAGTGTTTTTCATGGCATCTTTGGACCCTTAGGAAACCTCCCTCCTTTTTTCAACTGTCAATCTTACATGGAAAATCCATTTCTTAATGATAGGGATATAATATCAATCCATTACCATTCATCATAGTATTTTTCACTCTCGTCATGAAAACTCCAAAAAACCTTGAGGAACACTATTTTGTCACTTTAGAGAAAGGATCCTTGAATAAAGTATTGAGGACTTTAGCATGGTTTATGCCTTTGTCTACTTAATTTATCCCTCTAAAAATGCATTTTATGGTCTCTTTGACATCTTAATACTTAAAATAAGTATTAATTCATGTTTTAAAACTCTATAGGTGCTTCAAACCCTTGATTAGGCCACCTATAGGTGGAGGTCTAGGACATCACAATGAGCAATAGTATAACTAGTATGGAGAACTTCTCATACCCTAAATATTGATGATTCCTACTAAAAAATTTATACATTCATAGAAAAACCAAGAAGTTGGAATGCAAATTCATCTTTACATACATCAGCATGACATAGGCAAGGTTCTTGTAGATGCAAAACTCTGAGTTATAAGGTAGAGAGGATGGAATGAACACTAATATGCAAAGGCAAGGCCTCCTAACACCTCAATGAAATTTTCAACCCTCAATTGGATAAAATTTACTAATAAAACTTATATATCACCCTCAAAAAACATTCCTTAATGTGATAATCTCTTATACTGATGTTGTAATGCACTTTCATGGCTACCTAGTTTAAATAGGCCTAGAAGAGAGCCTTGAGAATTTGATAGATTAAAATCCAAAATAATAATTAATAACCTATGAAAATTTCTTATAAAACATGGAAAAACACCTGAAAACAACCAACTTGTCAAAACCAAGTAGAAGAATCAGAAACTAGCTCAAAAAATAGACCCCTCATGGATTGAAGTGCATAAAAAGCTACCTAAGATCTAAGTGATGGTTCATAAAGGATAATCTATGAAATCTAAACTTCTTACCATGTATTTTAAGTACAATGAGACCCATTTCAACCCCCAAGATCAATCCTCCCAACTCCACATGTACGGCTCACACAAAGCATTTTAAATTTACCTTTCTTGGCTTGCAAGGAGAAGAAGGAAGAAATCAAAGTTGAAACTAAAATTTTTGATGAATATCTACACACCAAGCATGAAAAATAGTTTATGGAGGTGAAGAGACACTTTTCCCATGTTTAAAGCTAGAAATGGACTTCCTAAGTACATACAAGTGCCAATAAAGGCCTAAAATCAAGGGGAAACTACCTTCTTCTGCATATAACTACTTCTTGGACTGAAATATAACTACTCCTGACATCTTTTGACCTCTTCCACATTGAAATATATTTTAATTAAATTAATTCAACAATAAATTTGATTAGTAAAAATAGATCCAAATATGACTAAAATATATCAGAATATATGATAATAAGCAAGCCACTTCAAGGGGGAAACCTCCACAAGTTTCAATAAGAGTAGAATTCACAATATGATGATAAGAAATTACCCACTACCTCCTATATATAGTCTATCTAGGCCATGGTTACTCCACAGGCTGACCTACTAACCAAATGAATGTATAGAGAAATGTGATAGAACATCAAAGAGGGATAACTAAGACACAAGTTGGCTATTCCTATCCTAATACATGCGATAGGTTTGGGACATAGCATGCCCTTCCCCTTCAAACTAATGTTGTCCTCAACATTGAAAAACTCTAGATGTTTTTTTAGAAAATCTTCACCTTCCCAAGTTATATCTTCACTGCTCAAGTTCTTCCACTTGATCAGATATTCCCTAATCTCTCTAGTTCTCAACCTCTTAGTATGTGTTTGAAGGATCTTATCTAGTTCCAAAATGACTCATCCTTCTTCATCTAGTTTTGGGAGCTCTATCTAGGCTAAAAAGAATTCCAATGACCTTCTTCAAACATGAAACATGAAATACTGGGTGTATGTAAATGAATGAGGTAACTCGAGCTTGTAAGCCACACTTCTAATTTTTTGTAGAACCCGATAAGGGCCATAATACTTAAGATAAAGTTTTTTGTCCTTTTTCTATTCCTTCAAGGACATCTAATTATAAGGATACAAATGTACAAATACCCTGTTACCCACCTTAAATTTTTTCTCACTATGGTGTTGATCTGCTTGTTGCTTCATCATGTTTTGTGCCAAGGCTAAATTCTCTCTCAAACTAGCCAAAACCTCTTCTTGATGTTGAATGTGCTCCTCCACATCTCAAACCTTAGTTTACACCTTTAATGAAGAAGTGATGGAGGGTGGATGATAACCATATAGTGTTATAAATGGATATATTTTATAAGAGGTATGGAAAGATGTGTTATACCACCATTCTACAAGTGGTAGCGATTTAACCCAACATTCCTATTTAACTGATACAAAACAATGAAGATACCCCTCTAAACATTTGTTAACCACTTATATTTTCCATCAGATTGGGGGTGGTAAGATGAGATATGAGCTAGCTAAGTACCCAAATAGGAAAATAGTTCAGTCCATAAATTACTAGTGAAAATAAGATCACAATCACTTATAATTATTTTTAGGGTTCCATGTAATTTTAGAACTACCTCCAAAAAAAAGTTGCTATTGTACTTGTTGATAATGGGTGTGAGAGAGCACAAAAATGGGCATATTTTGTAAGCCTATACACAATGACCAAGATAACATTCTTACCTTTAGAACAAGGCAACCCTGTGATGAAATCCATGGAAACTTCCTCCCACCTTTAACTAGGAATTTCTAATGGTTGTAACAGACCCAGGGTCTTAACTGTTTCACCTTTATTCTATTGGCATATCAAGCATTATACCAATAACTTTTGTATATATCCCTTGAGCCCTTCCCAAAATAATTCTTTCTTAATTCTGTGATAATTTTTCAAGATCCTTGAGTGTTTCCCAATTCAAGATCCATGCAACTCCTCAAGAATCTTATGTTTAAGCTCTGAATCTTTGCACAAGTATAACCTACCCTTATACCATAGTACATTATCTTTCTATTCAAATTTTTTAGAGGCTAAAGTACCTTGCTGGAGATTCTGAATAAGAACCTATGTATCCTTGTCTTACACCCATTCTAACCTAGCTTCAACCACCCAATCTGCTTGCAACATGGATGTTGCACAAAGTAATGCTTTTGTGGATGTATCCCATCTGGATAGTGCATCTACTACTACATTATCTTTACCCTTATTTTATATGATTTCAAAATCATAACCCAACATTTTGGTTATCCACTTTTGTTGTTCTTTAGATGATAATATTTGCTCCAAAAAGTATTTGAGACTATCATGATCTGTTTTCACCTTAAAGTGTCTACCCATCAGATAGGGCCTCCATTATTTAACTGCATGAACAATAGCCATGATTTCTTTCTCATAGATAGGTTTTTATAGATTCTTACCTTTGAGTTGATGACTCTCAAATGCAATGGGTCTTCCTTCCTACATTAGTATTGCTCCCAACCTAGATCCAGAAGAATCACATTCAATAGTGAATGTCTTTGAGAAGTTTAGAGTAGCCAAAACTAGAGTGGTGCACATAACTACTTTTATTTTCTCAAACGATTTGGTGGTCGCATCATTCCAATGGAAGGCATCCTTCTTTATCAATGTAGTGAGTGGAGCTACTATACTACCATAACCTTTCACAAATATTTGGTAGTAACCTATTAGTCCTAGGAACCCTTGGAGGTTTTTGAGAGTTTTTGGCATGGCCCCAAAAATAGATGGGTGGTCATCAAGAATCATCTATAGATTAGGATGTGTAGATGCCTATGTGGATTGAAATTGTATAAAACATAATCATGCAATAATTCCCTCTACCCTCTTTTTTAGCATCTTAGTCATCTGATGTGAACTAATCAATTATGGATATTTTGCCTATAATCCACGTAGTTTAATTTTCCTACCTTCAGAATGAAATCACATGAATAGTTCTTGGAAGTTCATCTCAATGGTACCCAAGGTTGTGAGCCATTGGACTCCTAAAATAATGTCTATGCTACCCATGGGAATAGAAAACATGTGAGAATCAAGATTATACTCACCCATAACAAGCTTAATACTATGGAATTTGCCTGAATAATTAATTGTGCCACCATCTACAATCATGACATAAAATTTTGGTGCTGAGTAAATGAAATAGTTCAATCAAGTGGCCAAATTATGGTTGATGAAGTTGTGTGTGCTCCCTAAATTAATCAACACTGTCACCTTTTATTTCTTGAGGAAACCCACCACCTTAAGAGTTTATGGAGTGATAATACATGTCAGTGCATGACAGCGATTGTAGGTTGGGAATCTTTAGGTACCTCCTCTATCTCTTCCTCATCATCATTGGAGGCATCATCTTCTTCTTCATCTTCATTGGATCCCTCAATTTAGAATAACTTCTTCTCAGCACATCTATGTCCTTTACTCCACTTACTTTCATAACTAAAACATAATCCTTTTGCACACTTCTTTTCAATTTGTTGAGGGGTCAATCTAGTAGGTGGAGAAAATGTTGCTGTCTAAATGCTATGATCTTTGAAGTGAGTTAATGGTTGATTCTTGTTGGCTATGAATTTTTCTTTAGCTTATGTGCCATGATAATAAAATCAAAAATCTTAAGTGGATTAAACATGTGTACCTCATTTTTAATGTGGTCATTGAGTCCACCCAAAAATAGGTCATTCAAGTTATCCTCAAAAATTATCTCCACACGTAAGGATAGATTCTAAAAATGATGAATATAATCCTTGATGGAGCTAGTCTATCACAAGTAATTCTCTATCACACTATTGCCATAGTGTAATTTCAACTCCTCTATAAAAATTGACCAAGTGACACTGAGAGTCATCTTTTTTTTTTGAGCACACAACCATTAATACCAAATTAATTGATTAGATTTAAGATACAAGGATGCCATGGTAACCTTCTATCCACTTGGGATCTAATGCAGATCAAAAAAATCTTCATTTGGTTGATCTAATTGAGTGGATCTTTTCCATCAAATTTGTGCATATCCACCTTTGGTAATAGGTTCCTCTATGGTAATATAGTTGGATTTGAAGTAGACTAGTTAGGAGAACCACCCTGATGGGTTTGTGAAATAGTGATAGCTAGATGATTTGATTGATTATTTTTCAAATCCATCATGATATCTACCAAACTATCTTGTATGGATTTCATATTAGATTATATGCCTTGCACCTCACTTTGAATGCCTTGCACACTATAGTCAAGCTGGCTCACTTTGTGATATATGTCAAAGAACCCTAGTACAAAAGATCTAGTACATACCCCTTATGACTCAATATCTTTCTTGTTATGATTTTTACCTGGGGTTTCAGCACCATTTCCTCGGCCCTAAGTTTGTGGACCTACCATAAAAGGGCTTTACGATGTCGACCCTGATTGACCCTTTTGACCCAAGTTTGATCGATTGATTTTGGACTTATGTTAGCCTCAAATAAAAACATATAAAGAACATACCATAGTCAAATTTTTCTAAGATTTCCAAAAATGTAAATAACTCAGAAACATTCTTTGACTTGTGCACTATAGATCAATTTTATGAAAAAACCTAAAATGGTGATAACTTTTATAAAATAGATCCCAATGAGTTTAAATTTTAATGGAAGCTTAAAATAATTATTTATCACCTCCAGTAAAAAAATTTAAGATAAATTCATAACCATTTTTTAGATATAGCCATTTTTAAAAAAATTAGGGTTTCACCCACAAGATTGCCCAAATCACAACTCTGATACCACTTGTAATGAAATTACTTAAAAACTAAAGTAGATTAGTGGAAATAGATCCAAATATGACTAAAATATATTAGAATATATGATAATATATTTTCCACTTTGAGGGGGCAACCTCCACAAGTTTCAATAAGAGCAAAATTCACAATATGATGATAAATAATTACCCACTACATCCTATATATAGTCTATCTAGGCCATGGTTACTCCATAGGCCGACCTACTAACCAAATGAATGCATAGAGAAATGTGATATAGCATCAAAGAGGGATAATTAAGCCAAAATTTAGTTATTCCTATCCTAATACATGTGATAGGATAGGGGTGTAACATATCTCTTGGTGACAAATTTTCTCTTTAAAAAGTCTGTACAAGTCATTTATTGTGCTAAAAATGTGGCCAAAAGGCATATTTGAAATATGAAACATGGTAAAGGATAAATTAATGAATTTTTAACATATTAAAACATTTGAATGACCACATTAGGACATTTTCAATACAATTTTATAATTTAACCATGTTTGATTAGGGTTGACCAAAGTTAACTTTGGTTGACTAGGCAAGCTCAAGGAAGATAAGCTTAAACCAAGGCTAAAACAAGGATAAATAATATTATAAACAATCATGACATACCCATGGGACATATGGAAACCTATAAAAAGTTTATAAATGTAGGGATTTACCTAGTTTGACTAAATGTCAAATTCGATCAACATATTTGGCAATTCCTAGGGGTAATATGCAGTCCTATGTTAATGACTAGTAGCCTTATCCCATCCATCAGGAGAATGGAGTCAAATGCACTCCAAAAAAATAGGACTAGACCTTGAATTAACTAACAAGATATCTTTTTTACCTCAAAACACACAAAGGAAATATAACACATAATAAGGAAAATAAACACACATAATAAAGGCACACTTGTGCTATTAAGAACTTAGGGAACACAAGACAACAATAAGAAAATGAATCATGTACATTCAACTTAAGCATACCTCCCTTCTTGGATCAAAAGGTAAGTACCTTGAATCTCCTTCCTTGTTAAATTAATGAGGATTCTAAGCATGTTTCCTTTTGGATGTGGTGGTAGATGACTCATGTTTCCTTTTTGCTCCTTGGCTTAGCATGTCATCTAATGGAGTCATCTCCCACAAGTTCAAAAGGTAGATGAATTATTCTTGACCTTGGAAACATGCTTCATACTACTAGCCTTTTATCACATTATGACAGATTTGTATATCTATGAATGGGACAGCCTCTTGTAAGTCTATACCTTCTTGAAAACCTCATTGTTCTTCTCATTTGCTACAATCTCTTCAAAGCCTTTAAAAAGTGTTGTGTCATATATATCTAGAAATGTTTCTTGTTTTAACTCCTTTTTGATGTTTTTAGGAGTAACTTCACATGTGGTTGTAGGATCAATCTTTAAGTCATCTTCATAACCATCATAGATTGCTCTATTATGGTTTTGATTCTCTTGATGGTGATGCCTTTCAAAACATGTTTGATTCTCAACCTCTTAGTTTTATGTTCTTAAGAGTCTTGTCTTCTCATTATCTTCATATTCTTTGAACATTTGCATATATGTCTGCCACATGTCTTCTTTTTGAAACACATCATCTTGTTTATCATGGCTTGTATTCAGCTCGAAAGGACTTATAGGGCCCTTGAGATCTTTAACTTCATTGTAAATTCCCTAAAATATCTATCACAAGTCATCATCATATTTTTTTTTAGTATTATGAAGTGGAAAAGCAAGAGAAACTTCTTCCTCTTCTTCTTTGGAATCCAAAAGAACTCTTTCCAAGGCATCTTTTTCAACACAAGGAACATCATCTTCACAAGGAGTTAGCTCTTCCTCATCATTAATCTAATCTAAAATCTCTATTTTCCCCTCCCTCTTAGTAATGTCAATAGTAGGAATCTCAAAAATAGGAATTTTAGCCAAAGAAGGGTTCCCAAGGAACAATACAATCCTCAACATTAGAAGGGCAAAATGGATTAGCTAGAGGAGGTTAAAAGATGGGTTTAATGGCTTATTGAGGAGGGGTGGGATAGAGTTGAGTAATATCAAGTTTATCTTCACTTCCAACTTCTCCACTTAAACATGCTTTTTTATTCTTTCCACAAGCTTCCATTACTTCTTTCCATCTTGGGAAGGTAGGCTTAGAGAATTCTCCATGGGGCTGAGATACAAATGAAGGGGTAAATGATAGACTTAAGAAACTTGGGGTTTCTTTAGGATTGGTATCTTATCTCCCACTTTGGAAAGTAGTCTTAGAGAGTTCATTTTATACTACCATGATGGATTTCCTTAAAATCTAATTTTCCAATTCAATCTCCTTGTCAAGACGGGCCTCAAAATCTTCTCCAAATAAGTCAACTTGCTCAATAGTGATATCATCCTTCCTTTGGTTGCTCTCTTAAATGGAATTATAATAATGGAAACTTTTGGGAATTCATGAAGTAATTAGGTTATTTTAAAACATTCTTGGACTATCATCTTGAGTGGGCAAAGTTGACACACTTTAAGGTTGATGTGGGATGTATTGAGGCTGCCAAGACTGAGTTAATTCATGAGCTCTTAACCTCTCCTCTAGGTGGAAAATCATACCACAAAATCAAGCATTTCACCTACAAGGCCTTTCCAATTAGTTCCCTCTATAGGTATCCATTATTCCTTGACTTGCTCCAAATCATTTCTCACACTTTTGATACAATCATTAGGGATGACTTGACCAAAACAATTTTTAGTATCAAGGTCTAACATGTAGTCTTTGTAACCAATGAGAGTCTTCTTAAAACTTTCAATGGAATGACTTGGAGAGGAACTAGGTGGGATAGGTGAGGCACAAGATTGATAGGGCTAATTATAGGGAACATAGGATTGATAGGGATCATGACAAGCTTGGACAAGGACTTGTTCATATTGAGAGGGAAAAGGAAAAGATGGATATGTCTCCCTAGCTTATGTTAAGACAAATTCAACATCATAATTATTCATGAATCACTCATTATAAGACCATAGAATAAGAAAACAAATTAATTATAGTACCTGGGCTACTTAATCGATATATTTATGCTTGGAGTCACCATTGGTGCTTAGAAAAATTTCCTCCAAAAGCTGATATCTTAAGGATAACAAAAAAACTCCTTAAATTCTTGGAACAAGTGTCCCATCAAGCATTCCAAAAATTGTTGTCACTTTAAATTTCACCCCTTGGGAGATGAAAAGTCTCTCCTTGTTTAAGTGGCATAATGGAACCACTTTAAGGCTGTGGGTGACCCAACTTTGAGGTGGATCTCTAGATTTGGGGCCAATTCCCCTTGATGTACCACTATGAATAAATCCTACTATTAACTCTTGGGGTTATGAAAAGGGATAAGAATAACTAAAATTAAATCTACTCTAGGGGAGGTGATACACCAAATATTTTGTCTACTCACACCATTTAACATGCACTTACAGCCAAGAGGAAGTATGCATATACACTTCAACTAATGATAATCTTCTCTTTCACATCAATATTTTAAGCATGGGGTCTTAAAGAGAGCCTAATTTAAGAGGAATTAGATAATAGGAATTCTAAGAAACACTATTGAATATACTACTCACTATACCTACACTCTAATTAGACACTTCTTATTTTTTCAAATTATTTCCTTCATTTCTTAGTTTTGAAAGTAGATAAAAGAAAGTGAATATTAAGGTATGTGGATGAATACCTAGTATAATGCATGCATTGATATAGATGAATTTGGGAACTCCTTTTTGGATGGGCAGGATAACCTATAAATCATTAAAAAAAAATAGAAGAAGATTTTTTAGATGATATGTTGAGTGGATTGCCTAGCATATGCTAGATATGAGAAGCACAAGGCTTTTTAGAAGGATATTAATCCACTTTCAAGACAATTAAGTCAAAATTGATATAATAAATATAACTACATTCAAATGATAAGAAATTAAATATGTGAGAAAATAAATAATGTACCTGTTTGATAGAAGATATGACATGATGGGTCAATACCATGCACAAGTGTACCAAAGTTAGGTTTAAAGGGTTTGGGTAGCGTCTATAGATAGGTCAATAATAGAAATAGGGGGTTGATAGGGTGAGAGGGGAGAAAATAATAATCTATTATTTTTTACTAACAGTGACCATTGGTAGTTAGGTGTGACCGATGACGGTTTGGTCTGACCAACGATGATTAGGTAACCAACAATAGTTGGGGTCACTATTAATGGTTCCTACAACTGATGATAGTTGCCTATAGAAGTTTATAAAAAATTAAAATGGAGTTGAAGATGAAATAACTGATGGTCAAGAGTTAGAGTATGGATAGTTAGGGTGAGGGGTAGTGTGCAGGTGAGAAAAACAAGGTAGGAAAATATGATAATGAAATAAAACACTAAAAACAAAAAGAGGGTACATGTATGATGCCAAGTGGATGGTAGTTAAAACTTAAAGAAATTCAGACAGCATAACAATACTCCTACCTTCAAAAGTCACATGGATATAACTTCATGGTCTTGGATGCCTGCACAAAGAAAACAAGAGAGTCTAGTTGCAAATGTTTGGATCCATAACTCTCCCAAGAGCCCTCTATTTATAGCACAAACTTGCTAAGTGAAAAGAGCTAAAGTTTCCAAGTTGAGTGAGGATAAAGATGCTAATATGAAGGGAAAGAAAGATGTGAGGTGTGCATGGGAATGTTTTTATTTTATCCATACACACCTATCTTGTAGCTGGATAATTTTTTATTTTATAGGGGTGAAGGCCTAACCATCGATGGTCAACCCCTGAGTGTAAAAGGGTTGAAATGGGTCTTTAAAAAAATATGTTTAAAGTGTTTATTAAAGAAATGTGCCTAGGTGTGTTATTAGGTTAACTAGGCAAAGTTTAGCTAACAGAGGTTGGGAATAGGCCCCAAGTATAGGTGACATCAAAAACTAGTAAAGGGGTGGTTTTTGGGTGTCTAAAATTTTCCCCTTTTTATTGCACAACTTTTAGGTCAATAAGTTATAGAGAAAAAATGAGCTATCAACTAGTCAAGGTCTGGTTGCCCCAAGTATGGTAGGAGGGTATTCCCCCTCAAATTGGGAGTTGATGAGGTGAAGGTCAAATTGGGTTGGGGTTTGATAATAGGTCTAATGAAGGTCATGAGCTTGGGCATTTGAGACACAAGTATGTGCACAAAATGTAACTAATGGTGATAGTCATGATCGTACAAAGATAAATATTACCATGTTGGTAAAAATGAGGTCAAGTTCTAAGATTAATGATAAGGTAACCAGGCCCCAATGTTGGTCATAGTTGATTGGGTCATACTTGTCATGTGTCCTAAAAAAGGTTGGTGTTTACTCAAGTATCCAAGGTAGGAAGTGCTCCTGAGAAAAACACAATGGGTCAAGTCACGCATGAGGTGAGGTGTAATACAAAAGTTTAACTTTATTTTTTCTACTTTCTTTGATTATGATCTTACTATTTTAATTATGATGAGAATTTTGATGAAGATGTTTTTTATGTTAGTGATGATCATGTTATGTGATGTTAATGTTATTGGCTATGTCATTTGTGAATCATGTTAATTTTGAGTTTAATGATGAGGATGGTTATAATATAATGTTAATGTTAGGATGATTGTATGGATTATGTTTTGTGAATGGATATGATGATATAAGATGATAGTTTGTAGGGAAAATGAAATGTTCACGTTCACTTGTTTTGGATAAGAAAAGGAAACATGGTGCCTTCTGCTAGTGATAACCTAACAATAATAATCCATAGATGGATTGACTTATTAAACAAAAACCCATCAAATGTTTCATAAGAGCATGTTTTATTAAGAAAACATGCATCTTGACCACTTCATGCCATGTAAGCTCATAGTCTTTTAGGTGTGATTAGGATGTGGATGATAGGTTAGGTTGCAAATGTTGGAGTGGAGTCATTGGATTTTCCACAAGTGACCACATAAATTTAGTAGATAAGTCCATGCCTTTTATATGTTTGATTATAATGGGTAGACTGATCAATGTGGGAAGTCTACACATTTCATATATAAGAGCTAATTATGGCTTAAATGAGATAAATAGGTAGACTGATCGATATAGGAAGTCTAAAAATGGTAGATATAAGAGTTGATATATGGATATGTTTTAAACTAAAATTAGATATGGACAAGTCTAGTCAGGTTCAAAAGGTCTACCCATGTAAAAGTAAGACCTAGGCACAAAAGGTTCGTTAGAGGAAGGGGTTTTAAGAAATAATTGACCTTGCGATTCCATATATTAAAAGATGAAATTTATCCATGAGAACCATGCTATGGGTAGAGCCAAGGTACCCATACTTAGGAGTGGGATATGACTGTGATGGAGGAATCACATGGTTATATATAATCAATAGATCTTAAAAGGGGTAAAAGGGAAATGAGGTTAATGATCCAATCATATGAGCTTAAGTTAGACATAGAAGTGGGTTTAATTTTTGTTTTAACAATGAAAGAGATGAAAATGTGAATAATTAATGGGTTCAAGTTCTGGTTTACCCTCAAGAGAAGATAAGCAATAAGCACCTGATCTATACCTATGGGTTATAATGCAAAGTCTTAACCAGTTAAAAGCAAACTTGCCCTTCTTGGTATTCTCCATATTAGTGACATGTTGATTTTCCTTGAGGATGAGATCTCTAATGTTGAACTCCCATATTTTCAAATGTTTTTTATATGCTCACTTGATATGCTCTTGATAAATGCAAAGGTGATTGAGGCAAACAAGGTGATGTTCATCAATAAGTTCTAAGTATGCTATGCGCTCTTGATGATAGTCACTTTTAGAAAGATTATCATGCAAGGATATGTTGAGAGATGGAATTTAGACTTCAATAGGTATAAACTACCTTGGCTCCAAAGATGAGAGAGAAAGGTGTAGCTCTTGTGGCAATTTGAATACTAGTACGGTAAGCCCATAAAGCAAATGAGATATGGAGGTGCCAATCCTTACATGAAGCACTGAATACCTAAGTGAGCATTTTGATGAGTGTTTTTTTAGAAGCCTTAGCCTATCCATTGGCTTGTGGATGATAAGGTGAGGAAAATCTTAGTTCAATGCCAAAATCATCGCAAAGCTCTTGGACTTTTTATTCTTAAAGGATTTTCCATTATCAATGATGAGGAACATCGAAGTGGAAAATAATGTGGTGGTTAATGAAATCAATGATTTTTTTGGATTTGATTAATATCAATGGGATGGCTTCCACACATTTGGTAAAATATTCCATGGTAGTGATGATATATTGATGTCGTTTCAAGGAATGTAAATTGATCTCTCTGATAAGATCAAGATTCCATTGTGAGAAGGGCCAATAGTCAATTGATACTTGAAGACCATGAGGAGGTGCATGATGAAGGTTAGCATGTTGTTGGCATTTGATGCATTTATTGACATAGTCACAACAATCTTGATTGAGCATGGGCCAATAGTAACCTAGAGAAAGAATATGTTTGGAAACAACCAGACCACTAAAGTGCCCAACACAAATGCCATCATGGGCTTCTTTAATGGTATGAGAAGCCTCATGACTATGAAGGAAATAAAGGAGGAGACCATCAAAGCCTCATTTTTTAAGAATTCCACCTAGTATGACACAGTGAGAGGTACCTTGTATGAAAGCTTTAAGAGATTTTCTTTAAAGATCAAAAGGGAGGACACCAACATTAAGTTAGTTGAGGATTTGATCATACCAAATGTCTATAGGTGATGTTTTTATCCAATAAATGGTAGGAAGATCAAATTTAAGGTAAGATGGTGTGACAATGTGATGGATGGTGAAAAATAGTTTAAATTTAGTTGGTTGATATGGAATTTAGGATGCAAGGGAAGTCATGGTGTCTACATATTTATTAGTGGAGCAAGGGACCGATTAGATAGTGTAGTGGTCAAATGATGTAAAAAGTATATCAACAAGTTCTCTTTACTCTATAATGATATCATTTTTGCATTGATAGGCTCTTGTGACTTGGTTGATAATGAGTTGAGAGTCTCCAAAGATGCTAATTGTTTTAATTCCCAAAGCTAGAGTGGTTTGGAGATCGATAATCAAGGCTTCATATTTATCTATATTATTGGTGTATTTGAAATCGAGTTTGAAAGAAAGGGGAAGAGGTTCAACATTAAGGGGAATGAGGATTATGTTGGCACCCCCAAAATTTTGACATTTAGAGCCATCAAAATACATATTCATTTGATAGTTGGGTTCTTCCAAAGAAAGAGTGGTTATAGACTCATTTGAAAAGGTAAGAGGGGGAGTTTGCTTATGAAGGAGATGAGCTTCAGCTAATTGGTCTCAAATTTTCTGTCCTTTGATGGAATTTTGGTGAAGAAACTCAAGGTTGAACTGAGCTAAAAGCATGATCCACTTAGCCATATGTTGGTTAAGATATGGATTAAGTACATATACTTGAAGGGTCAGTGTTAGTAATGATGTAAGTTTTATGGTTAAGAAGATAATGATGAAGTTTAGAGGCTACAAAAACAAAGACAAGGCAAAATAATTTAGAATGGCTATATCAGGTTTCATAGTCAATGAGGGTGTGACTGATGCAATAAACATCTTGCTCCTTATTTTGGACATCATTATAAGTGAGCATGGCTCCAAAGGAATGATTGGTGGAAGATATGTATAAATAAAAGGGCTAATCCTCCTTAGGGGGAATAAGGATTTGTGGAGAGAGAAGATACTCCTTGATTTCATTAAAGGCTTGTTGACATTCTATGGTCCATTTAAAGGAGGTGTCTTTCTCAAGGAGGTGGTGGAAAGGCTGACAATGATCAGATAGATGAGAGATAAATTGGCAAATTGATAAAAGTTTGAATTACAAGATATGAATTTATCTTAGGTTAATAGGGGGAGGCATTTCCAAAATGGCTCAAACATTTACATGGTCTATTTATATTCCATGAAGGGAAACAATAAATCCCATAATTTTTCCTGATAAGACCTAAAAGATGCATTCCTTTGGGTTAAGCTTGACATGATAATGGATAATTCTTTCAAAGATGATAGTGAGAACAATGAGGTGATCTTAATGGTGCTTGGATTTATTGAGCAGATCATCAACATAATCCTCAACTATTTTATGAATGAGTTTGGGAACGATATAGGTTATGGCTCACTAATAGGTTACCCCTATGCTATTTAAGCCAAAAGGCATGACACCATAGAAAAAATTTTACCATGGGGTGATGAAGGATGTCTTATGTTGATCTTAAGGGGTGATCAATATTTGGTTGTATCCTAAAAACCCATCCATAAGTAATAACATTTCATGGCTAGCAGTGAGATCAACAAGTTGGTCTATGTTACATAGGGGAAAGTCATCTTTGGGGCATGTGAGGTTAAGGTTACATAAATCCACACAAAGGTAGAGTCCCCCAGTGGGTTTGGTAATAGGAACAATATTAGATACCCATTCTAGGTAGTCAATGGGTTGAATGAACTTGACAGATAGACGGCATTGATGTTCTTCTTTGACAAGAGGATCTATTCAAAGGTGCATATGGTAAAGCTTTTGCTAAACTAGCTTAAATTAGGGATGGATTACAATGTTATGAAGAGTGATGGAAGGGTCATTACTAGGCATATGTTGATAAGACCAAGCAAATTCTATGCCATGGTTTTGGAGAAAATATTGATAGTCTCATTATTCCTCAAGGGTTGAGGATTGGCCAATCTTGATGAAATGAGGGTCTTCATGAGTTCCCAAATTGACATATATGGTCGATTCATTTAGCATTATTTGGTTTTTAAGAGGAAGGGATTTTTGAAGAGAAGAGTCCCCTGCACCTAGGTAGGTAAGAATAGAATTTTCATCTTGATATTAGATGGTGTTAATGGTGGGTGAGTCATGTGTAATCATTTTAGAGTGGATGAGAGGAATGGTTTTGGTTTGGCCTTCCTATTGATAAGTTAAGGGACCCAAAATGATAGTATTGATAAAAAAAATTGGGTGGGATGATGTCAATGTCTTCAAATTGGAAAGATGGGGTTGGTGAGGGTATAAGTTCTTCAAATTAGAAAATGGGGTTGGTGAGGGTAGAGGTTCTTCAAATTGGAAAAGTGGTGTTGGTGATGATAGAGGTTCTTAAAATTGGAAAAGTAGGTTTAGTGAGGGTAAAGGTTCTTCAAATTGAAAAAATTATGGTTGGTGAAGGTAGAGGTTCGTCAGTAGTGGTGAGAATTGGTTTTGGTGATGTAGGCTCTTCTAGGGGAATGCACCCTAGGCCAAATAACTCACAATGTTTTTGAGTTTTGATGATAGGAAGCTCGTGAGGTCCTTGTTCATAGAGGCCAAAACCAAACCCCTTCTAAGTGCATTGATGAAGGTAGGTTTGATCAAAGGTTGGGTTGCTAAGATAAAAAAAGTTGGAAGTGAATGGCTAGATATAAGGTAGGGCGGTAGGAGCAAGAAACAATTTATCAAGTCCCCCATAGACCAAATATGTTCTATTTTTTGGAAGTCCAAAGGGGATAAGGGTACCAATAATGGGATCATAAGATGGATTATTTTGAAGATTCCTAAATTCATGTGGAGAAAGAAATCATCCAAACATAAAATTTAATATTCCCCCAACATAATATGCTAAAATGTGGATTGTAAGGGATGTTCAACTAGGATTTGAGATGAAGGGATGTTTGAACTAGTAGATGCTTCATCATTATTGAAGATATAAGTGTTGGTAGGTTAGGTTGATGTGTCAGTTTGGCTAAAGGTTGGTTTTGAAGAGGGTGAAGGTAGAATGAGAACATATTAGGCTGATATGTCATAATACAAGAAGTAAATGGACTCAAATTGCATTTTATTTTAATGATTTGTCCCTCATATTCAAACTTGACACATTGTGAAGGGTAGAAGGGATGAAACCCATAGCTTGGATCCAAGGGTGACCGAGTAACACATTATATTGAAATTCTCTCTCTACAACATAAAATAGCTTAAGAATAGTTTGATGCCCCAAATAGATGTGGAGAACAACTATTCCCAGAGTGGTAGCCAAGGTATCATTGAATGATCAGAGAACTATCAAGATTTCTAACTTGATGTTTTTAGGTAGTTGAAATTGATCGTAAGTGTGGGAGGAAATGATATTAATACTCTCTCTCCCATCAATCATGACTCATTTGACCCATGTCTGATTAATGGATTTTGTGATGAAAAGAGGGGCATCAGGGTCTTCATTATGATATGGTGGAATTTCTGATTCTTGAAAGGTGACCATGGAAGCATGTTAGATGCCTCCAATCAAACTAAGAGGTTAGGGATCATCTGGTTGAACCTCTATAGAATTCAGTGTTTTGATTAAATATTGAGGGTGTTAGGGTGAGGTGTTTATTAAGTCATAAAGATTCATTTTGATTGGTGTTTGGTGAAGTTATTTTAACACTAATTAGTATATGAATGGAGATGCATTGGAACAAGAAAGAGATCCTAAAATGGATACTTTTGGATTGGATGGTTGTGAGGGTGAAAGTGAAGGTGTAGTTGTTTGGTTTTGGTTGGTTGGTTGAGGAGTTAAAGGGTAGGACCATGGAATGGTTGTCTTGGCCTTGCCTTTTTCATTTTTCTCAGTGTCTTTACCCTTATCCTTTTGTTGGGCTCAAGATTGAGTCACCATATGAATGGTACAGATTAGGGTATCGATTATTTGCTTCAGTTCCCGTGCTTCACTCCTTTGTGGGAGTAAAGAGGTAGATGATTGGTAGGTAAATTGGATAGGTCATAAAAGAGGAAAGGGGATTAAAGAAGGTTCATCCAATTTATCATCTTCCTCTAAAATGCCATGAACAATTGATTGAAGAGCTTTACAGTTCTTCATATCATGTCTAAGGGTCCTATGATAAAGACATATCAGATTTTCATTCAACTAGGTTGGCTTTTGGTTGGGTCAAAAGGCTTGATTGGTGGTAAGATAATGGTAGAAGCTTGCAACAATATTTGTAAAATGGTTGTATAAGATTCTAATAAAGATCTTAGAGGTGGTGGAGTTTGGAATTTGGGTGTAGGGATCCTATTTGGCAAATATTTTTTGATGAGAGGTGTGGTTGGTGGAGTGAGTTTGTTTGGTGGTTTAGAAATAATTGGTTTAGTTACAAATGGTTTAGAGATTTGGGGTCTATATGATGAGGGTTTAATAGATGGGCAAAGTCGATGGAGAAAGGTTGGTAAGGAATGATGATGAACTAGAGGATTGGGTTGTTATGGGTGGAGAAAAGGGAGATGATTTCTTGGAGGAAGAGTAGGTAATGAGAATGGTGCAAGGATGTGGTCCCAAAATAGAGAGTAAAAGTGAAGGAGTTGGTATGTTCTTTCCTTGAGGTTATGGTCTACGCAATCCTTCCTTCTTAATGGACTGAACTAGATTTAGCTTTGGTTGGGTTGATGTGGTTAAGTCCAATCTCAAAGGAGGCTGAGAAAGATTAGACATGGGAAGGACCCCTAAGTTTTTGATTGGCTTGATAAGAGAGGAATCAGATGACTTGAAACTTTTAGGTGGGGGTGATTGAGATGGTTCCTTGGTGACTTTAGGAGGGGTAGTTGGTGGAGTCAAAACAATGGGCTCAAGACTAGTCTCAAGCAAAGTAGATGGTTCAATTTTATTTTGATATGGGAGTCCAAGCTAATGCCAAAAGGTGGCTTTATCAAAGTTAGGTTGGGAGGTAAATTCCAAACTTTAAACTAGCTAATAAAAAGGTTTATAAATGGGTCTTGTTCCCTAATCATTAGTTTCAAAATGCAAGCCCTTTGGGGAAAAAGAAGTAGTAGTTTCAATGTTTCTATCTTTGGTGGAAGGTTCCAGAGGTGATGATTGAGTAGATGAGGGTATTGTCTCTCTAGAAATAGTTTCCAAGGGAGGTATGGATGGTTTTATAATAGGAGCAGTAAGGGTAACAATTTCAAGTGGAAGGGCAGGTATAGTTTCCTCCTTGGTTTGGTTATTCAAAGAAGTAGGTGGTTTTTAATCTTGGATTACAGGAGTGGATGAAATAATTTATGGAATGGTTAAAACCTTGGGTATTTCTATCATAAGAGGGCTAGATGGAATGGTAGTTTCATATACAAAAGAGGAAGGGGTAGTTAATTCCTCCATTGGGTTTTCTAAATGAGTAGGTGAAAAAGGTGATGACTTCATTAACAGTGGGCACAATACTTATGACATTAATTACATGTGCCTCATGTGAATTGGAGGATTTAGGTTGCCTTTCATGATGTTGGGTTGAAGGTGAATGATTTGGGAAAGGTTTTCAGAAAATATCAAGGGATTGGTTAGAAGGAACATTTGGGTTATTAAAAACAAGTTCCCCTTTATCAATCAAGTCTTGGACAATGCTTTTAAAGGTATTACATCTATAATTATCATGTCCAATGACCCAATGATAATCACAATAATCATTCTCATTGTACTACTTAAGAAGGGGATGATAAGTATCAAATTGTTGAGGAGGATTGACGGGTGTAAGTTGGATTAGATTGTATTTAAGTATCTTATCCAAGACCAATGTATAATATTCCTTAATTGGGGTAAATGGTTTTGAAGGAGCCCAATTTTGGATATGGTTTTGATGATTGGAAGAATTTTTGGTTCAAGGTGTTTCGTTGATGGTTGGAGGCAGTGCGGTTTTGAGAATAACTGAGTGTGTTGATGATTTTGCTATATAATTGGTTGGGTTCATGGTCTTGGTGGAGGATGGTTTAGTGGATTTAAAACTAGAATTTTTATTTCAAAGCCTCAACTTCCCTTCATCAATAACATGATTTTCCAATATGCATGCCATGGTGAATGCTTCATCAAAGGTCCTAAAGGTTTGGAATTGGAGAATTGGATCAATATATTTGGCACACCCCCAAGAGAATAATTTTATTAACTCATGTTGGGGTAAGGGGAAGGTGAGTTGATTGATGAGAACCCTCCATCTAACAACAATATCAACAATGGATTCATCTTCAAATTATTTGATGGAGTATACATTAGTAATGGAGACCTTTTTAGATATGTTTATAGAAAAGTGTTCCAAAAAGTTTTATGCCAATTGAGAAAAATAAATGATAGAATGAGAGGGAAGGAAACTATACCAAACAAGGGCAGGCCTAGTTAATGACATGGGAAAGGTTTAGAGGAGGAGAGCATCATCATAATCGATCAAGTAGCAAGCATGATGGAATGATCTTAGGTACTGTTGAGGATCCTCCTTACCTTGGAATTTAAAAAATTTGGGCAATTCCCATTGATAAGGGTAAGCATGAATGGGTACAAAGGGGTGGATAAGCTTGTTACAAATTTGGTCATAGGACAAAAGATTAGTTGAGGCAGAGATGGATAACTCCAAACTAGTCATTTTATCCATTAGCATTTTGATTAGATCGGGTTGAGGTTGAGAAGCCACATAATTGAGGAGCACAATATATTGAGGTTGTCTTGCATCTATGTATGAATAGGTGAAAAACGGTGCTAAATAAGCCACATATTGATAGGTGGTGGCAAGGGGTTAAGATGGTGCCACATAAGAACAAATTGGTATAAAAGGTTGGGTGTGTTGTCCCCAAAAATAGACTTCTCATTTTTGGGACAACATATGAACTATTTTGGCCCTGTAGGACCAAAATTATCTCTCCCCTTCTCAAAAATTGTTTTGAGCCTTCAAATGCTTTATTATTCAAGCCTTTTCAGATTTCTATGGACTCTGCAGATTCAAAACTACTGACTCTGCAGGCTTGATATTAGTTGGTTCAATAGGTTTAATGACTTTAATAGGTAAATTTTCTCCAAGAAGCAAGTTTCTGGCACTTAGGAAAATTTTGTATTGGTTCAATGCCCTAGTTCAACCAAAAATATTCAATGCACAGGTTTTTTATTTTGCCTAAAGTTTGGTCTAAGTCTCAAAGTTGAGCGGAAGCTACCAAGTGTCATCTGCTGGGACACATTACAATTTATTTCTAAAAATAGTAGAATGGGCCATGTGTCCCTTGAAAAGCTCAGTGGAAGCTACCAAGTGTCAACATCCATAGTTTCCTCCTTGTGTCCCGTTATAACTTGGTAGAGCATGACAAGTGTCAACATTTGCAGTTTCCTCCTTATGTCCCATTATAACTTAGAGGAGCACGATAAGTGTCAACATCCACAGATCCTTCCTTTTTTTTTGTTATTTGAGTAAGGATTATGGTGGGCCCTGAGTGAGTTGCTAAAGTGCAGTAGACACTGCTAAGTGTCATCTACTAGGACTCAATTTCTAAAAAAGTTTCAAAGAAGTGGAACATGCCACGTGTCTCGTTCTATCTCAATGGAGCATGACAAGTGTCTACATCTGTGTTTTAGGTTTCTAATAAGTTTCAAAGCTTATTTTAATAGGCTTCTCTTAGATTCCCATGGAGGGTGCCAAGTGGCAATAGCAAAAGGTTGTAATATGTTTTTCTAAAAAGCAGCAAAAGATGCCACATGTCCCTTGAAAAGCTCGATGGAACCTGCCAAGTGGCAACATATGCAGTTTCTTCCTTTTGTTTCATAAGGACTGTGGTGGGCCCCAAGTGAGTTGTTAAGTCAGGTAGAGCATGACAAGTTTCTACATCTATGTGAATCCAAATGAGTCCCAAATGTTTCTATAGTGTTTTTGGGAGCTCAATGGAAGCCGCCATGTGTCATTTTCTGTAAGACTCTCAAAAGTGGTCTAAAAGCTTCTATAAGTTAAGTGGATGCTGCCAAGTCCTCACCTATTCCATAGTAGAAAATGCCACATGTCACTTGTTAAGATCAGCAAAAAAGACATGAAGGAATTGCTAAGGAGGATGACGGGCATGCAGCCATCAAATTTAGGAAAACCAACTAGTCGTTAGCTTTTAAACAATGACGGACTTGAAGACGTCAAATTTGTAGCAATGAAATATCTGTTGGTCTTTATAGGCTTAAGCGTGAACCTGAATGCTTCCAAAGGCATTCAAATACCTTTAGGCCAAAAGGAAGAACCATCGAGAAGAGGAACCAAAGGAATCAAAAAGGAGAAAAGATAGCTCGAGGGCTCAAATTGTAGTAGAAAGAGGGAAAGGCCAACATATCTACATAGTAGTTATTCCAGTAGGTGGAATAGTCCACAAAGTAGATATTTGAGCCTACAAACATTAAAGGCATGGCCTATTTGTCTCCCTTGGAGTAAAGGCAAATTGAATAGTTGTGTAGGCACTAGATGATCTAGACCCAGGAGAAGACATTTGAGATGAATCGACATGCCATAGTTAAAATAGCTACCCTATTCGAACATGGCCCCTTGATAGAACTAAAAATGCATTCAAGGCATTTAATGCATAGCATGGGCCATTCCATGAAACAAAGTGCCAAGTCTCTCTTAGCTGTTATATATTGTAATCTCTTGTATCATTTTAGGGAGACCTTTTTGATAAAGGAAGCAAAAACTCTACCCAAATTGAAAGGTGAATACTGAGACTTTGAGCTTAGATTGTTGTTCATATTATTTTATCTGAATGAGAAAGCAAGTTACCTACAGACTTTGTGTTGTTATAGCTTGTATCATTTTAGGATATTGTTCTTATGTCTATCTTTTGAATGTGTTCTTGTTTATTTAATCTAAGAAGGTGTCATGAAGCCAACTGTAAGAAGACTTTATGTTGCCTACAGTTGCCTTTAGTGTGTTTGTCTTTTTCTATTTCTTGTGTAAAGGACCTTGGGATGACTTTGTACCCTCATTGTCCTTTATATTTCACTCTTGGGCAGTCAAGGTGGAGACTTTGTGCTACATCTCAAGCTGCTAGTTACTATGTCCCTGTTACTGGTTACTTGTCACTACCTAAAAGAACTCCTGTTGTTTCCTACAAGACCACTTCTGAAAAAAGAGAAGTGCCTTTAGTGTTTTCACCAAGATTTTCTCATTTGTTTATGAACATCATCTCTGAAATAAGAGAGATGGATGGTGTTATCCTACCCCTGAGTGTTATTTTCTACTTATATTTATAGTATATAGCTCCTCATAGTTATAAGGGAACCTCCCCTTGATGAGAGGAGAGATTTGTCCCCTTTTGATGTGGTAAACCTGCACATCTAGATGACCAATCTACCTATGCTATGGTTGAAGAGACCTATTTTGCTCATTAGTTATTTGGTGACAAAATATTCACCCAATAGTTTTTGGTGACTCCATTGGAGATTAACGTGTAGTATGAAGCCTCAAGTTTCAGATTGAAGTAGTCCCTACCCTTATCCATTATATATTCTGACGACTCCATTAGGGATGTTACATGTGGTCTAAAGCCTCAAGTTTTAGATTGAAGTAGTTCCTATCCTTAGCCATTTCCATTATCCATTTATATTTTATCCATTTCCATTATATAATCTAGTCTGCAAACCAGAGCCACTGGGGAAGAACAAGCAGTTTAAAGCCTCAAGCTTCAAGTTGAAGTAAGACCAGTCCTTTCTCATTTTTATCCTAAAATCTAGCAACTCCACACTATACCAAAATCCAAAGAGCCCAAGGTGTTGTTGACCTAGTCTTTGAATTGGTACAGCAAGGAAATTTCAATTTGTTTCCTCCACAACCTCAAGTTCAATGATCCAGGAGTGTTCCTCCCATCCATACCAAGTCACCAATACTAGGTAGAGCTTATTTTTCTACTATCACAAGAGCTTTACTAATACATACTCCACCTAGATTTGTTATCCCTACTTTCAATAATATAATCATGACAGTTTAAGGCCCCTGGGGTAACTCTTTTGGTCCGCTAAATCTTACTCCACCTTTGCATGAGCTTCCACGTAGTTCAAGGAAGATTTTCCCTAAATTATTTGGTGATGGGAAAGTTCATCTTGATGAACACATTGCAACCTTCAACATAACTTGTGGTATGATGAGCATGGAATTTGAGGATGTGGTAGTTAGGTTGTTCATATAAACATTGCAAGGTGCTACTACAGATTGGTTCTACCACCTACAGGCTCAGTCAATGACTGATTAGAACACACTCAAAGCTAAATTTGAAGCTAGGTTCAAGCCTATAGAAGATGCACATATCTTGTTATCCCATCTCACATAGATGAAGAAGGAACCTCATGAACCTATGAGGGACTTCATTGCCAAGTTTGGCAAGCTGAGGAACTGGATTCCTACCATTGCTCAGCCAACACTTGAGAACCTAAAATGCTTCTTCATCAACTCAAAGTTGTCTAAAGTGAGTTTTTTGTTGAGATGTGCTGGTCACATAGACCTTGATACTACTCAAGACTTGGCTACTGAGGTAGAATATGACCTTATCTTGGTAGGAAAGATAAGGAGAGATCTTAACAGAGGTAAATCCTCTTCATCTTTTGAGTATCCATCTATAGGCACCACTGATAAAATGGTGCAAAAGCTGGAAAATGAACTGCTAGCATTGAAAAAGTAAATGGCACAAGGTATGTCTTCTACTCCTTCATAAAGAGATGTACCAAGGAGGACATTTCCTAATCAGGCATACCAAGGCAATGCTACCAAGAATTAAGGGCAGTCAAATCATCTTCTTCCCCCATAGAGGAACCTCACCCTTGAAACACCTCCAACCAATTTAGTAGTTGGACATCTTGAAGCTAAATCAGATTTCTCCTTCTAGCCTAAATTAAATCCTAAAGATGACGCTAATCTCTTCATTGAGGAAGAAGAAGAAGCTAGTGACTCCAACATTGGTTTCTTGAATTATTAGGATGAACCCAGAAGTGAAGGTAAAGTAGATGAGGGATCATATGCTATGTTCCCCTGGTCCAAGAACTAGTCAACCTAGTAAGCTGATAAAGAGAAGACAGAGGAGCAACCTCAACTGGTAATTTCAATTGCTAAGCGTGAAACCACTCTGCCTTTCCAGCGAAAGGACCTGATGATTGCTAGAAAGGTAAGTACATCAAACATCTCTGCACCTTCTACTTTAACTTTACATATTAGTCCTCCACCTCCCAAAAACCAAAAGGATGAACTCCTATCCTCTCTTCCTAGTCCATTTCAGTCATTTGACATAATCGACCATGTCAAGAAAATCAAAATTCAAATGACTGAATTTGAATTCTTACAAGCCAATCTAGAGCAGTTGGACAGATTGGTTGAGTGTGTGAAGATTAAAGTTGTCCCTATAGGATAAGAGATTAGAAAGGTAGCTCATGATCCCCCAAGGAACATGCCCATCCCAAATAATCTTGTCATTACTCCTCCTACTACCCCTAGGAAAGTAGATCCTTTCTATGTTTCCTTGTTGATAAATGGTCACAAGCTGAGCAACTACATTGATTCCAGTGCTTCAAAAAATGTCATGCCTACCAAAGTGGTAGAATCTCTTGGTCTCACACTAACCAAAACATTTGGTAGATGCTTTTCCATGGAGAATAAGCAAGTGCCACTACTAGGACAAATCAAGGATGCCCAATTTGCATTTATGACATTCCCAGACAAGAGAATCAAGATGACAGTTCTGGTAGCTAATGTCCAAGCATACTATGGCATTCTACTTAGACAAAAATTTTGCAAGGATGTGGGAGGAGAACTAAGCATGGACCTATCTGAGGCAAGGATCCCTATCAAAGGCATAATGAAGAGATTGCTCCCTGAAAAGGAGGCAAAATACGTGGTCACCCAAATGTCAGCCCCTGAAACTCAAATTTTTTTGAGTCTTTAGGCAGGGGTAATTACTTCTTAACCACAGAGGGTGTTCATGTTCCTGCAGATGAAAGTCCTATAGGTGGCATTCTTAAAATAAATTCAAATAAGACATCAGAAGAATTGGTAGGGAGCAGTATAAATGAAAAAGGATCTTCCATCTCTAATGAAGAGAAATTTGATAGAAGATCAGTTTTTGATGATGTTTGGATCCTAGAATTTGATGGTAGAAATTCTTCTACCAATGCTAAAGCTAGGATTGTGTCGATATATCCTCAAAGAGATGTTTTTCCTCCTTCATGCAAGTTGTAGTTTAGCAACACCAACAACACTTTCGAGTATGAATCATTGTCGCCTAGATTGAAGGCTACTTAGGATGAAGATGTCAAACTCCTTCATGCCAAAGGAGATGTTGAACCGATGGTTTGTTAGGTGTCTGAGAGGGACAATCAAAACATGTGCTTGACTGAACCAGTAGAACAATAAGCTATGGTAGTGGACCATACTGTTGTATGCCAAAGTCAAGAAAAGGAAATTTCACCAAGAGAGCAAAGATTTATGGTTTTTAGATTGACGACCACGTCTTGTCATGGGGCAAGAAGAGAGAACCAAAAGGAGTGCACAAGAAATGTGATTCCTGGTGGAGAGTTCAATTCACCCATCACCAATTCTAGGGACAAAATGGTTTCTTACTATTTTATTAGGATGGAATGCCATTTTCATTATCTCACAATGGGTAGCATCTGAATCACTTCAATTCTTGAATTATTAGATAAGTTCACCTATTCATGTGTACATTTATATAGTCTTTAGTTCTATTTTTTGTATTTCATTTTCATTTTTGGCACTTTTCCTTTTTGGGTAGCATGACTCCATAGCCCAATGGCATACTTCAAGGCACTAGAGATTCTGGTTTCTACTCCCCTCAGCTGTTCCAAGTTTTCATCTGAAGGAAGTTCCCCAACTGGAGCCAACTGTTGACCCCAAAAATAGACTTCTCATTTTTGGGACAACATATGAACTATTTTGGCCTTGCAAGACCACAATTATCTCTCCCCTTCTCAAAAAATTATTCTGAGACTTCAAATGCTTTATTATTTAAGCCTTTTCAGATTTCTATGGACTCTACAGATTCAAAACTACTGACTCTGCAGGCTTGTAATTAGCTGGTTCAATAGGTTTAATGACTTTAACAGGTAAATTTTCTCCAAGAAGCAAGTTTCTGGCACTTAGGAAATTTTTGGATTTTTTCAATGCCCTGGTTCAACCAAAAATATTCAATGCACGGGTTTTTCATTTTGCCTAAAGTTTGGTCTAAGTCTCAAAGTTGAGCAGAAGCTGCCAAGTGTCATCTGTTGGGACACATTACAATTTGTTTCTAAAAAGTAGTAGAATGGGCCATGTGTCCCTTGAAAATCTCAATGGAATCCACCAAGTGTCAACATCCTCAATTTCCTCCTTGTGTCATGTTACAACTCAGCAGAGCATGACAAGTGTCAACATCTGTAGTTTCCTCCTTGTGTCCCATTATAACTCAGTAGAGCACGACAAGTGTCAACATCTACAGTTCCTTCCTTTTGTTTTGTTATTTGAGTAAGGAATATGGTGGGCCCCAGGTGAGTTTCTAAAGTGCATTGGATGCTGCCAAGTGTCATCTATCGAGACTCAATTTTTAATAAAATTTCAAAGAAGTGGAACGTGCCACGTGTCCCGTTCTAGCTCATCGAAGCGTGACAAGTGTTTACATCTACATTTTAGGTTTCTAATAAGTTTCAAAGCTTATTCAAATAAGCTTCTCTTAGAGTCTTGTGGAGGGCACCAAGTGGCAATAGTGGAAGGTTGTAATATGTTTTTCTAAAAAGCAATGGAAGACGCCATGTGTCCCTTGAAAATCTCAGTAGAAGCCGCCAAGCGGCAACATCCACAGTTTCTTCCTTTTGTTTCGTAAGGACTGTGGTGGGCCCCAGGTGAGTTGCTAAGGTCAAGTAGAGAATGAAAAGTTTCTATGTCTATGTGAATCCAAATGAGTCCTAAATGTTTCTATAGTGTTTCTGGGAGCTCAGTGGAAGCTGCCACATGTCATTTTCCATAGGACTCTCAAAAGGGGTCTAAAAGCTTTTATAAGTTAAGTAGATGTTGCCAAGTGTCCTCACCTATTCCATAGTAGAAAATGCCATGTGTCACTTGTTAAAATTAGTGGAAAAGACATAAAGGAATTTCTAAGGAGGATGATGGGCCCGCAACCATCAAATTTAGGACAACTAACTAGTCGTTACCTTTCAAGTGATGATGGACCTGAAGACATCAAATTTATGGCAATGAAATAGATGTTGGTCTTTGCAAGCTTAAGTGTGGACCTGAATGCTTTCAAAGGCATTCAAATAGCTTCAAGCCAAAAGGAAGAACCACCAAGAAGAGGAACCAAAGGAATCAAAAAGGAGAAAAGATAGCTCGAGGGCTCAAATCTCAACAAAAAGAGGGAGAGGCCAAAATACCTACATAATAGTTATTCCAGTAAGTGGAACTGTCTGCAAAGTAGATATTTGAGCCTGCAAACATTGAAGGCATAGCCTATTTGTCTCCCTTAGAGTAAAGGCAAAATGGATAGCTATACAGGCACTAGATGATCCAGACCCAGGAGAAGACATTTGAGATGAATCAACACACCATAGTTAAGATAGTCCCCCTGTTCCAGCATGGCCCCCTGACAGAATTGAAAATGCATTCAAGGAATTGAATGCACAACATGATCCATTCCATGAAACAAAGTGCCAAGTCTCTCTTGGCTGCTATATATTGTAATCTCTTGTATCATTTTAGGGAGACCTTTTTTATAAAGCAATCAAAAATTCTACCCAAATTGAAAGGCGAATATTGAGACTTTGAGCTCAGAGTGTTATTCATATTATTTTATCTGAATGAGAAAGCAAGTTACCTCTAGACTTTGTGCTATTATAGCTTGTATCATTTTAGGAGATTGTTCTTATGTCTATCTTCTGAATGTGTTCTTGTTTATTTAATCTAACAAGCATAATTTGTGGAGATAATCAAGGTGTCTTGAATCCAACTGTAAGAAGACTTTGTGCTACCTACAGTTGCCTTTAGTGTGTTTGTCTTTTTCTATTTCCTATGTAAAGGACCTTGGGATGACTTTTTGCCCTCATTGTCCTTCGTACTTCACTCTTGGGCAGCTAAGGTGGAGACTTTATGCTACATCTCAGGCTACTAGTTACTACGTCCTTGTTATTGGTTACTTGTCACTACCTGAAAAAACTCCTATTGTTTCCTGCAAGACCATTTCTAAAAAAAGAGAAGTTCCTTCAGTGTTTTCACTAGGATTTTCTCCTTTGCTTGTGAACATCATCTCTAAAAGAAGAGAGATGGATGGTGTTATCCTACCCCTAAGTGTTATTTTCTACTTATATTTATAGTATATAGCTCCTCATAGTTATAAGAGAATCTCCCCTTAATGAGAGGAGAGATTTGTCCCCTTTTGATGTGGTAAACCTGCACATCTAGATGACCAATTTCCCTATGTTGTGGTTGAAGAGACATATTTTGATCATCAGTTAGCTGGTGATAAAATATTCACCCAACAGGGTGGAGGGTGGTATGTACCCTTATAGGTTGGGAACATATTGGTAAGTTGTTGTAATCAACATTGAGAAATGGATGTGGTTGGTATGGTGGAGGTAAAAGGAAGTTGGGTAGGTTGAGTTTGGGTAGTGACCCTAGTGCTAATTAGGGGAAGGTTTTGAGGTATGTATAGCATTAAGTTTTGAAGTGGAACTATGACTAGTGGATTAGTGACAATCAAAGTGAATATAAGACATGGAGTAGAGGATAATGCCATGGTAGATGAGGCATAGGTGAATAATGACAAGGTTGAACCCACATGGGGTGTGATAGGAGGTGTTTATTTGGGAGGTGGAAGGTTGGTTTGATTTTGGGTAGATGGGGTGTTGGAAGAGAAATGAGTCAATGGTTGGGTTGAAGTGGTACCTACCATAAGGTGGGATGGCATGCCAAGAGAAGGATCAAAAGAAAGAACCAACGCATGGGGTACGATGAGGCAAGGTGTTGAGGTAATATTTTAAATCAACCAGATTATTATCAATAAAGGTATTAAATTTAGTATCTCCTTTAGATATGATTGGGATTCTGGAATGAGAAGGTGGTGGACGAGAATGGTGAGGTGAAACATGAGGAGATTTGTCAACATTTGAGATATAATCCATGGATGAAGAAGAAGGTGGTGGTGGGTTTTTTTGATTTCTCACTTGTTGTCTTGTTAAAACCATATGAGAAAATAGGAAATGTTATTGCAATACTCACACCTCAAATAGAGAACAAAACCCAAAATATTTTCAAAGCAATCAATACATACACTAAGAAGTGCATTTTAACCTTAGGATTATTTTTAAATTTATTTTGGCATATGCCTTAAAGAGTGTGATAATGGAGGTTGGATTGAAAAATTAGTACCATGGAGGAAGTCTATGGATGGTTTTAGGTTGTTTAGGTGTTCAGAAGGAAGATCTATGTTAAACTTTAGTATGTGTCTTGGTGTTGGGGCCTACCCCCTCACTTCAAAATACCATAGTGATAAAGGTGTCAAGTGCTTAGCGAAGATATCCTAATTCCAGAGTTTATACTCAACTAGAGAGCTGAGTTGGTTCTCCCCTTGGTGGTGAAATCTAAGTGGGATAGCTGGGAGGGGGTAAGGTTGTAGCTAGGTGATGAAATCCTAGTCGATCCTTATCTAAATTATTGTTTTGATGTGTAAATTATATTTTGGTTTAGATTTATGTGTGATAACAAGTGTGAATGTTATGATAAGATTACTTTAACTCCTAATTTACTAGATGAACTAAAATCAAAAAGAAATCAATGAATGTAAATGGTTAATTTTTAAGCCCCAAAAGAAATGATATCATTTAATGAACAAACAATTAGTGAAGAAAGGGAACTATGTCCCATTGGGCATGTCAAATTCCATCTCTATGCGTATCCTTGCATGAGATTCTTTTTAAAAGTGACTATCATCAAGAATGCTTAGCACGGTTAGAACTTCTTGATGAA
Organism: Torreya grandis; assembly: GCA_037957365.1. Lineage (NCBI taxonomy): Eukaryota > Viridiplantae > Streptophyta > Pinopsida > Cupressales > Taxaceae > Torreya > Torreya grandis. The sequence goes on from JARHVA010000109.1 coordinate 3,729,498, forward strand.
CATCGCCTTTTTGCCCTCAATCACCTTCATATTTATCAAGAATGTATCAAGCGAGGATATAACAAACATCTAAAAATATGGGAGTTAAACATTAGAAATCTCATCCTAAAGGAAAATCAACATGTCACTAATATGGAGAAGACTAAGAAGGGCAAGTTTTTTTTTAATTGGTTAGGACCTTACATTATAACCCATAAGTATGGATTGGATGCTTATCACTTGTCTTCTCTCGAGGGAAAACCAGAAATTGAACCCATTAATGCTTCACATTTTCATCTCTTTCATTATTAAAACAAATATTAAATCCACTTATGTGTCTAACTTAAGCTCATCCTCTTGGATCATTAACTTAAGCTCACCCCATTAGATCATTAACCTCATTTCCTTTCTACCCCTTTTAGGATAGATTGATTATATAGAATCATGTTATTCCTCCATCATATTCATATCCCACTCCTAAGTATGGGTACCCTAGCTCTACCCATAGTATGGTTCTCATGGATACTTTTCATCTTTTAATAAACAGAATCCCATGGTCATTTTTTTCTCAAAACCCCTTCCTCTAACAAACCTTATGTGCCTAGGTCTTGATTCTACAAGGGTAGACCTTTCAAACCTAACTAGACTTGTTCATGTCTAAATTTAGTTTAAAACATATCCATATATCCAAATAAATGGTATAATGCTCCCTCAAAAGACATTTTCCCCATCAAATAAGAAGTTGCTTAAAAATAGACTACTCCCTTGAAGGACAGCTATGCATAGTAAAATCTTAGACCACTCCCTTGAAAGATGGCTAAACAATATTCATTAGAATATTCCTACATTGATCAGCTTTATCAAATTTAAATCAATAACAATAATCAAAATCAATAAGTAATCTACAACCAGCTCTTATATCTACCATTTATAGACTTCCCATATCGATCAGTCTACCTATTTATCTCAATTAAGCCATAATTAGCTCTTATGTATGACATGAGTAGACTTCCCACATTGATCATTCTAACCATTATAATCAAACATGAAAAAAGGCATGGACTTGTCTACTAAAGTTATTTGGTCACCTATGGAAAAGCGAATGACTCCACTCCAACATTTACACCCTAACCTATCATCCACATCCTAATCACACCTAAGGGACTATGAGCTTACTTGGTACAAAGTGGTCAAGATGCATGTTTTCTTAATAAATCATGCTCTTATGAAACATTTGATGGGTTTGTGTTCACTAAGTTAATTTATCTATGGATTCTTATTGTTAATTTCTCACTAGCAGAAGGCACCATGTTTCCTTTTCTTATCCAAAACAAGTGAATGTCAATATTTCCTTTTCCCTAAAAACTATCATCTTATATCATTATAACCACTCACAAAACATAATCCATATAATCATCCTAACATTAACATTATATTATAACCATCCTCATCATTCAACTCAAAATTAACATCATTCACAAATGACATAGCCAACAACATTAACATCACATAACATGATCATCAATAACATAATAAACATCTTCATCAAAATTCTCATCATAATTAAAATAGTAACATCATAATTAATAAGCTCATCATAAATCCATATTTTTAACATCATAATCAATGACCTTATAATAATAAAAGCATTAATTACATTATAACATCATCATATACACATAATTATCATAATCAAATCAAAACATCAATGATTTCCATCCTATGAGCATCATAACATCAATCAAAATCACATGCTTACACTATGGAAGATAATCATCAATATCACAAGTCTCATACATAAGCATTCATGAATAAACTTACAATCATCTCAATCATTTTTAACATATATATATATATATATATAAAGTGTCAACAAATGTACATATCTCTCACTCATAAATACATCTCACATCTCGACATGTAGGTTGGTGTCAACATATCAAAATACTTCACATAAGATCTCTACTCATTAACTTGGAGCACATGAATTAGAACCACTAGCATTGGCATCTAGTGATGTTCCCCCTAGAGTACCTACCTGTCAACCCACTACCATCACCCACTGACTTGGTGATGCAAGTGCTGCTCTACTAGCCAAACTCACCTATTACTCACCCCACCATGGCTCATTAGGACACTATGCTAGCATAATGCCCTCATAGTAACATAACCTCTATGTGGTCACTAGATATCTAGCCTATGTCACAAAACATGGGGGTGCCACTATTGCTTCACTATCCCATCACAAAGAGTCTCTCTCTTATGTCACCAAATCAAGTGAGTCTCTCACCTGATCCTACTTTCCTATCATTGTGGAAATCTACCCCTGTAACATGGCCACCTGACCTTGTAAAGTAGTGACCTTTATTTGGGCCTAATTTCTCTACACTATCACCCCTCCCAACTAACCCTATAAGGTGTAAATCTTCCCCTATAATTTCATAATCTAGGTTTATACTACTAACAATAATGTCACTACCTATACATCCTCATATGTTAGCCTCTGACTCAGGTCAACATCCATCATCTACTAGTCCCCATCTCCCAAACCAAAATTCATGATTGTGTATCTCTCTTGAAACCAAGCTAGGTAATTAGCTTTGTAACATGCATCATCTCCATCCCTTAAGGGCAACTCCTAAAAAATTATCTCTTCCTCAACTTTATATGGCTCTATTAGATAGAACTTGGCATCCTCCCTTATATACTAAGCAAATCAAGAAGGATACCCTATACCAGCCCAAACTAATGACATACTCACTCAAAGGGGATGCACTCTGCCTCACCATCTTTCCTCCCATAATCCCATCTCCAAATCTATAAAGATAGGGCATGATACCTATACCTAACCCATACTAGCCATGTCTGATATGACATCCACACTATGTCACTAGGAACTAAACTCTCCAAGGCTCCTCTGAACCAATCAATGTCCCTAGTACCACCACCCACACCTATCATGGCTCTAACTCTCCTCCATCATTAAAAGCTGACCACATAATCCATCAACTAGTATCCCTCTATCAGAAGGTCCAAGGGTCTTAGTACCCATATGTGTTCATAGGCCCAATAGTGAAGAACAAATCCCATGTTGATGCCATAGTGCTTATGCAATTTGAACCCCCATAACTCTCTATATATCTGAACTAGTAACACTTGTGCCCATCCAAACACTGTACCACCCAAAAATAGCTCCATCAACACCCCTAAAAATACACCAATATATCTCCCTCCTATAGAATCTAGTAGTACATAACACATGACTAATAGCTATAACATGGTTAATAAATGTCTTTCACCTGGATCCCTCTGGTATAGAGGTCAAATTCTAAAACATCCATAGTGGAACTATGAATTATCTCGATCATCTCCATACAACATCACCATGCACTCATCGGTCTCCTCCCCCTCTATGTAGTAAATGGGATCTCTATATATGGGTAGACATGTAATCTGATGCACATCCTCTAACAAGATGCTCATCTTGTTTAACAATAACCAAAAAGTGTTAATCATTAGGTCTTATCTCTCAATGAGGGTGACTATCATCATGGCATCTCTAGGAAAGCATTAGTGGTGGTGTATCATTCCAAAGCCCACTACTTTCATATATCCCTAGTCCTCTATAGACATGGCATCCCTCATCTCTATAAAAATCTTGGGAACTCAATCTCATATTTGGATCTAATCTTGTGCCTATAACAATAGGCATATCATAAATTACGTAGGTGACTTATCTCCACTGCTACCTATATGTCTAAATAAATATTCTCCCACCTACTTATATACCAAATATTGGTTCATCTATCAACTTTCCCATTGAACAATTATTACCTATTCCTATATAACACCCACCCATCTTAAGTTCTTGCCTAACTACTAACCAACCTCTACCAACCCAACTCTACCAACACAACTCCTATCCAACCCAATGCTACCAACATAACTCTTATCCAACCCAACTCTACCAACCCAATTCCTATCTTACCCAACTCCTACCCCAACCCATCAACCATTGATGGAGCCCCTCAACCATCGATGGTTTCCTTGGGGCCATTTACCCTTAAGTTTAACTATTGTTCATCAGCTCAAATATGGATGGTCACTATTAGGTGATTGTTGGTGGTGAGCCTCAACCCTTGACCTCCTTCTCACACCCTAAATCCCCTTGTATGACCCATAACCTATTCTTTCAACCCTTCTACATTCCAAGCTACCTCTCTACAACTAGTACACACAACCCATACCTATAATTTTACACATACATAGCCAAATTACCCAAACCCTGGCCTTCATCTCCCTGATCATATTTCCATAACTTAAACATACCTAGTTTTCTTTTTCCCATTTAATTTAACAATTTCCATATACTACCAAAATTAAGACATCTCCTACCTCATTTCATGACTAGTGGCACCACCTCAATCCACACCTAACCACTTGTCCTCAAGCACCCCTAAATATATTTCAACCCCACCATCACTTTCACACACCAATTTCATCAAGACACTTCAGCCACTCACCACACTTCCATGTACTCACTCATACTACTCACTCAAACAATACCAATTATTAGATGTTGAGTTGTGAATAAGGATAAGTGTTTATCCTTTTAAATTTATATAATAATTTTAGGGTTTTTATCTAACCATTAATGGTTACCTAATCATTGATGGTTGACCCTAACTATCACCGATCACATCAACCCCAACCATCAATAGTTACATAACCATCAGTATCTAGACCTAACCATCACCAGTTGTGGTTCACCTTATTTTTACCCATTTTTCCACCTAACAACACATCTACCTAGGGAGACCCCTTCCTTGCCCCACCTTGATGTATTTAAGAGTCACCCTCTCCTTACCAAGCACTACATTTAACCTAAAGTCCATGTTGGCTCAACTATCTTTGGGACTATGTAGGCCATGTCCTCTTATCTAACACATTTAGAGTTAGCTCGGCCAACCCCTACCCACCCAATCACTTGACCCATTTACCTTCACCTACCTTGACATTGGTATCAACTTCACACACCTTACATCAACCTTATTTTGGTCATGATGACCACCTTAACAAATTTTTCCATGTTAAAATTTTGTATTATGCCCCACCTCATCTGTGACTTGACCCATGTGTTATTCTCATGATCACTTCCTCCCCTAAATACCTAAATAAACATTTACCTTTTCTAGGACACATGACAAGTGTGACCTAATCAACTATGACCAATGTTTGGGACTAGTTACCTTATCACTAATCCTAAAACCCGACCCCATTTTTAACAACATGGTAATATTTTTTTGTGTGATCGTGACTATCACAATTAGTTGCATTTTGTGCACATACTTATGTCTCAAATGCCCAACCTCATGACCTTCATTATGCCTTTTATTAAACCCTAGTCCAATTCAACCTTTACCTCATTAGTTCTTAGTTTGAGGGGGAATACCCTCTTCCCATACTTAGGGTAACTAGACCTTGACTAGTCGACAACTCATTTTTGTTCTAAGGCTTATTGACCTAAAATTCACACAAAAAAAGGGGAAAATGTAGACACTCAAAAACCACCCCTTGAATAGTTTTCGATGTCACCTATACCTGGGGCCTATTCTTGACCTTTATTATCTAAACTTCACCTAGTTAACCTAATAGCACACTTAGGCACCTTTCTTTAATAAACACTTTAAACATATTTTTTTAAGACCCATTTCAACCCTTTTACACTCAGGGGTTGACCATCAACAATTGGCCTAATAGTCAATGGTTGGCCTAACCATCGATGGTTAGGCCTTCACTCCTTTAAAACAAAAATTCATATAGCTATAAGATAGGTATGCATGGCTAAAATAGAAACTTTCTCATGCACACTTCATATCTTTATTTCCTTTAGAATTGGCATCTTTATCCTCACTCAATTTGTCAACTTTATCTCTCCTCACTTAGCAAGTTTGTGCTATAAATACAAGGCTTTTGGGAGAGTTTTGAATCCAAAAATTTACATCTAGAATATCTTATTTTATTTATGTAGGAATCCAAGACCATGAAGCTCTATCCAAATGACTTTTAAAGGTTGGAGTATTGTTATGATGTCGATCTTTCTTCAAGTTTTAACTACCATCCACTTGGCATCATATAAGTACCCTCTTTTTATTTTTAGTGCTTTTTTTTTTATAAAATTTTCATACCTTATTATAATCACCTACACACCACCCCTCACCCCAACTATCCATACTCTAACTCCTACCCATCATCTATTTATTCTCTCATCTTGCCATATCTTCTATTTATTTTCTCGTCATGCCATATCTTCACTCAACCTATCATCTAACAAATCCTCTTCTAGTTTTCTTGTAATTTGTAGGTTATCCTCCCCAACCAAAAAAGAGTTCCCACATTCATTTGGATCAACATGCACATTATAATAGGTATTCATCCACACACCTTAATATTCACTTTCTTTTATCTACTTTCAAAAGTAAGAAATGAAGGAAATAAATTGAAACATTTTGAACTTATGATGTTACTATTTTATCTACTTTTAGAACTTATGATTATGATGCCCCAATATGGTTGCCATTATGTTTTAATTTATTTCCTTCATTTTTTAGTTTTAAAAGTAGATAAAAGAAAGTGAATATTAAGGTGTGTGGATGAATACCTGGTATAATGTATGTATTGATCCAAACAAATGTGGGAACTCCTTTTTGTCTGGGAAGGATAACCCGTAAATCATAAGAAAACTAGAAGAGGATTTGTTAGATGATAGGTTAAATGGATTGCCTAGCATATGCTAGATCTAAGAATCACAAGGATTTATAGGAAGTTGTTAATCCACTTTTAAGATAATTAAGTCAAAAATGATATAATAAATATACTTACATTCAAATGATAAGAAAGTAAATATGCAAGAAAATAAATAATGTACCTATTTGATAGAAGATATGGCATGGTGGGTCAATACCATGCATAATTGTACCAAGGTTAGGTTTAAAGAGTCTGGGTAGGGTCTGGAAATAGGTCAAGAATATAAATAGGGGTTTAATTGGGTGAAAGGGGGAAAAAATAACAATATGTTATTTTTTTATGATAGTGACCATCAGTGGTTGGGTGTGACCAGTGATGGTTTAGTCTGAATAGCAATGGTTAGGTCTGATTAGCAATGGTTTGGTCAGACCGGTGATGGTTAGGTAACTGATGATGGTTGGGGTAACCAGTGATGGTTCCTATAACTAGTGATAGTTACCTTTAGAAGTTTTTAAAAATTAAGATAGAGATAAAGATGAAATAGATGATGGGTAGGAGTTAGAGTATGGATAGTTAGGCTGAGGGGTGGTATGTAGGTGAGTAGAATAAGGTATGAAAATTCTATAATAAAAAAAACACTAAAAATAAATAGAGGGTACCTGTATGATGCTGAGTGGATGGTATTTAAAACTTGAAGAAAGCTGGACATCATAACAATACTCTTACCTTCAAAAGTAATGTGGATAAAACTTTGTGGTCTTGGATGCTTACACAAAGAAAACAAGAGAGTATAGATATAAATTTTTGGATCCACAACTCTCCCAAGAGCCCTGTATTTATAGTAGAAAATTACTAAGTGAGGATAGATAAAGTTTCCAAGTTGAGTGAGGATAAATATGCCAATTCTAAGGGCAAAAAAACTACAAGGTGTGCATGGAAAAGTTTCTATTTTAGGCATGCACACTTATCTTGTAGATGGACAATTTTTTGTTTTGTAAGGGTGAAGGTGTAACTATTAATGGTTAGGACAACCATCAATGGTTAGGTAAACCATCGACAGTCGACCCCTGAGTGTAAAAGGGTTGAAATGGGTCTTAAAAAAATATGTTTAAAGTGTTTATTAAATTAATGTGCCTATGTGTGTTATTAGGTTAACTAGGTGATGTTTAGCTAATAGAGGTCAAGAATAGGCCCCATGTCTAGGTGAAATCAAATACTAGTCAAAGGATGGTTTTTGTGTGTTTAATTTTTCCCCTTTTTATTGTGTGGCTTTCAGATCAATAATCTATAGAAAAAATGAGCTACTAACTGGTCAAGGTTTGGTTACCTTGAGTATGGGAGGAGGGTATTCCCCCTCAAACTAAGAGCTAATGAGGTGAAGGTCAAATTGGGATGGGGTTTGATAAAAGGTATAATGAAGGTCACAAAGTTAGGCATTTTAGATTCAAGTATGCACACAAAATATAACTAATGGTGATAGTCATAATCATAAAAAGACAAAGATTTCCATGTTAGTAAAAATGAGGTTGGGTTCTAAGATTAGTGATAAGGTAATCAGTCCCCAACATTAGTCATAGTTGATTGGGTCACACTTGTCATGTGTCCTAGAAAAGGTTAGTGTTTACTTAGGTATCTAGGGTAGGAAGTGCTCCTAAGAAAAACATAATGGGTCAAGTCATGCATGAGGTGGGCCATAATACAAAAGTTCAACATGGTAAAATTTGTCAAGGTGGTCATCACAACTAAAACAATGTTGGTGCAAGGTGCACGAAGTTGGTACCAATGTCAAGGTAGGCAAAATTAAATGGGTTGAGTGATTGGGTAGGTAGCGGGTGGTTGAGATGATTCTAAATGTGTTAGGCAAGAGGACACTACCTAAATAGTCCTAGGGATAGTTGATCCAACATGGAATTTAGGCCTAATGTAGTTCTTATTAGGAAGAGGGTGACTCTTGAATAGGTCAACATGGGGTAAGGAAGGGCTTTCCCTAAGTAGAGGTGTTGCTAGGTGGAAAAGTGGTTAAAAATAACGTGAATCACAACTAGTGATAGTTAAGGCCAACTTGCAATGGTTATGTAACCATCTATAGTTGGGGTTAATGCAACTAGTGATGGTTAGGGCCAACCATTGATGGTTGGCTAAAAACCCTAAAACCATTATAAAAATTCAAAAAAATAAACATTTGTCCTTATTCACAACTTAGTATCCAGCAATTGGTATTGTCTGAGTGAGTAGTACGAGTGAGTACATGGAAGTGTGGTGAGTGGCTGAAGTGTCTTGATAGAATTGGTGTGAAAAAGTGATAGTGGGGTTGAAATGGATGCAAGGGGTGCTTGAGGATAAGTGGATGGGTGTGGATTGAGGTGGTACCACTGATCATGAAATGAGGTAGGGGATGTCTCAATTTTGGTAGTAAATGGCAATAGTTAAATTAAATGGGAAAAACAAAACTAGGTATGGTTAAGTTAGGGAAATATGGTTGGGGAGATGGAGGTAAAGGTTTGGGTAGTTTGGCTCTGTGTGTGTAAAATTATAGGTCTGGGTTGTGTGTACTAGTTGTAGAGAGGTAGCTTAGAATGTAGAAAGGTGGAAATAATAGGTTATAGGTGGTACGAGGGGATTTAGGATGTGAGAAGGAGTTTAGGTGTTAAGTCTCACCACTGATGGTCACCTAAAAGTGACCATTGGTGGTTGAGCTAATCAATGATGATCGAACTTAGGGGTAAATGGCCCTAAAGAGACTATCAATGATTAAGAGGTTCCATCGATGGTTGATGGGTTGGGGTAGGCATTGAATTGGTAGAGTTGGGTTGGATAGGAGTTGTATTGGTAGAGTTGGGTTGGATAGGAGTTGGGTTGGATAGAAGGTAGGTTGGATAGGATTTGTGTTGGTAGATTTGGGTTGGTAGTTAGGCGAAAAATTAGGATGGGTGGGTGTTCTATAATAATAGGTAATAATTGTTTAATGGGCAAGTTGATAGATGAACCTATATTTGGTATAGAAGTGGGTGGGAGAATACTTATTTATACATATAGGTAGTAGTGGAGATAGGTTACCTACCTGATTTGTGATATGCCTGTTGTTGTAAGTGTGAGATTAGATCTATCTATGGGATTGAGTTTCCAAGATTTTTCTAGAGGTGAGGGATGCCATGTATATGAATGACTAGGGACATATGGAATTAGTGGGTTTTAGAGTGATGAACCACTATTATTGCTTTCCTAGAGATGTTGTGATGATAGTTTCCCTCATCAAGAGATGGGACCTGATGACTAACACTTTTTGGTTAATAACAGGGGAAATGAGCATCTTGTTAGAGGATGTGCATCAGATTATGCATCTTCTCATCCATAGATATCCTATCTACCACATAGAGGGGGAAGATATTGATGAGTGCATGGTGATGTTGTATAGAGATGATTGAGATGATGCCCAATTCCACTCTAGAGTTCTTAGCATTCAACTTCTATACTAGAGGGTTCCTAGTGAGAGACATATATTGACCATGTTACAACTAGTGGTCACATGTTACATGCTGTTATGTTTTCTAGGAGGGAGATATCTTGGTATGCTATTGGGGGTACTAGTAGAGATATATTTGGGTGATATAGTGTTTAGATGGGCACATGTCTTACTAGTTTAGATATATAGAGAGTGATGGGGATTCAGAGTGCATAGGCGCTATGGCATCAACATGGGATTTGTTCTTCACTGTTGTACCTATGAGCACATATAGGTGTTAAGACCCTTAGGCCTTCTAATAGAGGGATACCAATTGATGGATTATGTAGATGGCTTTTGCTGATGGAAGAGAGATGGAACCATGATAGGTTCAAGTGGTGGTACTAGGGACATTGATTTGTTCAGAGGATCCTTAGAGAGTTTAGTTCCTAGTGACATAGTGTGAAGGCCATATCAAACGTGGCTAGTATGGGTTGGGTATAGGTACTACACCTTATATTTACAAATTTGGAGATGGGACTATGGGAGGTAGGATGGTGAGGTAGAGTGTATCCCCTTTGAGTGAATGTGGCATTAGTTTGGGTTTGTGCAAGGTATCCCTCCTAATTTTTCTCAATATAGGAGGGAGGATGCAAAGTTCTATCTACCATATCTATAGATAGCTGAGGAGGAGATATTTTTTGAGGAGTTTCCCATAAACGATGGAGATGATGTAGGTTTCATAGTTAATTACCCAGCCTAGTTTCAAGGGAGATACACAACCATGGATTTTGTTTTGGGACATGGGGACCAGGAGCTGATAGATGTTGACTCAGGTCATAGGTCAACATACAGAGATCCATAGGTAGTGACATTATTAGTAGTAGCATAGGTCTAGATTATGGCATTATAAGGGTACATTACCACCTTATAGGGTCAGCTACGAGGGGTGATAGTATATAGAGATCAATCCCAGGCATAAGTCACTACTTTAATAGGTTAGGTGGCCATATTATAGGGCTAGATTACCATAGTGACAAGATAGTGGGACTAGGTGAGGATCTCACTTAATTTGGTGACACAAGAGAGAGACTCTCTACTATTGGCCAGTGAAGTAGTAGTGGTACCCCCAGGTTTTATGACATAGGCTAGATATTTAGAGGCCATACAGGAGTTATGTTACTATGAGGGCATTGTACTAGCATAGTGTCTTAATAAGTTGATGTGGGGTGAGTACTAGGTGAGTTTAGATAGTGGAGAAGTGTTTATAGCATTTAGTTAGTGGGTGATGGTAGCAGGTTGATAGGGAGGTACTCTAGGAGGACTGCCACTAGATGCTAGTGCTAGTGGTTTTGGTTCATGAGCAGAGATCCTATGTGATGTATTTTGATATTTTGACATCATCATACATGTTGAGATGTATTTATGAGCAAGAGATATGTACATATGTTGAAACTTATTGATATATATATATATATATAGATTTTTTAGATGATTGAGATGATTATATGTTTGTTCATGAATGCTTATTTATGAGACTTGTGATATTGATGATTATATTCCATAGTATAAGCATGTGATTTTGATTGATGTTATGATGCTCATAGGATGGAAATCATTAATGTTGTGATATGATTATGATAATGATGTGTTTATGATGATGTTATATTATAATTAATATTGTTAATGTTATAAGGTCATTGATTATGATGTTAATGGTAGGAATTTATGATGATGTTTTATAATGCTATGAGCTTATTGATTATAATGTTATTATTTTAATTATGATGATAATTTTGATGAAGATGTTTATGATGTTAGTGATGATCATGTTACGTGATGTTAATGTTGTTGGCTATGTCATTTGTGAATGATGTTAATTTTGATTTGAATGATGAAGACAATTATAATTTAACATTAATGTTAGGATGATTGTATGGATTATGCTTCATGAATGGATATGATGATATAAGATCATAGTTTTTAAGGAAAAGGAAACGTTCATGTTTACTTATTTTGGATAAGAACAGGAAACATGGTGTCTTATACTAGCAAGAACCTCATCAATAAGAATCCATAGATGGATTGACTTAATGAACATAAACCCATCAAATGTTTCATAAGAGTGTGCTTTATTAAGAAAACATGCATCTTGACTACTTCGTGCCAAGCAAGCTCATAGTCCCTTAGGTATGATTACGATGTGGATGATAGGTAAGGGTAAAATGTCGAAATGAAGTCATTGGTTTTTCCATAGGTGACCAAAGAACCTTAGTAGATAAGTCCATGTCTTTTGTATGTTTGATTATAATGGGTAGCCTAATCAATAAATGAAGTTTACTCATGCCATATATAAGAGCTGATTATGGCTTAATTGAGATAAATAGGTAGATTGATCAATATACGAAGTCTGAAAATGGTAGATATAAGAGTTGATTGTGGCTTACTTATTGATTTTGGTTATTGTTATTGATTTAAAGTTGGTAAAGTTGATCAATGTGATAATTTTCTAATGAATATTATATAGCCATCCTTTAAGGGAGTGGTCTAAGATTTTACTATGCATAGATGCCCTTCAAGGGAGCAATCTATTTTTAAGCAACTTTTGATTTGATGGGGTAGATATCCTTCAAGGGAGAAATATACCATTTATTTAGATAAATGGATATGTTTTAAACTAAAATTAGTCATGGAAAAGTCTAGGTAGGTTTGAAAGGTCTACCCATGTAAAAGCAAGACCTAGGCATAGAAGGTTCATTAGAGGAAGGGGTTTTTGAAAAATAAATGACCATGGGATTCCATCTATTAAAAGACAAAAGTATCCATGAGAACCATGCTATGGGTAGAGCTAGGTTACCCATACTTAGGATGAGGCTGGTACTATGACGAATGAATCACATGATTTTATATAATCAATCAATCCTAAAAGGGGTGGAAAGGAAATGAGGTGGAAGAAGGTTAATGAACCAATGGGATGAGCTTAAGCTAGACATGAAAGTGGGTTTGATCCTTATTTTAACAATGAAAGAGATGAAAATGTGAAGTATTAATGTGTTCAAGTTCTGGCTTGCCATCAAGAGAAGATAAGCAATAGGTACCTAATCCATGCTTATGGGTTATAATGTAAGGTCCTAACCAGTTAAAATTAAATATGCCCTTCTTGGTCTTCTCCATATTAGTGACATGTTGATTTTCCTTAAGGATGAGATCTCTAATGTTAAACTCCCATATTTTTAGATGTTTGTTATATGCTCGCTTGATATATTCTTGATAAATGTGAAGGTGATTGAGGGCATCAAGGTGATGTTCATCAAGAATTTCTAAGCATGCTAAGAATTCTTGATGATAGTCACTTTTAGAAAGAATCTCAGGCAAAGATATGTGGAAAGACAAAATTTAGACTTCAAGAGGTAGAACTACCTTAGCACTAAATATGAAAGTACAAGATGTAGTTCCCATGGTAGTGTAGATACTAGTGTTGTAAGCCCATAAAGCAAATGGGATATGGAGGTTCCAATCCTTGCTTAAAGCACTAAATACCTTAGTGAACATTTTTATGAGTGTTTCTTTAGAAGCATCAACCTATCCATTGGCTTGTGGATGATAAGGTGAGGAAAATCTTAGGTCAATACCAAAAGCATTGCAAATATCTTAGAACTTTTTATTCTTAAAAGATTTTCCATTATCAATGATTATTTTGTGATGAACACCAAAGTAGTAAATGATGTGGTGGTTAATCAAATCAATGATTTTTTTGGCTTTGATTGAGATCAATAGGATGGATTCTACCCATTTAGTAAAATATTCTATAGAAGTGATGAGATATTGATGTCATTGCAAGGAATGTTGATTGATCTCTCTGATAAGATCAAGACCCCATTGTGAGAAGGGCTAATAGTAAGTTTATATCTGAAGACCATGAGGAGGTGCATGATGAAGGTTAGTATGTTTTTAACATTTGACACATTTATTGACATAGTCATAATAATATTGATTGAGCATGGGCCATTAGTATCCTAGATGAATAATGTGTTTGGCAATAGCTAGACCATTGAAGTTCCCACAATAGATGTCATAATGGGCTTCTTTAATGGCATGAGAATCTTCATGGCTATGAAGGCAATGAAGGAGGAGACCATCAAAGCCTCATTTTAAAATAATTACCCCTAGTATGACATAGCAAGAGGTACCTTGTATGAAATCTTTATGAGCATTTCTTGAAACATCAAAAGGGAGAACACCAATACTAAGGAAGTTGAGGATTTGATCATACTAAATGACTAAATGAGACATTTCTATCCTATAAATGGTAGGAAAATCAAATTTGAGGTAAGTTGGTGTGATAAAAGTGATGGATGGTGACAAATAGTTTAGATTCAGTAGGTTGAGATAAAATTTGGGATGCAAGGGAAGCCATTGTGTCTATAAATTTATTGGAGTGAGGAACCAATTAGATAGTGTAGTTTTCAAATGATGCTAAGAGTATATCAACAAGTTATTTTTAATTTAAAAGGATATCATTTTTTCATGGATAGCCTCATGTGACTTTGTTGATATTGAGTTGAAAGTCTCCAAAGATGCTAATTATTTTAATTCCCAAAGCTATAGCAGTTTGGAGATCAATAACCAAGGCCTCATATTTGGATATATTATTGGTGCATTCAAAATTGAGTTTGAAAGAAAGGGGAAGAGATTCCCTATTAAGGGGAATGAGGATTATGTTAGCACCCCCACCATTTGAAATTTAGAGCTATCAAAATACATAGTCATTTGATAGGTGGGTTGTTTTGAAGAAAGAGTGGCTATAGACTCATATGGAAAGGTAAGAGGAGGAGTTTGATTATGAAGGAGAGTAGCTTCAACTAATTAGTCTAAAATGACCTATCCTTTGATGAAATTTTATGGAAGAAACTTAAATTCAAACTCAGCTAAAAGCATGAGCCACTTATCCATACATTAGTTAATATATGGCTTAGAGTGCATATACTTGAGGGGATCAGTGTCAGTAATGATGTAAGTTTTATGGTTAAGAAGATAAGGATGAATTTTAGAGGCTATGAAAACTAAGACAAGTAAAAAAAATTTAGAATGGATGTATCAGGTTTCATAGTCAATGAGGGTGTGGTTGATGTAATAAATGGCCTGCTCCTTATTTTGGACATTGTGATGAGTGAGCATGGCTCCCAAGTAATGATTGATGGTAGATATGTATAAATAAAAGGGTTGATCCTCATTTGGGGGAATAAGGATTGGTGGAGAGAGAAGATACTCTTTGATTGCATTAAAGGCTTATTGAGATTCTTTGGTCTATTTAAAGGAGGTATCTTTCTTAAGGAGGTGGTGGAAAGGCTGACAATGATTAGATAGATGAGAGATAAAGTGGTGGATTGATTAAAGTTTTACTTGTAGGCTATGAAGTTGTCTTAGGTTAGTAGGGGGAGGGATTTCCAAATGGCTCAAACTTTTGTGGGGTCTATTTCTATTCCACAGAGGGAAATAATAAAACCCAAAAGTTTTCTTGATAAGACCTTGAAGATGCATTTCTTTGGGTTAAGCCTAACATGATAAAGGATAAGTCTTTCAAATATGATAGTGAGAATAACAAGGTGATATTGATAGTGCTTGGATTTATTAAGTAGATCATCAACTATTTTAAGAATGAGGTCATGAAAGATATAGGTTATGGCCCACTGATAGGTTGCCCCTACATACTTTAATCCAAAAGGCATGACACGATAGCAAAAATTTCCCCATGGGGTGATGAAGGATGTCTTATGTTTATCTTGAGAGGTGATCAGGATTTGGTTGTATCTTGAAAAACCATCCATAAGGGATAACATTTCATGGCCAATTATGAGATCAATAAGTTGGTCTATATTAGGTAGGGGAAGGTCATCTTTGGGGCATGTGAGGTTAAGCTCATGGAAATCCACACAAAAGCAAAATATCCCAGTGGGTTTGGTAATAGGAACAATATTGAAGACCCATTGTGGGTAGTCAATGGGTTGAATGAAGTTGATGGACAGAAGGCATTGAAGTTCTTCTTTGATGAAAAGAGTTATGTGAGGGTGAGTAAGATATAAGGCAGGGTGGTAGAAGCAAGGAGTGGTTTATCAAGTCCCATATAGACAAAATATGTTCTATTTTTTGGAAGGCCAAAGGAGACAAGTGTACCAATATTGGGATCATAAGATGGATCATTTTTAAGGTTCCTAAATTTATGCAAAAAAGGGAAAGTATCCAAAGCTAAAAGTTGATATTCCCCTAGTGTAAGATACTAAAATGAGGATTGCAATAGGTGTTCGACTGGGATTTGAGATGAAGGGATGGATAAACAAGTAGATGCTTCATCATTATTGTAGATATAAGTGTTGATAGGTTGGGTTGTGAAGACGGTGAAGGTGGAATGAGAATGTCATTGGGATGATATGTCATATTACAAGAAGCAAAGGGACTCCGATCAGATTTGATTGTAATGACTTGTCCTTCATGTTTAAACTTAACACATCGGTGAAGGGTAGAAGGGACACAACCCATAGCATGGATCCAAGGGAAATCGAGTAACACATTATATTGAAACTCACCCTCTATGACATAAAATATTTTAAGAATAGCTCAAATCCCTAAATGGATGTGGAGAAAAACTATTCCCATAATGGTAACCAAGGTATCATTGAATGATTAGAGAACTACCAAGCTTTTTGACATGATGTTTTTAGGTATTTAAAGTTGATCGTAAGCATGAGAGGAAATGATAATGATATTCACTCCCCCCATAAATCATGACTCATTTAACCCATGTTTGATTGATGGATGTTGTGATGAAAAGAGGGGGATCAGGGTCTTTGTTATGATATGGTGGAATTTTTAATTCTTGAAAGGTGACCATGGAAACATGTTGGATGGATCCAATCAAAGATGTAAGAGGTTGGGTATCTTCTGGTTAAACCTCTATAGAATGTAGTGTTTTAATTAAAGCTTGTTGGTGTTGGGTTGAGGTGTTAATTAAGTCATAAAGACTCATTTTGACTAGTGTTTTATGAAGTTGTTTTAACACTAAGTGTTGGATGAATGGAGACGCATTAGAAGAAGAAGGAGCTCCTAAAATGATGACTTTTGGCTTGGATGGTTGTGAGGGTGAAGGTGAAGGTGTAGATTTTTATGTTTGGTTAGTTGGCTAAAGAGTTGAAGGGTAAGACCATGAAATGTTTTCCTTGGCCTTGCCTTTTTCATTTTTCTAGGTGGCTTTACCCTTATCCTTTTATTGGGCTCGAATCGAGACACCATATGAATATTATGGATAAGGGGATCAGTTACTTTCTTTGATTCTTGTGCTTCACTCCTTGGTAAGATTAAAGAGGTAGATGATTAGTAGGTAGATTGGATAGGTGGTAAAAGAGGCAAGGGGATTAAAGAAGGTTCATCCAATAGATCATCTTCCTCCAAAAGGCCATGAACAATTGATTGGATAGCTTTATAGTTCTCCATATCATGTCCAAGGGTCCTGTGATAAAGACAAATCAGATTGTCATTGAACTAAGTTGGCTTTTGGCAAGTGGGGTCAAAAGATTTGATTGGTGGTAAGCTAATGGTAGAAGCTTAAAATATTCTTTGTAAAATGGTTGTATAAGATTCTAATAAATATCTTGGAGGTGGTAGGGATCTTATCTGGCAAAGATTTTTTGATGGGAGGTGTGGTTGGTGGATTGAGTTTGGTTGGTTATTTATAAATAATTGGTTTAGTTACAATTAGATTAGATATTTTAGGTCTAGATGATGAGGGTTTAATGGATGAGAAAGTGGATGGAGAAAGATTGGTAAGGAATGATGATTAACTAAAGGATTGGGTTGTTATAGGTGGAGAAAAGGGAGATGGTTTCTTGGAGGAAGAGTAGGTAATGAGAATGGTGGTAGGATGTGGTCCTAAAATAAAGAGTAAAGGTGAAGGAGTTAGTATGATCCTTCCTTGAGGTTGTGGTCTAGGTAATACTACCTTCTTAATGGACTAAATTGGATTCAGCTTTGATTGGGTTGATGTGACTAAGTCCAATCTCAAAGGAGGGTGAGCAAGATTAGGCATGGGAAGGACCCCTAAGTTTTTGATTGTCTTGACAAGAGAGGTATAGGGTGACTTGAAAATTTTAGGTGGGGGTAATTGAGATGGTTGCTTGGTGACTTTAGGAGGGGTAGTTGGTAACTTTCAATTATCTAGGAAAAAGATTTATAAAGGGGTCTTATTCCATGATCATTAGTTTTAAAGAATAAGCCCTTAGTGGAAAAAGGAGTGGTTTCAATGTTTCTATCTTTGGTGGAAGGTTCTAAAGGTGATGATTTAGTAGATGATGGTATTTTCTCTCTAAAAACAATTTATAAGGGAGGTACGAATGGTTCTATAATAGGAGTAGTAAGGGTAACAGTTTCAAGTGGAAGGCATGTATAGAGTCTTCCTTGGTTTGGTTATTCAAAGAGGTGAGTGGTTTTTCTTCTTGGAATATAAGAGTGGATGAAATGGTTGATGTAATCATTATCTCCTTGGGTATTTATACCATATGAGGGGTGTATGGAATAGTAGTTTCATCTATGGAAGAGGAATGGGTAGTTAATTCCTCCATTGGGTTTTCTAAATGAATGGATGGTGGGTTGGTTTCCTCTATTTGGGTGATACAGATGATGACTTCTTCAGTAGTGGGCACATTATTGATGACATTAATTACATGTGCCTCATGTGAGTTGGAGGATCTAGGTTGGATTTCATGATGTTGGGTTAAAGGTGAAAGATTTGGGAAAGGTTTTCAAAAAATAGCAAGGGATTAGTTGGAAAGAGCATTTGGGCTATCAAACACAAGTTCCCCTTTATCAATCAGTTCTTGGAAAATGCTTTTAAAGGTATTGCATCTATTAGTATCATGTCTAATGACCCGATGATAATCACAACGATCATTCTCATTATACCACCTAGGAAGGGGATGAGAAGTATTGAATTATTGAGGGGATTGATGGGTGAAATTTGGATTAGATTGGCTTTAAGTAGCTTATCCAAGACCGATGGATAGGATTCCTCAATTGGGGTATAAGGTTTTTAAGGAGCCCATTTTTTAGTATAGTTTTGGTGATTGGAAGAATTATTGGTTTGAGGTGTTTGGTTGACGGTTGGAGGTGGTGTGATTTTGAGAATAACTAAGTGTGTTGATGCTTTTGCATTAGAATTGGTTGGGTTCATAGTCTTGGTGGAGGATGATTCAGTAGATTTAAAAATAGAATTCTTATTTTTAAGCTTCAACTTCCCTTCATTAATATCATAGTTTTCTAATTTCTATGCCATGGTGAATGCTTCATCAATGGTCTTAATGGTTTGGACTTAGAGAGTTGGACCAATATGTTTGGTACACCCCTGAGAGAATAATTTGATTAACTCAGGTTGGGGTAAGGGGAAGGTGAGTTGATTGATGAGACCCCTCCATCTGAAAACAAATTAAATAATGGATTCATCTTTTAATTATTTTATAAAGTATAAATCAGTAATGGAGACATTTTTAGATATGTTTATATAAAAGTGTTCCAAAAAGGTTTGTGCTAATTAAGAGAAATAAATGATAGAATGAGTGGAAAGGGCACTATACCAATCAAGGGCGGCCTCAGATAATGACATTGAAAAGGTTCAGAGGAAGAGAGAATCATCATAAGTAATCAAGTAGTAAGTATGACAAAACACTCTTAGGTGTTGTTGAGGATCCTCCTTACCTTGGAATTTAGAAAATTTGGTAAATTCTCATTGAGAAGGGTAAGCATGAATGGGCATGGAGGTGTGGATAGTCTTGTTACAAATTTGGTCATAGGACAAAAGATTGGTTGAGGTAGATATTGATGACTCCAAACTAGTCATTTTGTCCATTAGCATTTTGATTAGATTGGGTTGAGGTTTATAAACCACATAATTGAGGGGCACATTCTATTGAGGTTGGCTTGTGGCTATGTATGAATAGGTGATAAATGGTGCTAAAGAAGCCACATATTGATAGGTAGTGGTAACGGGTTGAGATGGTGCCACATAAGAACTAATTCATATTAAATGTTGGGTGGAGGGTGATATGTACCCTTGTGGGTTAGGGACATACTGGTAAATTATTATAGGCACTTGTTGAGAAATGGATGTGGTTGGTATGGTGGAGGTAAAAGGAAGTTGGGTAGGTAGAGGTTGGGTAGTGACCCTAGTGCTGATTAGGGGAAGGTTTTGAGGTATAGAGAGCACTAAGTTTTGAAGTGGAATTGTGACCAGGGGATTAGTGGCAGCTGAAGGGAAGATAGAAGCCAGAGTGGAGGATAATGACATGGTAGATTGGACATAGGTGACTAATGACAAGGTTGAACCCACAAGGGGTGTGATAGGAGGTGTTTGGTTAGGAGGTGGAAGGTTGGTTTGAGTTTGGGTGGATGGGGTGCTAGAAGAGGCCTGAGTTAATGGTTAGGTTGAGGTAGTACCTACCATAAGGTGGGATGGCATGCCAAGAGAAGGATCAGAAGAAGGAACCAAAACAAGGAGGTATGTTGAGGTAAAGTGTTGAGGTAATGTTGTAAAGCAATTAGATTATTGTCAAGAAAGGCATTAAAGTCAAGATATCCTTTAGATATTATTGGGATTATAAAAGGAGAAGGTGGTGGAAGAGAATGGTAAGGTGAAATGTGAGGAGATTTGTCAACATCTGAGGTATAATCTATGGATGATGAAGAAAGTGGTAGTTGGTTGTTTTAATTTCTCACTTGTTGTCTAGTTAAAACCATATGAGAAAATAGGGAATGTTATTGCAACACTCACCTCAAATAGAGGTAAAACCCCAAAAGAATTTCAAATCAACAAATACATACACTAATAAGTGTGTTTTAACCTTAGGATTACTTTTAAATCACTTCTATCTTATGCCTTAAAGAGTGTGATAAGGGAG
Source organism: Torreya grandis (assembly GCA_037957365.1). Lineage (NCBI taxonomy): Eukaryota > Viridiplantae > Streptophyta > Pinopsida > Cupressales > Taxaceae > Torreya > Torreya grandis. The sequence continues at coordinate 3,750,606 of JARHVA010000109.1, forward strand.
GTTGGATTGGAAAATGGGCACTAAATAGGAAGTCTATAGATGGTTTTAGGTTGTCTAGGTGCTCAAAAGGAAGATTTAAGTTTAACTTCAATACATGGTTTGGTGTCAGGGCCTACCCCCTCACTTTGTGATGCCACAGTGGTAAAAGTGTTAGGTACTTAGCCAAGATATACTAAGTCCAGATTTTATACTCAACCAAAGAGTTGAGTTGGTTCTCCCTTTGGTGGTGAAATCCAAGTGGTATAGCCAGGAGGGGGTAAGGTTGTTGCCAGGTGATGAAATCCCAGTCGGTCCTTGTCTTAAGTGTTATTTTGATGTGTAAATTATTTTGTGGTTCGGTTTTATGTATGATAACAAGTGTGAATGCTATGATAAGATTAATTTGTATCCTAAGTTAATAGATAAACTAAAATCATCAATATAGCAATAAATTCAAATGGTTAATTTTTAATCCCCAAAATAAATGATTTCATATAATTAACAAACAATTAGGGAAGAAAGGGAACTATGTCCCACCAAGCGTGCCAAAATGTTTCAATTTATTTCCTTCATTTCTTAGTTTTGAAAGTAGATAAAATAAAGTGAATAATAAGGTGTGTGGATGAATACCTAGTATAATACATGCATTGATCTAGATGAATGTGGGAACTCTTTTTTGGTTGGGGAGGATAACCTACAAATCACAAGAAAACTAGAAGAGGATATACTAGATGATAGGTTGAGTGGATTGCCTAGCATATGCTAGATCCAAGAAGCACAAGGATTTCTAGGAAGCTGTGAATCCACTTTCAAGATAATTAAGTCAAAAATGAAATAATAAATATACTTACATTCAAATGATAATAGAGTTAATGTACAAGAAAATAAATAATGTACCTGTTTGATAGAAGATATGGCATGGTAGGTCAATACCATGCACAAGTGTACTAAGGTTAGGTTCAGAGGGTCTGGGTAGGGTCTGTAGATAGGTTGAGAACAAAAATAGGGGTTTGATTAGGTGAAAGGGGGAAAAATAACAATCTATTATTTTTTACTGACAATGACCATCAATAGTTGAGTGTGATCGGTGATAGCTTTGTTTGACCAATGATGGTTAGATATCCAATGATGGTTGGGTTAACTGGTGATGGTTCTTGCAACCAATGATAATTTCTTGTGGAAGTTTGTAAAAATTAAGATGGAGCTAAAAATGAAATAACTGATGGGCAGGAGTTAGAGTATGGATAGTTGGGGTGAGGGGTGGTGTGCAAGTGAACAGAATAAGGTAGGAAAATATGATAATGAAAGAAAACACTAAAAACAAAAAGAGGGTGCTTGTATGATGCCAAGTGGATGGTAGTTAAAACATGAATAAATATCAATAGCATAACATTACACCTACCTTCAAAAGTCACGTGGATAGAGCTTCATGGTCTTGGGTGCCTGCATAAAGAAAACAAGAGAGTCTGGATGCAAATTTTTGGATCCACAACTCTCTTAAGAGCCTTGTATTTATTGCACAAACTTGTTAAGTGAAGATAGAAATTTTTCAAGTTGAGTGAGGATAAATATTCTAATTTGAATGGAAAGAAAGCTATGAGGTGTGTATGGGAAAGTTTCTATTTTATCCATGCACACCCATCATGTAGCTAGATGATTTTCATTTTATAGGGGTGAATGCCTAACCATTAGCGGTTCACCCCTAAGTGTAAAAGGGTTGAAATGGGTCTTAAAAAAATATGTTTAAAGTGTTTATTAAAGAAAAGTACTTAGGTGTATTATTAGGTTAACTAGGTGAATTTTAGCTAACAAAGATCAAGAATAGGCCCTAGGTATATTCAACATCAAAAACAAGTCAAGGGGTGGTTTTTATGTATCTATACTTTATAACCTATAAAAGTGAGATTCCAAAACACACAAGGCACTAGGAAGAGTAACATGTGAAAGTAAGCCAAAATACACTTGCATAAGACCAAAAATTATTATATGCACTTAGTCAAATCTTAAATGAGGTGAAAACAACTATATTTATTAGTTCAAGTTAAAATTTTGGTAGGGATTCACCATACCAAGGTGCAGAGATCCGTATAATATCCAAAAAGGCTATAATTTATAGAAATTATGAGAGGAGAGAGAGAAAGGGGAGCTCAAGGGTCATTAAGACACTTTTCAAACAAGGAGAAGGAATTACATTAGCATGGAATCTAGAATGATATGTGTCCTAAAATAAAATCAAGGACAAATGTCTCTCCAACTTATTTAACTCCTCTACATGTGGCATAGATTCCCTTGTGTTTGCATAAGAAATTACCTTCATCATTTGCCTTCACAAAACTACCTCGTCACTACATAAGATTAGGTCTGATGATGGATCTAAGTGAGAAGCATTACAAACAATCCCTCACATTTATTGGATTAGTCTCTAATAATTCATTTTCTTCTAGCCATGCACAATCATCTTCAATAGTTCTAAATGACTCATTTACATGCACTTCTTACACTTGGCATGCAAAACCTTTTCAATTATATAATCTGATCCATGCACAAGGAGGGATGACAGTTTTAAAGAATTTCCAAGTCATCAAGTTCATCAAATAATCCTTAAAAGGCTTCCCAAATGGAGTTTCACCCTTTTTCTCTAAGTGTTCACTACCCATTCACTATGATTGGCTAAGATGAAATAGGTAGATAACACACTTATGAGATTGGATGGTTAAATTTATAGACATGAATACTTATAACAAGTCCCAATCTCTCTCTTATAAGTGGTTACATCCTTTTGAAATTCTCCCATACTTTAAAAACACACAAAAATGTCAAAGAAATCCCTATTTTGGCTACATCCGTATAGGTCCATACAAAAACTTAGCATTGGAGGATCTGGAGAGAGTATTATACAAGGTCCAAAAGTTTCATGGCCTTTCTACCCCACTTATATGTTTCAAATTCCTTCTTTCCCTAATCAGGTCCTTAGGGGGGTTTCATGAGGGTTTTGTGTTACTTCTGGTCTTAACATTTGTTCATAAATACTATACATTCAAGTCCTATCCAAATTCTCTGAGGGATTCTTAAGGCCCTCCCTATCCTCCTTGAATATATTTATCCACCTTGAAAATTATCATATAAGATACAAGCATCTCATGTTGGCTATTCAAGCCCTTTTCTTGCATTTTGTGAGGGTATGGGTGTCTCAAGCCCAAAAAATGGTTTTTTGGGAACTTATCTACAAAAAAAAAGATCAAAAAACTCTAAATATATCTCATAAACATTCTCAAACTCATTTTATTTCTCCTTTCATGCTAAAAGTGACAATGGCTCTTCATTTGGCCTTAGGTTTTACCATGTTTAATGGCTCTGACTATAGCCTTCATTATTTGCACTATTTGGTTACTCTATAGAACCATATAATAGCTTTAAAACTTAATATTTACCTATATGAATATTCTCCAAGGCACTGGAATGCTTTCTAAGAGCTGAAAATAAAAAAGACCCTCTATTTGGAGCTAAGCTTGTTCATGCCTAACTGGGTTTGCATATAGGTCTAGTTGCATAGGGAAACCCATTTGGTTTCCAGTCATTTATAAATTTTATTCATGTTTTTTCAAATGTGTTTCAACTCCACACACCTTCCAACCAAGTCTCCTTATCTCTTATTTCATCCTCTATGCCTCATTCACCCAAACTATCATTTTGTGCTCAAAAGGAAGTACCTCCTATCTGAGACAAAATAGGGGCTACTTCCCCTATTTTTATAAGAATAAAATAATTGTATGGGGTTATAAAATTAACAAATATTGTTTTAAATAAATTTTATTTTCTAATTCCAAGATTTTACCCTCCAAAGTTGTAAAAAACAAGACTAAACCTTGTTTGGGAAATTGCCTGCAAGGTTTTCAAAGGCTGACTATGTTTTCACCATTAAAAGCTCTTTGTTTACTTGATATACTACTATTATGGATTTATGATAATATTTTTAATCATTCTAAGAAATTTCAAAACACTTACCAACCTCTATGTTCTATGACAACTCTTAAGATCCTTTGAAACCCTCAAGATTGTGCTTTGTCATTTGACTAAGTTGTTTGCCAACATGTTACACCTATAGGTGTTTGTGGCCTTGTTTTGATTATATAAAAATGTATAGGGATAATTAAAGACTCATATATCATTTAATACATGTAATATAATCATTATTTCAATTTTAAATATCACTATAACCTCACTTAAGATCCTTCTCATCTCACTTTCTAACTGAGATAGTTATTTACCCCTACTTGTAAGTGAAGATGGCTCCATGAAATATTATGTTAAGTGCATTTGGATTTTATATGACCTCACTGAGATTACCTAATGTATTTACATACATTTATCCATCTTTTAATTCGTCTATAACCTCACTAAATCATCCAAATTAGCTCACTATCTATTGACAGTCACCAAAGTGGTTGTAGGTGGTTATTTGCCCTATGTACAAATAGGGAAAGTGTATGAAAGGCAACATTAACACTATCATATTATCCACTAATGATAATTTTCATCCATAAAATCCCTAAAACTATTTTTAATAACCCCATAATGGTGGCATATTACCTATTGCAACTTTGGAGGAAAAACACTTTTGCTCTCAAGCTTGTAGACAACACTAAATAGATTCAGTGTTTTTCATGGCATCTTTGGACCCTTAGGAAACCTCCCTCATTTTTTAAATTACCCCTATTATATTGAAAATAAATTATCTAATGATATGGATATAATATCAATCCATTACCATTCATCATATTATTTTTCACTCTCATCATGAAAACTCCAAAAAACCTTGAGGAACACTATTTTGTCACTTTGGAGAAAGCATCCATGAATATATTATTGAGGAATTTAACATGGTTTTTGCATTTTTTAGCTTACCTTGGCCCTAAAAACATGAATTTTATGGTCTCTTTTACATCTTAGGACTTAATTAAGTTTCAATTCATGTTTTAAAAATCTATATATGCTTCAAACCCTTGCTTAGGTTGCTTGTAGGTGGAGGTCTGGTACATCATAGTGAGAAATAGTATAACTAGTATGGAGAAATTTTCATAACCTAAATATTGATTATTCCTAATAAAAATTTTATGCATTCCTATCAAAACCAAGAATTTGTAAATCACATTCATCTTTACACACATCAGCATGATGTAGGCAAGGGTCCTGTAGATGCAAAACTCTGAGTTATAAGGTAGAGAAGATGGAATGAGCACTAATATGCAAAGGTAAGGCATATTAACACATAAAATGAAATTTTAAAACCTCAATTGGATAAAATTCACCAAGAACACTTGGATATCATCCTCAAAACACATTCCTCAACATGATAATCTCTTATACTGATGCTTGCAATGCACTTTCATGGTTGTCTAGCTAAAACGGGCCTAAAGGGGACCCTTGAGAATTTGAGAGATTAAAAGGCAAAATAAGAATGAATAAACTATTAAAATGTCTTATAAAACATGGATAAACACTTGAAAACAACCAACTTATCAAAACTGAGTAGAAGAATTATAAATTAGCTCAAAAAATAGACCCCTCATGGATTCAAGTGCATAAAAAGCTGCCTGAGGTCTAAGTGATGGTTCATAAAGGAAAATATATGAAATACAAACTTATTGACATATATTTGAATTAAACTAATACCCCTTTCAAACCCCAATATATCTCCTCCTAACTCCACCTGTATGGCTCACACCAAGCATTCTAAATTTGCGTTTCTTGGCTTACAAGGACAATAAGAAAGAAATTGAAATTGAAACTAAACTTTATGATGAAATATATAAACACCATGTATGGAAAAGAGTTTAGGGAGGTGAATAGCCACGTTTTCCACATTTTAAGCTAGAAATGGACTTCCTAAGTCCATACAAGTGCTAATAAAGGCATAAAATCAAGGGAAAACTACCTTATTCTACATATAACTACTTCGTGGACTGACATCTGACTACTCCTAACATCTTCTGACCTCCTCCACATTAAACTATCTCTTATTTTCAAATTTTTTCTTTGAAAATTCCATACAATTCATTTATTGTGCTAAAAATGTGGCCAAAAGGCATATTTAACATATGAAACATGGTAAAGGATAAATTAATGACTTTTGAACATATTAAAACATCTAAATTACCACATCAAGACATTTTCAACATAATTTGATCCTTTGACCATGTTTGACCAAGGTTGACTAGAGTTGACTTTAGTTTACTAGGTAAACACAAGGAAGATAGGCTTAAACCAAGGCTAGAACAAGGATAGATAAAATGATAGACAATCATGACACACCCATGGGACATATGGAAACCTCTAAAAAGTTTATAAATGTAGGGGTTGACCCAATTTGACTAAAATTAAAATTTGGTCAACACTAAATAATTATTTATGTGAAAAGAGATAGAAATAAATGTGAAAATGACCTATTCTAACTAGGTGATACACCAAAATGATATCCACTAGACTACCTTGATTTGCACTATGAAAGATTACTCACAAGACTGGCTTCAAACTTCTATGGGACTCCAACATAAGTATTTCAAACATGCAGGTGATAGATACTACACTTACGAAAGTGAAATAGGTAAGAGTTCTAATTTTAGACTCTATTACAGCTTTATACACTTAGATATAGGCAAGGACATTGACTACACTCCATGTGACATGTTGGAAAATGAATTACATGCACATGCTATGAGAGAGAAAGATGAATGTAAGGCTAGTGGATTAACACTTATCATTCATCTTGTTACTAATCTACACACTTAGGCAAGGAATTGTAGAACCAAAACCATCTTCAATTCTTTATTCAAAGGCCAATATTTAGTATTCAAACTAGCAGGGCTTTTCCATACCAAACATGAACCAAACTATAAGAGTCAAGATGGATTATATTTATATAATGTGAGAGAGGAGAGAGAGAATTGGAGCTCAAGGGTCATAATGCCATTTGTAAAAGCATTAAAACTAGTTAAATTTTAGAGGAGTGAAGTATGAAATAGAGCATGGAATATCTCTTTGGACAAATGTCCCTCCAAGGCATGAAAACTCTTTAAAACTAGCATAGGATCCCTCAGTTACCTTCTTGGAAATTTCCTTCATCATTAGGTCTCTCTTGAGTGCTCTAAAGTAGACTAAGAATAATTTACACATATTCACTATGATGGGGAGATTAAGAAAAAGATCCAAAATACACTATATGTGTCCCTAACTATTGGTATTCTTATGGCCAAGTTTTCTCACCATCTGCAATCACAATCACTAGTCCTATAGGCCTGTCTTCATATTTGGCATGAACACGGTTTTCAATTTCTCAATCCAATCCATGAAAGGGTGATATTAAACCTTTCAAGAGTCCTCTTATCCTTAAATCCATCAGGTAGACCTTAAAAGGCCTCATAATTGGACGTATCACCTTCTCACTTGGTGATCACCCTGCATTCCCATTATCTTCCACAAACTTCCTAAAGTGAAGGTGATTGTAGAGATACTTATGTGCATATTTGAAGTAAGCTATAAACATGAGGAGTTATATTAGGTCCCAACTAACTTTTCTAATTGATTATCATCCTTCAACTCTCCTTCAAACTTGTAAAATACATAAAATATGTCAAGAAAACTTGTTATGTACCATGTCTATATAAATAGGGTACCAACCAAATGATGGGAAGGAGACTGATGGAGTTTTCTACAAGTACCAATCACTTTCTTGGTCACACTATCCCTCCTGAATGCATATTTATTCATCTTTTTCCCATCAGGTCAAGAGCAAGGGTTTTGGAGGGTTTTAGGATGTTTATACTCTTAAGGATTGTTCATACAATCCTAATGTTTAAACCTAAAACAAATTTTATTAAAATCATGTTATGGACCCTCTTCAACCTCTCCTAACTACTGTAGGTCTCCATGTTAAGTGTTTGTATTAGTGTGAGCTTTTAAATCTAGCCTTTCGAGCCCTTCTTTGCATTCTATATACCTAGAGTTATTCTTAAGCCAAAATGATCCCTCTTTGGGGCCTCTTTATAAACCAAATGTTATGAATCACCTTATATACCCTCCTTAAGGTTTTTAATTAAATTTCAAGGCTCATCTAGCTATATAAGTGGTATTGAGACCCCATTAGGGATTTAGGCCTAGTAGGTCTGACTGTGTCTTTATAGGATTAGGCCATCTTGTTTGATTTCTAGCACCTATCAGTTTTTCTCCATGTTGATTATTATTAACCATAACTCCCTGCATTTCCTTATAATGATCTAACACCCCAATCTCATCTCTTTATCACTTACTTACCCATGCCTACAGTTTTGTATTCCTAGGATTACCCTTTATCTAATACAAAATAGAGGGAAATTCCCTTATTAACTCAGTTAAAATGAATATATTATAAGATCAAATAGGACTTGAGGACCTTCTATTCCAATTTTTAGAGCTAGATAACACCAATATGTCCTTCAATTATTCAAACACCCTCAAGATAGGATCCTTAAACCCATTCAACATGCACAAGGTTTGTGTATTGACTATAGGTTGTGTTAAAACCCTTGTTTATATTTTTCCCTATGATGATCATCATGTGGTATAGTCAAAATCATTATGAAGTTATTCTCAACATGTCTAAAACTCTTAACTTATACCAACTCCTCAAATTTATCCAGTCCTAGGCTTAACTAGTAGACTGAGTAACTATACTATTGCTAAAAAAATGGCATGCCTGTAGGTTAACTAATGTAGAGGCATGGGGATAAGTTACAAAACTTTCATTATCTTATATTTGATCTTGGAAAATATCACTCTAACTTGTCATGCTTCCATTGTGTTCCTCTAGCTTCAACCTTGTCTCTATAGCCTTATCATTATCCCTCTTTCACTTTGTTCTATGTCTTGTAATATTTTTAGCACTTATTTATAATAATTAATCACCTTCATGATAGTAACTCACATTTGTTTACCCTCTGCAATTAATTCCCTTAGCAAATGTATTCTTGTGTTTTCACTAGCTAGCATTGGTAACTAGTCCCTTGATCTCAAGAGCCAATTCTTGTTATATATGTTAAAGATTAAACTTAAAAGACACATGGATGACCTTATATTATCATTTCACACTTTTTATAATACCTTTCAATTCTTCAAACCTAGCTCATCAATCATTTCCTTTTACCAAGCTTTCTATAACCTTAAGAGGCTTAAAGCCCTTTCTTGAGGTTTTCCCTTGGTTTATTCAATATAGGCACTCTTTCCAAGAAATAATCACATTTATAGAATCCTTCTATCCCCTTTGATTATTTATAAATTTTATTTTCCTGGATCTTCTTCCAACTAGCACTCCCTTTGGAAAATACATCTCTTTTAGGCCTACTTAGGCCTCATTTTTTGACATAGTGGTCAAAATCTATACTAAACTACCTAAACATGTCTAAAACCAAGTTATTATTTTAGAGGACCTTAAATTTGAGTAGAATAAAAAAATTTAGCAACTTTGGATAGTTCAAACTCATGTTATGCACAAAACCCTAATCTTAGGGTTTCTTATTTCCTGTATTGGCCGGGAGCCTTATAAATTCTCTTTATTAAGTTATTTAGGGTTTCAAAAGACCAAATTACCTTTTTTAGATCTATTTTATCTTCTAATATATACCTAAATACTTTTTATACCTTATTACATACATCAAAATCCTAAAACCAACCATTTACAATTGACTGTGCATGTTTATCAAGGATGGTGCAGGGTTTCCAATAGACTATTCTCCATCTCATCTCTTCTAAACTCCACATGGGTCATTTATCAAGGTTAATCCACTTTTTCAAATATAAAAATTTCTAAAAACCATCTCCATACACTTTCCATTATCACTCAAAACCTCTCTTTGTACATTAATTGTATAAACAAGGTAGCACCTATGCATGCAGGGCTTGTAGTGTTAGATCTGTTAGAATCCATAGGTTCTTGTCATTTATAGTAATATATGGTATCCTTAATCATATTTAAACTCTATAAATTTAATGAACAGTTACATTAAAATTGGTTCTTTGAGGGTCCTTCATGTTCACTTGCATGTTAATCTTCATTCCTAGTTCCTTCTTGCTTGCCAAACTATTGCTTGCCCTCTTGGATTTGTCTATCTTTCTTATCCATGCATCCTCCATATTTATAGTGTTCCCACTGAAGTAATATATTATATTTTACATATACCATCTGTTATATGTTCATTTTTCCTTTATCATACTCAAATACAACTTCTTTGTGTTCATTCTTCTTTCTCTTACTTGTTTGACAGCTTGCCTTCTCTTTGTTTTCTCTTATTTATTTCTTGTCTAGTGATTTTTTATTCTTGTTCATGATTTATTATTATTCATTAGGATATAATTTTCTCTAATTAATCTCACTCTTTGTCATTTTATTCATAATACTTTCTTTTTATACCTCTACTTCAAACTTCTTCACATCTTGATGCCCTTTCCTCTCATTTTGCTCACTATGTAAGAGCAACTTCTTGTTTCACTCATCCTTATCATAGTACATAATTACTTAAAAAATATTTATCTATACATATCCATGCTTATAAACTATAAACTTAGCTTGTTCTTGACCCATTTTTTAACTCACCTTTTTGACTTGCTCATACCCCATTTGTTTGTTTGTTTGCTTGTTTGCTTGACTATTGACACAAATTCTTATGCTTCTCTTTGTTTCTCTTCTTGTGGTGTTTCTTGGAGTTCATCCTTGACCTATACCTAATTAAAATTACCTATTTTCATCCCCTTATATGGAATAAATACCTCTTCCAACATCTTCATCTCTTCTTATAACTTTAATGCATCCATCTCTTCACAATCCTCATCAAATCTTGGTTCACATTATTATTCATTGTCTTGGGAAACTTGTTCTTTGTGTTCTCCTTGGAATCATTTATTTTTTGTAGTAACATAAACATAATTATTCTGAATACCTTGCTTCTTAAGCAATTCTTAAGGTGATTCATCCCTTTCTTGCTTTACCATACACTCACTCATCAATCTAATGGTTTCTATGTACAATATATCTTCATCATTGGAATCAAATTCACTTATGTCATCATATGCAACATTGGAAAAAAATTATAAAAAACACTTATCTTCCTTTATGAATTCATCTTCTTATATAGATGGATGCACCTTCACTTCCTTATATTGATTTGCTTTTACCATCTCTCTCATTTGCTTTGTGGGTTTTTCATCTTCCTCAATCTCCATGCTTGCTTGGAGTACACTTGAATTATATTATTTTTATGCTCTTTTCATGTTATTTATCACCCATTTCCTACCTTTCACCTTCTTGGTCTACAACTTTCTTCTCATTTCACCTCTTGCATGTTTCATACCTTTGTTCTCTACCATGACAACTTGATATACTTTGCCATTTATCCTTTATTTCCACACTTGTGATTGTTTTCCACTTATGTATTTGCCTTATTTGACATCTTGTTTGAGTTTAATCTCCTTATTCTCATCACTTTATTTTTTAATCCATTTATGACATGCATATACATGCCCTTGTTCTCTCAATGAGGACTGAAATCTATCATTTTTCTCTCAATCTACATATTAGCTTTTCCTTCTTCACATATGTAATAAAAATCAACATTTAGGCATTATTTTAATTCCAATGGTAACTGTTGCAAGCTCATCTCTTATTTTATGTCTTCATGGGTGACATTCATGTCTTTTGGGGTGACCTTCTTGTCTTCTTGGTGTACCATGTCCTTTATTTCAGATGTTATGCATAGAAATACATCATAGAACTCTTATTTATCTTCATATTCTATGTGTTATGCCTTCAATCTCCTTCACTTTGTCTTCTTCAAGAGGTTCTTTCTCTTTTTCTTCCTCTTGCCACTTGATGGGTAATATTCTTGACCCATTCTTCATCAAATTTGAGGCCTCATGCTTGGCCTTCACCAAAATTATGTTCATACCTAAAAATATAAACTTAAAATTAATGATAACATATAAAATGATATACCACATAGTCTCTTTGAATGTCCTTGGAATATACACTCTCCACCTTTTCTTGTCTTCACCCTCATGTGCTCTTCTTGAGTTCTATATTTTTCTTGTTCTCTTCAATGATAACCCTCTTCTCAATCCGATATCTTATTTCTCACTTGGAAACATCTCTCTTCTCATGCCTCTTTGAGCTACCTTCTCTCTATTTATTCTTATTTTTTAAGACACTCTTCTTGTGCCTTCTTCCTCTCACAAGGGACTTTAGTGGCCACTTTACCTTTCTTCTCACATTCTAGCTAGTCCATTAGCTTTCTTATTCTCTTATGAGCTTCATCATGAGCTCTATCATCTCTATACCTTGCTTCAATTCTCTTCTTATGTCTTCTACTTCTATTTCTATATCCATCTTCTCTCACTTTGTTTGTTTTCTAAGCATATCTAGACCTTCCTCTTAGCAATTTTATCAACCTTGCCTCTTAGACCTCTTTTTGGCCTTTCATCTTCTTTAAGTCCTTTATTAAGGATCTCTAGTTAACCTCCTTCACTCTCTTTTGGAGTCTTATATCATCTTATTTTCTCTCTTGGAACTTTAATGCTCTCCTTTTCTCTCTATCTATCCTAGTCTTTTCTTGACTACCTTATTGTCCTTCTCAAAGGACTTTATGGGATTTCTCTCTTATATTTATTACTCTTATCATCCTCTATGTTGACATTATTAGGTCAAACTTGCAACCTTCTCTGCTCCCTCAATATCCTATAAGGTTACTACTCATGCATACCTCATAGCATGCTTTACCAATGTCAAATAGACAAATTTCAAAGAACTCAAAACAAAACTTAATTCAAATTTACCCTACTCTGATACCTAATGATGTAGAGGCATTGGGAGAAGTCATTAAAAAATCATCTCTTCCTTCTGGTCTTGTCAAATGTCTCATCTAATGTTATAATTTATCTTGAATCATCTTGTCCAATCAAGATCTTCCTTTGACTTTATTTTGGCTTAAAACTTCTTTCTTGGTACTTATTCCTTATACCTTATTTAACCTCTCCTTAATGGTATTTAACTCTATCCATACTATCAAATCAACTCTTTATCTCTTTTAATTCATCTCATGCAAAAACTTTCTTCATATGCTTTCACTAGTTTGTTACCATTCAAACTCTGTAGGTCTCAAAGACCCATTTTTGGATTAGGTTTTAAGGCTTCAATTTCAATGCTTTGATGGTCTCATGATATCTTGGGAGTTATGTAAAAATAAATATGCAAAATTAGTATGGCCCAAAAGGGTCCTTGAATATGTAATAATTTTCTTGAAGAGGGTTGTCAGTTGCTTCCAACAAGGAGAAATGTCAGAAAATAGGGCTACAAGCCTCCTAAGGTTGTAGAGAGCTTAGTAAGAGGAAATGATTGATGTACTAGGTTTGATGATTTGAAAGGCATTAGAACTTGTATAAGACACCATGAGACCATCTAAGATGGGTTGGATGATTTTAAAGGCATTATAACAAGTTTGATAAGACACCATGAGACCATCCAAGCATTGAAATTTAATCCTTGACACCTAATACAAAATTTGACCTTTAAGACCTAAAGAGTTTGAATGGTAACAAACTAGTGCAAGCATAGGAAGAAAGTTTGTGCATGATATGAATTCAAAGAGATAAAGAGTGGATTTGATGATATGGATAAAGATAAATACCATTAAGGATGGGTTACTAAAGGTACAAGGAATAATTACCAATAAAGAAGTTTTAAACCAAAATAAAGTCAAAGGAAGAGCTTTATTAGACAAAAAAATTCAAGACATTATAACATTGGATGAGACCTTTGACAATACTAGAAGGAAGAGATTATTATTTAATTACTTCTCCCCATACCTCTACATCATGAACATTTCATGTTAGACCTTATATTTCATGTTCCAAGGTCTCCTTTAAGTCCTTAAGGTCCTATGTTCAATGTTTTGGACTCACTTCATATAATCTATTAGGTTTTGTGTCCAAAATTTTATAGCATACTATCTTAGGTTGTTTTTTCCACTATAGCAGGTTGTAGGTGACTATCTTTAGGCTATAGAGACCCCTATAGTGGTATTTAACCCTTTATATTTATCTTACACATCCAAATATCCCATGGAGATCATTAGATAACTTCCCACTTCAATTAAACATTTATATTTGTAGGGTTTCCAAACTTTAGTCTCCTATCACCAATTTTGTAGATGTTTATAGTTAGACTACAGGGGAACTTTTTTAAAGAAAAGGGATCCCTATTGGCAGTGCTTGTATGACAATACTTGTGTCATAAATACCTTGACTATCATTTGACATCATAGTGTCCTTATCATTTTAAAAGAGTCCCTTGCTTTCAGGTTTACCTCCATTAGGTTTCATAGTGATCTAAGACCATTTCAACTCAGAATACTATAGAGAATATTGTCATTCAATAGTGGGAGAATGTTTAAGATAGAAGACTTTATATATTACCTTTACCTACCTAAATAACCATCTTTTCATGTCAAATCACTGCCCTTATACCTAGGCTATATAATGATGACCATTAGACTAGTTTAGACCTCAAGATGTGCCCTCATGGAAAAGTCAAAATAAAGTAGAGTCCTTATTCAGAGACTTTAAGGTAATTTGTCCTTTACGTCATTTCTTCCTCATATGAATATGATTCTCAAGTCTGACTATAGTCATGTGACCTTTAGACTATCTTAAAAGCACTTTTCAATGATTTAGACCTCAAAGAGGCTTTAAACTAGTTTCAAACACCTACATTCAACTCTTCACTCCTCTGCTGGGACTACCTGTAGGTGTATATGCAGAAGGTCTGTATGTGAAGATATGACATGTGACTATGTGAAAAGAGTTAGGATCTACTACCAACTATTTTAAGGCTCAATTTCACTATTGTTTCCACATTATGATGCTTCTCACACTTTTAAATCTCTTCATTACATCACCATTATGGTGCAAATATCCTTTTACCTACCTATAGGTGGATACTTGTAGGAAAGTTTGACTATGTACTATATATGATTTTGTTTTTCACAAGAAACACCTTTAAAACTCATATTTGAGGAGAGTGATGGCCATCATATCATGAAAATAATGAAACATAACATATCACCCTCATTCAAGACTGTTATAGGAATATGAACTCTTTACAAATGGTAAAACTTGTTTGCAACCTAGCAATGGAGATCTCACTAGTAAAATAAAGTACTTATACTTATTTCAGTATTTTTATTATTTTTAATGTGGATCTAATTAGCTACTAAAAATAAAGTATAAGTAGGGTTTTTAAGATTACCTAGAGATATGCATGGTTGGTTGCGTACCATAGATCAAGCTTGGTGGGAACTCCTCTTTGGCTGGGGATAAATGACCTACAAATCACAAGTAAACACTTGCACAAAAATGGATTAGTAGGAAGATGAGTGGGCTTCTTGGTTGCAAACCAGTCTTGAGAAGTGGCATGCTTTCTTAGATGGATGTCAACCCACTATTTTTATATAAGATGACGATAAAAGATAAAATGGATTGGAAGATACATGATAAAAGACAACTTTGATAAGATGAATGATTATTAACTAAATTTAGATTTTAGATAGAAGATAAATATTAATTTAGATAAATAAATTCAGATTTAATAGAATAAATAAATATGAATTTATTATTTAAATGTTTTGCTAGATAAAAGATAAAATGGATTGGAAGATACAAGATAAGAGACAACTTTAATAAGATGAATTAGTATTAACTAAATTTATATTTTGGATAAAAGATAAAGATTAATAGATTTATATTTAAAAAAATAAATAAAAATGAATTTATTATTTTAAATGTTTTGCTAAAAGCAAATTCAGATTATGACTTAAGACTTTGGACAGAGATTGATGTCAATCCAAAATGATCGATATCGATTTAGTGAATCAATGTCAATTCTCTGAATCAAAGTTGATTCTAACAAATATATAGGATTTTAAATAAATGATAAATGAATAGAATATGATTTGATTGTTTTAATGACAAAGGATGAAATAAATAGTAGGAAAAGATGAAAATAAATAGTGGAGAGGCTTACCGTAACCACATTCAAAATCCATTGATTGTGATGGATGCCTCGTAATTCAAGCTTTTTGTATGAGATATTTGGATGTAATATCATGTAATGCTAAAAAACTTTCGATAGAATTCCTCTAGCATTCTAGTATGAAAATGGTTGAAATTTAGAATTTTAGCTCCAAGTTTTCATATAGAATTTTGATGTAAAAAGGACCATCTCGAGGTAAAGGAATGCTTACAGTTAAATCGATATCGATCCAAAAAAAATTGATATCAATTCGGTCCAATCGATATCGATCTTGTTAAAATCTTCCAATGGTTGTTTTAAAGTTGTTTCAATCATGAGAAAGGCTAGGTAAATAAGATGTTAATTTGTTAAACTGGGTTTTTGATGAGGGTGAAGTTGTTAGGAGGTTGAATGGGTGGATTCAAAATAGCTTTAATGGTTAAGGGATGGTTATGGAGAGTTATATAGGTAAATAGTAATTATTATAATTAATTACCATCAATGAATGGTGGGTATATACATAAAATAAACATTTAAGTATAAGTTAAAATTTAATTATGGACATTTGGTTTCTTATACATTAACTTATATTTTATGTATATACTTTCATGATATTTGAGAGTGGTTTCAGACCTCTAGGAATTAAGATGTAAAATATATATTTTTGGATGTTTCTACCACACTTCAGACTTACCATATTTTAGGGTTTTAGGCTATGGTGCATATTTCTAATGTCTACATTTAATTATTAAAGTGATAGCCTAAAAGATGGTAGAATATGGCAAGGGTGCTAAATTTTGGCATCTACAGTACTTTTATCATTCATCTCAAACACGTAAAATGAGTTGAGGACCATGTGATGAGTATTTAAAGACTATATGGAAACACTTTCATCAATTGGTTTGTACAGATCAATGCAAATAGAAGAGAAACTTGCAAGGTATAGGGATGAGTATACAAAAATAAGTATTAAACTTCTTAGCATTGGTTCATAAATTAGAAAAAACCAAAATTATAAATCATTTAATGGATATGAATTAGACAAAAGGTAATTTCATCCCATAAGAGAATTTGATCTAATTCCTCTCTTGTTGACTATACCATGAGAAAACCATTTGACCATCCTGGTATGCAAAAAAGAGTGATGGAAGAATGAAATAAGTTTTTTCCAATTTTGACACCTCAAAAGTTGATAAACTATCTAATTTAACTCAAATAAGTTTAATATTCATTTAAAATTCTTCCACATGTACCACAACTCATGTAGAAGTTGTACAACTACCCAAACTTCCTCTATTTCAACTATTTTCTTGTTCTGATAGAAACCTACAATTTTTTAGCTAGGACTAACATGTTTGACAAGAAAATAACATAGGGGGAATTTAAAACACTTTATATAACTTCTATTACATGTCAAATTGTACAAACCTCATTGAAGGGCCTAAATATGACCTCAAGTGACATGAAATGACGTAAAAGGTTATAGATGAATATGACCAAGGTAATAACATATCAAATAACCTCAAATAATACCATGAAACACCCTATAAGACCCTAATATACCCATATACAATTTTTATAATATAGAGGGTTGAAATATTTTGATTTGTGGTCAAAATAGTCAACATTCTTGGTGATTTCCTAGGGGTGGCAAGCCAAATATACCAAAACCAGTAGCTGATTCCCATCCATTAGGATATGGAGTCACCTATACACAAACTAGACACTAAATTACCTTTTAAAATACACCAAATAATAAGATAAGACACAAAATCACACACCTAAGCAAACACACATATGTTCTCAAGAACACTTAGGTAACACTCACACAACAAAAGTAAAAACACACACCTACTCTAGTATTTATAGGACTAGCCTTTATCTCATAAATAGTAGGGATTTAAATGGATCCCATTTATAGGGATAGGAAAATCTTCTCCACTTATTCTTGTTAATTAAAATTGATTTTTTTGTTTGCATTTGATGATGATATATGGCCCACTCCATAAGGTATTAAATTTGGTATGCCTTCCTAGCTTTGCTCTATCTTCATCCCACTTTAATACTATGTCACCTTCTTTAAATACTCTTGGAGTTTCCTTCATATAAAAATATCTATTCATTATCATTTGGTGATGTTCCATACCTTTGTGAGCATTGTCTCTAGTCTCTTGTAACTCCATCAACTCTATCAACCTTACCTCCATTAGAGTGTTTTCAAGAAACTCTAACTGATGTGCCAAGTATAAGGCAAGTAGCTCTTGGGATATAGATAGCCTAGCTTCTCTCCCATACATAAGAATAAAATTATAGTTCCTTATTAGTATCTTAGGATTTATTCTATCAGCCCATAGGGTTGTCTTCAATTTAGTGTGTCAAGATCTTTGATTGTCTTCTAAAGTTTACTTGATGATTCTAATTAGGTTCTTGTTAGTAGACTCAACCAACACATTCCCTTGAGACCCATTAGATGATGTACTCAGGTATATGCCATTGTTATTTTCCCAATTAGTTGTTTTAGTACCCATGAAAGTAAGTGCATTATCTGAAATGATGGTGGAAGGAGTTATGAACCTTGTTATAATATTCTCATAGAACTCCAAGATAACATTTTCATTGGCTTTCTTCAATGCCACTGTCTCAAACCACCTTGTGAAGTAATCAATTGCTATGAGTATCCATTTATAACCATTACTTGATGGGGGATTTATCATTCTAATGAAGTCAAGAACCCATTGCATGAAGGTTTGATCTACTTGGATAGGCCTAAAAGGGATAGATGTAAGCTTCTATTTTCCTACAAAGAAAGTACATTATATACACCTTCTCACCCAAGCATAATAATATTTGAAGAGGATAGGCCAATAATACCTTACCCTCATGATCTTAAAATATATGGTTCTTAGGGAGAAATGACCTCTTGCTAATCTATCATGAAACGTTTCAAACAACACTCCAAATTGGTCATTGTAAATGCATCTCAATAATAAATCATTAGTATCTCTTCTAAAAATCACACCATCTACAAGATAATAAGGGATATCTTGAAATCTAAAATGCCTCATTTTGGTTCTACTCAAACCATTATGGTACTCATCACTTTGAATAAATTTAATGACATCTTGTGTCCAACTTTGTATAGGCATGGAATTAACTGGTTGGGAGCAATCATGATTGACTAAAGCTTCTTCTTTTGTCTCATGAAGATCTGAAGCTATGTGATCACAAAGACCTTTACCTCTTATCAACTTTGTCACTTTGATAACAACATCATATTCCATTACCTTCGTAATCCACTATGTCCTATTTTCACTATGGTCCTTACTAAAAAAATCCTTAGTACTAAGATGAGAGACCATGATATGAATACTATTATTTGAAACCATATGCCTAAAATTCTTTAGCACTTTTACAAAATCAAGGACTTGTTTCTCCATAAATGTATACTTAACCTCATAATCTTCCAAACCTTGACTAAATAATGTAATTGGTTGTTCCACACCTTCATCATTATTTTTCATTAGCATAAATGAGATAGTATTAAAGTTAGAAAATTTATAAAACATGAAATATTTAGAAAGGTTTTACAAGAGTGGGATCTTGTGAAATTACTTTTTTGATGGCTTCAAATCTACTCTTAACCTCCTTAGTCTAAGATAAAACTTGGTTCTTCTTGAGCATGGTTGTGATAGG
Organism: Torreya grandis; assembly: GCA_037957365.1. Lineage (NCBI taxonomy): Eukaryota > Viridiplantae > Streptophyta > Pinopsida > Cupressales > Taxaceae > Torreya > Torreya grandis. Next base: position 3,770,365 of record JARHVA010000109.1, read on the forward strand.
TTTCACCAAAGATGCAAAACTAGGTATAAACCTTCTCACAAAGTTTATCTTGTCTAGGAAGCTTTGGAGTCCTTTCTTATGCAAGGGTAATGATAGGCCTATAATAATCTCTATCCTTTCAAGATAAATAGTTAGACTATATTTGGAAATAATATATCCTAAGAGCTTACCTTCATGGACAACAAAGATGAACTTTTTGGGGTTGAGAGATACTCCATATTGCCTTCACCTTTCAAACACTTTCCTTATGTGTTTAATATGCTCATTTTCATCCTTGGAGAACACTATTATGTCATCTAGATATACTAACAACATCTCATTGGTTAGACCTTTGAAAGCCATATCCATTACCCTTTAGAAGGTGGCACCAACATTTAAAAAACCAAAAGGCATCTTCTTATAATGAAAATTCCCCCATTTTGTAGTGAATGTTGTCTTAAACTGATCATACTCATTCACTAAAATCTGATTATAACTAGAATATCCATCTAGGAGAGAAAAACATTAATAACCTGAAACAACTTGTAAAATCTACTCCATTGAAGGTAAAGGATAGTGATCTTTGAGTGACACCCTATTAATATCTCTAAAATCCATAGAAATTTTTATCTCCCCATTCTTCTTTCTAACAGGTACAAGGTTAGCTACCCATATTGAATGTTTGATAGGAAATATTATCATAGATTCAAGGAGTTTTGTAAGCTCTATCCTCATGAGTTGTTCAACCTTGGGGCTTATGGGCCTTTATTTTTTCCTAGATAATTTAACTCAAGGTTATAATACAATGGTATGGTGTTCTTAGATAGGATCAAACCCTCTTAATTATTTATATTCCTAAGCAAATATGTCATGGAACTCTCTACACAAATCAATGAATGCTTATTTTTATGATGTAGAACATACCTTGCCTAGTTTGAGGAGTTTGTCTTTGAATATCAAGGCTCTTTCATAATTCTCCTCCTTTGTATAAATACTCACACTTTCCTTCTTCCTTTGATAATCTTCATCATAGCTACTTTCTAAGGTCACCAAGCCTTTAAGTATCTTTTTTGTTCTCAGTTTCACACTTTGATTATCAAATTATTTTTGGAGTCCTTTATGGTTTCTTGAGGAGAACTTAGCTTCATTTTCCAAGAAATGTCAAATGTGTTTGTCACTATCAAACACTTTCTAAGAAACCTCATTATCAGGTATGGAAGGTCTAAAAATGACCTTGATGTAGGATTTTTTTCCTTCTTATTTCATGGTAGTAGGTGTATCAATTTGTGCTCCTATAGCAACTAGTCTGCTAGCATGATTATTATGATCCCTTGGGACTAATTGTATGTTGACTACATTGAATTATTAAATAAAATACCATAACTTATGCTTATAGGACTTAACCAAAGGGTTATCATTAGAAACCACATTCCTAACTTGATGCACAATCAATTCACTATCTCCATAAACTTATAGATGCTTGACTCCTTTTCTCCTTGACCATTGAAGGCCATGGATCAACCCTTCATACTCAACCACATTGCAAGTGCAATTGAAATGGAACACATATGAATAATAGTAATATTATCTAGATGGAGAAACCAACATAACACTAGCTCTTGCACTAATTTTACTTCTTGAGCCATCAAAAAATATTTTCCCCATTCCATCATTCTCACCTTCCTCTTTGGTGAGTGAAGGTATTGGCACTTCTTCCTCATGTAAGCAATATAATCCCAAATAAATTTCCTCCATGAGGTCATAAGGATCATGTTCATATGTTTTAGTACTAAACTCATCTAGAAACAAATCAAAAATTCACTCAAGCTTGGAATAAGCACCATAATCCAAAATAGACTCTTCTTTATCATTAATGAAATAATTCAAGTTAAAACTTGATTCAACATGGGGATCAATGTGAAATTTAGAAAGTGGTTGAGTAATAATGGTTAAATTTTCATATCTTGTCCTAAAGGCCAAAAAGGACCAATAAGCTGAGAGGTAGATAGCAAAGTGGCTAGGTAAGTCAACAACCACAATATCTTGGAGGATGGGGAAACTAGGACAATCATGCAATAAAAACTTCAACCCTTTGATTAATCCTACTAAATTGGTAGGTGTACCATATAATTGAATCACCCCTTTAATATGTGGTTCATAATTTAGACCCAATTTGTTAGCTACAACCATGGGCATCATTGATGTGCTAGTTCCACTATCAACTATATATTTATGAATAGACTTATCCCCCACAATGAGAGTGAGGTATAAGGGTGGATGCTTCTCAGACCTAGTAGAAGGTTTCACAATATTATTAAGAGCATTGGTAAGATAAAAAAATTTATGACCATGGCTTGGTCATGGATGACTAACATGTATAGTGGACAGATATTTTTGTAAGAGTTCCTTTTGGCTAGGCATATGAATGACATCCCAAAGAGAAATGGATGCCTTGGAATTATTTAATGAGTCCACAATGTTTAGAGAAGAAATAACTAATTTTTATTTAGTTCTTAGAGGCAAGGAAGTGTTTGGAACTTGAGTTATTGAAGCACCTTGAGAAGACTTTCCAACATTTTGACTTGAAGGAGATGCAGGATTTGTAGGGACTGCCATGCTTGCACTCATGATTTGTTACCTTGTAGGGGGCATGTTTTCACTTGTAGGCACACCATTATCATCTCTTAGAGCCTTTATATTTTCTCTATTATTTTATATAATATAATTTCCTTGATTAGGCACATAAGTTTCTTCAACTAGGAAGTTGGTGAAACTTATTCCTTGAGGCTACCAACTTTTGTTTATTTGCATGAGGACTTCATCATCTATTGATAGCTGAGGAGTGACTCCTTCTTGAATAACTAGATCTTGTTCTCCACATTCATTTGCATCCATGAATTGACCTTGTTTCCACTCTTCTCTTTGGATTAGATTACTATACACTAGTACCATTGCTCTTGTGTTGGAGGTTGAAGTAGGATTGTATGCATTGGTAGGCCTATTAAAATTAAGATTCCCTTGACCTCACCATTGCCCATATTATTGATGATAGGGATAGGGATTTTGATTCACACCTTTTTGCATGGTTTATTATCTAAGATGATAATCTAAGAACCAAATTCTTTCATCTTTATTCATGGAATCATTTTCCTTCTTAGGAGTAATCCTTGACTTAGCATTAACATTGCAAACTTGGGAAACACTTGAAGTAGAAGCAAAAGTATGTGGTAGTAGAGGCATGGGCACTTTTGGAAGAAACTTTCCAGATTATATGAGGCCACTTTCAACTCTAATGGCAAGGTCATATGCTTTCGGTAAATTGAAACCACCCATGGATTGTATCATGATGGATATGTCCATGCTAATGGCCCTCAAGTATGTAGGAAACACGAAGCTAGTAGGTTCTCTCATGAGAGGACACCACCTATGCCAAGTCCTTTGGAATATCTTGTTAAAATCATGCATTATCTCTTTGGGGGTTCTTTGGATCACATTGAGTTGGTGAATGAGTGAAGTGTGGTCACTCTTGTCTTCAAATCTTGATATTAGTAGCTTTCCAAAATCATCCCAAGTTACGACACAACCACTGGGAAAAGTCCTGTACCAATTAAGTGATTTCCCTGTAAAGGACATGTAAAGGAGTCTAATAGTAATGTTGACCTTAGTAACATTGTGAAAACTACAGAAGTTTGATATATCCCTAATGTGCTCACTAGGAGTGGCATGACCTTCACCATTGAATATAGGAACACTCTTTATAGCATTAAGGGGAATGTCATCATAGGCATCAAGATGAATTGGATTTTCAGTGTTAAAGGCTAGGAAGGCATGTTACCTAGCAATTTTATCTTCAAGTTCCCCCTCACATTCTTGGTCTTCTTGGATAGAAAAGTATACTTGCTCTTCAAAGGGTATAATAGGTTGAGGATGTTGAACTCCAAGAGGAAGTTCAGGTTGAAGAGGTGGATTGATGGGATTGAAAACTTTACTATAAGATGACCTGGTAAGGACCATGAATTATGAGCACAAGAATATGAAAAAATAATGGTCTAAAACCATATTTTACCTCAAATGGAGTCACCAAATGTTGAGTAGTACACCATATGTAGTTGTAATGTTATCAAAACCAACATTCACCTTGACAAGTTTCCTTAATGACAATGATCTCACCGGGCATGTCATAACTATTGGAACCAAATATTTCATCCTACAGGAGGTTTTTCAAGCCTACTCTAAGATTTTGGCAACCTTGGAATACCTTTAGGCATCTGGGTTACCTATAGTAGAAGTAGACCTCTAGGTTTAAGGGTTAACTCCCTAGATTGATCTTTAACTACTTATCACCTATACTAACTAATTGTTTATGTGAAAAGAGATAGAAAGAAATGTGAAAATGATGTATTCTGACCAGGTGATTATAATATACCTAGGGAGGGGTAGATTAGTAACATAAATAGTAGAATAGTGAATAGTGGTTTAGTACCACATGCATAAGAATAAGGAGTTAGGTAGATTATGATAGTATAAATAAAGTATAAAAGGCCATTGTAATGCATCCAAGAAGAGTATTTTTAATAGAGCCATTCTCTAAGGAGGTAGTCCCCTCAAAGTGGCCCATGTTATGAAACTGGTGTTGTAATCTACATTTTGGTTAATATATGAGTCATTTGATGTTATTTAGTCTATGTGAGCAAGAGATTCCTAAAATTGGTATCAAAACACTTTCCAAGGCCAATTTTTTTCCATCGTAGTGAAATTTGAGGTATTTTTGTAATGTGTTTATATTACAGGCATATTTTGGAGGTTCATGGAACAATTCTAATTTATCCATTGAATATTGGGGATTTTTTAATAATCATATCTGCATCTCTTTCTTCAGTCAAAATTTTCAGCCCATATCTATTATTTTCAAGTGTTGATTTTAATTTTTTCTCACAGAAAACCCAACTAGTTTTTGTTAAACTACTCTCAAACTGTAATAGATCGCATCAAGCCATTTTTGGGCTTTATGCACATATTTTTAGATTTCAAGAATAGTTTAAATTTTTGTTAAGTATTGTATAAGTTATTTTAGGTTTAGTGAATAAATGTATTTTAAAAAATAAAATAAAATAATCAAAAAAATCAAAATCAAAATAAAAAAATCAAAAATATTGGTCATTTTGTAAAGGATGCATTTTCGGTTGAAGCCAATGTCCTCTTCATCACTTTAAATTTTCATTTTTTGGGGGTTTTTCACCAATGCATTGACTAAGCTTCAAAAAATTGACACATTTTGAGAATATTAGATTGAGTTTGAGACATTCATCAATGGCACTTCTACTTCATTCTTCATTCATTACTTCATTAATAGACTTCAAGAGGAGATTCAAGTGGAGGTCCAAATATGAAAACCTTAAACAATGATGGAATAGGTGGCCTTATCCAAGATCACTAAAGATTGCATCCATTGGCAACATCTCCAAACAACAAAATCACTAGAACAAGCACCAAAAGTGTCTGAGCACTCCTCCAACGAGTCTATTCAAACAACCACTATGTTTGAGTAGACCCCAGATGAGATCAAGCTAATAATTATAGATCCCAAGTAGGGAATCAAGGCTCCACATCCCTTGATAATAAATGATAAGGGGGATGTCATGTACCCTTAGTTAGTTCACAAGGACAACTATTTTATGCACCCTTGTTCTAGATTTGAGGTGATCATCATCAAGATTCAACTTTCATTACTCGACTCTCACTACCAGATTCTAGTTATGGTTATTCCACACATTCATATTGTTGCACATCTACCTCCTATTTTAGTTTTTATGTTCACTTTATTATTGTATATACTCCTATCACAACATAGATAGAAGAAGTGGAAGTAAAAATGCACGCATGGTAGAGCTTCCATATGATCTTCACCTTATTTTTGGTTTGGCTTTCATTTGGTTCTCCTATTTTTTTATCATGTTTTAAGGTTAAAACATATTTAAGGGGGATGTAATGTAATGTACTTATAGGGGTATAATAGGATAGATAATAATCCCACATGCATTAGCATATGGAGAGAGATAGGTAGGAAATAATATCAGTATAGGGGTATATGGTGCTATAGATCATCTAAGAAGAAAAATTGTAATTGATCATTACTCTTAAATAGGTATCCCCCTTGAAGTGGCAAGTAATTTGGAGTGATTCATTATATTAAAGGAATAAGATATTAATATGATCAATATTTTATATATTTTGTGTATATGAGGTATTGGGTTATTCTCATCTGGTATCAGAGTACTTTCTAGTGTCATTTCCATGATTATGATCCTTATTGTAGGTCTATTTCTATTATCATTATCCTCATTGTATACATAATTTGGAGAGGCACATTTGGGAGCTTCATGGATAAATTCTAAGAAGTATAAAATTTCATTTTTTGCCTTAAAAAGAGTCAACTATTTTTCCTCAAATTGATCATAAATAGTAAAACATTGAGCCAAAAAATTTCTAGGTTTTTTGTGTCTCTATCTTAGTTTTCCAAAACATTTTTAAATTTTAAATTTTATTAATTATTGTAGAATTTATCATAGTTTTAGTGACTAAAACTATTTGTAAAATAAAAAATAAAAAAAGAATTCATGGAGCCTTCTATTTTATCCAAGGCAATGCATTCATTAAACAATATTCATGTTATTTTTGATAGAATTGAGCTTCATTTCAATACAACAAAAAAATATGATGAGAAAATCAATGCATGGTTAGATTAGAAAAATAACTATAGTGAATGGTATATGTATTCATTCTCTATAGTTGAAGAATATTAAGCAAAAATAATTACATGGCTTGAATTGGAGGACACTTGTAGAGCATGGTATGTTGATAACTCTAGATAGATTAAATCAATTGATATTTTCTTCTTCAAATCATCCCTTCACAAAATAGAAACTTATTTTATTCTAACTTCAAATATTTATATTAATTTGATTCATTCTTTGATAGGATTAATCATTATAAACAAAATATGTGTAGGGAAACATGCTAAGGGGGGCGGCATGTATCCTCTATTTTTTCATCAAGCTGATTATTTCGAGGGCCCTTGGTCTCATTTTGAGGAAATGATCACCATTCTTCAAATTTCTCTTCAACCTTTGATTATAGTGCTCATGTTCAACTTATTGATGTACATACTCATATCCCAACATCAAAGGAAGACGTGAAAGTAAAAAAGGATGCATGGATGAGCTTTTATCTAGTCTTCAACCTATTTTAAAATATAGGGTTTAATTTTTATTTGGTCATCCTCCTATTTCTTATTATGTTTTGAGGGTGAAACCTTTTTAAGGGGGATGGAATGTAATATACCTAGGGAGGGGTAGATTAGTAACATATATAGTAGAATAGTGAATAGTGTTTTAGTACCACATGCATAAGAATAAGGAGTTGGGTAGATTATGATAGTATGAATAAAGTGGTAAAGCCATTATAATGCATCTAAAAAGAGTATTTGCAATAGAGCCATGCTCTAAGGAGGTAGCCCCTTTGAAGTGGCTTGTGATACAGAATTGGTGTTGTAATCTACATTTTGGTTAATATATGAGTCATTTGATGTTATTTAGTCTATGTGAGCAAGAGATTCCTGACAGTGATACACCAAAATGATTATCACTAGACTACCTTGATTTCCACTATGAAAGATTACTCATAACACTGACATCAAACTTCTATGGGACTTCAACATAAGTATTTCAAACATGTAGTTGATATGTTCTACACTTCCCAAAGTGAAAGGTGAAAGAGGTATAATCCTAGACACTATTAAAACTTTATACACTTAGAGATAAGCAAGGACATTTACTTCACTCCATGTGACCTATTAAATAATGAATTACTGACACATACTATGAGAAAGAATGATGAATGTAAGGCTAGAGGATTAACACTTATCATTCAGTGTGTTACTGATATACAAACTTAGGAAAGGAATTATAGAGCCAAAACTAGATTATATTCTTTATTCAAACTAGCAGGGCTTCACCATACCAGACATGGACCAAACCATAAGAGCCAAAATGGCTTGTATTTATAGAATGTGAGAGGAGAGAGAGAAGTGGAGCTCAAGGATCACAATGCCACTTGTAAAATCATGAGAACTAGTTAAATTTCAAAGGAATGAGGTATAAAAAATACCATGGAAGGTCTCTTTGGACAAATGTCCCTCCAAGGCATGAAAACTCTTCAATACTAGCATAGGATCCCTCAACTACCTTCTTGGAAACTACCTTCATCATTAAGCCTATTTCGAGTACTCCAAAGTAGACCAAGAATAGTTGAAACATATGAATTAAGATGGAGGGATTAATAAAAATATATAGCATGCATTAGATGTGTCCCTAACTACTTGTATTCTTCTAGAGAAGTGTTCTCACCATCTGTAATCACCATCACTAGTCCTACAGGCCTGTCTTCATATTTGGCACCAAGATGGATTTTAGTTTCTCAATACAATCCATGAAAGGGGTGATATGAAACCTATCAAGAGTCTTCCTTTACTTAAATCCATCATTCAGACCTTAAAAGGCCTCCCAATTAGACTTATCACTTTCTCACTTGGTGATCACTCTTCATTCCCATTGTCTTCCATAGACTGCCTAAAGTGAAGGTGATTGTAGAAATACTTGTGTGCCTATTTGAATCAATGTGTGAACATTAATATTTATATTAGGTCCTATTTGACCTTCCCAATTTATTCTCATCCTTTAACTCTCTTTTAAACCTATAAAACAAATAAAATCTATCAATAAAACCTATTTTGTACCCTATCTATACAAATAAGGTACCAACTAATATGAGAGGAAGGAGACTGAGGGAGTTATCTATAAGTAAAAATCACTTTATTGGTCATACTATCCCTCTTAGATGCATATGTATTCACCTTTTTCCCATCAGGTTAAGAACAAGGGTTTTTGAGGGTTTTAGGATGTTTTGACTCTTAAAGATTATTCATACAATCCTATCATTTAATCCTCATAAAATTTTTACTAAAATAATTTTAGGGACCCTCTTCAAACTCTCCCAACTCCTTAGCTATCCATGCCAAGTGTATGTACCAGTGTGAGCTTTTAAAGATGGCCTCTCAAGCCCTTATTTGCATTCTATGTACCCTAAGTTGTTCTTAAGCCAAAAACAACCCCTATGTGGGGCCTCTCTACAAAAAAAAGGTTTTTAATCACCTTATATCCCCTAATTAAGGTTTTAAATTTCATTCAAGACTTATTTGGCCCTATAAGTGGTATCAATACCCCATTATGGATTTAGGCCTAGTTTAGGCCTAGTAGGTATGACTGTGTCTTTCTAGGCTTAGGCCATCATGTTTGATTTATGGAACCTATAAGTTATTATCCATGTTGATTCACATTAACCATAACTTCCTAAATCCTTACAATGATCCTACACCCCAATCTCATCTCTTTATCACTTACTTATCCCTACTTGCAGCATTGCATCCCTAGGAGTGCCCTCTGTCTAATAAAAAATAAAAGGAACTTCCCCTATTACCTTAGTTAAAATGAATATATTAAAATATAAAATAGGTATTAAAGACCTATTTTACTAATTTTTAGATCTAGATCACACCAATAGGTCCTTTAATTCTTCAAATACCCTCAAGATAGGCTTCTTAAACCCACTTACTATGCAAAAGGTTTGTGTATTGACTGTAGGTTGTGTGTTGAAACCCTCTTTGCTATATTACCCTATGATGAGAATCATGTGGTATATTAACCATCATTTTTAAGGTCTTCTCAACATGTCTATCACTCCCAACTTTTTCCAACTCCTCAAATTTCACCAATCATAGGCTTAGCTAGTAGACTGAGTGATTATACTATTGCTAAAAACAATGACACACTTATAGGTGAACATTTCATGTTAGACCTTGTATTTCTTGTTCCAAGGTATCCTTTAAGTCCTTAAGTTTTTTTTTTCAATTATTTTAACTCACTTCATATCATGTATTAGGTTTTGTGTCCAAACTTTTCTAGCATACTAGCCTGGGTTGTTTTATCCACTGTAATAGGATGTAGGTAACTATCTTTAGGCTACTGAGACTCCTGTAGGTGGTATTTAAAGCTTTATCTTTGTCTTTCACGTCCAAATATCCCATGGAGATCATTTTATGACTTCTCAATTCAATTAAACATTCATATTTATAGGGTTTCCAAACTTTAGTCTCCTATCACCAATTCTATAGGTACCTATAGTTAAACTGTATGTGAGATTTTTTAGAGTAAAGGGAGCCCTGTAGGTAGAGATTGTGAGTCAAAACCTATGTCACATATCCCTTAACTTTAATTTGATATCATAGTGTCCTTATTATTTCAAAAGAGTCCCTTGCTTGTGAGTTTACCTCCATTAGGTTTCATAGTGATATAAGACCATTTCAACTTAGAATACTATAGAGAATATTGTCATTTATATTATGGGACAATGTTCAAGATGGAAGACTTTCTATATTACCTTCACTTGTCCAAAAAACCATCCTATCATGCTAACTCACTACCCTTATTCCTCGGCCCCATAATGAAGACCATTAGACCAATTTAAACCTTAAGATATTGCATCATGGAAAGGTCAAAAGAAAGGTAGAGTCCCTATTCAAAGACTTTAAGGTAATTTTTCCCTTAAGTAATTTCCACATATGAATATGATTCTCAATTCTTCTTTTAGTCATGTGACATTTTTATCTAGAGGACTAAAATCATGTTTTCATCAATAAAAGGTAAGTTGTAGAGATCGTAGTTGTTAGAACCCACTTTTATGATGCAGGGGGACTCTACTACCATGATGAGGAGTAATTGGAGAGACCCACATGTTGGTTCCTCAGGACACCACATGGCCTACCACCAACTCTTTATTATTTCTCCAACTCCCTTAGAACTCCAACTCATCTAACACCCCAACTCACCTAGCACCCTAACTCACCCGACACCCCAAATCATCGACTAACCCGAATCACTGAGCAACTTGACTCAACATGGTAGCCTATCTTAGCATAGTAACCTGAGTTCCAAATCATTCCTAATTCCCTTATCTAAATTGGGTTGATTTACTAAACTAGGAGAAACTAGCTTAGTGTTGGTTTAAATATTGCCAACACATCCAACAAAAGGTAGTTTAACATGTGGCCATAGCCATGAGTTGAGATGGTAATGAAATCCTATTTAAAGGCATTGTTACATTTTTATTCCATGAATGTGGGAAAATAAGATATCTCTAATAAACTACTTGTTAAGAATAATAGGAAATGGATTTATCAAGATACCATTGGATTATGGGTGTAACCAAGAAAAAGGATGGACCTATGACATTTAAAAAGGGGAGATGGTATGGTAGGCAAAGGAGTGGGGAATAAAAAGGTATATCCACCTACGTAGCTAAGGAAAGAATGAGGATGGCATCTCCATCTACATAGCAGCTAATTTCAAAGAGAACCATTTTTTAGATGTGTACACATCCATTTGGATGTGGAACCCTGAGTAAAGGAGGACCAACAACCTCAATGGAGAGATGAGATTCTGACAAGAGTCCAAAAATGGGTGATGGAATATGGGAGATCGACAGTTTGTATAGAGGTGGTTCCTATTTTGATATGGCTTGAAAGCCATTAAAGAATCTTTATTCTAGTATAGATTTAGACCAATAAGTCATGCATGGTCTTAAATAGGGATTATGTTTCTATTTTATAAATCCATTGTAAAATACATAGATATAGTTAGCTATGTCAAGATATGAAGTGATAGTTGTGAGATAAATGACCCGAATGTGTTGACACAATGTTTTATGCATAGTCTCAAATGGATGAATAATTGTTTACAATGTGAGTTCATCTTAATCTCCTATTGGTAATCCTGAACTTGTATTTTATTCATTTATTTTTTGAGGCATGTTGGCCATAATGAATACATTTTTAATAAGAAGGAATAGTGAGGCATGAAATAAAGTTAAGTATTTATTAAAAGATTGTTAACCAAGAATAAACCATGGAGGAGGTATGTGAATGAGTATGTATGATTGCATATTAATTAGAACATAGTTCCATAGCTTAAATATATCCATAAAGTTTATTCTATTTTAAAATCTTATTGATTATGGAAGAAACATAAGCGTACCATTATGTTCATTCTAGTTATATGGATTTTGCCAAGGAAGGGATGTACTATGGATATCTGATCGAGATGGTGTTCAAAGACACACAGAGGTCTAATTAATATGTCAATTCACTTCTTCTATTGTATGGTGATAAGGAAAATATGTATTGTGGCTGTATATTGATATAGAGACTAGTAACTGTACTTTTTTTACCTCTATTTATACCCTAGAGGGATGTGTATGGTTACAAGGTTATTAATGGGAGATGCAGGTCTATGATTGATAGATGCACTCCTATTTATATTAATGTCCATTTAAGAGTTTACAGATACACTCTAATAGAGAATCTTCCAAATGAATGGAGATGGATGAACAGATGTTATAGACAAAGGAAAGATGTCTATTGAATGAGTCAGAGTCTTAAAGTCAATTTCAATATTATTTAAATTTCATAATCCATTCTTGATGTAAGTTTTAAACTTTTAATACTTGTATAATTTTATATTGGATTGGATTGCTATTACAATCCCATAGATGTAGCCCAAATGATGGGTGAACTATGTTATCATGTTTTGTGTCAAGTTTTCCATTTCAGTTATTTCTAAGTTCAGTTCATTTAATTCAGTCATGAATGGATTAATGAGACATGAAGATTAATTGTGGGAAATTATAAAAGACACAAAAATAGGATTTCTATATGCAAGAATGAGTTTAAAAATTATCTATTTAATTTTACTCAATCCTAAATTCCTGTACCAATTATATTTAATAAGGAATTGAGATATTTAGTATTCATTTTTAGAAAAATAATTTTATGTTTGTATTGTTTATAGATTAAATTTGGTATTAGAGAAAGTGATTATAGGATCTTCCTTTAGTTGTGATATACTTATATTTGGATTTTTTAAAAATTGGATTTTCATTTTGATTCTTCTGTTTGAGTTGAACATGCAAGAAGACTAGTGTGAAGGGAAATTGGAATGTGTTCCAAATTGTTGGAAGAAGACAAGCTTCTGATAGTTAAGATTTTGGAACCACTAGCCCTATAAGATTAATCCAAATGAATAATAACACATATGGTCACTTGAAGTGTGACATGGTATGGATAAAGTAACAGTCTTTCTTCCTTGGGAAGCATTCAAATAAAGTGCAAGGTACTTTCAATAATGCATCTCCAAGAGGAATTAGTTGCAGTTCCATTGCCAGTCTTACATAGAGGGTAGATTGAGGTATGGTTATAATCTAATTTCATATTGGTATTGACACAATATTTTTGGTCTAGCTAACCAATTGTTTATCCTTATTATTTTAGATTATTAATCATATTATGGATTCTTATGTCCTTGAATATAAGAGCAAGTGAAAAGACCAATTCCATAGAAAGATATGGAAATGGAAAAAAAGGAATACAAGATATTGCACTTTGAATTTTGAGTTTTTAAATTAGTTTATAGATTGGTATGTTCATAGCTTTGTTTATATTTGTAGGAAGTAAATATAGTGTTGTTTAAGACAACAACATGAACTAGCCAATACTCAACAAGTGCATTTCATAGTCTTGCAAAGAGGTATGAGTTATTTTCAAAGTAACTATTTTCATAATTTTGGTTGTAATTAGGATAAACTTTGTATGGGGTACTCTGGATATAAAATATACCTATATGTAGAATTTTTTTTGACAACCTTTTAAATGTTTAGTGTATCATCTAACTCTTTGAGATAGAGTTGAAAAGATGAAACCATTGCTATTCATTTGTGCAAACCATGAAAAGGGAAAGTCTTTATGGATTATATGGTTTATAAATGGTTGATAAAGCATACTATAGAATATAATAGTATACTTAGTTATCACTTCCAACACTACTGCAGAGAAAATTACTACTTATTGATCGAGGAAGGGAATTTGATGAAGTTGTGTTTAGAAGCTTTTAAATTGGCTATCTCTTATTTAAATTTTATGTTGTGATAGACTTTTTGGAAAAACTAACTCAGTTGGATGAGTTGTGGAGGTATGAAATAGGGATAAATCATATGGTGAAGGAAGCCTTGAGATAGGTTTAAAATACTTGGTTTCTTCTCACTTTTAAATGATATTTGCTTATAGTTATAGATTTGTGAGTTGTAAATAAGTTCTTATTTTGGAAATTATCCAAGCTTGGAGTTTGGCAGGTATAAGAAAAGATTCAAGGGACACAATAGTTAATTTCTTTTTAGTTCCCTTGATTACCCTTAGGTAATGTGTATTGTGCATTAGTCACCTTAGGATAAAAAAATTCTTTGCATGTTTTTATAATTTCATATATGTCTAAGTCCCATAATAATATGGGAAATGTTTGTATTACAAACTTTTTTAGACACATGTATGTTTCTCAATCATGTCATGTAGGTGTACTTTAAAAAACCCATAGATGGGAAACAATTGTAAAATGTAAGTATACATGTCTGCAATTTGTTTGAAAATCCTATAAGTGTATGTAGCATAATGATTTTCCCTTGTGTTATAACAAGGAGAATAACTTAACCTTCATGAAATTTAGGGTTGAGAGAAGCCACTAGAGATGGTGACTATTTTTTATAATAGGTCATTTGGTATAATAGATATGGAGTTTATTTTAATCTCCATATACAGGTTACAATTTCAATTAGACAGTTAACTTTTTGTAGAGTTCTATTATTGGTGTAATGTAGAAAGCCATGTAACATGTTCAATTGGATTATTAGTACTTTTGAATACAAAAGTCTCTTTATGGGGAGGTTTGATCCAGAGGACTATGATCATGTTTTCATCAGTAAAAGGTTAGTTATAAAGACCATATCTAGTGGAGCCCACTTTTATGATGGAGGAGGACTCTACTATTATGATGAGGAGTAATTAGAGAGAGCCACATGGTGGGTCTTTAGGCCACCATGTGGCCTACCACTAACTCCTTAATATTTTTCCAACTCATCTGGCACCCCAACTCACCTGGCACCCCAAATCACCTAGCACCCTAACTCACTGAGTAACCTGACTCACTGAGCAACCCAACATGGCATTGCAACCTAGCTCAGCATAACAACCTAAGTTATAACTCATTACTAATTCCCTTGTCTAAATTAGGCTAGAATGAGATCTACTAAATTGGGAGAAACTAACTCAAAGTTGGTTTAAATATTTCCAACACATCTAACAAAAGGTGGTTTAACATGTGGCCACAACCATGGGTTGAGATGGTAACGAGAGCCTATTTAAAGGAATCATTACATTTTTATTCCATGAATATGGGAAAATAAGATATCTATGATAAACTACTTGATAAGAATAATATGAAATATATTTCTATACAACTATGGGAGGAATGAAAAGTGTCTCCACCAATGCAACTGAGGGAGGAATGAGGATGGCATCTCTATCTACATAGTAGGTCGTCTCAAAGAGAAGAATTTTTTGGATGTATATGCATCCATTTAGATGTGGAATCTTGAATGGAGGAGTATTAGCGACCTCAAAGGAGAGAGAGGATTTTGACAAGAGTCCAAAAATGGGCAATGGCATATGGGAGATTGATAGTCTATATAGAGGTATTTCTTATTTTGATATGGCTTGAAATCAATTATAGAAGCTCAATTCTAGTATGGATTTAGACCAAGAAGGCATGCATGGTCTTAAATAGGGACATATTATTCCATTTTATAAATCCATTACAAAATACATAGATAGAGTTAGATATGTCTAGCTGTGAAGTGACAGTTGTGAGATAAATGACTTGAACATGTTGACACATTACTCAATACATAGTCTTGAATGGATGAAGATCTATTTACAATTTGATTCCATCTTAATCTCAATTAGTAAGCTTGAACTTGTATTTTATTCATTTGTTTTTTGAGGCCTGTTGGCCATAATGAATATGTTTTAAATACGCAAGAATAGTGAGGCATGAAATAGAGTTATGTATTTATTAAAAGATTATTAGCCAAGACTAAATCATGGAGGAGGTATGTGAATGAGTATGTATGATTTCATATTAATCAGAACATAGTTTGACATATTAAATATATCCATAAAGTTTCTTCTATTTTAAAATCTTATTGATTATAGAAGAAACATAAGTGTACCAGTATGTTCCTTTTATTTGTATGGATTTTTTTGAGGAATGGATGTACTATGGATATTTGATCGAGATGGTGTTTGAAAACATAGAGAGGTCTATGTAATATGTCAATTCACTTCTTTTATTATATGGTGATAGATAAGTAAAATATGTAGTATGGCTCTATATTGATATAGAGACCAGTAACTATACTTTTGTTACCTCTATTCGTACCCTAGAGGGATGTGTATGGCTACAAGGTTATTAAAATGAGATGAAGGTTTGTGATTGATAGATGCAATCCTAATTATCTTTATGCTCATTTAAAGGTTTATAGATACACTTGAATGGACAATTTCCCAAATAAACAAAGACAAATGAACATATGCTATAGATAGAGGAAAGACATCTATTGAATGAGTCAAAGTCTTAAATTTGATTTCAACATTATTTTAGGTTCATAATCCATTCTTGAAACTTTTAATACTTACATATTTATATAATGGTTCATTATCATGTTTTGTGTCAAGTTTTCCATTTTAATTATTTCTAAGTTTAGTACATTTAATTTAGTTGTGAATGGATTAATCAGACACGAAGATTAATTATGGGAAACTATAAAAGACACAAAAATATTATTTCTATATGCAGGAATGATTTTAAAATTTATCTATTTAATTTCACTTAATCCTAGATTTCTGCACCAATTCTATTTAATAAGGAATTGAGATATTTAGTATTAATTTTTAAAAAACCCATTTTTGTTTGTATGGTTTATAGATCACATTTATACTATATCAAAGGCACTTTTTAATTAATTAGACATTAAATAGGCTTTAAACCATTTTCAAACACCTACAATCAATTCTTCACTCCTTTTTTGGGACTACTTATAGGTGTATATGCAGAAGGTTTGTCTATGAAGATATGACATGTGACTATGTGAAAAGAGTTAGAATCTACTACCAACTATTTTAAGGATCAATTTCAATATTGTTTCCACCCTATTATTCTTCTCACACTTTGAAATATCCTCATTATATCACCATTGTGGTGCGAATATCCTTTTACCTACCTGTAGGTGGATACTTGAAGGAAAATTTGACTATGTACTATATATGATTTTGTTATTCACATGAAACACCTTTGTAGCTCAGATTTGAGGAGAGGGATGGCCATCATATCATGAAAATAATGAAAAATAACATGTCACCCTCATTCAAGACCGCTATAAGAATAATAACTCTCTACAAATGGTAAAACTTGTCTACAACCTAGCAATGGATCTCTCACTAGTAGAATGAAGTGATTGTACTTTTATACTTCTTATCACACATGTAAAATGAGTTGAGGAGGATGTACACACTATCTATAAATGTGATCTAGGAATTTGACTCAAGAGAGGATGGTTAGTATTGTGTTAGTTTCAAAATGAAAACAAAATGAAAGAAACACACTAATTAACATAACATCTCTAGGCCTAGACACTAGGAAGAGCTTAGTTAAAAAACATAAATAAAAAACACAACTATAATTCAAAATAAAACTTATTTTCCCTTCCTTGGATGCTCCAAAATGATTGTTGTAGTAGCTTGTTAGGCTTGTGCTCATGAAGTCCTTGGCAATGGAAGCTTAGCTACCTCCATCTCTCCTTGGCACCTTTGGCTTGTCGCTTGGCTAGGCTTGGAATTAATTTAACATGGTAAAAATAGTTGCATGAAGATTTGTAATAAATTTTGTATTATAATCATGTCTCAGAAATGATGTGGTAAGGCCTCTTATTTATAGATTTTTACAAATGTCTAAAATCAACCTAAACCATCCATCTCAAGATTGAGATGTGTGGTTGAGGATTAATTAAATTTTTTGAATTAAGTTTATAATTATCCTCATCATAAAATTAGAATAAGGTAAAATTAAGAGGGATGGAGGGCATCATGGAAGGTATTAATGAGGCATGGTGGGTATGAATCCTAATATTTATGGCATTTATGGCCTCTAATTCTATCCAAAAGAACCATGTTGGAATAGGGCGGTAGCCTTGACTATGGCGTGTCATTTCATCTCAAATGTCTTCTCGTAGGTTTGAATTGTCTGGTCTATCCCCTCTAATGTTTGTGTAGCTGTCCATTTTGCCTTTACTCCAAGGGAGACAAACAGGTAACATCTTCAATGTTTAAGGGCTCAAATATCTACTTTGAGGACTGTTCCACCTACTGGAATAACTAATTCATAGATATTTTAGCCTTTCCCTCTTTGTCTCTTCCTACTATGATTTGAGCCCTCAGGCTATCTTTTCCAACTTTGTTGGCTCTTTCGACTTCTCCCATCAGCGATTCTTCCATTTTGGCCTGAAGGTGTTTGAATGCCTTGGGTCCACATTTAAGCCTGCAAAGATCAATGGATAATTTATTACCACAAATTTGACATCTTCGGGTCCATCATCATTTGAAAGCCAACAACTAGTTTGTTTCCCTAAATTTGACGGCTGCAGGGACGTCATCAGACTTTTTGGATCCCAACGACTAGTTCACGATGTTCAACTTTGACGTTTGCAAGCCTGTCACCCTACTTGGCAATTCCTTCAGCATTGTTGTTTGATCCTTCCCAAAGGAGAAGAATCCCTTTGAGGTCTTGAGAAAGGCCTATTTTGGCTGGCGAGAGTCCCCTTGTAAGGGTACATGCCCTTTGGGCACTAGATGGCCTTTAGGCTTCAATTTCTTCAAGCAGCCTTTGTTGGTTCTTTTCCTTCAGACAATATGTCTGAAGGAATTCCTTCGAACATTTGTCTAAAGGAAATCTTCCTTTCTTATTTCTTTTACTGGGTTTTTGCTTTGCTTCAAGCTTTTGCTTTGCTTTGAGCTTTTCCTTCGAATGGGATTTTGTTTTTTGCTTCAAGCTTTTCCTTCAAACAATTATCTAAAGGAATTCCTTCAGACACTTTGTCTGAAAGAAATGTTCCTTTCCCTTGCCTTAGTCATTTCTTCCCCTGGGCTTCATTAGTCGAGATTAATTCCTTCAAAAAAAAGTCTGAAGGAATTCCTTTGGACTTTTTGTTTGAAGGAAACGTCTTGACAACTTTGCCATGAGATTTCCTTTCGAAGGAATTCCTTTGCTCACTCAGCCTTTGAAATGGTCCACCTGATCCTTGTCTACCCTCCGCAAGGGCACTCTTTGGGCTTTCAGAAGACTCCTTCAAATTTCCCATATTTGAAATTTCCTAAGTGCTGAGAACCTATTTCTTTCTTGTAGAGTCTGTAGAAACTAACCTGCAAAGTCCATAGAAATGAGTTCATAGATTTGGGTTAGTCCATAGAAATGATTTCATAGATTTTATTCTTATAGATTCCATAGATTTATTTGTATGAAATCCATAGTTTTGAGGCCTTAAAGTTCGTAAAAACTGAGTCCATGGATTTGAACCTATAGAGTCCATAGAATCCAGTCTTGCAGAGTCCGTAGAAACTAAGTCTGTATTTTTCTCTAAGTTTTCTCTAACCTTGAAAGAGTCCATAGAAATATAGCTTACAGAGTTCATAAAAACCTATTTGCAGAGTCTGTAGTTTCCTGCTTGTGGAGTCCATAGATATTAGTCCATAGAAAACATCCTACAGAGTCCATAGATTTAAGCCTATGGAGTCCATAAAATTCAATCTATGGAGTCTGTAGAAATCATTTGTAGGGTCCCTTAGCTGAAAATTTTGAAAAATAGAGAATTTTAAGGCTCACAACAATTTTTGGGAAGGGAAGAGATAATTTTTGGCTTGTAGGACCAAAAATAGTTCATGTGTTGTCCGAAAAAGGAGTGACAAATTTTGGGAACAATAGCTAGCTCCAGTTGGGGAACTTCCTTCAGTTAAAATTTTAGAACAACTCAGGGGAGTAGAGACCATAATCTCTAGTGAATTGAAGTTTGTCATTGGGCTACAAAGTCATGCCAACCAAAAAGAAAGCAAGTTGCCAAAAATGAAAATGAAAATGAAAAGGAAAAGCACAAAATAAAATTAAAGACTATACAAATGTACATATGTACAGAAGATCTTAAATGATACTTCAAGAGTTTAAGTGCTTCAGATGCTACCCATTGTGAGGTAGAGAAAAGGGTGTGCCATCTTGGTACTTCAACAAGAAACTATTTTCACCATTGAGCTCATGGATAGTGAATGGGCCTCTCCACAGGGAATCGAACTTCCCATGCATTCCCTTTGGTTCCCTTCTCTTGTCCCATAAAAAGACTTGATCTTCAATCTAGAAATCTTGGGGTTTTATTTTTTGGTCAAAGATTTTCTTCACTAAAAATTGATGCATAGCAATTTGGTCCACCATAATAGTTCATTGTTCATCCATCTCATTCAAGCACATGATCCTTTTGTCAATGGAGCTTTCATATGTCTGATCTTCGACTGCCTTTGCCAATTTCAATGCTGGCAATTATAGGGTGATCGATATCTCTACATTAAGACCATAAAAAAGTTGTAAAGGTGACATACCAATTACCCTCTTGGGTGTTATTATATCTACCCATAAAGCATCAACCAATGCTTTATGCCATGTCTGTTGGTTGTCATCCACTAGCTTCTTGATGATGGTCACCAGGTTCTTGTTGCTTGATTCAGCTTGGTCATTGCCTTATGAAAAATAATCAGAGGAGTAGGAGAGGGTAATCCCATAGTAAAAACAAAATTGAGTGATCTCATGAGAAGAGAAATAGGTAGCATTATCCATCACAATCTTGGTTAGGACCCCAAACCTAGAAATGATGTTCTCTTTGAGGAAATCACATACTACTTCTGAAGTAGCATGCTTGGTTGGAATTGCTTCCACCCATTTGGTGAAGTAATCTATGGCTGTGAGGACATAATCATGTCCAGTGCTTGAATATGGGTTTATAGCACCAATGAAATTGATTCCCCATTGCTAGAATGGATCTTTTATCACCACTGACTTGAGAGGTAGAGCAGTTAGCTTGGGTCTTCCTATGAATTGTTGGCATAGTTCATACCTTCGTACCCACTTGTATGCATCCTGAAACAAAGTAGGCTAGTAATACCTGGCTCTAAGAATATTGTGGGTAGTTATAGGAGCAAAAAAATGTCCTCCACAGGCCAAATTTTGGAAGGATCTCAAAATTTGGTTCTACTACTCTTTATCTACATAGTGAAGGAACACTCCATCAAGGCTCCTCTTATACAGGCCATTGTCCCTAGAGGACAAAATTGGTAGCTTTCAATTTGACAGTCCTCCTTTATTTACGAGATAAGTGGGCTAGACACTCATCGTAAGTAAGGAAATGAGCAATATTTGAACACCACTCATTCATGGTGGAGACAAAGAGGACTTTTGGCATGTCTTCTACCTCTTTTTTTCATGCCCTACTTTTTTGGGTCTATTGTCAGAAATCAATTGACAAAGGGCCTCTCCCTACACTAGCTTTATTGGTTTGATGACTAAATCAAACTCTTGATTTTAGCAATCCAATTCCCTCTTTTAGTTCTAAACTCCTGCTGAGTTAGTATGGATTTGACTATGGTGTCAAGAACTAGGGTAGTAGTGTGGGAATTCAGAATGTAAAAGTGAAAATGCTTCACTACCTTGACCACTGCATAAGCATGCTTCTCCATGTTTGAATACTTCAGCTCATGAGCTTTGAGAGGATAGCTCATGAAGGAAATGGGAGATTTCACTCCTTCATTCTACTGAACCAGAATGGCTGAAAGTGTGTATTCAAAAGCATAACTATACATGATGAAATCCTTGGTATAATCTAGATAAACCAAAATTAGGGCATGGGCAATGGCTATCTTAATGTCTTGGAATGCTAATTTGCCTTCTTCAATCTAGTTGAAGGTGGTCTTTCCTTTTATCATATCTACAACATGACGAGTCTTCTCATAAAACTCAAGGATGAACCTTTTTTAAAAATTCACTTTTTTGAAGAAAGAGTGAATTGCAGTCTTACTTGTAGGTAGGGTAAGAAACTAGATGGATTTGACTCTTTTTGAGTCAATATTTATGCCTTCTCTAGATACAATGTGTCTAAGAAGCTTCCATTCTATCACCCCAAAGATAGACTTCTTGGGGTTCAAAGAAATTCCATTTTGGTGGCAACATTCTAGCACTTGTTGTAAATGGCACACATGGTCAGGGCAACACTTTGAAAAGATAGTTAGATCATCCAGGTATACTACAATGAACTTACCCATTTCATCCTTGAAAGCAAGGTCTATTTCTCTCTGAAAAGTGGTGCTAGCATTTATCAGACCAAATGGCATTCTCCAATATGTGGTTGTGCCCCAAGGTGTGGTGAACACAGTCTTTTATTGGTCTACTTCACCAACTTCAACTTGATTGTATCCTTAGAAGCTGTCTAGCATTGATAACATCTCAGAACAAGTCACGATCTAAAGTACTTGGTCCATGATAGGTAGAGGATAGTTATCCTTTAAGGATGACTGATTTAGACTCTTGAATTCCATGCAAAAGTGAATTTCACCATTCTTCTTCCTCACAAGTACTATGTTGGCAATCCAGGTGGAATGATGGATTGGAAAGATTATCCTAGCATTCAACATTTTTTATATTTTGGATAGAATAGTACCTGATATCTTTGGATTATACTGCCTAGATTTTTTCTTGTAAGGAGTCAAATCATTCTTAAGAGGAATTTCATGGCAAATTTCTTCAGGCATGAGTGACTTCAAATCATCATAAGAGTATCCTAGGAAATATATGTACTAGCTGAGCAGAGCAGTGAACTTGAACCTTTTTCTTGAGTGCAACACTTCCCAATGTTCACCATCTTGGGATTTTCCTTAGTACCCAGATTTACTTGATCAAACTCTTGAGAAGAGTTTGAATCCATTTTTTGTTGTTTGACGAACCTGTCATGCTTGTCAAACAACTTCTCAAGGGAAACCAGGCCTTTGGGAATTTTATTCCCTTTAAGTTGTAGGAATTCTTCACCTGCGTCTAGATTCGATTCAGGGGCTGACTCACTGCCTTCAAATTGGAGCTATTCAAAGCTACTTTTTTGTTCCATGAAGGCAATGGTTTGGTGGTCACCATTAAATACTTGCCAATGATTATCATTTTCAGGTACACTTGATCAAAAGACTAGTTTTATAGTGTACTTGTCTCCCTTAAAATTAGGGTGAAGAACCAAAAGAGTTGCTAAAACAACCAAAGTATCAGCTCTATCATTGAATTCCCTGGGAACTATAGAGATGCTGAAAGTATCAAAGTTTTCAATTTGGTCCCAAACTAGATTATGGTAGTGACATAATATCTCATTTTTGGTTTGGTACAAGTTTCTCACTTGACAAACCACCAATTCAGCATCTCCTTTAGCATGAAGGAGCTTGACGCCCTTGTCTTGAGTAGCCTTCAATCCAAGTAAGAGAGATTCATACTCAGCTATGTTGTTGGTGTTACTAAACTGTAACTTGTATGATGAAGGAAAAATATCTCCTTGAGGAGATATTAACATAACCCCAGCTCTTGAACCAATAGAGGAACAGTTGCCATCAAATTCCAGCATCCATACCTCATTTGAGACTAATTTTTCCTTAGATTTCTCCTTGCTTGGAAGGGGAAATTCTTCTACATTTGCACTGTGCTCTCTCATATCTTCTATTGTTTTGTCTAAAGGTATTTTCAGGCTATCACATTTAGGAGTTTCATTAGGCACTTCATGGACTTCCTCTGTGGTTAAGAAATAATTACCCATGCCTAAAGACTCAAATAAGATTTGACCTTCAGGAGCTAATGTCTGAGTAACCACATATTTTGTTTCCTTCTCAGGAAGTAGCCTCTTCATGACACCTTTGACAAGCATTCTTGCCTTAGATAAGTCCATTCTCAACTCACAACCAACATCTTTGTATAAATTTCAGCCAAGAAGGATGTTGTATGATGATGGGACGTTAGCCACCAGGATAGTCATCTTGATTCTTTTGTCTGGGAATGTTGCAAATGTGAATTGAGCATCCTTGATTTGTCCTAGTAGTGGGACTTGTTTTTTCTCCATGGAGAAACATCTCCTAAATGTATTGATCAATGTGAGACCAAGATATTTTACCACTTTGGTAGGCATGACATTGTCTGAGGCTCTAGAATCAATGATGCAATTGCTTAGCTTGTGACTAGTTATCAATAGGGAAACATAGAAAGGCTCTATTTTCCTAGGGGTAGCAAGAGGAGTAATGACAAGGTTGTTTGGGATAGACATGTTCCTTAGGGAATCCTGAGTTACCTTCTTAGCTTCTTGTCTTGCTAGGATGGTTTGGTTCTTTACACATTGAACCAATTTATCTAACTAATCAGGGTTGGACTGTAGGAATTCAAATTTAGACAATTGAATTTTGGTTTTCTTTATATGGTCAATTTTATCAAATTTTTGAAATGAATTGGGAATAGAGGATGGGAGTTCATCCTTTTAATTTTTGGGAGGGAGAGGACTGGTCTGTGAATTTGAAATTGGAGGAGAAGGTGCAATTGAGGTACTCACCTTTTTTATCAATCACCAGATCCTTTGGCTAGAAGAGCGAATTGGTTCCATGCTTAATAATTGAGATTGTTGGTTGAGGTCACTCCTCTATCTTCTCTTTAACAGCTTGCTAGGCTAACTAATTCTTGGACTAGGTAAATATAACATATGATCTCTCAGCTATTTCACCTTCATTTATGGGTTCATCCTGGTATTTCAAGAAACCAATGTTGGAGTCACCAACTGATTCTTCTTGGTCCTCCATGAAGAGATCAACGTCATTTTCTTGATCAAACTCAGGTTGGAAAGAGGAATCATGTTCTATTTCTAGATATCCAACTGCTGAGTTGGTTGGAGGCATTTCAATGGCTAGGTTCCCCCATGAGGGAGGAAGATGATTTGTTTGTCCTTGATTCTTGGCAGCATTGCCTTGGTATGGCTAATTCTGAAATGTCCTCCTGGGCATATCTATGTATGTAGGAATAGATGACATCCCCTGTGCCATTTTTTTCTAAGAGTTAGAAATTCATTTACTAGCTTTTACACCATTAGATCAGTGGTCATTTTAAGTGGATATTCAGAGGAAGAAGAAGATTTACCTCTATTTAGATATGTCCTTATCTTTCTTGACAAGATAAGGTCATCTTCCACCTCAGTAGCCAAGTCCTAAGTAGTAGCAAGGTCTATGTATCTAGTACATCTCAAGAAGAAGCTCACTTCAGGCAGCTATGAGTTGATGAAGAAGCATTTGAGGTTTTCAAGTGTTGGTTACAATGGTAGGAATCATGTTCCTTAGTTTGTCAAACTTTGCTATGAAATCCCTCATAAGTTCATGAGGTTCCTTATTCATTTGTGTGAGCTAGGCTAGTAAGGCATGTGCATCTTCTACAGGCTTGAACCTTGCTTCAAACTTGGCTTTGAGTGTGTTCCAATCAATTACTGACTGAGCCTATAGGTGGTAAAACCAATATATAGTAGCAATTTACAATGTTTCTACAAACAGCCTAACTACCACATCCTCAAATTCCATGCTTATCACATCATAGGCTATGCTGAAGGCTGCAATGTGTTCATCAGGGTGAACTCTTTCATCACCAAAGAATTTGGGGAAATTCTTCCTTGAACTGTGTGGAAGCTTGTGTAGGGGTGGAGTTAAATTAAGTGGGCCAAAAGAGTTACCCCAAGGGCCTTGAATTTCCATGATCATATTATTGAAAGTAGGGATAACAAATATGGGTGGAGTATATATAGGTAAAGCTCTGGTGACAATAGAAAAAGAAGCTCTACCTTATATTGGTGTCCCGGTATGAATCGGAGGAACACTCTTGGATCGTTAAACTTGAGGTTGTGGAGGAAACAAATCAAAATTTCCTTGTTGCACCAACTTAAATACCTAGTCAACAACACCTTGGGTTCTCTGACTTCTAGTATAGCATGGAGTTGCCAAATTGTAGGATAAAAATGAGAAAGAACTGGTCCTACTACAACTTGAAGCTTGAGGCTTCAAACTGCTTGTTCTTCCCCAATGGATCTGGTTTGTAGACCAAATTATATAATGGAAATGGATAAGGATATAATGATAATGGGTAAGACTCAAATGAGAGTCACCAAAGTATACAATGGATAAGGATAGGAACTACTTGTTCATTCCCCAGTGGAGTCGCCAAAAAAATTGTTGCATGAAGCTGGGAGAAAAATTAACAATGGGAAAGCATTGGAGCTATTTTTTCTTCCACAACAGAGTCAATGGATAAGGCTATAATGATAATGGGTAAGAGCCAGATGAGATTTGCCAAAGTATATAATGGATAAGGATAGGAACTGCTTGTTTGAATCCCCAACGGAGTCACCAAAAAATTGTTGGATGAATATTTTGTCAATCAACTAACTGATGAGCAAAATAGGTCTGATCAACCACAACAAGGAAGATTGGTCAGCCTAGTTTGTAGGTTTACCACATCAAAAGGGGACAAATCTCTCTACTCATCAAGGGGAAGTTCCCTATTAAATATGAAGGGGCTATATACTATAAATATAAGCAGAGAATAATACTCAGGGGTAGGGTATCACCATCCATCTCTCCTTTTTCAGAGATGATGCTCACACACAAAGGAGAAATCTTGGTGAAGACACTGAAGGCACTTCTCTTCTTTCAAAAGTGGTCTTACAAGAAATAACAAGAGTTCTTTCAGGTAGTGACAAGTGACTAGTAACAGGGTGCAATAACTAGTAGAATGAAGTGTAGCACAAAGTCTCCACTTCAGCTGCCCAAGAGTGAGATACGAAGAACAATGAGATCACAAAGTCATCCCAAGGACCTTTACACAAAAAATAGAAAATAGCTAAACACACTAAAGGCAACTGTAGGCAGCACAAAGTCTTCCCATAGTTGACTTCAAGACACCTTCCTGATTATCTTCACTAGCTCTACTTATTTCATTTAATGGACAAGAACACATTCAGAAGGTAGACATAAGAACAGTATCCTAAATGATACAAGCTATGATAATACAAAGTCTGAAAGTAACTTTCTTTCTCAGTCAAACAAAAAAAATGATTAACAACCTGAGCTCAAAGTCTCAGTGATAGCCTCTCAATTTTGGCAGAGTTTTTTGCTTCTTTTTATCAAAAAGATCTCCCTTACAAAAAGAAAGGATTTATAATATATAGCAACCCAAAAAATACTGGTGCTTTGTTCCATGGATTGATCCATGTTGCATTCAATGCTTTGAATGTGCCTCCAATTTTATCCAAAAGAACCATGTTGGGACAAGGTGGTAGCCTTGACTATGGCATGTCATTTCATCTCAAATGTCTTCTCTTGCATCTGAATCATCTGGTCTATCACCTCTAATGTCTAGGAAGTTATCCATTTTACCTTTACTCCAAGGGAGACAAACAAGCAGCATCTTTAATGTTTAAGGGCTCAAATATCTATTTTGAGGACTGTTCCACCTACTGGAATAACTACTACATAGATATTTTGGCCTTTCCCTCTTTATCTCTTCCTACTGCGATTTGAGCCCTCAGGCTATCTTTTCTAGCTTTGTTGGCTCTTTCAGCTTCTCCCATCAGCAATTCTTGCCTTTTGGCTTGAAGGGGTTTGAATGCCTTCGGGTCTGCATTTAAGCCTGTAAAGATCAATAGATACTTTATTGCTGCAAATTTGACATCTTCAGGTCCGTCATCATTTGAAAGCCAATAGCTAGTTTATTGCCCTAAATTTTATGGCTGTGGGGATGTCACCTAACTTTTTGGATCCAACAGCTAGTTCACAATGTTCAACTTTGATGTCTATGGGCCCATCACCCTCCTTGGCAATTCCTTCGGCATTGTTGTTTGATCCTTCCCAAAGGAGAATAATCCCTTCAGGGTCTTGAGAAAGGCCTATTTTGGCTGGTGAGAGCCCCCCTGCAAAGGTACATGCCCTTCGGGGTGCTTCAGATGGCCTTAGGGCTTTAATTTCTTTAGATGGCCTTTGTTGGTTCTTTTTCTTTGGATAAAATGTCTGAAGGAAATCTTCCTTTGTTGTTTCTTCCACTAGACTTTTGCTTTGCTTCAAGCTTTTCCTTCAATGGGCTTTTGTTTTTTGCTTCAAGATTTTCCTTTGGATAATTGTCCAAAGAAATTCCTTTAGACACTTTGTATGAAGGAAATGTTCCTTTCCCTTGCCTTAGTCATTTCTTTCCTCGAGCTTCATCGATCAGGTTAATTCCTTCAAAAAAAGTACAAAGGAATTCCTTTGGACTTTTTGTCTGAAGGAAATGTCTTGAAAACTTTGCCACAAGATTTCCTTTCGAAGGAATTCCTTTGCTCACTTAGCTTTTGAAATAGTCCACCTACTCCCTACCTGCCCTTCGTAAGGGCACTCTTCGGGCTTTCAGAAGACTCCTTCAAATTTTTTGATTTGAAATCACCTAAGTGTTGAGAACCTATTTCTTTCCTGTAGAGTCCATAGAAACTAACCTATAGAGTCCATAAAAATGAGTTCATAGATTTAGGGGAGTCTATAGAAATGAGTTCATAGATTTCTTCTTGTAGAGTCCATATATTTCTTCCTGTGAAGTCCATAGTTTTGAGTCCTTGAAGTCCATAGAAACTAAGTCCATAGATTTGAACCTGTAGAGTCCATAGAATCCAGTCTTACAGAGTCTGTAGAAACTAAGTCTGTAGTTTTCTCTAAGTTTTCTCTAACCTTGAAAGAGTTCATAGAAATCTAGCTTTCAGAGTTCATAGAAATCTATCTGCAGAGTCCGTAGTTTCCTTCCTGTGGAGTCCGTACATATTAGTCTATATAAATCATCTTATAGAGTCTATAGATTTAAGCCTATGGATTTTGTAGAATTCAGTCTGTGGAGTCTGTAGAAATCATCTGCAGGGTCCCTTAGCTGAAAAAATTTGAAAAATAGAGAATTTGAAGGCTCACAATAATTTTTGGGAAGGGAAGAGATAATTTTTGGCTTATAGGACCAAAAATAGTTCATGTGTTGTCTCAAAAAGGAGTGACAAATTTTGGGAACAACACCATAGAAACCATATGAACATTTCCCCTAGAAAAATAGGTGACAACTAAACAAATGAACAAAATGGGGGAATAAAATAAAAGGAAAGGGGTGGCTGAGTTGTCTCCATATGCACTAGGTAAGTGGATGTTGCCTACATGGTTTCATAGATGTACTATCCAATAAAAAACTTCAGGCCAAATGTAGTTCTCCCAGGGAATGGAAAGAATGTGATAACTAAGAAAAATAAATAGAATGGATGTGATAGAAGAAGAGAAATGGTCTTGAAAAATGGCAAGTGCATGAGAGAAAATGCCAAAAAGGATGGGGAAACTTAGTGACAAGTAATTTTATTGTAGCTTAGTAAGGCTTCCCAAAATCCTTAAGGCAAAGAAGTGGTCAATGTTTTTGTTCTTTTCTAACACTTTTTCAAATGTTTTTGAAATTTTTTGAAGTATCTCAACTTGATCAAGAATAATGAGACACTAAATGGTTCAAGCTCACAAAATGATAAGAGCATTTAAACTAAGGTTGCTCACAACATGGTGAGAGCATTTAAACTTCGGTTGCTCATAAAATGGTGAGAGTGTTCACACTTAGGTTGCTCATAAAATGGTGAGATCATGGTGGAAAGGGTTGTTAAGCATGAGATATCTGAGAGGGGGGATGAATCAGTATATCATAAATCTTATAAAATTTCCCTCAATAAAATTCCACTTAACCATACATTCGAGATATGCAATAAAACTGAAATAATAAACACCACACAAGATAGATCATAAATCTTATAAAATTTCCCTCAATAAAATTCCACTTAACCATACATTCGAGATATGCAATAAAACTGAAATAATAAACACCACACAAGATAGAGAGAGACACCATATTTATCAAGGAAACCCAATGTGGGAAAAACCATAGAGAACAATCTCAAGTATATGAATGAGCACCAACTCAAACTACAATATTCACAAGCACCAACTTGTAGGAGCACCTACCCCTTTGTTGAGCACCAACCCACAGGAGCACCAACCCATTTGCTGAGCACCAACATAGCAACAATTTATGAGCACCAACCCATAGGAGCACCAACCCCTTTGTTGAGCACCAACACAACAACAATTCATGAGCACTAACCCATAGGAGTACCAACCCCTTTGCTGAGTACCAACACAACAATAATTTGTGAGCACCAACCCATAAGAGCACCAACCCCTTTGTGCATACCACACAACTATCTCTCAATGTTTTTATCTCAATAAATGATAGTTCATTACAATATCTCTTTCCTCTCTCTCCTTTGCTCTTCTAAGCTAGATATAACAAATTCAAATCATACTCTATTTCTCACACTATAAATGGCTTCTCAAGCCTTTATTTATAGCTTTCCAAATGACCTTTGGCCTTCACTCTTTGTGACCCTTCAATCCTCATGAAAAATGGTTCCAAACTTGCATGACCCTTCGTATCCTTACATTTGAAAATTCATATGGTGACCCTTCATAAGTAAAAGCATACTTACCTCTTTTGTCCTTATCTTGGTGACTTTTCATATTCCTCAAAGTGTCCCTTCATGAGAAATTGTGCCCTTCCTCTTTTGTCTTCACTTGGTGACTCTTGAAATTCCCCAAGATGACTCTTCATGGGAAAATGCATCCCATTCTTCTTTTGTCTTTACCCTGTGACTCTTTGACTTCTCCATGGGCCCTTCTTTTATCTTTATGCAACCAAAAATATATTCATTAATATTAAATAAATATTAACACACATTAGCCAAGATATAACTATTACAAACATCATTAAATGTAGTGGGGCCTTTATCACCAATAATGTGATACCTTTGACATCAATGACAATATTTTCAACAATCTCCCCCTTTGTCATTGATGGAAACCTCAATCCTAAAACTGCTAGATCCTAAATCCTACACATACTGTCACCTAAAAAACATACAGTAACTCCCCCTTACTATAGCAACCTGTACCTATTTCTGCACCTATACCTGTACCTTTTATTTTCCCCCTTTGACATCAATGGCAAAGGGCCTACTTAGATATAACACTTAGATCCCCCTCAACTGATGTTGAACCTCAATGGAAGGAAGTAATATAAATTACTCCTAACTCCTCTTTCAGATCTTTGAATGTTTCCTTTGATCATGCCTTTGAGAAGATATCTAATAATACATTTAAATTGTTGCATGTCCTTTGAGCATCTGCAATCAACTCATTTGAATCTTTTATTCTAGTCTCAAAACCTTCTACATAAAACTTTAATGTGTATCTCTAATCATATATTTAAATTACACTCAATAGATTATGCTTAAGACCTTTTACATATAAAACATTCTTAGTCTTGTTTCTACCATTATCCAAACTCAAAGTGCCTTTTGTGGTTATCCTGGCAATGGTTTTATCTCCAAATTTCACTATGCCACCATTGATATTATTTAGAGTTATGAACTTAATCTTGTCTCCTATCATATGCCTCAAACATCCACTATTAATGAACCATGGCTGATCTACATTTCTTGCATGTAAAGCTATCTGAACCAACATATAATCTTCAGGTTGTTCCTTCTGCCATGAACATGTTTGAACCTTCTTCTTAATGAATGGAGTCTTGAAAATTTGGTCCTTCTTATCTGACTCAAACACACTTATATAGTACCAAACTATATGTCTGAAGTTGTTACACTTGTAACATATTATGGCCTCTTCATCAAAGCTTGATAGAGGATCAAAAGAATTGTAGCTTCTGCTTGACTCTACATGACTTTCCTTCTTATTTCTAAAGCTGTTAGCTCTTTTTTGATATTCTAATTTATTATGACCATATCCATTAAAATAAAAATAATAACCATAAAAATAGGACCTTTTTGTGTATCTCTGACCTGATTGTGTTTTGTAGCTTTGTTCCCTCCAGCCTTCTTTATTTGAAATGTTCTCTATATTCTTCACTTCTTCCCTTTTTGTTTCCTCTTTTTTAAGAGCATCAACATAGCTCTTTTTATTTTCAAATCTGAGACATGTCTTATCTGAATTTATCTTTTGCCTTTCTAATATCTTATTCAATATGTTAGTGTTATCCTAAAATTTTGAATCACTAATTACTTTATCATTGACTGCTTTCTCAATATCTTCTTTTAAAGAGGCAATTTCAATAACATACCTTTCATATTATTTTCTTATTTTTTACAACTATGTTGTTAGATATTTTTCATTCCTTTTAGCTTCTTCAAAGTGTGTTTTTAGATAATCAATTATTTTCTGACTCCTTTTCATTTTTATCAATCTGGCACTTCAATCTTTGATTCTTCTTCTCAACAGCTTCTAACTCTTTTAAGGCGTAAATGAGTTCTCCTTCCAAATTCACTTCAGCTTCATCCTCTTCTTCTTCTTGATCATCTGTACTTTTTCTTGTAGAGGCATCTTTATGTATGGCCATGAATAGAATATATTTTTCTTCTGAATCACTGACACCACTATTTTCGGCTGAGTTAGGATCTTTAGAATATAGGCTCTTCTTCTTGAATCCCTTCTTGAATTTACTTTTAAAATTCTTTTTGTATGTATACTTTCCTTCTTCATCATCATTACCCTTATTTGGGCATTTAGCTAAAAAATGTCCAATATTTCTCTAATTAAAACATTTAAAAGGTAATTTTCTTTGATATTTACTTGTTCCCCTTTTCGGCTTGCGAATGAAAAGTGCTCCATTGTCATCTTCATCATCGCTGGAACTATCACTTGATTCTTGAATCATAGCTTTCTCTTTCTTTGATGTCTTGAAAGCCACTTCTCTCTTTGAAGGTTTATTTTGTTTAGTCCACATCTCTTATGCTGTGAGAATACCATGAAGCTCATCCATCTTTATCTTGGCTAAATTATTCATCTCCTCGATTGCTGAAACCTTTGCATGATATCTCATTGGTAGAGATCTCAAAACATTTTATACCACCATTAACTCTTCTAATTTTCTCTAAAGCCTTGAATCTTATTTACTATTTGATCAACTCACAAAAGATAACTTGTTGTATCTTCTTCTTCTTCCATCTTCAAACTCTCAAACTATCTTCTAAAAGTTTGAAGCTTAGCTTGTTGAACCTTTCCATCACCTTTGGAAATATTCTCAAGTTTTACCCAATTTTAATGAGAAGATTTACATTGCATAACTTTAACAAATTTAGATTCACATAAACCACATAAAATAGCATTTAAATCTTTGGCATTATTTTCACTTGCCTTCTTTTTTGCTGGAGTAATTTCAAGTGTATGTGGCTCTTCATATTCCTCCACCACTAATTGCCATATGTCAAATCCAAGGGCTATAAAATAAGTTTTCACTCTTATGCTCCAAAAAACATAATTCATCCCATCAAACAAAGGTGCCTTATTTGTAGAAAATCCTTCATGTGATCCATCCATCATGTTTTTTTATCTTCCTTCAAGCTGTAAAACTTTTTCAAAAGGAACTTGCTCTGATACCAATTTTTAAGCATAGGATATACTAAGAGGGGGTGAATCAATATATCATAAATCTTATAAACTCTCCCTTAATCAAATTCCACTTAACCATATATTTAAGATATGCAATAAAACTAAAATAATAAACACCACACAAGATAAAGAGAGACACCAGATTTAACGTGGAAACCAAATGTTGGAAAAACTATGGAGAAAAATCTCAAGTATATGAATGAGCACAAACTCAAACTACAATATTTGTAAGCACCAACTTAAAAGAGCACCGACCCCTTTGTATAGGACCAACACAACAACTATTCATGAGCACCAACCCATAGGAGCACTAACCCCTTTGTTGAGCACCAACCCACAAGAGCACCAACCCCTTTGTTGAACACCAACATAGCAACAATTCATGAGCACCAACCCATAAGAGCACCAACCCATTTACTAAGCACCAACATAGCAACAATTAGTGAGCACCAACCCACAAGAGCACCAACCCCTTTAGTAAGCACTAACATAGCAACAATTCGTCAGTACCAACCCACAGGAACACCAACCCCTTTGTGTATACCACACAACTATCTCTCAATGTTGTTATCTCAACAAATGATAGTTTAGTACAATATCTCTTTCCTCTCTCTCATTTGCTTTTCTAAGCTAGATATAACAAATATAAATCATAATCTATTTCTCACACTACAAATAGCTTCTCAAGACTTTATTTATAGCTTTACAAATGACCTTTGGCGTTCACCCTTTGTGACCCTTCAATCCTCATGGAAAATGGTGCCAAACTTGCATGACCCTTTGTATCCTTGCATTTGAAAAGTCATATGGTGACCCTTCATAAGTAAAAGCATCTTTTTCTCTTTTGTCCTTATCTTGGTGACTTTTCATATTCTTCAAAGTGTCCCTTCATGAGAAATTGTGCCCTTCCTCTTTTGTCTTCACTTGGTGACTCTTAGAATTCCCCAAGATGACTCTTCATGGGAAAATACATCCCATTCTTCTTTTGTCTTTACCCCATGACTCTTTGACTTCTCTATGGGCCCCTCTTTTGTCTTTATGAAACCAAAAATATATTCATTAATATTAAATAAATATTAACACACATTAGCAAAGATATAACTATTACAAACATCATTAAATGCAATGGGGCCTTTATCACCAATAATGCTAAACCTTTGACATCAATGATAATATTTCCAATAAGATTAACTAAGCTAACCTTAACAAGTATCAAGTGCTACCTACATAATCCTAGAGTAGGACATCAAGTCACTGTAGTTCTACCCTTATAGTGAAGAATTTGACAAGTGTAGTAATCAATTCAAACAAAATAAGCACAGTTGGTAAAAAGGCATAGTATGACATAGGAAGTGGCAAATTTGTATGTCAAGCCTTAATAAACAAATGTTTCCCCTAGTTTGCCCATAAGGTGTTATAACCAGGACACAATGACATAGATCAATGGTACTAATTTTTCCAAAGGTGGTTATAATTAGTAGTAAGATCGGTGGTAAGAAATAAATAACAAACGAAGGATGTAACTACCAAAACTTCTATCACACTACTCCAAAATATGACCTTTATATGAAGTACTTGAACTGAATGATAAAACTAATCAGATTCCTTAATGCTGAGAATGCATAATGAATGGAAAAAAATCAAGGTCAAATGGGCTAAGCTTTAGAACATACTAGGTCAATAGAATGGAATGGTAAAATGGATATGGCTAATATAATGGTTAAGAATGATATTTGTATAAAGAAGAATAGTGATAAAATAATATAACTAAAATGGTCCTTACACTCAAGTATAGTACCACTTGAGATGACTAATATTCATCAGCTTAGGAAGTTCATCTCTATCTGGTGTGGCAAGCCTATATGCTCCTGATTCATAATCTACAGCAATGATGAAAGACCCTATCCATTTTGGTTTGAATTTTCCTTTATGCTTCTTCTCAACCATGATATTCTTTTGGTTTTCTTTAAGAACAAGATCACCAAGTTGAAATGTTCTATACTTAACATGTTGATTATAGTGGCCTTTGAGTCAGTTTTCATATACCTGAAGATTATTCAGCATAGCTGTGTGTTTCTCATCAAGTAGGTCTAGCTCTTGTAGGTGAGCTACTCGATATTCATGATCATCCAAGACATGCTTGAAATAGATGCACAATGAAGGTAATTCAAACTCAATGGGAAGGATAGATTAAGTACCATAAACAAGTGAGTATGGAGTGGCTCCTATGAGATATAATGATTGGTATGGTATGCCCAAAGGGTAGGGAATATCTATAGGTACCAATCATGACCGGCATTATTGATAATATTTTTGATAATATTGACAATGGTTTTATTCGATGCATCAGCTTGGCCATTACCTTGAGGGTAATATGATGTAGAAAAATATTTTGTGATGTTATATTCAATACATTGTTGGTCTATATCTTTATTCTTGAATGATCCTTCATTATCAAATATAATGTCAGAGGGAATACCATAGTGTCAAATGAGATGGTTGAAGATGAATTTGGAAATTTGTTTTCCAGTCATGTAAGTGAGGAGTATAGCTTCAACCCACTTATTGAAATAACTTTAACCCACTTAGTGAAATACTTGATGGTGAGAAGGATATGTTTATGGCCATTAGATAAAGTGGGGTTGATCTTCCCAATGAGGTCAAGTCCCCATGTAGAAAATGGCCATGGTGTCAACATCATTTTTAGAGTTTTGGCTAGGGCATGAATCAGATTAGCATGCCATTAACATTTGTCACACTTCTTTACATATGTAGTGGCTTCTACATCCATCTTAGGCCAATAACAACTAATATGCAAGAGATTTTTGGATAGGATTTCCCTACTAGAATGAGTTCCACATACTCCTTCATGAACTTCTCTTAATGCTAATGTAGAATTTGCCAAAGTTAAATAATGAAGCAAAGTTCCATCAAAATTATGACTGTAAAGGGTGGATCCAAGTATAGTATAATGAGTGAAATGATGAATGAAGGATTTTGTTTGTTTTTGAGTTATGTTAGGTGGTATAACTTGGTCATGAAAGTAGTTATAAAGGTCTAGGTACCAAATAAAATTAAGACCAACAATGTCACAAATCATTGCAGTAGTTGAAGGTTCATGAGCTGGTGCTAAAAAATTCTTGATGAGGAACTGATACTCTCTAGCTTTATCTATTTGTCAAATTACAGAGCCAATAATAGCCATGGCATCTATAGTTCTATTACTATCCCTTGGTATGTGTTCAAACTAAATGTTAGCAATTTGTTGCTAAGAGTGTCTCCCATAGCTTTATATAGAACTAGATTGTCATCTTTGGTATGAAAATGATCTATGCCTTGATTGATAATTAACTGAGAATCATCATAAACTTGGAGATGATGTATGTTCCAATGCACTACCTGTCAAAGTCTTGCAACAAGTGCTTCATACTCAGCCATGTTATTTGTACAAGGAAAGCTGATTCTAAATGATTTAAGGATTAGATCCCCCTATAGTGTAATAAACAATAGGCCTACCCCCAATCCATGTGCAGTAAATGAACCATCAAAATACAACTTTTAGGGCTACTCCTCAAGGGGTGTGTTAATGATGGTCATTATGGATTCATCAAGAAATTGAAACATGAGTGGTTGTGTCTCTATGAGAGGTGATTTAGCAAGTTGATCTACAAGAACTTATCCTTTGATTGCCTTCTAATTGATATACTCTATGTCAAACTCACTGAGAAGCATGATCCATTTTTGATCTAGGAATTTGACTCAAGAGAGGATGGTTAGTATGGTGTTAGTTCCAAAATGAAAAAAAAATGAAATAAATACAATAATAACATAACATCTCTAGGCCTATACACTACAGAGAGCTTAGTTAACAAAATCAAATGACAAGCATAACTAAAAATCAAGGGATCAAATACAAGATTGCCTTCACCTTCCTTGGATGCTCCAAATGCCTTTATAGTAGTGGCTTGCTCGGCTTGTGATCATGAAGTCCATAGCAATGGAAGATTGGCTACCTCAATCTCTCCTTGGCACCTTTGGCTTGTAGCTTGGCTTGGAATGGAATCAATTTGGCATGGTAACACTAGTTGTATGAAGCTTTTGGAATTAATCTTGCATTATAATTTTGCACAAATTAAGCTTAGAAATGATGTTGTGAGGCCTCCTATTTATAGACCAACCCAAACTATCCATCTCAAGATTGAGATGTATGGTTGAGGATTAGTTCAATATTTGGAATTAAGTTTATAATTATCCTCATCATGACATTGGAATAAGGGGTAATTAAGAGGCATGAAGGGCATTGATGAGACATGGAGGGCATGAATCCTAATATTTGTGGCATTTATAGCCTAGGAATGTCTTCCCAAGAAATGAGGTCACTTGATGATGCAAATATTCAATATTCATTTCTAAAAACAAGTATTTAAAGAGTTTCCATGGAATTCTTGATTAAGCTCTAATTTGGGTTAATTAGCTCTTAAGCATGATTAAGCACCTTATACATAAATTACTCAAATTGATTAAAATGCCTTATTATTGGTCAAAAAATTGACTAGATTAGAATTGGAAGTCCATGTTAGATGCATTAGAACCATATTCCCATTTAGGATGTTACCAAAAATAAATAATAAATACATGCATATTGTGTATAATATTTGATAAGAAAGATAAATCTAGAGCATGTAGGTGCAAAATTGGCATTTTGACTCAAGATAAAATGATCAAAGTTAGCTGGGCCATAAATTGCATTTCCCCATTTAATGATACCCTAGCCAAAATCCACATTTGAATATTTTAGTTTCACATCATTTAGTATGTTTTATTTTTTTTAGGTCAAATTGTGCATTTTGGGTGAAAATTGGTCAAAAGTCTGATTAGAGGTTATCAATGGTTAGATTTAGGTGTCTATAGTTTGCCCCTATTTGGGAAGATGTTGAAAATCATAGGTAAAGCAATGTCTTCTCAAATAATAAGAGACAGCCTGTATGCCAAAAAGAAGATGATGGTTGAAGAACAAAGCTCCAAAAGGTGTTTGGGAAGCCTATGATGATGCCCCTTCGAGGGAGTGGCCATCACATTTGTTGATGGATGGTCCCTTACAAAGAAAAAAGAAGAAAGATAGAATTATCTATGGTTGAGATTAATCCAAATAATAAAATGCTTGCATTTATTGATGTTATAATTAGGAATAAAAGTCAAAATAATGATTTCCCCATAGGTGGTTATAATCATTATGAGGACTTGAATTAGCTAAAGATGATGGTGCCCTAGTTAAGGCTAATTAGCAAGCATAACTCAAGGATATAACCTAAAATATAGATTAAAGATGAGTGGGCACAAAATGATGAAAGAGATGGATAGAGGAATGAGATTGATCAATAGAATGATTCAATTATACGTGTCAATGAGGAGATGCTCATCCTGATTAACAATGATACAACTAGAATGGTCAGTGGGTTATATTGATCAAGGGTGGGATGGAAGGATTTGCCAAGGTGCCAAGGAGAAAATTTTATAGCTCCATTGATTTTAGACCTTCTTGAAGCTAATTTTTGTTGTATCATGTGATGGTAGGCTTCATGATAGAACACCATAAAGACTATCTAAAAATATGTATAAGGATTGACTCCCAATATCCAACAAACACTTGAAAATAATGCACCAATGATAGAAACCATGATGATAATGTTGACGTATGAATATGGATAGACTCAAGAATAATGTGTACAAGGAATCACCTAATGAATGCATATAGATTGAATAGATGCAACAATGTTGAAAGCAAACAAATAGGTAAGCGAACAAATAAACAAAGAAACAATTTGAAATAAACAAACAAATAGAAAGCAAAAAAAAAAGCATCCTAAAAATGATTGTGCCCCAGTAAGGTGGATTGAGGATCACTGACTAGGCTTAGCTAGGATAAATATTTTTGGATTTTTAAAATATTATGAATTTTTTTGGAATTTTGAGGTATCTTAACTCATTAGAGAATGACAAGATGCCTAGTCACAAAATGGCAAGAGTGTTTGGCTTTTGTTGCTCACAAAATGGCAATAGCGTATGGAAAGGGGGACTGAGGTAACCTCAACATGAATTAAGCATGACCCACATAGTCTTAAAATGACCTCAATTCATAATAATTCCATCCACACAAAAGGTAGGGAAAAACCAACTAGGTCCCAACAAGTTCTCAAATCCAACAAATGGCCAGTCAAATGAAAACAATGATGGAAAAGTGATGTGACAATGCATGATAAGAAAGTGTTTCCCCTAGTTTGACCATAGGTAATTATAACTAAGATACAATGGAACATGTCAATAATACTAATTTTCCCATAGGTAGTTATAATTAGTAGAAAGACTAGTGAGACACTGATTTTCCCATAGGCGGTTATAATCAGGCTCACATAAACAAGCATGGATATAGGATGAAAGATATCTTTCTAGATAAATTGTCACACTACTTTCATAGACTGTCATTATAAACATGGATTGGATTTATTGTTGAAACTTGATTGTAATCCCCCCCACAAAAAGTGCAGGAAGAACCAAAGGAACCAAGATCAAAATATGATTGGGTTGGATGACTAAAAATAGGCTTTGGTCTAGATAGGAATGGAATTATAGGATGGTATGGTTTTACTAAGGATAATGATGGTTTTTGATAGATTGGATAAAATGATAATAGGATTTACCCCAAGTGATAGGGTAAATGGTTGGGTACTTTGACAATGGCAAATGGATATGCAACAATGGTAATGACATGGTACATGTTTTTGGCCTGGGTGTGATTTTTGATTCTATTGTTCTTGTTGATGGGGAGATGCACATATTAATAAAAAAATGATAAAAATAGAATAATTTATCATGTTAATTTATATCCCACACCTCATTAGAATAACTACTCTATTAAGAATGGCCTATAGATTTGTTTGCTAAGAATAGTTTTGTGATCTTCATTGGTCATTGATTCTGATTCCTTCAAATGTCAAGACAATATATTTTTATAGCCTCTACAAAGGAAAGTATGACCATGGATGGTATATGATAATGGAATGTATAATGGTGGGGAAACAAATGAAGATCAATACTTTTAGTCACACATAATGTTGTTGATGATGGATTCAACATAACTTTGGTTGTGGTGAGGTCGAAGACTTGTTATCTCGAGAGGACCACAAAAAAATTTTGTTGTTTGATCTTGAGAGTAACCACCATCTGATTAGGCTATAGATTATAAGATATTTTTATTTGATTCTTGATTTTGTCTTCATCAAGTAATGAAGAACTTTTATGCTCAACTTTTGGTGGCTGAATAAGGTTTTCACCAATGGAGTTGTCTTGATTGTCCCATAGTGCCTTAGAGAAGGTTTCACTAAAGAATGTTGACTTTTGACTTTGATTTTCTAGTTCTTATAAAAAGGTTTTTCTAGAAGATGTTGAGTTCTGACTTTGATTGTCCCCTAGCGCCTTTGAAAAGGTTTCACTAGGAGAGTTTTCTTCTGCTACATGAATGTGGTCTTAGCCTCTTTGCTATTCTTTAACTATTATGATGTCATGGATGCAGTTTAATAAAGTGTGATTTTATCAGTCCTAATCGAAATTTGTGGGAGATGGAACGTCAATAATATGGCTATTTTGGTTGATGGTAATGGCTTGTAGAATGGTAATGGAATGGGGAAAGGCTGCACAATCCTCATAGAAGATACTAGGATAACTTGTGTCAAAGATAAAGTACTCATTCTCAAAAACCATAGAAGGATCATAAATGTATTAAAATTTATCTGAGAGGCATGCATAACTAATATTGTAATAGCCATAAACATATTCTTCATTTGAATCTGATTCTAACTCAAGGGACTCTGAATATGATGTTGAGACTATTATTGATTATGATTTTGATGCTAAATATGATGTCAGTTCAAAAATAAAACTTGACTCTAATTTTGATTCTTCATCTGATGGGTACTTTTTTATAATGATGTCTTGTTGAACATTTGGTATTAGATAAGTAATAACCTATAATGACATGATGGGCTCCACAAAGACTGGTTTGTCAAAGTGGGACTCCTCTAAAATAGGAAAAAGGTTAAGAGATAACTCCTTAGAGACTGGCTTGTTAATAGGAGGCTCTTAAAAAATAGGCATATGGTAAAGGTAATGATTCGACCAAATGTGGTTATAATGATTAAGAAGTGACTTAGCAAGGACTAGCTTGTCAAAGTGAGTCTCCTCAATAACTAGTACAAGATCAATAAATGATTCATCATAGCTTGAATTATCACAAATGGTTGGTTCTCTTGACCTTGGTTTCTAATGAGATTGAAAATACCATTTTTGAACACAACTTGGTCTTCGAAGGATTGGATCAGTTGAGGTTTAGATGCGATTAGTAATAGATGAGGAATGACTTGTGGTTGGATAATGGTATGTCCTTTGGGAGCATGATTGTTCACATGAGCCAAAGGACAAAGTCTTGAGATGGTAATGATAGGGCATTGTGGGGCTTGATTACTCACATAAGCCAAAGGACTAGGTCTTAGAATGTTGAAGGGGTGTTGTGGAGCTTGATTTCTCAC
Source organism: Torreya grandis (assembly GCA_037957365.1). Lineage (NCBI taxonomy): Eukaryota > Viridiplantae > Streptophyta > Pinopsida > Cupressales > Taxaceae > Torreya > Torreya grandis. The sequence continues at coordinate 3,812,611 of JARHVA010000109.1, forward strand.
ACAAACTAAAGGATGAGGTCTTGGGATGGGAATGGTGTGATACTGTGGTCTTGGAATAGAAATGGTATGATGCGGTTGAGTCTGATTACTCGCATAAGCCAAAGCATCCAAGTCTTCTTCATAAACCATATCATCCCAGTTGTGAGTTGGCTCATAAGCTAGTTCTTGACTATGTTCTATGTATTGATTATTGCAAAGAGGGTATGGATCTATATCTCAAAAAACATTATCTATAGTTGGGTCTTAAAGTCCTCTTCACAAGCTTATTCAAACCAATCAAGGTCTCGAGTTGGATCATAATTTTATTTGTGACTTTGTTCCCATGAATGATTAATATGAGGTGGATATAAATCTATCTCATAAACCATATTAGCATCATTGGGGTCTTGATAAAAGCCATAAATTTTATTTTGTGCAGCTATTCTATCATAAGTTGGATTGTAAGTGACTCCACCATAAGTTTAGCAAAATATATCTGCGTAAATGATGAAATCTCTAAAACAAAAAGGCTTAGAGTTATACAAACTTTGAAAAACTATGTCCAAAAGATAAATGGTTCAATCTTGGTCCAACTTGATCGAAGGGGTGGAGTTGTATCTCCAATTTGGTTTGAAAGTGGAGTTGTATCTCCAAAATGGTTTGTGTTAAGATTTGGCATAAAATAGTCTAACATCAAATGTCTAATGTCAAATTTGATATGCACAAAAGGTCAAGCATATGAATAAAAACTGGCATGTCAAAGGTCTAATTCAAAGTGTTTCAAACAAGGTCTAAACTAGGAAAGGGAAAATTTGAGTTGCTAAGTATTTTGTCCAAACATGAAGTCAAAAGATAGGCTTAAAAAATAGGCATTTTTTAGGACTTTTGGCCAAATGGCTTCAAAATATAGACTTGAAATAAAGGCTAATGTTATTTGATTTAATCTAACAAGTTTGGAAACAACTTTAACATATACCTAGCACACTGAATCAAACATAAACATGATCAATTGGCATAAGGCATAAGATAAAAGGATCTTTGAAAAAGGTTGTGTTCTCCTAAATAAATGCATAAACAATGATGAGGATAGGCTTTAAACAAACAAACCATCAATAGTTTTCAAGTTTGGGTAATCAATTAACCAAAGTTATGAAACCCAAAAGAGAAAGATTTATGTATCAACTCCACGAATTGAGGCCTAAATACAAATCAATCAATGTTTGGATCCAAAGTTAAAAAGGCTAATTGAAAATCCAAGGATGAAAACAAGTATTTGACTAAACAAATTAGACAAGATCAAACAGCATGATGGCACATGATAAAGGTCCAAATGGTATATACAAAATAGTTTGAAACAAATGGTTTTTGGTGAAAGGTAAACTAGTCCTGAAACAAAATGAGTAGCCTAACATCATAAGCATGATCAAATGATGTGATCATTTCTATGTTTCAAAAGACTTAAAGGAAAAATGGTTTGACATGATTTGGGAAGCATAACACTACCCTCTACAACTCAAATGACACATACACAAATAAGTTTAGAAAAAATTTCAAGGCATAAGTATGGTGTAAAACAGCTAGTATAATGCCTCTTTAGAAAAAAGAGTGACATATAGACAAATTGGTCTTGACATAGATTTATGGACAAACAAACAAGTTTTAGCCTCAAAACATACCAAGCAAAAATGACCAAAATACACTAAGTATAATCATCCAAATCCTAATAAGGGTATGTCAATGTTGGGTTGACTAAAACTAGCAAGGTTTCAATCATTCTAGGGGAATCAATTGCATAATGACTTTCACACTAAATAATATAAAATAAAAGCATGGAAATTGAGTGACCTCAACATTGGCTAGTTGTAAAAAGGTCTAGTCCTTTTTACAACTATTACATCATGTTGTTTACTCAGTGTAGTGCGATGTCTAAATGTAGATACATCCCATGTGAAACTCAGAAGGAGTAAGTGAAGTCAATGTTGGGAGATGAAGCCCTAGGCCAAAGCTTCCCTAAATAACTAATGGGAGTAATGACGTCCCCCTCACAAGTCAAGATGCATAAAAATAAATAAAACATGAAATAGAAAGTCTTAAGGGTCATTTTCAAGGTCACCCAAACTTTGATGAGTTTTTGGGGAGTGTTTTAGATGACTTTCTTTCTAAGCCTTAGACTATGCTATTTACAATAGGAATGACACTTTTGATTCCAAGGGTTCCCTATAGGGGACAAATGGAAGAGTATACACACAACATCTCTCTTTTTTCTAGTCAAAATTTTGATTAAACAACTATTAAACATAAGAATTGACAAGTGTGTTCAATTTTAAACCCAAAATGAAAAGTTTGGTGGTGTTGATTTAAACCCTTGGTCTTAGTTGAAAACTTTGAAAACATTCACCAAATCATCTAAGTTCTTTGTTAAACACCAAAACAAGGTTTATAATTGATTTTTAAGCATGAAAAGGTAATTTAAACATATTTTAAGAAAATATCAAGCTTGGTCCTGCAGTAAAATTGTTAGCATATCCTTTAGATTTGAAGCTCTTTTGAGTTTGAAACAATAAACTTTGGAAAAGTAGTTCTTGGGTCTGTGTTTTTTTGGAAAAAACATAGTGACTGACATCAATTATTTCCACTAATGTTGGTTACTCTGGCTAACCAAAATCTAATCGATGTCAATTTTGCTGACTGACATCGCTTAAGTAGGTAACTGATGTCGATATTTCTTTTGACATCGGTTATTGTGTAGAAATTGTGGCAATCAAAAATAGAAAAATGAAGTTAGAAAATCAATTTTTAAGAGTTTTAAGAGCTCAAATAAATATTCTAGAGTTGCAAAAGAATCTCCTTCATGTGTGAGATGTGTCTAGTCCCATTGGGTGTGTCATTATGTGATCTAGGAATTTGACTCAAGGGAGGATGGTTAGTATGGTGTTAGCTCCAAAATGAAAACAAAATGAAATAAACACACTAATAGCATAACATATCTAGTCTTAGACACTAGGGAGAGCTTAGTTAACAAAATAAAATGACACGCACAACTAAAAAGCAATGGATCGAATACAAGAGTTCCTTCACCTTCCTTGGATGCTCCTAATTCCTTTGTAGTAGTGGCTTGCTCAACTTGAGTTCATGAAGTCCTTAACAATGGAAACTTGGATACCTCCATCTCTCCTTGGCACATTTGGCTTATGGCTTGGCTTGGCTTGGAATCCATTTGGCATGGTAACACTAGTTGCATGAAGCTTTTGGAACCAATCATGCATTATAACTTTTCATAAATTAAGCTTAGAAATGATGTTGTGAGGCCTCCTATTTATAGATTTTTGGATTTGATCAGAACCAACCTCAACCATCCATCTCAAGATTGAGATATATGGTTGAGGATTAGTTTAATTTTTGGAATTAAGTTTGTAATTATCTTCATCATGACATTGAAAGAAGGGGCAATTAAGAGGCATGGAGGGCATTGATGAGGCATGGAAGGCATAAATCCTGATATTTGTGACATTTATGCCCTGGGTATGTCTTCTCAAGAAATGAGGTCACTTAATGATGTATATATTTAATATTCATTTTTAAAAACAAGTATTCAACAAGTTTCCATGGAATTATTGTTTAGGCTCTAATTTGGGTTAATTAGCTCTTAAGTATGATTAACCACCTTGTGCACAAATTGATCATAATGCCTTATTATTGGTCTAAAATTTGACTAGATTGGAATTAGAAGTCCATGTTAGATGTGTTGGAACCATATTCCCATTTAGGATGTAACCAACAACAAATAACAAAGGCACGCATCTTGTGTAGAATATTTGATAGGAAAGATCAATCTAGAGCATCTAAGTGTAAAATTAGCATTTTGACTCGAGATGAACTGACCAAAGTTAGCTAGCCCATAAATTGCATTACCCAATTTAATGATACCCTAGCTAAAATTGTCATTTTAATATGTTAGTTTCACATCATTTAGAATGTTTTAGTGTTTTTAGGCCAAATTGTGCATTTTGGGTGGAAATTGGTCAAAAGCTTGATTGGAGGTTATTAGTGGATAGATTTAGGTGTCTAAACCATTTAGCCATTCTACCTTGAAAAGTTTTTTTAGATAGTAGATACTTGAGTGGATCTACTTTTGAAATGACCATGGTCTTATTATTCAACATTTAATAGCAAAATGTTTTAGCTGCAAAGACCATGGCCAAACAAGCTTTTTCAATAGGTGCATAGTTATGTTCATATGTGACCAATGTACATCTTAGGTAGTATATGGCATGCTCTTTTTCATTATCATCATGTTGAGCTAAGAGTGCCCCCAAAGAATGGTTAGTAGCTGATAGGTATAATAAGAATGGATTTCCTCACATATGAGGTAATAAAATAGTGGATTAACAAGATAGTCTTTGATTTGTTGAAAAGCTATTTGGAAGTGATCATCCCAGTGAAATGCAACTCCCTTATTTAAAAGATGTGTGAATAGATGACACTTTTCTACTAAATAAGAGGTGAAGTGTCAGATTGATTAGATCTTACCCTACAAACTATGGAGTTGCTTTAATTCGTTGGTGGTGACATCTCAGTTATAGCATGGACTTTAGCCAGATCGACTTCAATACCTCTACAAGAAATGATGAAGCTAATAAATTTGATTAATGTTATGCCAAACACACATTTCTTTGGATTGATTCTAAATTTATACTCTTGTAATCTTTCAAATATCTTACGCAACACTACTAGATGGTCAGCCCTGGTTTTGGATTTTCCTAATATGTCAATATCATACATCATATCATGGAATATGATAGTCATGGCCCTTTGATATGTATCTCTAGTATTCTTAAGGCAAAATGGCATTACCTAATAACAAAATGTTCCCCATGGATTTTATGTTGGTCTTCTGATGCTATTCTAATATGGTTGTATCTTGAAAAGCTATCCATGATTGAAATCATTTCATAACCTATCATGGAGTCGATGATCATGTCAATATTAGGCAATGGAAAATCATCTTTAGGACAAGCTTTGTTGATGTCTCAAAAATTAGTATAGATTCTAATCCCTTTAGGATTTTTACTAATAGGTACCATAGTAGAGATCCATTATGAGTAGTCAATGGATCAAATACATCTTGCTTTTAAGAGTTTTTCCAACTCTTTTTTTACCAATACAATAATGAGAGGATGCATCTTATGTATCTTTTATTTTACTAATTTGGTGTCAAGATTAACCTTAAAGTGATGTAAAACCAAAGTGGGGTCTAAACCTAGCATGTCAGAATAGGCCCATGCAAGGATATCTACAAATTCTCTCAATAGAGTTGTAAAGACTTCATGTTCCTCCTTAGTGAGGGATGCACTTAATTTTATCCATCTCAGGTCTGATGGAGTCTTGATGTTTACCTCTATTGTATCTTCAACTAGAAGGGTTGAACCATTTTATAGGATAGTAGGTAATGACTTGAACTATTGGACTATATCAAGGTCCTCTATTATGACTTGCTCTTCAACTTATCCTAGGCATGATGAATCTGAGTCCCCTAATGGGAGATCTAGCCATATGATAAAAATAGTAAAAAATTCTTAAATAATTTGATCAAATACTTGTTGTTATGAAAAACTAAACTCTAATCCATAGGCAAGTTCATCGTTGGTGGTCTCTTGGTCTAAATTCAAATAAGAATGAACATTCCCATCTAATGGCACCTAAAATAGGTTTTCACCACTAGACTGGCCATTATCTTTACTTTTTCCCTGGTCAAAAAACACCTTAAAGAGGTTTTCATTTTGGAAGCTCAATTTTTTACTTATTTATTTTTGGCTAAGGGTGTTCACCCGCTCTCCAAAATAGGCTACAAGATCTAATGTAATTGAGAATCCTGACTTGTGATCTCCCAACGAAACATTATCTCTAAGGCCTAAGAAGTCATAAAATGCCTCATCATTTTATAACTCATCAATTGGTAGATTGGACTCTATTTGGTCCCAATCTATCAGTTGGGCATAATATAATGGCAATGGGTTATGATGAATGACGAGGGTAAGGGTACAAATGGCATTATTATCCAATAGGTTAGTTTTAGCTAGGTCATCAAAGGTAAGGCTATGATCATATTCTGCTTCATTATCAGCATCATCATCATCATCATCACTAGTCATTAGTGATAGAGTTTGAATAATATATTTGGGGTCACCTTCAATTAGTTTAAATCCAATTCCATAAGGTCTTTCATACTTAATGATGAAAATTGGCTTGATGGTTCCTTATTGATTCAGTCTGAGGCCTCTTCCTTCATAATTGTGACACTCTATGATCATATTGGGAATAGGATACTTTGTAATTTTATAATAATCAGCTTGGTCTTCATTGTATATTCATGATTCATCCCCTTCAAGAGGGTTGAGTTCTAGGCCAGATACTGGTACAAATGTGATAGGTCCCTTATCTTTGTTCTTTTGTTTCCAATACATATGTGGGGTGACTTTAGGTCACTCAAAGGTTTTTAGATTTTTAGGAATCTTAGCAATATGAAATGTATCATGGGTCACATACTCTCCTGGTCCATCATCTAAAATGGTGAAATGATTAGAAGCTTCAGGAGGCAACATGTGGGAAATGGAATCCAAAGTATTAGGATCTATGCAATTATCCAATGAAGGATCAATAAGTATGGCTTTGCCTTTATCCTAATTGGAACTTCGATTCATGTTGTACTAATAATTGTAGCATTAAAATTTGGACTCAATCTATTTGAAGTGTTCATATGGGTGTAAATATCCTAAAATATTCACTTCCATCACTGAATGGGAAAACTTGATACATTGGTGTAACATTGACATGACTGCATGAATCTCATATAACCAAGGCCTACCTAGAAGCATATTATATGACAACTCAAGATCAAGAACATGGAAAAGTGTATCATGGGTCAAAGGCCCAATGATAAATGGAAAGCTAATAGTGCCTTGTGATTCTCTTTCTTGATTATCATAGGCTTTGATGGTTAATATTTCTGGCTGGAGATCTGCTATTATGTACCCAAGAAGATTGATGAGATTTAGAGACACTATGTTGAGGCCTGATCTATTATCTATAAGGACATGTTTCACTTTATGCCATTTTATATAAACTTTTATATACAATGTATTATTATGGAGTGGGCCAAGGGAAGACATATCACTTTGGTTGAATGTGACTTTTTGGGATAGAGCTAGGTGTCCAACCAAATCTTGAAATTTATCAGGGGATATATCACTAGAAATAGTGGATTGGGTCAAAAACTCATTTAAGATGTTCTTGTGGATTATTGACGTTCACATCAAATCTAAATATAAATTTATGCTAGTGTCTTCTATAATTGTTCCACAATATCAAACTTCTTATCTTGGCTAGTTATGAATTATTTATTCTGAGGCTAAATGGTTGGTTGGATGATAGGAAAAGTGGTGGATAGTTGTAGGCCTAAGATAGTAATCTTTGACCTTCGAGTTGTGATTACATAATCATTGTTAAATACTAGACCATTATTACTAAAAAACGTTGGGAATGGTGAGGGACTAGACAGCACAAGTCTCAGTTGTTAGTGCACTCATATGTGGTCATGTGGCAAGGATGAGTTGTCGATATAAGGTCCAAAAGGGGAAGTCCTAGTTTGTTGGTTTGCCTATATGCACTCCCAAGTCAAAGAAGGATTATACATGTAATAGTTTAGGTTGATTAGTGCTTGGTCTAGGATTAATGGAGATGGTATTAACACTACCCCCTATAATATGACCTACAACCTTGTTATAGTCATATGCAACTGTATGGTAGGTTTGTTGGTTGTTATCGTTTTGACCTTGGTTTTGTCCATTTTTCTATCCTTGTGGATTTTTATATTGATTTTGTTGATTCTATTAGTTTGGCCTTTGATTTTGATACTACTGATTTTATTACTGCACTAGCCATTGTTGTTGTTACTAATTATTCTGTTGTGGTTGATTGTTATGTTGGGGAAAGGGGTTTTGATAAATACCAAGAGTTTGATTAGAAGTGTAATCACCATTATCCAATGTTATCTCCCCATTCTCCAACATATCCTCAATTAAATGCATGATTTGGACACATCTTCATAGATTATGCCTATTGAGTCGATGATATTCATAGAATTCATTTTCATGGTACCGACCAGGATAAGGAATGCCTTGTAGATAATAATTTGCTGTAGACCAACTAATAAGATTAGCAATGGCTAGGAATTTTTTGAAATACATATTCAATAGGTTCTCTTAGGTCACTAAAGACATGATTTGCATGCATGGTTCTCCTAAAAGGAGGGGTTTTTAATCGTAAAGGCTGATGTATTTATTGTGCAGGTCTTGGTTGTTGTGATTATAGTATTTATTGGAGAGGTTTTTGGGTAGGAGTAAGCTAAAAAGGTGGTGAAAATGACATTTTCACCATTTGGGCATGACATGATTTGGTTACTCCATTTCCCATAACATTCCTATTATGGTTGAATTACTTTGGTTTTTCTTGGTTATTAGCCTATGTCAATTGTGATGCTTCTGCTTGAATGGGATGTTGATTTTGGCCATTTTCTTGATTGGTACCTTGATTTTGATTAGTTTAATTAAGCTTGATGACTCCTTTATTGATGAGTGCCTGCTCGATCAAAAAACCTTTGTCATTGATCTCTTTGAAAGTATGTGCACATTGTAGTTCCAGATGATAAGCTATCTCACTATATAAATTTTTAGTAAACACAGTGGCTAATTATTTATCTAGTAAACTGTGGGTGAAAAATCTTTCAAGGGCTCTCTATCATTGTAGATAACTTGTAAAAATCTCACCATCTTTTATCTTTGCTTATGATCAATCCACTAATGAAATCTCATGTTCAAGATTATAAGAAAAGTGTTGTATAAACTTTAAAGAAATATCATAAAAATTTGCTACTAAATTTTTAGACAAATTTAAAAACCACTCTAAGGCTTGTCCAACCAAGGTCCTGGGAAACAAAAATAAAAGATATATTTCATTATATGCCACTGGTTGACATGCGATAAAAAACTTGGTCAAATGAGCCTTAGGGTCACCTTCCCATTTTTATTTGTCAAACTTTAATGGTTCATATCTTGGAGAAAATGGTATCTACAAATACTCCATGTTGAATGGATAAGAACACACATCATCCAACTTAAAAATTTTAGTTTATTTTCCAATCTGAATGGCAACAATTGCATCCTTCATCTATTGCAATTATTGGCGTAGGAAACTGGAAGGAACATTGGTTTGAGGGAGAATATTGTTTTGGGTAGATGGTTGGGAGGTCACAAGTAGGACACTTTGACCAGGGTATGATGGAGATATATATTAGGGTATATTGGATTGGTTTGGAAATGGACTAGGAATATGCATACGTGGATTAGGATGTACTTGAAATTATACATTTGGTGGCATAATATTTTGGTTTAGGTTGGCGATAAAGGTTTGACTTGGAGGATTTTGTGGTTGGGATGGAGGAATATAACTATGATGTGCCTGACATGGTTGAAAAAGGACATGATTTCAACTAATTGAACCTTTCTATTGAGTGGGAACATGTGGACCAAGACCATATATCTAAATTTGTGGCACATTTTGAACAAATGGTTGTCTAGTAGGTACTTGAGAAACATGGGAGCCTCCTTGTTTCATGAATCACTATGGGGAAGTGAAAATAGGTTGTAAATTTGGAATTTGGCATTGACCAATATTTGCACATTGTTGACTAGTCATTACTTAGTTTTGGAATTTCATATTAGTCTATGGCTGAAGAGGTATGTTTGTCGTTACTTGATGAGGTGGAACATTAGTTGCCCTTGATTGAGATGACAATTTATTTGTCCTCTATTGTGTTGGTACACTAGATTATGCTTTTTGTTGTGGAATACTACTTTTTACTTGTTGAGTAAGATTAGGAGTCATCACATTTTGTCATTGAGGCATGACATTGACCATTATTTGACTACCTAATCTCACAGGTTGCATACTTAAGGAAATACCAGGTTGAGGTTGGGAAATAGGTGGTGATAGTTTAGGTATAGAGGCTCCTATTCCTTGGTATGATGATCCACTCATGGTATTAAATATGGGCACATGTTTTTGACTAGTTGTTTGTGCATTAGTACCACTTTGATTTGGATTGCACATTATCCACTACGTTTGGCTCACTATTCTACATAGAGGTCAAAGACACTTCTTCAATAATGGGCATATGTATCAAGTTATCTACTGAAGTGGTTTGCATTAATGGGTCATAACTTGGATTCTCTTATCTATTTAACTCTATCAAAACTCCTATTGAAGGAACTAAGTCAATAAGAGGTTTGCTCATCATGTCCATCTAATTGAAATTACGAGCTAGATTCAGGTAGGTTTGATATGCTATCTACATTTGGTTAAAATGGTCTTCCATGATGTTTTTGCCTCTATTAGGCAGATTAGGTTCTTGATATGTTGTTTTTACTAAATCTAAAGGATTACTAGAAGAATCCTGTTGATCATAAATTATTTTATCAGGCACTCTCACTAGGCTTGGTAAATTTTCATGAAGGAAGTCTGCTAGAAACTTGGCCCCTACCTCTATGGATCTAACCAAAATCTCATATTTGTTCTCTAAAAAATGTTTCTCAAACAAAAATGGATCATATGTGGAAGTTGTATTAGTAAAATATGATTGTTGGAGAACTGGTTTGTCAGCTATGGGTATTGTAGCTAAGTATTGTGTAGTTTATTTTTGGTCTTGTTCTGAATAAGGTGGTGTATTAACCAAATAATTAGAAAATGGATCTTGGATTTGTGCCCCTAATTGAGTATTATAAGATGGATAAGAATCCATCTCATAAGCAATATTATCTATGTAGGGGTCTTGTACCATTTCTTCCTATGCAACTACATTACTAATCCCTAGATTATACATGAGGCCACTACGAGTTTAGGTATACATGTTGGGATCCGTAGTCAATGCTTTACAATAAAAGATCAAAGAGTTATACAAACTCTAAAAAGTATAATATATAAAATAGAAGATATTCTAACTTGGTCTAGATTCATCAAAAGGATCAAAAGGTTTATGCAAAGATTTGTGAGGAAACAAGCTAGCGTGAAGTATCTAACATTTCATTATTCACACAAATATAAGCAAGTAAATAGACCAAAAATTTAAATTCCAAACTCTAAGGTTGAATTGTTTCAAATCAGTCTAATCTAGGAATTTAAAAGTTATTAGGTCTTTTGTCCAAACATGATGTCAAAAGACAGACTCAAACAAGGTATGTGATAGGACTCTTGGCCAAATGACATCAAAAGCTAGACTTTTAAATAGATGAACATTTCAATCTAATGGATTTGAAACACTTATAACAAACACTAGGCATTTGATTCTTGGATAAGAACTTGATCAACTAGGTATAAGGTATGAAATAAAAAGCACTTTAGAGATAGTTTATTTTCTCACAAATAATGGTATAAAACTTGGTTCTTTTGACAAATAAGCTAGACAAAAGTGAACGGTATAACTGTGCTAGATAAAAGATCACAAAAGTACACTTGAATTGGTCTAGAAATGTAAGAATAAATTTGAACTCTATGCAAGAGGGTCTATAAAACAATATTTTAAATTTTTTGGGTAGTGTAATGACGCTACACTACCCAAAATGTGTGATAAAAAAGTTTGTTTCAAAAACTCTCTAAGGCAAAGATAGTTTCCCACAATTTTAACATCATAACACTATCTTTCTTGACTCCAAATTTTTATGGTGCATAGACTCAAAGTGCAAGTGTTTAGCACAAAATGGATTAATTCAATCAAGTGGTGATAATGATTATGAGTCTTAAATGACCTTCAACCCAAATTATAAATTAAACCTAAGTTCCCTCAAGTTTAGTGCAAATGGCGAACCCACTTAACACATCAACCCTATGAACTTATAAAGGTGAAATTTCAAATTTATATTATAATTTAAGGACTTAAACAACTTTGGTAAAGGTCTAGACTCAATTGGGTAGCATAATTATGCCAAAGTGGATGATATGACTCCCAACCCTTTGATGAAATTTGAATAAAGCAAATTGATGATTTCATGTGGGTATCATAATGCCTCTATATTCAAAGGAAAATTAGGAATATGTGTTTGGTTTGAATTATTTGTTTACACCAAGTTTTGAATCCAAACAAGACTTTAATCTAGGACAAGACTCCACTGATTAATCACTCTTGAATCTAAATTGACAAGGTTGCTTGGTATTGTTGGAATCCATCAATATATGTCATTTAAGAGGATTTTAAGTGTTCATCCAAAAGTAAATTCACATTATATAGTAGGGTTTTTACACCCCCCTTCTCTCAAATGATAGTAATACAACATGGACTTTGAGACACACCTTGCACCAATAGTACTTCAGTGGAAAGTGATGATTTATCTAAGATATAACAAGTTTCTGAACATTCTAGGGGAATCAATTGCACAATGACTTTCATTTCAAACAATGCAAAATAAAAGCATGGATTTTGGGTCCATAGCACTTGGCTTGTTACAAAAATGTCTAATCCTTTTCGCAACCACTACATCCTATTATTCACTCAATGTAGTGCAATGTCCAAAGTGCCACTATGTCCCATGTGCAACTCTAATTAGGATCCAAATGAAGTCAATGTTGGGAGGTGAGACCCTATGTCAAAGCTTCCATAAAGAACTTGAGGGAGGTGATGAGGTCCCCCTTGCAAGCCAAGTTTGTATAAAAATAAAGAAAGCATGAAAATAGAAAGACTTTAGGGTCATTTTCAAGGTTACCCAAACTTTGACAAGTTTTTGGGGAGTGCTTTAGATGACTTTATTTCTAAGCCTTGGATTGGACTACTTGCAATAGTAATGGCACTTTTGATTCCAAGGGTTCCCTAAAGGGGACAAATGGAAGAGCATACACGCAACACCCCTCTTTTTTCTAAACAAAAATTTAATTTAAACAACTAAGTGAATACAAAAATCTTGGAAACGTGAGTTTTTTTAAGCCCAAATTCAAAAAATGAGGTGGTGTTCATTTGACCCCTTGGTCTTAGTTGTAATTTTAACAACTACTACTAAAAACACTTATTTAAGCACTTTAAATGTTACTTTAAGCACCAAAATAATGTTCTTAATTCATTTTTTACCATGTAAAAGGTGGTCTAAACATGTTTTTTAGCAAATTTCAATCTTGGTCCTACAAAAAAAATTTAGCATGTCCTTTAGCCTTGAAGCTATTTTAGGTTTTAAATAATGAACTTCAAAAAAAGAGCTCTCAAGTTTGTGTTTTAAGAAAAACATAGTGACCAACGTCAGTTATATAACTGATGATGGTTACACTTACTAACCGATGATGGTTATCTAATTGGCATTGGTTATAATATTAGTGATCAATGACATCTATCCAACTGATGATGGTTTTACTAACTGACGTCAGTTACTGTTTAAATATGTAACAAAGAAAAATGGTAAAACAAAGTTAGAAAATCAAATTGTAAGATTTTTAATGATCCAAATGAAGATTTTAAAGCTACATAATGATCTTTTTCATGTGTGGGATGTGTTTGGTCCCACTGAGCATGCCATATGTGATCTAATAATTTAACTCAAGAGAGGATGGTTAGTATTGTGTTAGTTTCAAAATGAAAACAAAATGAAAGAAACATACTAACTAGCATAACATCATTAGGCCTAGACACTAGGGAGAGCTTAGTTAAAAAACATGAATAAAAAACACAACTAAAATGCATAAGAAACCTTATTTTACATTCTTTAGATGCTCCAAAATGCTTATTGTAGTGGCTTGTTTGGCTTGTGTTCATGAAGTCCTTGGCAATGGAAGCTTGGCTACCTCCATCTCTCCTTGGCACCTTTGGCTTGTGTCTTGGCTTGTCTTAGAATCAATTTGGCATGGTAATACTAGTTGCATAAATCTTTGTAATCAATTCTACATTATAACTTTGCATAATCATGTCTTAGAAATGATGTGGTAAGGCCTCCTATTTATAGATTTTTGCAAATATCTAGAATCAACCTAAACCATCCATCTTAGGATTGAGATGTGTGGTTGAGGATTAATTAAATTTTTGGAATTAATTTTATAATTATCCTCATCATGACATTAGAAGAAGGGGCAATTAAGAGGCATGGAGGGCATGAATCCTAATATTTATCACATTTATGGCCTAGGGATGTCTTCTAAACAAATGAGGCCACCTGATGGTGTAGATATTCAATATTAATTTCCAAAAAAAATATTTAACAATTTTCTATGGAATTCTTGATTAGGCTCTAATTTGGTTTAATTAACTCTTAAGCATGTTTAAGCACTTTGTGCACAAATTGATTAGAATGCCTTGTTGTTGGTCCAAAATTTGAATAGATTAGAATTAGAAGTCAATTTTAGATGCATTGGAATCATTATCCCATTTAGGATGTTACCAACAATAAATATCAAAGGCACATGTCTTGTGTAAGGGATTTTATAGAAAAGAGCAATCTTGAGCACCTAGGTGTAAAATTGGCATTTTGACTCGAAATGATATGATGAAAATTAGTTGGCCCAAAAATTGCATTGCCCCATTTAATGATACTTTTAGCCAAAATCGGCACTTGAATATTTTAGTTTCACATCATTTAGCATGTTTTAGTATTTTTAGGCCAAATTGTGCATTTTGGGTGGTTATTGGTCAAAACCCTGGTTACAGGTCATTGGTGGATAGATTTAGGTGTCTATAAGAAACATTTTCATCAATTGGTTTATATAGACCAATGCAAACAAAAGAGAAACATGTAGGTTATAGGGATGAATAAGAGAAAGAAGTAATAAACTTCTTAGCATTGGTTCATAAATCACAAGCAACCAATCTTCTAAGTCCTATCATGGATTTGAATCAGACAAAGGGTACTTTCATCCCATAATAGCATTTGATCTAATTCCTTTCCTACTAACTGTACCATGAGAAAAAAATTTGACCATCCTATTATGCAAAGAAGAGTAATGGAAGAATGAAATGGCTTTTTGCCAATTTTGGGATCTCTAAATTTGATCAAGTGTAGAAGTGAACTCAGGGAAGTTGAATAGTCACTACAAAGTCTTCTACACATGCCAAAACTCTTGTAGAAGCTATAAAACTTCCCAAACTTCCTCTCTTTCAAATATTTTCTTTTTATGACATAGAAACCTATAATTTTTCAGTTAGGACCAACATGTCTATCAATAAACTGACATGGTGGATGTTGTAAAACACTTTGGAACACTTGTATTGCATGGTAAACCATAAAAACCTCATTAAAAGGCCTGAATATGACCTTGAGTGACCTAAAATGACATAAAGGGATAAAGATGAATATGCCCGAGGTAATAACATATCAAATGACCTCAACTAAGACCATGACACACCCTATAAGAACCTAATATACCCCTTTACAAGTTTTCTACTATATGAGGTTGACATATTTTGATTGGCCGTCAAAATAGTTAACAAGAAGAATAATGAAGATTTGCTCAGTGTGTAATATTGTAAGTGTGCATCTGCATAAAAATTTCCAAGTGATTGAATAGGTGACTTAGATGTGCCTTTATATCAATATAAAAGGTGGAAAACCTCATGTTACTTGTATACACATAATATTTTTAAAAAAAATTATCATTTACTAAAACTTTCTCTCTTGTAATAACCATTTGATTTTCAATCTCTCTAAGTGAACATCTTAAAGGGTACACTGGGAAAGGGGTGGGTAGACCATTGGTGCTACACAAGATTATTATTTAATCATACCATTCCTAATATTTGTCTAGCTTCCTTAGACTGTCCATCCATTTACCTCCTCTGATATCTCCCTAAAATCCTAAAACCTTGAAATATACATAAGTTTGAAATAACAAAATCTTAAAATATAGCTAAGTGTGAAATCCAATGAGAGAATCCAAAACATATAAATTCCATTATAGCTCCTAGATTTCTGAAACCACTCTCAAACATCTTGAAAGTATATATTAAAAAATAAATTAAAATGTAAGAATCTATATGTCCATACCTAAATGTCAAATTATACTTCATTTATCTTACCATGTTAGCTTGGTCAACTTAATTTCAAAAGTTACAACACATGTTACACTATTAGGCTAGCATGTTTGACCCATTTATAAAAGTTAAAACACATTTTACGTAATTAGGCTGACCTATTTTAAGGCCAAATGGTAACTTTTCAAAATAGCATCATGGTGGATGACCTTGTTAGCCAAAAATATAGAAGGGTTAAAACCTATCCATTACTATAGGTACACCTTCATATCAATCTAACAGAGAGGAATATTCATTTTCACATTATTATAGCTTGAAATTATGGTATATCTACATTTGAAGGAGTCATTTTTTAGGGTTTGACTTGGAGGGAAGATAGCTTATCTTATGGGAAGTCTTAGACGCAAAGTACAAGTATTTTAGCCTAGAGTTGATTTCCATAGTGTGATACCTACAAATCCACAACAATATTTTGCAAAACACCATTAGCCAAGGGGGTGATTGAGACTCAATAGGTTCACTCAAAGGTAAGTATCTCTAACTTTTGCTATTTCATTTGTTATATAGATATTGCATAAATTAATAGGTTTTAAATGCATAGATCCATATTTAGATTACCTCTACACTTAAAATTGTGTAGATATATGATTTTCTAAGATTTTCATCTTCCACCTTAGGTGATCTAGGCCCCCATCTTCCTACCATGATCCCTTGTTTGGTTTTTTTATTTTAAACCATCCCATTTGTGTTATAACATTTGATAACACTAGATTAGTTTTATTTCATGTATTTATTCTTAGCTCTACATTTATTGCATAGTGTTATTTTATTAAAGGCTTTTGAACCCTCTCTTTTAGTATTGTGTTATAAATGCCCCCTTAGTTAGGTTTTTGATAGATCTAATTTTGTCATGCTCTCGATATACAAAGTATTGCAAATGAGGTTAGTTGATAACATTATCGACACTTGAATTTAATAAGTAGGATAAGTTTTAGATCTATCTTAATATGTTGTGTACAGTACCTATCCTAAAAATTCAAACCAGCCTATAATGGAGGGTTTGAATTTGAAAAGTGACTATTAAAAGAGCTAAGAATAGGATCAACCCATAAGGAATAAAAACATATGCCACTATTGTCCCCTACTAGAAGTTTTTGTCCTTAATGGAAATACATGATTTTTGGGTCAAGGGATGTTCATACATATGATTTCAAGGGTTTTTATTAATTTAAAACATTTATGTAGGTTCAAGTTATCAATTTAGAAATGAATGGGTCCATGTAAGTGCTTAAAATAGAGTGAGGTATCAAAATAGGTCTAGATTAAATTATCAATTCAATTAAAGTTAAAATGGGTTAAAACAAACTTATTAAATATTCTTGACCAAATTTGAGTGACTACAAATAGATCATCAAGTATATATGAAGCATGAATTTGAAATCATATAATTGGCATGTCAATATAGATATATAAATGAGAAAGTTAGTTAATAGTCAACATAGTAAATAACATCCATAAACTTAGTGATAATTATGTATAAAGATCATGATATGTATCATGGAACCAAATTACATATAAAGTGCATGATATGTATCATGGAACCACAAATAATAAGATGAGTGTGTGATATGGATCATGACATAACCAATCTTAGTAAACAATCCTAAATTTATCCAAAAATATCAAACATATTGACACATTGTCATGGTCATGACACAAACAATAAATTGCATGCAATAACACTCAACATCACACAAGGAAATATCCATAGGAAATGGAAAACAAAATGCTACATAAGGAAAGAGCCACATACAATGGATAATCAAATGATACACAAAAAAAGAGTCAAATAGAGAATATAAAAATAGTTATATTGTGTAATAAACTAACAAACATCACATCATACATATAACAAGCAAGGATAATATACACAATCAATGTATATCATCATTGTAATATAAAAATATAATATCCCATAAAATAACAATCTATGTAGTATGAGTTAGAACAAGTCATGTATAATTAGTGTAAAATATCTCAATATGATTAATTTAAATAGTCAAAGAAAGATAAAACCTATGTAAGCAAGATTCCCCCAAGAAAAGCATGCCCTCAGTGTATGAAGGTACCTTATAGAAGTAGGAATGTCCCACATCTATCTGTCCATGGCATATGAAACTTATATATCATACATTTTCCTCATGTATTTCATGGTGCATATGAAAATTTAAAAAATTGGATATATAGTGTAGCATATATGATGAAGCATAAATCATGTAAATAAGAAAAACATGTCATGAACAGGTCCTAGTTTTTTAATATTTTAATATATTAATAAATTAAAAAAAACCAAGACCCATATATGACATGTTTTTCTAATTTTCATGATTCATGCTTCATCATATATGGTACATGTGTGTGTGTGTGTGTGTGATGAAGTATAGAGGTCTAACATATTATCCAATGGATGAGGGACTCTGTATGGAGTCTTGAGTGATAAGGCTCTCAATTATAGATATGAGATGTCATTAGACGTGCATAGGATATTGTCATGTATGTCATCATAGTATTTTTTATCAATGATTTTTCTTTTCCATTTTCTCGTACCTAAATATGATGCATACACGTGACATTTTATTCATTTTTTATAATTATTCATGTGTCATCTTAGGATAAAATGTTTTCCCAATCACTCTTGAGGCATGGACCTATTATATTTCTCCAACATCTTTAAACATATATTAAATGCATGAAACCTTAGGAGTAGGGGAAATCAATGAAAATCAAAAGTGAATCTCATATTAGACCATTAGCTAAAAATTAAAAATGAGGTACATTATATAGTGAGATATTAGGTCTTTAAAAAGGTATCAACTCACTATTAGAAAATACATTAAATGTATTTTACCTTAATGACCTTAAAAACCTTAATCAAGAAGACTAACAAATGTGTAGGTAAGATTGCAAGCAGGAAAAAGCCTACACCAACACCCCCTGAAATGTAGCTTAGGTGGGTAGAAGAATTGGGTCCTAGTAATGAGTCATGATGAAGTACCCAAGCATAATGCAACTCCCATAAGGTGGAAAAAAGGAGAAACCTATAGGAAAAAAATCCTCTCTAAAAAATATTAAAGAAGAGGATTAAAAACCCTACTAAACTCTACAACTATATATAGCCATCTTATATCCTAAAACATAGGTCTTAAGAGTGACTGCAGATCAAAATAGATTCAATGAAGAGTGGATCACCCTAGAATAGTAAATGTATCTGCCAAGTGCCTAATGGATATTCAACCAAGGCATGATTCCTATATAAATAAAATTTCTCCTCATGCAAGATAATAGGGCCAACCACTCTATGAAATGATGGGTGTAATGGGATTAGAGGCCAATAAGGACTGTAGAATACCCTAAAACTATGGAATAGACTACCTGATATCTAAAGTGTCCTAGATAACTATACCTATTATCTATAGTGTATGAAGTGGACTAGAGATAGGTTGATTAGGAAATAACTCATCAATATCTAGAACGTGACAAGGAGATGGTGGAGGTTTGTCCCCATCACTTATGTAGTCATCTATGCTAGAATAAGAGTCATCAATATTAGATGAGTGCTTAGGATCATTAATATCATCTAGTTTAGGTGAGTTTGAAAAGAATAATATGGAGAGTCAAGAGCAAAGTGTGAGAATTTATATAGTCGATTCTAATGATTTACCATTCCCACTACCAATATAGTATCATTGTGAAGCTCTATAACATCAATTGAATTTGGAGTAAACTCAACTCACATACCTGGACTAAGGTGACTGATTTGGTAAATTGATAGGATATTAGTTGAAAGTGACGGAACACTTAGAATATTATTTAATTTTCCACCACTCACTTCAATATACCCTATCCTAAGAACCTTTTTATAAGTGTTATCACTCATTTTTATAGAGGACATGTCGCATGGTTTCAAGGAATTGAACTCTATTTGTGAAGAGGCCATGTGATGTGAAGCACCAGACTCAATGACCCATGTAGAAGTTTGAGGTATTTATAACTAAGACCTTTCCCTTTACTTTCATCTTAAAATTTTGTTTTACCTTTTCTTTACCATTGTCATTTGACTTAGAGGATTCATGGGTTGATGAAGATAGTTCGATATATTTAGGAACACCTATATTGTGCTTCTTAAAGATGCCAGTGAAGTGATCAATCTACTTATTCAAACATTTGCTTTCATCATGCTTTCCTAAGAAAAATCCACCTTTGATCATATCTTTCTTAGGATTAACATTAGAAGAAGAGGTATCATTTTTTGATTTGTAGGTGAGAGGATTTATATCCTTTTCTTAATCTTTTTTGTTATGTTTCTTCTATTTTTTGTTTGAAGCCTTCTCTTTCTTATCAATAAGTACATTAGATTGTGAGGACTTCATTGTACCTATCTATATCAACTTATATTTTTCTTGAATTAAGTTGGAAATAAGGGTATCTAAATAAGACATCTTCCATGCAGCTCCAAGAGCTATTTTTATGGCATAGAAAGTAGACATAAACACATAATAGTTTGGACCCAATTTGGAGAGTTTAGACATAACAACTTGATCATATTTATTATATATTCCACATTATTTGAACTATAACCATAGATGTCTAAACTTGGTGAATAAATCATGTAGGGTGTCAAAGTCACTTGGGCTCAAACTAATGAGCTCATTCTCCATCTCATGGCCTCTCATCACATCCTACTTCCCAAAGATCTTTTCCAATGTGGTCCATACTTCATTAGATTTTATAGAATATTATATGTGAAAGAGTAGATCATGAGAGATAGAAAGACATAGTAGTCCATGGACTTTATCAAAATGGTTGAACCATTTAACATTCTCTACTTCTATTCCATGTTTAGTCTCTTTTACCATTATAATTAGATGAAACCCCTTATATTGAAAAATTATTTCCATTTGGATTTCGATTCATGATAATTAAATGGTGCGAGAGGACTTAATGAACTTCAATCCATAGTGAAAAAAATAGGTTGTTTTAGAAAGTAAAGAATAAATGCAAAAATAAAATTTGCATAACACCACATAGTACCCTTATAGAACTATTAGAATTACCCTCCCCCTTAAATTTATAAATAAAATCATGTTCATATAAATGTCATACACAATCAAGAATACATCTTGAGCAATTAGTTTATAAGTATAAATAACTATAGGGACACTAGACTCAGTTGATAGCACATCCATGAGAGTACAATAGTTTGTTTTAAAGGAGTTATAGTGGATCCAAGATGACCACCAATGAATAGAGCATGAAAATATAAACACTTTTGAATAAGACAACACTCAAAAAGATGTTACCAATCAAAATTTATAGCCATTTTAAGATTTGATATTGTATAAAAAACTTCACCCAATACAAATTTGAAAATGTTTGGGTTGATGGGAGAATTGGTTGGGCGATAAGCTTAATTCCCCACTAATATTAATTAATATTTAAACCCCATCCATGTGACCATACCATATGAATAAGGGGATATTAACTGTTATGAGTGTTCCCCCATACATTTTTGATTGATGCAATTGATGTCACTCTCAAAATGCCTTCAAATTTCAAATTAATAATAGCACTTTTCACTTGATTAAATGTGACAGCCTTTTGGATGTCACAACATGCAAAAAGGGTGGTTGGAGTCTGTAGCATGTTTGAATTGGGATCAAATTTTGCTATGTGTGTGCACATGGGTCTTAGGTTGTAATGTGGGTGCACATAATGGTGTCAAGATTTGATACGTGTTCACATAGGGCTATCAGGCTATACCAATTGTGCATGTAAGGGCGTAGGGATCTATTGGGTGTGTATGCAGGTGTGTCAGGATCTATTAGGATCTTTAATAGGGGAATTAGATTATTAATAACTTAAAGATATAGGTTTAAAATTATATTGAGGGTATAATGTCCACCTAGGATTATTTTCCCACTACCAAAAGTCTAACCAAATTTTAAAAACTACCAAAACTGCCTACAAAGTTTAGAAACTCTATCAAACTTGGAAAAACCAAAAAACTATAGATTTGGTATGGCTCCTAAAAAAACTAGTAAAGACCCACTTGAGAACTCAAAAAAAATAGAAAAACCCAAAAAAAATTCTTTATTTTCAAACTTCATTGTATGGATATATGCAAAATCACCTAAAAAGGGCCCAAAACCCTTTTAAAATGGCTAAAAATGACTATCATAAATCTAAGTCATGTTTACAATTGATTTTAGGGTTTTGATGATTTTCAAATCTAATTGTGCTATCTATTTTGTGATTTAAGACTTCAACTGTATTGTTTGTATGAATTTTCATGAAATCCCACCAAACCTATGAAATCATCAAAATTTAAGAAAACCAACAAGAATGCATGGAAGAAAGATATCACTAAGGATTTTTAAAATGGTAAAATGGTTGTCATATACCATGCCATATTACTCCAAGATATTTGAACATCTAATAAATGCATAAAACCCTAGGAGTAGGTAAGATAAATGCAAAGAAAAAGTGAGTTTCATATTATCCATTAGCTAAAAATTATAAAGGAGGTACACTATATAGTGAGAGAATAGGTTACTAAAAATGTAACAACTCAACTCACTATTAAAAAACATATTAAGTGTATTTTCCCCTATTCACCTTGACAACCCTAAGAAAGCTGACTAACAATCATGTAAATCACAAGCGGTAAAAATCCTACATGAATAAGCCCTTTGGGTTTTCATTATTACCATCATGCCAAATCTTTATTGTATTTTGTCCATACAACAACTTGATATATCAATTTAGTATATCTACAATAATTCGTATTTGTTCTAAACATCAAGGTCTAAGTATAGCACCCAAGTGGTTACTATTTTACATTACCCATTTAATTTTCTTAGTCACATTTTATCCACAAATAATTGTTAGCATAATATTTCCAATTGATCCTTCATAAGGCATACTTGTTGCAAATCACCCACATCATATCCAAACTTTTATAACAATATAACGTTGCATGTACCTAGGTAGTTTTCCTCGTATATTTAAATTTGTTTATAATCACCCTCAATGTATATTAAAATAGTCAATATGTCTTATTGTGGACAATTTAACTCTTTAAATGTTCAATTTCTTTATTGGCTCCTAATAAGAGCTAGAATTGGTGACTCTTTGTAAATCTATGTGACTATTAATCCCTACATTTTTGAGTTTATAAATATTTTGTGTTAATGTCTCATAAGTACCTATTTAACATATTGTTACTTTGTGATAATTATAAAATTAATTTCCCTCCCAAGTTGACAATCTACTAGTAGCTCTATGTTGAGTTGTTAGTTGAGTCATCAAATGCCTATGAAGAAACATTTGTAATATATTACTCAACATATCTTGTGTAGTAGTAATTTATAACCTGATATTTGTATGTGGATCTATGAATTCTATATTTTTTATTGAATATGTTATAAATTTTGGATGTGAATATGTAATTTATTGTGCAATATGTTGTGCCTTTTGCTCTTTAGTGATGCTATATTTTACAAATAATTTCCTTATTGGAGAACTTATCATTGAAGTATTTTTTTGCATAATTATATTTCAACAAGAGTTTAAACTATCATCTTTATGCATGTATATGATATATTCTTTTTATTTATATAAATTAGTTTTAGTTGCCAATTTTGAATCACCTTGATATTCCCCTTGAATAATAAGTGTAAATTTGAGACCACAAAAATAGTCATCTATATTCATTGAGGCTTCATTCTCATAATCATCACTATCATTTTATTAAATGAATATATGATGTGAATTTTATAATTTAACTACTAAAGGAAGATCAACTATTTGTTCTTCTTGTTTGTATTTTATGATATGTTTTTATCTTGATGCACATACAATTGGGTTTTTTTCATTAATCTTGTTTGACTCACCAATTTAATATGTATGTATCCATTTTAGTCGTATTATTTTTTATGGAGGTATTAAAATATGCTTTAAAACATCTAATTATGGATGACATAAATTAAAAGTATTTGATTTTTTATAATATTTAAAAGGTTGATTATCTATAGGACATGTATACAAGTCCCTTGTGTATTAACTTCACACACCAATGTAGATTATATGGTATGGCCTACATTTCATGTATCCGTAGTATACCTAAGAGTAGGTTTTTATTAATGTGATTAGTCATTACATGAAACATAGTAGATAGACTCTTATGTCTTACTTTGATATCCAAAGTAATGGAACCTAGATCCCGTCAAGATTCATTTCAAATCCTTTGATGTTCTTATACAATTTTTTAATAGAATACATGTTGACACCCAATATTTGTAAACATGGGATGTTTCATATATTTAATCATAATCCATTATCTACATAAACTCTTTTGACTCCCTTTTTAAATATTTTCACTTGAATAAACAATGGGAAATACTGATTTATAGTATGTTGAGTAGGAAAATCATTTCTTTCAAAAGATATCATATCTTTATTATTATTTAGTGTACTGAAAATAGATTCAAATTAATTAGGTTTTTCATCATTGGGTAAAGTTTTACCATGAAAATATACATATATAATGTATTTATATATATAGGTGACCTCATTAGTAGTTCTACCATGGAAATTTTAGTTTGGGTATTTCTGAGTTGATCAATGATAACATACCCTCTGGTTGGATTCTTTGGTATTGTGGGAGGGTCATGAGGATGAGAATGGATAGTTTGACTTCCTACATTCCATTGCACATGATGGTGTACCCTACTTATTTTAATTGTAATATAAAACACTATAGAATCTAATATTCACATTGGGTGAATAATGAGAGTGGGATAGTAGCTATCATGACCTTGAGGACTATAGGGAGGAGGAATGATAGGATCCATTTTTGACATTTGACATATAGTAGTGACCAAAGGGATTATAAATTCATTATTTAAACAATATGAATTATTAATAAGGGTTAAATATATTACATCATGAATGTCAGCGTTACTATTGTATAAATATGTGACTGTAATGAAATGCATTAGATAATTCACACCAATGGAATAATATATCATAGAAATATGAGTGGAATAAGCATATCCATAATAATAATTAATTAAATATTAGAATATTTAATAAATATGATTGAGCCTCTTTGATGGGGTAACCTCCAAAACAATGCAATAAGAACATAATTTGTAATATGATGATCAAAGACTAACCACTACCTCATACATATATTATAATTAGGCCATGGTTATTCAATAGGCTGACCCTACTAATAATATATGAACATAGATAAATATGACAAGATAATATGAAAGGTTACGTAATCCATAAGTCAGCCACATATATCCCTATACATGTTATAGTTTAAGGTCGTAACATGCCCCAACCCTTAAAAAAATATTTCTCTCAACATTAAAAAATTCTAGATGTTGTTGTAGAAAATCTTCATCCTCCCAAGTTACATATTCATAGTTTAAAATCTTCCACTTGATTAACTACTCATTAATTTATAGTGTTCTCAAACTTTTTTTTTTTTTCTTGTGTGTGTGTGAAGAATCTCCTTAACTTATAGAATGACTCGACCTTATTCACCTAGTTATGGTAAATCATTATGGGTATAAATTATCTATCTAATTAAGATAGAGACTTATACAATGGGGTAAATCCCCAAGATTCATCTCACAAGATACAAGAAACAAAATATGTTGTTTTAAATGTATCAATTGTTGACACATAATTGAAAGGTTGATCCTTGGCAAGTTGGTTCATGGTATAGAGGAATCAAATACATGGGTTGGTATGTGGTTGGATAGGGACGTGTTGATTGTCCTCATTAATGTGTTTATTATCTTCAACAACTACCATCACCTTGATTCTAAATCTTGTTTGGCTAAATATGAGATGTGTATTTGATGCACCCATCACCTGAGACAAAAAAATTGATTCTAGTTAACCAGTTGCAGGTATTTTTAATTTATTTATTATTGTTTTGTTTCAAATAGGATTGCAATATTGTTTTATAATTATAGTGAGTAAATTCTCTATTTTTGGATTTGAAATATGTAGAAAAAAGGAGAACAAATAACTCTTGCTTACCAGTAAAGTCTATTTTAAACATCAAAACCCTTCAGTGACCTATCTTATAATAAAGTATATCTCTATCTTGTACATGTATGAGAGAATAAATATTTTTTTAATTAAAGAAATAAGATCTAGGTAGCGGAAAATAACATATGAAAATATATTCAAAAAATATGGAGTGAAGTACGGTATATCAAAAAAATTTAAAAAAATACACAGATTAATAATTGAAAATGTTCCAAAACCTTTCGATTTGAAAAAATAGAAAAATATTTTTAAATATTACTTGGTAGCTCACAATCCATCATCCTTGTTTGTAAAAGTTATCATAAATTATTTAAACTTGAAGGGAAAAAAACCAATTGTGTAAAGGGTCTTTCAACCATCATATTTAGGAAGCCTTCTCCCTATTTATGTATCTCTATATAGATTCACCAGCTATCCCATTATGGCTCTATTCACACTTCTCAGTGTCACTTCCAAATTAATACACACCTACATGATAAACATGCATCCATCTCATCTCTTAATGAATAGAGTTGCATGGCCTCCCTAAGATAATACCTCCCTTCACATCTGTTATGCTAACCACAAAAAATGATATACATATATTTATTTAATAAAATAAATACTAAAACAAAATTAATAATAAATTTAATGATATATTTACATTAATAAATGCTAAGTTATGTTAATTTTAAACCCTGTAACAATTTAGGGGTAGCTAGAATTTTCAGCCATCATATATAGTGCACTTTCCCATTGTGCCATGTGACTGAGGGCTGAAGAGCTCTTGGATTATCCTTCTACCACAGTAAAGGACTCTGATTTGGGCTTGTGGGTAATAAGACCTATGTCCATTTTTGATAGCCACTTCAAATATGTGTATTCCCTAATATAAAATAAACAATAATGATAATTCCATAATAGAATAGAAGCATGGTACATATGTTTAATCCATAATATAATAAAAACTAGCTAACCCATAAACATTATTATTTTAATTACAACTATGGATACAAAGCCTAAATAATATAAGAATTGATTGGATACCCTATCCAAATTTAATGGGAAATATAAACTATCAAACATTAACCCCACACAACCTCCTAAAAAGGAATCATTTTGACATATTAAATGCCAATGGAAACACAAGTTTGAAAAAAAGAAATTAGTGACTAAATTCCAATTGAAATGCAAAATTTGTGATAAATAAAAGTAGTGACTATATGCAATAACACAGTTTATCAAACTATGCTTTCTTAAATTGAATCTTATATGGACATTAATGATTTTGTAAAATAATAAATGCTTTAAAAGAGATGACACTAGTGAATGGTGTAAAATGTGTAATTTCATGTTTTAATAAATTTATGTAAATAAACCAGATTGAAGAAATATTACTAAACATACATAGACACATAAAATATTGAATGAATACTTATATAGAGAAAAATGTGTATATGGACCAATAAATATAAGGTACAAAAACTAAACACGATAACTTATGTCACACAAATCAATTCATATAGTAGTATCTCTCTTCTTACTACCTTTCTGTAACCTCTCACAATTCCAATTCCATGGATTTGAATGCCTTTGAGGGATTAGGGTTCCTGAATCCATATCTACTTCTTTTTGTAGCCCACACCTATGTAGAGTAAATGATTTGACACATGTAATACTTGTAATAAGTAGTAGACCCTTCAGGCTAGGCTACAGAGGGTCAAGTCACCTCCAACATCTGTCAATGAGGATCCACATTACAAAGGAGAAAAAAACACATGCAATGATTTAATGGATTATGTCATTTAGGTTTTTTAATTATTAATTGATAGCTACCCTTTAATGTGTCTTAAATCCCTAGTGTAATAGGCCTGGTCATTGATTATGGCAATATTGGATGGCCCAGGTTCATTGATCCATTGACCATTGCTCTAAAAACTAGGAGGGGACCAATTAATTCCATCCCCATCACCAAATTTGGTAAGTTTACCATTTGAACTATATAAAAAATCATCAAAAACAAACCTTAATAAGTAAACAATATGAACAAATTATTGTGTGATTTCTAACCATGATGAATAGACAAAGGCTCTATCACTATGTCTCATGTATGTAGTCTCTTAATTCATTTAAAAGGTGTAGGATAGTCTAGGGTGTCTAGGTATTAGGCTTCCATTAGTAAAGATTCACATTATATTATTTATATATTATAAATATTACACATATATAAAAATTATTATATTTAAATTATATATATATATATATAATATTATATATATATTATTATATATAGTTTATTTTTATATTACAATATATAGTAATATAATATTAATAATACGAAGGTATGTATAAGAGAGAGAATAATAGTTGTATAAAATAATTAAGATTTCCATCTCTCCATTAGTGTGATATGTTATAACTTTTAGGGTCGTAGCATCTTTGATTGAGTGTTTTCTATTGTTAAGAGTTGACAAGGACATCATGAGCATTAATTTGATTGTAATGGAGCTCCATGCTCACTTGGGATCTTATTTAACTTTTAGTGGCTATTCGATTAAGTTATTTACTTTATATAAAGGGACTTATAAATATAAAAAGATTATCGCATGATATTTAATATTATACATTATTTATATGATATATATAAATTTTATATATTATAATATATTTATTCTATATATAAGATAAATATATAATTAAAATTGATATTTATATAAAATAGTATAGTAATATTTACTATTATATATTTATTATATAGTATATATAAATATTATATAGTATAATATATTTATTGTATATATTAGATAAAATTAGATGTAATCAGAATATAAATATAACACATTGCAATATAATTATATTATCTTACATTTATAATATTATTAAATTGTTATACACAAAATATATTTATATCGTATATTATTGTATTGACCACATTTTCAATATTTGTTTATTCATTCATTGAACAAGCCAAGGGCAAGAGGTCCTTGTTTATTCACCTTAACTAAGTTATTTAATAAGATATATATATATATATATATGATAATTATATAAAATAGTATAGTAATATTTAATAGTGTATATTAATTATATAATATATTTATTGTATATATTAAATAAAAATAGATATATACACTATAATTTTACATCTGATCAAAGCCCCTCAAAGATTAGACTATGCATTTAACTACCTTTTCAATGTTTATTTATTCACTTATTAAACTATGTAGGGGGAGGGGTCCTTGTATATTTGTCTTAACTAAGTTATTTAATAAGTATATCGAACACAAAAAGATTTGAAGTAGAAACCTTTAGGTATATGTTTGATTAATAATTATATAAATTAAACTCTTTTTTAAAACATATATTTGCACCACAATCATTTGAATTAAACCATATCTTGCAATGTTTTTCATTATGTCAATTTATGTAATTCAATATATATGTTTTTTTATTACATTTAAATTGATAAATGATTTTATATTGATTTATTAACTTTTTTTTTTTTTTAATTAGAAAAGTATCTATTAAATTGTAAAAAAAAAATTGTTATCAATTTTTTTTCCAAATATATTAAACTGTATATTCTTTCAAATATGTAAACAATCATTGAAAACAAATCAATGTATGTGATTTTTATTAATATATCAAATTTTATGTTTTTTGAAAAGAATTGAAAATGATCTATTAAATTGTGAAATATTCTTTTACTTTATTTGAAATCAATATTATTTTGTTATAATTTTTTTTTTCAAATATATAGAGTTGTATAGTCTTTCAAATATATAAACATTCATTAGAAAACTGATTTGGGCATTTAGCTACCTCAAAATCTAGACTTGCAAGTGTCTTGTTTGATACTAGGAGATGAGTTCAATGGACGAATTTCAAATCCTACGATGCTAACTCACTATGTCCCCAGTTGGATGTTATACTGCATACACAAAATGTTTTTAAAGCAATTTAACAAGGGATTAATCCAATATATACAATACCAACCCTTTTTTTTTAAACATTTATATTAATATGTTTTATTTAGTATTATTAATATCTATATTTTTATTTCATTTATGTTCATACATCTCATTTAATGTTAATAATATCCATATTCTTATGTGATATTATCTATTTTTTTAATCATATATATTTGAACATGACAACTAGGAGTCAAAAAAATGCTATTGTACCAAAGGAGACTCCAACATGGTCTTTGATCATCAAAAAACTACAAAACAATGAAAATTTTAGTAGAAAATAATTTGTCATTCATATTGTGTATCATAGAATGCAGAAGCCTCTTATGGCCATTATAAAACAGGACTTAATGAAATGTTTCTCAATTGTCGATCCTCAGACAATTTTCATCAAAGGGTTTAAAAATAAGAAAACATATTCTAGAGGGTTTAGATTAATATATAATATAGTTGAAGATGCTTTAAAATATGAACCCAGGCATTTATTAACTTAGAATGGAATCCATTTTCCAAATCCTAGGCCCAAATCACAATGTCCAAATAAATAAAAATTCAAAATGTTAAATAATTCAAATCAACTTGATTTTTGAGTTTAAAAGTAAATAATAAAATAAAAAGATTACCTTTTATGTTGTTTGAATATTTTATGTGATTTTTACTTAAATGTTTACGTGTCTAATATGTTATGTGGTTTTATTAGAGAGACAACATAGAGGTAATTTTTGATATGTTTTATTCTATCTCAAAAAAATTATTATAATTAATTATTGTATAAATGGTTTGAGATTCATATTTAATAAATTTTATATCTTGTATTTAAAAAATGTTATAGGTAACAAGTAGAACATTTTTGATTTAATAATTACCATATTTCTAATTTATTTTATAGGGCACCACCCATACAAACTACAAACACATCAGACATTTTTATCTATCCAAAAATTTCCAATCTCAATTAATGGATAGTCGTGAAAAAGAAATTGAAATTATCAAACCATCTGCTTCAACATCTGGAGGAGAATGCATGCAGATGATGACTTGAATTGCAATCAATAAATTAAATCCATACAGAAACAACTGGACTACTTAGGGTAGAGTACTAAAAAATGGGATATTATGTAATTACATAAACAACAATGGTTTGGGGCAAGTTTTTAGCTTCAACATTGTTGATAGTGAGGGAGATGACATTACTATAACTTCCTTTGGTTAGGCATAAAATTTTTACTTCAACCAGATTCAAGCCAATATATATATATATATATATATATATATATATATAAAAATATATATATAATTTCAAATGGCACATTAAAATATGTCAACAATAAATACAACAAATCAAAAATCCCATGGGAGATCATTCTCAGCATGACATCTTTTGTTAAACATTGTTTTGAAGAAGATTCTACCATCCCATTATTCCATTTTGAGTTAAAAAAAATTAACGATATTAAAGGTGTAACTTCAGACATAAATTGACATTATTGGTATCATTATATCTATTACTAATGCATCTCATTTTAAAAGGCTGAATATAACCTCGAATGTTAAAAGAACACTAATATTGAAAGATAGATCTGAATGCAACATCCAAGTAACCCTTTGGAGAGAATTTTGTGCCAAAGAGGGGAAACTATTAGCAAATATATGCACTTCTATACCACATTTGGTTCCAATTATTGCCATTATAAAGGGGAAATTATAATCATATAATCAGAAAATAATAGGGACCAGTTTAGATACATAGATTTTCATCAATCCAGATATCTTTGAGGCACAAGGGGTTAGGGCATGGTTTGAAGAGATCAGGAAAACTATATAAGGGGAATCAGTTAGTGTAAGACCGACTTAGCATAAAATAATTGGGGATATCCATAAATTAGGAGTTATTGGCCAATCAAACACATTTACATTACGCACCATAATAATACACATTAAAATGATAATTTTTTGCTATCCTTCTTGAATTGATATAATTAACAATAAATAGTGTAAAAATAAAATGATTCAAAATAATGATGCAATGTCGCATTGTCTAAAATGCCAAATTAATGTTCAAAATTTTGAATATAAGTACATAATAAATTTTGTATTGGAAGATGCTACAATAATAATATGGACCATGACAATTGATGATGTTGTTATTGTAGTAATGGGTATCACAATAAAAAATATGCAAGAGATATCAATATCACCTGATGAGCTTTGGGAAATTGTTAGGAAAGTGTTATTTTATAGGCACCATTTCATTGTTTCAGAAAAATTAGAAATATATAATGACAAAGAACAATTGCATTATAACATATTGAATTCAATTAAATATGAATCTACACCAACTTATACATCTTTCATCGATGCATTTGATGCAGATTAACAGATGTTAACTCTACAACTAATGTAATTGATTGTAGCCTGGGTTTAGTTTCATGTATGTAATATTCAAATAATATAGATTTTGAAAACCATTTGTTGTTATTATTCATTTTCAATCATTTTATTCACCATATCATAAGATGTTTGATATACCTTTACCTTTTCTGAATTAAGCAATAAATTAGATATTTGAATAGTTTGTGATCTTCTAAAATGATGAACTATAAATCTAAGTGTTTTTTTAGTATTTTTAAAATCTTAAACCATGGTTAATTTTGTATTGATATATATGTAAGGATCATTTGATACAGTTTTTGTGGACAAATATGGCTCTTAGTATATCCCAATGACCAATTAGACAAGAAAACATAGATGTTAAAGAACATACACATTTGAATATTATTTTTGATATTAAGTAGTATGCATGGGAATGTATGAAAAAGACACTGTCCAATTCCAAATAATTTTAACTACATTGAACAATGAAATAGATTGTGTAAAATATAGTTAAATAATACTTGAATAATAACTGTTAATATGAAAATGGAAATAAAAATGAAATGAAATTTTAGAAAATCAAACAAAAGGCAATCCTATATGTATATGGTCAACCACTAGGTTTCTAAAAAAACTTTTTAATAGTAAGCAATTACCCAAAAAAGGGACATTTAAATAGTATACTATTTTTAGCTGGTATAAATTTAGTTATACATAAATATTTTAAAAATTTAGTCATTAATGTTTCTATTGTGACCATTGCAGATAGTAATGGGAAGCAAATACTCAAATAAAAAGGCCCATTTAAATTGTGCAATACATAAGGATGAAATAAATGCACATTGATAGCTTTAATACCATATAAAAACAATAAATATTTGCCCACTACTTATAGATGAAGCTATTAGACAACCTAAAAAGAAATTCCATGAAATAATAGATAGTCTCTCTTTAATACATCCATGATCCATTTATAAAGAATCATATCCAAGCATTCAAACAAGGAATTATCATGAGAGCCTTACTTTCTATTGATGCATTTGTGAAACCAATATTAATCACTTTTGTGCAATGAATATGGACCCATAAATATAGCCTAAATTTCTATTTGAACTCACTCAAGTTGAAGAATTGTTCACTTTAAGAGTTAATCCAATACTATAGGTAACTCATTCACATGGTGGACAATACAAATATAGTGTCTATACGATTAGTTTCCCATGAGATATGTTTTCTATTGTTAAGTATCTACCATGCCAACTTATAGACTTGATATCTTAGTATTAATAAGAATTGGATCAGATAATAAGCCATATGATTACTTTGTAAGCAAATCACGTGTTAGTGAAGTTCTATATTATAAAATGGAAAATGATCCCTACTATGGAGATGTTCAAATTGACTATAAAGTAATAGATGCTCTACCATCAAGTCCTACTAATATCTCCTCACTCCATCACATCACAATGGAGATTTAGTATATGCCAAATACTAATGTGGAATTTGAAGATGACATAGTTTGACCTATAAATAGACAACACCAAAAAATAACATCATTTGTATCTCTCTTCCAAATGCATGAATAGATTTTGACCATATAAGAGACTATGTGAACAAAATATATAGTGGAAACCTACCTATAATTAATTAGCTAGATGTCAGTAATTCACCTATCAATGAATACAACATCAAGGGGATATTTTCTATGGCATTTATGACTCTCTTCCCAATAGGTGTTTACATGTTTCAACAACCTCATATTAAAAAGATCCATATACACGAATATGTTTTTCACATGCTTAGATATCAAGATAACTGATTTAGAATCCACCCACATTTTTGTTATTTTCTATTAAACCTAATTATACACCATCAAAGATAAACAACATTAGTAGTATTTAAAAAGAGAAACATAGAAGACATCTTGCCACACAATTTTAGACGTGTGTACATATTTAACATAGTCATCTAATGTAAGTATTTTAGATCAATTAACACATTTTGGGTCAACACTTAGAGGTACACGTGTATTTTGGTCAAAATACAAAATTAAATTAATAGATATGATCACCAATGTTATTCTTCACCTTGAGTGAAACAGACACTAGATGGCCAGACTTGAACATAATCATGCCAAAAGCCTCAAATTATACCCTACAGAACACCACCTGATGGAAAAATTGGAGCCTAATTGTGAATCCCCATCTTGCATCTTCATACATGAAAAAAAGGTTTGCAACCTTCTATGATGAAATTATTTATAAACATCTTCACATCAAAGACTATTGGTATAGTTATTCCTATTGAAAATATATTTTTTTACATTTTATATCTATAAATAAAACTTATATCAGGTTAAAATTATTTAATGTATTTTTTATACTTAGGTATGAATGGAAATATAGAGGATTTGTGCACATCTATGGATTCATATGGTTATAAAATGCACCGAACATGGATACACTAAATTGGAAAAACATAGCTAAGGTTGATTTTACAAGGAAATATTTTGATCAATGTGTAATAGCATGGAACGCGCACAAAAATGATAGCCTCCACCAAAGAATCCATCATTCTAATCTTGATGACCCACGCTTACTCACCACTAATGCAATATTACATAGCGATCCTCAAAAATACTATGAGTAAATTCTAAACTGAGTCCAACGTCACACAAAGTGTAGTGAGGTTACATGATTACAAAAAAAACGAATGAATTTATAATGCAAATATATTTCCCCATGGCCATTAAAAGAAAATTCAAGCTTATTCATTAATAGTCAAGGTCGAAAGACTTACCTTCTAGCATGAAATGATGAAAGAGTCAATATCCATAATGCAAACATGATTTCAATATAGCGTGAAAATATAGATTTCTAACCAGTTATTTATTGGCATGTTGTGCTGAAATATATATCAAAATATGAAGAAAAAATTGAAAGAAAATTCAAAAGTTACCATCATATGATAACAAGGATATCATCTATAATTGGAGCCAAAATCATAGTCAGGATTGCTAGTTTCTATCAGAAACTATTATTGATCAAGACATAGGTGCACAAGAAACATGCCACATGTTACAAAAGCTACCTTTAACAGTTTATGGTTGGACCTTCACTAGCTTATTATTTTATTATTTTTGAGAATCTAGTGTTTGGATCATAAGTAATAAGGGTCTGGAATAATAGGAAAAATATAGATTAATGGGGGAAAATATTGATTTTAATAGATAATTATGAAAGAGAAGAGAAATAAACATATCTTAAATCAAGTTGAAATGATTGATTCTAGAACTAGTAATTGAGGAGCAGGACTGAGACATTGTCAAGAATCTAAATTTGGCTTCTATTTTTGATTGGATAGGATCACTGAAATAACACACCCTAGTGTTTGGTTTTATAGTCCTTCCCAGTGATATTATCCTAAGGATCTAAATTTTTTGGGTTTTGCTTGCCTAGTCATTATGAGCCTATGTACCAAATTTCAAGGGTTGGAAGTGAATAGATCTTGTTGTAGGTCCATTTTAGTCTTCAATACTTATATCCATCTACACACATGTAAACAATAGATACATCAAAAAAAAAAGTGTGGAAAATTAGGTTAGGGAAAGAATGATTACATGATCTAAAACCCTATTATCATGATTGCTACCTATATTAACCCTCAAGCTAGGATCTTAGATCAAATGTAGTTCTCCCTTAAGGAACATGCATAATCAACATGTGCGATAGATGCAAGAATGAATTTCACCTAGGCCCTTCCTTGATCAAGCATGCAAGTCTATGTGTGATCTAGAGAAGCTGAGTTATACTATTGACTAATTTTTATTATCTAATGTGCCAAAGTAGTAATTGCTATATATAAAATGCCTTGTGTAGTCCTTTATATAGAAGACTCATTATTTCAAATTTGGGATCTTTATTTTCATTTGGCTAACATTGGAAAACTTAGGAATAAAAAAAATAAAATGGGTAAGACCCATCCAACAAAAGAAACTAACTATTTAGGCTTAAATTAGCTTTAGACAAGAGCATTGAAAACTAGACACCCTAGGTTTTAGCACTGTAGTCCAACCCTTACACTCATGTTCTATAGGCTAGGGACTAGGGGGATGGAATTAACATGGGAAACTTGACTTGGTTGAGGTGGAATGACCATTTGAAAGGCTCAAAGTAACTGGGAATGGGTAAAAAGGTGACTCAAGCTTAGAACTAGACCCAAATGGATAAAATGAAAGACATGGCCAAATGTGAACAAAGCTAATATTCTCTAGTCAAATTCTCCTATGAAAGGATTATGAAAAAACATGGTATTTGTGGTTGCTTGACCAATTTAGGTGTGTACATTTTCCCCCCTTTTAATCTAGTGATGCAATGACATTAATTACTAGAGTAAAAAAAAGAAAGATGTGTACCTAAACTTATATGCATGGAGATAAATGTGCTCAAAAAAAGGGTCCAAATTCTTGGTTAGGGATGTGGATGGGGAACTAAATAGTTCTTGGAAGAATAAGAAATCCCTAAAATGGATGCCCCCTATACTGAATCTAAATAGTGCCTGGGAAAGAAGGAATCCTAGAAATAGATGCCCCCTATACTAAATCTAAATAGAAATGAGAAATGCTCAAAGGCCCAAAACCAATGTCTACCCTCTATCCCACATAAACTCATGTAATCTAGAATGTGTGTATAGAAATTTTATGCTATGAAGAGCAATATCTGTGACACCCCCACTCTGAATAATCTAAACTAGAAATGAGAAGTGCTCAGAGGTCCAAAATCAATATTTGCTCTCTATCCCACACAAACTCGTGGATCTGAGTAATGCTATGGACCAACCATTGTAGATGATTATACGATCCAACCTAGTGACAACTTAGGTATGCCTAGGTGTAATCTAAAAACTCTAGTAAATGTGTAAGAAGAAAATGGCATGTCTTTCCATTCTAATCTGTATAATCTTGGATGATGAAGAACATGAACATCTATACCATGCCCCCAAATATGGTATATAAGTGATGTATCTATATAGTTTGGTAATCTATATAACCATAGGTGAAATGAGTTATCATGTCATATCCCATGTGCAAAAATTGGAGATCAAAACAATATGCTCTACACTACGCCTATAGTCTGCTATCTGGTCTGTAACTATGTCATGTTGTATGAATCTGTATGTGTGAGACATGTAGTGATGTACATGCCCCCAAATCTGATATTTGATATGAATCTGTATCAAAGTCACTATGAATCCATATGATCTAAACCACTATGTATTTGAGTAATATGTATATCTATAAACTAAAGGTATGTCCCTCTAAATGTCTTGAGTAATACTAAATGATCCATGTAATCTTAATCATTTTAAATCTTGACCAATCTAAGTTGAATCTGATAATTTTGATTGTTGGAGGTGTAAGAACCATGGTGTATCTAACTGTGAGAGTGGATAGGTGTGTTGGGTAAGTTTAGAAATAAGAATAGTAGGAATGATGCCCCCATTTTGGGTATAGGGATGAAATTTGTAATAGAGGTTGACCCAACATTGATGACTAGTGGTGTAATGCTAGGAATAAGGTTGGTATAGTTTGGATTGATTTGAGAAGTTGATTGTTGGTTTAGACTAAGTTATTTGAAAGTTTAACGAGCTTTGATTAGTAAGGACCAAGTTGTATAAAATTTGAATAAGTTGTTATTGGTGAGGACCAAGTTGTATAAAATCTAAACAAGTTGTTATTAGTGAGGATCAAGTTGTATGTCTAGGGATGAAATAGGTATAGAGATCTGTGTATCATAGTAGGCTAATGATGTAATAAGAGATCAAGGTTTGTTAGATATCAAAGGCATTATTTTCATGGTTTTGTGGAATAAAATGGAGCTATGGGGTTCAAGTTATGGGAAAATGGTATTTTCCTTTGAATGAAAAGTCATTTGATATAGGAAAATTTGGATTGATTCTTGATTCATTTGTGCATTGACTAGTTTGAGATTTGGAGCTCTAGAGTAAGAGATATGCTGAGGAGGCAAGCACCTATCATGACCCGATTTGAGAAATTGGTAACACAAATTGAGGTTGGTGGAGAGGTTACCCTGGTGAGTAGCTAAAACATGTGATTTAGGCCTATTTAGAAGCCTATTTTTGATGATTTTGAGCTATTTTAAAGCTTTTTTATAAAATTTTAACTAGGTTCAGCACTTATGTCCTTCTTTCAACACTATTGTCCAAGATCTAGCATTATTGTCTAGGTTGTATCACTCTTGTCTAGTGTTGTTTTCCTATACCCAATGTTATTGTCTTAGAGGCTAGCTTTTCTAGACTGATGCTTAGTTTAGTTGCTATCATTTTTCTTGGTTATTGGTTTGTCATGGTTTACTAATATTCATGTTATTTTCTAGTGTTTTATAAGGTGAGGTATAGATGAGGGAGTTCCTTATGGGTTAGTGATGGAGACTCTAATATTGTTTCCTTTGTCAGCTGATGAGAGGGTTGTGATGGACAGGGCAGGGCTGGGTCATGTG
This sequence comes from Torreya grandis, assembly GCA_037957365.1. Classification (NCBI taxonomy): domain Eukaryota; kingdom Viridiplantae; phylum Streptophyta; class Pinopsida; order Cupressales; family Taxaceae; genus Torreya; species Torreya grandis. The sequence continues at coordinate 3,851,610 of JARHVA010000109.1, forward strand.
TGTGACCTAGGCACTGTGTAGTGGGATAGGCATTTGATTACCACCTTGTGTGAGAGGTGGAATGTAGATACTTATACTTTCTAGCTTCCTACTAGAGAGATGACTATTACTCTAGAGGATGTGTACCATATTTTAGATTTATTGATTAGTGGATAATGTGTAACTTTATAAGATGATATGGGTGTGGATGCCATTGATTGTGCATCTTTGTATTTTTTTGGTGTGCCCTTAGGCATACATAGGAGAGGAAGTGATAGTGATGTACTATTGTCAGTTGTTATTTAGTTGAGTGTTCTACATTTGTGAAAGTGGTTGGTAGTGATGTTGGTTTTTTTGTTGTAGTGGATGGGAGTGGGGTATCAATTGCATATAGGATGCATAGGATTGTATATAGTGTAGAGGTATATGTCATTATGTTCTCATAGGGTAGGACTATGATTACCCACTTATATATAGGTTTACTTAGGAGACATTCATTAGTGGTCTATGTGTGGCTACTTTATTACATTATTGGGCCTATGAGCACATAGCAGTTGTGTAGCCACAAGGGTTACCGAGAGAGAGATGGGCACCTCCACAACCATATGGGGAGTGGTGGATGAGTTCATTGGCTATCAAGTCTCTTGGGATGGATCACTATATATTAGTGTTAGATAGATTGGTGGCTCAAGATATCATATGGAGGCCCTATAGAGGATTTTTGGGTGGCCCAAGGATGAAGTGTAGTTTTGATATATGAGGGTCAGTTGTTGGTTACATGACCATTGGCCTAGAGTGTATGAGAAATTTCAGTATGATCATGTGACTAGGTAGTTTGGGGTTCCACAGGATGTGCCCCTAGTAGCATGGGTGTGGGTGAGTGTATGGGCACCAGTGAGAGTAAGAGCTCATGGTAGGCCTACTAAGGCTGAGTTAGCACCATTACCTTTGCATGTACGAGATGTGGATATAGATATATACCACATGGTGGGTGAGTCATCGATGGGCCCCATTGTACCCTATTATTGTAGGGGATGCCATTGAGTATGATTATCCTACTCTGATCCATATGATGGGAGGTAAGATTTTGATTACATTTGAGTTTTTATACAAATTTGAACTTGTTCTAATTTATTTTGAAAGTACATGTATAACATAGTGTTTGTATCTTTACATGTAGGTGGAGTAGGAAGTGCTCAGCATGAAGCACCTACTAAGGGAAGAGGTGGGGATGATGGGTTATAAGAGACTATTATTGAGTCTACACTTCATGAGCTTACATAGCATGTTCTTGATGATGTTGTGGAGGAGGGTTTAATTGAGCGAGTGATAGTTATGCTTGGTATTTATGATCATTTATTTAACAAGGCTACTATAGCTACAACTACATATTTTATGATAGCATGAGAGAGAGATGAGCTGAGGGATGAGTGAGATAGGCATAGGATGCCTCTTCCTGATTATGGATTGGTGAGTACATATATTTGTAGAGGTGGTATGCAAACTTGCATGAGGAGTATGGTCAGTTGTTGGAGTGAGATAGTCAACATAAGAGGCATTTGGGAGCTCAAGGAAGTGTGGGCTCATCGAGTGCTAGACTAGATTATGGGACTAGTACTAGAGGAGAGAGTGAGACTGAGAGTGAGGGCATGACACCCATTCATGAGTGATTGTATTTTGATATGATGTATATGTTTTGAAAGCACTGATATATATATATGGATATTGTTTGGATTTTGACTCATGTGTACTTTGTTATGGGATTTAAAATATATTGTTATATTTGTTGCATATGTTTGTTTTTAGAAGTAGTTAATTTGGTATTTGATGTTGAGGCTATGTATGTTTGGTAAAATGGTACTTGGGATATGTGATTTTATTATTCTAATAAACATGATGTTGGGTTTGTATTTCAATTTGTATCTAAGTAAAGAACTATATTTGGTTTGTAATTATGTGACCAAAACTTTTTTTGGTTTTGTAATTTGGAAATTGTTAGGATAAATTAGGCTAGTTTAATATTGGTAATTATTTGGATGGGTTGGTTGAATGTTGGTAAAATAGGATTTGGTAAGATCTAGATTTTGATAAGTTCATTTTGGCTATAGATAGTTATTATGATTTAGGAATGTTAGTTTTTAGTATGTGGGGATGTAAGATAGCACATTATGCTTATTACTTCCTCGAGAGTGGCTCAAGAATACAAAGTCTAGCTAGACCTTTGGCTCCATTATTGCCCTGCTATGTGTAGCTTACAAACTAAAAATAGTATGATTATATGTTGTATTACTATATGTTATATCACTATCTAAACCATGTCAACTAACTAAACAAGTACCCATACTGCTCATATTGTATAGGAATGTGCTCTATATCTGATACTATCCACTATCTGCTAATTGTAGCAATGTGTTAAGATTTTACAAAATTTAACTTTATTGGTCATGTAGCTGAAACTATGTGCTATGAAGAAGGATCATCTATTTTTAACCGAATACCTCGTGACCTTTGTTGTGATGTATATGACTGAGCAATATATCAAGAAAGAGTTGAACCCTATTTTGAGGGCTCATTTAATCTTAATCATAATGGGTTTTTACGTGAAACAAAACCCAAAAAATCTAGCCATAATGAATATTTCTCATGACCAGTACTCTATGGTGTGGGTTTATTTAATCTTAATTGTAGTGTATTGCTACATGAGATAGGACCCAAAACATCTACTTGTAGTGAATATTTCTCATGAGTAGGACTCTGTCGTAGTGCCTGTGACTCTAGTGGATATGTATATGGAATTATACTATGTATTACTTGGACTATGGTGTTATATGTAGGTTGTTCTCACTATATTGGTTTCCAAACCTTGTGAGGTGGTGGAATAGGAGATATCCTATGATATTCTATCCTCAAACCTACATTGCACTCATGATGAGTGATCGATTATTCCTGTAAAGGAATATCCTGAGATGACTTAGTCATGAAGGAATGAGGTCTAGGGTTCCATGATGGAGGAGATCTTAGTGCCCCCTACATGAATGTTATGATGTTATTATCAACACATCTAGTAATGTGATTCATGAGTCCATAACAATCATTATCTTTGTGTCCATGGATAAGATGATAGTTACAAAAGGGTCGATGTGGCTATCTTTATTAGAGACGTGGATCTCATCGATGGGTAAAAGGTAGTGTGATTAACCTCCTATCTAGTAGTGCTAATAATATGGAAGATGGGTTATCCCACTCAAAATCAAATTGTAGTGAATCGTTATTGTTGTTCTATGTAGTTCATACTATAGGTTTTGCTCTTTAAACTGGCTCTTTGTTCTTGACTAGTTATTTTTATGGTTGTGGTCTCCTATCTTGTTTAGGACATGGTGGATGATGAGTGATAGGATATGTATATGAAGATGTTGTGAAATATAGAGTGATCCAGTCAATTGAATCTATCTTAATTAATCTCAATTTCTTTTCCAAAGATAAAATTATATAACATAAATGTCTAAAAGAAGGCTCTATTTGATATAGTAGATGATTGTGGAAGGGTTGGTGAATCCCCTTAATAAAAATATGTTGAATCTCTAAATATGATAATTTGTATATCAATATTAATATGTGAGCCTTGAATCTTAAGATATACTCACCAACTAGCTCTAAAGAATTATGATGTAGTGTGGCAATTTTTTCATATGTAACATGAGGGCCCATGTTTATGATGTAATATTTGAGAAATGCCTCCTCTAAGTCATCATATGTGTATAATGAACTCACGGGGAGTAGATGAAAGAACCAATTATATGCTTCCCTTATTAATGTCTACTGGAATAGCTTGAGTAGAATCAGTGGACATGCATGAGATGGCAAAGTATTTTTAAAGTCTTGAAGGTGTACAAATAGATCTCTAGTTCCATCAAATTGAGGTAATGATGGTATCTATAAATGCTTAGGCAATGAAACTTTTATGAATTTCTTCAGAATAGGGTTACCATGTAGATCATTGGAATTCCATCCAAGACTTATAATCTTTGTTTTCTAAGGTAAGGAGATGTACATGGTGTTGTAATTCACCAACTGTATGCATCAAAGAGATTATCTCTTGGGATGATACATTAGTATCTTGAAGTGGTTCATTTAATCATTGAATTTAATTGTTAATTTTAACAATGCGAATGCTACATTTAGCAATTGTTTCATAAATATGGGGTGTGCCCACTTGAACCTTGAGAGTAATGGTAACTTGGACCTTACTGGAGGGATGTCGGCTACCATTCTCTTTAGGTGAAGAGTGAGAACTGGGTTCTACTGTAGTGAGGGGTGGCTTAGGAGATTCATTGGTATCTTTATATTTTAGTGAATCACATTATAATTTAGTAGAAGATGTGTTATTAGCATTAACATATGCATTATTTGAAATAGAATCATTCATAGAGGTAGAGATAACATTTGGAAGTGCATTATGTTTGTGAAGAGGAGTGAGAGAAAAGTTAGAAACATGAGATGCATATTCTTATTCACTATGTGCATAATTATCATCATCATTATCATATATGTAATATTATTCTTAATCACTCTCATTTTCATATTCATTGGCATGGTCACTATCATATTCATTATCACTTCCATCATCGCTAGGGAGATGTGTAAGAGAAGAATTTAATTCTTTTCTAATATGCAATAAATTATCATTTGAAATTGGAATATCATGTGCATCTATGTTATTCATGGATGAAAGACATTAATTATTTTCATGTGCAATATGAGAAGTAAGAGAATAAGATTTTTCATTTGAACATTCTTTTGATAAAGTAGAGTTAAGAACATGAGATGTATCATTTAAACTATGCATTGGTAATTTGATTCTATTACATTTATATTGGAAGTAGAGAGAGAGAGAGAGAGAGAGAGAGAGAGAGAGAGAGAGAGAGAGAGAGAGAGAGAGAGAGAGAGAGAGAGAGAGAGAGAGAGAGATTAGGTTCACATGGAAGCAAATTATCACCTCTAAGAGGTTCACTTGGAAGTGCATGACTAATTTGTTCATTTAAGTAGCAAAAGAGAGAGAGAGAGAGATTAGGTTCACATGTGAGAGAGAGAGAGAGAGAGAGAGAGAGAGAGAGAGAGAGAGAGAGAGAGAGAGAGAGATTAGGTTCACATGGAAGCAAATTATCACCTCTAAGAGGTTCACTTGGAAGTGTATGACTAATTTGTTCATTTAAGTAGCAAAAGAGAGAGAGAGATTAGGTTCACATGGAAGCAAATTATCACCTATAAGAGGTTCACTTGGAAGTGAATGACTAATTTGTTCATTTGGTGCATTGTGCATATGAAAATGAGGTGAGAAGTATCTTTCCCATTTATCAAAATTATTTTCTTTAGAAGAAGGAATAAAAGAAATGGGTTTTAGAGAAAAAGATTCATCTATTTGTGCTTCACCATCATCATTACGTATATCATCACATCCTTCATTACAACAATAGTCATTATCTTCAATGTAAATTAAATTATTTTATATAGTTTTATCTAATGTGAAATTTTTCAAACTTATCCAATCATTGTCATAATTATAAGAAAATTTTAGAAATTTATCTATGGGATGAGGAGGAATTGCCTTTGTGGCCATTTTATTTCTTTCACCAAAGAGAATTTCAAAAAGTACTATGAATAAAATACATGCACAAAGAACTACTATCATCAAAATTTTGAAATTACTTTTGGTAATCCAAACAATTTGCAAAAAATTCAAATTATTTTTCTAAAAATTGTTAAGGGAGGAAAACTTGAGGTTTAAGGACCTAGTTTGAAAATCTAGGGTTTTAAACTAGGGTTTTAGAATTTTTGAAAATTATGTAATAATTTTAAATTCTAAAAATAGATTTGAATAGAATAAATGCACAAAAATTAATACAAAAAATCATAAATTTGAATTTGAATTTTTGCACAATAAACTACTAATTTTGAAAATTTGAAATTATTGTTAACAAAGTAAACAATTTACAAAAATTTCAAACTATTTTCCTAAAATTTGTAAGGAAGGTAGGCTTGGGGTTTGAGGACCTAGTTTTTAAAATCTAGCATTTTAGAATTTTGGAAAATTATGTAATAATTTTAAATTCTAAAAATAAATTTTGGATAGGAATAATGCACAAAAATTGATACAAAAATCAAAATTTTGAGATTAAATTTTTGCATTAAAATATGAAAGAAAAACCCTAGGTGTAGCTAGAGTTTCAAATAATAAGGGTCTAAAATAATAGGAAAAATCTAAATTCATGGAGGAAAATATTGATTTTAATAGATAATTATGCAAGAGAAGGAAAAATAAACTTATCTCAAATCAGGTTGAAACAAATGATTCTAGAGTTGGTTATTAAGGAATAACACTGAGACACTGTTAGGAATATAAATCTAGCTTCTATTTTATGATTGGATTGGAGCATCATAATAGGACACCCTTGTGTCTATTTTTATAGTCCTTCTTGGCACTATTGTCTTGAGGATTTAAGTTTTTTGGGTTTTGCTCACCTAGTCAGTATGAGCCTTTTTACCAAATTTCAGGGGCTAGGAGGGAATAGAGCTCAATGTATGTCCATTTTAGTCTTAAATATCTATATCCATCTACACACATACAAAAAATAGATACATCAAAATAAAAAAAGGGAAAAACTAGGTTAGGGAAAGAATGATCACATGATCTAGAAGCTCTGTTATCCTAACCGCTACCTACATTAACCCTCAAGCTAGGGTCTCAGATAAAATGTAGTTCTCCCTTATGGGACGTGCATATTCAATGTGCACAATAGATGCAAGAATGACTTTCACCTAGGCCCTTCTTTGATTAATCCTGCAATTCTACATGTGATGTAGAGAAGCTAAGCTATATTATTGATTAATTTTTATTATTTCTAATGTACCAAATTAGTAAGTTCTGGATATAAAATGCCTTGTGTAGTCCTTTATATATAAGACTCATTATTTTAAATTTGGGAGATTTATTTGCATTTGGTCAACATTGGAAAACTTAGGAAAGAAGCAAATAATAGAGGAAAGACCCATCCAACAAAATAAACTAGCCATTTAGGCTCAAATTGGCTTTGGATAGGAGTTTTGAAAACTAGACACCCTGGGTTTCAACACTATCGTCCAATCCTAGTGCTCCTTTCCTATAGGTTAGGGACTAGGGGGGATGGAATGAGCATGGTAAACTTGACCTGGCTAAGGTAAAATGACCATTTTAAAGGCTTGAGGTGACTGGGAATGGGTAAAAAGGTGACTCAAGCTTAGAACCAAACCCAAATCCATTAAATGAAAGACATGGCCAAATGTGAACAAAGCTCATATTCTCCAATCAAAGTCTCCTGTGAAAGGACTATGAAAAGACATGATATGTGTGGTTGGTTAACCAATTTAGGGTGTATAAATTTATCTATTGGTAAATAAAATTCATATGAGTTCTTTAAAGTGTATCTACTAACAATAATCTACCATCTTTCATCGATGTGTATCTAAAATTCCATTCTTTTCTTGATGAAATGCCACTCATTGAGGTTTCTTAGACATGGTCTTACAATATTAAGAGGAAAATTAATCAATGGAAAAAGAAACAAAATCAATCATTTGTTCGTATATTCCTCATTTCTCCTCTAAGCTTATTATTAAATCACCATTATATAAGGATTTCTATTGGATAAAGCTCTTAATTTACAAACCATTCTACAATATTGTAGAAGACATTGGATTGAATAAGGTAGACATTATTAGGCATTGGGAAGAAATAAAAGATTCTTGTAATCCATGGCATACTAGGCAAATACCTAAAAAATAAAAGAACAATTTCAAAACAAGTAGTGATGAAAGTGATAATGAAAAACATATAGAATAGGACATGGAAATGCACAAGTGGGAGAGAATATCTTGTACACACCCATATATAAATGTTGAGATAGATGACATCGACATGCTTGGACTTCATGACTTTGAAAACATACACAACTAGAATCATTCAGATATCCTACTCAACTTGCACATAACTACACAATGATTCATAGATTCACAACATGCAATTTCAAAATATGAAACATTGAGTGTAGAAACATACCAATATCATATGAGTTTTCAAGAAATTAGTAGATAGCCTTAACTTAATTCACCAACATGATCAAAAATAACCATAAGTACACCACTCTGAATGATTGTATAAGGAACAATAGGGTCAATCAAATCTTACTTGATAATCATAATTAAACACACCTTGGATAAGTTTCTAGGAAACAACAAGTCTCCTCTACTTCTTCTTGATCCAAAAAATCATTACAACATTTAACGTAAATGCATTAGCAATACATTCAACACTTCATATCCCTATCTAATAAATGAAAGCACTGGAGGGACAAACATTAAGAACTTTCCAAGAAGAAATGAGACACATTCAATATGTGCTTATAGATGAAATGAGTTTTATAGGTCCAAAGATGCTCAGTAAAATAAATAATCGATTACGTGAAGCATTTCCTTAAAAAAAAAGCAAATACTTTGGTGGTTGCTCAATTATACTCATTGGAGACCTGGGATACCCCCCACCTATAAATGACATTCCAATGTATGTAGGCAAATATTTTGGGCACATATTATGACACACATTCGATATAGTTATTACATTAGAAATTTCTTTTGCCATTAGAGATGTACAATAAAACAAATACAATTCAAGAATTTTTTTACTAACATCAAAGATGCAAACCCAATAGAAGAAGATTGGAATATGCTCATGTCCATAATAGTATTATTCATACCTCTAGAAGAATACAAAAATTTTAAAATCTCTACACATTTGTATGAAATAAATGTATTGGAAATAATACATAATAAACAAATGTTGAAATCACTTACTATGTTAGTTGTTTTATACAAAGTAGACAAACAACTATAGCTAACCACAATGACACTCAACTTGAGCTAGTTGTGCAAATATGTAAGAAACAAAAAATTATGTTAACAGCAAATCTATGGGTGAAAGTAGGATTAATTATGGAGTTATTGGAGAAATTGTATACATCACCTAAAACTCAAATTCAAAGCCACCCTTCCTACCCATATATGCATTTATTGTATTCAATAAATACTCTAGCCCCCATGAGATGCAAATAATCCTACACATGTACTAGTTACTCCTATCACACAAGTTAATCATTGACAGATGCCTATAAAAATGGCATGGGAACTAACCATACATAAATCACAAGGAGTGACACTCAATAAAGTAAAAATTGACATTGGAGACATTCCCAAGGATTAACATTCACTAACATGTCAAGAGTACATTCAATCAATGACATGCACATCTTTCCTGCATATACCTTTGAACGCTTTGCAAGAATGAAAGAAAGTAAATATGTAAATCTTCAAAAATTAGAGGAGAAAAGATTGAAAGAACTACCTCTTCCACAACATTCATAAGAACTTTAGCTTTGTAATCAATGTTGTATACAATCAAAATAAAAAGAGAGAGATATCCAAAACTAATGTTACATACATTGGATTTTATAGCTTCACTAATTTCATCTTTCATAAATATTATAAAACATAATATATATTATTAAAATAAAAATTGTACAATATAATATTAATATAAATTATATAACGTATACAATAATAAATTTTCAATTTATATAAAAAATTTAATAAATATTATATACCATTTATATAAAGTCGACCAAAGAAATTAATAATTAAATTATGCAACTTAAAATTAAAAAAACAAGTTATCGAAGAATAACCACAAATACTTAGCAAAAAAACACAAAATAAAGCAATTTATCATTGCAACAAACCAAATACAAACTAATTTTATTTAAACTCCAGATTTTATTGCACCATGGGGACAACTGCTAGTTACCTTATTTAGGAATGATACATGAAATATGATATTTATGTGAGTGGATTGAGGTAGCTCCAACTTATATGCAACACTGCAAATTTTCTATAGGATCTTACAAGGACCATAATGATTAGGAAAATGTTTGCTATCTTTATATTTCTAATTCAAATACATTTGATTAAATGCATAAATTCCACTAAGACATAATCACCCATATCAAAATTCCTCTCATTATAGTTTTGATCTACTTGTTGTTTCATTTTAATTTGTGTCATTGTCAAATTCTCTCTTAGTCTAGCTAGTACCTCTTATTGATGTTGAATGTGTTCTTGAACATATTGAATGTTGGGTTGTACCCATAAGGATGAAGTGATAGGTGGGGATTGATAACCATAAAGTGCCAAAAATGGAGACATTTTAGAAGAGGTAGGGAAGTGTTATACTGCCATTCCACTAATGGAAGCTAAAGAACCCATTATTCTTGTTTATATGATGTAGAATAATGGAGATACCCTTCCAAGCATTTTTTGAACACCTCTATTTGCCCATCAGATTGAGGATGATATGATGAGCTATGAGACAAATGAGTACCTAAAAATGAAATCACTCCAAAGTTTATTGGTAAATATGGGATCATAATCACTTACAATGATCTTGGGAGTACCATGCAGCATTTGAACAGTATCAAAAAAAAATAGTTTCTACTGTACTAGCTACAAATGGATGCAAAAAGGAGAAAAATGAGATTATTCATAATACCATGATGATATTTTTACCTTTAGATCTTAGAAACCCTATAATTAAATCCATGGAAACCTTTTCCCATGTTTGGATAGGAATGGATAAAGGTTGCAAAAGACCTGGTGTCTTAATTATTTCACCCTTATTATATTAACACACCATGCATTCAACCACATGTTTATATATATACCCATTGATTCCTTACCAAAATAAATCCTAGTTTCTTCGATGATAGGTTTTAAAAATATTGACTACCCCCATATTGGATATACATGAAGTTACTTAAGGATCTTGTGCTTAAGGATATAATTATTGCATAGGTATAAGCAATATTTATACCATAATGCATTCCCTTTCCACTCAAATTTGGTAGAATCACTAGAACCATGCTAGATATTTTGAATCAAAACTTGTGTACCCTTTTCATTATCTTATTCTAATCTTGCCTCTTCTAACCAATCTGCCTGTCAAATCATTTTTCCACTTAACAATGCCTTAATGGATCCATCCTTCCTAGATAGTGCATTGATAAGATTTTATTTTTATTTCATATATATGATTTAAAATTCATATATCAACATTTTTTTAACACATTTTTGTTGTTATTATGCTGAAAATAATTGTACTAATAGATCTTTTAGACTATCATGACCAATCTTTACCTTAAAGTATTTACCCATCAGATAAGGTCTCCATCACTTCACTACATAAAGAATAACCAACCTCTCTTTCTCATATGTTGGATTTATACTATTTTTACCCTTGAGTTGATGAATCTTAAATGCAATGGGTCTTCCTTCTTACATTATTACTACCCCCCTTTCCATAACCTAATGCATCACATTCAATAATAAAAAATTTGTAAAAATCAGGGGTAGCCAAAATTGGAGTGGTACACATAGCCTCCTTTTAATTCTCAAAGGCCTTGGTAGTTATTTTATTCCAATGGAAAACATATTTCTTGAAAAATGATATGAGTGGTGTTACTATGCTACCTTAAATTTTCACAAATCCATGATAGTAACATGTTAGGCCCAAAAATCCTTTCATATCCTTAAGGGTTTTTTGCATGTGTCATTTCATCATAAATTTGATCTTCTGAGGTATACTTCAATTCCTTCATGTGAAATAATATGATCCAAGTAATCCACCTCTTAGACTCCAAAATCAGTTTTTGAAGGTTTTTATTAAAGCTAATGTTGTTATAGAACTAAAAATACCTTCTTCACATGTTGTAAATGGTCTTTCCAAGTTTTATTATATATTATAATGCCATAAAAAATACACCAACATAATTTACTTTAAAAAGTCTAAAAATAGTGCTCATCAAACTCTGAAATGTTTATGGTAGATTTACGACATCAAAAGGCATGACCATAAACTCATAATGGATTTCATGAGATCTTAAAACTATTTTAAGGATATCCTCATATTTAATCTAAATTTGATGGTATCAAAAATGAAGACCTAGCTTTGTAAAATAAACATGTAATTTATCTATCAAATCATCAATTTGTAGAATAAGGAAATTATTTTTTATAGTGTACTTTTTGAGTTATCTATAGTTTGGGCACATCCTTCAAGGTTCATCTTTCTCATGCACCATGACCATCATGGACAAATATTCACTTTCACTATGTCTAATAAAACCCACCTCTAGCATCTCATGTACCATATTTTAAATTTCACTCTTATGGTCATATGGATACATGTATGATATGATGTTTAGTGTTTGACTCCATAGAGATAGGTGAATGGAATGATGATGTTATCTACTTGGTGGTATTATTTTAGCATGGTACCAATTATAGCTGGGTGGTCATCAATAATCATATGTAGATCAGGATGTGTAGATGCTTTTGTTGGTTGAACTTCTATGGAAAATAGTTCTACTATAAATATTTTAACCCCTTGTTTGAGAAGCTTCATCATCTGATGCGAACTAATAAATTGTGTATTTTTACCTATAATCCATGTATTTCAAATGTCCTACCTATAAAATGAAAGTGTATGAATTGTTCTTGGAAATTCATATTTACTGTGTAAAAGGTTATGAGCCATTAGACTCCAAAAAAAAAGACTATCACACCCATGGGAATATCAGACCTTGGAAAATTTAGCCTATAGTCTCCCATAGAAAGCTTAATACTATGGTGTTTCTAAGAATAATTGATTGTCACCATCTTTAATCATGACCTAAAATTTTGGTGTTGGATAAATGAAATATTTTAAAGTTATATCCAAATTATTATTGATGAAGTTATGTATACTCCCTAATTCAATCAACATTGTCACCTTTTGTTTCTTGATGAATCCCACAACCTTAAGGGTTTAAGGAGTCATAATACCTAAAAGTGCATGACAAGAGATAATAGTGTGGGAATATTCATATTCATCCTCTATATCTTCCTCGACCTCACCTAAGACTACATTAACTTCATCATCTTCATTGGCTCCTTCAATGTAAGAAAACTTCTTCTTATCAAATTTATGTTTTTTGCTCCACTTTCTATCATAATTAAAACATAACCATTTTACATGCTTTTATTCAATTTACTTAAGGATAATCTTGTAAGATAAAGAAATGATCATGCTAGGAATTGAATTCATGGCTATTAGTCAAATACCTTCATTGACTAGATCTATTTATTCTATCTTGCACTCTAATGATATGGATTCAAATACTGAACTTGGATTAAACATGTGAACATCAAGTTGGATGTTGTCATTAAGCCCACCAAAGAATAGGTCATTCATGTTGTCCTCATTGATTTCATCCATGAATAAGGATAGATAATATAATTCTTGGATATGATCCTTGGAATGCCCCATTTATCATAACTTTTATAACTAATTAAAGTAGTTTTCTTAAATGTTTTTGTGATAGTACATTTGTAGTTCATCAGTAAATGCCAACCAACTAATAATAAATACATTATTTTTCTTTTGAGTACACAAACACCTATACCAAATGAGTTATTGAGGTTCTATATATAGAGATGCAATGACCACCTTTTATGTGCATGGGGTTTGATGTAATATGAAATAAATTTTCCATTTAATTGATCCAACTAAGTGGATATTTACCACAAAAACTGTGCACTTCCATTTTTGGCATCATGTTTTTAAAAATGGTTTTTGATTTTTGATTGTTTTGGTTGGATGAAGCAAAATGTAGTAGTGGAGAATTATTTGGCTATAGAAGACCAACCAAAATATTAGTAAATGTACCATTAACAGATATTAATTGAGACTTCACATCATCCATTTCCCTTTTTACCAGATTGATGTTCCATTTTATCATATCAAGATCATATTTTTTCACCATCCTTTAAAAATCTAATTAAAGTTATTTAACAATCCTAGAAACCCCAAGATTTGAAATTTGGAATCCATAGCATATTTTTGAGGTGTTTTTTCTTGAGTGTCTTGCCCTTTCCCATGGTTGTGAGTGTTTTTACCAATCATGCATGAACACTAGGGTTTTGGGTTTTGGACCCAAAAAGAGTAACAAATAATTACACCATTTTGATAATCTCAAGGAGACAAATCCAATGACTATTAATTTGCACAAGGGTACACACAAAACTCCAAACTTATTTTTTCCCTAAACAAAACCTTTAACAATAATATGGTGACTAAAAATATAAATTCTTTCCAAATCATTAGTTATGTTTTTTTTATCCTTCATTTCTTAGGATAACAACTACACTATATACAAAAAACTTAAAATGAATAAACTTTCCCAAATCAAATATTTAATACCACTTTTAATGATATTACTTAGATAATTCACACCAATGGAATAATATATCATATAAATATGAGAAGAATGAGAGAATCCACAACAATAATGGACAAAAAAATAGAATACTCAATAAATATGATTGAGCCACTTTGAGGGGGAAACCTTCACAATAATGCAATAAGAACAAAATTCACAATATGATAATCAATGACTAACCACTACCTAATATATATACTCTCCTTATTCCTTGGTTATTCAATAAGTTTACCCTACTAATAATATAATAACATAGAGAAATGTGACAAGATAATATTAAAGGTTATGTAAGCCACAAGTCAACCACACATATCCCTAGACATGTTATAGGTTAAGGGTGTAGCAATGACCCATTTTCTTACATAGCTATTAAATATTATACATATTAAATGGAAACAACATGAAATGATTAAAATCATAGATTGAATTTGTAGACACTCTAATTTTATCACTTTTATGTCAAATTACATAATAGAATAACTTCTTGTGATTTCACATGGTCTGGTCTAGAGTCATCTATTCATATAATATACATATTTGAACTCACTTTGGAGCATCTTGAAGTTCAAAAAACTCAACATATTATATCTATTCAATTATCAAGTGCTTTGTTTAATTACTAAGTTCTCTATTCAATTGCCAAATTATCTATTCAAGTTCCCTCTTCTCTAATCGATTCAAATATTTTCCATTTTCTATTGAATCACATTCTCTTTCTCAATTTCAGTCTAATAATCAATTCTTCACATTATATTAATTAAATTGGTCTTTGAGATATTTAATTATTTACTCTTCCAATTACTAGTTTTCCTCTTGTCCCCCTCCAAGGAACACCTTCATGCAATAAAAAAAGTGAGATCCTAAGAATATACCCATGTGAACACACTAATCATTCAAAGAATCAGTAATAAAATGGGATTATTTTCTACCCCTCATCTTGGAAACAAGATGAAGGGCCAACCTTTGAGATCTATGTGCTTTCTTGGAGAGGATGTTGTTAGGATTGTGGAGCTAAAAGCTTCACTGATGCAAACAGGAGAGGAGGTTGCTGAAGATTGCAAAGAAGTTGGGGTCGGTTTGATCAGCTGACGTCGGCAGGATAGCAAAGGGAAGCAACCGACGTCGGTCATATATCGGCCGACGTCGGTCACCTCCAGGCAGACAGGGACCGACGTCGGTCGCCTGTGTGGTTTGACTGCGAGCTATTTACGGGCAGTTAGCTAACGAACCAAGTGTTTGCATGAAGAGATCTATTTTTAGACTGAGAGCTGCGGATCTAATTATTGTAATTAGATGTCTAATTATTGTTTGGAATCTATATAATAGACTCATGGTTGTATTGGAAAAGTGTGCTAGGGAGTAAGAGAGCATAATTATAAGCTCCTTCTGTGTGTGAGGTAGAGCAATGGTGCGTTCCTCCTAGTGCCACAGTACCAGGGGTGTTGGTGCTGGATTGGAGAGCCAGTTGGGTTCTTCAGGAGTGTAGGATCTTGGTCATAGTTGCATGGCCTATATAGGAGATCTACATGGTAAGTAAGATCATTGATCTGCAGGTGTATGTGTATGCAAGGTCGAGGTTCACAGGTGAGCAGAACCATTGTTTGATTTGTAGGTGTGCAAGGTCATACAGACAGCAACACAACAGGGAGCAGTATCAGGCAGGATCTACTTGGAGTACAGGTGTGTACTCGGATAGAGCAAGAGGAAGGCAAGGGAGTTCCTTCCATAAGTATGGTCTGTTGAAGTGCAGGGTATTGCAGGTTCATGGGAGATCTACTTGAAGTACCTTGAGTACTTGTGGAGCACGTGGAGTGCTTGTGGAGTGCGTGGAGCACTTGTGTTATGCGTGGAGCATGGGAGGTGAACACCAACTCTGTATTTGAGTTGGGTGTTGTGACCTGTGAGAGGGAGAGCTTTGGGGAGAAGATTTACTGTTCACTTGAGGTGTGGGAAACCTCTGTAAGGTGGTGGAGAAGAAGTGGCATCTTCTTTATTGTATTCTTTTCTGTATAAAGTGTTAATACAAGTTGTGTATTGTCTCTCATATGCTGTGTTATTCTGAATTCTAGTTACTTGGTGAATCTGGTTTATTTCCGCATATTAAGTTGCTTGAAGTTTTGGTAATCAATTGTATGTTTCCGGTTTCGCATCCTGACAAGTGGGATCAGAGCATGTTTGTTGTTCTAGATTCCTGACAGATGTTCCACCCTTCATCTTGGAAATAAGATAAAGGGCCCACATTCATTCATATTTGATATTTAAAAGGGGCATCCTCCACCCTTCATCTTGGAAATAATATGAATGCCTTATATTCATCCATCATTGATACTTGTAACTATCATTATGCACCCTTAATCTTGATTGAGATTAATGGCTCACATCATTGATCCATGTGCTTGATCCATTTTCACTCTTGAAGACTCTTTTATAACCATTCATCTTGATTTTAAGATGAAGGGTCTTCTTCGATATGTATTTATATAAATAAATCTACTTGTAATGTAATTCAACATGCTCAATTTAGACAACAAAGTGTTGTCAAATAATCAAGTCTCTTTGTGCATCAATCTTCTAATTTTTGATCAAATCAGCATGGTTCATAGCTTTAATGGAGGTGTCTAACTATTAAGACACTTCATCCTAACCATCTATTTGTAGTTTGTTTATTTAATAAAAGGCTATAGACACGTATGCTTTGTATGTCATCCCTCAAGATCATTATAATAGCAAAATATAATAGTGTAATAGTAGTTATTAATCCCACATTCATGAGGAGTACTAGTTATTTAGTGATAGATTACATTAAATAGAAGCTTAGTCTAGTATGAAGGCATCCACGAATTGTATTGAATTGAGCTTGCTCAAGGGAGGTTTCCCCCTCAAAGAGGCCAATGATTCTGTAATTCTACTATTGTAATTTAGTTTTATTTATTTCATTTAATATATTTCTAATTTTTTGTAGTTTATTTTGTGTACTTACAATTATATGCTAATTTATTCAGGAAGGATCCTCACATCTGGTATTAGAGTGCTTTTCAGAGAGAATTTTTTTCTATCTACTACCCATAGTATTTTCTCACCTTACCATAATTGAACCATGGTGATCAAAAAGTGGTAATAGATCCATTCCCATCCCTTTCATGTGACAATCTAGATTTGAAATTTCATTTTGGCAATAGGTCATCATCAAAGATCATGATATTTTGCTTTATCACATTTTTGTTTTATTTTGCTTCAAATTTTATCATCTAATTTAGATCAAGGTAAAATCTATCCACATAACTATGGGAAGTGCTTGGGTGAAATCCCTAAAACTCATTGTGAGGAGTACCATAGGAACCCAAAATTAGTTGGTGTATTGAGAGGAGCTACCAGTAAAATGAGCAATTACCCCTTCTCGATTGAGTAGTTCCCACCCATGAGGAAAACTAAGAGCTATCACCTAGAGGTAAATCCATGGCCAAATTTTTTTTTTGGATAGTGGTACTCACTTAGATGGAATTGGTGGCCACAGATATTTCCAAAAAAAAACCTTAGGTAGTTGCTCAAACTTGGGGGTCCAATTTTACCAAACAGAGCAGAAAATAGTGTGGTGTAGAAGTGATCGGCAAGGAGTGAGCCAACTAGATGAATTACATAAAATTTTATTATGATATCCAAGATGCCCTCTAGAATATTTAAAATCTTCAATTAGATAAATTAGTATGCCAAGGCCTGCTTAAATATTTTTTATTCAAAGTGAAGTGATAGGCACAACAAATTTGCAAAAAGCTAGAGGAAGGCTACACTACAAATGATGAGCATGTAAAAAAATTCCCCCATAAGCACCCATGTTTAAATATATAAGCATACCAACCCCATATTTCTACAACATATCATCCTTGAAACTAGAAACGTTAGTAGAGCAGTGGAAAACTAGAAACTTCAGCAAAAAACTAGTTGAAAATTTATGTTTTTTATAATATCTCCTCGTCTGTAGCCTTATGGCTTCTCAAAATTTACCAGGACACCTAAAATTCAATTCTCCACATTTTTTCCTTGAGGTCCCATATTTTGATTCTACCCCATATTTCCATAAATCTCATTTTTCCCTTTTTTTAGGTTTTCTCATAACTTCATTTTTTTTCCATTTCCCTTAAAAGTTTACAAATTATTCATCTCCCTTTTCTTATTTTTAATCCCTCTTTTCTAAATTTTCCATTTTTTTCCATTTTCCCTTCCAAAATTTCCCTCATCTTTGTCAATCATACTCCTACTATGCAAAAAAAAAGTAAAAGCACCTTTACCCCTCTTGATTTCATCCAAATAATTAAATTCCCTTACTAAACATGTCGTAACTTTTATTTTCCCACCCAATGAAAAAAAAATCATAGGTTATGGTAGTCACACGTACAAGCACCAAGATCATGGAGGAAAAAATTGTAGCTTTGATGGCCTGAGTCACTGACTTAGCTGATATGGTGCATGGAGTGAATGACACCCATACCTTTTTTCTCAACAAATTATAAAAGGAGTCTTCTTCTAAGAATACTTTTTCATATACACACACACCATGTGGGCCTAAACTAGACTTTCCCAATTTTAATGGTACAGACTCGACAGGTTGGATCTATCGTGTCGAGCAATAATTCAACCTTCATAATACTTATAACATCAACAAAGTCCCAATTACTTTCTTCCACTTGGAACTAGAGGCACTTCAATGGTACCATTGGTATCTGAAATCCAATATTGAACATGATTCGACAGCTTTTTCATTCCTTCTTTTAGATAGGTTTGGCCCTTAGCATTAAAGGATTTTATAGGAGCCCTCACCAAACTTCATTAGATGGGCACCATTCATGATTATCAAATTGAATTTGAGAAGTTGGCTAATCACACTGAAGGGTTATCAGATGACTTCTTCAAGATTTGATTTATTAGTGGCCTCAAAGAGCCCATGCACTCTGAGGACAAGATGTTCCAACCTCAAACCATGATGGTAGCCTTGGTCTCACCAAGATTGCTAAAGAAAAAATCACTTCCCAATGTCACACTTCTAATTAGGTACCCTCCAATCCTTCTTTCCAATAGCCCCACACAAGGACAACCCACATCAAACATCTCATAGGAGATGAAATGTGTACACATCATGAAAAAGGTTTTTATTATAATTGTGATGATAAATGGGTTCTTAGAAATAAATGCATAGAGTAAAAATTATATCTACTAGATGTTGATTCTCCACCAGATATAAAATATTATGTGGATGCCACTAAGGATATTGCACTGATAGCTAATGATTCTGAGCACTCAAATTCTCCTCCTAAGATCTCCATGCATACTTTGGTATAAGTCACCACTCCTCAAATAATGTGTGTCAAAGGGTTTTTCTAAATAACCACTCACCATTCTCATCGATTATGGCAGCACTCATAACTTCATTGACCCTTAGTTGTCTAAACAAGCAAACTATTTAATCCACCCTTGTTCCAGCTTTTAAGTAATGATTGCCAATGGGGAAACCCTACCCTGTAAAGGCAAGTGCCACAATGTTCACATTTCTATAGGTGACTATAATCTTAGGTCTGATATGTTTGATTTGTCCTTAGACAGATGTGATGTTATATTGGGTGCCCAATGATTACACACTCTTGGTCCCATTCTTTAGGATTTTTTTAAATAATGGATGTAGTTCACTAACAATGGTCATCAATATACTCTACAAGGCCTTCTTCCTGGCTCTATTAGTGTTATCAACTCTCATCCCATGGAGAAACTTATTAAATATGGATCTCATGGCATCATTTCCCACTTATTCTCTTTGCACACTACTCCATTTCATTACAACCAACCTTCATATTTCCAAGACATTTTGGTCAAGCATGTAGATATCTTTATGGAACCAACATGTTTACCACCTCAATGCCCTAAAGGACATCGTATTCAACTTCTCCTTGGTAGTACACCCCAAACATTTATCCCTATCACTACCCATTTCATCACAAGGCCAAGATTGAAAATATTGTTCATGAACTTCTCCAAGCAGGCATCATTTAACCCAGGACCAATCCCTATTCTTCATTGGTCTTGCTCCTTCATAAGAAATATGGTTCCTAGTGACTCTAGATTGACTATCAGTACTTGAACAACCTAACAATCAAAGACAAATTCCCCATTCCAGTCATCGATGAGCTTTTTGATGAACTACATGGTACGTGATTTTTCTACAAATTAGACCTCCACTCTGGCTATAATCAAATTCATGTTCATGATGCAAACATTTCCAAAATATCATTTTTCACACATGATGGTCATTATGAGTTCTTGGTCATGCCATTTGGGCTTACCAGTTCCCCCTCCACATTCCAAATCTTAATGAACCAAGTATTTTGACCATTCTTATGGAAGTTTATCTTGGTCTTCTTTGATGACATATTCATCTATAGCCACACATGGGAGGATCATATCTACCACTTAGATAAAACTTTGGGCATTCTAGGTGTGAACCACTTATGTGATAAGCATTCCAAATGTTATTTTGGGAAATCATATTTTAAGTAATTGGGACATATTATTTCTTATGATGGTGTTCGTGTTGACCCCACCAAAATTGAAGCTGTCAACCTGGCTAACACCTTCTACACTCAAAAGTCTACAGGGATTTTTTCATCTCACAGAGTACTACAAGAAATTTGTCAAGGATTATGGAAAAATTATAGAACCACTAACATCTATGCTCAATAAAGACTCCTTTATATGGTCACCTACATCTACTACAGCATTTAATAACCTTAAACAAGCTATGTGCACCACCCCCATCTTGGCCATGCTTAATTTCTCATAGCCATTCATTATTGAGTGTGATGCATGTGGCACAAGTCTTGGTGTAATAATCATGAAACAAGTTTGTCCCATTGACTTCACTAAGAAGGCACTTACCAGGCATAATTTGGCATGCTTCACATATGATAAGGAGATGATTACTATTCTCCATGCAATCAACAAATGGCATCCATACTTAATTGGTTGACATTTTTATATCAAAATAGACCATCAGAGTCTCAAATATTTTTTATAATAATGGGTATCCTCCCTAATTCAAAAAAATGGGTATCTAAACTCATGGGATATGAATATGAGATTAGTTATAAAAAATTAAGGAAAATGTGGTGGTTGATGCTCTGTCTCACCAGTTTGAAGACCCAGTGCACCTATGGGTTATCTCTATTCCCATTTCCACATAGCTTCATGATATTAAAAAAGAATGGCATAATGACATCCCAACCCACCAACTCATTCTTTAATTATCTATGGATTCATTTGCTAAACCTCCTTATACTTGGGATGGGCATATAGTATAATATAAAGGTCACCTTTTTTTGGCATTTGGATCCAAGTTCAAACATGACATTTTATAAGAGCTACATGATTCCCCTTCAGCTAGACACTTATGTTTTTTAAAAACATATGAGCGGGTTTGTCATAATTTCTTTTCAGTTGGAATTAAGCAAGATATCGTAACATTTACTGATGAATGTGATATTTACCAACATAATAAAGGTGAGATAGTTACTCTAGTTGGTCTACTCTAACCACGTATAATTCCAACACATATTTGGATAGACATTTCCTTAGATTTTATTGATGGTCTCTCAAAATTTGGAGGTAAATTAGTGATTCTTGTTGTAGTTGATCACCTTTCCAAATATGCTCATTTCTATGCTCTAGCCCATCCCTACACTACTTTCACTGTTGCTTAGCTATTTATTGATCAAATATTTAGAATCCATGGTGTTCCTACCTCTATTCTCTTAGATCAAGATCCTACCTTCATAAGCCATTTTTGGCAAAAACTCTTAAAACATCTGGGTACACAATTGAAAATGAGCTCGAGATATCATCCACAGACTGATGGCCAGATCGAGATTGTTAATAAGTGTTTAAAAACCTATTTTCATTATTTTTTCATCGAGCAATAACATCAGTGGATAAAATGGTTACCTCTTATAGAATGGTGTTATAACACCTCCTACCACATAGCTACCAAACTCACCCCATATGAGGTTGTTTATGGTCAAAAGTTGCCTTCTCTTATTTCATATTTACCAAGAATCTCCACCATCCAAGCTATTAATTCTACCCTCTGTACATGTGACAATATCCTTATCCTCCTTAAGGATAATCTTCACATGGCATAAAATTGTATGAAGCAACAAGCAGCCCAACACTACTCTGAGCAATCTTTTCAAACTAGAGATATGGTTTTTCTCTATCTGCAACCTTACAAGCAATCATCTTTGAATCTTAAAGGTCATCAAAAATTATCTCCGAAATTTTATGGGCCTTTTAAAATTCTCAAACAAATCAACCCTATTTCTTATAAGTTGGAACTACCACATTCATCACATGTTCACCCTATTTTTCATGTCTCTTGCTTAAAGGCAATACATAGACATAATGTCCACACTCAGATAGTGCTTCCCAAACTTGATGTAGAATGGTCTCTCATTTTACAACTTGAGTCTATCATCAGAAAGTGCTCTCACTCCCTCTGTAATTGGGTCATCACTGAAGTTCTCATCTAGTGGCAAGGGATGCAACCAGAAGATACGACTTGGGAAGCTCTTCTCTTCTTTCAATAATAGTTTCCTCACTTCAAGCTTTGAGGTCAAAGCTTTTAATGGGTAGGGAATGTTAGGACCCTTCATCTTAACCATCTATTTGTAATTTATTTGTTTAATAAAATTCTATGGATGCATATGCTTTGTAAGTCATCCCTCAAGCTCATTATAATAGTAGAGTGTAATAGCGTAAAAGTAGTTATTAATCCCACATTCATGAGGAGTAGTAGTTATTTAGTGATATATTACATTAAAAAGGATCTTAGTCTAGTATGAAGGAATCTATGAATTATATTGAGTTGAGCTTGCTCAAGGGAGGTTTCCCCCTCAAAGAGACCCATGATTCTACAATTCTGTTATTGCAATTCAGTTCTATTTTTTTAATTTAATATATTGCTAATTTTTCATATTTAATTTCATGTATTTGAAATTATATGCTAATTTGTTCAGGAAGGATCCTCACACTAACTACAATTGGAATTAATAAATACCATCATAATCTACATATGAGCTGTATCCCAAAAAAGATAAGCTACAAAGAAGGTTTGCATTACATTTTTTTGAATATCTAAACCATTGTAGTCTTTTTGTATTTTGTTGATCTCACAAGGTCCTAGGTGTGTATTTTCATATTTGTTATCACTTTATTTTGTGATCTTAACAAATTTGTGAAAATATAGAGGATTCACATTTTATTGACACATATGGCACACCTAGTGGGACCACATACCCCATACCTTTCATTTGAGCCTATATACTAATCTTACTTTGGAAAAATCTTGATATTCTAGCTCTTTTATTTTTATTTTTATGTATTTTGTATGTATCTATATATCGATGAATTCATCCCCAAAAATGACAAAATCATCTCTAGTATTTTTCTAATTGACAAAATTGTCTTTGAAAAGAATGAAATCATTCTCTAGTCTTTTATAGTCTATTTTGTTATATTTCACACAAGTCTACTTATTAGTGAAATTGTTCAATATTTATACAAAATTGTTTCACATTTAGAAAGTCTTCACTTATCGATGCAACTATTTTAGGTTCAGTATTATGTTCATTAGCAAATGTAGTTTATTTTAAATGAAATTATCACTATGTTTAGTGAATTTTTCATGATTTTCGTGAAATTGTGGTCCTAATTAGTGAAATTTTCCTTATAATCAGTGAAATCATCTCTATCTAGTTTTCTATCTATTTATGCAGGTTCTTAAAAATAAATAAAAGGTCCTGCATATCAATAAAATTATCTTTATGTGAAAACCTGAGTTATAAAATCACTGAAATCAAGCTCCTTAAAGTGTTTAAAACCATTGATTGAAAATTTAACCACTTGTATTATAGGTTTAGCATAATTTTAGTTTGATTTTACAACTAACCAAAGGCAATTTTCATTCACATTTCCAAATTAGTGCTTAAGAAAGAATAAAATACAATTTTTTTATGCTTTTAAGACCATTTTACCTTGCATTATTTACTTATATAATTGTGTTATTTATCATTTTTACTTGGTTGTCTTTTTGTCTCCCAAAAGCTTACTTGATGTATACTCTTCTCTTGCATATTTGTGGGGTCCTGATAATCATAAATCAAGTATGTCTTTCCTTTTTTTACTTTTTTAGATTACTAAGCTATTTATGCTTATAAATGAACCATAGGTGCTCTTAGTGTTTAAATAACACTTCTCATTTTATAATTTATAAAATTTAAGACATGCATTATAGGTATCGACAATCTAGTTGTCTATGGTGAAATAGTAGCAGAGCAAGATAAACCGTTCCACAATATTTATATAATTTGGTGGTTGGGAGCCACCTTGGTCTGTTCTTTATGAATTTATAAGAATCTATGTTAATACTTAGTGAATTACGCTCCAGATTTAAGCTATAGACTAATCTAAGTGGATATTTATAATGAAGCTAAAAACTAAAGTGATCTTGGAGTAAAAAGGTGCAAAGAGAAGGGTAAGGCAAAAAAGAAAAGAGTGATTACCAATTTTAGCATTAAACATTATGACAAAGCATCAATTTCAATTGAGTATGCACTCAAACTAATCTATAATGTAAAATAACATAAGCTCAAATTCCACTATATACCAAGCCATTTTCAAAAGATAGTGTGAAGAATTCACAAGTAAGAACCAGTTCTTTAAAGATTTACTACTATTGTCAAATAACGCATACACATCTAAAAAAAGAGTAAAATGAAAATGAAGGAGAAGCAAAGATGTTTCAACTAATCTAGAATGTTGCACAAATTAGAAACCTTGTGATTACAAGGATACAACTTAAAATTCCAAGACACCATTCAAATTTAAGACCTTAACTAGCAATTGAAAGAAAAGCTAAAATGACAGTTAACACATCAAACATAGACAATCATTGAAAAATTCTTTTGATTATATTAATTGCTTCAAATTGTACAAAGTTTCTCAAAAAAAATTCTTTTTCAAAATTGGTAATATATGCCTTTATATAAATATCAGGGAGTATACCGATCAGTTACAAAGTACAAGTGTACAAAGATAAGGACAACTATACTTACAAATTCTAAAATACACATGCTTTTCACAATCATACTGACCTAGAGGCAAATCCACTAACAAACTAGTATATGAATTTACAATGGAATATTTTATTTCAAAAAGTTATAAAACCCTATAAAATAGAATATTTCTTGATTCATTGATGGGCCCTCTACTTATTGTTATTAGAGGATGCTCATGGTTTTAGCATGTTGCTCATCAACTAGCTCTAGGTCCACTACAAGATTTAGGAGATGCTCCCCCTCTTGATCTTCAAGTCATCAAACTCCATGTGGTTTCCATCCATGGCTTCTTTAATACTCCTAGCTTCATTTATTCTTTCTCTAGCATTGAATATCATGTCTAGGATTTTATTTTATTTTTCCCTAAATTTGCCTTGGCTCTTCCCTTTGATTTCTTAGGTTACCAATGTAGCCCTATGTTTGAATTCCTCATCACTTATGATCCCAATGGTAGTGGGTTATATAGATCTATAAGCATAATTCTAAGAAGCTATTCAATCTTTGCAATTAGCTCCTTATCATCATTTAGGATCTTTTCCATGTTATTATGCCAAGCACTCAAATGTTGGACCTTGTCCACCTTATATCCCAGGATTACACTTAAGTATCCCAAACTAATGGTCTTGAATTTTGGGATCTATTTCTTTTCTTGGATGTTGAGAAGTTGGGATATTTTATCCT
Organism: Torreya grandis; assembly: GCA_037957365.1. Taxonomy (NCBI): domain Eukaryota; kingdom Viridiplantae; phylum Streptophyta; class Pinopsida; order Cupressales; family Taxaceae; genus Torreya; species Torreya grandis. Next base: position 3,877,819 of record JARHVA010000109.1, read on the forward strand.
TTAAGGCCTGCCACTAGGTGACTAAACTCCTGGATAGTACACATTGCCCTTCTAATGCACTTTGCCTTATTTTTATTGACTTGAGTACTTAAAATATGTCATAAAATGACTCATCAAGCATCTTTTTCATCACCTTAGGCACTGATAAAATTTCCTATGTCTACAAGTTTTCTAGTTCTTTTTGCAAATTCAGGATCCTCTGCTTCAAGCCTTAGAATCTAGCTTTAGCCTATGTAGACTAGGCTTTAATTAGAATTTCCACATCCTCTTCATGAATGGTTACTTTGCCAAGCTATTGGCCTCCTACAGGGGTTAAACCTACAAAGGGTTCCACCTTCTAAAAGGTGAATTCCTTTATTCCAACCATTGTTAGCTTGGTTGTTATTCACTCTAACCTAGTTATTTTAGGGTTGAAATGGATGATAGTAATTGGCTCCTTAAATTTAGGAGGTTATAAGACCTCCACACCTGAGCTAATAAATGCTCCTAGAGCATCCATCTTCTTACCTTCTAGTCCCTAAATACCACAATTCTCATTTCTTCCTGCTCTTTCACTATAGCCCTTATCCATGGCTTCATGTCATCTTGAGTCTCAATGTCAGCAACTCTTATCATAGCCCATGAATGGAAAAGAGAGGGGACCTTTTGTAGTTTCCCATAAATGAATCAATCAGGAATGACTAGTCCATGAATGGGGAATTCATCATTAAACAAATGTGCCTCACTTATGGGGTGAGGGATGATCAACATTGGTCTTTTCCTTGGTCCCACAGGTACCAATGCTAACTCTACTTTCCTCTTCTTTGTGGATGCCATAAGGACAAGTTCTTTTCCATTATCTTCCTTGGGATCCACCTCCCTGTATAAATCATAGGCCTCTAAAAGATCCTTGAGGGAAACTTTAAGTGTCTTTTTTGGTTCCAAGGCAATCATGTCCAAATTTTGCACTAGAGAAGGTGGCCTTTCTGGGAGTGTTGAAGATGAGGGTCCCTCTATATGCCTCTCTTCTAATTTTACCTCTCTCACTTTCTCCTTGCCCCTACCTTCTTCATCTTAGCCTTGCACGTCTTGCCTTTACTTAGGATGATCTTTTGGTTATGTTTATGTTGCCTAGGGTGTCCTAGATGGACCTGGAAACAAATGATATTGTAAAGGATGCATTTTCCATCTTTCCCTAGATGGATTGTCATCTATGATTAACCTATGTTCTAGCTTTATCTTGTGACCTTGAATCCTAGTCAACACTTATTCATAATTATTAGCTTTGATGTACATGGTGTCATGAACACCAAGTTGATGTACATACTCAAGATTTGGCAGATTCTTTCCCGTCAAGTGGATAGTCATTATACCCTTAGGATCCCACATATTAAGTTCATCTAGTTAAAAACCAAATGAATCCTAGTATCTGGCCATGGTCTGATCTTATTTCCAGCCATGTAGTATGGTCTTCCCAATGATAAGGGGAAAGGGGTGGAGAAGACCTTTCTTCTTTTATTTACAAGTTATATCAATGCCATGAAAGAATTATGAAGTAATTTATTGCTCAGTCAGCTTGTTAAGAACATAAACTAGAAAACTGCAAGGCTGGGACATGATCCCCTCAATCCTAATAACTATGTAGTCAATGTAATACCATATGTCACCCTTAATTCAATATTATTCTTGATTAGGGGGTGGACCCTAGGAATATAAACACCTATGATGACCTCAACTATGGCTAGATACACAAAGTCACAAATGAACTTTATGTGGTTCTTGTATTTGAAAATATGCAATTTGGAGTAATGGTGTGAAATAGTGGCTTTATTATCCATGGACCAATTCCTAGTCTTTAGGAAATTAATAGAGGCTAAGAAGGCATCCGTAGGTATGACATCATGTATAATACCTTATATTTCTTCCTTTTTATGGAATTTAATTGCTTGATGAGGAAGACACTGAATAAATCTCCAACTAGAGGGGTGAGTTTCTCTTCCACTATGAAGTACACGTATGGGACCCAAATTTTATACACATAGGTGGTTGAAGGGGAACCAAAGGCTTGGTTCAATATGGTCCTTATTACCCTAATTCCCTCCATGAATTGGATGATGTGGATCTTTCCTTTGATGTCTCTAAAGACATGGGGTCCTTGGTGTAACCAAGGTCTTAGGACAAACTCTAGGTCATGCTTGGAGGTCCACTCCTTAATTTTGGATAAATCTACATAAGGAGTGGGAATATTTTAATACCCCTCAAATTATATGGGAGAAACATATGCTACCATTTTCAATTTTCCTTCCCTAATTATCCACTCATTATCAATTTTTTAATCAACAAAAATAGGGGTAAGGACATCGATGTAATGTAGTACCTCAAATTTTGTTACAGCATGGTGGAGGCCTACCATCTGAACAAAAACTAAGTCATAATATTTTTGGCTCACTATAGTAATCCTTTGTTATTATTTTTGATTGGTTTCAATTCTTTGATAATGAAAAATATCTTAGACCAATTCCTCATGTTTGGAGAATTCAAGGTTATAGTATCTAATTCAATATCCTTGAAGATCTAGCCTTCATTATCCATTGATAAATATAGCTTGGTCTCCTCCTTTATTTATTGTCTATGAGTTTCTATTGATAAATAAATATATCTAAAATCCCTCTTGTACTCAAAAACACAATTCAACTCCCTTTTGATCGAATAGTGACCAAATGAATATAATTGAGTTACTTTATGCAAGGTTTAGTGTTTTTTGAAGCTTCAATGGTAGGAAATATATAGAGTCTCATTTATACATGCCTCATATTTTATTTTGACCTTTTATTTTAAACTTTTACATATTTGAGCCCATAAGGTCTTATATTTTGTCTTTTTGTGCTTGCATGGTACCCATGTGGCACTGGTCTGGATCCCTCACATCATTTTTCATAAATGCCTTTTGACCACTATTTTTGAAATTTAGGAAAAAACCTTTTATTTCTCTCCATTTGATTAAAATCCAAGATTAGCATGAGGCTTTGATCATAATCTGGGCCCTTGTCCATGATCAATTCCCTTTGTTACAAACCCCTATGGTAGTGACACTTGACATCTTTGTGCACTTCTCATGCTTCAAATCCTAAGTCAATTGATTACCAAATAAGCATTAGCCACATGGAAAGATCATGGTCATTTAAAAAGTCTTTGGGTAACTTCACATTATTGGATCTAAATCCTACAACAAAGTGTGAACCATTGGATCATCTTATCAACTCTGCCTTGAATGCACTTATTCCACATGTCGAGTTTATAGGCTCTTAAGACCTCGTTGAAAAGTCTTTGGGCACCTTCACATCCAGTGATAAGTTACATGATATTGATATGTAGAGATGCCTAAACATTAATTTAGTATTTTATTAAGATCATGACTTAGGCTTCATTCCCTTAGGCTAAAGTTTTTATCACTTCTTAAGTAGAAAATAAACCTTCGGCTAACGGGTTTATGCCTACATTTTCTAATTTATATGCAAGGGAGCCATGGCTTAAATACTCTAGGCTAATGTTTATGTTTTGTTTAATAAACACAATGTAAACATTGGTCTATAATATTTATGCCAATGATTATAAAATATGCTTAAAAGGATCAACATGACACAAAGGTCCCAAAACACATAGGATTTTATTATATTGACAAAAAACATTAAAATTTTTAGCTAGATGAATTCGGTCTATATTTTACGTTATAAGGACTCTTTTTTCAAAATAAGACTTGTATAAGTCTATAATTTAAGTTTCATGATGTTTGAATAAAATTTCATGGGGACCTTAAATCATAGACTTAGACTAGGTTTATTTTGCATATTTAGATTATAAGACAATTTCCACATTTTGTAATTTGAAGACTTCTAGGGTTTGTGTTGGGGGATCACAAGAACAACCCCTATTTTGATCCCACTTTGTTAGGATCTTGCTCCTCAAAAAGAGCATAGTATGATTACCAAATATAAGCAATTATAAATGCGTAAATAACCAGAAACACAAGTAACTAGAATTCACCAATAGCAAAGAATATGAGAGACAATACACTATCTTGTATTAACACTTTACAGAAAAGAATACAATAAAGAGCCACCACACTCTTCCACCTTATAGAGGCTTCCCACACCTCAAGTGTACAGTAATTCTTATACAACACTCTCCTACCCAAAAAAAATGGTCCCAACAACCAACTCACAAACAGAATTGGTGTTCACCTCTCCAACTAGTCAGTAATAACCCTACCAGTTCACCAAGCACTCTATAGTACTTCAAGTTGATCTCCCATGAACCTACAACCTACAATTCAACAGACCATACTCACACATGTAGATCTCCTATGAGCTTGCAACAACCTGCAACTCAATGATCTTACACATGGAAGGAACTTCCTTGCCTTCCTTATCTTGTACCAATTACAATACATGCCAATGGGTCTATAAATAAATCCCAGGCTTAAACAATAACTTAGACTCTTAATTTAGACAATTATCCTCACAGCTCAAGACTCTAACTGGCCTTTACATGAAAATGCTTCATTCACTTAACTAACTGTCCATGCAACGAACAGTTCTGGAACACACAGGCGACCGACGCCGGTCCCTGATTGTCTGGTTCTGTCGACGTTGGCTGACTCCCTACTGTCACCAGTGGCCTTCTACACTGGTCACGACCGACGTCGGTCCTACTGCCGATGCCGATGCTCTTGGATCTTAGCAACCTTCTGTTCCTTCAGTTTGCAAAGAGTTAAAGATTTTAGCTCCACAGCTCAACAATCTCCCACTTGGAGATAAATAGTTCCAACCTATACCTTTACCTATACTCCATCTAGTTTGTTCCCTTGGCTTTGTATCCCTCCTTAAGATCACTCTTGAAGACCAACCACCACAAACCTATAGTGCAAAACCTGTCATCTAAATCACCTGCCACATCCACATCTACAAACCATGTAGAAAATAACCTGAACCTGCATAGCATGTGCACCTGCGGCTAGTCCCTGTAAGAATCCACTGAATTGTCCTCCAATGGTTCTCTCTCGAATTGGCTCTAACTTGTGACAACTCCCACTACTTGGGAAAACTCAGGTTTAGTACATACCATGCACTTAACCTCATTATGTGAATCAAGAACCTGTTCTGTGAACTGTCCAACCAACGGCGTGCTAACCAGTCTCACACAATCATCCTAAAACAAAGTCAACATATGACCTACCATGTCTCTAGAACACACTCATGCCAAAGAATCTTGCTGCTTCCAGATTCTCCATGACACACACTTGAACTAGCTTTACCTTTAGTTCAGCAATACCCTGTATATGTAACCCTGCAACAAGCACATCATACAGTAATAGGATAATGTAGCTAATATTATCCAACCTGGTAAAGAGAAACACAATGATCAAACCTCCATTGCCCTGCAACTATACAAGACCATATACCCTGATCTTCCATCTCACGTATCCATTTCTGCTCTTCTTCATCCTGAACATCCATTCATCTCTTAGTGCTTACTTCCAGCTGGCCACTCTACCCAAAACAACTATTTGGTTCTTCTCCAAGGAATCACATCCTCATCCATGCCAAGCTCCCATTTTTTCCTAGATCTACCTATTCTGCTTCTTCAATAACTTCCTAGTCCTATGCCATAAGTGAGCAACAAGTAGTGTAAAGAAGGGAAATGATGAATTTAAGAACTTACTTACACCTTCAGTCCTCCATATGGGCGCTTGAGACACCTTGACAACTTGTTGTCCACCTAAAATTCGTCTCAATAACCGATGCCGGTCACATCTCATTCTGCACCCGACCGATGTCGGTTCCCTGCAACTGCCCCCTTGCCGACATCATTTTTCCCTGGCTGACACCGGTAGTTATCTACCCTGAGTCACCAACGTCAGGCTGCACATAGCCGACATCAGTCCCTGTCTGGACGTTGATGCCGGTTTTCCTACCAACATCGGCCTCTGTGTTTTTCTAGTGAGACCTAACTTTTTCCCGCGAGCTCTTTTTAGATCAAATCCTTCTCCAAAACACCCTTTCTCTGCTCAGAATTCTTTTGCATCTTGTGCTAAACTTTGTCCATCACCTTCTCCTTGAAAACCAAAGCTTTCCTATTCTTGTCACTAACATCAGATTCCTCAATAAACGTCACCTTCTTCTTCTACATATAGAAACCACGATCCATACCTTCCAAATCCGAAAGCATATCCTTTGACTCAAGAACAAGCATCTCCTTCTTATCTATGTGACCAAGCCTATCAAGCCACATCTCTGAATCTACAGCTGAAGTAGATAACCCAAAAAGAGAATCAATAATACAAGTAGATAGATAAAGCGTACCTACTTTCTTACCTCTAGCTACAACAAGTGTACCCTTGGTAACCTTCCAAGAGTCCGCTGTGAGAGTTACTGTGCAACCCTCATCACCCAAACTTCTAGCAAAAATCAAATTCCGCTCTAGAACTGGGACATGCATGACCTCCTTTAACACCCATGTGTTACCTGTCTGCATTTTCAGCTTCACTTTCCCTTTGCCAACAATCTGACAAGGTTTACCATCCCCTACACAAATTTCTCCAAAGTCTCCCTGGACATACTCATGAAAAAATTCCCTATGTGGGGATGCATGAAAAGAGGCACCAAAATCTAAAACCCAAGATTCTACTTTATCCAAAGAACATACTAGAGCATCCCGTGCAGCGTAATCTGCAACATCTACTTCTTCTTCATGTCCTTCATGCTGATCTTCACCTGATCTGCAATCTCTCTTTAAGTGCCCTTGCTTTCCACACTTCTAGCAGGTTATTCTGCCATACCTGGACTTGGATCTTCTGCCTATCTTGGACCTTGATCTCCCATGCTCTATCTTCTCTCTTTGCCTTTCTCTGCCTTCAACACTCAAAGCATTCCCTGATGACTCACCTGTGCTTTTCCTGTGTATCTCTTCATTCAAGACCACACTCACAACATCATCCACTTTTAAGACTTTTGAAGGAGACACAGTATTAGAAACTGCCATTACCAAACCTTCCCAACTTTCAGGTAATGAACACAAGATTAAGAGAGCTCTAATTTCATCATCAAATACAATATTGACTGAACTTAACTGGTTTACCAAACCATGGAAATCACTAAGATGGCTATGAAGAGATCCACCTTCCAACATTTGCAAATTAAATAAACGCTTCATAAGAAATACCTTATTAGAAGCTGAGGGTTTTTCATATAAATTTGCCAAAGATTCCATCAACTCCACTGTTGTCTTACATTGTGATAAGCTGGAAATCACAGATGATGCAAGACTCAATCTAATAGATCCCAGAGCCTTCTGATCAAGAACCTCCCATTCTTCATCTTTCATATCCGAGGGTTTGCAAACAACCCCACCCAACGATAAGTACAAATCTTTTTGATACAGATAATCCTCAATCTGCATCCTCCACAATTGGTAGTTCTTGCCATTAAACTTTTCCATCCGTAGCTTACTGTCTTATGCCATTGCTCAACTCCCACTCAAATAGAAACCCTGTGAGTAACCTGTAATCAAAACACACTAACCAGATCTAATCCAATCTGTTAGTATCCCAACCAACAGCTCTGATACCACTTTGTTGGGGGATCACAAGAACAATACCTATTCTGATCCCACTTTGTTAGGATCTTGCTCCTCAGAAAGAGCACAGTATGATTACCAAATATAAGCAATTATAAATGCAGAAATAACCAGAAACACAAGTAACTAGAATTCACCAATAGCACAGAATATGAGAGACAATACACTATCTTGTATTAACACTTTACAGAAAAGAATACACTAAAGAGCCGCCACACTCTTCCACCTTACAAAGGCTTCCCACACCTCAAGTGTATAGTAATTCTTCTACAACACTCTCCTACCCAAAAAAAATGGTCCCAACAACCAACTCACAAACAAAATTGGTGTTCACCTCTCCAACTAGTCAGTAATAACCCTGCCAGTTCACCAAGCACTCTATAGTACTTCAAGTTGATCTCCCATGAACCTACAACCTGAAATTCAACAGACCATACTCACACATGTAGATCTCCTATGAGCTTGCAACAACCTGCAACTCAATGATCTTACACATGGAAGGAACTTCCTTGCCTTCCTTATCTTGTACCAATTACAATACATGCCAATGGGTCTATAAATAAATCCCAGGCTTAAACAATAACTTAGACTCTTAATTTAGACAATTATCCTCACAGTTCAAGACTCTAACTGGCCTTTACATGCAAACACTTCATTCACTTAACTAACTGTCCGTGCAACGAACAGTTCTAGAACACAAGGTGATTGATGCCAATCCCTGATTATCTGGTTCTGTCGACGTCAGCCGACTCCCTGCCGTCGTCGGTGGCCTTCTACACTGGTCACGATCGACGTCAGTCCTGCTGCCGATGTCGGTGCTCCTGTATCTCAGCAACCTTCTGTTCCTTCAGTTTGCAAAGAGTTGAAGATTTTAGCTCCACAACTCAACAGTTTGAGCATTCTTTGAGCACATCCCTTAGCCTCTAAATCCATTTATGAGCTTTCCATCAAGGTTTTAGAGTGAATTTTGACCCTAATCATGATAATTCATTAGCTTAAATTTTATGTTCATGTGGATGTCAAATGCATCCTTGCGAGCATCAAATAATGGTCATTCAAACATCAATTTTAAGCTAGCGAAGTTTTTTTATTTGATGGGATTAAGGTTGATAGTTACATGGTCATAAGATACATCCTTATAGATTTAAAATTATGGTCATGCTAACATCAATTTTAATTTCATCAAATTATTATGACCCAGTGTGAGAATGCCACTGGGCACATCCACAGGATCTCCCAAGATCTTAGACTACATTTACTCTATGGGAAAAAAATTGGTGACAAAGCATCAGCCATAAGATCATGATCTTGAATCTCACTTGTGATTGGTTATTTTTTTCAAGTGGTCCATTTTTTTTAATCCTCAGATGTAAGGGTGTCCCATGTCAATTGTTCGGGCCTTTCATAATCTTTTGACTTTTCAACTATGTCTTACACCATCTGATCGAGTCCACATGAGCAAGTGAGAAGCATTGATCATAATCTAAGGGATTTAATGTGATTGTCTTGATGAGCTATATGCAAGATTCTATTAGTTCTCCTCGCACCATTCCATCAAAGGCTGTAATCAAGTGTGAATGGTTGGATCATCAAAAATACATGTTATTTAAATTGAAGCTCAGGTTTTCCTCACTCTATTTGATCAAATGTCATGGTAAAGGATGGGCCATTAGATCCTAAAATATTAAATGAAGTTAATTTAGGACCATAGAGATTTAAAATACATAGGCTTAAGATGTTAAGACTAAGGTCATGCTCGTATTAATAATTATGTCAAGGCCTTAAGATTAAAACCTTAGGCTAAGGTATAAGTGAGGGACCAATCTAACATAAAAAGGGGACTCAGGGAATTGAAATTAGGCTAAGGAATTAATAATAAGGTCCCATTAGTATTAATAAATACTATGGGGCCATAGGGTTAAAACCTTAGGCTAAGTTAGGAAATATTAAAAGGACCCTGTAGAATGAACAACTAGTTAGTCATACAAAGGAATCTTTAAAGGGGGAATATAACAAAGTGGACCAAGAATTTTAAGTTGAGTTTTAGCTATTTAAAAAAATATATGACTAATATTAAAACATGAGCTTTATCCTTAGGTCCAAAAATGGATTTTAAAATGGTTCCTACCAATTTGATTCTTGCCAACATTTAAATTTAAACTGAGGGCTTTCCCAAGGTTTAGGGACATGAATTTCTCAATAACAACACCATGGAACCTGTGACTAAAATCCACAAAGAATATTTATTAGCATTTTTAGTCCAAATTAAAGTAAAATAAAACCAAGTAAGCCTAATTTTAATATAGTGACTGATCTATAGACTCTACAAATGACCTTAACATGTTAAACCCCATGATTAAGCCTCACGGTTTCTCAAGGGTCTTAATTTTCAAAAAATGGGGGTATGCTGGCCCCAACATGAGTAGGATTGCATTACCTCATAAGTCCTCTATGGGTGGGTTAACCTAAGGTTTCATCTCCCAGCATCATACCAACCCCACTTATCCAATGGGGTATATTAATTAGACATATTATTCAATAAAATAGTGGTTGAGCAGTTAACTTGACAAGTTGAATAGGTCCTCAGAGCATGCACATACTAGACATCATACATTACTAATAAATTGAAAAATTAAGTGGTTGTGAAAGGGAAAAGACCCTTTCATAACAAGATAGATGGTTTTTCACCTAATTAATAGATCATTCTAAATCGCCCATGTACCACGAGGTATATCGGGACCATTTAGTTTTTCCAAATGAAAATTTAGACTAGAAACATATTTACCATGAAATTATCACTGATGTAGGGATGCAAAGGTTAATAGCTCCTAAAGATTTTATATTACATAAAACATTTTGAGAAAGGGGGGGTGTAAAAACCCTACCAATAACCTACAATAATTAATTACTTTTAAAATAATCTTAAACTTTATCCTCTAAAAAGTAAGTATATTAAAAAGATCAGTGTATTTCCCCTAAAATTATGTTAGTTTATAGTGTAATACAAGATTTCTTGAGTCCTTATTTGGTCATATATTGTCATATTATACTTACCCTAACAGTCATTACTCTATTTGTTTCTTTCATCAAATTTGTTCCATTATACCTTGTTCAAGATGCATACATTTGATACCCTTGTCTTGTGTGAAGTTTTATTTTTATGTTGTCTGTGTCTTGATCAAATTTGTGATCTTATACATCCCATATAGTTCAAAATTGTATACTTCATACCTTTATTATTGTGTGAAATCATGTTATTGTGTTGCCCACCTGAATTTAAACCACTTTTCTAATTTACAAGCTTACTCAAAGTTAAATATATTCAAGTCTTGTCAATTTTTAAAAATTTCCTCTTGTCTTTTCCAAAAAGACATATTTCTTATCCAAGTCTATTCAAAATATTTATTACAATATGCCTCATTACACTCAAAGTGGCATGGCCTATAATACTGCTTATGAGGATGATTGGATCCAAATTCAAATCGATCCTTTTTTGCTAGACCAATACAAGCAACAATTGTATAAGAATGATTATCCTTGAGATCAAGAGGGAATAAAAGTCCATCAATTATAATACAAAAAAGAGACACCTCTTTATGATGCAACTCAAACCCATTTTGAGCACCAATTATATGTTGATAGATAAATCTATCTGTTGCATTTACTAGAGATGAGAACTAAAGTCACTCATGATTTCCCTAAAGAGAATACAAATAGGGCATAAATAACACAACTTACCCCAAATATGTCATAATTATAGAGTGGAATGATGATACACATTATTCTTTACATAGTCCTAAAGAGGTTCAAACGTCAAAAAATCCAAAAACATCAAGAAAAGGGAAGGAATTACTAGAATTTGTACCCAAAATGTCACCCATTGTTATTGCTAAATTATAAAAAACTAAGAAATCAATTAATGCCCTTAGTTCATTAATACTCATTATAATTGTTAATATAATTGAACATCAAGGAAAATATCCCATATTTGATCCACTTCCTCATGTCAAAATGTCCATGGCACTTAAATAAAAGGTACTTGTAGAATGTTCACAACCTATTGTAGAAGAACTTCAAACATTTCCCGTATCAAGATCCCTGCAAGCCCATCATTGCAAAGTCATCTGATCAAATTCTTTTACAAAATGTGGGTCATTCTCAATAAGTTCCCATTAAATCACATATTGTTCCATCAAGTTTACAACTTCCCCAATCCAATGTGTCTAATACTCCTATTGTTCATCAAGTATTATCTAATATACAATAATATGTTCCAACTAGTCAAAAACATTTCCTAATAAAATTTAAATGTTTATTCCTCCACCACAATGATGTATTTCCAGTCTATCTTTTAATCATAATCCATACCAAGGTCATCCCACTCAATTCCATCCTAGATATAATATTGATAATTCTAATTGGCTAATACAAAACATTGATTCAAATCCTACCAATCCATAATACCACTCTTAGTCATATCATATTCCATCTAATTCCTAAAATACTCTCATCTCTTAGGAATTGCAAGTGAGCAAAGATACCATATTAGGATTGTAGGCTAGTAATCAAAATAGAAAGTACAAGATGGATCATTTCTATTCATATCTATTTGATTCAAATATTTTTCATATATCTTTGTCAACTCACTTTTATATTCTAAAGTTTGATAAATATAAAGGAAAAGGATATCCAAGAGAGAATCTAAGCTTGTTTTTTATTTCCTACCAAGAGGTTAGTTATGATAGCAACATCCAATTTTGTTTATTCTCATGGAGTTTAGTTAGACCAGAATTAGAGTGGTTTACACATCTTCCAAAGAATTATGTTCCAACTTTTGTTGACTTGTCAAAGAATTTTATCAAACACTTTTCATATAATATGGAACATGACTTAACTATAGTGGATTTATGTGTTATCAAGAAAAAGGGAGTTGAAAGGTTTATTTGTTATCTGCAAAGATGCCATGCATTAGCTATTAGATTTCCACATACACTACTAGACATTAAGTTGACCAATATCTTCATGAAAAATCTGAATTTTGATCTTGCACTCAATCTTAGATTATAATGTCCAAATAACTTTGATGATGTTATCATAAAGAGGGTTCAAATATAGAGATCATTGATAAATAAAGGATTGATTAAAATATATTCCTCAAATAAGCTTCAAGGTCAATATTCTAATCAAAATCCAAATCAAAATAAACATCAAACTTAGAACCAAACTTCAATGTCAAATATTAAAAAATGTGGCAAACAAGCCAAGACCTTCCAAACACAATAAAAATATAGTTGGTAATGGTGTTACAAAGGAATGACATGTTCAAATAGTTCAAGTAGCACCCGTACAAAAGACACCTCACTGATAACCACTTGCATTACAAAGGCAACCTCTTCTAAGAGGTCAATTTAATTGACATCCTTTTTAAAAATTAGGGGAACCTATTAATACTATGTTCCAAAAAATTATGGCTACAAAACTATTTGTGTATCCAAACACTAAACTTTTTGATATATCTCAACATAAACCAGAATGGTATATGGATAACAAGTATTATGAATATCATAGAATTAAAGGACATGCCATTCATAGGTGTGTACAACTTCAACATTTTATATACTATTTTTTCAATAGAGTATAAATAGATTTGAATAATGTATCATCTACTAATACTATTCAAGACATGGGAATATACAAAAATCCATTCCCATATCATAATACTGATCAAAATGAGCAAAGGGTGACTAATATTCATAATCAAAATCAGGGGAATCAAGACAACAATGTTGACTACCATGCCACTCCTTATGATTAAAATACAATGGGCCATGCCATAGAACATCCTATTACAACCATTAGCATAAATCCCCATTCTCATTCCAATAATGATCAACAAGTAATTCCCTCCATTCTAGGATCAAGTCCATCTATCCTAAGAGTTCATCCATCTCATAATTCTTATCCTTGAGTGATTATACTAGGACCTATCTATTTAGCCTTACATTTTGGCATTTTTATTCCTTCTTGAGATTTTTTTATTACAACTTGACACTCAAATATTACCATTCAAGGGCCTGATTGGAATCAACCTTCTAGTTATCATCCTATTCAAAATTAGTTTAAATCTAAGTATGTGCCTCTTATCATAAAGCAATATGATCTTGTATATCTAATGATAAGGATGCTAATGCAAATTTCCATTTTAGATCTGTTATGTACTTCTTAGTTGCACAAGGATGTCATGTATAAACTTTTAAGCTAGTCTCAAGTGCCTAGCGATATTACACTAAATAAATTTTAAGCATTAGTGAGACATTTATCTCCTGGTCCATAATTGACATTTGATCAAATTGATATATCATACCTTGGGGATTATCACACTAATTATCTATATGTTGAGATTATAATTACCCATCACAAGATCAAAAGAGTATTGATAGATAATGGATAAGGTCTTAACATTATTCCACTAAAGCTAACTATATGGATAGGATATACTTCCACATATTTAAAGAATGATACCATTGCCATCAAGGGATATGATAACATAAAGTGACAGTCTACATGAACCATTTCCTTGCCTATTCAGGTTGGATCCATTATCCATATCACCCTTTTTCATGTCATTGATCTGAATCTACCATATAATCTCCTTTTTGGCCATCTATGGATTCACAAGATGCATGCAGTTCTTTCTAGTCTACATAAATGCATTAATTTTCCTCGTGTTGGATTGGAGGTGATTATTCCTAGATATTTTCAAAAACACTAATATTACAAACATTTTGAATAATAAGATCACCAATATACTTACTATCCTAGTATTATTACTCCAATTAAAAATGATAAATAACTAATCTCTAAGCCACTTCCATATAATTATGTCAATCCTAACACTCTTTCGTCTTCTTCTACAACACACTTCCCATCCTTAAATTCTTCCCATTTTGAAAATCAGGACAAAGATTTGGGCTTGTATAAAATGGGGGATATTTTTCATGTGGCTAAACTACCTAGATCACCTAATTCCTATAGTTGGCCCAAGATGGAGTGGTACAAGAAAGGTACATCATCCTCTCTTACATAACCTCTCCCATTTAATCTAGGAAAAGGTTTTAGTCAATAAGATTTGAAGCCCGAAGATGAGTCATGGTAATATAATGAGGATTTAGATCCTTGTTTCTAGAGTAAACAATACCTTGTTCCCAATAAAATTATGGTTCATATTGCTTATAACGGCAAGGGACTAGGGGCCAAAGAGCAAGGTTGATTAGAACATATTCTTCTAGTGAAACATTCAAAGAAGAGAGGTTTAGGATACAAACCACCTAGTGTATTCCCCAAACATCCGAAAAGTGATTTAACATATGTTCTTAATGATGATGTTTCTAACAACAACATAAAATCCTTTTATATTATTTAAGATGAGCTCGCTAATACTAACCTATTTGAAACCCATTAAGGCATAACTATTTATGTTGTTCCGACCATTTACATCACTCTCCAATATCCCCACCTTATGGATTGGGACCACCAAGATGACAATGATATCACTTTTAATGAATTCAAAAATGAAGATATTATTAGAGTTCCTAGGTTTGAGAAACAGTTTACCGATAGGTGACCATAAAATAGGGATTTGTATTCACTTTAGATCCTGTGGCCTACATTGGTGAGCAAGTGAAATTCCTAAGTCTAAATAAAAATGAAACATCAATATCCTTAATATATAACCTTTCTAAGGCACTTTTAAATCAAGGAAAAACAAAATATAAAGATGTGTCCTTTGGTGAAAATCTATTTTAGGCACCATTAGATGAGGAACACTCCCTCATTGGAATCCCATGAGTCTACAAGTCCTCATCTATCCTATAGTGATGAGATCAATCCTTAAGATCATTATGAATTTGATTGAATGGTCCTAGATAATCCCCACTTGGTATCTCATTGGCCATTACCTAAAGGAAATGAATCTAATTCTTCCCACATGGGTCCATTTGAAAGTCCACATTCTGAGTCTAATGATCAATTACCTTTTTTTTTAATTCTAGACAATGTCTCCACTCTTCTTGTGGAAGACACAATAAATTTCAACATTTATACACCTGATAATCTAAAGATAATAAATCTTGGTGTGTCCCTCACTACAGAGGATTGTGAATTCTTCATTGCCCTTCTCACAGAGTTCATCGATATATTTTCATGGGCATATTTATATATGTTAGGTCTAGATCCATAATTAATTTTTCATTACTTTTTCATGTATATAGAAAACAATCTGATTAAGCAAAATATAGACAAGATGCATTTATGGATTGCTCTCCTAGTCAAGGTTGAGCTAGAAAAATTATTAGCAACAAGTTTCATCAAACCCATTCCATATGTAGATTGGATCTCCAACATTGTTCCTGTCAGCAAGAAACCAATCAACATCTACATCTATATGAACTTTAGAGGTTTAAATAAAACTTATACTAAAGATGACTTTTCACTACCAAATATAGATATGATTGTAGATTCAACAATAGGTTATGAAATGTTATCCCTTGTGGATGGATTTTTAGGCTATAATCAAATTAAAATTGCTCTAGAGGATCAAGTCAAGATAACATTTACAACCACTTGGGGGACATTCTATTATCAAGTCATGACTTTTTGGCTTTAAAAATGTAGGTGCTACTTATCAATGAGTAATGACCATAATATTTCATAATCTCATGAATGATATTTTGGAAGACTATGTTGATGATATCTTAGCCAAATCCAAAACTCATGTAGAACCTCCAATATTACTATGAAGAATTTTTAAACAACTTTGCAAGTATAAAGTTTGTCTCAACCCTAATAAATATGTTTTTGGGGTTATGTCCATAAAATTATTAGGCTTAATCATATCATGGAGAGGTATTGAAGTCAACCCAACCAAAGTACAAGCAAGTAATGAAATGCCATCTCCTTCCAATCTGAAGCAACTACATAGCCTACAAAGAAAAATCTAGGAAGTTAAGTAATTCATCTCTCAAATTATTGATCATTGTCACCCATTCACTTATATACTAAATAAAGTCATTAAATTTTAATGGGATGAATAATACCAAGAGGATTTTGATCAATTAAATTAATATCTATATAATCCTCATGTACTTATTCCACCTATGCCAAGAAAGTGTTTCTTATTGTACCTTTCTACAACTGATAGTACCTTGGGGGCACTTCTTGGTCAACATGATGATAAATTGAAAGAATGAGTTGTATATTAACTAAACATAACATTAGTTTATTATGAAAAAAATTATAGTTCAATTTATAAAATATGCCTTGCATTAGTCTTTGCTTCTTAGAAGTTTAGACATGACATGTTGATAATAAGACATTATTGATTTTTAAAGTGGATCCATTAAATTAATTATTAGAAAAAATAGCTCTCACATGTCGAATGGAAAAATGGATCATGTTGATAAACAAATTTTATATTGAGTACACACATCAAAAATCAATCAAAGGACAAGTGCTCGCCGATCAACTAGCTGAGGCACCTATACAAGATTTTGTTCCTATCACAATATAATTTCTTGATGAGTATGTTATGACTCTAACCAGAGACAAATAATGGAATCTCTATCTTGATGGTTATTTCACACCACATTGTTTAAAAGTAGGATTATTATTCATCACACCACAAGGCATTCTCTTTCCTAAATATTTTCACATTAGTTTTCCATGCACAAACAATATCACTGAATATGAAGCTTTGATTATTAGATTGTGTCTTGTTGTGTAATGGGACATTAAAAATTTACAAATGTATGGTGATTCTCAATTTATCATCAATCAGGTCACTGATCAATATAAAAAAAAGGATGAAAATTTGGTACCTTACAAAACTATGGTGAATGATCTCAAAGTCAAGTTCGAAACCAATCAATTTGAGTAGATCTTGAGAGCCAATAATAAATCAATTGATGTTATGGCTATTTTTTTATCAATGATCACATTTTATTTTTATATTATAGAATATGATTTTCCCATTGAACATCTTCTTGTTTCAGTTTACAACTATTCACATTTAGAAATGATATGTGTCATTATTGGTCCCAATTCACCTTAGTATCATGACATATTCTCTTATCTCCATGATCATATTCTTTCACCTAACCTATACCAAAACCAAATGAAATCATTTATCTAAAATACTTCATGATGCACTATAATTGGAAGCTCTTTATATCATAGAGGTTATGATGTAACTTTTCTTTGTTGTCTAAATATAGGAGAATCTGAATTAGCACTTAGGAAATTCCATGAAGGGATTTTCATTGCCCACACTAGTGGTATGTTCCTAGCATAGAAACTCCTTTATATTGGTTACTATTTGCCTACCATTAAAGCAAATGCATGTGCATATGTTAATAAATGTATACCATGTGAATAACATGGTGATCTTATTCATGTTATAGCATAGACACTTCGACCAATTATGACTCCTTGGCCATTTTCCACTTGGGGAATTGATATCATTGGAAAGATTAACCCTACTTCTTATAATGGCCATAAACACATTCTTACTAAAACCAAGTATTTCACAAAGTGGGTCAAAGTAATCCCTATTAATTATATTATCAGTAAGAAAATTTCAAAATTCTTTTTGAATCATATAATTTATCATGATGGCATTCCATCCACCATTATATTTGATAACAGTAGATAATTAAAAAATAAAGATGTTTCTTCCCTCTATTATGAGTTTCAAAAGTTATCTACACCAAATTACCATCAAAGAAATGGCCAAGATGAAGCTTCCAATAAAACATTGCTAAAAATTATGAAGATGATTGTTACTAATAATGGTCATCATTAGAATTTAAAAAATTCCCCAACCTTGTGGGCATATCATACTAATGTCTACAACCCTACAGGGATAACACCCTATTCTCTAGTCTATGGTTCAGAATCCATTCTTCCCATTAAGATCAAGCTACCTTCTTTGTATATTTTTTTATAGGATATTCAAGATGAAGAAGACTATAGAGTGGGAAGATTAGCAAAGTTTAACCTTGGTTAGCCACCCTCGATCACCTAAAGTCTTATTAAAATTGGATATGCAGTTATTATAACAAGAGAATCATTTACAAAGAGTTTGAGCTTAGTGATCTTGTGCTAAGAATACTAATGCTAAATAGGAAAATAAAGGTAATATCAAAGCAAATTGGTTAAGCCCCTTTGTTGTTATATCTAAATATGGGTTTGGTGCATATATATTGGCTATTGAAGATGGTGATGAATTCGATGAGCCAATGAATATTATACGTCTTAAGTGTTTTCATTATCAAGTTTGTCACACTCTAGTCTCTAAAATGTCCCTATTTGAGGGTATTTATGTTCCTTTCTAACTTTTCCTATTCCTATTCACCCACACTTAAGGGAATTATAGCACTCTTCCTCATCTTTTATCCTATTGTCACCCAAATTCAATTATAAACGTAGTTTAGGAAATGAATATGGCCACTCTCAGGTATCAGTGAAGATTAGAATGTAGTATGGTTTTTATGTTAGACTCTCTTTTGAAAACAAATGTTATAATTATGTAAAATTATGATCTATCATCTTGTAAGACTTGTATTATTCCCTTGATTCTCTAGCAATTCTTGTTCACATTTCACCATACAAAACATTCCCACCCATGTTCATTATTACATGCAATAATTTGTATCCTATTATCCATTATCATTGAGTGGTATCTAAAAAAATTCATGTTTGATCACTCCCTTAGTTCATGTATCCTATCCATATTGAGGATTCACACCCATGATTACCTTTCCCTTTGATAAGTGTTTATAGATTTATCATTTCTCATTTCTTGTACATTATCTAGTCAAAATACCCTTGTTCATATCTTATTCCAAAACCCCTAAAATTTTCACATACTCCAAAATCCCTAAAAATTTAAATATTCCAAAATTGAAAAAATTTCAAATATCCAAAAAATCCAAAACATTCAAAACTAAAGAAAACCCTAACTAGTGATATTATTCCCACAAGGTACCCAACTCTAATATGTTGTAATTGAGTCATTGTCATCTTATTGTTCCACTTTGATTTGTAGTTGATAGTATTTAGGTGGCACATCTTGCACTATTTCATTAGTTAAATTCCACAATCTTACCCTTTTTCAAGTTAAATTTCATGCTCCCATTTTTTTGTGAGCTTAACCATTCTAACTCAAATTGTTCATGTTCTTGTCCCTGATCATACTTATCATTTTCTATGCTCAATTTATAGTTAAACTACAATGGCTTGAGGTCTAATTAGACTATGTAATCAGTACTCAATTTTATGATGTAAGCTCAACCATCCCTTGTCCCATGTTCTTGACATTTTATGAGTATGTCTCTTATCATTTTGTAAAGCATTTTCCCTATATGCTCTTTTTATTTTATGAGTCCCTATTCTTATGTCTTCTATATAATCCATTATGTTTTACTTATCATCAATTTTTATTCAATCTCAAATCCTTTGGATAACTAAATTTGTCTTGAAATCCATGTTGGATCCAATGTCCATGGGACTATGTAGGTAGTGTCCACTTTATTAGGGCATTTGGAGTCAGCTTGGACACCCCTTTCTTATTCTTTTATTCCCCTTTGATTTTGATTATTTTGTAATGCCCTTAGTCTCAAAGAGTAACACCTTCTTGTTGCACACACATTTTTTCTAAATGGAGTGTTTTCTTGTTTTAACTTTTGTATTTATGAATGGAATGTTTACTTGATTTCACTTGTATGGAATGATTATTGATATATCAAGTGCCTTAGCTTTTTACATTTTGCTTCCTGAATGACTCTTGGTTTCTTAATCAGGATGTTTAGATGTGAGTGAATGTATTCAAGATCAATTTCACTAATTTTTTGTTTACTTATTGATGTGTTATTTTTTTACTCGATTACCTTAATTTAGTAAATTTTATTTCTCACTTAAGTCTTGATTATACATATCATGATTTTTAGTGGTGAACACTTGTATCTGAATTAGATTGAGGTGAACTATGTTTTAGATTTAAAGCTTGATTATACATATATATTTTTAAGTTATATACATTTTCATTTTGAATTTAAATTGTTATACATTTTTAAAAATGAATGTTATCATGATCCTTCCTAGATTATGATGCATACTATCATGTGGAATATAAACTCAAGTTTCAAAATGGTTTACATGTCAATACCAACAATCAAGTACATCTATATCTATTTGATAAAATCATCTAATCTAGCTAACATCATGATCATAAAGTCAATTTGTCACATCACATAATATAAGTAGGAGCATGTCTAACATCAAGATTAAATAAATCATGTCTAAACTATGAGTAAGTAATCCAAGTAAATGAAATGAAGCATCACATAAATTAGCATAGAATATCATAAATCTTGTAAATATATCAAAGTGAGAGTCCATATACATAAAATGGGGCATATACATCAAAACGGGAGAGTAAATTTACAACTTGGATCATCTAATTACATCATGTATATATAAAATATGTTTTATAGATGAAAATATAAGTATAGTGTATCTAGTATAGTCAACTCTAACTATGGTTGTCTCTAATGGATATATCTCTCTGATCCTCCTTTCGAGAGCACTCTCCTCTCCCATCTAGTGGTGGTGGTGGTGGTGTTAGAGGACCTATGGTGGATAATCATGGTATAAGCTATGCCACTGATTTAGCTAAAGCAAAAGATGTGTGATCAGGATGATCATTTTTTCCCCTATACTATGAGAATGTAGGTCTCTTAGAAGCCTCAAGTACTAATAAATCATATAATTTCATATAGTATGCAACCTCATCCTTAGTCTGAAGGCTTCTATCATAAATAGATATCACACCTCTCTTTTTGGATGCCTCTCTAGCCTCATCCTATTCTAGCTATAATCTAGCCATAGTTTCTTATAATCTATCCTTATCATCCTGTGTCAAGTCCTACTCTGCTAGAGTTGTACCCCCATGTTCTACCACCTAGGCATGTCCCTAAATTAAAGACTCCCTCTTTGATCTAGCCACATCTCTCTCTGATCTCAATATGTCCTCTTTGTAGTCAATTGTATTTGAATTTGGTACTTCTTAGTTATCTTTTCACCTAATCTAGACATCTCTGTCTAATATATAATAATCTACACATGTGCCAAGGATGAATACTAAGACTAACAATCTAGATTCCCCTATAACATTACAAGATAAGTCTCTCTAGCACTGATCTCCTCTCTCAACCTATCAGTGAGTTCTTGAGTCTCTATTATTACTGAAGGTCTATAAAAACTAGCCTCCCTGATATCCACTATTGACTGTCTACCCTAATCAATCCCTATCCTGTCTACCCCCATCATATCCTCATATATATCAAGATCTACTTCATCCTCTACATATCCAATATCTATGTCACTCCCCCTCTATCTCAATGTCCTCTAGCTCATCATCTACCTCATCCTCTCCATCCTCTTCAGCTCTCCTCTCCACTACTCTAGATAAGGTAACTCTTGGATCCTATGCTTCTTTTATATCTTATGGAATTGTCAGTTTCAATAGGTGATGTTGAGCCCACCATGGTACATAATCATATATCACTCTTACATTAGTTGGCCCACTTGTGTATACCCAACCAATAGGGGTACTAATCCAAAGCTTGTTCTAGCCTCCACTCAGTTTGGGGCTAGTTCCTACTGATGTTTTTCTCTCATAGCATGCACAAACCTATGCAAACCTAATGGTACATCTTATCATAGACTAAACTAACTCAATAATCTATATGGTCTATACTAATCAATAGTATAGTCCTGTCAGCCTACAATGTATCAAAGAATGGTCATGTAAAGCTTATACTAGTGCATCCTCTTGCCACTAGAGTTATATGTATTGATAAGGCATCCATGTCACATCATCCTCATTTAGTTCATCAATAGATCAACTATAGTACTATATCTTTCCTAAGTGACTCCTATGCATGAGCCCAATCTAATATGATACATATTCTATGGGCTCATCTCGTACCCTCTCCTGACACTTGCCAACTAGACACTCAATAGATACATGTTCCCATGATCACACTTGAAGCAATATAGATGGGATGATACTCCATCCACCATGATGAACCACACAATGAATATAATGGTATAGCTATGTTAATATCACTGGCCCCTAATAAAATATAACTATATATGTCATCATGTCCCTCACTACACCCCCCACCCCATATGAAATAATTGGTTGCTCTTGTTAGGAAACATAATGTCATTGATAACATCCATGAGGATAAGCACAACTTGGTCAAACAACATAGGTACAGGGACATCCTCTTCTATCTCCGCATCTCATGAAATATCCATCACTATCTCATTCTCATCAATGTCCATGTATCCCCCTATAATAGGGTAAGTACACAAAGTTGGGGGATAAAAAATGGCCTACCCATGGACATGATTTTTATAAAATTTCATAAATTTGAACTTCTATAGATAATTTGAGATATCTACACTCCAAATTTAAAGATGATGAAAAAATATGAAATATATAATTTTGAGTCTAGTTTCCAAAACACTATTTTT
Source organism: Torreya grandis (assembly GCA_037957365.1). NCBI lineage: Eukaryota > Viridiplantae > Streptophyta > Pinopsida > Cupressales > Taxaceae > Torreya > Torreya grandis. The sequence goes on from JARHVA010000109.1 coordinate 3,901,033, forward strand.
TTTTAAATGCTTAAGTATAACTAGGTAAAACATCTAAAATTGGAAGAGGAACTTTGATATTTTTAGAAAACATAGTAGATCGATGGCCATGACGTGCACTATTTTTTGAGTAGCATTTAATATTATTTGAAACCCTTTGGGGAAAATTTAGATAAAATCTTGTATCATGTGACTTATATTTTTTTATATTTTTTCAATGAATACTTTTTTTATGAATTTTTCAAGTAACTAGATCCTAAAAATTCACAAAGAAATGGATAATCGTCTATAAGTCAGGCCTAACTACCTCAAAAAAAACAAAAAACAATTTTGTTTTGAATGTGTGTAGAATTAAGCATACTATATCACAATATAATTTATTTTTCACTTGTATCAATGAAACACAAATTACATGAACATGTATAGGCATGTATGTTTGCGGCATGTAATGGCCTGAAAAAGGCATAGTTAGAAATAAATATAGTTTGAAACCTTAAATTAGTCTAAAAAATATAAGAATCATATTTTTGGAAAGAGGAGAGCATATTCCTCGTGATGGTATCAAGTTTTTGAATTTTTAAATTGAAATTCTTAGTGTATTTGGAAATCAAATTTGAAATTTTTTATTTATTTTCATACCTTTTAATACTCAGTTGTACATTGATAGTCCAAGCCTTTGGTTTAGTAAACCAAGCCATTTTAAATCCAAAAGGCATGGTAATTGAATTAAAATTCAAATAATGTGATTGCATTGATAACACAATAATTAATGTGATCACGTTATATATTCTAAACATCCTAAACTTGAATAAGAGCCATTAGGCCAAGTAGTCTTAATATTGTTGTCTAATATGACATGTGTTATCAAATCCCTAATTGACATTATATTAAAGGAATTCCTTGCATGAGGACCAATTACTCTTAATTGTAAACATTTTACTGAAGAAAATACTTGATTGGTTAAATATTATGTGCAATTAGGGAAAAAGATTCACAATGGACAAATTAGATGGACATAATTCATTGCATGCAGTGAAAAATGGCTCAATTGATATTCTAAGTGGAATCAATTAATTACATATGACTTAGTTGTCCTCAATTATTTATATTATTGAAAAAAATATCAATTAATATAATGGTTTAATTAAATCCCCAAATGACATTAGATGGATGTAATTCCTTGCTTGGGGATTGAGTGGACCTAATTGCATACCATATTGAACCTAAATACTTAATTGGTTCAATATAGTGTGAAATCAGGACTAATGGAAACCAACTAGAACATTATATGGACAAAATTACTTTCATGGGGCTCAATTGCCCTCAATTATGTATATAAGATAAAACCAAATGCATGATTAGCTAGATATAGTTTATAATCGAGGCCAATAAAGTTATAATTGATATTAGATGTATTCAGTTACTTGCATGAGCCTTGGTTGGCCATAATTGTATATTCAATTGAACTAAATACTTGGTTGATTCAATATGTTATGTATTTGGGACCAATAGATCCCCCTGTTGACAGTAGAAGGATGAAATTTCTTACACAATACTTGTTTGGACAAAATTTCATAGATCATATTGAACCATTATATTTTTTTAGTTGAGATTAGTGCACAATCAAAATCTTAGTTGCTATTAAATATGGATCTGTAATTCCTTATAGAGGGTATAATTGGTCATGATTTCATATTAGATTCATGTTAACACTTAATTATTTGAATAAGGTGTGTAATTAGGGCCTTAATTAAAATTATGTTGACATAATTCCTTGGGCAAGCCTAGATTGACCCTAATTATGTATCATCTAGAATCTAATACTCAATTGGTCTAATATGGTATGTAATTAGGGCCAAGTAAGCCCAAATTTCCATTATATATGAATGTAATTCCTTGCACACGACTCCTTTGGACTGAATTTCATATCAAATTGAAAAAATACTTATTTTTTTAATATGGTGAGAACTTAGATCCCTGATTGATATCATATGGATAAAATTCCTTACATTGAGGCTCAATAGACCCATGGGATCAATTTATCCCCAATTATCATCATTTATATATAGTAAGAAATAGGTTTATAGGGATGAACTTGGTTAAAATTGCATCAGTCATTACCATAATTGACTTTGTAGGCTCAATCTATGATGATGTGGGGGAAAATTGATCCCAAATTCACATTATTTGCACATAGATCTACATTAAAGGAGCTCAAATTTTCCCCAATCACCATCATGATTATACCTTATATACCCTAAAACCTATACTTTAACCCCTTATTCCTGAAGTTCCTAATTCCTAAACTCTATTTACTATATATATAAACTCTTTAAACCTTGATCCAATCATTTTATCCCAATATCATTTAGACTAAGAATTAAGTTCATAGGGCTCAATTTTGCTTAAATCACATGAATTATTGATCCATTTGACTAATTCACTCAAACTACACTTACGACATGACATCTATGGTATAATGACAACCTAAAAACACATTCTATAGTCATAAATAGATCCAAGTGATTCAAATTATCCTCAATTATCTTTATGATTTACCCTGTGTACCCTAAACCATGTATGTACATCAAAACCTAAAAGGGTCGTAAATCATAAACACTAAACACTATACCCTAAATTGTAAACCATTTACTCTCCAAGTGTTTACCACCTTCAATTTAGTCCTAATTAACATCCTTTATAGTAAGAATCTAGTTTGAACACCTAGTATATCTAGTGATTAAACATTAATATACAGGTCCTTAAACCTAAACCCTATACCCTAATCCATAATGATCCATAAAACATTTAAATTACAAACCCTATGCCCTAATGCCCACTATGCATCACAAACATACATGCCTTATGATATAACTAATTTTATCATGAGATGTCATAATTTATACACTTTTTAAACCTATGGCTAAATCCTTTGGAGTACCAATCTAGCTAAATGTGCATCTATTTAGTAAATTAGGGATATTTCAAGCCTAGGTTTAACATAATTAACTAAAGAGGAGGAGAGGTAGTTGATTCTTTTAATTGAGGAGGAATCTCAAGCTAATTTGAGGGTCTTTAATAGCAAGATATGATTTGGGGTAAAATCAAACGATCAATATTCTATCATGAATTGATCTAATTAGTCAATTTGTACAATTCCCTACATGATGTGGGGGATAATTAATCCCAAATTCACATTCTATAATCACAGATATAGGTTAAAGGCTCCCAAATTTACCCTAATTTCTTACATGATTATATAAATGTACCCTAAAATATATACCCTAAGCCCTAATCCTTAAAAATTTCTAAATCCCTAAACTCTAAACCATAAATATAAACTCTTTAAACCTTGAACCAATCATTTTAGCACAAATTAACATCATTTAGACTACTAATTAAGTTTATAGGGCTCAGTTTGGCCTAAATCACATGACTGATTAACCCATTTGACTAATTCACTCAATCTGTACGTGTGACATGACATTCATGGTATAATGACAACCTAAAAATACATTCTATAGTTGTAAATGGGTCCAAGTGATTCAAATTATCCTCAATTATATTTTTGATTAACCCTGTGTACCTTAAACCATGTATATACATTAAAACATTGAAGGGTCGTAAACCATAAACCCTAAACACTATACCCTAAATTTTAAACCATTTACTTTCTAAGTATTTACCAACTTCAATTTAGTCTTAATTAACACCTTTGTAGTAAGAATCCAATTTGAACACATGGCATATATAGTGACTAGACATTAATATACACGTCCTTAAACCTAAACCCTATGCCCTAATCCTTAATGATCCCTAAAACATTTAAATTTTAAGCCTTATGTCCTAATTCCCGCTACACATCACAAACATACATGCCTTATGATAACGTATGGCTAAATCCTTTATAGTACCAATCTAGCTAGATGTATATATGTTCAATAAATTAGGGCTATTTCAAGCCCAGGTTCAACCTAATTAACCAAAGAGGAGGAGAAGTAGTTGAATCATTTGATCAAGGTGGTATTTGAGGCCAATTTGAGGGTATTCAATAGAAAGATATGATTTTGGGCAAAATCAAAAGATCAATATTCTATCATGAATTGATCCAATTAGTCAATTTCTATAATTCCCTACATGATCTAGGCAAAATTGAGCTTCTAAACCAACTTTATGGCTCAATCAATTGTATAACATGTATATGGCATAATTAACCCTACTTTTATCAAAAATGTGCAAACATGAAGGTAATCAAGTCATAAATATGTGTCACAAGTAGCTCAAATATTCTTCAATTACCTTAGTGATTGAACCACATTACCATAATTGAATTCATAGGCTCAATCTATGATGATGTGGGGGATAATCAAGATCCCAAATTCACATTATTTAATCACAGATATAGGTTTAAGGCTCCCAAATTTACCCCAATTGCCTACACGATTGTATAAATGTACCCTAAAACCTATACACTAAGCCCTAATCCTTAAAACTTCTTAATCCATAAACTCTAAACCACAAATATAAACTATTTAAACCTTGAAACAATAATTTTAGCCTAGAAATTAACATCATTTCTAGACTAAGAATTAAGTTCACAAGGCTCAATTTGGCCTAAATCACATGACTGATTGACCCATTTGACTAATTCACTCAATTTGCATGTGCAACATCCAGGGTATAATGGCAACCCAAAAACACATTTTATTATTAATGACAGTATTATTTTTTGGGATTTTGACGTGCTCAAATCTTATTACTCCAAGTATTAGGAAAGGTCCTTGTAGTTGTGCACCTTCACTTTGGACCTTAATTATAATCACTAATTCCTAAAACATAAATTGTAATCTCTAATCCATAAACCCTATGCAATAATTTTCTTTACTACCCAATACCTAATCCTTTATCTACATTAAGTATAACATGATCACATTATTAGATAACATGATCATGTTATTATTAACATAGGCAACACTCTCTCCTCATTACCAATTACCAACCCCATAGCTTATATCAACAATAACGTGATCATATTATTATTGATATCAGCTTCCCATTGGGTTGGGTGTGTTGGGACCTTATGGAAATCATAACGCGATCATGTTATTATCCATATCAGCTTCCCAATGGGTTGGGTGTGTTAGGACCATATGGAAAACATAATACGATCATGTTATTTAGTAACATGATCATGCTATATAATGTGATTACATTATTATTTTAGTGATAGGCTCACTTATCAATGATTATTTTTTAACCTAAATTGAGACTTTTGTTTGTACAACCATTCTATGAGATTTGCATACCTATGTACTTGACCCCACCTTTAAAAAGTTATCAATTGTCCCTTCTAATGGGTTTTGGATCATGTTCGAAGAAAAAGAGGAAGTTGTTGAAGAACAAAACACTACAGGAATTAGAATATTTCAAAGAGAAACACAAGTTACTAATGCAAAAAGATCATGGTAAATAAGGTACAAACCCTAATCTTGATGAACCAAATGCCATATATAATTTGCCAATTGATGATAATGAATTAAAAAATGATGAAATTGAGTATAATTAACTGAATAATGTTGAAATTGACCATAATGAAATGAATAATAATGAAATTGACCATAATGAAATGAATAATAATAAAATTGAAAATAATGAATTAGTTAATGTTGGAATTTCACATTCAAAGTTCCATGTTTTTTTTATTTTGTTGATGATGAGTCTATGTATGATGCTTCACCCCCTATAAATGAAGAAAATTTGATGGAAACAAATAATGATGAAATTAACCATCAAAAGAAATTCATGGAAACATATTATGAATAAATTAATAATGAAGAATTTAATGTCATCCTAGCTCTAAACAATGAAAGTAATAACCATTTTGAAACACCCTCTCAACAACTTCCACCATTACCAACACCTCCAAAAATTGTGCATAGAAAAGACAAGTACTTAATTAAAGTTGATGAAAATATTTTAAAACCAATGCATAATAAAAGGTCTAATCACCATTCAAGAAGACTAGATCAACAAATTTTTGATATTTTCTTTCATAATTTGTAGTATGATATTCAAACATGTCAATTATTTATTTTATTGATAAAATTAATTAAGATGAGACCAATAATGTGCACATTAAGACTAAGAACATCTAACATGGATGATGAAAATGATGAAATTATTGAAAATCTACCTGATGCATATCATAATGTAGGCCTAAAACAATGCACTAAAGATTGTAATGTTGCCTGGTGTATACTTACAACTTGTGTAATAAGTGACATAATAGTGAAAAATTAAATGGTTTCAAAAACAAGCTGAACACTTCATATAAATAGAAAAACAATAATGAAAGCGATTGAAAGATGTGAAAGACTTAATGAACCTAATGCCAATGAGCTCTAAGCATTCTTTGGTAGACTTCCATGAAAGGACAAGGCTCTATCTGATACTCTCAAAGAGTTACTTTCTACATTTTGGAAAAACAATACAAGAGTTTCTCCCAGTGCAAGAGATGTTGTGAAATAAGATTTAGTTCTCGTAATCATGAACCGCATCCAAAACATTTATTAGATATGACTAAAACACAATTATACTCTAAATTTATAGAAAAATATCCATAAATTTCTATTTGTCAAAGATATTTTGAGATGGCAAAACCTTTTTATGTTTAAATAAATCACACACGTACCACTTGTTGTAGGCAACATGTTAAATTTTCAATGCACTATATTTTTTTAATATATTCATTGTACTTTGCATACTAGTATTTTAATGGAGTTTGGCATTGAATTGCCACCAAAATCAGCTACGGAATTTATTCTAACTATATTTTGTAAAAGACTGGATGGGCAATTATTTTACAACAAATCATGTTTAAATGGAAATTATAGCATTTGTGGTGGATTACCAAATGTAAAAAAATGTATCCATGAGGAGATTACAAGTGCAATTGGATAGAAATTGGTTGGTTTAAGTAAATATAAATCAGTGACTTATCAAGTAAAAGATGGCAAAAAATCTAAAAAATGTGAGCTTGTCGCAAGAAAGATACTTGTTTCAGAATTTTTGGTCAAATTTAGGGAGGAGATTGTTTATGACTATGCAAGGCACACACACAAGCAGAGATGGTTGGATGAATATTTTAACATATGCAAGGATACATTCCCACTTGGTTCCATTATTTAAGTAGTTGATTTTGTAGAGAGTTACACATTCGAACCCCAAATGAAATTTTAATCACAATATTACAACTCATCATAAGTTGCCATATTCATGCATGCACCTGATAATATATATAAACACCAAAAAATATTAAGGGAGTACCATTTCTATATCAACGATGATAGATCACATTGTTTAGAGTATGTGCAAGGTTGTTTTCAAAAGTTCTATGAATAGTTGAATTAGAGGAACATTACTTTCAATCAAAATTATATTTGGTCAAACAATTCCATGTCACAATTCAAAAATACATGGATTTTTTATTGGTTGAGCAAGATTCACATTACCACAGGTGTATAACACATTTGGATTTTCATCGAGGTTAGTAATGGAAAATGGGACCATGATGGTACTGGAGCATGTGTAAAAAGAGCTATTTCAAGGGAAGAGTTGAAATTTGAAGAGGGTGTTCATTTGATAGATGCAAAAACTATGGTTGAATGGTGTAATGAGAACATGTGTCTAGTGCTCAACCAAATTCTATTATTCGTAGAAATTTCTAGTTAATGGAAGAAGAACACTTGACAAAGTATGAGGATTGTATGACTATAATGGGTTCAAGTGACCTCCACTTATTTTGTAGCTCAAATTCAAGTTCTTGGACTGCTCATACGAGATGTTTGGAATGTTTTTGTTCTACATGTGTGGACTCTATTTGGAATGATTGTGAGTCATAACAGTGGGTGGGTGATTAGAGTTCTAAACCTCTAATTTCAATCAACACATATCAGGTTCCAATATCAGTATAACTTATAGATATGACATCAACAAATGACTTTAACCATGTATCTGATCTAGTGCATCCAAGTATAATATTTTTCATTATGTACAATTTATTCTCATTATTTATATATCTTTGTGTTGTCGTTAAAAATGATTTTTTGTGATATACAGGGCATGTTTTTGTAGTTATTAAAAATGAGGATAATGAAGAAGGCACTTATTAATAATTTTATTGGTTTGTAGAGAGAAATAATAAATTGACTTCCCCAATTACAGATGGAGAAAACATTGACTATCCCACTGGGTCAGTGGTAGTCACTAGAACTTGGTTTTGATGATATCTTATACAAAATTCAGATAAATGGTTGTTTGAAGAGTTTGAAATGCACAGGAAGATATTACACTATTCAAATTTGATTCTTGTAATGAATATTTAATTACAAAAATATCATGAGAGGCCATTAAATAAGAAACTATGGAAAGTTTGAGAGTCATATCATGAAGCTATTCTTGATACTATCAAGGTTAGAGCAGATCCTAGTGGTTCAATGGATTGAAATATGAAGGTATGTTGACTTTTCATATGTAGATGTAATAAATTTTACCAAATATTTTTTATTTTATAGGTAGTATATATATATATATATATATATATATATATATATATATATATATTATTTTTAATTACTTACTAACAATATTTTATAGGTTAGTGGTATTAGATAAGCTTCCACCTTCACATGGTTGGCACTGTCAGTAAAAAAATTTATATTATTGAAGCTAAGAGAAGCTTAGGTTTTATGTGTGTTTTCTCCAAGGTGAAATTATATGGATTAAGGAGGTATGTGAGGGACCTAATGGCTCATGGAAATGACTTATAGTTTTCATTTTATGTGTGTTTGAGGCCAGAATGGGTGGTGGGTTTATCGATTGAGCCTGATGGGAGGCCAAAATTTTTGTTTTAGAGGTTATCTTCCCCCTCAAATGTGATGGTGGTGGTATTTTTCACCCACAAAACATCAAAACTAGAGTTCTGCAACCATAACTTGAATTTTAATAACATTTGTTATCAATGTTTCTAGTCTCTAAAATGGTAGTGAAAATGCACTTCCAAGTGGATTCAAATGTTGTGGTGGCATAATAACATGTAGTTTGTCTATCTGGACATGATCAAAGTGATATATTTGTAGGTGGAGGTCCTGAAGATATAAATTCCAGTTGGAACTCGAGAAGTTGCTTGTTCACTGACAAAAACTTGCATTTTTGGACCCATAACTACAACTTGTCTAACAAATTGATATCGAAGTTTCCACTCAAGTGCTCTAGGGTGTGATTAAAGGGCTTAAACAGGTATGGAAGTGATCTGATGGTTCACATAAATAACTTACAATTTTTTTTTATGCATGTTTGAACTTAGGCTAAAAAGCTACATTTTTCTTGTATTGGGAAGGGGGTTATTAATGTTGGAATGGGTGGTGGGTTTATCAATCAAGCCTAAAAGGAGGCCAATAACCTATTTATAGAGGTTATCCAACCCCCCTATACATGTTGGTAGTGTCATTTTTAACCCATGAAGCATTGAAACTAGATTGTTGTAACCACAACTTGAACTTTGACAATATTTATTGTTAGTGTTTTTGCTCTCTAAAATGGTAGTGAAAATGCACTTTTGGGTGGATTAAAACATCATGGTAGCACACTAACATGTATTTTGTCTATTTAGATTTGATCAAAGTGATATATTCATAGGTGGAGCTCCCAAATGTATAAATGCCAGTTAGAGCTCAAGAAGTTGCTTGTTCACTAATAAAAACTTGCATTTTTGGACCCATCACTACAACTTGTCTAAGGGATTGATCTCAAATCTTTCATCTAAGTTATATAGGGTGAAATTAGAGGGATTAAGTAGGTACATGAGGTATTTTATTGTTTGCATAAATGACTTACAATTTTTTTATACATGTTTGAACTTAGGCTAAAATTTTACGTTTTTCTTGTATTGGGAAGGGTGTTTTTGAGGCAAAAATGGGTGATGGGTTTATCAATCAAGCCTAATAGGAGACTAAGAACCTAGTCCTAGCATTTATTCCCTCCCCAAATGTGTTGGTAGTGTCAATTTTCACCCATGAATCATCAAAACTAGAGTTCTACAACCACAACTTGAACTTTGACAACATTTGTTATCAGTGTTTCCACTCTCTGAAACAGTAGTGAAAATGCACTTCTAGGAGGATTTAAACATCACAGAGTCACAATAACATGTAATTTTCATATCTAGATGTGATCAAAGTGATATATTCATAGGTGGAGGTTCTAAAGGTAGAAATGCTAGCTGGAGCTCGAGAAGTTACTTGTTTACTGACAAAAACTTTCATTTTTAGACCTATCACTACAACTTATCTAAAATATTTATCTCGAAGCTTCCACCTAATTTATTTGATATTAAATTAATGGGATTAAGGATTAATTTAAGGGATCTAAATGTTTGTGTAAGTGGATTATATTTTTAGTTTTATGTATCTTTGAACATAAGATTAAAAATTACATTATTTTTATATTGGGAAGGGTGTTCTTGAGGCCAGAATGGGTGGTGGGTTTGTCAATCAGCCCTGATGAGAGGCCAAGAACCTAGTATTAGAAGTTATCTTCCCCCCTAAAATTTTTTTAGTGTTATTTTTCACCCATGAAGTATCACAACTAGAATTTTGCAACCACAATTTGAACTTTGACAACATTTGTTGTTAGTGTTTCCGTTCTCCAAAACGGTAGTGAAAAAGCAATTTAGAGTATCTTTGAATGTCATTTTGGTATAATAACATAAAATTTATTTATTTTTATGTGACCCAAGTGATATATTTTTATGTGGAGGTCCCAGAGGTATAAATGTCAGTTGGAGCTCAAGAAGTTACTTGTTCACTGACAAAAACATGCATTTTTAGACTCATCACTACAACGTGTCTAACAGATTAAACTCAAAGATTTCACATAAGTGATCTAGGGTATGATTATAGGTCTTAAGGTAGTAAATTAAGGATTTGATAGTTCACATAAATGGCTTACAATTTTTGTTCTATGCGTGTTTCAACTTAGGCTAAAAAATTGCTTTTTACTTATATTGGGAAGGGTGTTCTTGAGGCTGGAATGGGTGGTGGTTTGTTGATCAAGCCTGATGAGATGCCAAGAACCTATTCAAAAAGGTTATACACCCCTTGGATGTGTTATTAGTTTCAGTTTTAACCCACAAATCATCATAGCTAGAGTTTTGCAACCACAACTTGAACTGTGATAACTTTGACAACTTTGAAAACTTAAACTAGAGACCTATAAACTTAATGAGTAATTGATATATTGATCTACTAGATTATTTACCTATTGAAAACTTTGAAAACATTGATAACTTTGGCAGCTTTGATAATTTTGACAACTTTGCTAATTTTGACAATTTTTACAACTTTGACCTATTGACCTATTAGGCGGCATTGATTAATTGACCTATTGACCCATAGAACAAAGAAACCCTATCTATACCTTATTTTGGGTTAACAATTAGTTTTGGTTTTATAACCTCACATTCCATTCAAGGTAAATGATGAAGAGTATGAGTATTCAATCTTTCCTTCTCTTGAGGTTTGTGGAGAATGTGGAGATGAGATGTGTATGAAGAGTTAGAGTAATCTTGTTATAACATACATATGGATAAGAGTTTGTAAGTTTCACTTTGATCATACTTTAATCTTTGTATTGAATCTTGTCTTTGATTCAAAAAGTGATAGAGAAGGGTTTAGAATTTTTATATAAAGTAATGATAAACTTATTGTCAATTATAGAGTCCTTTAATGTTGAAAAACCTAGAGACCCTACATACCCCTGTTTCTAACATACATAATACAGTGTTGAATGACTGAGATTTATTATTTATGAATACCCTAAGGGTTGTGAGAACTTTATCATTGAAGGAAAAAGTTATAATAATGTTAGATAGACCTAATCCAAGTATAGAGAGGATTACAAAGCAAGTTAGTCAAACATTAGTCCATAAATCATGAAAAATGCATAAAGAACTAACTAAATAAACCTATCTATTTCTATGGGAATTATAAAGGATATAAAGAAACAAATGAAATAAATGAAACACCATATTACCTTCCCAAATGGATTCACCATACCCATGTGGCTCAAAAACATGTTCTCCTTTGATCAAGCATCCTTGTCTTTGTCAACAATGGTGGCAAACTCCTCCAATGTCTCAAGAACACTCCATAAAACTTAGGATCATGATTCTAAACCATTAAACTAGCATATCAATGAATCTTAAAAACAAAAATCAATGATAAAATATAAAGGATTCTGAAAACAATTTAACATTATAACTTTGCAACATTCAAACTTTAAATTCATGTCCATGGCCTCTCTATTTATAAATTTTTGAGATTGGTCAGGATCAACCATGACCGTCCATCTCAAGATTAAGATTTGTATCCATGGATAATCTTAATATTTAGAATTAAATCAATAATTATCTTCAATGTGACCTTGGAAGAAGGGGCATTGAAGAGGCATGGGAGGCATTAACTAGGCATGGGTGACCCATAATCTTGATATTTATGGCATTTATGGCCTAGGGATGTCTTCTTAAGAAATGATGTCATTAGGTGATGCATATATTAAAAATCAATTTCCAATAATGAGATATTCAAAAATATCTATGGAATTCTTACTTAAGCTCTTAAATTGGATTAATTAGCTTAAGTAAGTTTAATCAAGTTTAGTGCAATTCTTTGGAAATTGGTGCACAATTATTCAAAATGGTCAAAAAGTCATATTACTGGGTCATAATTTGACTAAAGAGGAACTAGAAGGTGATGTTAGATGCATTGGAGTTGTATTCCCATTTAGGATGTTGCCAACAACAAATAATAAAGGTACCTAATGTGTACCAATGAATTAGAAGAAAAGAGTGATCTGGAGTACTAAATGGCAAAATTGTCATTTTGACTAAAAATGATTTGATCAAAGTTAACTGGCCCATAAAATGCAGTGCCCTATTTAGGGATAATTTAACCTAAACTAGCACTTTTAAGTGACAAGTTTGAACAATTTAGGGCATTTATGTATTTTGACCTAAAATGTGCATTTGAGTGCAATTCGAGTAAGATTGATAATTTCAACATAAATGGTGTTAGGAATTGGATGTCTACATTTTGACCCTATTTGAAAGGCATAGCGAGACATTTAGGTGAAGCAACATCTTTTCAAAGAAAAGAGTTTTCAAGAATAAATTAGAACAGGCCCATGATGCCCCCTTGAGAGTACATACTAGGATGGAAGAAAAGGAAGGACTCCCGAAAAGAGATAGAAAGTGAGAGAATAACCCACGGAATAGATCACATCTAGATGAGCTAATGCTTTCACATGTGATTGTCACCAATGATCAAAATATAATTAGATGTATAATAGGCCCTAGAGACAAGGGTAATGAGAAAGATACAATCCATAAATGTAAGGGGCACACTCTAAATGTACCCAATTTGAGAGTACAAGTTGCATGCTTATGACATTGATCAATCTCTCGACAAGTTGCACACTAAAATATTACCATCATGGGATTTAATTTAGAGAGCTTGGAATTAGAGTAAAAGAGAGAATGATCTACTTTAAGAATGGAAGCACCACTAGAATGGGGTCTCCAAAGAAAATATAATAAGAAGTACTCTAGTAGAGTAAATGTGATCATGATAAAATAGTTACCCAGTAGGGAAAATTTTGATCATTGATAAAGAATAAAGAATGATTTTTCCCTTGTATATCTGATTTGATTTAGATGTGGTTCAGATTTTGAGCCCCATCATGGGTAATTGGTAAGAAAAAATAGCTCAAGGATATAACCAAAAAGATAAGTTAAAGTGAGCAGGCGTAAACGTACATGCAATGGTGTAATGGCTTAGAAAGCCATATAAAACCAAGCATATGAGAATGCACAAAGTGATGAGAGAGATGAAAAGAAGAATAGAGAGAGCTAAGATGACCTCAATATAAATTGAGCACTACCTACATAGTTCCATGGACTCATGTTCCAACATGAACTTCAATCCAATGTAGTTCACCCAAGTTTGCAAGAGAATGGAATAAAAAATGATGAAAACTAACAAAAAATTGATTAGACTCAAAATGCATGTGAAGAGATACACATCTAAACATATATTTAAGTGCAAAAATGCATGTTACTTAGATGCCTAATTTCATATCATGAGTTGAGGTGTTGTAAAGTGTTCTTGAGAATCGTTCATTGGAGCTGATGTTGACACTTGAGCACAAAGTGCTTGCTATAGAAAAATAAATTAGGCATCATAAGTATGAATAACTTAGAATTAAATAATATTCTAATATTGAGCCAGTTCAAATATGAACACCTATAACTAAGGATAATGGTAAAATAATGACCAAAACCAGAGTTATAACAATTTACATTTAAACAAAAAAGCAAAAATGAAAAAAAGAAGATAAATTAACCTCACTTTAAATCAAGATATGATCTTAAGTAGGAAAAAAAATTAAAAACAAAGTTCAAGAAATTCTTAATGGCATGAGTCCAAGATATGAATAATCAAGATCTATGTGGACCATCAAGGCATTCTTGAACACAAAAGAGAAAAGCAAAATCAAATAGAAAAAAAAGACACCAATAACAATCAAATAAACAAAATGATCCAAGAATAACATAATAACATAGGATCAAGATATAAATAATCAAGATCCATGTGAATCATCAAGATGTTCTGAAACACAAAAGAGATAAGAAAAAAAAAAACAAGGAAACACAAGACCAAGATGAGACAAGAAGTAATAAAAAGAGGAAAGGAGAAGAAATAAAAGGAGAGGTGTGAAACCAAAACAAAACACTAAGAAAACTCAAATAAACACACACAAATAAAAACCAAGTTAGTGCAGTTTAAAGATAAATGTTTATGTATGTGTCATAGAGGTGTTACGTTCCACCACATCATAACAAAGAACAATGGCATGACAATTATTGCCTAATTAAATAGGAACAATGACAAAAAAAAATGGGGGAAGAGAAGAAAAGGAAGGGGTTGGCCAAGCTGACTACAAATGTATAAAATAAGTGGATGTTGCCTACATACTTCCATGGATGCATGTTCTAACATGAACTTCAGGCCAAATGTAGTTCTCCTAGGAAATGGGATTGAAGAAAAATGATGATCAAAATAGCATGATTCATGTTATAGAAGAAATGGAAGATATGAAAAACAAATGAGAATGGTCTTGGCAAATAAGAAGCTGATGAGATGAGAATTAATGATCTTGCAAAATGGTAAGTGCATGGGACAAGATGAAATGAACTGGTGTTTCAATGCTTGTAAAATAGTAAGAGCATAGCATGGTGGAATGGGAATGTACAAATGTATAGAAGTGTGAGACAATGTTTATATTCTTTTATGGATCATGTTCTAATTTTTTTGGTATTTTCAACATATTTCTAATGTTTTTGGTGTTTTTGGTGTTTTTTGGATAAAATATGCACAATGTGGGACCATCTAGTCGAGCAGATGCACGTCTTGAGAGTAGAAGTTCCAATAAGATAGCTAAACTAGTTACAATGGCCCATGCTCATAAATAGATGAGAGCAAGGTTATTGATCCATAATAGTGTAGCAATGGTTTGAAACTAAGAAGATGTTTATATTCACTTGTCTGAACTTGCACAATACTATCCTGGTGAACTACTTTGTAGAACTATGGCTGAGGATGTTCAAAGTGTTCATGAGACATAATCGAGATCATAATTGGTCAAGGGATAAAAAGTGTTCAAGATTTTAATATGCCTTAGACATAACAAATAATATGCTTCTCAAAGAAATAAATCTAGAGTGAGATGAATAATGTGTTTAGAGTGCCAAGGATTCAAAGTCTTTACTGTCAAGAATCATGAAAAGTGGACTAGGGTAGTATAAAATGTGTTCAAGGTAAGATAAAAGGGCAGGATAAAATTATGATAGTACAAGTTGCCCCAAAGTCAAGGCTCTTATAGACAATGGTTCAAAGTTGCTCATGCGTAGAACCTATTAAGTTGTATGATGTTCATGGGCTCTGAAAGTTCTTCACCATTAGGTTTAGCCAATAGATATGCTCCTAATCTATAGTTTGTTGTGACAATATATGGTCTTAACCAATTAGGCTAAAACTTGTCTTTCTTTTTAAGTTCAGCATTCGTATTCTTCTAGTTCTCTTTCAAAACTAAGTCACCAATCTCAAATTCTCGAGGGAGAATGCATTTTTTGTATCTTCTCTATAATC
Source organism: Torreya grandis (assembly GCA_037957365.1). Classification (NCBI taxonomy): domain Eukaryota; kingdom Viridiplantae; phylum Streptophyta; class Pinopsida; order Cupressales; family Taxaceae; genus Torreya; species Torreya grandis. The sequence continues at coordinate 3,917,274 of JARHVA010000109.1, forward strand.
TATTATGATATGCCTGCAAACTTTTTAGGGCAACCAAACACTTACCATCAAGACGCTCTAGTTCATGCAATCGTAAGGCTCTATAGTCTTTATTATCTTCAATATGCTCTAGTGATATTCTTAATGATGGGATCTCAATATTGACTAAGATGATAGTTTCGTGCCAAAAACAAGAGAGTATGGAGTAGTTCCAGTTAGGGTGCGATGATTGGTTCTATAAACCCAAAGGGTAGAAAAGAGTTATAAGTGCCAATTACAGCTAGCATCATTGACAATCTTGTTTAAGATGGCTAGAATGGTTTTATTTGATGCCTCAACTTGTCTGTTACCTTATGAGTTATATAGAGTGGATTTATTGTGCTTGATCTTGAATTATACACAAAGATATTTCACATCTTGGTTCATAAAGGATCTACCATTATCAAATATAATACAGGTTGGGATGCCATATCGAAAGATTATTTGGTAATGAATGAATTTGGCTATTTGTTTCCCAATAACATAATTGAAAAGAATGGCCTCAATCCACCTAGTAAAGTATTTAGTTGTGGTCAAAATGTGCTTATGGCCATCTGAAGATGTCGGGTTAATTTTCCCAATGAGATCAAGACCCCATGTTGAGAATGGCCATGGTGTTGTAATTGGCTATAATGGTAAGGAAGGTACATGTATCAAGTTGTTATGCTGCTAATAAGGAACACATTTATTTACATAATTACAAGCATCTGTCTCCATTTTGGGCCAATAATAGCCTATTCTAGGGAGTTTCTTTGCTAGGACTACACCATTGGTATGGGCCCTACACATTCCTTCATGAACCTCCTTTAGTGTCAGCTTGGATTGTCCCAAAGATAAATAATGAAGAAGCATTCCATCATAGCCTTTAAGATAAAGTGTGTTTCTAAGGAGGATATAATCTGTTAAGTGATAAAGGAATAGTTTTTTTTGGTTATTGGAAAGGTTGGAAAGAAATACATGACTATGGAAATAGTTATAAAAATCTTGGTACCATGGTAGTACAGGTGAGGGATTAGGATTAGCAATGGTGCATATCCTCTCTAAGTCTGATAGAATATGTGCTGACTAAAGAAGATTTTATATCAAGAACTGATACTCTTCAGCACTATCATGTGTTTAAATCATGGAACCAATTATTGCCATGACATCAGTAGATCTATTGTTGACTCACAAAACTTGCTCAAACTATAGATATTTAAAATGCATTCTGAGGTTATTGATAATTTCTTGTAAATAACAAGCTTATCATCCCTTGTTTAATACTGGTTAATTATCTAATTTACGATTATCTAAAATCTCCATAGACCTTTAAGCTTTGAATATCCCATTGTATGGAAAGATGTAGCAATAACATTAATGCTTCGTATTTAGCCATATTATTTATACACTAAAATTATATATGGAAGGCTTTGGGGATCAAATCCCCCTATGGCATGATCAATAATATGCCAGCTCTAGACCCTCAAGATGTGAAGGATCCATCAAAATAGAGCATCCACTATTCAGGTTTTTGTGATGCTTTTTCTGGAAGGTCAAAGTTGAGAGGTTGAGTAGTCATAATAGGAGCTTTTGTAAGTTGGTCAACAAGAACTTGTCCTTTGATTGCTTTTTGATTATGGTACTCAATATCAAACTCACTAAGGAGCATAATCCATTTAGCCATTCATCCTTGAAGAGTTCCTTTAGCTAAGAGGAATTTTAGAGGATCTACCTTAGCGATAATCATTGTTTTTTATTTAACATATAATGTCATAATTTCAAAGTGGCAAACACCATAGCTAAACATGTCTTCTCAATAAGCATATAATTATGTTCATAGGCTACCAATATGCAAATTAAATAATAAACAATGTGTTTCTTACCATGATCATCATGTTGAGCCAAGAGTTCCCCCAACACATGTTTTGTGGCTGATATATAAAGAAGCAGTGGCTTTCCTTATGTTGGAAGTCATAAGACTGGTGGATTAGCCAAGTATGTTTTAAGATTTACAAATTCTATCTGACAATATTCATCCCACTAAAATGTTACCTCTTTCTTTAAGAGATGGGTAAATGGGTGGCACTTATCTATCAATCGAGAAATGAACCTGCATATAGACTAGATCTTTCCTTATAGACCTCACAACTATTTAAGATTGTTTGGTGGAGGCATTTCGATAATAGCATTGACATTTATAGGGTTGAATTTGATCCCTTGTTGTGATACAATGAACCTTATAAATTTTCTTGATGTGACTCCAAAGACATATCTCTTAAGATTTAAGCGAACATTATATGCATGAAGCCTCTCAAATATTCATTGTAGAATGTCAGGGTGTCAAACTCTTGTTCTTGATTTTGCTAGTATATCATCAACATAGTCCTCAATAATGGCATTCATCATGTCATAGAAAATGATAATCATTACATGCTGATATGTGGCTCTAGCCTTCTTCAAACTCAATGGCATGACTTGGTAACAGAATGTCCCCCATAGAGTGGCAAACACAATCTTAAGTTGATCTTTAGGGGCAATCTTGATCTGATTGTAACCAAAAAATCCATCCATTAAGGATAGCATCTCGTACCTAGTAGTTGAGTCGATGATCATGTCGATGTTGGGTAAAGGAAAATCATCTTTGGGGCATGTTTTATTGATATCATGAAAATCAGTACAATCACATATGCTTGGGGTGTTTTTACTCACTGGTACTATGTTAGAAACCCATTCACATTAGTTCAATGGTCTAATAAAATTGGCTCCTAAAAAATTTTCCAACTCAGCATTAACCAAAATGGCAATGCGTGGATGCATCTTTCTCAATTTTTGCCTGACTGGCTTAGCACCAGGGTGAACAATAAGATGATGCACAACTAAATCTGGGTCCAAACCTGGCATATTGAAGTATGTCCATGCAAAAATGTCTATATAATCCTTAAGAATGGATATAATATGTTCATGTTCTACTTCAGTAAGGGAAGTTCCAAGATAAACCATGTCAGGATCCTCATGGGTTCCCAAATTAACTTTTATTGTGCACTTTATAAGGAGGATGGATCCATCTTCTAGAATTTTAGGTAAGGTATGGTCATGATAATTTTCCTTTGATATATCTTCAATTTGTTCCTCCCAAAGATTTAGATAATATTATGAATTAGAATCTACCTTCTCAGGTAAAGGCCAATTGGAAAAAACCTCTGGAAACTCAAGAGCAAGACACTGAAATATTTGATGTTGTTATGAAGAGATGCTTATACTAGCTATGGGACTTGGGCTGGATGGGCTTTCTATGTCCTGAGGGGATGAGCAAACTTTCCCACCTAGGATTTCTTGAAACAGGTTTTCACTCAAATCTTATCTTTTTCTTTTATTTTTCCCTGATCGATAAGTGCCTCAAAGAGGTTTTCACCTGAATATCTAGATGTTTATTCTTTATTATGACCAAGAAAGTTTGATTTCTCTCCAAAGTAGGTAAAAGAATTCAATGAAAAATCAAAACCTTGCTTACGACACCAATGGTAAATGCATCTCATAGGCCCATGTATTCTACAATTGATTCTTCATTTTAAAACTCATCGAGGCATATGACCAAATTTTTCTAATCCCAATCTATGAGTTTAGGATGGAAAAGGCATAATTTATAGTGAGGGTTTACTTCAGGATGGAAAGCACCAATGTTAAAGATATAATGTCTTGCTTTAGGAAGGGAAGAACCACTAGAATGGGTTTTTGCTTCAAGATGGGAAGCTCCAATAGGCATTATGGTTAATATGCCATTTGAATCAAACAAATCTAAGAAAGCAAGCTCATCAAAAAGGCTATAATGGGATGTTGTGTCACTTCTAGGAGTTTCATTACTAGTCACTTTGGAAGAGACACTATCAAATGTCATGAGGTCATCCTATGGTGGTTTAAATCTGAGACCATGATTCCAATTAACAACTCCAACTGATAAGGGTTTTTAAATTCTTATGGGCCAAGGACTTTTCCTATATATTCAAGAAGATCCATTATCCTGTTAGGGATAGGATACTTTGGATTCCTAAAATAATTAGCAATACAGAACATAACCAATCTCCCTAGGTAAAAGCCTCTCGATATTTTTTTGGTGCAATTGCAGGTACAAAAACCATAGGAGGTTTTGGTTATTTCTTCTTTGGTTGCCAAATTTAATTGGGTTTGTTAGGAGTCTATAAATTTTTAGGCTTACCAAATATCTTAGGGGATTTTGGTAATTTTTCAATATGGAGGATGTCCTTCAGATGGTACATGGAAATGCCTATGTCTTTAATAATAACTTGCCTAGCTAGAGCTACAGGAAATGGATCAACTAAAGTGGAGGCTAGATCACCAGTGTATATATAATTAGATGGAGATGGATGAGAAATGATGGCTTTGTTTTTCTTTGTAATGAATTTAGAACCTAGGCAATAGATATAATTATGAAACTCTACTTCAAGATGTTTGTAGTATTGATATGGTTACTGATCAGTGGGAATAGTAACCTCAATCCCATCATGGGGAAATTTAAGGCATTGGTGAAGAGTAGATGGAACTACCTATACTTCATACATATAAGGATGACTAAGAAGTATGTTATAAGGAAGCTCAATATCCATAATATGGAATAATATGTGATGAGAAATATACCCAACCATGACTGGAAACCAAATTATAAAAAATGACTCCCTCTCAGCATTGTCGTAAGCCTTGATTGTAATAGTTTCTGGCTGAATGTCTTTATCCATGTAGCCTAATCATCATACCAATTTAAGAGATGTGATGTTCAACCCTAAACCATTATCTATAAGAACCCACTTGATCTTGTGATTCATAATGATTATCTCAATGTATAGTGGGTTATTGTGGTTTGGGCTAAGGGTGGACATGTTTTTTTATCAAATGTGATTTATGAAAATGAAGACAAGTGTCCAACTAGGTTCTGGAACTGATCAAGGTTTATGTTATTAGGCATAATAGACTTTTGCAAAAGTTTTTTGAAGATGGTTCTATGGACATCAGATGTTTGTAAGAGTTCTAATATGGAAATTTGTGTATGGGTTTTATCTAATTGATCTATTAGACTATAAGGCCTTTGAATTTTGGATTGAACTAGTTTAGTCTTTGTTGGGATAGTATTCAGCTTTTGAACCATTGGCATAATGTTCTCATTGGGTTTTATGGAAGAAGTGGGTGAAGGGACCTGGATGGTAACTCATAGGTGTCTATTTGTGACTGCATATCCTAGAGGTGGCAAGGAGTTATTATAATTAGAAGAGGAAGGCAAAGGACCTTGGATGGTGACTCACAGGCATCTAACTGTATTGCTACAATTTTGTGTCAATAAGGAGACTTTATAATTAGAAGAATAGTGTAGTTGTTCATATGCAAATGGAGTAGCAATATGATAATATGAACTTGACATGATATTACTAAGGGGAGAGGGTTCTAACCCTATAATGATGGGTCCCATGTTATGAGGAACACGAGATTGGCCATGTGGTTTTAGAATAACAGTGGTAATGTGGGTTATAAAAATGCATCCCATAGTATTATTATATTCATAGGTATGTTGTTATAAACCACTTTATTAGTGTGGGCATTATGATCTCAATTATGTTCATTATAATTCTAACCTTGTTATTGGTTTTGATTCTACCTCTGTCCTTGATTGTGACCATTTTGATTATTTCTTGGTGGTGGTGGATCATGTCAAGGAAAGGGGTCTTTGTAAATTTCCATATCTTGATTTGTATCCTGATTAGGGGCCAACTTGATTTCTAGTTCACCACCTTCAATAAAATCCTCAATAATATGTCACAATTGAATGAAATGATATACACTGTGACCAGCAACATAATGAAAGTTACACCATTCATTCTCTTTGTACCAATCTGGTTTTGGTTGATCTTGAGGAAATGGCCTTGATACTGGGCATACAATTAAATTAGTTACAACAATCTTTTTTAACACTATTTCAACTAATTATCCTAACTTGCTAAAGACTCTAAAATTATTATGAAATGTCCTTTGTGGAGGTTGTCTCTATAAAGTGGGTAGTGGATTTGGGGGAGTTAATTGTACATTTGGAGGAGGCATATCCAGTATCATTTGTACATGTCTTGTTTCAGTCACCCCATTTCCAACCATGTTCTTATTTTTTCTAAATCTTTTAGGCTTATCTTGCATAACTATTTGAACAGGTGGTTTAGTCTGATTAGACACTTAACCTTGTACAAAAATCTTAACAAGGCCTTTAGCAATAAGAGCCTTCTCAATATGCATTGTTTTGTTAATAATTTATTCAAATGAGTTAGCACAAGCTAACCAGAGATTATGCACAACTTCAAGATGCAAATTCTATGCAAATATATCAACCAACTATTTTTTTGGCAAATTATGTTGAAATCAGCCTACCAATGCTCTCCATCTTTGCAGATATGTGTCAAAACTTTCACCATCATGTTGTTTGGCCTTGTATAAGTCAATAATGGTTAATTCATGTTCTATGTTTTATGAGAAATGGTTAATTAACTTTTTTGATAAGTCATTCTAATCTGTAAATGATCCCTTGGGTGGTTTAAGTAGCCAATCAAGAGCTTGTCCTACTAAACTTCATGAAAATAGTCATAGTAAGTATTCACTACTATAAGCAACCTCTTGACATAAGATGAAGAATGCCTATATCTGCTTACATGGATCTCCTTTTCCTTTATATTTGTCAAATTTGGGTGCCTCAAAATGAGGTGAAAAGGGGTTTTGGAGAATAGATAAATCAAATGGATATGGGCATATCTCATCAAATTTGTCTTTTTTGACTATATTATTCATCTCCAATCTTTGAACAATTTCCTTCATAGAATTCCATTCTTGCATGCTTGGTGTATTTGTGGATTGAATAAGATGTTGGGGTAGAATGTGCCCCTAGTTTTGTTGTTGTTGGGGTGGAATGTGCCCCTAGTTTTGTTGATTTTGGGATGGAATGGAATGTGCCCCTAGTTTTGTTATTATTGGGGTGGAATGTGCCCCTAATTTTGTTGTTATTGGGGTGGAATGTGCCCCTGATTTTGTTGATGTTGGGATGAAATGTGCCCCTAATTTTTTTATTATTGGGGTGGAATGTGCCCCTAATTTTGTTGTTATTGGGTTGGAATGTGCCCCTAGTTTTGTTGTTTTTAGGGTGGAATGTGCCCTGATTTTGTGTGGATCTATAGGGAGTGTATACCTTTCGATCCATGACTTGGTTCTAATTTGCTCCTTGAGTTGAGAACATAGGCCATTGATTCTTGGATTGTAAAACATTCCCTAAATTGGGTTGTTTTGTACTTTGTTGATTTTGTAAATTTTTATGTTTATTTACCAATTTTTGGGTTGGTTGAAAATAACTAGCTAAATTGTCTTGAGGGATTTCCTCAATTCGAATTGAATGTTTGGGTTTTTGAGTTTGTAAAGTGACAAGAGGTTCTTGATGATTGAAGAATGAATGTTTCATGTCAAATGAAATACTTTGTAAGGTCTCTTGTGCCTTTAACTATTCATTTATATTACCTTGATCCACTATGGTAATGTCCTCATCCAATATTTGTTTCATACTTTCAACCATATTTCCTTGTTCTTTTGAAGTATTATTGTGAATTGAAGTGGCAACTAGGGAGTTAGTTAAGTATGTGATAAGTTGATCTGCATATCATTGACTTATTATCTTGATCTTAGCTAGAAGATTCAAATTTGTGGGTTTTGACTCTATTTATATTTCCTTTCCTTTGTTAGAGTAAAAAGGTATGTCTATTTGTACAAAATCTTGCTCTTTCCATCATTATTCTTCTTCTCTAACTAAGGTATGCAATTGTTCATAGGAAAGTTTGAAGGTAGTCTAGCACCTGATTCTATCAATCTAAGAGGTGCTTCATCTTGATCTTCTTGGGGTTGATATTCATTGTAATCATCTTCATATCCTACTATTGTGGGGATATCATCAAAAATAATGGGGTTATCTTGGCCATCATAAAACTGCTCATTTTCATAACTAAGGCCATAAGAGGCCCCACTACGAGTGAACCTTTGAGTCATGTCTAAAAGAGTTGTTCTTGTGTTTGACTATCTTTGGACCAATTTTTGGCAACCAAACAAAGTATACTTCAACTCTCTTTTAAACAAATAACCAAGGTACGAGTGAGACTAAAAGGGAGGATGGTTTGAAACCATGCACAATTTAGAATATTTGGTTCACGAGTTTACTCAACCTTTGGTAAGGTTAAAATCATATAGATCAGAAGAGGGTAAGGTAACTCAAAGACCCAAGGTGAAAACTAGTACACCAAAACCTAGATCTTTATGATATGCCTATATTATAAAAACTAGATTCAACTTTGACAAGTTAACCCTAGAAATTTAGAGGAAAGCTCTCTAGATTACGAAGAAGACAAAATGGACTAAGCAACTCAAGATGTAAAAACATACACGAATCACTAAGTATAAAGTGAGGACCAAATAGGCAGTATAACATCACCACATGATTCTAATAGGATAAAATATGTTATAGGACTCAAAGCGTCAATGATACGCAAGATTACTTGAGTCTACCAAGATGATAATGTGATTTTGAGTCTTAATAAATGACCTTCAATCTGAATGGAAAATTGGACCCAAGTTAAAACAAGCTTAGTGCACAAATGATGAACCCACTTTGACACACCAACCCTTAGAACTCAGAAAGGTTCAATTTCAAATGTGGATTATAAATAAAGGATTTTTAAAAAATGGGTAAAAGACCTAGACTCAATTGGGCAGCATGACCGTGCCAAAGTGGATGACATGACATAAATTTTTGATAACAATTTGAACAAGGAAAAGTAAATTTTTCAATTGGACAGCGTAATGGCTCCCTTGCTTAATAAAATTGAGGACAATGTTTTTTGGTTAAGTTCATTGGGTTAACAAGCAGTTTTAGACACAAATCAAGACCCAAGTAAACTAATGACAAAAAAAAACATTTTAAGTCTAAACTGACAAGGTATGGTAAAGTGAGGTCTACTAAAATAGCAAGTTTTTTATCATTCTATGGGAATCAATTGCATAATGACTTTCATGTCAAACAATGCAAAAAACAAGCATAGAAATTGGGTGACTATGGCATTGGCTAGTTGTAAAAAGGTCTAGTCCTTTTTACAATAATTACATCCTATTATTTTCTTAGTGTAGTGTGATGTCCAAATGCAGATAGGTCCCATGTGCAACTCTAATTAGGAGCCAAATGAAATCAATGTCAGGAAATGAAACCCCAAGTCAAAGCTTCCCTAAATAACTCACAGGAGGTAATGACATCCCCCTCATAAGCCAAGTTTGCATAAAAATAAAGAAAGCATGAAATAGAAAGACTTTATGGTCATTTTCAAGGTCACCCAAACTTTGATGAGTTTTTGGGGAGTGCTTTAGATGATATTCTTTATAAGCCTTGGACTAGGCTATTTACAATAAGAATGGCACTTTTGATTCCAAGGGTTGCCTAAAGAGGACAAATGGAAGAGCATACACGTAACATTCTTCTTTTTGCCAAACAAAATATAATTAAACAACTATTGCAAATAAAATTTTACAAGTGTGTTCAATTTTAAGCCCAAATGAAAGATTTGGTGGTGTTCATTTGACCCCTTGGTCTTAAGATTGTGAACTTCGAAAACATTCATCTAAGCATCTAAATTTTTCATTAAACACCAAAAAAAAGTTCCTAATTGATTTTTAAACATGCAAAAGGTGATTTAAAACATGTTTTTAGAAAATGTCAAGCTTGGTCCTGTAGCAAAAATGTCAGCATGTCCTCTAGCTTTGAATCTCTTTTTGGTTTGAAACAATAAACTTTAGAAAAAGAGCTCTTGAGTTTGTGTTTTAATAAAAACATAGTGATCAACGTCGGTTTATATAATTGACGATGGTTACATTTTATAACCAATTTTAGTTATCTAACTAACATCAGTTATACCAATGTCACCAATGACAGGTATACAACATATGTCAATTTTGCTAACCAACATCTGTATAGATATGCAACCAATGTCAGTCTTACTTGTTGACGTCGATTACTATGTAAAACCGTGGCAAATAAAAATGGCAAAATAAAGTTAAAAAATCAATTTGTAAGAGTTTTAAGGGTCTAAATGAATATTTTAAAGTTTCAAAATGATCTTCTTCAGGTCTGAGATGTGTATAGTCCCACCAGGCATGCCAAGATGTAGAGAGGATTACAAAGTTAGTTAAACATTAGCCCATAAATCATGAAAATGCATAAAGAACTAACTAACTAAGCCTATCTATTCCTATAGGAATTACAAAAGATAGCAAGAAACAAATGAAAGAAATCAAACATCATATTACCTTCCCAAACGGATTCACCATACCCATGTGGCTCAAAAACATGTTCTCCCTTGATCAAGCATCCTTGTCTTTATCAATAATGGTGGTAAATTCCTCCAAAGTCTCAAGAACACTCCATAAAACCTAGGCTCATGATTCTAAATCATTAAACTAGCCTATCAATGAAGCTTGAAAATAAAAATCAATGATCAAATACAAAGGATTGTGGAAATAATTTAACATTATAACTTTGTAATATTCAAACTTTAAATTCATGTACATGGCCTCTCTATTTATAGATTTTTGAGATTGGTCAGGATCAACCATGACCGTCCATCTTAAGATTGAGATGTGTGGCCATGGAGAATCCTAATATTTGGAATTAAATCCATAATTATCTTTATCATGGCCTTGGAAGAAGAGGCATTGAAGAGGCATGAGAGGCATTAACTAGGCATGGGTGACCCATAATCCTGATATTTGTGGCATTTATGGCCTAGGGATGTCTTCCCAAGAAATGATGTCACTAGGTGATGCAGATATTCACAATCAATTTCTAATGATGAGATATTCAAAAAGATCTATGGAATTCTTACTTAAGCTCTTAAACTAGATTAATTAGCTTAAGTAAGTTTAATCAAGTTTAGTACAATTCTTTGGAAATTGGTGCACAATTAATCAAAATGGTCAGAAAGTCATATTACTAGGTCATAATTTGATGAGAGAGGAACTAGAAGGTGATGTTAGATGCGTTGGAGTTGTTTTCCCATTTAGGATGTTGCCAACAATAAATAACAAAGGTACGTGATGTGTACCAATGAATTAGAAGAAAAGAGTGATCCAGAGCACTAAATGATGAAATTGACATTTTGACTCAAAATGATTTGATCAAAGTTAGCTAGCCCATAAAATGAATTTCCCTATTTAGGGATACTTTGACCTAAACTAGCACTTGTAAGTGATAAGTTCAAACCATTTAGGGCATTTTATGGATTTTGACCTAAAATGTGCATTTGAGTGCAATTCAAATAACATTGAAAACTTCAACATAAATGGTGTTAGGAATTGGATGTCTACACCAAGCATTATATCATTTTGAAAGTCTTGGTTGGACATTATATGCAATTATTTTTAATCTCAGCCTATATAGTTGCTATAAACCTTCACTTTTATGGTTTTGACCATAAGAAGAGATTCAACCCTTCAAAATTCCTAAAAATTTGTAATATAGTGTGTCTTATGGTATATTAAGTGAATAAAGTGATTTAATACTTTTACCTTCTATATTTTATATTGTACTACCCTGTAGGTAGTTAACTAGCCTAAGAGACCTAGTGAAAAAGAGGCTAAAGAAGAAAGTTGAACTTAGGTGAAGAGTTGAGGACCCAAATTGATTGAAAAGTAGGATTGGCCAAAAGGGTGGTAAAATCTAGTTTTGGTTTGGTTAAATTATCTCCATAATGGTCAAACCTTAGAGCTTTGTGTATTTCAAGGGCTAATTAGAATGTCAAGTAATCCTAGAGGTACAATATTTTGAAAAGGAACCTAACCCAAGATTTTGTGTGAGGTAATGTCATGGAAAAGGGTTGTCAAAAACCTAATTAATTTTCCTTGAAGAGTTTGTTTATGAAACAGAACATGAGGTTTTCCCTAAAATAGGGTTAGAAGCCAAGAAGCCAAGACAAAGGCTAAAGAGAGAAATCTGAGAAAAGATAAAAGAGAGAGAAGTTCAAAAGTTGAAATTGTGTTGTATGATCAGGATAAAGATTCTTGAGGTAGCAGATAAGTCAATACACAAGATTAGATAAAAAGACCTTTGATCAAGATCTTGAACACCTGCAAGCTATTGAGAATTCTATGCATCAAAAGCATGTACAAGAAGTAGGTACAAAGAGAAGAAGGCCTTTAAGCCTAAGTGATAAGAGTTTCATGAGTCATTTCCACTACACATAATGAAATTTAAAAACTTTAATTTAAAAAAAATATGTAAGATCCAAGATTTATAACATTAAAAAGAATAATTTGTTAACCCTCATTTGTGTGTGCATATAACATTAAATACAAGATCTGTTATAGATAATAATTTGGAAGATCAAAAAAACATTGTATAATAACACACAATGACATAAAAACTGAGTATAAATTTGATATATATATATATATATATATATGCATACAATATAGGCATATACATGTCTAATGTCAATAATACATAAATTAGGTCGTGATAGTCATACAAAAAATTACATCTATCAACATAGTATCTAATTTTGGTTGAATGTCAAATGCACATATACAATGCCAAAAATGCATCGATTACCATATAGGCATACAAAAACGTGCATCTCATGTGTGTAAGACATCCTATTCATCAAATAGCCTCCCACTCTTTGCCTTCCTCAAAGAAGACTCTCGATGGGATGCTCTACTAGTAGATGGAGACCCCTCTAATGCCTTGGATTGCTCCAAGGTGTAACTGTGGGTCTTACACTCATAGCTAGCTTACAGTTGAACCTGTTTAAATACAAGAATTATTATGAAATTAACATAAAATACATTTAAATAATTGTTAATAAATTAATTTTAAACTACAATAAAACTCATTTAAACATGTGCACTTATTGCAAGCTCACGATCCTGTTTAATCTATTTTTCATGCTCAATCAAGTCAATAGCAAGCTCAACTATCTGAATAGGCATCTAAAATATGAGAGGAACATGAGAATTCACCGCAATCACCATCTGACTAGGACTATCAGATGTCATAGGACAACCCTGCATACACAACACATAAACATAAGTTATATTTTCCCCGAGTACACATGTACTAAAATTATTAAAGTAAGTCTATTTTTACAATTCAAAATTACAAAAACTAATATATACCTTTATCATCACCTTTGTAGATGACATTGCAGCAACAATGCCTATGTCTGTCTTAGTGCGTAGAGAGGGAGGAGTGTCAGTACTAGCCATCAACTATTCATGTAAACAAGGTTGAGAACTTAGTTTTATATAAAGTACATCAAATCTTATATATGAAAACCAAAATGATCAATAGAAGCACTTGTACATATAAAATATCTATCTATATAAGTACATGAATGCAATGACACATTATAGGAAAGAAGAAGACAAGCATGCATATGAAAATACACTTGGATCTGAAATTATAAGCCATCTATTGAAGTGTTGGAGCAACAGCCTTATACCAAAACCAAAATTAGAGTATTAAAACTATAAAAGGGAATATATAATATACTAGTTTCTTTTTCTTCAAATTAAGTATAAATATATTTGGGTTAAGATCTTCTATTTATTCTATATTAGATGTTGGACTATATTGGTTGTTGATTTATTACTTGTCTAAAAATATGGGTTTGACTTAGGTCTTAACCCTCGTAACTAATTCCTTTTGGATTAATTTTCAATATTAACTTAGAGTATTTAGGGATACTTTAAATTGTGTTTTAAAAAGATGGGCCTACATTTGATGGAGTAGAGTGATGAAGTATCATTGGATTCCTAGGATTATAGAGAAATTAATGATTAATGATTTGGCCACATGATATATAATAGGGATACTATAGATTATGTAGGTTGGGATTTTTTTCCCATCGATTAGATTCATTTTCTTAACCTATTCACCAACTAGGATGTGTCATGTAAAATAGTTTAAGGTTGTGATTAGGATACTAGGCTTGTCGACTAAAGGTAGGGTTGTGGCCTTGATTGAGGATTGTGATAGAGGTAAGGTTGTTAATTGGATGTAATACTTTAGTGTACGATCACATGAACCCTACACTCATCATGGGCTAGGTGTAAATGCACATGACCCCTATACTCATCATGGGCTAGGTGTATGAGCACATGACCCCTTACCAGTGAGGTTTAGAGATTAGGATAGTGGGGGCCGTCAAATCTTCTAGTTAAATAGGTATACCATAATTGAGAGACTTTTCATGAGTGGTGGACACATTGGAAATTATATATTTGGTAGTTTTACTATATTAGGGTATTTTAGGATTGTTTGTGAATGAGGTGGACACTCTACTACCATCACAGGCAAAGTTGGGAGAGTACTAATTAGAAGAGTAAATTTATAAAAATATATTGTGTTGCAATTATGGTAGGATGCCAACATTAAGTACAACCACCACCATAATATATAGATGCTTAGATGTAGAAACAAGCATAGGATAGAGGGTAAGGAGATGAAGTTTAGGGGGAAACAAGGGCGAGCATACACTTGTTAGAGAGGAACTAAAAGGATAGGAGGAAAATGCTAAGATGAGGTCTAATTAAGAATTATACCTAGACTAACATGAAGTTACCCAAATAAAGTAGTGAGTTGGTTTCTTTTTAGTTACTTTCTATGTCACTTTGTAATTTATTACTCAATTATTGTTTCTTTATGTGACTAGAGATCTAATGTCTTCTCTTGTTATATGGTTTTAGAGTGAATCACTTAGTGGTGGAGCATGATCAAAAAAACTTTGGTTAGGATTGTTTAGGTGAGGATTATTTGAGCCTTGATAATATTTTTGTGGATGTGGTCCTCCATGTGTGAATAAGCAAGCATGCATATGTTTTTCTCCCTATTTATCATACATGTACATGGAGTTCCCTCATAATAAGAGAGAGATAGTTAGCCTAGAGGAAAATGTGGTTAGTATAGATTCTTAGGTGAAGACTCTCAATGAGATTGTTAGGGATAGGGGAGGTCAGGCTCCATCTAGCCAAAAAATAATGGGAGGTAAATCACCCACATAGGTATAATCAAGAGACACAAAATTAGAGAAATTACATCCCACATTACTCATCAACATGTATATATAAACAACTATAGTCATAACAAATGCAAAGATTAAAACATATATGTAAACAATTTTTACCTCTATATATGTAGATGGTGTCATCCTAACAGAGGTAGATGCAATCATGGATGGACCAATAGATAGATCCGAATGTGAAAATAATGACTATAATAAATTAAACATTTGAAATACTGGTTGTGATGATGAAGGAATTATCACATCTTACGACATAAAAATTTACATATATATTATATTAATTTTTTATGTAAACTAATTGTTAGCTTAGAAATTAAATTTGTAAATATAACTTAAATTTAACATGACATTTATATAAAATATACCTGCATCTGTGTGGTTACTAATTATTGCACATCAAATGTGTGTGCCAAAAATTCATCACTCATAAGAATATGATCTGAGCCATTTGAACCACCAATGCCATCATCATTACAAGGTCCCATGCATATAGCTCCACATAAATTTCAAGGGTGGGGTGGGGGTTGGGTATCCTGTGTCATATCAATATCATCACTCTGTGAAATCCTACTCTTATGTTTAATGAGTGTATCGATGAGTGAGCTAAGAGCATAGAGAGTGTCTATCTCCATAACCTACTAAACCACAGAGGGGATCTCAGGCTCAAGAGGCTTTTAGATATGAATATATGTAGGCTGATTAGGTGCATGATGTGTACCTAGTTGATCTTATGCAAAGCCTTTTATTTAGCCCTAAAACACACTAAAATCAAAATAATTGAGAATCCAGCTGAGGACAAACTCACAATAGAATTTCTTCAAAAAATATAAAGGGACCTCATGGTTGTTACATGGTGGATAGTCAAAGACCATCCACCACTGATCCCAAAAATTAGTCATGATTAAGTTATGTACATAGTGATGGATAGCAAAATGTTTTTCCATTACAAGAAAGGGGGCATTGGTGGCTGGGTCAATGAATAGGGAACAAATGTCAGCTTTTGAAAATTTAAAATTCTTGACCTCAAAGGCTGACAACTTGTCAGTATAATAGTCCCTACAAGTATCTCTATATGAGGTCCATAAATCAATTTAACTCATTATCAAGTCAATTTGACCTAATAAGGTCTATAGGGAATTAGCTAATTGGGTACAGTCAAGGTTGGTTGAACTGGGATCTCTAATTCTATTAATGAGGTCTTCCATTTCAACTTTGTTTCTAACAATATTATCAATCAAAAACTCTTGACTATCAAGGTGGGTTTGGGGAACTATAAGAGGGGTAATGGAAGGATAGGAGGAACCACAGGGTTTTATGGAGGGTTACGAGGAGGAGTAACTAGAGGTTTTTATGGAGGGTTGGGAGGGTTAGCAGGACGGGTTGTTAGAAAAAATATATAATTAAAAACATGGGTTAAAAAAATGAAAATTATGAAAAATTAAGGTTAAATAGAGAATATTTTGATGACTTACCTCTCCTACATAGTGGCATCATCAATCAACAGACTTGTGGGGTGAATTCTAGCACTTCTTGGAACTAGTTTGCATAAAATGTGATCGTAGAGCAACTTAGGAGGAGAAAACATGAATGTAAAATGAATAAATTTTACATTTAAGTTTTTATGTTTATTATTTTGGGAACATAGGGAATGTGATCATGTTATTAATGTGATCGCATTATCATTAATAATGCAATCATGTTATTGTTTAATATAACATGATCATGTTATTTAATAACATGATTATGTTATGGCTCAACAATCTTGAGGCTATCTTTAAGTAGTTTGATTGCATGAATTAAATAATGTGATCACGTTATTAGTTAACATGATTGCATTGAAGTAAATGTCTAAATAATTTTCCCCTAACTCCATGCACTTACCCAACATCTCAATGTTTAAATGTCCAATTAGCTCCTCCAAAACCTCATGTCTATCCCTTGAGGCCAACCAGTATAAGGGATAACCTTTGATGGGATCCCATATTATACACTATACATCCTCCAATTTGATTATGATCTCTCCTATAAATAGCTAAAAGGTTAATGTATTTAACCTCTAACACTTTACTAAATCACTTGGTAAAGCCTAATTTTCTCTAATAACTATCATCCTTGTTATGGGTAGTAGGCCAATCATGTAGAATAATGTTGGCACATCACCTGTCCATATGTCAGGATGTCATAAAACATGCAATTATTGATCTCAAGCTACAAGTAAACCCACTCACTCCTACAATCTAAACCAAATCTATTTGATTAGTTATCAATTTATACTTTTCTAAATCACATTTCCATGATCTAATCATATCTACTTGTCTAAAAACATCTTGACATCTAGTTATATCAGTCTCATGCATCATTTTTCTATGTATTTCTTTGTTCATACTCTAGTCCACTCTTCCATTATGATGATTTCATTGTTTTTGATGTGAATTTGTTGTTTGATAGGCCAATTTTACCGTGTTGAATTCATCATTGAATAAATTCATCCATTTCATCAAAATCTTAATGATTTTGTTGATAATGTGTTTTATTTCTCCATTTTATCTGTTCAAAATCATCCTTCATATTGTCAGAGGAATCTAGACCATTTTGCCAAAATCATGATGATTTTGTCGATGGGATGAACACTTTCTCCAATCTTCTATTCCATTTCACCATTTGACTAACACTAGGGTTTTTTTAATTTTTTCCATTCACAAAGGAAAAGTTTATGTTCAGATGAACCAATTTATCGCTTAGATTGACCAAAATCACTGTTTGGTGAATGACAAATATGTAACCTTTTGTTTGAAATATCCCTAACCCAATTTCAATATTTTCATTCTTTGGAGTCTTATTTTTGACCCGATGCCTATTTTTAATCCCATTTTCACCTATCCTTTTCATTTTCCTCCTCATCTATCATTTATACATCATTCTATCATTATTTTAAGGGTTTAATCAACTAATTTTTTACCAACTTTCCCCTCAAGGGGGCATCCAAGGATTACCAAGCATTGCTTTAGGGCACATTTGAACCTATTTTTCTAGTGTTTTTAGCAAATTTCATCAAAACTAACATCCACCAATTTTTCTTCTATAATCATTTTTCTAGCTTTTTATTCTTTGAAAATTTGTTGTTTCATCTACATCTCACAATGCCTTATCAAATAGGGGAAAATGTAGACACTCCAATTTTATCACTTCCATGTCAAATTAAAAAATGAAATGACTTCTTGTGATTTCACATGATTTGGTCCAAATTAATTTTTTCATCTAATATATACATTTGAACTCAATTTGTGGCATCCCAAAGTATGAAAAACTTAATGTATTTAATCTGTTCAATTATCAAGTTCTTTATCCAATTACCAAGATCTCTTTTCAATTATCAATTTCTCTTTTCAAGTTCCCTCTTCTTTGATCAATTTGATGATTTTCCCTTCTTTGTTCAATCACATTCTCTTTCTCAATTTTAGTCTAACAATCAATTCCTCACATTGTATTAATTAAATAAGTATTTGACCTATTTAATTAATTACTCTTCCAATTACTTATTTTTCTCTTGTCCCCCTCCAAGGGACACCTTCATGCAAAAAAGAATTCTGAGATCCTAAGAATATACCCTTATGATCACACCAATTATTCAAACAATCAACAAGAAAAGGGGATTATTCTCCACCCTTCATCTTGGAAATAAGATGAAGGGCCCACCTTTGAGATCCATGTGCTTTCTTGGAGAGGATGTTTTGTCCTTCATATTAGAAACAATATTAAGGACCCACATTCTTTCATCTTTGATATTTACAAGGGGCATCCTCCACCCTTCATCTTAGAAATAATATGAAGGGATTATATTCATTCATCATTGATATTTGCAAAGATCATTTTTCACCCTTCATCTTGATTGAGATAGAGAGCTCACATCATTGATCTATGTGCTTGATGCATGTGCAACCTTGAGGACTCTTTTATAACCATTCATGTTGATTTCAAGATAAAGGGTCCTCTTTGATTTAGATTTTTATAAATACATCTCTTTGTAAATTCAACATGCTTAGTTTAGACAATGAAGTGCTTTCAAATCATCAAGTCTCTTTGTGCATCAATCTTATACTCTTTGATCAAATCAATATGGTTCATAGCTTTAATGGAAGTTTATAACTATAATTGGCATTAATAAAGACCATCATAAGCTACATTTGAGCCACATCCCAACAAAGACAAGATACAATGAAGGTTTTATTACATTTATTCGAATATCTAAAGCATTATAGTCTTTTTTTAGTTTATTGAGCTCAAAAGGTCCTAGGTGTGTATTTTTCGTATTTGCTATCACTTTATTTTGTGTTCTTAAAAAAATTATGAAATTATAAAGGATTCAAATTCTATCAACATAGAATTAGATAATATAAACTATGTAAATCCATTATAGCCATGATTTTATAAGGGGGAAGCATAAATCAATTTATTAAAATCAAAGGTGAATACAAAGATTTGAAACCCTAGAGAAATATAAGGAAACCCTAAGGAATATAAGGTCTTTTGTGCTTAGGATAATGAATGGGTTAACCAATATGTTTTATCTATTTTTGGCTTAATTTCAGTTAATAGGATAAAATTACATAAAAATGAGGGTGCATAAGATATAACATTCACATACAAGTATAAACATACCTAGAAAAGTTTCATTGATTTATTATAAATTTATATTTATGGAAACACTAAACTAATTTGGGTACTTAGCTTGTTTATGGAATGTGTAGGTCTAAGGCAAGGTATATTCATCAACAAAATTCAAGAAGAGGCACATGAATGTTTGGATCTAGAAACATGATGTCTACATGAGCTAGGATAATTCAATTGCTTCCAGGATGTGTGCATAGTGTGGAATTATCTATTACAGTGTGGAATTATGCTACATGTTTGCATTTATTTGTGATAATCCTAATTGTTGTGCTTATTTTTTATAAGAGATCTTGTGTATGTGAATGTCATTGATCACATGCAAATTGCTCTATTTTATTTCTACTTGCTTTAAATCCTAATTGTGTATTATAGGATCAATGTAAAATAGGGACAATAGGTGAAAATAAATGGTTAAAGTGACCTCAATCACCCTTTTGGATACTAAATTCATATGTATCCAATACTTTAAAGAGGGAAGTCAAACCAAACATAATTCTCCCACCTAGCTGAGTGTATGAAATTAGTGTAATACTAACATATAGTGAAATCTTTTTTATGGATTTAAAAACTTGAAAACTTGTGATTTGACCTTTTAGTTTTACTTAGACTTAGCTCAAGGCTTGTTCCTTTAAAGGATTTTATATTTTGAAACTCTAGGATAGTTCCTCTCAATGTGTAAAATTATTGTTAATGATAGATAGATAAGTCCTAGCTATCAATATGCCTAGGCATGAAATGCTTATATAGTTGATTCTTTGGGTAATTTCCTTTGAAATAACATGTGAAATGTATAGTGTAACCCATATGGAGAATTTTAATTTTTTAAAATGGTCGTTAAAGGGCACACATACAAATTTGGCCCATGTGGATATATCTGCAGTGTGACACTATATGAGGAAGTGTGCACATGTATATATAATAATAATAGTGATATGAGATCAAGAGGCAATACGAGAATGATGTTAATCTATTCAGGTAGAGAATAGGGAAATCCTATGTAATAATAACATAAATTCGGGAAGGTCAATCCCATATATGGATGAATGGCTAAGCAAAAATTTGAACAGGAGTCATCTATGTGTGCATAAGTCAAACCTATTAAATATTGGTCCAATATAACATTGTCAAGTGTCTAATACCAAAGATGAGTTTCTACAATTCCTAAACAAAGGTCAAGCTAGGCAGAGCACTATAGGCATGTTTATCTCAAGGTAACATGTAGGAAAAAAGTGTGTTCTTGTCATTTATATGAAACATGATGGATCTATGAGAAACACATACTTGACACGGTTCATTATTTCCAATGGATTCCTAAAACATAATGGATTTTCTATGATGGTTTCCATCCTACTAGGTTTTTATTGTAATTATTTTTATCATGATTTGCATATGTTTCTATGATGCTTATTGGTAATCATGTGCTTGTTATGTTCCTTGTCATGGTCATTATTATTATCATCTTGATTATATTAAGTCCTTGATGTACTTATATATGCTCATTTATCTGACAAACTTATGTCTAGGTGTGCCTACCTTTATGCTATGTTTCTCATCATTTTCATAGTGATTATGTGTCAAATGTTCTTAGATATATGTGTGATGTGCCTACACGTCTACTATGTTTATTCTCATGTTCATTATCTTATGTTATTGGCATGCTTATATGTTTTCTATGTTTCTATTATTTGTATCATGTTCATGCCCATTGTTCTTATGTGATTGTTATGTTTTCATGATCTTTAGAGTGTTTATGTTCATTGTGCTTTGGTGCTTGTTATATTTTCATGATCCATTTCATGCATATCTAATACTTTTCTATCTTACCATGGTCCATATCATTAAAATTGTATGTGTTTTTATCTTCCACATACAAACCTTGTATTTTTTAATCTTTCCATGATCCATATTCTGAAAATCTTATGTATAACTATGTTTCTATGATCTTTATTATAATCATCAATTAGGGAAAAATACTTTTCTTTGATCATTCTCATTCTCATTTTATAGATAAATTACTGTGTTATAAAATATCCAGTGATTTGTGTGTTAAAATTGTTATATCATGACCATAAATGGGGTATCATATTTTATTTATTTTTCCTCAAATGTGATATCTTTATGTACCGTGTAATTTGATTATATATTATTCTTTAATTTTGCATCATATTTTGAGGTATGAGTTTTGCATGTTCACCTAAAATATCAAAATGGGTTCATATATACTACTCGTCATATTTTCAAGGCTATAATTTATTTGTGACAGACCCAAGGGATTTTTGTTGTATATAAAGGACAAAAGATCATGTGTATTATCATATTTACTATTTTGGACTTGGAGACATGTCACTTGATGACTACATTCTTCAATTTCAATTCTTATCTTACTTAGTGACTCAATGGCCCAATGTCTAGGATTTTATTTCCAATGTGGAGGCTTGTCACTTAATGACTCATAAAATTCCAACTCCTCTCCATCTTTCTCTCACCCTAGATAATATGACAAACCCATGGGACATCATATGAATACTTGATAAAAATGAGGTATTTTGATATAAATTACGTTCATATTCACCATTTATTATTTTTTGTGTTTACACATGTTTTTATAGAAAAGATAAATGGTCTTATAGGTACTAAGGCTTAGTGGCTCATGGTCTGAATATTGACATGTGTGATACCTCTTTTCTATGCTTTTATGTGTCTATTACTTTGAAGTGTGTGCTTACACCACCTAATTTGTGGTTAATAATGCCTGTGAAATTGGGAAATCATGTAGATAGATGAAAATACACCCTTGTCATTTATTTAATATTATTTTATGAATATTAGTGTGTTTGTCCATGTATGGGTAATTTGATCGAAATCAAGAAATATTTGTCCTCTTCTCAATTCTTAGTTTTCCAAAATAGTCACCCCATATCTTATTCTAGGCTTATCATATTCTTTAGGTTCCCTTATAATTTAGGCACACCCATCTTCCCCTTTCCTCTTTTTAGGTCCTAACTATTTGATATTGGTGTGGAAGCCAATATTTTTGAATGTAAATTCACATTCATTTATAAAAACACAAGTGTTGTAGTTAATTTAATCAAGAAGACAATTAATAGAGAACTTATCATTTTATAATATAATATTCTATTATGAAATAGTATTGGTAGACATGTTCAAGTTATATTTTCTAATTGGGGTGCCACCTTCGTAAGATGGTAAAAATCATGTACAACCGTACAATGGTGATTTATATTTGTAACTTTAACATGATCATATTGGTAAAAATATGGGTATTATTGTTGAGTTGTGGAGCTAAAAGCTTCACTAATGAGCTAGCACAGTAACTGTCAACGATCAGAGCCAACCGACATCGGTTAGGGTCGATCGGCATCAGTTAAAACCAGTTAGGGGTTGATCGACATCAGTCAGGGCTTGGCCAGCATCAGTCATCTATAGACCGACACTGACTTCTGTGCATTTGCATGCATTTTCAAAATTAGATTTGTTCTAATTTTAGGAGAACAGCTAGTTTGCATGTAAAGACTAAAATTAGTCTCGAGTCTGTGTTTCTAATTATTGTTTGCTTTGGGTTCTATTTAAGAGACCCATGGGGTAGTATTGTAATTTGAAGGCAAGAACAACAACAATTGAGTTGGTTGTCTCAAGGGAGCAAGATCTAGAAGATTTGTAAAGAGAGCAAGATCAAGAAGATCTGCAAAGGTGCAAGATCAAGAAGATCTGCTTGTAAGGGGGATCAATTTAGTATTTGAGTTGATTGTAATTGATTGAGAGAGAGAGAGAGAGAACTCTTGAAGGAGAATTACTGTACATCTGAGAGGTGTGAGGAGAGAGAGATTTCTTCATTGTATTTTCTTCTAGAAGAGTTTAATACATATTGGTTGTTTCTCATATCTCCTATTCTTTATTGTTTCTGATTTCTAGTTACTTATTACTTCTGGTTTAATTCTGTGTTTAGTTGCTTATACAAAATTAATCAATTGTACTCTAAGGTCTTGTCAAGTGGTATCAGAGCTATGTGTAAATCCTGACAAGTGGTATTAGAGCACAGGTTTCAGAGTAGGTTAGTGTTGGTTGATTATAGAATTCACTCATAGGGGTTTCTGATTGAGTGGGAGTAAAGCAATGGTAGAAGAAAGTAAACTAAGAATGGATAAATTCAATGGCAAGAATTATCAATTATGGAGGATGCAGATTGAAGATTATATGTATCAGAAAGATCTATATTTACTGTTGGGTGGGGTTTCAAGCAAGCCCACAGATATGAAAGATGAAGAATGGAATGTTCTTGATAGAAAGCCTCTTGGATCTATAAGGTTGAGCCTGGCATCTTTAGTGATTTCCAACTTATCATAGGCAAAGACAATGGTAGAGTTAATGGATACTTTGGCAAATTTATATGAAAAATCCTCGGCTTCAAATAAGGTATATCTTATGAAGCAATTATTTAATTTGCAAATGCAAGAAGGTGGATCGGTATCTAGTCATCTTAATGATTTCCATGGATTAGTAAATCAGTTAAATTTAGTCAAAATAGTTTTTGATGATGAAATTAAGGCTCTCTTAATCTTATGCTCTTTACCTAAAAGTTGGCATAGTTTGGTAATGGCAGTTAGTAATACTGCATCTGCTTCAAATATCTTGAAAGTTGATGATGTTGTTAGTGTAATCTTGAATGAAGAAATTTGCAAGAAAAGCACAGGAGAAACATCAGGTAATGCTTTAAGTGTTGAAAGCAGGGGAAAGCAAAGAGAGAAGGGCAAGCAAGGAAAAACAAGGTCAAAGATGGGAAGTAGATCCAAATCTAGAAATGGAAGTATAACCTGCTGGAATTGTGGAAAGAAAGGGCATGCAAAGAAAGATTGTTGCATAGGATGCTCTTATATTTTTCTTGAATAAATTAGAATCTTGGGTTTTAGATTTGGGAGCCTCTTTCCATGCAACCCCAAATAGAGAATTTTTCAATGATTATGTCCATGGAGACTTTGGAAAAGTTTATTTAGGGGATGATAAGCCTTGTCAAATTGTTGGCAAAGGAAAAGTGCAGCTAAAATTGCAGAATGGCAACACATGGGTGTTGAAGGATGTCATGCATGTATCCATCCTGAAGGGGAATCTGATTTCTGCAGGAAAGTTGGGTGATGAGGGTTGCACAGTAACTCTCACAGCTGAATCTTGGAAAGTTTTCAAAGGTGCACTTGTATTAGCTAGAGGTAAGAAAGTAGGTACATTTTATCTATCTACTTGTATTACTGATTATTCTCCTTCTATTTTATCTATTTCAGATGTAGATGCACGGTTGTGGCACTGTAGGCTTGGTCACATGAGTGAGAAGGGAATGGATGTTCTTAAGTCAAAAGGTAAGCTATCAGATTTGAAAAGCATAGATCTAGATTTCTGTGAGCATTGTATTTTTGGAAAATAGAAGAAAGTGAGGTTTCTCACAACTGGGTCAATAAAGAAGAAGCACAAGTTGGAGCTTGTTCACACAGACATGTGGGGACCAGCTCAGGTAGCTTCTATTGGAGGATCACAGTATAATGTTTCTTTCATTGATGATGCTACAAGAAAGGTATGGGTTTATTGTATAAAAAGGAAATTTGATGTTTTTGACACTTTTAAGAAATGGAAAGCCTTGGTTTTCAATGAGAAGGTGATGTACAGTGATCAGCTCAAGAGGATGAATAATTCTGAGCAGGGCAATCATGATTTAGAAAAGGTTATGATCCACAATGAGCTCACGGGTAAAAATCATCACTCACAGGAAAACACAAAAATTGACTCGATCAGATAGGAACCGATGTTGGTTAGGTGGAAACCAACGTCAGCGGTCAAGTGGAATTGACATCGGTTGGGCGCAGACTGAAATTGATTAGAGATGATCGAGATCGGTCACTATCAAGAAATTTGGGTGGACAGCAAGCTGTCAATGAGTCTCAAATGCCCATAAGGAGGTCTAAAAGGGTAAGTAAACCTCCAATTCGTTATTCCCCTTCTTTATACTACTTGTTGCTCACTGATGGTGGAGAAATAGAAAGTTTTGATGCGGCAATGCAGGTAGAATCCAGGAAACAATGGGAGCATGGCATGAATGAGGAAATTGATTCCTTGAAAGAGAACCATACGTGGGATTTGGTTGAGTTTCCAGCTAGAAAGAAAGCACTGAAAAATAAATGGGTTTACAGGTTAAAGGAAGGAGAGAATGGACAAGTGAGACATAAGGTCAGGTTGGTATGTACTAGACCTGATATTGCCCAAGCAGTGGGAGTTGTCAGCAAGTTTATGGCCAATCCAGGAAAGGAACACTGGAAAGTAGTTCAGTGGATTCTTAGATATCTGAGAGAGACCAGCAGTAGGCATTTATGCTATGGAGGGTCAAACACTTCTCTACATGGGTATGTAGATTCGGATATGGCAGGTGACTTGGATGGTAGGAGAAGCACCACAGGATATGTGTTCATTGTTGGTGGACTGGTGGTTAGCAAGATTTCAAAGTTGTAGAAGGTTGTTGCCTTGTCTACTATAGAGGCAAAATACATTGCAGTCACAGAGGCTAGCAAGGAAATGAATTGGATGACTAGGTTCATGGAAGAGTTGGGAAAGGAGCAAGAGAGTTGCAGATTGTACAGTGATAGTCAAAGTACAATTCATTTGGCAAAGAATTCAGCCTTTCATTCAAGAACCAAACATATACAGCTTAGGTACCACTTCATTAGACAGGTATTGGAGGATGGTTAGTTGATGCTAGAAAAGATCCATATAGATGAGAACCCTGCCGATATGCTAACAAAGCCGGTAACAGAGGAGAAGTTGACTCTTCATTCAACTTTTGTTGGTCTTCAAGATTAAACTTGAAGAGGGAGAAATAAGCCAGAAACAAATTAGAGGATGATGTTGTACAAGTACAGGTGCATCTGTTTATCTCCAAATGGGAGATTGTTGAGTTGTGGAGCTAAAGGCTTCACTAATGAGCTAGCACAGTAACCATCAACGGTCAGAGCCAAAGGACATCGGTTAGGGTCGACTGGCATCGGTCAGAATCGGTTAGGGGTCGACCAACATCGGTTAGGGGTCAGCCGGCATCGGTCATCTATAGACCGACACCGACTTCTGTGTGTTTGCATGCATTTCCAGAATTAGATTTGTTCTAATTTTAGGAGAACAACTAGTTTGCATGTAAAGACTAAAATTAGTCTTGAGTCTGTGTTTCTAATTATTGTTTGCTTTGAGTCCTATTTAAGAGACCCATGGGGCAGTATTGTAATTCGAAGGCAAGAGCAACAACAATTGAGTTGGTTGTCTCAAGGGAGCAAGATCCAGAAGATCTGCAAAGAGAGCAAGATCAAGAAGATCTGCAAAGGTGCAAGATCAAGAAGATTTGCTTGTAAGGGGGATCAATTTAGTATTTGAGTTGATTGTAATTGATTGAGAGAGAGAGAGAGAAATCTTGAAGGAGAATTACTGTACATCTGAGAGGTGTGAGGAGAGAGAGATTTTTTCATTGTATTTCCTTCTGGAAGAGTTTAATACAGATTGGTTGTTTCTCGTATCTCCTATTCTTTGTTGTTTCTGATTTCTAGTTACTTATTACTTCTGGTTTGATTTCGTGTTTAGTTGCTTATACAAAAGTAATCAATTGTACTCTAAGGTCCTGTCAAGTGGTATCAGAGCTATGTGTATACAATAACAATTATTGTAAAAAGAGTTTTGATCAATAATATTATGGAGTAGGAAATTTCAAAAATAAGTGGGAATATCATAAATGTAGTGGTTACCATGTTGTGAACTTGTTCCACCCACCCCCAAATGTCATCCTTCTCTCCATGTTTTAATTATGTAATTTATTTTCATCAACATCTTTATTCCAATCTTAGGAGTCCAATAAATTATCAAAATATTCCAGCACAAGTCCCTAATGTTTTTCCTTGACACTCTAGATTAAGAAAAATTAGATCATTATAAAAAGATAGAAGTCATAACACATGAATTAAGGGTAAAGAAGTAGAAGAGTGCTAGTACATAATTCAAATTGTCTTGAGTATTTGGACGATGCTAGGATGATATTCAAATTTGGTTCACATACTCAAATGATCATTTCAGAGGTGATTTTTGCGTGTTTCTAAGTTTAAAGTGTGAATGTAGATTCATGATGAAGCATAAATGAGATAAGATTTATATTCCCTATATCTTTACATATTTGATTGTTGTAATAAATTAGATTGTTTGTTGTATTTCACATATATTTTGAATTCTTAATTAGTGGTAGTTTATAAGTGATCCAATGATAAGTAATCTTAGAAAAATTATTATAATTATAAAATTAAAAACTAGAATACATAAATTATAAATTTAAATTTGTAAATGAGCACTTGATTATAAATGGACTAAAAAAATTAGGAGTAAAGAATTTGTAACATATTTAGCATACATAAGATAGAAGATTGAAAAAAAATCATCTAAAATGTTTTTAGACTTACAATTTTATATATATATATATATATATATATATATATATATAATTAGTTCATAGAATTTGTAAAATATTTATATAAAATTATTATATATATTTTTGTAAATTAAATAATTTATCTTTATGCACATGTTAATTATTTATTAACTTTTTGGTTATTATTAAATTTAAAGCAAATTTTGTTAAATATTATTACAATTAATATTAAATATTGTGTATGTTATAAGAAAAATAAAAAATTGTAATAAAATTTGTATTCATAAAATATTTTTATAAATATAAAAATATATTTGAAATTTTTTTTATAATTTTAATCAAAAAATTATTTATAATTTTAATTTTAATTATAAAAAAAATATTTAAAATAAATTAATTAATTTATAATTAAAAGTGAATATTTCTTTTTATCATGTAGTTTTGTTAAAACATATAGAATCAATAAAAATATGTATTTTATTTTTTATTTTTTCAATATATCAACTATTTACATTGAATATACAATATATGCTTACTCCAATAATAAATAAAAAGGAATTTAATATTTTTTAATTTTTAATTTTATTAGTAATTATTTTTTTAATATGAGAAACTTTTTATATTCTCGAAAAGTAATATCCCGTCTAAAAAATCAATTATTAATGGTAAGAAAGACTCAACATTGGATCTACTGCGTAAAGCTCACCAACTTTATCAAGCTAGTGTCAAAAAAATAATATTATAAAACCAAATAAATATTTTTATTCATCACAATAAGCCTTTACCGTGATTTGTGCATGTGTTGTGATTACCCCACATTTCTATCATTCATCAATCAAACGCATTAAGTAAGCTATCGCTTGCAAAGAAAAGTCACTTTGCAGATGCTTGCCATTACCAACTCTTCTCTTTCATTGTCACTGACTGAACTTCTTAACCATATGACCAGTCTGGTAGCTCATTTTTTACCTATAACATTCAGAACTGCCAAAGTTTGCATGTCAACGACCTAATGAAAGACACGAAGATAATATTCTATCCAAAATTGAGAAAGAGGAGAGACGCAAACAAATATAATACACAAGAAACATAGAAAACGAGACACTCGATGTTTTTAATCTTAGGGTGATCCATTTCATACAAAATTTGTATCTACTTCACTTAATCTAATTAATATATTAAAAAAAATTATTATTTAAATATTACATGCATAGTTTTTAATATAAAAATTTTGTGTTATTTTAAGAGGTAAATATTTAAACTGCATCATAATACTTATTATTAGAAAGAAGATTAAGTTTTTAATTTGAATTTATAAAAATTTCAATTTAAATTTATGTTGAAAAAATTGTATTATTTTAAAAGGTAAATATTTAAACTACATCACAACAGTGATTATTAGAAAGAAGATATAAGTTTGTATTTACATTATCCATTCGATGATTATAAGAAAAGCTAAGTTCTATTCAAATTAGAGCTGAATAAGTTCCAGTATATTGAACCAAACTTTAATTTTCTGAAATATTAAATAAATAAATAAATAAAAATATATAACATTTGAATTAATAAAATTTAAATAATATGAAAATTAATAATTATGATGGTATATAAGGAAGGATTAAATGTTTGAACAAAATAAAAATAAAAAATATTTGTATTAATTATATATTATTATATAACTTATATTAAATAATAATATAAAACAATCAATCTTATTATGATATATTATATTTATAATTATAAGATATATTTATTTTTAATATATTATATATTTTTTAATTTAAAATATCTATTTAAATATACAAAATTAAAAATATATATTAAACATCTATTAAATCAATTAAAAAATATTTTTAAATATTAACATGACACCATTTAAATATTATGTAGATGGTAAATTATACTAATTAAATTATAAATTAATATTTATTTATTTTTTAAAATTTTATTTAAATTATTATATATATTTTATAAATATATTTAAAATATTATAAAATGATTTGAATAAAATTTTAAAGTTATTATAAAATATTAATTTACAAGCTAGTTAGTAGCTTCCTTAAAAATAATAAGAAAATATTAACGTAACAGATATGTTAATTGTTGCCAA
Organism: Torreya grandis; assembly: GCA_037957365.1. Classification (NCBI taxonomy): domain Eukaryota; kingdom Viridiplantae; phylum Streptophyta; class Pinopsida; order Cupressales; family Taxaceae; genus Torreya; species Torreya grandis. The sequence continues at coordinate 3,947,653 of JARHVA010000109.1, forward strand.
CGTACCCCATATATATATACATGGCTACAAAGTGCATGGGCTATTATGATTGACTCGTAAAGCCACCTTTGTATGGATATTCGCAATGAACGGCGTGGATTGACTCACGAGTCCAGTCCTCTTTTGCTTCACGAAGATTCCGCCACTCTGGTTTTACGCCTGACTGACTGAGTGACTGCCTTAATTATTTGACCATTCACCACGGCAGGCAGCCGAGTATGAACCGTCTCTTTCGCTATTCATGGTTTCAAAGTCTCATTTATAAATAGACTAGTGTGTATGTATGTATTTATTTAATATAATTAAGAAGGGAATTAGGAGAATAGTTCTTTTTTTAAGATCACATTTTATTGTGGAATATATTGACTGGCACACATTTAAATTGTGTTTTATATGACTGCTATCTTGGTAGGATGGTAAAAACTCTGTACAATTAGATGGGGGTGATTTTTATTTATAAATGTTTATCGATATGAGAGTATATTTTGTAGAGATTGTAAGTTTTGACTTTGCAACGTGTTTGATTTTTTTAAAAAAATTTAAAGAGTTCTACGTTATCGTAAGTGGTGTCAACCGCTTAGCGATCGGGGAAATCAATTGTTTAGAGATTTAAAATTATATTTTAATTTATTTTTTTGTATTTATAAAAAAAATTGGAATTTCATATTTTTGTAATCCAGAGTAAAATTCAGTTGCGAGTTGCACTTTGGATTTATTTATGCATGTAGAGAATAATCTACAATTAGGCTCATTTGAGCTTGCATTCAAAAATTATTGAAAAAATAATATTTACTAAAAACAATTAGTTTCCGTTAATTTTAGATAATTTTTTATTTTTTACTTTTTTAAGTTGTGCATGACATCTCTATATTTGAGTTGTGTATTATTTAAAGACTTCTATATTAATTTAAGGAAATAATGAAGAATTAGAATAAAATTTACTCATCTTCTCCTCTGAGGGAAAACTTGTAGACACCTAAAACTGGGCACTGATAACCCCCAATAAAGTTTTTGACCAATTTCTACCCAAAATGCACAATTTGGCCTAAAAACACTAAAACACGCTAAATTATGTGAAACTGACATATTCAAGTGCCAATTTTAGCCAGGGTATCATTAAATGGGGTAATGCCATTTATGGGCCAGCTAACTTTGATCAGAGCATTTCAAGTCAAAATGCCAATTTTGCACTTGGGTACTCTAGATTGCTCTTTCATATCAAATCTTTTGCACAAGATGTATGCATTTGTTATTTGTTGTCAGTAACATCCTAAATGAGATGACAAATCCAACGCATCTGACATTGCCTTCCAATTCCAATCCAGTCAAATTTTGGACCAATAACAAAGCATTCTGATCAATTTGAGTAATTTGTGCACAAAGTGCTTAATCATGTTTCAGAACTAATTAACCCAAATCAAGACCTAATTAAAAATTTCATGAAAACTTGTTGAATACTTATTTTTGAAAATGAATATTGAATATCTACATCATCAAATTACCTCGTTTCTTGGGAAGACATCCCTAGGCCATAAATGCCACAAATATTAGGGTTCATGCCTCCCATGCCTCATCAATGCCTTTTATAATGCTTTCCATGCCTCTTAATTGCCCCTTCTTCCAATGTCATGATGAGGATAATTACAAATTTAATTCCAAAAATTGAATTAATCCTCAACCACACATCTCAATCTTAGGATGGACGGTTTAGGTTGATTCTAGACATTCTCAAAAATCTATAAATAAAGAGGCCATGAACATCGTTTTTAAGACTTGATAATGCAAATTTATAATGCACAAATGATTCTAAAAGCCATTGCAACTAGTGTTACCATGCTAAATTGATCCCAAGCTAAGCCAAGCCTCAAACCAAAGGTGCTAAGGAGAGATGGAGGTAGCCAAGCTTCCATTGCCATCAACCAAAATAGCCATATTATTGACATTCCATCTCCCACAAGTGTTGATTGAGATTGATAGAATCACACTTTATTGAACTACATCCATGGTGACATAGCATTTGAAGAAGAGCAAGGAGGCCAAGACCCTATTCATATATCAGAACAACACTCTCCTAGTGAAACCTTTTCAGAGGCGCTAGGATACAAAGTCAGAACTTAGCATTTTGTAGTGAAACTTTTTTAGAAGCACTAGAAGAAAATCAAAATCAAAACCCAATGTTCATTAGTGAAACCTTCTCGAAGGCACTACGAGACAATCAAGACAATTTCATTGGTGAAATCCTCTTTGAGGCACCAATAGCTGAGCACAAAAGTTTTTCACTACTTGATGAAGATAAATCAAAGATAAAATCAAAATAGCTTCCTATCTACAGCCTAATTAGATGGTAGCTACTCTTAAGATCAAACAACAGAAAAGAACAGTGGTCTTATTGAGAGAACAAGTCTTCAGCTTTGCCATAACCAAAGTTATGTTGAATTCGATATCAGCAACATTATGTATGACTGAAAGTTTTGATCTTCATTTATTTCCCCACCATTATACATTTTATTATCATCTGTCATTCCATTTCATAATCAAACCTACCATCCATTATTTGTCCTTGTTTAACATCTATGGCCACACTTTCCTTTGTAGAGGCTACAAAGATACCTTGTCTTGACACTTGAAAAAATTAGAATCAACAACTAATAAAGATCACAAAAGTATTCTCAGCATCTAAATATGCATTGAGTTCTTGACAGAGTAGCTTTTTAGACGAGTTTTGGGCTAGCAATTAACATGATCAAGTATTTTGTTTGTATCATTTATTGATTAGGATGTGCATCTCCCCATCAATAGGAAAAATAGAATCATATGTCATTTACCACACTTAGGCTAAAAACATGTACCATACTGTTTCACATTACAATTTCATATGCCATTGCCATTGTTACATATCCTTTTGCCATTGTCGAATATTCTTGCTATTCACCCCATCACTTAGGGGAAACCCTCTTACCATTTTATCCAATCTATCAAAAAACCATCATTATCCTTATCAAGAATGTGTCATCCTACATTCTATTCCTATCTAGACCAAAGCCTATTTTTAGTCATCCTACCCAATCTTGTTTTGATCTTGGTTCATTTGGTTCTTCTCGCACCTTTTGTGAGGGGATTCTAATCAAGTTTCAACAATCAATCCAATATGTGTTTATAATGACAGTCTATGAAAGTAGTGTGATATTTGATCTGGCAAGATATATTTCATCTTATATCCACATTTGTTTATATGAGCTTGATTATAACCACCTATGGGCAAATCAGTGTTTCACCAGTCTTGCTACTAATTATAACCATCTATGGACAAATTAGTATCATTGACCTATGCCATTATATCTTAGTTATAACTACCTATGAGCAAACTAGGGGCAACACTTATTTATTATGCATTGTTTCATCACCTTGCCATTATTGTTTTCATTTGACTGACCATTTGCCAGATTTGAAAACTTGTTGGAACTTAGTAAGTTTTTCTTCACCTTTTATGTGGATGGAATTACCATGACTTGAGATCATTTCAGGACTATGTGGGTCATACTCAATTTATGTTGAGGTCACCTCAGTGCTCCTTTCCATATGCTCTCATCATTTTGCAAGTAACCTAAGCCAAATGCTCTCACCATTTTACGAATAGGTATCTTGTCATTTTCTAACGAGTTAAGATACCACAAAATTTCAAAAACATTCATAACATTTCAAAAAACTAAAAACATTTGTCCTATCTAAGCCTAGTCAATTATCCTTGATCTGCCTTAATCGAGCATTGTCATTGTTAGGATGCTTTCTTTTGCTTTTATTTTCAGGTTTTCTATTTGTTTGTTTATTTCAGATTGTTTGTTTGTTTATTTATTTTTTGTTTGTTTGTTTATTTATTTGCTTATCTATTTATTTACTTTCAGCACTGTTGTCTTGACTCAATCTATGTGTATTCATTAGGTGATTCTTTTCACACATTATTCTTGAGTCTATCCATATTCATATGTCAACATTATTGTCATGATTTTTATCATTGATGCATTATTTTCAAGTGTTTATTAGATATCGAGAGTCAGTCCTTACGCATATTTTGGGCAAGTCTTCATGGTGTTCTATCATAAAGCCTACCATCACATGCTACATCAAAAATTAGCTTCAGGAAGGTCTAAAATCAATGGAGCTACATAAGTTTCTCCTTGGTAACTTGGCAAATCCTTCCATCCCACCATTGAGCAAATCAAACTAATGACCATTCTAGTTGTATCATTGCTAGTCAGGATGAGCATCTCCTTATTGGTAGGTACAACTATTTTTTTTTACTGATTGATCTTATTCTTCCATTCATCTATTTCATCACTTTGCTTCCGCTCATATTTAATCTGTATTTCAAGTTATATCTTTGAGTTATGCTTGATAATCAGTGTTAATTGAGACACAATCATCTTTAGCCAATCGAGGTCCTCTTAATGATTATAACCGCCTATGGGCAAATCATTATTTTGACTCTTATTCCTGATTATAACCACCTTTGAACAAATCAGTGATCTTTTTAAATCAATGCATACAATCATTTTCTCATTTAGAGTAATCTCAACCATGGGTTAATTCCACATTTCCTTTTGCTTATTTTCGAGGGACCATCCATCAACAAATATGACAGCGACTCCCTCGAGGAGGAATCATCATAGGCTTCCCAAAAATCATTTGGAGCTTTGTTCTTTAATCATAATCTTCCTTTTGGAATATAGTCCATTTCTCATTTTTGAGAAGACATTGCTTTGCCTATTGTTTGCAACATATTCCCAAACTAGGCATTGATAATTTTCAATCAAGCTTTTGACCAATTTCCATCCAAAATGCATAATTTGGCCTAAAAACACTAAAACATGCTAAATGATGTGAAACTAACATATTCAAGTACCAATTTTAGCTAGGGTATCATTAAATTGGGTAATTCTATTTATGGGCCAACTAACATTAATCAGATTATTTTGAGTCAAAATGCTAATTTTGCACTTGGGTGCTCTGGATTGCTCTTTCTTATCAAATCTTCTACATAATGCCATAATAATTTGTTGATTACTTATTTTTGGAAATGAATATTCAATATCTACATCATCAAGTGACCTTATTTCTTGGGAAGACATCCCTAGGTCATAAATATCACAAATATCAAGATTCATGCCTCATCAATGCCTTCCATGATGCCATCCATACCTCTTAATTTCCCCTTCTTCCAATGTCATGATGAGGATAATTACAAACTTAATTCAAAAAATTAAATTAATCATCAACCACACATCTCAATCGCAAGATGGATGGTTCAAGTTGATTCTAGACATTCTCAAAAATCTATAAATAGAGAGGCCATGAACATCATTTCTAAGTCTTGATAATGCAAAGTTATAATGCAAAAATGATTCTAAAAGCCATTGCAACTAGTGTTACCATGTCAAATTGATTCCAATCTAACCAAGCCTCAAACCAAAGGTGCCAAAGAGAGATGGAGGTAGCCATGCTTTCGTTGACAAGGACTTCATGAGTACAAAGCCGAGCAAGCCACTACTACAAAGGCATTTGGAGCATCCAAACAAGGTGAAGGAATTCTTGTGTTTTATTCCTTACTTTTTAGTTGTGTTTATCATTTGTTTTTGTTAACTAAGCTCTCCCTAGTGTATAGGCCTAGAGATGTTATGCTAGTTAGTGTGTTTCTTTCATTTTGTTTTCATTTTGGAACTAACCCCATACTAACTATCATCTCTTGAGTCAAATTCCTAGATCAAAAAACTTAGCTCTAAGTATAAATTCAAAATAATATTGTATGTGAATTATTATGGAGTTTCAATTTGTATTTTAGACAAAAATTTGTTTTAAAGAGCAAGTTTAAGAAAGATGGCAAGAGGACATGAAGGCTATGCATATATGAATAGGTATATGCAACAACAAAAAATGTGGAAAGTGGAAAATCTCACCACAATTATTACATGTCAAATACAAAGGAAAATAGGAGATGACACAAAAGAAGAAACAATGCAAAAAGAAATAATTCAGCAAGAAGAGAAAACAAAATTAATCAAATAAATGATGGTTAGGGTGTTACAAAGAAGGAATAAAGGTGCAAGTTTCATAATATGGGATTAGTCTAAAATCAAAGGATTTGATAGATTGATTGAATAATATGGAGAAGTTTTTTTAATGGAAAAGTATGGCAGAAGAGAAGAAAGTAAAATTTGCATGCACAAAATTGAAGGGTCATACAATGATATGATGGGATCACTTAAATAAATAAAGATAAAGGGTAAGAAGAAGATCAAGACCTAGAGTAAGATGGAAAGGAAGCTAAGAGAAAAAATTATTCATGTGGATTATGCACAAACCTACAAAAGGTTTCAAAACCTAAGGCGAAAAGAACACATTTACAAGACTACACAAATAAATTTTACAAGTCCATTCAAGTAGAACACGATGAAATAGAGGAATATATAGATACAAGGTATGTAAATGGTTTAATTTCTTATATGAAAGATGAATTAAGCATGCATAGGATTAATAACATGGAATGTTACTATCAACTAGCTTTGAAGTTAGAAAAGATGAAAAATAGATAGAGTTTTCAGAGATCACTTGGGTTGAAGAGACGAAGGTCATCTCCAATAAGGGGATGAGGTGGATTTAAACCCACAAAGGGGTAATCATCCCTTGGGGTGGAGAAACAAGAAGATACTAGACAAAGGTTTCAAAATTAGTAAAAAGGAAGAAGATTTCAGAGAGGCATAGGCTATGGTGGTGGTAAAGGATGTAACACCCCATGAAGACCTTATGTTTGATACAAATGTGATGAAGAACAACATAGAGAATTTTTGTGTTTGTACTATAATTCACAAGAAAGGAGGAAATAGGATCGACCAAGAATGATTTTTGTTGAGGTTGAAACATAATAAAAGAATCTAGAAGTTATAGCAGATGTAGGGAGAAATCTCATGATGAGAAAAATAATGATTGCTCCAAGGAAAAAACATGTGTAAGAAAAATATAATGGAAATTCATGGCTATATACAATTATTTTTTGAACTAGATACACTCCAGTGATATATTTAAAATCATTATCAATCGTGTAAGTTATGAAAATATGCTTTCTAAATAAATGGCAGAGAAAAAAGGTCTGAAATATGAAAAAAAAACTTATCCTTAACATATTTCATGGTTTAAAAAAGAGAATGACGTTGTTTTCCATAGGAAAGACTTGCATGGATGAAATATAGGGTGATTTTATCCCAATGGATGCATATCATGTGTTATTGGGAAGACCATGGAAATGTGACAAGAAAACAATCCATGATGGAGAGAAGAACACTTATAATTTTTGGAAGGATAGTGCAAAAGTAATTCTATTACATCTTAATGAAGAAGGTCAAGTAGAAAACATGATGTATACAAAAACATTTTTAAAAAAAATGAAGATAACAAGATTTTGTCATGCATTAATAGAAAAGAAAGAGGAAGTAGATGATGTGCAAATATCAACAAAGGAAATAAAAGTGTTAGAGGAGTATGTTGATGTTATATATGATGATTTTTTTACGGTTTACCATTAAAGAGATATATTTAGCAACTTATTGAATTAACTTTAGGATCAACCCCAACTAGTCAATTAATTTACAAGATAAGCCCAACAAAACATGCAGAGTTGAGTAGATAAGTGACTAAACCGGTCATAAGTGATAAGTTATTTGTAATCATGCAATGTAATTTTTATGATGATGTTGTTCCCATCCAAATTTATATATAAATGAATCTTTTTTCATTGTAAAGAGAGGAGAAAATTTGGAAAATCAATACAAGTAAGAAAGTTATGCAACTTTTCATAAGTTTGTGATGATTTATTTTTGTTTGCAAAATTTTGTGTTATAATTGAATAATTTCCAATAAGTTGGCATTACTATATGAATTTATGCATGTGTTTTATTACAGTGGTTAGATTTAACTTTGTGTTAGTCTTGTCATCTCTTTGGTCATAGATCATACATATTGTTAGTGAATTGATCATGCTTAGTAATTCTATACTAACAATATCTTTGATTATGATCATTAGGTTATTCTATAATTATTTCCTCAGACTCTTCACTATGTTTTTTGTGTATTGTGTTAACAATTAGTTTATAACAGACATTAGTTAGTAACACATACTCAACCACTATAGGCAGTCGACTTGGAAGGGTTTATTGCTCAATATGAATAATATAGCCCCCATATTTTATGTTTTACCTTTCCATCCCATTTTATATTTTTTTTTGATCTTATCCACCTTAGTATAGGTCATTCATCCACTACAAGGTAACTCTTAGAATATTTAGGTTAAATTTTAGATGTAAATCATTTCTAAACCATCTGAGGTGAATAACCATTACACTTAACTATTATTCTACCACATGGTTATTTACAAAAATCAAATACCTGCAACTCATGCATTGGAGTGATTAGTCATGGATTCTAAAATTATAGGGTCTTACCCCTTAAAGATATTTGGTGTGCATAAAACATGAATCAACAGGTTTTGAATTGCTACCAGAATGAGGGTCCATAACACTTGACTATTAAGTTCACTTGAGTCTACATACAGTAGATCCACTAGTAAGGTTAACAAGGTCTAACTTAGAATTAGGTCTATTATTATTATCATCACATTTATATACTCATAAAATACTAATATTAGATAGAGGTGTCCTTGGGAAATCTAGTTTATACCAAATTCACTATTCCAAGTGAATCAAAACACATATTTCATCATGAATTGGCTATCAACTATTACCATCAATATCATTGGTGTTCTCTATGATTTACCTGAGAAACCAAAAAATTATCTTCCTTTGTTATCCCCTTCTTGTGGATGAACTATAGAGGAACATATAAAAGCCTTTAAAACCTCTTTGGGATTGATAAATTTAACTCATGAAAATGTGACATGTAGACTATTCCATTTAATTTCGAAGGATGTTGCATATGATTGGTTCTTGAATCTACTAAATAACTCAATAACCACATGGAATCAATGTCATAATACATTTTTTGCACAATTTTAAAAAGTTACTAAGCCTAGTGTGGTTTATCAACATTTTTCCAACATGAAAAGAGAGCGTAATAAGCCAATTAGAACATTCAATGCAATTACAAAAGATGTATAACCTTATATATTTTTGATATAGACCTACTACTACATTAGCCCTGTAAATTTATTAAAATGACCTAGATTCAATGACTGCAATATTTTTATGCAAAGCCTGTAACATCAATACTCTATCAAATTATTGTGTTGCATCCATAAGCATTGATAATCAATTAAACCATCAAGGATTGTAAGTTTTAGCTATACCCAACATCAATTCAAAATTTCAAGCCTTGAATCCTATCCCAAACACCAATCAGAATGTCATAACCAATAATAACAATTGAGTATTTAATCAATTATCTTTGGCTCATGATACACCAAACCAAAACTTAGGATTTTTGAATAGTCATATCCCCATGCCTAACCAACAAAATAAAAACTAAGACTTAGTGCCTATCAACACCACATGTACATAATGTAAAACTTATAAATCCACCAAGGTAGAGTTATATGTAAATCAACGCATGGTACAAAATCTTAGTAATAGTTTATTGGGATGCAAAAACACCTAAGAAACATAGTAGAGGAAATGACCAAAAAGAATTTCACATTTTAGATATATAATAGACCATTCAATAGGCCAAATAATAACTCAGAGCTATCACCCAATAAGCTCCTTGAGATAAACATTTACAAAGTATATTTGGCCAACTAGTGTAGAGTTCATAATACCACACAACATGGTGAGTTAGTGATCCAAATAATTTCACTCTCCATATGTTCCCAAGATCTCAAAAAACTAGTACAATATGGAATAACATTCTAAGAGATTTCTAACACATATTGGAACATGTAAAACAAACACCATATGCTCCAAATATCATTGGTCAAAGTTTGGATAAAAAATGGTCAACAATCAAATGGTGATGTGGATGCATGCATGATTACAAAGTAGACCAATTGGCAAGTGACACATGGTAGTGAAATGGTAGAAGGGTGTTTGATTTTTTCCTTCGGTCTTTGACACACATGTTCAGATAAATGGACCTTGCTATTTGCTGGCTAGGGACCCTCAACCAAGGTTGACACACTCTTTTTGTAGAGGGGTGCATTTGCCTCTGAATCTTCATATTACCATTGTAACATGTTTTTTATATATGCCTATGTGTTATCTACACATTACATGTGGGACCAATATTACCATTATTATTAAACTATTCCATGCATTTACAAGTTCATTTTATATCATCCAAGTTCAAGATGGTGAGCTCAAGATCTAGCGCAAGTGCCACTTCAACAACCAACTCATCATGATCAAGTTCAAGAAATGCCAGATCGAATACCAACTCCCTATTGTTTGCTTGGATTCTAATTGAATCCAACCAAGTTCATATATATGTAAAATCTTCTAAACTGAGCAAACCAAAAGGAGTAATAGACTAGTCGAAGCCACGAACTACATACTATTTCCAAGGCTATTGTAAGCCTTTGGTATTATCTCTATGACCAAATGTGGGATTATTATCCGCAATCATATTTCTAAGGCACCAGATAAGGGTTAAACCCATGACCTCTCTTGAAAAATAATATGGCTTGACTGTTACATCACAGCCTTGAATCAAACATGTTGGTAACAGAATGCTATTTGAATTTGATTGGTCAAGGTTGGAGGAGATTAAGGGGGATTCAAACCCCAATGGAAAAATCCATTAGACTATGACTAAGTAGATATACATTTCTAATTTTATATGAACACATAGGTCTCAAACAAAAGGGGATTGTCATATGCCTATTAGAGGGATTTTTGGAGCCATGGTGAAGGGAGATAGTCCCGAAGAGGAAAAGGAGAATTCACATATTTCGTAAGGATTTGTGGGCCTTAAGTGAATGACATACTTACATTTCAAGTGAATACATCTATTTCATTAAGCCTCAGGCCATGGTGAATGGTTCAAATCCGAGACATGAACATATACATAGTCTCAAATAAATAAGGACAGCTTCACCTATTGGTTATTTTTGCATTACACCTATTTTGTAAGGCCTTTGAGCCTTGGGTGTGTGGTGTATGTTTGTAGGGATGTAAACTAAGATGGGATTGGAAGAGAAATACCTAAGCCTATAATATGAAAGTTGCCTCTATTTTTGTAAGGAAAAGAAGACACAAATCAAGCATGTGTTATATATATACGGTTTCCTCTTTTTACAATGTCATTGGCCATGGAAGATGTATTATGTGTATTACTTATAAGGGTGTTTTAGGGATTTATATTCTACTAGAAAGCCAAGATACTCCTTCAACATTTTATGTCTATTCTATTGAGTTTGCATACAAACCCAAGCATGGAGATACATCACCTCTATTTTGTAAGGCCTTTGGCCATGAGGGTTGGTTGTATTTTATTTTGCAAGTTATTTGAAGGAGTTTCAGATTAAATAAAACCAAAGACACTCCTATTTATTATTATGCCCATGAAATAGATTTTGCATACACTCTAATGGAGAAACTTGCCCAAATACATGGAGATGAAGTACAGGTACTATGGATGAAGGGAAGATGGGTTTCTGAGCATCTCAGAGTCTTCACACCATTAGATTACAATACTATTTTCATAATTTAAATCCATATTGAGATGTAAGCTTATAATTTTTGATATTTACATCTTATTTTCAATAGATCAGTTCGTGATTATGAACTCGGAGATGCAGCCCCTATACGGGTGAAATTTGTTATCAAGTTTATGTCTCTTTCCTTACAGTTCATTATGAGTTTCAGTTTATAATTCAGTTTTACAAATGAATTAATGGAATACTAGAAATAATTATGAGAAATTTTTAAAAATGATACATATTAGTAGTTATTAAATAGGAAATGAGTTTACAAAAATTTTGGATCACTTTTTATTCATTCCTAGAATTCTGCAACCAATTCTATGTACTTAAGGAATTGAGATTTTTTAGTATCAAATTTTAAAAATTGTTTGATTTATCTAAAGGGTTAAATCTTGTTTTCAAATCAATTTTGGTATTAGAGTAGGTTAATACAAGACTTGCTTCAGTTGTTAATATACTTCAGTTTGGAGTTTTTGTATATCAAATTTTTGGTATTGTTCTTCTATTGAGTTGACCATGCAGGATTGGCTTGTGTAAAGGAAAATTGGAATATGTTTCAATTCACTAGAAGAAGACAAACTTCTAATAGTGAATATTTTGAAACTATTAGACCTACAGGATCAACATGTATGATGAAAAAATAATTATCACTTGAAGGTGTGAGATGGTATTGAGAGAGGATCAACCTTTCTTTCTTGGGACGCATTTAGACAAAATACAAGGAATTTTAAATGATGCACATCCTAGAGGAATCAATTGTAGTTCTATTATCATTCTTACATAGAGGGTAAAATAAGGTATGATGGTGATCTAATTTTATATTGGTATTGACACAATATTTTGGTAATGATAACCAGTTGTGTAGCCTTTATTTTTGGATAACTAATCATATTATGGATGCCTATGTCCTTAATTATAGGTGTTAGAATTAGCTACAGGATCTAATGAATCTAATAAAAAATATAAATAAGAGATTAAATAGTAATAGTAATAAATAATAACTGTATATCCAAGATAATAATAGAAATGAATAAATAACTCAAATATGATGAATTACTCTGATAATTCAATATTAATCTCATATATAATACACAAATAGCCATTGCTTATATAGAGAAAGGTATACAAGATAAAGATCAGAGAACTCACACAACACATGTAGTTCAACTGATATCTAACTACAAGAATAGTGGAGTGCAACTCCACACTAACAAGATAGGTATCCAACTTGTGTAAATGATCAACACAAACTAACTACTAGTTAATCAATCTTATCATATCTTACCCTGAATAATGGAGTGGAACTCCACTGTAACAAGATAGGTGTCCAAGTTGACTACTAGCTAAGCAAGCTTGTTCTATCTGGTGAAAATTATTAATAAACATAATAAAATAATTACAATAAGTAATTAGTATACCAATCTAAATAATAAATACAAGTAAATGTAATAAAGCAAATAAATACACCAACACCCCCCATAAGTGAAGATTAGGTAGGGTTATGCAGATAAGAGTCCTGGCAATGTCTAGCCATATTAGGTACTCTATATAAATAGATGAGGAAAGGAGAAAACCCAAAGGAAAAAAACTCCTCCTCAAAATGAAGGTCTAAGAAACCCCCCTAAAGGACTAATGTCCCCTAAATAAATGATGTCCCACACCCACAAAAGAGATCGCAAGTGAAGATACTTACTCTCAATGAAAGGTTTGGTGAAAATATCTGCAATCTACTCCTTTATAGGACAATATTGAAGATCAATGATCTTTACCTGAATCAGCTACCTGATAAAGTGCACATAGATCTCTATGTGTTTGGTTCTCTGATGGTGAATCAAAATCTTTGAGACATGGATAGTGTTCTGGTTATCATAGTAGATGAATGATAGCTTTTGAAATGGAACACCAAGCTTGGTGAGAATATTCTGAAGCTAAACAGTCTCAGTAGTGGCATTAAAATTTCCATGATACTCAACCTCTATAGATGAAAGAAAAATAACATGTTGTTTCTTACTCTGTAACAAAGGGTTGGATTCAAAGTGAAATTTATAACTAGAAGTGGACGTATGATCATCATAATTGCCAGCCCAATTAAAATATTTGTATCCCACCAAGTTTAAACCTGTACCTACTATATAATGAATCTCATATTTGATAGTGCCTAAATGTAGTTCAAAATATGCTTGGCAGTTCTCCAATGAAGCTCGTGGATGCCTACATAAAGTGTGAAACCATGCCAACTACATATAAAATGTTAGGTCATGTATGGGTCAGATAGATGAGGTTGCCTACAAGTTGGTGATACAATGTGGCATCAACCAAAGGAGTGGAACATTGAACCTCAAGTCTAACTCTAGATAAGAAAGGAGTCAGTCCAGGTCTACAGTCAGCCATGTGAAATCAAGCTAACAAGTCCATGGAATACTTGGGCTGTCAAAGTGTAATCTTGAAAAAAAACTGTGCTATCTGAATCCTGAAAAAATAGTGAAATAGGCCCATGTCTATCATAAAGTGTATTCTTAACATTATTTATGATATATTTTGTGCTCCTTATAATAATGAGATTGTCAACATAGAGCACCAAGTACAACAGTGAATCCTCCTCCTATAGAATATAGACATTTGGATTTGAGTGACATCTCAAAAATCCAACTAAAAGAAAAAATGTGTCCATCTTGGAGTACCAAGCCCTGGGGGCTTATTTCAGACCATAAAGAGACTTTTATAAGAGGCACACCAATGAAGAATCTTGAATGAACCCTTGTGGTTGCTCCATATATATCTCTTCATGAAGATCCCCATGAAAAAATGCACTCTTCACATCCATTTGATGTGCAGCCTATTCATGCGCTACACTAATATCTAGTATCAAGTGAATGTAATTCATCTTAGTAATAGGTGCAAAGGTTTCTATATAGTCATCAATAAATGTGAGAACATAACATGTTTTACTGAAAGACAAAGTAGGTAATGGACCCACTAAATCAATATAAACAAGTTTGAGGACTTGTGTAGCCCTCTAGGCCTTCCCTTTATCAAACTTATCCTCTGAATGTTTTCCTAAGGCACAACCATGACATACACCCCCTAAAAATTGAATTTGTGGAAGTCATATAACCATCTCCTATTGATTAAGTTGTTGTAAATAACGGTAGTTGAGATGACCAAATCACCCATTGCATAACTTGCTCACTGAATTAGAGTATGAGAGCAAAGCTATAGAAGAATATTGAGGCATAAAATGTGAGAATGAATAAAGCTTAGTATAATTGTCAACTTTTTCCACTACAACTAAGGCATTATCCTCCAATTTTTTGATTGATACAGAATTGGGTGTGAACCCAACTTTCCTACCAGTATCAAAGTGAGTGATTTGGTAGACAGAGAGAAGATTAGTTGATAACTTTGGCACATAGAGGACATCCTCAAATACACTACCATCAACATCAATTGTATCTTGTCCTCTGACATCTACCTTAGAATCATCACCTATGACAATATGAGGCAAGGAACTTGGTTCTGATCTAGAAAATTGTTCTTGATCAGAACTCATATGATGTGAAGCACCTGAGTCAAGTACCCATGACTTGGGAGAATTTGCCAGTGCAACTAGTGTCATAGTTTTCACTTTCTCTGAATTTGAAGGAGTAAAAGAATCCTTTAAAGAGGATTGATTGATGTTATTCTTCTTGAGAAGACCCTTAAGGTCATCAATCTCTTTCTTCCAACAATCTTGTTCACTATGAAACCCCTTTTTGTAATAAGGGCAAGGAGTGCCAACCTTTTTTGTGAAATCACTTTCTTATTATTGGATTTATAATCTCCTTGTGAGTAAGATTGTTGCCCTTTATTCTTATCTTTCTGTGACTTATTCTGATTATTCTACCTCTTTTTATTTGAACCTGTATTTGATGCTTATATTGAAACTTACTTATGTTGAGGTTGACTTGAAATTAGAGCTTGAGATTTGGATGACTTGATTAGACCCATAGCTATTAACTTTTATTCTTCAGTCATTAAAATCTCATAGACTACCTCAAAGGTGGGCATTTGATATACGGAACCCAATGTGATCCTATGAGTCTAAAAGCTAGAGACAACGGATGAATATTCAAGACCTAATTTTTATAAGGCACTGAAAATCAGTTGAATATCCTTTTTATCAATTTTACATTTAGAAAGTTCTGCTCTAAGATCTATGACTTTAGTGATATAGTCTTGTATTGTAGCATAATATTTAGGATCCAAACTAATGATTTCATTGTCAATTTGGTAACCACGAAGCTCATCTATTTTTCCAAACAATGATGCTAAGTTATCCCAAGCATATTTTGTATTTGTACATTTGTCAAGATGAAAATTCAAATCTAAAGACATGTAAGACCGAATGCATCTAATAACCTTAATAGTTTCAAAGAGAAAGTGTTGTAAGTCTTTTACATCAATAGGTGGAGTAAAAAGAGTTGTTATGTAAGGCATATATCCTAGCATCATTAATGCATTCAAAGCATTTTGTTTCCATGTGTTATAGTTGTATGGTTTTAATAGTAGGAACTTAAGATTCCCCATGATGTAATTGGAAATAAATCATCATAAAGTAGAAATCAAAGTATAGAACACACCATAAAACCCCTTGAATTACTTATTTTTCTCCCACCCAACAAGTATTTTTGGCACTTTATAATTGAGTGCAATTACAAAGATGGATTATAATTTTTCTAGTTTACAAAAATCTCAATTAGGCCCTTTAGTCTAAAAGTACACAAATATGCACTTTATTACAAAAATCTCTACACTAATGCATTGTGCTCAAAAAAATATTAACTTTTAAAAAAAAATGGGACATCAATACGAAGTTGTATATGAAACTTATGAGCCTATGAAGTTGCAAAAATGAGGATGGGCAAGAGATTATATATAAAAACCTAAATTCTAGAAAAATATGGATAAATTCAAGAAAAATTGAAGGTACATTAGTGAAGATCATGAAATTTTAAGATATTTCAAAAAAAACATATCTCAAAAATACCTCTTGGTGTTCAAATGGTGGGCTCCTAAAGTTGCCCTTTCAAATCTACATGCTGATCTGTGAGGCCTACCAATTTTTTTTTTCTTGCACAGTTCGTACGGCCGTACCTGGGAGAAAAAAATTACCTTCTGGGTGACTATGTCCAAATTGGATAAATTTTATATGGATCTATAGGTTTTGATGCCTTCTAAATGCCTGTGAGGTCTATTTTGATTAGAAACGCTATGATTTTCAAGTACATGTCAAATTTTGGTGTGGTGCTTCTGGATCAAACCCTTGCTAATTTCACCTCATGTGCCCACTATGGACAAAATTGTAGACAATTTTGACTATCTCAAGGACTCTGAACTCAATGGTGAGCTTAAAAATTCTCCACAAAGCTCCAATTTGTGCTTGTATACAAAATCAAAAAATTGATCATATATATGGATATTTTTCTCTTAAATATTTAGCAATATATAAATTCAAGATAGCTCTAGTGCCATGTTATAATTAACTACAAGATCTAATGAATCTAATAGAAAGCATAAATAAGAGATAAAATCGTAATAGTAATAAACAATAACTATATATCTGAGACAATAATAGAAATAAATAAATAATTCGAATGTGATGAATTACTCTAATAATTCAATATTAATCTAATATGAAATACAAAAATAGCCTTGTTTATATAGAGCAAGATGTGCAAGATAAAGATCAAAGAACTCACACAGTAGTTCAACTGATATTTGACTACAAGAATAGTGGAGTGAAACTCCACACTAACAAGATAGGTGTCCAGCTTGTGTAAATGATCAACAAAATTTGACTACTAGTTAATCAAGCTTATCCTATCTTACCCTGAATAGTGGAGTGAAACTCCACTATAACAAGATAGGTGTCCAAGTTGACTACTAGCTAAGTAAGCTTATTCTATTCGATGCAAATTATTAATAAACATAATAAACTAATTACAATAAGTAATTAGTGCACCAATCTAAATAATAAATATAAGTAAATGCAATAAAATAAATAAATACACCAACAATAGGAACAAGTGAAAAGACCAGTTCCATGATAAGATATGGAAATGGCAAATAGGGCATTATTTAGGAAACTAAACAGGTTTTTGCACTTTGAGTTTTGAGTTTCAATTGGTTCACAGATTGGTATGTTTCACACCTTTGTTAAGAGTTACAACAAGTAAATATGAAGTTGTCTAAACACCAACAACTTGCTAACCATTGCTCAATAGGTGCACTTCATAGTTATAGAAGAGGTATATGTTATTTTCAACATACTGATGTATACATAATTTTTAATCATTTGTGTAAGGTTGCTATGGAAGTAAAATATGCCTTGATTTGGAATTGTTTTAAGCCTTCTTTAAAATGAAAATAGATCATCTAACTCTTGGTAAGTTAGAGTTTTGAATAAGATAAAACCTCCTATTTAGATGTTGAAACCAAGAAGGGGAAACAACCCTTATTGAAAACATAGTTAACTTAGATAGTTTTGATAAAACATTACTATAGTATTGAATAGTATGCTTGAGATTCACTTCAAATCACTATTTTCAATAAATTCTTAACTATTGGACCTAGGGAAGGAATTTTGATAAATTTATGTTTTGAATAATTTTTGCTATCTCTTATTTTAATTTTCCATTGAGATAAACATTTTGTAAATCTAACTCAGTTTGGATGAGTGTGGAGGTATGAATTAGGGAGCAGTCAACAATGAGGAAACTTTGAGACAGGATTAAAATTCTTAGTTTTTTCCTCACATTTATGATGTCTTATAGTTACTTGTAGAGTTTGTGAGTTTGTAAAGAAGCTCTTATTATGAAAATTCTCTAAGTTGACATTAGAGTTTGACAGGTACAGGGAAAGATTTGATAATCAATTTTAGGGACATAATAGTTAACTATGTTGTTCTTATAGGGTGTATATGACATTTATTTTCCCTTCATTATTCTTTCATGTATGTACAAAGTGTATTATGAAATAGTTACCTTAAGATGGAAAAATTAATTGCATGATTTTATACTTGACATATATGCTTAAGTCCCATTGTATCTTGGGCAATGTTTGTATTACAAACTTTTTGTGTGCATTCACATGTATGTTTTCATTCACATCATGTAGATGTTATTTTAAAGACCTATGTTTGGGAAACATTTGTAAATTCAAGTATACATGTGTTACAATTTATTTATAAGTCTTATAGGGGTTTGTAACACATTTTATTTTCCCTTGTGTAATGTTGATAACAAGGAGAACACCATAATCTTCATGTAGTGCAAGAGTTGAGAGAAACCATTAGTACAATGACTATTTTGGGAAGCAGATCATTTTGGCAGAATGGGTAAAGAGTTTGTTTTACATTCTTTAATTAGGGTATAGTTTCAATTAGATAGTTAACTTCTTGTAAGGAAGTTTTTGACAGACACTGATGTATACTTGTGTTTTTTAGATGGATTTTTATTGAATCATCTTGATAGATTAACTTCATAACTCCTTCATATGCTATTTTTGGCTCTTGTATGTTTGAAATCAATGCAAGAAAATTGTCAATGACAAAGAAGAGAACTCATAAAGATATTTTTTTGGGTTAGTTCAATTATTTGGACTTTTGGAGACCAAAAGCCTCTTTGTGGGGAAGTTTTATCTAGAGGATTTTTCACTCTCCATATGTTCCCAAGATCTCTTGAAACTAGTACAATAGGGAAGAGTATTCTGAGAGATTTCCAATGCATATTAGAATGCATAAAATGAACATCATATGCTCCAAATATCGTTGGTCAAAGTTTGGTTAAAAAAATGGTCAATAGTCAAATGGTGATGTGGATGTGTGTATGACTACCACGTGGATAAATTGGAAAGCGACATGTGGTATTAATATGGTAAAAGGGTGTTTTATTTTTGACTCCAGTCTTAGACACTCATGCTTAGACAAGCAGTCCCCGCTATTTTCTAGTTGGGGACCCTCAGCCAGGGTCGACACACTCTTTTTATGGAGGGGTGCCTTTACCTCTGAATATTCATATTACATTGTAACGTGTTTGTTTATATATGCCTCTATGTTATCTACACATTGAATGTGGGACTAATATTCCCATTATTTTTAAACTATTCCATGTATTTACAAGTTCATTTTATATCATCCAAGTTCGAGATGGCGAGCTTGAGACCCAGCCCAAGTGCCATTTCAACAAACAACTCATCATGATTGAGTTCAATACATGCCAAATTGAATACCAATTCATCGTTATTTGCTTAGATTTTAATAGAATCTAACTGAGTTTATATCCATTTAGAATATTCTAAATCGAGCCAACCAAAAGGAGAAATAGATGTGGCTAAAGCCATGAACTACATACTATTTCCAAGGCTATTTTAAGCCTTTAATATACTTTCCCCCACTGAATGTGGGATTATTATCTCAAAGAATATTTCCAAGGCAATGGATAAGGGTCAAACCCATGACCTCTCTTACAAAATAATATGGCTTGACCATTAGATCACAGCCTTGAATCAAACACATTGGCGATAACATGTTATTTCAAGTCAGTTGGTCAAGATTGGAGGAGATTGAAGGGGATTTGAACCCCATTGGCAAAAGCCATTGGACCATGGATGGGTAGATACATAGTGCTAGTTTTACATGAACACATAGGTCATGAATAAAATGGGATTACCATATGCCTATTAGAGAGCTTTTTAGAGCCATGGAAAAGGGAGATAGTCCCAAGGAGGAAAAGGAAAATTCACCTATTTTGTAAGACTTTGTGGACCTTTGGAGAATGACATTCTTACATTGTAGATGAATATGTTTATTTTGTTAAGCCTTGGGCCATGGTGAATGGTGTAGACCCGAGACAAGAACATATACATAGTCCCAAATAAAGGACATCTTTGCCTATTGGTTGTTTTTTCATTACACCTATTTTATAAGGCCTTTGAGCCTTGGGTGAGTGATGTATATTTGTAGGGATGCAGATTGAGATGGGATTGGAAAATAAAGACCTAAGCCTATAATATGAATGTTACCTCTATTTTTGTAAGAAATGAAAGACACAGACCGAGCTTGTGTTATATATGTACATTTTCCTCTTTTTGCATGGTTGTTGTCCATGGAAGATGTATTATGTGTATTACTTATAGGGACATTTTAGGGAATTACAATCTTCTAGGAAACTGAGATACTCCTTCAACATTGTATGTCAATTCTAATGATTTTACATACAGACCTAAGCCTAGAGATACAACGCCTCTATTTTTTAAGGCCTTTGGCTGTGAGGGTTGGTTCTATTTTATTTTGTAGGGTTATTTGAAGGAGTTGAAGAAAACTAGAGACACTCCTATTTATTATTATGTCCATGTATTAGAGTTTGCATACACTCTAATGGAGAAACTTGATCGAATGCATGGAGATGAAGTACAGGTATTGTGGATGAAGGAAAGATGGGTTTTTGAGCATCTCAAACTCTTCACACCATCATATTATAGTACTATTTTTAGATTATAAATGGATATTGAGATGTAAGTTTTTAATTGTTGATATTTACATCTTATTTTAAATGGATCGATTTGTGATAATGAACCCAGAGATGTAGCGCCTAAACGTGTGAACTCTATTATCAAGTTTGTGTCTTTTTCCTTACAATTCATTATGAGTTTCAGTTTATAATTTAGTTTTTTAAATGAATTAATGAAACACTAACTAATTATGGGAAATTTTTAAAAATGACATAAATCAAGAGTTTTTAAATGGAAAATGAATTTACAGAGTTTTCTGACCACTTTTCATTCATTCATAGAATTTTGCTACCAATACTATATACTTAAGGAACTAATTTTTTTCAATATCCAATTTTAAAACTATTTGATTTATCTAAAGGGGTAAATCTTTTTTCAGATCAATTTTGGTATTAGAGCATTTGATACAAGACTTGCTTCAGTTGTTGATATACTTCAACTTGGAGTTTTTATATATCATATTTTTGGTATTATTATTCTATTGAGCTGACCATGCAGGATTGGCTAGTGCAAAGGAAAATTGGAAGATGTTCCAATCTATTGGAAGAAGACAAGCTTCTAACAACTAATATTTTGAAACCACTGGGCCTACAAGATCAACATGTATGATGAACAAATAATTATCACTTGAAGGTGTGAGATGGTGTTGAGAGAGGATCAACCTTTCTTTCTTGGGATGCATTCAAATAAAATGCAAGGCATTTTCAGTGATGCACATCCAAAAGGAATTAGTCACAGTCCTATTATCATTTTTACATAGAGGCCAAAATAAGGTATGATGGTGATCTGATTTTATATTGGTATAGACACAATATTTTAATAATGATAAGCAGTTGTGTAGCCTTTATTTTTGGATAACTAATCATATTATGGATGCCTATGTCCTTGATTATAGGAACAAGTGAAAGACTAGTTCCATGGTAAGATATGAAAAATGGCAAGTAGGGCATTGTTCAAGAAATTGAATAGGTTTTTTGCACTTTAAACTTTGAGCTTTTAATTAGTTTATATTGTTGGGTGAATATTTTGTCACCAACTAACTGATGGGAAAAATAGGTGGTTTCAGCCACAGCATGGGGAGATGGGTCAGCCAGATGTGCAGGTTTACCACATCAAAAGGGGACAAATCTCTCCTGTCATCAAGGGGAGGTTCCCTATAAATATGAGGAGATATATACTAGTATATATGCAGAAAATAACACTCAGGGGTAGGGAAACACCATCCATCTCTCTTATTTCAGAGATGATGTTCACAAACAAAGGAGAAATCTAGGTGAAAACACTAAAGGCACTTCTCTACTTTCAGAAGTGGTCTTGTAACAAAGAAGAAGAGTTCTTTCTGATAGGTAACAAGTAATTGGTAACAAGGTGCAGTAACCAACAGAATGAGGTGTAGCACAAAGTCTCCACCCCAACTACCCAAGAGTGAAATACGAAGGATAATGAGGGCACAAAGCCATCCCAAGGTCCTTTACATAGAAATAGTAAATAGACAAACACACTAAAGGCAATTATGGAGCATAAAGTCTTCCCACAGATAGCTTCAGGACACCTTCCTGATTACTTCCACTAGTTCTACTTATTTCATTAAAATGGACAAGAACACATTCAGGAAACATACATAAGAACAATCTCCTAAATGACACAAGCTATTACAGCACAAAGTCTGAAAGTAACCTGCTTTCTCATTCAAACAAAGAAATATGATTAACAAACTAAGCTCAAAGTCTCAATAATCACCTCTCAATTTTGGTAGAGTTTTACTTCTATAACCAAAAAGATCTCCTCTGCATAAAATAAGAGATTACAATATATAGCAACCAAGGAAAACTTGGCACTTTGTTTCATAGAATGGCCCATGCTGCATTCAATGCTTTGAATGCATTTTTAGTTTTGTCAAGGTGCCATGCTAGAACAGGGCATCTACCTTAATTGTGGCACGTCAATTCATCTCAAATGTCTTCTCCTGGGGCTGGGTCATCTGGTCTATCTCTAGAAATGTATGTGGCTTTCCCCTCACTTTTATTCCAAAGGAGAAAAATAGGCCGCACCTTTTAATATTTTCAAGCTCAAATATCTACTTGGTGGACTATTCCACCTACTAGAAATAACTCTTACGTAGATATTTCTGGTCTTTCCCTCTTTCCTATTGCAATTTGAGCTCTCGGGCTATCTTTTCCCTTTTGGTTGGCTCTTTCAGCTCCCTCTTCATCTAGTCATTGAGTTTGTTTTCAAGTTCCACACCACATTTGAAAATCAATAGATATTTCATTTCCTTGAATTTGAAGTCCACGGGGACGTCACTAGTTGTTGGTCGCTTGAACCACTTTAAACCATGAACCTTTGAACCTTGAGAGTTCATTGGTTCAATGGTTCATTCAGTTCGAGTAGTCTTAACAGCTCCTTGGTTCCATCACTTCTTTGGTTCATTTGCTTTCCTAGTTCAACCCCTTCTTTTCTCTTCAGTTGAACCATCTCTTTGCACCTTTGAACCTTTTTGGTTTAAGGTTCAATGGTTCATTTTCTTTCTTAGAAGCCTTTGTTTTCTCTAAGTCTCTCGAGATTTGAAATTTCTTTAGCTTTATGTCTTTGGAACACCCCAAAGGGAAGGTGTCCCTTCAGGCCTTGAGAAATGTCCATTTCTTGGTTTTTGAGAGCCCCCTGAAAGGGTACCTACCCTTCAGGGTCCTTCGAGCGGCCTTCCTCTTCAAATCATACAGAGTCCATAGAACTAAGCCTGTAGAGTCCATAGAAATAAGCCTGCATAGTCTATAGAAATAAGCCTATAGAGTCTATATAAATAAGCCTACAGAGTCCTTAGAAATAAGCCTGTAGAGTTCATAGAAATAAGCCTGCATAGTCAGTAGAAATAAGCCTGTAGAGTCCATAGAAATAAGCCTGCAAAGTCAGTAGAAATAAGCCTATAGAGTCTGTAAAAACTAGCCTACGGGCCTTTGATTATTCCTTTAGCTATATATCTCTAGAACCCCTTTGAAGGGAAGGTATCCCTTTAGGCCTAGAGAAAGGTCCATTTCTTGGTCGCTGAGAGCCCCCCACAAGGGTTCCTACCCTTCGGGGTCCTTCGGGTGGCCTTCTTCTTCAAATCCTTTAGATAAAATGTTTGAAGGAATTCCTTTAGACATTTTGTTTGAAGGAAACCTTTCCTTTGCTTTAGCCACTTTCTATCGGGCCTTTGATCATTCCTTTGGACAAAATGTCTGAATGATTTCCCTTGTAAAATTTCACCATAGAAAATCTTTTTGAAAGATGTTTTTTTGTTCCCTTTCGTTCACTACCCTTCGCAAGGGCACTTGCCCTTTTGTTCACTGCCCTCCGCAAGGGCACTTTCCATTTTGTTCACTACCCTCTACAAGGGCACTTGCCCTTTGGGCTTTGGGGGACTCCTTTGAACCATTTGATTGAATCAATCGATTGAACCAACTTTTGTTCAACGGTTCAATCTTTTGTTTGAAGGCCTCTTTCATTTAAGTCTTTTGATCTTAGTGAACTCATTGAACCTTTGAACCCATTGAACCATTTTGGTTCAAGGTTTAATGGTTCAACAATTCATTCTTTACTCTTTGAAGCCTTCTTTTCTTCTAAGTCTTTTGAAGCCATTGAACTTGCCGAAGCAGTTAAACTTTAAACTTTTGCCAAAGCAGTTAAACTTTAAACTTTTGCCGAAGCGCTTAACTCTTTAAGCTTGTTGACGTCATTGAACCTTTGAACCCATTAAACTTTTGAACCTTTGGAAGCAAGGTTCAATGGTTCAATCCTTTGTTTGAAGCTTGCCGATGGACCTTTGGTTGAACCTAGGTGTTGAACCAACCTTGAAATTGCCTAAGTAGTGAGAACTTGTTCCTTTTGAGAGCTTGCCTATTGAAGTCTTTGAACTTGTTGAACCTATGAGCCCTTAGCTGAAAAATATTGAATAATGAATAATTTGAATACTCAAAAAAAATTGAGAAGGGAAGAGAGAATTTTGGCCTGCAGGACCAAAATAGTTCATATGTTGTCCTAAAAATGAGTGACAGATTTTGGGAACAACAGCTGGCTCCAGTTGGGGAACTTCCATCAGTTGAAATTTTGAAATAGCTGAGGGGAGTAGAAACTAGAATCTCCAGTGCCTTTAAGTATGCCATTGGGCTATGGAGTCGTGCTAACCAAAAAAATAAAGGTGTTAAAAATGAAAATGAAAAGCACAAAATAGAACTAAAGACTATACAAATATACATATCTACAATTGATCTTATTTGATACTTCAAGGGTTGAAGTGCTTCAGATGTTTTCCATTGTGAGACAGTGAAAATGGCATTCTGTCTTGATATATCAGTAAGAAACCATTTTATCCCCAGAAGTAATGATTGGTGAATGGAACTCTACATCAGAAATCAAATTTTTTGTGCATTCCTTTTGGTTCTCTCCTCTTGCCCCACAACAAGACTTGATTTCCCATCTAAAAATCATGAATCCTTGTTCTCTTGCAGAAGAGTTTCTTTACCTATTTTTGATGTGATGTAGTATGGTCCATTACCATAATTCATTATTCTTCTGGTTCAGTGTAGTACATGATTTGATTGTCAACATCAAACACCTGCCAATGATTGGCATTGTCAGGCACACTTGGTTGAAAGATCAGTTTAATAGTGTACTTCTTCTCTTTAAAGTCTTTATGAGGAACCAAGAGGGTCATAGAAATAGCCAATGAACCTACATGACTATGAAGCTCTCTAAGAACTGCAAATATATTGAAAGCATCAAAACTTTCAATACAGTCCCATACCAGATTGCAATAATGGCATAATATTTTGTTCTTAGTTTGACACATGTTCCTCACTTGACA
The DNA here is from genome assembly GCA_037957365.1 of Torreya grandis. Lineage (NCBI taxonomy): Eukaryota > Viridiplantae > Streptophyta > Pinopsida > Cupressales > Taxaceae > Torreya > Torreya grandis. The sequence goes on from JARHVA010000109.1 coordinate 3,973,743, forward strand.
AACCATCAGTTCAACATTCCTTTAGCATGAAGGAGTTTAACACCTCTGTTTTGAGCTACCTTCAACCTGAGTAACATAGATTCATACTCGATAGTGATGTTGGTGTTGCTGAATTGTAACTTGTATGAAGAAGGAAAAATATCTCCTTGAGGAGATATTAGAAAAATCTCAGCTCCAACACTAGTAGAAGAGCAGCTGCCATCAAATTTCACAATCCATATGCCACTGAAAACTGTTCTTTTCTCAAAAAATTTGTCGTTTGGAGGGGAGGGTCATTCTGCACCTGCGCTATGCTTTATTAATTCTTCTATTATTTTATTTGAACTAATTTTTAGATTGTCATTTTTACAGGTTACATCAGCTAAGATGGGAACATCCTCTGTATTCAAAAAGTAATTACCTATGCCTGAAGACTCAAATAGAATTTGAGCTTCAAGCGCTAATGTTTGAGTGACCACATATTTTGCTTCTTTCTCAGGGAGAAATCTCTGCATAACACCTTTGACTGGGATCCTTTCCTTAGATAGGTCCATAATTAATTCACCACCAATGTCCTTGCAAAAAAAATTCTCAAGAAGGATGCTGTATGAGGCTGAGACATCAGCCACCAAGACTGTCATCTTGATTCTCTTGTCTGGGAATGTTGTAAATGCAAATTAGGCATCCTTGATTTGTCCCAGTAGTGGCACTTTTTTGTTCTCCATAGAGAAACATATCCCAAATGTCTTGGTCAGTGTGAGACCAAGGGATTCAGTGACTTTGGCAAGCATGACATTGTTAGATGCACCTGAATCTATGATGCAATTATTCAACTGATGTCCATTTATCAGTAGGGAGACATAAAATGGTATAGTCCTTTTGGGAGTAGTAGGAAGAGCAATGACAAGGTTATTTTGGGTGGACGTGGGAGTCACCTTTAGAAAAAATGGTCCTAGAGGGATGGTTTTATTCCTCACATATTCCACTAACTTATCCAACTGCTCAGGGTTGGATTGCATGAATTCAAATTCAGACAATTGAATTTTAGTTTTCTTGACATGGTTGACTATGTCAAATGTCTGAAATGAATTAGGAACAAGGAAAGGTAGTTCATCTTTTTGGTTTTTTTTGGGGGGAGGACTGATCTATGAAATTAAATTTGAAGGTGCAGAAATGTTTGGGGTACTTACTTTTTTAGCGATCACCGGGTCCTTTGCTTGAAAAGGCAGAGTGGTTCCTCATTTGGCAATTGAAATTATAGGTTGAGGTCGCTCCTCTATTTTTTTATTATCTTGTTGGGCTGACTGATTCTTGGACTGGGTGAACACAGTGTATGATCCCTCAACTACTTTACCTTCACTTCTAGGTTCATCCTAGTAATTCAATAAACTAATGTTAGAGTCACCAAGTAATTCTTCTTCTCCCTCTATGAAGAGATTAGCGTCATCTTCTTGGTTCAACTCAGGCTGGAAGGAAAAATTTGATTCTACTTCAAGATATCCAACTACTGAATTGGTTGGAGGTGCTTCAATGGCCAATTTCCCTTGAGGGGAAGGAAGATGATTTGGCTGCCCTTCATTCCTGGTAGCATTGCCTTGGTATGACTGATTGGGGAATGTCCTCTGTGGTATATCTCTATATGAAGGGGCAGATGACATCCCTTGCACCATTTGCTTTCTAAGAGCAAGCAACTCATTTTCCAACTTTTGCACCATTGGATTAGTGGTGCCTATAGATGGATATTTAGAAGATGAAGAAGATTTACCTCTATTAGGATCTCTCCTTATCTTTCTTACCAAGATAAGGCTATCTTCCACCTCAGTGGCCAAATCCTAAGTAGCAGCAAGATTTATGTGGCCAGCATGTCTAAGTAGAAAACTCACTTTAGGCAGCTGTGAGTTGATGAAGAAACATTTAAAGTTCTCAGGTGTTGGCTAAGCCATGGTAGGAATCCTATTCCTCAGCTTGTCAAATTTGGCAATGAAGTCCTTCATAGGTTCATGAGGTTCTTTATTCATCTGTGTGAGTTGGGCCAGCAAGGCATGTGCATCTTCTATAGGCTTGAACCTTGCTTTGAACATAGCTTTGAGAGTGTTCTAGTCAGTCACTAACCGAGCCTACAGATGGTAGAACCAGTCTACGATAATGCCTTGTAATGTCTACACAAATAGCCTGACTGCCATGTCCTCATATTCCATGCCTATCACACCACAGGCTATGCTAAAAGCTGCAATGTGTTCATCAAGATGAACTCTCCCATCACCAAAAAATTAGGGGAAATTCTTCCTTGAACTGCATGGTAGCTCATGTAGAGGTGGAGTTAAATTGAGTGGGCCAAAAGAGTTACCCCAGGGGCCTTGAACTGCCATGATTTGATTATGGAAAGTGGGGATAACAAATCTGGGTGGAGTATGTATAGGCAAAGCTCTGTGAATAGTAGAAAAAGAAGCTCTGCCTTGTATTGGTAACCTAGTATTAGTAGGAGGAAGACTCCTAGTTCGTTAAACTTGAAGATATGGAGGAAACAAATTGAAATTGCCCTATTGCACCAACTCAAAAATAGGGTCAACAACACCTTGGGATCTCTGGCTTCTAGTATAGCATGGAGTTGCCAGATTATAGAATAAAAATGGAAAAGAATTGGCCCTGCTTCAGCTTGAATTTGAGGCTTCAAACTGCATGCTCTTCCCCAGCAAAATCACCAAAAAAATGTTAGCATGAAGCTGGTAGTGTTCTTTCCTACTTCATGTCGATCCCCAACGATATGAAATGCTTCAATTTGAATAAACTAGAAAAGGACTAGAAATGCTCGTCAATCCCTAATGGAGTCGCCAAAAAACTTTTGGTGAATATTTTGTCACCAACTAACTGATGGGAAAAATAGGTGGTTTCAGCCATAGCATAGGGAGATGGGTCAGCTAGATGTGCAGGTTTACCACATCAAAAGGGGACAAATCTCTCCTCTCATCAAGGGGAGGTTCCCTATAAATATGAGGAGCTATACACTATGTATATATGCAGAAAATAACACACAGGGGTAGGGCAAGACCATCCATCTCTCTTATTTTAGAGATGATGTTCACAAACAAAGGAGAAATCCAAGTGAAAACACTTAAGGCACTTCTCTTCTTTCAAAAGTGGTCTTGCAACAAACAGCAGGAGTTCTTTTTGATAGGTAACAAGTAACTGGTAACAGGGTGCAGTAACTAGCAGAATGAGGTGTAGCATAAAGTCTCCACCCTAACTGCCCAAGAGTGAAATAAGAAGGATAATGAGGGCACAAAGTCATCTCAAGGTCCTTTACATAGAAACAGTAAACAGACAAACACACTAAAGGTAATTATGGTAGCACAAAGTCTTCCCATAGTTGGCTTTAGGACACCTTCCTGATTACTTCCACTAGTTCTGCTTATTTCATTAAAATGGACAAGAACACATTTAGGAAATAGACATAAGAATAATCTCCTAAATGACACAAGTTATTACAGCACAAAATCTGAAAGTGACCTACTTTCTCATTCAAACAAAGAAATATGATTAACAAACTGAGCTCAAAGTCTCAATAATCACCTCTCAATTTTGGCAGAGGTTTGCTTCTATAACCAAAAAGATCTCCTCTGCATAAAATAAGAGATTACAATATATAGCAGCCAAGGAAGACTTGGCACTTTGTTTCATAGAATGGCCCATGCTGCATTCAATGCCTTAAATGCATTTTCAATTTTGTCAAGGTGCCATGCTAGAACAAGGCATCTGCCTTAACTATGGCGTGTCAATTCATCTCAAATGTCTTCTCCTAGGCCTGGGTCATCTGGTCTATCTCTAGAAATGTACTCGGCTGTCCCCTTACTTTTATTCCAAGGGAGAAAAATAGGTCGTGCCTTTCAATATTTGTAAGCTCAAATATCTACTTGGTGGACTGTTCCACCTACTAGAAATAACTCTTACACATATATTTTTGGTCTTTCCCTCTTTCCTATTGTAATTTGAGCTCTCGGGCTATCTTTTCCCTTTCTGTTGGCTCTTTCAGCTCCCTCTTCAGCTAGTCACTGAGTTTGTTTTTAGATTTCATGCCACATTTGAAAATCAATAGATATTTCATTACCTTGAATTTGAAGTCCACATGGACATCACTGGTGGCTGGTCACTTGAACCACTTTGAACCATGAACCTTTGAACCATGAGAGTTCATTGGTTTAATGGTTCATTCAGTTCAGGCAGTCTTATCATCTCCTTGGTTCCATCGCTTCTTTGGTTCATTAACTTTCCTGGTTCAACCCCTTCTTTTCTCTTTTGTTAAACCATCTCTTTGAACCTTTGAACCTTTTTGGTTCAAGGTTCAACGGTTCATTCTCTTTCTTAGAAGCCTTTGTTTTCTCTAAGTCTCTTGAGCTTTGAAATTCATTTGGCTTTATGTCTTTGGAACACCCTTAAGGGAAGGTGTCCCTTTGGGCCTTAAGAAAGGTCCATTTCTTGGTCGCTGAGAGCCCCCCGAAAGGGTACCTACCCTTTGGGGTCCTTCAGGCAGCCTTCTTCTTCAAATCATGCAGAGTTCGTAGAACCAAGCCTGCAGAGTCCATAGAAATAAGCCTACATAGTCTGTAGAAATAAGCTTGCAAAGTCCGTAGAAATAAGCCTGCAGAGTCTATAGAAATAAGCCTGTAGAGTCTATAAAAATAAGCTTCCATAGTCCATAGAAATAATCATGTAGAGTTCATAGAAATAAGCCTATAGAGTCCATAGAAATAAGCCTGCAAAGTCCATAGAAACTAGCCTGTGGGCCTTTGATTATTCCTTCGGCTTTATATCTCTGGAACCCCCTCAAAGGGAAGGTATCCCATCAGGCCTAGATAAAGGTCCATTTCTTGGTTGTAGAGAGCCCCCATAAGGGTACCTGCCCTTCGAGGTCCTTAGGGTAGCCTTCTTCTTCAAATCCTTCAGACAAAATGTCTGAAGGGATTCCTTCAGACATTTTGTCTGAAGGAAACCTTTCCTTTGCCTTAGCCACTTTTCGTCGGGCCTTTGATCATTCCTTCAGACAAAATGTCTCAAGGATTTCCCTTGTAAAATTTTACCATCGAAAATCTTTTCAAAAGATGTCTTTTTGTTCCCTTTCATATACTACCCTCGCAAGGGCACTTGCCCTTTTGTTCACCGTGCTCCGCAAGGGCACTTGCCCTTTGGGCTTTGGTGGACTCCTTTGAACCATTCAATTGAATCGACCAATTGAACCAACTTTGGTTCAACGATTCAATGGTTCAATCTTTTGTTTGAAGCCCTCTTTCATTTAAGTATTAAGATCTTATTGAACTCATTGAACCTTTGAACCTGTTGAACCATTTTAGTTCAAGGTTCAACAGTTCAACTATTCATTTTTTACTCTTCGAAGCCGTCTTTTCTTCTGAGTCTTTTGAAGCCATTAAACTTGCTGAAGCGGTTGAACTTTGAACTTTTGCTGAAGTGCTTAACTCTTTAAGCTTGCCGACGTCATTGAACCTTTGAACCCATTGAACCTTTGGAAGTGCGGTTCAATGGTTCAATGGTTCAATCCTTTGTTTAAAGCTTGCCGATGGACCTATGGCTGAACTTGGGTGTTGAACCAACCTTGAAATTGCCTAAGTGGCGAGAACTTGTTCCTTTGTGAGAGCTCGCCTGTTGAAGTCATTGAACCTATTGAACTTGCAAGTCCCTTAGCTGAAAAATCCTGAATAATGAAGAAGTTGAATACTCAAAACAATTTTTGAGAAGGGAAGAGAGAATTTTGGCCTGCAGGACCAAAATAGTTCATATGTTGTCCTAAAAATGAGTGACAAATTTTAGGAACAACATATATATATTGATTTTTTTCACAACTTTGTTAAGATTTTTAAAAATCAAACAAGAAGTTGTTTAAACATCAACAACTTGCCAATCATTGCTCAATAGGTACACCTCATAGTTCTATAAGAGGTATAAGTTATTTTCAAGGTAACTATGTATACACAATTTTGAATCCTTTGTGTAGGGTTGCTTTGGAAGTAAAATATGCCTTAATTGGAATTGTTTAAACCTTTTTGAAAATGAAAATGGATCATCTAACTCTTGGTAAGATAGAGTTTTAAATAAAATGAAACCTCCTATTCAATTGTTGAAACCAAGAAGAGGGAACAACCCTTATTGATAACATGGTTAACTTGGATAGTTTTGATAAAGCATTACCATGGTATTGAATAGTATGCTTAATATTCACTTCAAGTAACTATTCTTAGGAAATTCTTAACTATTGGATCTGGTGAAGGAATTTGATAAAGTTGTGTTTTGAAGAATTTTTGCTATGTCTTATTTTAGTTTTCTGTTGTGATAAACTTTTAGTAAATCTAACTCAGTTTGGATGAGTGTGGAGGTATGAATCAAGGAGTAGTCAATAGTGAGGAAACTTTGATACAAGTTTAAAAATCATAGTTTTCTCCTCACATTTATGATATGTCTTACAATTACTTGTAGAGTTTGTGAGTTTTTAAATAAGCTCTTATTATGGAAATTATCCAAGTTGACATTAGATTTTGACAGGTACATGGAAAGATTTGATAATTAGTTTTAAGGAAATAGCAATTAACTATGTTATTTTTACAGGGTGTATATCACATTTAATTTACCTTGATTATTATTTCATGTATGTAAAAAGTGTATTTTGGAGTAGTAACCTTAGAATGGAAAAATTAATTGCACATTTTAAAACTTGACATATATGTTTAAGTCCCAATGTATCTTGGGAAATATTTGTATTACAAACTTTTCTGTGTACACTCACATGTATGTTTTCATTCACATCATGTAGATGTACTTTCAAAGACCTATAGATGGGAAACATTTGTAAATGCAAGTATACAGGTGTTGCAGTTTGTTTATAAGTCCTATAGGGGTATGCAACACATTTTATTTTCCCTTGTGTGATGTTGATAACAAGGAGAACACCTCAACCTTCATGCAGTGCAGGAGTTGAGAGAATCCATCAATACAATGACTATTTTAGGAAACAAGTCATTTTGGCAGAATGAGTAAAGAGTTTGTTTTACTCTTCATAATTAGGGTACAATTTTAGTTGGATAGTTAACTTCTTGTAAGGAAGTTTTTAATGATGTCTTATTTCACTGATGTAGACTTGTGTTTTTCAAATGGAGTTTTATTGCATCATTTTAATAAATTGACTTCATAACTCCTTTATATGCTATTTTTGGCTCTTGTATGTTTGGAATCAATGCAAGAATATTATCAATGGCAAAGAAGATAACTCACAAAGATCTTTTTTTGGGTCAGTTCAATTATTTGGAATTTTAGAGACCAAAGGCCTCTTTGTGAGGAGGTTTTATCTAGAGGATTTTTCAATCTCCATATGTTCCCAAGATATCCCAAAACCAATTTAGTATGGAGGAGAATTCCAAAATATTTCTAATACATATTGGAATGTATAAAACAAGCATCATATGCACCAAATATCACTGGTCAAAGTTTGGATTAAAAATGGTCAACAGTCAAATGGTGATGCAGATGCATGTATATTACCAAGTGGACCAATTAGCAAGTGACATGTGGTAATGCAATGATAGAAGGGTGTTTGATTTTTACTTCCAATCTTTGACACTCATATTCAGACAAATGGGCCCCATTATTTGTTGGTTGGGGACCCTCAACCAGGGTTGAAATGCTCTTTTTGTGGAGGGGTCCCTTTGCCTCTAAATATTCATATTACCATTGTAACGTGTTTATTTATATATGCCTCTTTTTATCTACAAATTACATGTGGGACTAATATTCCCATTATTTTTAAACTATTCCATGCATTAACAAGTTCATTTTATATCATTAGAGTTCGATATGGTGAGCTCGAGACCCAACCCGAGTGCCAATTTAACAACCAACTCATCATGACTGAGTTCAAGACATGCCAGCTCAAATACCAACTCGCCATTTTTTCTTGGATTCCAACTGAATCCAATCGAGTTTATATCCATGCAAAATATTATAAACTAAGCCAACCAAAAGGAGAAATATGTGGCCAAAGCCATGAATTACATATTGTTTCTAAGGCTATTTTAAGCCTTAAATATACTCTCCCCCATCGAATGTGGGATTATTATCCCCAAACATATTTCTAAGGCACTGAATAAGGGTTAAACCCATGACCTCTCTTTTAAAAGAATATGGTGTGATTGTTAGGTCATAGCCTTGAATCAAACACATCGATGACAGAATGTTATTTGGAGTCAGTTAGTCGATATTATATGCGAGTGAAGGGGATTTGAACCTCATTGGCAGAAGCCATTGGACCATAGCTGGACATATATACAATGCTAGTTTTATATGAACACACAAGTCCTGAAAAAAAGGGATTGCCATATGCCTATTAGAGGGCTTTTTAGAGCCATGGTGAAGGGAGATAGTCCCAAAGAGGAAAGGGAGAATTTGCCTATTTCATAAGGCTTTGTGGGCCTTGGGTGAATGACATACTTAAATTACAAGTGAATACATCTATTTTGTTAATCCATGGGCCATGGAGAATGGTTCAGACATGAGATAGGAACATATACACAGTCTGAAATAAAGGACATCTTTGACTAATAGTTGTTTTTGCATTACACGTATTTTTTAAGGCATTTGAGCCTTGGGGCGAGCGGTGTATATTTGTAGGGATGCAAACTGAGATGGGATTGGAAGAGAAAGACCTAAGCCTATAATATGAATGTTACCTCTATTTTGTAAGGAATAAAAGACACAGATCAAGTTTGTTATATATATATATATATATATATATATATATATATATATATATATATATATATATATATATATATATATATATATATCTTCTTTTTGTAAGGTCATTGGCAATGGACTATTATGTGTATTACTTACAGGGACATTTTAGGGATTTACATTCAACTGGGAAACTGAGATACTCCAACATTGTATGTCCATTCTATTGAGTTTGCATACAGACCCAATCCTGGAGATACAATGCCTCTATTTTATAAGGCCTTTAGTCATGAGGGTTGGTTATATTTTATTTTGTAGGGTTATTTGAAGGAGTTGCAAACTAAATAAAACCAGAGACACTCCTATTTATTATTATGCCCATGTATTAGAGTTTGTATACACTCTAATGGAAAAACTTGATCGAATACACATAGATGAAGTATAGGTACTACAGATGAAGGGAAGATGGGTTTTTGAGCATCTCAGAGTCTTCACACCATCAGATTACAGTACTATTTTTAGATTCTAAATCCATATTGAGATGTAAGTTTGTAATTATTGATATTTGCATCTTATTTTAAATAGATCAATTCATGATTATGAAATCAAAGACAACCCCTAAATAGGTAAACTTTGTTATCAAGTCTATGTATTTTTCCTTGTAGTTCATTATTAGTTTTAGTTTATAATTTAGTTTTGTAAATGAATTAATGGAACACTAGAACTAATTACAGGAAATTTATAAAAATGACACAAATCAGAAGTTTTAAAATGGGAAATGAGTTTACAAAGTTTTATGATCACTTTTCATTCATTCTTAGAATTCTGTAACCAATTTTATGTACTTAAGGAATTGAGATTTTTTAGTATCCAATTTTAAAAATTGTTTGATTTATCTAAAGGGGTAAATAGTGTTTTTCGATCAGTTAGTTTGCATAGAATTATTCAATGCCTTTGAAATCTTCAAAAGGAGATGGAAAGGTATGAATTTTTTCCAAATCAGCCTAACTCATCCACCACATCTAGTGTGTCAAGTTATTCTAGTACTGAAATGGTGTTTGAAACATATGATTTCTCATTCCTAGTTGAGGATGAGAATGAGTCAGAAGAAAACACAACTGAGATTCATGTTTTTTAATAGTTTCAAATAAATAACTACAATCTGAGAAGTAAAATTAAATTAAATTATGGCCACTCATCTTGTTCTTAATCCAATGGCCATAATCAATCTGGAAAATATATAAATAGAAGGATCATAATCGACCTTTCATTAAGATTTTTGTGTAAATAAACTCTATAGAAATAATTTGAAAGCTTCACTCCTTTTTCTAAAGTGGTCCACAAATCATTTAGATAATGCTTGGAGAGATGTTGATAGCTTTCATACCATGCCATTAACGAATACTTTGATCTATACATTGGATAATAATCATGTATGTGTGTCGGCTAGTTAATGATGTCCATGAGGAAGGTAATAGATTTTGATTTCTTTCCTTTTATATTTCTTAGCTAGAGCTTTCCCAATATGAGGAATCATGTTGGAAAAGTTATGTATTGTTAATATTTTAACTAATTATGTAATTGATTAAACCAAATAAGTAATTGGCTACATATGATATGCACTTGGGTGAAATCGATCCTCACACAACTAATTACAACAATATAACACAATTGAGGTTTGATTGGCCCTAATTGTGTACTAGATTGAACCTATTGAGTAATTAGTTACATTTGGTATGCATTTAAAAGCAATCAAGCCTTGTTCATCCAATTGTGACTATCTAAATTAAAATGGGAATTGATTGGCCCCAGTTGTGTACTAGATTGAAATAATCAAGTATTTTTTTCAATCTAGTATTCAATTGGAACCATTTGAGTCTTATGCAACAAATTGTAACCATATAATATTAATTAGGGCTCAATTGACCCAAAGTGGGTACCAGATTGAAGCAATAAAGTAATTAGTTGAATATGGCACATAATTGGTGTTAATTGAGTCTTGTGCAACCAATTGTGACCATTTAATGTTAATTACGGCTCAATTAGATCCAATGGTGAAAGGGATGAAAGACAAGGAAATCATAAACAATTTTTTTGTGTATTTGAGAGATGTCAACCCTTCCATTATTAAGAAAGTGTGGGCTATCAATGATTAAACACAAACAATTATTTTAGATAAGTCTCCTACTTAGCATAAATGTAGGGTTAATTTTTAGTTTAAAATGAGATCTCTACTTTGTTCACAGTTCTTTGTATTTCAATTTCTTATATTAACACTTTTTATTGGATCTCATCAATATGTCTATTAATCACAAAAAAATGTAATATATAGATGGTCACAATAAAATGGTGGTCGATTGGTATTCACATCCAAATCTCCATGTCAGTAAAAACATAAACTCAAAAAAACAAGTTCACTAGCTACACACAAAAATATAAAAGCATCAATAAATCATTACTATTGATGCAGTGGATTGCACCTGGGGCAGGAGGCCGAGCTCCTACCTTCCACACGCAATAATGGAAACTCCCCTTTCGCCTGTGGGACTGACAAAGCTAGAGGGGAGAGTCTCTAGATAAGGGCTAGCTCCCTCTGATGTATCTTTTAGGCCCTAGTTTCTCCTATTGCTAACAAATAAATGAAAAAAAGGGGGGGATGAAAAGGGAGAGAGAGATGCTGAAAACAAAACCTAAGCCTAAAAAAAATGAAAAAAGGTGATACACCAAAAAAGTTGACCCACCCAGCCCGAATATACACTTTTCACCAAAAAGAAGAGCCCATACACTTCATCTGAAGTGAGGAGCTCTTCTGCAATAGTTAGCTAGGGGTCCATGGAAATACAGGGAGGAAGAAACTACCAGAGGCATCCTCAAACACACTTATGGCAGCCTATTCACAGGTACCTACATTCCCCTAGGAACACTTCTGGCAGACCTGCAGAAAAGAGACTTCACAATGCAATGGACATGCTGTAATCGATCTATGAGAAGCATGAAAGACAATGACTTAACACAAAATAAGAACATAGACATATAATTTAAAGTGCAAGTCCAAATAGAGGTAAAAATGCTAAGTCCTGATTCAAGGTAAAATCTGGCAGCGCTCTGCCTTACAAGCCTGAGAGATTTTTGGGCAGAGTTTTGCCTTAAGGCTAAGAGAATCCCCTTTCTCAAATGAGAAGTTTACATTATATAGAAAGAGGAAGAGAACTTGGTGCTTTCTGGGAAAGACTTTGGCACTCTTTTTGCAAGCTGGCCCATGTGCACTCTGAGCCTTGGGAAGAGGAAGCTGTTTGATTGTCGGCTCCTGCTTTGACTTTAGCATCTCAACATTAATATGAAAGCATGAGTCACACCCCTTTTTTGTGAATAGACTGCTCCCTTTAAGGCATTTGCATGGCTTGTCTACTTATAAATGTAAACTAGAGAAAACAAGCCACGTCGCTTATTGTTTGCACCGTTTGGTGACCATCTGGCAATAACTCACCTCCTCTTTGCCACTTGGACTACTTTGTCTCTTTCTGCACCTTGTCTTATTCCTACTTTGTCTCCTTCTACTCCTTCAGCCCTCGGGGACGGTCTTCTTGTGGGTCGCTGTGTTCCTTGGGATTTTTTCATGGTTGGCGCTCAGGCAATTTAAAAGCAAATGACTATTTCACTGTCTTAAAATTGACATCTATGCACCTATCATCACTTAAAAAATAGAAGCTGATCTATCTTCTTGAAGTTGATGGCTTTCAGGATGTCGCCGTCCTTGGCAAATTCCTTCAGGCCTTTTTTGTGGGCTTTTTCTACGGGCTTTTTCCCTGTGGCTTTTTCTCTGCGGGCTTATTTTCCATTAGGCAGTTTTCTTTTGGGATTTTCACGCGGACATTTTCCCACAGAAAAAAAGTCTGCAAGAAATGGTTCCGCCACTTTGTCTTTGAAAATCTTCTTTTGGGCTTTTGGCTCGTGAGTTCTTGAATTTTTTCAAACTTTTTGTCTGAAGGAATTCCTTCGAACAAAAAGTCTGAAAGAATTCATTTCAACGCTTAAGTCCTTTCTGCGGGATTTTGTCAGGCAGCCCTTCTGAATTCCTTTGGGATTTTTGTCTGAAGGAATTCCTTCGGACAAAAAGTCTGAACGAATTATGCCGTCGCCTTAACAAAATTCCAAAAAAATATTACCTTTGCGGCTCTTTTTCCTTTGAAGTGCTCCCTACCCTCCGCAAGGGCTTTTGAACTCAGAACTACCCTCCGCAAGGGCACTTGCCCTTCGAGAGGCTTGAACCTTTCATGTTGAACCACTCCTTTGAACCAACTGTTGAACCAATCCATTGAACCAGTTCAACGGTTCAAACATTTGTTAAAACAAGGCATCAAACTGAGTGTTGAACCAAGCTCGTTGAACCGATGGATTAACCAAGGCTTTGAACCAAAGCGTTGAACCAATCCATTGAACCAAGTTGATGAACTGACTAATGAACCAAGGTGTTGAACCAAGCCATTGAACCAAGCTGATGAATTGACTAAGTGGACCAAGTGATTGAACCATCTGATTAAACTAAAACATTAAACCAAGGCGTTGAACCTATGCATTGAACCAAGCCAATGAACCATTTGATTGAACCAAAGCAATGAACTTCCTAATTGAACCAAGGCATTGAACTGAAGCGTTGAACCAAGCCATTAAACCAAGGCGTTGAACCGGTTCAATGGTTCAACGATTCAACGGTTCAAAGGTGCTAACTCTTGCAAAGATTATGTCATTGAACCACTCTTCCAACCTTAAGGAAAAGTGTCTTTGACCATTTTAGCTCTCTTTCCTTATGAATTTCTTCAGACAAGAGTCTGAAGAAGCTTTGTAAAACCTTGCACTCTTCAACTGGTTCTTCATCTGTCGAAAGACTACACCTGCAAAGTCCATAGAAATTCTACAGAGTTTGTAGAAATTGCAAGACTCGTGTGAAATCAAAAGTACTGGCTCAGAATAGCATAAAAAAGAAGGGGGACCAATTTTTTGGCCTGTTGGGCAAAAAATGGTCAACAAACTAGCGACTCCCAGGGGAAGCATGCCTGCTATGCTTAGAGACCAGTTGCCTTGTAGTCCATTGGGCATGGAGTCAGAATGCAGCTTTGAAGAAAGGTTAGCAATAGCCCCAAAGATCCAAGAATCAAACATGAAGCTTTTTACCCTAATCACAAGGGAAAGCACACACAAGACTAAAAACACTACTTGTGCAAACTGCACTTAGGGAAAGCAGGAAAGACAACTGAAAGCAACCTACTATGTACAACTAACCAGGTCTATTTGCTTCCCTCATGGATCAAAGGGAAAAAAATTTAAGTCCCCTCCCTAGCAAGGAAACTTATGGTGCAGACAAGTGGCTGAATGAAAAGGAGATTTGGTGACTTGCTCCTCTTGCCTGTCACCTAGATTGGCTTGTATCCGAGTGGATCAGATTCAAACATGCTTCCAACATACATGTATTCCTTTTGTTCTTGGAAGCTTGTTGAATGTTGGTCCTTCATGATGGTGCATATCACCAAGAAATCTGTGGCTGCTGGCTCATCACCATAAGCCCTTTGATCTGCACAGTCCCTCTGCAATGCATCATGGTTTGACCTGTTTCCTTCTGTTTCATTGGAGATCCTGCCAAACTCATCCTCTACTCCCTCTTGGCCTTCTTGAAGAAGGGTGACTGTTGTGATGTCTGAAATGGAATTAGAAAATGATTGCTCATCCCACAAAACATCACCTCTTTGTTCAAAAAACTCTTCTTCAAGGCTTTCCTCAAGGGAGACCAGCCTCTCCTTTTCCTCCTCAAAGATCAGGTTCTCTAGATGTTAAAATATATCCATCTGGTCCTCCTCCAACTCAGGCTCCTCAGCATAGTCATCCTCCTCATCGAAGAGACAAGGAAGTTCATTAAATAAAGGGGGAGATAGCTCACCATGCTTAAGTTCCTCTTCGTATTGCTGGAACATCTGCATGTACGTGTGACCTGCGTCTTCTCCATTGCTAATGAAGTCTTCACAAGGGGCATCGATGATGATTTCTTCTTCATTGTCGCTCATGATAGCCTCTTGAAGAGCTACAAATTGTATTTTTTCTTCCTCACTCACCTCCTACAAAACAGGTTCCTCCTTGAGAAGGGATGAAGTGAAAAAACCATGTGGAAGAGGAGGCAGTCCTTGAGCTAGAATCGAATGATTCTCTTCCTTCCATCTGGCTAGAAATTCATCAAGGTGGTGAAGGTGGATCATCCTTAGGTAGTGGAAAACCCTAATAATAAGTCTCAACTGAAGGAGGATCAAGTGCCACCCACTCATCCTATGTGACATCGAGAGGATCCAAAGAAATGAAAATACCCAAACCAGGAGGTGGTGACACATAAGTCCCCACTAGTTCACCACCCTACACAAGAGAATTCCACTGAGATGAGAAAATAATAGATTTTACACATGGTGGTAGACTCTATTCCGTCCAATGAGGAGAAGGAGAGGAGAATTGCTTGCAGCTTTGTGAGTGGCTCCACTGTTATCTAGTTTCTAGTGGAGGAGTGCCATGTGAGGGTTGGTTGGGAGAAACATGGATCATTGTACAAGGATCACTCCACTAATGGTTGAGGAGCTCCTGAAGATGTTGAAACTCAAGGGACAACTTATTTCCCTATGCTTGAAGCTTTAAAAAAGTTGAAGAGATAACAAACAATTTATCATTAACTAAAAAATCAAAGAAATATTCTCATTGTTAAATATTGTTAAATTTCTAGACCAATTACTGAAATAAAATAATAGCTTTGAATATTTTTCATAGAAAAGAAATTTATGAAGGCCACTAATCTTGATCCCTAAAAAATTGATGCACCAATTAATCCACTCTAGGTGGTAAGGTTAGAATAAAATTGAATCCATTATTGGGTAGTCTGAGCTCTTGGGCATGTATAAAGGAGTTGTTTTAAGGTTTTATGATGGGAGCAAGATGGGCACTTGGGTTTAGAAATTCCAATGTGCTTAAGATGCTCATCCAAAGGAAGACCTTGATAAACTAGATAAAAGATAAAATGAGTAGGTATGGGCTCACACTTGGCATATCAAATCTTATTGAGTCTAGGAAGTCACATTGTGGGAGAGGAATTAAGATTACATATACTATTGATCTTACCTAAATCTGAAGAGAACATACTTGTGATCTAGAAAAAGAGACTAGGTGAGTAGTTTCTCAAGGCGATATCCAATTCCAGTGTCAATCTTTCCACCATGCAAGTGAAGGTTGCAGGCCCATACTATAGAGCATGCATTGGGAATCAAATCCTGAATATGTTGAATGGAAGGTAAGTTTGACAATTAATAAGATTGTATTTTCCTTTTAGTGAATGCCATGGGATCTAATCGTGAGAGGAAACTAAATCTTGAATAATGTAAATTTATATTCTAAAAGTTGAAAAGCTTTTATGACTAGCATTTCTACTAGAGGGAGGTCGAAATTGGTCATGACATAAAACCACCAAATGTTTTGGTAATTAAAAGACATACCAATGTGAAAACCATCTCCATCCCATTTTAGAAAGGGTTTCACTAATACAATATATTTACATTTGCTCTTAGCCACAAAAGATCCTTCTATCTTGATATAGACAAAGGTAATCAAAATAGTTTACAAGCCAATATTTTTCAAAAAAATCTTACCATAAGGAGCACCTACAACAATGTAGTGTCTTACGATATTTTTTCAAGCCTCATTTCCCTCAATTGCTTTAACAACCAATTTAACACAGACAACAATGCTTTATCTATAGATGTTGATAATGGCCATTCCTCCTTTATCGTCGAGGAAGGCAACAAATCTCCCAAACAAATATATGGAATCCTTTAGTTTGCTTACCATTGGCTCAACAAAAATATCAAAACACCTTTGCTATTTGTCATAGAACACTTTTAAAGTATCCCAATAAGAGGAATAGTAGACATGGGTTGCAACAAGAATTTTGATGCAGACTTGAAACTTCCCTATGAGAGTAAGAGGCTTAGTAATCTAGTAAGTGATTTTTTCCTCACTCTATCAATTACATATTACCATAGCACGGAGGGGAAATTATAAAAAGTAAAGGGAATACCAGGAAATTTAATTTTTTTCGCCTTTATAGAACCATTTCCATTGGTAATGTTGAAACCACTCCTGCAAAGGCATCATGCTTTGTTTGTAACACTAGGTTTTGGCCTATTGCATTTTTGACCTAAAAGATTTGCAAAAAATGTCAAGGCAGTGAAGCACCTCATTGAAAGAAGACTCTTGCTTATCGTGCATGAGGAAATAATCATATGCAAAGTGTTCATTGATATTCTGAGAAGATCAATTAGGGAATTCTCCTGATAAACCATCGTTCTACTCTATGAGCAAGTAAATAACCAAATGCTTCAGCAATAAGGACATACAAAGTTGGGACAAGATTGTAACATTGTGTAATATAACAAAAAATCTCAAAACAATATGACATCTGACCATTGATGGTAAGACAAGCACAGGTTTCACAAAATAGAGTTTGAAATGCCCAAAGGAATAAATTACCAAAACCCAAGGCTTTAAACATGGCTAGGATAAATGGCCATTCAATTCAATCATACGCTTTTTCAAAATTAAATTTGAGAAAGATGTTCCTCTATCTACAAAAATGAGCCCATTCCATTCCTTCCCTAACTGCTATAATATTATCTAAAATATATATATTTTTGATAAACCCTATTTATTTTATTATTAATCATATAAAAAATATGGTGAAGATGAAACGCTAAAACTTTAACGAAAATCTTGTATTAATAAAATAATTGAACACCAATTCATAATAAATTTAAGTTTTATAAACTCAAAATAAAAATTGATATTACCTTTAGTGACGATGGTCCCTAATTCAATGTTCAAGACTTTTTTATAAACCTTAAACAAATTAAGTCCCATAAATTAGCAAGTGGATTCCTAAAATTCATTAGGAAAGTCATCCACCGCCATGCCTTATCATTGGCCATACATTGCACAACAGCAACAAAGCTCACTTTTTAATTACATAGGGGCTCGCTCATACCTTCCAAATAAGTAGTTTTCATTTGTGGATTTGTGGTGAGGACAGTCATATATTTTTTTTAAGTATTACTCTTAAATACCATTTTTTTATTACACTTTGTTCAAACAATCGGTGAGCGATAATGTTGTTTAATAAAAAGATTGCAATGGAAGAGATTTGTGTGAATCATCAATAAATTGACGTTCGCAAGCCATATCCATGTAAGGAGGTTATGCGATAAGTATGAGTCGTCATGTCCATACAAAGGTGGGTCCCTCGGACTGGGTTTAGAATCTAAGTAAACATAAATATTTTAGTTTCATAAAATATTATATGAGAGGGTTTGGTGGTGAGGTTGAGGTGGTTTACAATGAGAAAACCACATTTGTACGTTGGAAATCTTTTTTTTTAAATAATAAGTACAAACTTCCAACTGCTTCAAAATATAATTATATTCTTTCTTAATATATATTAATATTTTATTAATTTGTCTTAAAATTTTTGATGTTGAAAGTCTATTCAAAATCAAGTTAATTAAGCTCAATTAATTTTATATTGAATGGAGTCCCCTCAAACCAGAGCATTTAAGTTTCAGTTTTATTTCAACACAGTTCATTTTAAATATGAAAGAACTCTAAGTTATATCGAGTGGATCTAGAACCTAGTCTTTAAACCCTCAGAAGCCATGGGTTAGATTGATTGGTGGGTTGTCATCCTGAGTACTACCACCTTTTTACATATGCATGGTAAGCAAGCGACTATCTTTAGACAATAGGGTCATGATGTATCATTCTGTGAATTCCATAGGATTTCATAGAAACTTGATCATTCACCACTCAATGTCAGCGTACAAGATCAAGCTACCCAATGACAACACAAGCTCAAAATAGACAAAACATACAAGGCCCGTGGAGCTTAGCTGAGAGACAGACTGCATTGGTTGAGAATAGGGGATAGAGTTACCAAAGATTATTTACCCTTCTCTCCAAATAGGTTGCATGCTAGATCAAAGCCATTCAAAAGGCTAATACCAGGGTTCCTAAACTCTCAGACATCATGCAAGCTTTTGTGCATCACTATCAAGGGATTTTGGCCACTCAACCTTCTTCCCTAACCCATGAAGTAATGCTTTTGTAATGTCTTTAAGTTGTCCCATGTAAGTTGTTTGAGCTGCAGAGAGTTCCCTGTGATAGACCTCTTTCTCTAAATGATCTCAAGGAAGCAACCATGCAAATGACTTTTGATAAAGCACTCGACATTGACGGGTTTTCGTACAAATTTTATCAGGGCTTATGGAACACTATTTTTATTGATCTCTGCAAAGGTTATTCTGAAGCTATTTTATAGAATTCCTTGGGAACTCTCATCAATCAGGGTAACATCAAATTCATCCTGAAGGCTAGTGACCCTGAGCTTATTACAAATTGGAGACTAATAATCTTTCTGAATGTCTTTTATAAAATCATTATTAAATCCCTTGCCCTCATGTTGTGACATCTTCTTCTCCTCATTATTAGAAGTGAGAAAACAAGGTTCATCCAACAAAGGTATATTCTAGACAATGGTATTGCAGTCTAGGAAGGAATCGAATGGGCTAGAGTCTCTAGTCAACAAGCCATGTGTTAGGTTGTGGAGCTAAAAGCTTCAAATCTTTGCAAATAGAAGGAACATAAGGTTGCTAAGATCCAGGAGTACCGGCGTCGGCAGCAGGACCGACGTCGGTCGTGACTAGTGCAGAAGGCCACCGGCGACGGCAGAGAGTCGGCTGACGTCGGCAGAACCAGACAAGCAGGGACCGGCGTCGGTCGCCTGTGTGTTTCAGAACTGCTCGTTGCATGGACAGTTAGTTAAGTGAACAAAGTGTTTGCATGTAAAGGCCAGTTAGAGTCTTGAGCTGCGAGGATAATTGTCTAAATTAAGAGTCTAAGTTATTATTTAAGTCTGAGATCTATTTATAGACCCATTGGCATGTATTGTAATTGGTATAAGATAAGGAAGGCAAGGAAGTTTCTTCTAAGTGTAAGATCATTGAGTTGCAGGTTGTTGCAAACTCATAGGAGATCTACATGTGTGAGTATGGTCTGTTGAATTGCAGGTTGCAGGTTCATGGGAGATCAACTTGAAGTACTATAGAGTGCTTGGTGAACTGGCAGGGTTATTATTGACTAGTTGGAGAGGTGAACACCAATTCTGTTTGTGAGTTGGTTGTTGGGACCCTTTTTTTGGTAGGAGAGTGTTGTAGAAGAATTACTGTACACTTGAGGTGTGGGAAGCCTCTGTAAGGTGGAAGAGTGTGGCGGCTCTTTATTGTATTCTTTTTCTTTAAAGTGTTAATACAAGATAGTGTATTGTCTCTCATATTTTGTGCTATTGGTGAATTCTAGTTACTTGTATTTCTGGTTATTTCTGCATTTATAATTGCTTATATTTGGTAATCATACTATGCTCTTTCTGAGGAGCAAGATCCTAACAAAGTGGGATCAGAACAGGTGTTGTTCTTGTGATCCCCCAACAAAGTGGTATTAGAGCATGTTTGTTGTTCTAGGTGCCTGACAAGTGGTATCAGAGCTGTTGGTTGGGATACTAACATATTGGATTAGATCTGGTTAGTGTGTTTTGATTACAGGTTACTCACAGGGTTTCTGTTTGAGTGGGAGTTGAGCAATGGCAGAAGACAGTCAACTTCGAATGGAAAAGTTTAATGGCAAGAACTACCAATTGTGGAGGATGCAGATTGAGGATTATCTGTATCGAAAAGATTTGTACTTACCGTTGGGAGGGGTTAACTGCAAACCCTCGGATATGAAAGATGAAGAATGGGAGGTTCTTGATCGGAAGGCTCTGGGATCTATTAGATTGAGTCTTGCATCATCTGTGATTTCCAGCTTATCACAGTGTAAGACAACGGTGGAGTTGATGGAATCTTTGGCAAATTTATATGAAAAACCCTCAGCTTCTAATAACGTATTTCTTATGAAGCGTTTATTTAATTTGCAAATGTTGGAAGGTGGATCTGTTCATAGCCATCTTAGTGATTTCCATGGTTTGGTAAACCAATTAAGTTCAGTCAATATTGTATTTGATGATGAAATTAGAGCTCTCTTAATCTTGTGTTCATTACCTAAAAGTTGGGAAGGTTTGGTAATGGCAGTTTCTAATACCGTGTCTCCTTCAAAAGTCTTAAAAGTGGATGATGTTGTGAGCGTGATCTTAAATGAAGAGATACTTAGGAAAATCACAGGGGAGTCATCAGGAAATGCTTTGAGTGTTGAAGGCAGAGGAAGGCAAGAGAAAAGATAGAGTGTGGGAGATCAAGGTCCAAGATAGGCAAGAGATCCAAGTCCAGGTATGGCAGAATAACCTGCTGGAAGTGTGGAAAGCAAGGGCACTTAAAGAGAGATTGCAGATCAGGTGAAGATCAGCATGAAGAACATGAAGAAGAAGCAGATGTTGCAGATTATGCTGCACGGGATGCTCCGGTATGTTCTTTGGATAAAGTAGAATCTTGGGTTTTAGATTCTGGTGCCTCTTTTCATGCATCCCCACATAGGGAATTTTTTCATGAGTATGTCCAAGGAAACTTTGGAGAAATTTGTGTAGGGGATGGTAAGCCTTGTCAGATTGTTGGCAAAAGAAAAGTGAAGCTGAAACTACAGACAGGTAACACATGGGTGTTAAAAGAGGTCATGCATGTCCTAGTTCTGGAGTGGAATTTGATTTTTATTAGAAGTTTGGGTGATGAGGGTTGCACAGTAACTCTCACAGCGGACTCTTGGAAGGTTACCAAGGGTACACTTGTTGTAGCTAGAGGTAAGAAAGTAGGTACGCTTTATCTATCTACTTGTACTACTGATTCTCTTTCTGGGTTATCTACTTCAGCTGTAGATTCAGAGATGTGGCTTGATAGGCTTGGTCACATAAATAAAAAGGAGATGCTTGTTCTTGAGTCAAAGGGTATGCTTTCGGATTTGGAAGGTATGGATCGTGATTTCTGTATGCAGAAGAAGAAGGTGACGTTTCTTGAGGAATCCGATGTTAGTGACAAGAACAGGAAAGCCTTGGTTTTCAAGGAGAAGGTGACGGACAAAGTTCAGCACAAGATGCAGAAAAATTCTGAGCAGAGCAAGGGTGTTTTGGACAAGGATTTGATCCAAAAAGAGCTCGCGAAAAAAAGTCGGGTCTCACTAGAAAAACACAGAGACCGATGTCGGCAGGAAAACCGGCGTCGGCGTCCAGACAGGGACCGACGTTGGCTATGTGTAGCCCGACGTCGGTGACTCAGGGTAGATAACTACCGATGTCGACTAGGGGAAAATGACGTCGGCAAGGAGGCAGTCGCAGGGAACCGACATCGGTTGGGTGCAGACTGAGATGTGACCGGCATCGGTTACTGACACAAATTTTGGGTGGACAACAAGCTGTCATGGAGTCTCAAGCACCCATATGGAGGACTGAAGGTGTAAGTAAGTTCTTAAATTCGTCATTTCCCTTCTTTACACTACTTGTTGCTCACTTATGGCATAGGACCAGGAAGTTATTGAAGAAGCAGAACAGGTAGATCTAGGAAACAGTGGGAGCTAGGCATGGATGAGGATGTGATTCTTTGGAGGAAAACCAAACAGGTGTTTTGGGTAGGGTTGCCAGCTGGAAGTAAGCACTGAGAGACGAATGGATGTTCAGGATGAAGAAGAGTGGAAATGGATACGTGAGACAAAAGGCCAGGGTATATGGTCTTGTATAAGCTACAGGGCAATGGAGGTTTGATCATTGTGTTTCTCTTTACCAGGTTGGATAATATTAGCTACATTATCCTATTATTGTATGATGTGCTTGTTGCAGGGTTACATATACAGGGTATTGCTGAACTAAAGGTAAAGCTAGTTCAGGTGTTTGTCATGGAGAATCTGGGAGCAGCAAGATTCTTTGGCATGAGTGTGTTCTAGAGACATGGGAGGTCACATGTTGACTTTGTTTCAGGATGATTGTGTGAAACCGGTTAGCACGCCGATGGTTGGACAATTCTGTGAACTATGTCTTGATTCACATAATGAGGTTGAGTGCATGGTATGTACTAAACTTGAGTTTTCCCAAGCAGTGGGAATTGTCACAAGTTGGAGCCAATCCGGGAGAGAACCATTGGAGGGCAGTTCAGTGGATTCTTACAGGGACGAGCAGCAGGTGCACATGCTATGCAGGTTCAGGTTATTTTCTACATGGTTGTAAATGTGGATGTGGCAGGTGATTTGGATGACAGGTTTTGCACTACAGGTTTGTGGTGGTTGGTCTTCAAGAGTGATCTTGAGGAGGGATACAAAGCCAAGGGAACAAACTAGAAGGAGTACAGGTATAGGTTGCAGTTGTTTATCTCCAAGTGGGAGATTGTTAGGTTGTGGAGCTAAAAGCTTCAACTCTTTGCAAACAAAAGGAACAGAAGGTTGCTGAGATCCAGGAGCACCGGCATCGCCAGCAGGACAGACGTCGGTCGTGACCAGTGCAGAAGGCCACCGACGACGGCAGAGAGTCGACCGACGTTGGCAGAACCAGACA
The DNA here is from genome assembly GCA_037957365.1 of Torreya grandis. Classification (NCBI taxonomy): domain Eukaryota; kingdom Viridiplantae; phylum Streptophyta; class Pinopsida; order Cupressales; family Taxaceae; genus Torreya; species Torreya grandis. Next base: position 3,997,042 of record JARHVA010000109.1, read on the forward strand.
AGTAGGGACTGGCATCGATCGCTTGTGTGTTCCAGAACTGCTCGTTGCACGGACAGTTAGTTAAGTGAACGAAGTGTTTGCATGTAAAGGCCAGTTAGAGTCTTGAGCTGCGAGGATAATTGTCTAAATTAAGAGTCTAAGTTATTGTTTAAGTCTGGGATCTATTTATAGACCCATTGGCATGTATTGTAATTGGTATAAGATAAGGAAGGTAAGGAAGTTTCTTCTAAGTGTAAGATCATTGAGTTGTAGGTTGTTGCAAGCTCATAGGAGATCTACATGTGTGAGTATGGTTTGTTGAATTGCAAGTTGCAGGTTCATGGGAGATCAACTTGAAGTACTATAGAGTGCTTGGTGAACTGGCAGGGTTATTACTGACTAGTTGGAGAGGTGAACACCAATTCTGTTTGTGAGTTGGTTGTTGGGACCATTTTTTTGGTAGGAGAGTGATGTAGAAGAATTACTGTACACTTGAGGTGTGGGAAGCCTCTGTAAGGTGGAAGAGTGTGGCGGCTCTTTATTGTATTCTTTTCTGTAAAGTGTTAATACAAGATAGTGTATTGTCTCTCATATTTTGTGCTATTGGTGAATTCTAGTTACTTGTATTTCTGGTTATTTCCGCATTTATAATTGCTCATATTTGGTAATCATACTGTGCTCTTTCTGAGGAGCAAGATCCTAACAAAGTGGGATCAGAACAGGTGTTGTTTTTGTGATCCCCCAACAAAGTGGTATCAGAGCATGTTTGTTGTTCTAGGTGCCTGACAAGTGGTATCAGAGCATGTTTGTTGTTCTAGGTGCCTGACACCATGTTTATGAAAATTCACTTTAAGAAAGCTTATGACATGATTGAGTGGCCTTTCATCATTTTTATGCTTCAAGCTCTCGGTTTTGGCCCTCATTTGTTCATATTTTTCAAGATGTTGGATCTTGCACTACCATCAATGGAGTGCAATCTCATAAATTTTGGCTTTTTAGGTCTATAAGACAAGGTTACCCCTAGCTCCCTTGTTATATGTGTAGTTATGGAAGGGTTCAACTACCTTTTGCCCAACTACTTGTCTAGAGGCTTGCTGAAAGGCACTCTCTCCCACGTTGTGATCAACATCTCATTAATGGGCATTTTTGTGGATAATTATTTTCTTAAACTTTTGGAGGAAGAGGATTCAATTAAGAATGCTATGGAATTCCTTGATATTTGTTGTCTTGCATTAGGCTTCTCTATTTATTGGATAAAGACTCAATGCTATAGGTAGTCCCTTTACCCCAAACTTGTATGGTTAAAAGGATATCAATGGCACTGGACCCTATCAGGTGTGTAATTTAAGTTTTTGGGCATTCCTTTTGCCCTTAGGATCTCCCCATCTAAGCTTTGGTCATATGTTTTTCAAAGGGTTGAGAAAATAATTTCCTACTCGATCATCAATCCTCTTTCTCTAGCAGGGAAGTTTCAAGTTTATTCCAAAGTGCTAGCGGCTACTTACATGTACTACTCTTCTTGTTGGTTTCCTTCTAAAGTTGCCTATGCTAAATTAGATAAGTTACTAAAGGATTTTTTTGGGCCAACTTAGAAGGTCAGAAGGATATCCTAGGATATCTATTGTAAGCCTAAATAAGCTAGGAGATTTTGGCTCATTGACATCATACTTCAAGGTTATGCTCTAAGTGTTAAATGGATCATCATAATCCTAGAAGGGAATGAAGCTTGGAATGTTCTATTGAATCATTGCATTACCAAGGTACCCATATTGGCCAAAAGGATCAGAAGGGTCTGGATCTACAAAATCTTCTTATTTCTCTTATACTAGTTTAGTTTGGTGGCACTTTTGGGGTTATAATCATATGAAAATCCTAAAAGCTTCTCAACCTAACCTCATATGCAATAGAGATGGATTTAGAACTAGTCTTGAGCTATTAACTTGTATTCCTTATGGTGGTCTCTCATCCTTAAGTTTCATACCATTCTTTTTGATATGGTTCCCTGAATTAAGAGTTGTAAGCTTTTTAAAGAGGGAATGAAAACCATTAGGGATATTTTCTGCAAGGCCTCTCTAGAGTGGTAGTCATGGGAAATGTTGAGAACTAAATACCATCTCAAACCTGAGGATGCAGATTCGATTTAGGAAATCTAAAATTCTATTCTTGATGAATGTCTCCATAAAATTGGCATTTTGCCTAGATTCCCATGGTAAAAAACTGACATTGGCCTATAACTACTCCTTTCTACCAGTACAAACCACAAAATGGGTATCATCTTCTATCTTCTCATCATATTCAAAGTGAAACCCTCAACCATCAATGGAAGTTAAGGTCTATGGATGTCATTTGGGCTCGAAGGTCTACCACTCTATAGAAACCCTATATTGAGCCCAAAAAAACTTTTTTTCTCTAATGCATTATTTACCAAGGCCTTTCATTGGAGATTGATTAAATCACATGTGGGTCTTATATCCCATCTATCTTGTTTGTCATAAAGCTAAGACTTTGAAGCACCTATTTCAGTTTTCCTCCCATGCTTAGTGAGCCTAGAAGTGGATGGTTACCATTTGTCAACCCTTTATTCTAGATTTATTTACTTGGTAAATGGCTCTACTTGGGGACTCAACCATGTCACTTACAAGATACAACATTTTTTTGGCAGATTTTTCACGTCGATGTTCTTTTTTATATATGCAAAATTATAAATTATGTTATTTTTAATAATGAAACTAGGGAAAAGTTTTTCTTGGTGATTAACAAAGTTATTATCATATCCAATGTTTTGCTTCAGATTTAGGTTCAAGTAGATGAAATCCTCATAGAGGTAGAACACAACACCTCCAGACCCTTCTGGACCACAATGACAAGCCTTTAAATCCTTTGTGCCATCAATCTCCCTCTTAGTTCTAGGGTTAACGATTTCAACAGTGTCACTCTAGAAGCAGACATATATTTTATCCTCATCCTTGACAACATTCACCTCCATACAGGGGGCAGCGTGTTTGATCAGATTGGGAACAATGGTGGTAGTAGTTGGTGGGCTCCTCCCCAGGACAAATTTCTTCACCTAGATCTTGTTATTTCCCCCTCTTGGTAGGCAGAGGAATCTAAAGAAAATCAGGGAACATATGGGTGGCAACCCATACCTAACACAATAAATCCTTCGTGCGCAATAGTGTTTTAGGCAAGCTAGATAATCCTCCCTCTTCACCTTCTCTATCCGCCATGTTTTCTACTACTGCCTAATGGCCTTATTCTTTAGGTTTTTTAGCTATGTTATTATCACTCTTTTCTTTATTGAACCACTCTTATGACATTTTCAGTACAACTTTATTTTTTATGTTGTGATGTCATTTCTCTCTTAAAACTTATCTTGATCTAATTTTTACATTTTGAGTGGTGACAATTCCACCCATTTTTTTTTACAATTAATAACATACTATATTTTTATTAATAAAAATATGTTTTAAAAAAAAAATTAAATTAATCCTTAAAAAATCTTATCAATTTAATTATTTCATAAATAAATCTAATAAATACATTATACATTCTCCTAAATTTTAAATGAACAAAAGATATTTTGTAAAAACTCTTAAACCTCCTCTTTATTTTGTAAATTTCCTTATTCATGTACCTCACATACATTTTTGTATAATCTACGAATATCTTTTTTTTTATTAATTCAATTAATTTTTTATTTTTTTAAAACTAATTCAATTAATTTTTCCTTTAAGGACCCCATTCTAAGTATAGACAATAAAACAACCTTCGTATTTTTGCACCAAAAACTCATATTATTAGTCTACAACGTGCATTGGCACCTCATGCTACACATTTGAACCTAATTTAAGTTAAATGGTCATAATTGAGAACAAACTTACAAAACGTGCATGTGAATAAATCAAAATCATATTCTTTAGTAAAGAACTCTCTAGCAATTAATAATTTTAAGAGTAGAGTCAATAGCATTATATAGTATAATATCCTCTTGGTATGCTTGTATTTAGCCCATTATGTATTTCCCCTTTATCATCTATTAAGACCTTTGTGTCTAACCTCGCTCCATTTCCATCAATGAAGGGATGATTGAGACCCTAACAATGTATGTTGTAAAAATTAAGATAAATGAGCTTAAAAAATATAGAAGTATGCAATTAACAAATAAATTAATATAAAAAACATAAAATTCAAAAACATGAATTTAATATAAATTGAAATTCTTTTAATAAATATGAAGTAGATGATATTGTATTTATATAATTTTCATTTAATGATGATGATGATAGAATTTAGAATATATTTAAATTATTAATATTTATTAATAATGAAATTATTTAACTTTGTAAAACTGTCAATTTTAAATTAAATCATATTTTTATTAAATCATTTTGTTATAGTCATGTATTTCTTTGTTCTTATGTGTTCATTCAAATAATTAAAAATATTTTTGATTGAAAATTATATGTACTTAAATTTACTCGCTTCATTAACGTTATTAATACTCTTATTAATTGATATTAATTATGCTAATCCCATTTATTCTAATTCATCTCGTTCTAGTATTGTCCTTTATCCTGCTAATTTATCCTAAACTTAGCCATTTAACTAATATCCCCCTCCTTTATTCTCTTCCATCTATTAACCTTAATCATCCCACTCCTTCATTAATTCTTCTTAATCCCTATTATCCTAATCTAATCCCACTTACCTATTATTTGGGAATTTTAAATTTCCACGACCCCACCTACCCACCTACTGGCCTACACCCTAGCCTTTTCTACATCCCTATGAGTCCTAAACCTCATTAACTCCCATCTAATCCCCTCCATTATCTCCTAAACTAATTGAGAAGCCTCTAGAACTAAAGAAGCTCCTTTAAAACTCTAGAAGTCTATAAACTAGAGACTTCTAAATAATTTTAAATTCTCCTAAAATTCCCTCCATCATTCTATAAAAAGCCATGCTTGGGCCATGGTCAAACCAACTAGACTCTTCATACCAAATCTATGTCTAAGTATCATTGAATCTATCATTCTCATAGTCAATCCATGCCAAATCTATAATCAAGGATCTATCATCAAAAATCCTTCAATCATGCCATCACTATGTCAAATCTGAGTCTAATATGCAATCACAAATCCTGGAATGGAGTTGTAAAGAGGCAAAAAGGATGGTATAAATGTTCTTGATATTCTGATTTTTCTCTTTTATCCATTCTTATTAGTGTCATTAGGTTTTAGATTTTTATTGCTAATTTTGGTTATATTGTTCAAGATCTAAAATTTGGTGCACATTATGGCGACCACGGTTGGACCTTGTTCACAATCAATCCATTTTACTTGTTAGTTATGTTTTCACTAATTTACAAGGTCAACTAGATCAAGAAAATCTCACAAAAATTAAAATTTTGCACGCGCAAGTTGGAGTCTTGACATTGCACTAGTAACTGCAACATTATTATGCCTAATCATGATATTTCCATTGTAAGTTGTGATATTACCTTAATCATCCACTTAATTGCTAATTGTCTGTCTGACTACATAGTTTTTTTTGCCCATTTGATAATACCACGACTCAATAGTCATAATATTGTTGAGCTAATCACGATATTATCAATTTGAGTCATGATTTTGTTAACCACTGACATTTTAATTTGGCAGGTGTCCATCATCTGACAAAACTATGACTTACCCAGTCATGACTTTTTCCTAGCATAAGTGGTATTGCCGATGACAGTAATGACTTTATAGGATCCAAGCGTCGGCATAAATTCCCCTATTTTATCTTTTGGTTTTTCATTTTATCTAACCCCTGTGAATATGTCTGTGTGTTTCTTGGGGATTTTGAGTTTTTTGTGTGCAGAGTCCAAGTTAAAGAGAACATTAAAAGAGACCCTAGCAGACAGAACTTGAGTTACAAAATCACAACTAAGGCAGTCATGGCTTCACCATGGTAATCACGAAATTATGGTCATAAGTCACAATATTATCAGTCTTCATAAATTATTAACGGTTGATTCTGATATTTAATTATATAAGACCTACACTAATGTTTTATTGTTTTGCAGGAGACTCTATCATTATATGATCTTGCCATTTAATATTTTAGGGGTTTTGGATTCAACATCCATATTTGCCAACTAGCCCCAATTTAATATCAATACTTTATCTAGTTTTTGTAGTCTATGTACTTTGCAAGGTTAGTAGGGTAAGAAGAGACAACTTAAGACACAGGCCAATACAAGATTTTATCCCCTTTCCCCATTTTTGACAAAATTGTTGATCACGTCATTTTCTCAGTCATGATTTTGTCCTGTAAAGTAGCGGTATTACTTTGATATTCATGATTTTGTCATTCAATTTAGTTTTGTGAATTATGATATCTTGAGCTACTTCTATTTGCTAAATTATCATCTATAAATCCTGTAGGGATGATTCATAACTAAATTTAACAAAAACCACTCTCTTGCACTTCTGATTTGGACCAGTTTTGGTCTCATCATAAAATTTCCTTTTATCAAAATTTTGAATGCATTAGCAGTTTTGGTCCTTCATAGTTATCTAAGAATAATCATTTTAATTCAATCTGTTACTTGTGCCATCAGTGACTTCTATCAAAATATTTAGATTCTAGTAGTTTTGTCATTTTTAACAATATCGCAACTATCGATCTATTAGAAGTAGCAAATTTTTCATTCTCAGTCATGGTTTTGTGGTTTACAACAAAATCATAACTCTTGAATTATAGTGAATAGTGATATTGTTAGTCCTAGTCATGATATTGTCCATCTAACCATAGTTTTATAGGTAACCATCACAATCATTTCTTAATTATAATATCATAACTGGAAATTAGTGATTTTGTACCCTCAATTACGACTTTGTAGTCTTTGGTTACATGATTGATCTGTACACTCGTGATTTTGTAGAGAGTGATGGTTTTTCAAAAGATCATTAAAACTACTAATATTTTTATTGTAGGACCTCTCTCTTAAGTGTCATACTCAGACTACTAACTCGTGTGCTTACAAGTTGCCCGTCAAAGATTCATTTTGGCACTTTTAAATAATTTTCTCATCATTTTAATAATTTTTGTCTTTAATCATCTTGTTATGTGTATATATCTTTTAAAAATCACTTTTTGTATTGCCTCTGTGTGTGTGTGTGTGTGTGTTAACTTATAAATAATCATTGTATCATACCCCTCACACATAGATAATTAAATTAGTTAATTAATCATATCATGTGTTTTTTTGTTTGTCAAACCCCCCTCCTAGGATAGCACATGATGTGGAATTGATCCCCACGCATGGGTATCCCCACGCATAGGTTTAGTATATAGGGGTTAGTGTCATGGATTTTATGACTGTACATAGACTAAACTCTATGTTTTAATGGAGTATAATCAGGGACAACTGTCATTAGGCTAAGTGGTTGACCCCATATAGATCATCTGTGAAGGGGAGTTAACTCTCTAAACTAGGCATTAGACAACACCCTACATGGATTTGGTCCCTAACATACCTTCATGTATATCAAGGATGCACCTAGAAACTTTTGTGTATACCTAGATTAGGGGAATTTTACCATAGCATGTGTACCACTATAAGAGTCAATATCATCTCTAAGATAACCATCATGTGCAAGTGGGATTGAGAGGATTCAATCGATACCATAATGGGTCATCAGCCTACAACCTCACTCATGACGTTGTTAGATGGTGCAGACATCAGGTTACACACCCTTGAGTTTATTAATCATATGTCATGGATTTCTTTCTTGGGTGTGTGTTGTGCTAAATCCATGTTGTTTGTGAGCCGAGTCAACCTTTACCCCAAACTTACACTCTTATCTATATCTTTGCACATCATCTTGTATATCCTTACCTCATCATTCTATCATTTTGTACATATTTATCCCATCATCCTTTGTACATATCATCTTATAACCTTGCATCTTTTACATCCTTGTCATCATCCATTTGTATATATTATTTTTATGCTATCCCATCCCACATCTTGTCTCCATCCCATCTTAGGGCAGTCACACCCCTATCACCCACATCTCATTTTAAACATCATTATCATCATCCCATTATACATCCCTCATCCTTATTTGGTCCCACTATATCCACCTATCCTTGGTCATCCCCCATCATTTTAATCATCATCTTGTATATCCTTTTGTTCTCTTATACATTCTTTTAGTTATATCATATCCTATACTACCCCATCATTGGTCATCCCCCCATCACCTACATATCCCAATCATAATTTGTCATCCACATCTTATCTAAAGTCCATATCCCATCACTTGTCTTGACCTTGTCTTCATCATCCATCTACTTTAACCTCATCCTATCTCATCCTAATTGGATTTTTAGGTCACATATAGGTATAAACTATCCCCATCACATCCCTTATAATTTTATCAACATCTATCATCATAATTATCTTTATCCCATCATCTTGATCATCTTCATCACGTACTAATATCTCATCTTGAGAAAATTAATCTAAGGTCTTGAGCTAATCCTATCATCCAAATCATCCCAATCCACTATCATTCATCATTTGATCAGGTCTCATACCCTAGTCAGTATACTGATAGCATCTTATTACTTTGTTGGTTTCAATCTAATAACCCATCATCATCAATCTAGTCTTTATCATCCTTGTCTATTCATAACTGCACCCATCATATCATCTTCTTGCTAGTTTGAATCTAGGCACCCATTAAATCTCTAATCCTTTTGCTAGCTTGACAATAGACATTGTTGATAGGTTGTTAGTACCTATTGTACTATCGATCTAAAATCTGATCCTAGTATTTAATCCATTTGTCCATCATCACTTATTATACTAGCTTGGTCATTGGATCCACTTTGTTCAAGGAGCCATCCCTAATCATTAGCCTCCCTTCATTATCCATCATTGTTCAAACATTGCCATGGAGATAGACCCCACCTTTATTGACCAATACGTAGTTTCCAATAAGGATGAGATCATCTTGAAGTTTCTTATGATAGGTGTTCCACTCCCCGAAGGTGTTGATCTACTTTCACTCTTACCACCTCCCATCCAACCCCATTCACGTGAATCCCACATCAATCTTCCATCCACTAGTCATAAACCATCAATTTCCCCTTCCCATACTAGAAAAGGGAATCCAATCTTGGTCACTAATAGTCCATCCACCTAGCCACGTCAATAACCATCTGATGCAAAGTCCAATGCTTTCACATCTAAATCACAAAGTGAAGCGGGCCCTTAACTCCCCTTCTTATGTCGTTGGAATCCCTTTTCAAACAATTAGTCACCACTAATATGATGGTTTATCCACCTATCTGACATCTTGATCCCACCAATCCTAAGCCCTCTTTTTATATAGATAATTGATATTGGATCATTGGATCCACTTTGTTAAGGTGTGGAGCTAAAAGCTTCAACTGTTTGCAGACACAAAGAAAGATGCTGAAGAACCAGAGCCACCGACATCGGCAGTATGACCGACGTCGGTCAGATGCAGTGGAGAAGGAGACCGGCGACGGCAGATAGTCGGCCGACGTCGGCAGCACCAGACAAGCAGGGACCGGCGTTGGTCGCCTGTGTATTTCTAGAACTGCTGTTGACGAACAATCAGTTAAGTGAAGCGAGTGTTTACATGTCAAATGACTAATTATAGTCACGAGCTACGTGTCTAATTATTGTAACTAGAGTTCTATTATTGTAAGCATGGGATCCTATTTAAAGACCCATAAGGCATGCATTGTAATAATGTAAGAAGGCAAGTAAAAGCATTGAAGCTAGCAAGGTCAAGGAGATCTATAGGTGTAAGGTCAAGGAGATCAGCTAAAGCATTCAAGGAGGGATAGCAACTCAGGCTTTAGAGTTGTTGTGTTGAGCAAGAGAGAGAGGGAAGAAGGTCTTGAGGTGTGGCAAGCCTTTGAGGTGGATGAAGAAGTGGCATCTTTCTTATTGTATTTTCTTCTAGTAATATTTAATACAAGAGTATCTATTGTCTCTCAAATTCTTTGCTGTCTCAAGTTTTTAGTTACTTTATCATTCTGGTATAATTTCGTGTTTAATTGCTTATATGAGAAGTAATCATATGTGCTCTAATTGGTAGAGCTAGATCCCCTGACAAGTGGTATCAGAGCTACAGTTTGCAGGAAGCAGGGTATTATTTTTTGATCACAGGTCATTCACAGGGTTTTTTGATTGAGTGGGAGTTCAACAATGGCAGAAGAAAGTAGACTATGAATGGAGAAGTTTAACGGCAAGAATTATCAACATTGAAGGATGCAGATTGAGGACTATCTGTATCAGAAAGATTTGTACTTACCATTGGGTGGGGTTGCATGCAAGCCCACAGATATGAAGGATGAAGAATGGAACGTTCTTGATCGGAAGGCTCTCAGTTCCATAAGGTTGAGCCTTGCATCATCTGTGATTTCCAGCTTACCACAGTGCAAGACAACGGAAGAGTTGATAAAGTCCTTGGTGAATTTATACGAAAAGCCCTCGGCTTCTAATAAGGTATATCTTATGAAGCAGCTATTTACTTTGCAAATGCAGGAAGGTGGATCGGTACATACTCATCTCAGTGATTTCCATGGTTTGGTAAACCAATTAGCTTCAGTCAATATTGTTTTTGATGATGAGGTAAAGGCTCTCTTGATTTTACGTTCTTTGCCTGAAAGTTGGGACGGTTTGGTCATGGCAGTAAGTAATTCTGCATCTGCTTCTAAAATCTTAAAAGTTGATGATGTTGTGAGTGTGATCTTGAATGAGGAAATATGCAGGAGAAGCACAGGTGAATCATCAGGGAATGCTCTAAGTGCAGAGAACAGGGGATGGCAAAGGGAGAAGGTTGAGCAAGGGAAATCAAGGTCGGGAAGGAGATCCGAGTCCAAAGGTATTACCTGCTGGTTTTATGGAAAGAAAGGACATACGAAGAAGGAGTGTTGGTTGAGAGATAAAGAGAACCAACATGCAGGTATGGAAGAAGCAAAGGATGCAAATATTGTGATGCAGGATGCTCTCATACTTTCTTCAGATAGTCAGGTAGGATCATGGATTTTAGATTTTGGTTCATCTTTTCATGCATCCCCAAACAGAGATTTGTTCTATGAGTATGAACAGGGAGACTTTGGAGTGCTCTATTTAGGGGATGGTACGCCTTGTCAGATAGTTGGCAAAGGGAAAGTGCAGCTGAGATTGCAGATTGACAACACATGGGTGTTGAAAGAGGTCATGCATGTTCCAATTCTGAAGCAGAGTCTGATTTCTGTAAGAAGGTTGGGAGATGAGGGATGCACAATAACCCTCACAGCAGATTCTTGGAAGGTTACCAAGGGAGCACTTGTTCTAGCAAGAGGTAATAAAGTAGATACTCTTTATCTATCTACTTGTATTACTGATTCTACTTCTGGTGTAGATTCGAAGATGTGGCCTAATAGGCTTGGTCACATGAATAAGAAGGGAATGGAAGTTCTTGATTCAAAAGGTATGTGTTCAAATTTGGAAAGCATAGATACAGTTCATTGCAGAAAGAGGAAATTTGATGCTTTTGACAGGAACAAAGAAGCCTTGGTGTTTATGGAGGAGATGAAGGACAGAGATCAGTCACAAGGGCTGAATAAATCTGAGCAGGGCAGCATGGACAGAGGTTTGATCCAAGAAGAGCTCGCGAATGAAAATTTCATCACTTACAGGAACACACAGACACCGATGTCGGTCGCTTGGCACCGACGTCAGTCATCCAGATACTGACATCGGTCATGTGCAGACTAGTAGGGTCGGTAGGTTGGGCAGGAGAAGTCCGATGATGGTCATAAGGATCGACATTAGTAGGGGGGACACCGGCGTCGGCTAGGGAAACAACGTTGACAGTCAGGGTCAGTGTAGGGAACCGACATCGGTCAGGAGCAGACTGGGAGATGGCCTAGATCGGTCACTGGAACGGATGTTGGGTGAATTAATAAGTCTCAAACACCCATGTGGAGGTCAAGAAAGGTATGTGAACCTCATATTCATTGTTCACCTTCTTTATATTGCTTACTGACAGTCAAGAACTAGGAAGATGGAAGAAGCAATGCAGGTAGAATCCAGAAACAGTGGGAGCTTGACATGGATGAGGAGTGTGAGTCCTTGAGTAGAACCAAACAAGTATTTATTGGTAGAGTTGTCAGCTAGAAGAAAGCACTGGATAGAGGGATGGATTCCCATTTTAGAGAAAAGAGTGGATGGACACATGAGACAGAAGGCTATGGTATATGGTCTTGAGTAGGCTGCAGAATAATGGAGGTTTGACCATTGTATTTTATCTTTACCAGGTTGGATAATATTAGCTACATTATCCTGTTACTGTATTGTGTTACTTGTTGCAGGGTTTCATATACAGGGAGTTTTCTGAGCTAAGGGTAGAGTTGGTTTAGAAGTGTGTCATGGAGAATTTGGGAGCAAAAAAATTCTTGTGACATAAGTGACAGGTATAGCATCACAGGTTTGCGTGGTGGTTGGTCTTCAAGAGTGACATTGAAGAGGGATACAGAGCCTAAGGAACAAAATAGATGGTGTACAAGTACAGGTACAAGTTGCAGCTGTTTATCTCCAAGTGGGAGATTGTTAAGGTGTGGAGCTAAAAGCTTCAACTATTTGCAGACACAAGGAAGGATGCTGAAGAACCAGAGCCACCGGCGTCGATAGTATGACTGACGTCAGTCAGATGCAATGGAGAAGGAGACCGGCGACGGCAGATAGTCGGCTGACGTTGGCAGCACCAGACAAGCAGGGACTGGCGTCGGCCGCTTGTGTATTTCCAGAACTGCTGTTGACGAACAGTCAGTTAAGTGAAGTGAGTGTTTGCATGTCAAACGACTAATTGTAGTCACGAGCTGCGTGTCTAATTATTGTAACTAGAGTTCTATTATTGTAAGCATGGGATCCTATTTAAAGACCCATAAGGCATGCATTGTAATAATGTAAGAAGGCAAGTAAAAGCATTGAAGCTAGCAAGGTCAAGGAGATCTACAGGTGTAAGGTCAAGGAGATTAGCTGAAGCATTCAAGGAGGGATAGCAACTCAGGCTTTAGAGTTGTTGTGTTGAGCAAGAGAGAGAGGGAAGAAGGTCTTGAGGTGTGGCAAGCCTTTGAGGTGGAGGAAGAAGTGGCATCTTCCTTATTGTATTTTCTTCTAGTAATATTTAATACAAGAGTGTGTATTGTCTCTCAAATTCTTTGTTGTCTCAAGTTTTTAGTTGCTTTATCATTCTGGTATAATTTCGTGTTTAATTGCTTATACGAGAAGTAATCATATGTGCTCTAATTGGTAGAGCTAGATCCCCTGACACTTTCACTCTTACCACCTCCCATCCAAGCCCATTCACATGAATCCAACATCAATCTTCCATCCACTAGTCATAAACCATCAATTTCCCCTTCCCATACTAGAAAAGGGAATCCAATCTTGGTCACTAATAGTCCATCCACCTAGCCATGCCAATAACCATCTGATGCAAAGTCCAATGCTTTCACATCTAAATCACAAAGTGAAGTAGGCCCTTATACTCCCCTTCTTATGTCGATGGAATCCCTTTTCAAACAATTAGTCACCACTAATATGATGGTCTATCCACCTATCTGACATCTTGATCCCACCAATCCTAAGCCCTCCTTTTATATAGATAATTGATATTGCATATATCACTAAACTTGGGGGCATACCATTAATTGATGTCAACCTTTTCAAGACTATGTCTAAGACCTCATCAACCATGGTGACATCTTAATTGAGGATGAACTAGATGAATCTATATCCTCTTGTGAACAAGAAGACGCATGTCAAGATTTCATTCCCCATTAAGATAAATACCTTCCCCTTCCAAACCAAAGTCAAGACACCACTACCATCTCTGACAAATCCTCCATCAAACATAAATCCATTTCACATGACCCTATTCTCCCATTTTTCATGGGTCCTTTCACAGGCCTATCATTTTCAAACTCATCATCTCCCTCTCACCCATCACCTTAAATACCGCTTATTGAGAGGTCAATCATGGATAATAAACCTTTTACTAGCAACATTGAATCCTATACATCAAAGTTAGCATCAAAAGTCTTATCTTCATTAGGATCATGTACAACATTAAAATCTGAATCAGATTCCTCATTAGAAACATCAACCCCCATCGACATTAAAACAAATGATAATAATGCCTATCTTGTTGAAGATACCTCCAATCCATTACCAGACATACCTTTGGATCCTGATCAGGATGATGAAGCCATAACAGAGTTATTTTAAGCTTTATCTATTGAAGAGTGTCAAAGTGAATTTAATTCTCCTTAGGATGCATATACTACAATAGTCCTAGTGATCCTTTTGTTGATCTTGAGAATATTTTATCTAATGTTGAAATTGGATCTCCTAAGAACCCCTATGAAGAATATGCTCCCCTATCACCCCTCATTGACCTCATCACACCATCCCCACCACCCCCATCCATCATAGATCCCTTTCTTCCTGTCAATGATGATTTAATCACCTCCTTCCATAAGGATCAACATGCACATATATCGTTGGAGCCTTCCTCAAGTAATATAATATGTTCCCTAAGTACTAAGGTCCAAGGCCATCATTCAAAATTCATAAATCATAAGCAAGCCATCCTTGATCATATCAATCAAAATCAAGAAGTATAAAATCATTGGCCTGATCCAAAAGAGTCTTCCCCTAGTGAAGTCCAATATCAAGCACTAGGGGACCATCTAAATAATAATCATTTATCAAATCAAGAATCAATTTCCCTTGGTGAAGCCCAAAATTAGGCATCAAGGGGTAATCAAAGTCAAATCCCATCAGAAATTCAAAATGACATCAAAAGCATTATTAATATGGCCAATCATCCTGTAAATAATTAGATCAAAAAATGCAAAAGCCTAAGTGTCTTGGATATCTTGCAGTCTTTTATCATATGGAACTAATCAAATGAAACGCGTCCCACATCTCCAATGGTGTATGTGATTGCTAGTCCTAATCCTCCATCACCCATCACCCCATCTTATCACAATCCTATCATTCATTTTAGTCTTAATCCTCCATCACCCATCATACCATCCTATCATACACCCCCATTAATATCTAATCACATTCATACCTCACATCACCCTCTTGAGAAACATTGTCTCTCCTAGGGGCAATAACAGTACCTAGTCTAGATATCTAGAGGGGTCACAATCAAGAATCACACTAGGTCACATGGACCCCAATACATCCAGCCATGACAACATGATCCTAACATCATATATCCCTTGAACAAGTGTTGGCTAGATATCATTACAATTCATGCATTCCTACATCTCACCCCACCTCTAATAACATGAGATGCCCTATAAAATAAAATAAAAACATAAAACTCAAAAAAAAAATTCATCTATTGGTGAAACTAGTCTTCTAGTGCCTTAGGTAAGTACCATAATGAAAACTTGTTTTTTGCATCATGGTAAAATAATCTATTATCCGTATTGAACCTCAACACTTGGGGGCAAAATCCATCTATCTTCATCCATCCATCCCTTATCCAGTCCCTCCATCCGTTCTTCTTATCCATCACCCACCATCATATCCTCCATTTCTTCCTATCTTGATCTTCATAAGGATGAGGAAGGTGTCTTGAGACATTTTCTCACATCATCTTGGCATATCCTCTAATGGACACTTAGGTAACTAAACATTTGGTTCCTTCATGATGTGGTCATTAACAATCCCTAGTCTATTCCTCCTTGATCCCCATCACCCTCATCCTTTTGTCATCCCATCCATCATTCCATTCATCTTCATCCTAGTTGCTAGACTCCTTTTCTAGTAACCCCATTTGTACATTGTACATACATATTTAAAAAATCCCCAAAAGATTGAAATATGTCAAAAATCCTAAAAATCATAAAATTTGAAAAATCCAAAAATTGTTCATCATGTCCTATCTTATGCCTAATCCCCTAGTCACATCCATATCCATCCATCTCCTATTTTCCCATCTTTAGATACCACATTTTATCTTGGAATCAAATTGGAGTGGTCACCCATCCCTTCATATCTTCATTCACATCCTTGTCTTATTAACACACATCACCTTGTCAAGGATTTTAATCTAGCACCCACCATTTCCCTATCAATGCCTCCTCATACCTAACACGCATCACATCACCTCTTTGCTAGTGTGGAAGGTACTTGATGCTGTCACTATCTTTATCATTACCTTTTCATACCTAGCACCCATCAAATCACTCTTTACTAGTATGAAAGGTATTTGATCCCATCATCTCATAGTCTCCTTGTTAGATTAAATTCTTGCAGGTCCTTGTCTGTTGGTAATCCTTGGTCATCACTTTTCTAAATCATCTTCCTTAGCCACTTTTTGATTCAAATTCAAGACCCAATCAATATTCTAAGACCTTATCCCATCCTCCATCCTTCCATCCTAAATTAGGGGCAACACCTCACCTTAATCCCAATCATCATCGTTAGTCCATCCAAGCCTATCCTAAGTCCACCATCACATCATGATCAGTTTAGTCCAACCCATCACTTGATCACTCATCCCATCATTGGATAAGACATTATGACACAACATGTAGATACTCGTGTATCTTACTTGTTTGTTTTGTTTATCTTGTTTGCATGTCTTTTATCATGTATATATCTTATTTGTCTTATGTTTTGTTTTCATCATGTCTTTTTATCTATTAGGAAATGAAAAATTTGCTATAAAGACACCAACAGTGCCCTTAAAGATGCAAAGTTCACTACATACCCATGCACTTTGGCATAATGTCCTCTAGGTCACTTCTATATCATGGGGAATACTACCAAGTGCCATATTTAATGGATTCTTTAGACTATGATGAGCCTTATGATAATTATGATGGCTTGATTATCTATATATTCCTTCATCACTTATCTAATCATCTAATCATCCTTATTCTCATCACTAATCCACTCTTCGCAACCCATCCAACTAACATCCAATATTTTATCCTTGTCTCATCATCTGAGTCATACCCTTTAATCACTAACATCATCTTCTAATCACTAATCTTACTCATCATCATCATCTACATCCATCAATTATCATTTATCCCTGAGTTAGATCTACATTGGCCTAAGGTCTTTTCAGACTATGTAGGCAATACTTGTCCATGTTTTAATGCCCAAGGATAGCCTGGCAATTATCTCTATCATCCATCCTTATCCCCCAATCTTTTGGTCACTCGATCACATCATTTATTCTCTCTTATCCTCTTCATCATATTGATCAAATTTAAATTTGAGCTACACCCATCATTAATCTTATCAAATCAGTCTTATCCTGGCCTATGTCTCTCCCTTACATGTGTCCTTACTTAGGATACGTCTAAAGCTTATGAAAATTTAATCCTATCATCATCATGTTACAGTTGATTCCCCCTTGGGATGTGTTGACAATCATGACAGCCATCACCTTTACTCCTTGTACATATGTCTTTGTCAGGGGCATCATCAATCTATAGCTGACTATTCAGGTTGATCATATTCTATCTTGTACCTGGCATCCCATCCCCTCATCTATCCATCTCATCCCACCCATCACTTCTTATTTTGGGTGGCCATCTACCTCATTCTTCCCCATATGTCCCCTTGAAGGGGCATCATATCCACTAAAATCATTTACTAACATTCATCCATGACATGGTTTTTCTTTAAAAGACCATTACTCCTTCCACTTCATCCACTCGCAATGCCCTTTGAAAGAGGGATAAAATGTATACACCCAAATTTGCTTGCCTCATTAACGTCACTAATATTCCTATTAATCGACTTTAATTTCATTAATCCTATTTATTCTAATTCATCTTGTTATAATATCCTCTTTTATCTCGCTAATTTATCCTAAACCTAGCCATTTAACTAATATTTCCCTCCTTTATTCTCCTTCATCTATTAACCTTAATCATCTCACTCCATTAATTCTTCTTAATCCCTATTATCCTAATCTAATCCCACTTACCTATTATTTGAGAATTTTAAATTCCCATGACCCCAACTACCCACCTACTAACCTATACCCTAACATTTTCTACATCCCAATGAGTCCTAAGCCTCTACAACTATAGAAGCTCCTCTAAGACTCTAAAAGTCTCTAAACTAGAGACTTCTAAATAATTTTAAATTCCCCTAAAATTCCTTCCATCATTCTATAAAAGACCATGCTTGGGCCATGGCCAAACCAACTAGACTCTTCATGCCAAATCTATGTCCAAACATCCTTGAATCTATCATTCTCATAGTCAATCTATGCTAAATCTATAAATAAGCATCCATCATCAAAAATCCTTCAATCATGTCATCACTATGTCAAATTTGAGTTTAATATGCAATCACAAATCCTAGAATGGAGTTGTAAATAGGTAAAAGGATGGTAAGAATGTTTTTGATATTTGATTTTATCTCTTTTATCCAATCTTATTGGTGTTATTAGGTTTTAGATTTTTATTTCTAATTTTGGTAATATTATTCAAGATCTAAAATTTGGTGCACAAAAATATTATCTCATATATTAATAGAATATTATGTTATAATTCTATTTGTACAAAAAATGAGTCCAGAATGAGTGGAATAATCACATTCCATAGCATTCATATTAGTCAAGACCAAGAATCAATGTTATCAAAGACACCAACTCCCACCTTACACACCTTTTTAATATTTTAAAAGTCTTTGTTTCTCATTACTGTATTGCCTCTCAACCTTCATTACCAAAATGAGAGCATGCTTTACTCCAATGCCTCCAAGTTGTACCTTGCAAGTTCACTGCAACATAAAGAACTAACAATATTACCATTGATTGGTAAGAAAAAATAATAATCTTTTGCATTGTGTGAATTCCACCTTTAATTTTCATTTTTCCTTATATTCTACAAGTGTTTCTTGCACCATACCAAATAGATTAGGAAAATATGTCTTGTTGAAATCACATACAATTTTAATTGATTGCTTCAAAAACCTTTATTAGAATATGTTGGTTATATGAATGAATTTCATTATACCTTGCAACTTTAAATTTTTGATGACATTTAAAAAAATTCATATGAGCATTTTTATGGTAACATATTGTTTGACTTATCAAGGAAACATCCGTTGATTCATAATATAAATTACAAGCATGACAATGAATATTTATTGAGGTTTCAAATTATTGATTTATTTATTTTTGGTAAGTACTTGTACAAAATATTTTTCTAAAATAAATCACAACACTTATTATAATCTATTTTACTCGATTTTAGAATTGTCATAAACTTTTAAATTTTTAAAAATGGGTCTTTTCCACATTCTCTAATTTCATCAATATGTAATACATTATCCATTGAATTTTAAAAGTGTCGTAAACTTTCAATTTTTTACAAATAATTATTCTTCAACATTCTCTTTAATTTTATCAATATTTAATATAATAATCACTTTATTTGACTCCAATATATTAATCTATAAAATATTTAATTTTATCTTAATAATCACAATTATCTCAAAAAATTCTTACTTTTCTTCATTTTGGATTTATAAAATTTCTTTACTACTAAAAAAACTCAAAAGGATATAGAACAACCTCATCATCCATAATTTAATTATGGTATGATTTCAATAAATGCAAATCCTTTTTAAGATATAGCATACCAATTATACTTTTTCTTCATCACTTAGAATTTTGAACTCTATATTATCTTATTTTATAAGGTCTTATATATATTTTTTTTCAAAAATTTAAAAATGAATTTGCAACCTACCAATAACATGGTTTTTTTTTTTTTTTTTTAAATGATTACTAGAACAATTAGAGAGTTTTTCTAGGTCAACCATTGAAGTTGTTACAATATAAGTCTTCATTTTATCTATTTTTCATTTTTTTTGTCCGCATAAATCTCATTCTATATAATAACTACTTAATGTGTACTTTACGATAAATAAAAAAAATAAAAAAAGCATGTTTAGATATACTCAAACATTCTCTCAAGAAACCTAAAATATTCTTGACCAATGTTGATGATTTGTTTGGGCGACATCAACAAATCAAATTATAATAGTAATCAAATATATTATACTAAAAAGAGAATGATTTGAATGTAACAGAAGTTAGATGAAAATATTTATTTATATCAACCAATACTTTTTACTAATATCTAAGTAAATTTACATTATAATATTAGTTATATTCTTTTCAAAAAATAAGATAGAACTTTACAAAAATAACCATTGCACTATAACATACAATTATAATTATTAATAAAATGATGATTATACTAATAAAATCAATATAATATTTTAATAAAATTATTTTTGAAAAGTAAAAATAAAAAAATATATTACCTTATTTTATCAAAGATGATGTTGTGTCTACTCCACATAAATCCTATAATTGCTATTTATATTTCAGAGATAATTTATCCTTTTACACTATAAATATTCTTAATTTTAAATAAATGTAAACACATAATTATTAATAAAATGACAATTATACTAATAGAATCAATATAATATTTTAATAAAATTATTTTCAAAAAATATATATATATATATATATATGTTACCTTATTTTATCAAAGATAATGTTGTGTCTTGATTGTAGTACACCACATAGATCCTATAATTAATATAGCTATAATTTATCCTTTTACACTATAAATACTCTTAATTTTAAATAAATGTAAACACAAAATTGTTGAGCCAAATAATGTAAAATGATGGAAACAAACCATGGATCTATGAAACAAATATGTGGTAATTTCTGTTGCTATAATCCACCGCCAAAATTTTTCTCCACTTTAATCTCCTCATGATCTTCTCGTGTCATATCATACTCCCACCAAGCTCCTTTCATTGTGCCTGCCCCTCGATACCAATCAATTTAAAATGTATTTAAATGCTCCCATTTATAATATATTAACCTTTATTTTATTTGATTTAATAAATTTCAATATCAATCATTCATTCATATATATAATATAAATTTATCACATATGATATAAATTTATCATTATTTTAAAGCTAAAATGTTCTCTCAAATCTTTTTAAAGTGGATTAACTTGTTTTAAAGATTGTTTTTATGATTTTAGGGCTTTTCAGATATATTTTTTTGAATTTTATTTAAAATTTATTAATTTATTAGAACTTTTCAAATATATTTTTTAAATTTTTATTTAAATTTTATTAATTTAAAATTTTATGAATTAAGTTATAATAATAATAATACTTTTGATTGTTAATAAGTTCAAACAATTTTATTCCATCTTTTATTTTATATAAATTTATTATTTAAAAAATTATATAAATTAATTAAATATATTTAAATAAGGTTATGATTATAAATATATATGTGATTATAAATTTAATATTATTTTATATTATTATTATTATTTTAATAAAGATTAGATGCGAAGTTTTAAGGGGTTCCTTCCCTTTTAAAGGAATAGGCAAAAAGTTTAAAAAGATTTAACAAGTTAACATAAATAATATAGACTAACAAAATGTTGTTGTTAAATAACTATTTAATAATAGAGAAATAGTAAAAAAATTACTATCAAAACCGATAAAAAAGAACATACGCTAATAGAGATTAAATATGAAGTTCTTTTAGGATGGCATTCCATTCCTCAACCAAGTTATTGAGGTTTTTTTCAAATTGACCAATATCATCCTTCTCCATCTCAAAACACTTAGCTTTGTCATGTGCTTTAGACAACTTGCTCGTCCTTGAGTTGTTTTGTTCTTCTTTCCAATTTTAATCACTTCTTTCAACACATTAATATTAGTCACACAATTTTTGATTGTCATCTTACTAAGATGAACGATTATTATTTTATATTTCATATAAATTAAATATTTTATAAATTTTTATTCTTAAGTTTTATGTTTAAATGTCCATTTATGATTGTGAGTGTTTATTTAGAAATTTAACTTTATAATATTTTGCTTTAAATTTTACTTTTATAATTATAATATTCTTTACAAAATTAATGACTTTAAGATTATAAATGAGATAATTTAATTAAGCATAAAAGATATATATAAAATATCACAAACAATACCTAATCAATTATGACAATTAGATATGTAAAGAAACAAGTAAATATCAGAGAAATGAGGCTTATTTTTTATTTATGCTATGTTATACATCTACTTGTACAATTTATACATAGAAACACACAAATGTCACCAATACCAATAAAATGATTGTTTGAATATCTAAGCTTGATCTGAATAGAATGCTAAAATTGTTCAAATGCTTCTGAAAATCAGTCAAGCTAATATAAATGCTCTTTTTCATGTGATTGTTGATTGAACTCTAACTTATGAAAAATTTTAACCTATTTATGCTTTTTTGGTCTCTTTACCCTTAAATTATGTTGCGACTTCTATTTTTTTATAATAAGTCAATTATGCTTCATCTATAAAATCAAGAACAAAACATTAGGGACTGGTTTTAGATTTAAATTAGGCTTTTATGATTTGAATAAAGATGATGAAAATAAATATAACATAACATAAATAATGTCTTCAACAATTAAATATTATATTAGAAAATAATAAATACCATATTAAATTTCTTCTTTGTTAAATTAACTGCAACACTTATTTATTTATAGATAAATTTGAATTCAAATCTAATAATAGTGGAGCCCCAACAGACTTTGAAAAAGGCTAGGATTGGAGCCGCCACAGACTTTGAAAGGCTAGGATCTTAAAAATGAAAAAGGGGGAGACTGATGAAACAAACTTATAAGGGGACATAAACAACATGATAAGCCGAAGAGGATAAGATAAGAGGCGAGAATTTTCAGAAAGCTATGGATGAAGAGGGACTACTTACGTTTGTTCACGTTTGTTTTGTTTTGTTTTGTAGGTGGATGAGTAGAGGTGAAATGAACATGGACTGGTTTGTTACGTGTGTTTTACAAGCAAGGTAGGCTACTTGAATTTCACATATATTCAATGTATTGGAATGAATGCAAGTTATGTAAAATAGTTGGGTGGAGATTATTGCACGCATTGAGGCACCCAACTTAGCTGCCTGCCAACCAAATCACATTATGTGATAAGACAGAGAGTCGGACTCCGACATTCCTTTGGAAACAATTGTTATCGGAAAGCATAACAATACTTACACAGAGACGGTTCATACTTGGCTGTTGTACTCATGCCATCGAAACTAGGGTTTGCGGGGAATAGGCAAAAGGGTAGATTGTAGAAGCTTCGTGAAGGAGAGGCTTACTAAGTAACGCCTTTGATTGGAAAGTAAAAGCTTTGGCATGGAATGAATGATCAAAACAAAAAGTGGGCCAATCTTGGAATCCAAACCAAAAAAACAATATTTGCTTTGATATATTATAAGACGATGTGTTTCGATTTAATTTAACTAGGGGTAAGGAATGCAAGGGATGTCTTTTATTAAATGTTTATAAGTGTGAAGTTGGTAAGAAGTAGTAATGAATATTAATTATATATATGTGTGTGTGAATTTGGTCATTCTATTCAAGTGAGATTTAAAGAGCATTATGCTGACTTCACTTATAATCGGTTTCAAAAATCTGTCATTGTGGAACACTCTCATAACATGAGTCATCATATATGCATGGATAAAGTTAAGGTTATTACTAAAGAAGATTATTAATTAAAAAGAAGGGTGCATGAGGCTATCAAAATTGAGAAGAATCCGTTCAATTTAAACAGGGATGATGGCTGGAGACTTAATATAAATTGGAGACCTATCACCCATTTTGTTAAAGAATGAATCTAATATCACTCACCCTCCTTAGCCGACCTCTTATTATTTCCTAGGGACTTGTATTTATTGCTTAATGTTTTTTGTCCTTTTTCATCATACCCACCTGATGATAGGCCTAGCATGAGGCATGAAGCGTTGAGGCTTAAACTTATTTTAATGCAGTTCTACGACTTTTTTTTAATTAAAAACATGTTATGTGTTTCTTTTAATATGCTAAGATTTACATATATATTACATTTCATTCTTGCATCGTTGTCAAATGTGAATGAAGGGTTGATATGTAAGTCATATAATGTGTGTGCTCTTGATGTAGGGGATAAAGGTCAAGAGGGACATGCCCACTCATCTCTAACATACTCCGCTATCCTTTTTGTCATCTCCACACCCCTTGTTGTTCAATGGTCCATCTCCCAAGTCGCCTCCCCATCCACCCTACTATGTCATTCAAGCCAAATTGACATCGCTTATGATGCACACTGACTTTTTTTACATCTATGGATCAATATGCAGTTTAAAACTTCCTTGGACATGGGTTAGTAATAGTTGTGTAAACTACATAGCTCTCTAATTGTATAATAAATATCTTTTGTTTGTATTTTTTTTCGTTGGGAAGGGCTTGCGAATGACATCATGAACAATGTAAATATTGTGCACAAGCTCAGATTGCCTTGAAAACTTCATGAACAATGTAAAGATTGTGCTAGAAATGCATAATCATCACTTTTCAAGCTAATCATGAAACATAATGCTTACTCCCCACACAACACATTGTCGTGTCATATTAAGAAACACATAAACTCATTTCCCACCATCACCTCCAACATAAAATATATCATTTCATGTGACAAGTGCCTAAAATATTAATTTTGCATTTCTCAATTATAAAAGTTTCTATTCCAATTTAGATGCTAATCAAACCAATTTCACATTCAAATAAACATCTAATAAATATCTGACTTTTAGCCTCTCCATGGACATTTAAAGTTGTATTAAATGTCGGTCAAGTAGGGAACTGACATGTCTCTATAGTACTTATCTATAACATATTTGATGCTACTTAAACCAATTGATATGTTATTTTAATGTGTTTCAAATGCCTCCATTGCTTATAAAGTATATAAACCTCTTTAACGTTTTTTAAGATTCATTTGTTTCATTCTGCAATACAATCATTACTACTCATTTTTCATCGATAGATATTCTTTCTTATGTATTCTCCTTTACAAAAAAATTGATAAACAAGTTTTTATAGTGAGATTACGTTAAAGGCATTGTTGGCTTGGCCAAGGGACCAATGAAGGTGAAGAGTTTGTATATCCTTGTGGTGGAAATCTTACCATATATTCCCCAACACCATAGATTACAATTGGATAACTAAGATTATATTGTAATGGATATCAATCCCATCAATCCTCTGATGAATCATGTCTAGTTCTCTATGGCTTACTATGTTCTCAACTACTCCAAATTAGGCATCTGGGAGGTACCTACACATCATTACTCTTGTTTTTATTTTTTTCTCATTGGTTACAATATAATATGTTATGAAAGGGGGATTTTAAATGAGATTTAGGATTAATTGATTTGTGTGTGCAATATGAGGAGTACATTAAAATGGTGTATCTAGATGCAAACATACAAGTGTTTGACAATATTTATAATATATTTGGCATGCTAGATAGGTATTTGTATATTGTGATGGACTACTTCTATGAGAATACATGGAGTCACATTCTACAGTACTTGATTGGATACTCTAATGTACACCACGCTAACACCCCTTGCAGAGTAGGTACAAAGGCATATTCGTATTATTTATCATTTCAAAATCAATTTCAATTATCTAATAGTAAACAATCATCTCTTATTACAAGATTTATTTAAGTTGTATTTATAAAAAATGTAGAGAGAGAGAGAGAGAGTAAATTAGTTTCTGCATCTCACTTGAATCTCATTACTAATGACCTCATCTGTATTTATTTTTTCAAAGCATTAAGCAACAATAATATGATATTTCTGGTAGAAGTGATGCTTGAAAATGAGGTGTTATGTCCCTTCATACAGCATGGAAATGAGCTATGAAGGGAGGAACGTTCCATTTCACAGTGAACTTGAGTAGTGACAAAGTGGTGGGGAAAGGCAAGGCCATACAAATCATAAAAGTGATGAAAGATTTCAAGTTGTGTTGGGCGATGATGGTAAGGGGAAATGACAAGGTATTTTAAGTGATGGACTCAAAAAATATAAAATATATAATATATAGTATTACATAATATTAATTATTATTATATTATATTTTATTAGTTGTAATTTTTTGGAAGCTGTTCATTGGAATTCTATGCAAGAATCTAAAATTCAAAGTTTGTCATTCTCTTTACAGTTTAAAATATAGATAGATTTAGCAAAAAGGCTTGATGATCATGATAAAGATAATAATTATAATTTTATGTGTTTATATGTTGATGGAAGGGTATGACTAGTTGGTGCCATTATTTTTCTTAGCCTTTATTTATAATTAAAGAATGTATCTTTAATTTTTGGGATTTTTTTTTTAAGTGTTTTATTTTCATTGTTGGAGTATATTCCCTTTTTAACCATACGATGTGGGCACCTCTTAATGTATAAGAATTAAACCTACCAACCGTGCTTATCACCTAGGAACAACTGTTAATCAACCAACTTTTTATCTTGGAGAAACTAGTGACTCGTCCACCATAGCATTTGCATTATAAAACTAATAATGCCCACTTATGCACCCATGTGGCATTCACTTTGCAAAATCTTTGCTACTCTCATCAATTTCAATGAAAATAACAAGATAGACTCTATAACTTTAATGTATTTCCCCCACATTAGTGACATTGTATTGTTGATTCGATCTACACATCAGACGTAGATTCCTTCCGTAATCAAATAGAAAATAGTCAATAAAATATTCCATCACCATGTAAGCTACAAACCCCTTTCTAATGGGTGCATGCCATGTAAATCTAAAAATTGCCTTGAAGTCAGTTTATGTGTATAATATGGGCCCTCTACTACATAATATCACTGAAAATACCCTATCACTGTCCCTCATCATTGTTGCCCACCTCACTTTGAAATCTTTTACCCTCTACAAGCCCTGTATGGCCTTTCTCTTTATTCCATGGGTATGAGTATGGTGTTTCTGTATGTTTTTAACCCTAATGTAATTTCTTTAGGTGTCAATATATTTTCAACATAGATGAATATAAGCTATAATATAAACATTAGAACCTCAATGTCTTGTCTCCACATCAACAACATTGCAGCATTAATTTGATTGGAGCCTTCTCATAATTAAATCAGTCTCATGTCATCCTCGTCAACCCTTGATAATAGTAAAATCCTGTTTTACCAAAACAAAAAATTACATCCCTTTTGACATAATATGCACTTTTTGGATAAATGATTATTAAATATAATGTGTCTCATAAAATTCTAATAATAACAATTTATTATTATATTAAATATTAAATAAAATATATAGCATTTATTATAATATTTTATAATTTATTATATATTATAATACATTAAATATAATTTTATATTATATATAATATAATAATATTTTATATTCTTAAATATATTCTATTTTTATATTTAATATTAGAATTTCATAATATTATATTAAATTATATTATATGACCAATATAAAATTAATAAATCAAATTTTATTGAATAATATTTTTAATTGCTAATCAAATTCCATTGCATGATTTATTTTATTACCATGCATAGTATGCAAATGATCAGATGGTAGGAGGAGTTTATGCAACATGTAGGGAGGATAACATCTCTTAGAATTGTAAAATTCATTACTAAACTCTTCATCCTGTATCATACATCTCCATTTTTATTTGGTTGCAATCATCATCTTTGTAGTCAACACTTTCACCCTTGCTTGGCAATGATGGTGCATCAAGGTTTCTAGGAAGAGTTTGAAAAGATATTTTAGATCCTAATTTTTTTTTTTGTGTATGGTAGGTCTATGAAGGAACCAAAATGCTCATGAACATGACTCTTGGGCCTTCAACTATCGTGGAGGTTTAATTTGCTTTCTATTTTAGAGGCCATCTAGTTTATTGTGAAATATTTACTTTATTTTAGTTTATCACTCTAATGCAATTTATTTAAACCAGGGTTCACCAATTTATTTGAATCCCCATATCTATCGCATGAATCTTATTTTCATTCCCCATGGCATCTATGATTGCGTACATTGACATGAATTAAAAAACTTTGGCATAGGGGATCACTCTAACATAAAAAGCCTTGAGAGAAAAAAATCACTTTTATCAAAATCATTGTCAAAATTATAGCCAAAATTTGGGGATTTACTAGGCACCTTGTTTATCTCTCTAAGTGTCTGAAATTTGATCATGTCCTATAGAGGTTATGAAAAATAATAGGTGAGCCTCTGTATGGGTTTACCCAACTAGGAACATAATTCCTTGTATTAGCTTACCATTCTAGCCACTTGATCATACTACTTGTTTCCAATAATGTCTGTGGAGGCTAACAGAAGATGTGTAACAACTCCACTGGGTTTTACTGAAATATTGCAATAATTTTTTTAAAATTAAATACACATTCAACATATATATTTCACCATGATAAATCTAACTAGTGATCTTTAAATAATTGTATTAATTTAGTTAACCAAAAATGTTATAGTTAATCCACTTAGCTAAGGATCACCATGAATAGATATAGAAATTATGGATAATACTAAAACAATAATAAATATTGCATATCATTATAAATGAAATAGTACAAATTCAGCCACAACTGATACAACATTAAAGCTACTGCTATAGAAGTATAATGTATAAATTTTATAATTTTCAACAATACACAAGAATATCTTAATGATAAAAGATGATACTAAGCGCCTCTGAGAAAAGTCTCCATGACTCAAGTATCAATATGTAATCTCAATCATAGTACTCTAGCTAGAAGGGAGAGCATTATTCAAGCACTTTTTCACACCAACCACAAACCATAGATCCCTTGCACTATCTTTCAAATAAGGGGATGGCCCTCCCTTGATAAATGATAGATAATGACGTTGCAAGAATCTAGAGTAACAAACCAAAACCCACATGTTGAAGATATCTAATACATAATGTATACCATAAACAAATTCATTCAAATAAAATATTGCATAAATATGAAAACTATATCAACATATAAAATAACTATGATTATCAAATATTACTTTGGCCATAGTTTTCAATAATAAATTAGATCTTTAGGATCAATCAAAATCATACACACCACTCGATCGGATTACACCTAATATTGTATTGATGACATTAATTAAGTGAAATCCATCCCCAGCTTAATTAAGGTCATGCATGCAAGATTTAGTAAAAATAATAATATTAAAACCAATAGATTCATAAAAATATTTCCCTTTAGTAAATCAAAATTATGCTAAGTAAAAAATTATCACATACATTCATTTAGTCTGTCAAATAAAGTGAAATGAATCCATTATCTAGTTTATTTAATAAACAGAATCTAAAAATAATCTTAAACTACCATCTAGGTATGACCACATCAAAACTATCAGTTACTTATAATACTAAGTAACTTATAATGTTATTTCTTCATGAATCAATATTATATCGTAGGCTCATAAATTGTTCATATTCCACATATAACAAAAGCCAATCCAAACATATTATTATGTTCTGTATTTAGAATCATAACTACATTAATTTAATGTTTTATATTTAACATTAAAATATAAACAAGCATCAATTACACACTATTATGATAATAACACTTATATACATAACACAATTGTATGCAATTATACTATATATATGGTGTATTTCTTTCCCATTTTGTTTCTCAAACAATAATCGTATAATTTAAACCATTTATATGTATATATATTGTTTACATACAAATTTAATATATAAAAAATACTTCATTTTTATATAGTATACTACTAAGATGACATCTAATATCTTTTATCTTAGAGTATACTATATACACTAAGTATACAGTTAGCTAACAAACAAACGCTCCATAACCCTTCTTTTTAACTAAATAATTCCCAATTTACTTAATAATAAAAATACATAGAATATTGTTGAACATACTATTCATTTATCCATCAAAGCTATCAACTAAATCAATCAGAAATTATAAACACTCAGTCACCTATACCCAACTCGAGAATTATTTATTAAAATAAAACACACAGCCAAATACCCAACTCAGGTTTCCAATAAACAACATGGACTTGGTTGAATAAACTATGCATAACATATAATTAAACCTATATACTCTATCTTTTTTTATTTATTGATTGTTCAAGACTCCTACTCAATTCAATGATAAATCTGAACTATATAACTATTCACAATCATATTTAATCATATGTGTAGTTCATAATTATAATGAAGAAAATATACTAAACTATTTCATGTATATAAATATTATAACATTTTGGTATATTTCCATTCATAAAGACAAATGCATATCCTAAAAATAGTCATTCACCTACCCGTACCTAGGTTTTGTAATAAGATTTACATTGAAAGTATCCCCAAATTCATTTATATAAGTAATATTCATTAAACAAGGTTATATTATATAGCCGTGAGTATATAACTATACTTCAACCCTACATATATAAATTCATTTGAATCTAAGCCTGATCTAGGCAACAATTTAGGCGACAATTCGGGTGACAGTTCCACCCCAATTGATGATGGAACTTCCGAGAGCCATAACTTTTGCACCGTAGCTCCAATTGACTCGCCGTTTGAACCGTTGGAAAGCTAAGAATGAGGAGAACATTGTGAAATGGCATGAGCTTTGATTAATGAAATTTGAACCCCAAAAACCCAATGAAAGTGCCTCAAATTTCAATTTTAATAATGCAATCTAAAAATAGTAAGTTTCTAAAAATAATAATTCCTCGAATTCTGTATTGTATTAAATCTTGGAAGTCAAACCACTTGATCTCCCTCGAGATTGGTGACCTTCCACATCCTCCCCATGCTTTCAAAATTTGTATAAATGAAGAGATAACCTGAAATGTGAAGATAGACATCTCTTCCCAGAGATAAGCATATATTTGTATTGCGATCTTGAGTAATACTACATCTCTTCTCAGAGAATTCATTATTATTGTGTTATTTCTATTCTATTGAGATGTTTATCAACCAGAACTTCTAAGTTTTGGATTAGTGGTATCAGAGCGGTTTGTCTTGAGAGTGTATGATCTTGAGGATGAGGTCAGGCTACAAAAAGCTTGGGTGGGAAACAATAGAGCTTCCAAATTTTCCACCTATTCACTCCAAACGAATTCAAATGGCGGATGACACTGAGACATCCAATCCTTTTAAGGAAATGGTGAATGAAGCCCTCCAATGGCAACAAGCGTAGATGCTACAACAATTTGCCCAAATTCTTCAAACACTTTCGATGGAAAATCCTGGCTCTGTGGCTCCACTTCCTGGCTCCTCATCCAGGGAACATCCTTTCAGTGCCCCAACACCCTTCAAGGTCCAGGTAAATTTTGATATTCCTACATTTGAAGGCAAAATCAATGCTGATGCAGTAGAAAATTGGTTAGATCAACTGTCTTCCTACTTCTCTGTAACTAAGTTCACCGATGGAGAAAGATTACTTTTGCTCTTTTGAAATCAACATTACCTGTGAAAAATTGGTGGGAAGTGTACAAAAAGAGGTTTACTACAGATGACATTGGCCTTGAGGTGGAACCTACCTGGGATGATTTTGTAGAAGCGATGAAAGAATAATACTATCCCATCAGAGCATATGATGATCTGTACATACAGTGGCAACAACTTCGCCAAGGTAAGGACCAATCTGTTCAAGATTACATAGACACTTTTCATTCTTTGTCTGCAAGATTGAGCATTCAAGATAGTGAGAAACATAAGACTCTCAAATATCGTGGTGGACTACAATGGTACATACGGGGGCAAATGGAACTCTTCAATTTGAAAACCCTCAGTGAAGCATACAAATTTGCAGTAAAGATTGAACAGAAGCATGGCAAAAAGAATACGAAGAGTCAACCCTCAAAATGGAAAAGTGACAAGGAAGGTCAAACACGAGGCCAAACTTGGAAGCAAAAGGAGTTTCAAGATAAGAAATCCTAGAAAGGGAAGGCTAGAAAATGGTGTGATTACCACAAAATTGGAACTCACTCCAAAGAAGAATGTCGAGCCATCAAGTCATTGCTTTTTGAGTCACAATACTCGACATCTACTACTCTGCCTCATACACAACCCACAGTCGAAGAGGATGAAGAAGAAATTGTAGATGCTGAGCCTGACACCATTGTCGCTTCATCATAGACTCGTGAGGAAAGACTAGAGACAAGGAAAGATTGTTCCACTCCAAATTATGGGTAAAAGCTAAGCCTCTATATTTCATTCTTGATAGTGGGAGTCAAAAGAATTTAATCTCTACTAAAGTTGTGAAAAGTCTAAATTTATCCATGAAGCCTCATCCAAAGCCCTACAGTATTGGATGGTTGAGCCCAGGGAGAGACCTCTGTGTCACCCATTAGTGTCTTCTTTCATATGCTATAAAACCATTCCAAGATGAAGTATTGTGTGATGTGGTCAATCTAGATGTTTGTGATGTACTCCTTGGTCAGCCATTCATGTATGAGTGACATGGCATATATGAATCATGAACCCGAAGGATCACCCTCACTCTTGGAACACGGTGCTATAGGGTACCAAAGGTACCACCTCCCACATCTGTCTCCCTGATCAGTGCTAAACAATGCAAGAGATTGGTGGAGAAAATAAAGCAATTTTTTCTCATGGTTGTCAAGCCACAAAAATCCAAGAAGGCTGATGTTACAGTCCTGACTACACAATCAACACAACAACGGAAGCAGATAGGATGAATCACAGGAGAATATGATGACTTATTCAAGTCACCCACAAGATTTTTGCTGCATTTCTAGGTAAAACATTCTATCGATTTGATCCCAGGATCAATTTTGCCTAATAGTCCTATGTATTGCAGATCAGTTTTGGAGAATGATGAGATAAAAAGATAGATTCAAGAATTGATCCAAAAGGGTCACATCAGGCCAAGCTCTTCACCTTGTGGTAGCCCAATTGTCTTGGCACCGAAGAAAGATGGAACATGGAGGCTTTGCATTGACTACCGAGCTTTGAATAAAATTTCTGTGAAGAATCGCTATCCTCTCCCCAGGATTCATGACCTGCTGGACTAGCTTCGTGGTGCGAAGTTCTTCACCAAAATTGATCTCAAATCTGGTTATCACCAAATTCCCATCGATCCCACTGATGTTTGGAAGACTGCATTCAAATCTAAAGAGGGGCTCTTTGAATGGTTAGTTATGCCTTTTGGCTTAACTAACACACCTGCAACCTTCATGAGGATGATGGATGACATCCTACGACCCTTCACTAACTCATTTGTGGTTGTCTACTTAGATGACATACTCATCTATAGCAGAACATGGGAAGAACATTTGCAACATGTTCATAAGATGCTTCAAGCTCTTTGAGAGCACAAGTTGTATGCAAATCTTGACAAATGCACATTCGAGATGACAATAATTCAGTACTTCGAGTATGTTGTGAATGAGGAAGGGGTCCATGTTGATCCAGAAAAGATTCGGGTTATTTGAGAATGGCCCACACCAAGGACCCTCATAGAGCTTCACATCTTTTTGGGTCTTGCAAATTTCTACCGCAGGTTTGTTCTTGGATTTTCACATGTTACTTGGTCACTAACCCAAGTGACTAAAGGAGGAGCTAAAGCTACATTTCAATGGGGTGAAATACAACAAAGGGCATTTGAGAATTTGAAGAATAGACTCTGCTCAGCCCCTGTTCTTGCCTTGCTAGATTTGCATCAACCTTTTGAGTTGATGATAGATGCATCTGAATATGCCATGGGAGCTATCATCATGCAACATGGCCATCTTATTGCATATCATAGTGAAAATTTCACTGATACAGTCCAGAAATATCCAACATATGATAAGGAGCTCTATGCCATTGTGCAAGCCTATAAACAATGGAAACACTACATCTTGGGGAAAGAAATGGTCATCCACACTGACCATAGACCATTGGAATTCATCTAGACGCAAAGCAAAATCTGAAAGGAGAGGCATCAAAAGTGGGCCACATATCTTCAGCAATTCTACT
Source organism: Torreya grandis (assembly GCA_037957365.1). Classification (NCBI taxonomy): domain Eukaryota; kingdom Viridiplantae; phylum Streptophyta; class Pinopsida; order Cupressales; family Taxaceae; genus Torreya; species Torreya grandis. The sequence goes on from JARHVA010000109.1 coordinate 4,031,060, forward strand.
TGATAATCAAACACAAAAAGGGGAGCTCAAATACAGCTACAAATTGTCTAAGCCGCCACCAATTACTGCACTCACAATATTTTTGGACCTATGTAGACATGAGACTGCCACTTGGGGTGCCCTATATGAAGCAGATCCTACCTTTGCTGACACATATCAAGCACTTCAAAAAGGTAAAATGTTTCTAATTTCTATTTGCAAGATAATGTCCTCTGTCATATGGGGCACATCTGTGTTCTAGTTGCAGAGCAATAAAAGATGATATGGGAAGCACACTTCAGTAGGATAGCTGGACACTTTGGTATTGAAAAGACATTGGCAGTTCTTCAAAAACACTTCTACTGGCCCCATATGCGAAAGGATGTGGAAAGATATCTCAAATATTGCACCCCATGTTTGATAGCCAAGCCAACAAATAAGAAGCAAGGATTGTAAATGCCATTGCCAGAACCAACCAGGCCTTGGGAATCCGTCTCAATGGATTTTCTCTCAGGTTTGCCCACTTCAAAACATGGTAAGGATTGTATTTTTGTGGTAGTTGATCATTTTTAAAAAATGGCTATCATGATTGCTTGTAAGAAAAATATATCTACTGAGGAAACTACTCAACTATATTTTAGTCATGTATGGCTCCATTTTGGTCTCCCCAAGTCCATTGTCTCAGATCGACATAGCAAGTTCTTGACCATCTTCTGGTCCACTCTATGGAAGATGATGGACACTGAGCTGATGAAGTCCACAGCCTTCCATCCATAGACTGATGGTTAAACAGAGGTGGTAAACCACTTGATTATGCACATGATTCGGATGTATCACTCCAAACATCCATGCACATGGGATGAGGGACTTCTTTTCATACAACATGGATACAATCGGGTGCTGCATAGCTCGACCAATCACAGTCCATTCCAAGTATGTTTTGGGTTCCAACCCATGGCACCAATTGATATAGCTGTTCCATTTGCCACCATGGAATACACACCTCATGGAAGATCTGAGGTAGCAAAAGCAACAAATTTTATTGAACAAATGCAACACATCCAACAACAAGTTCATGACATCCTGGAGAAGATGAATCAAAAGTATAAGCAACGCCATGACAAACACAAGATTGCACACCATTTTGATGTGGGTGACAAGGTTTGGTTGCGGCTTCAGAAGGAACGACTTGTAGGCCCACACAAAAAGATTCGACCTCTGCAATATGGTTCCTACACCATCACCAGAAGAGTTGGAGAAAATGCTTTTGAGTTGAACCTTCCAGCCTACCTTGGTCTGCATCCAATATTCAATGTGGAGCTCCTCAAACCATATCACCAACCTCTCTTGGACACTTTAATTGTAGCAGAACAACTCAACATTAATGAGCTTGATCCATAGAGTTTTACTCCAGTGGAAGAGGATCAGATTGTGGATACCTGGATGAAGACAACAAGAGGACGCTCTATTCTGCTTTATCGAGTGGTCAAAAGGGGCCAACTTAGCCATCAAGGTGAGTGGCTTATAGAGAATCAAATCAAGAAAAAACTACCACACTTGATGGGGAACATTGACACAATGGGGACCATTGCTTTTCAAGGAGGGAGGAATGATCCAGGCAATAATTTAGGCGACAATTCAGGGGACAGTTCCACCCCAATTGATGATGAAACTTCCAAGAGCCATAACTTTTACACCATAGCTCTAATTGACTCACCGTTTGAACCATTGGAAAGATAAGAATGAGGAGAATGTCATGAAATGGCATGATCTTTGATCAATGAAGTTTAACCCTCAAAAAACCAATGGAAGTGCCTCAAATTTCAATTTTAATAATGCAGTCTAAAAATAGTTTCTAAAAATAGTAATTCATCAAATTCTGTATTGTTTTAAATCTTGGAAGTAAAACCACTTGATCTCCCTCAAGATTGGTGACCTTCCACATCCTCCCCATGCTTTTAAAATTTGTATAAATAAAGAGATAACCCGAAATGTGAAGACAGACATCTCTTCCCAGAGATAAGCATATATTTGTATTGCGATCTTGAGTAATACTGCATCTCTTCTCAGAGAATTCATTGTTACTGTGTTATTTCTATGCTATTGAGATATTTATCAACCAGAAATTCTGAGTTTTGGATCAAAGCCACATAAATTCAATCGAAAACATAACCTTAAGTTTATTATGCTAGTATCTTCATCTCTCAAATGAAAAACCTACGGTTTCCCACTAAAGCCTCTTGTTTCAAAACACTGGTGTATATTTATGTATGTGTGTGTGTGTATATATATATATATATATATCCACATTTTATACCCAAAATTATGAATTGGATTATACAAACATACCCAAAATGAATATAGACTAACTTATTAGAACAAATTAACTTGATCCACTATGCATATATCCATCAATTATATCTTCACTTTAATGAACAGTGTTTTTCAAATTGTGAGAGAGTTTAGAACAAAATTTCATATTATCCTAAAATATTCATAGCAAAATCTATGGCATTGCCTAATACCCTCGACTTACCCTACGTCAAATGTGGGGTTCTATGGAGGTCAAGCCTTCCATAGGGCTCCACATATAACCCATTAATTTTAAGATTCAAACAAAGGAAACCAGTCACCCAAACAAGTTTAAAAAGCCATTCATTATTTCACATAGGAATTGAATTACAAATCCTACCTGTGAATGCCAAAGAAGACATATACATTCCTTTATCTTTCCTTCAAACTATTTCTCTTCTATATATCTACTTTATGTGCAGTATGACGCATCTTTGCCCACAACCCTCTTTTTCTTCTTTTTAGGTTTTTGTGCCTTATGGATTGGTTCATGGAATTTCTAGGAATCCCAAGTTTCTCAAAATTGAATTTTACAAACCACTGACTTTGAAATTGATCCAAAGTGGTGTGATTGGGGCAACATAGTGTAGAGTTCGATTACGAAAAATGATTAGTTAAGCATTACTCTAAGAAATCAAAGGAAAATGCATAAAGAGATAAACAAATTAAGCCAACCTATTCATGTGGGGTTTGCCAATAATAACAAGATATAAATGAAAGAAAGCAATAACCAATTACCTTCCCAAATGACTCTATAACTCAAAATCAGCTCAAAAACATGTTCTCCCCTTGATCAAACATTAACCGATTACCTTCCCTAATGACTCCCTCATCATATCTACTCAATCCTTCCTCATCCCTCCACATCCTTAACCACTCCATATAATATCTTGATGATGGGTATAATAACTTCATTGATTTTTATCGATATGTTTTTGTTATTGAGGCCTTTGGGTATTTGTTAGTCAACAAAATTGAGCAAGGTGTTATTAAAGGTATCACTCTTCCTAATAGAAATAATTAGTGTTAGTAAGGGATTACAAATTCTATATCACAAGTTTTTTTATATGTTAAATATGTGAGACATATATATTTTGTATTTTTTTAATTTTTATGTAAGTATCAAATAAAAATAGAAGGTTGAACAATTTCTTATGACAAATTATGAAGAGATGGGAAGCCAAAGCTTCATGTTAAATGCATAAGCATCTATCACTTGTAGGAAGATAAGTTAGTTATTATTTTGGTTATTTTGATCTACTGAATTTTGGGAATCAATGGACTCTCTTACAAAAATAATTATACTTAGATTTAGCACTTAATTATAACTAATTGTATGAATAAGAATTATTTTATTTTATGAGTTATACATGGTTCTCTTTGAAATTATTCTTGTCTTTGTGAATTCTAAATTTTAATCACTCCATTTTAGGTACATAATTGGAATAAATACAAGTTACAACAATTTCAACCATTAAATTATCATGTATGGATCATTCCCTATCTTATCAGTCTCATAGTAACTTGTAAAATTAAATAATATCATATCTTGATGAGGATTTCTAGGGACTTCTTCTAACAATGGTTCTTCAATTACTAGGACATGAAAGGTGTTAAGAGGGTTGTTAGGTCAAAGAGACCTTGAAAGATGTATGGAAGACCTATAGGATACACAAGTTCACAGAGGAAAAATTTATTAGAATAGGACTTCATGCATATAAAATTATTATCACCCATATATATATATGGTGATATTTATGATATTTTTGGGTGTGAATTGTCTAGATTGTTAATGGCATGATTTTCAAAGCTTATGCACTATTGTTTTCAACCTTGCATAATGAAAAACTTGTAATGGAACAAAGTGAAATTAAAAAAGTTGTGAAATCTATATATATAATGGACACATGTATTTCAAAAGAATAAACCATGTTTATTGAATGAGTAACAAAATTAAGAGTACAAGAACCTCCTATTGCTATAAGGAGTTAAAGATGTGGCATGAAACAGGTAGGGAAGGTAATGATTTAGGCATGGTTCAATTATTTTATCTTCATTATTGTTAGACAAACCACACTATTTAACTCCGTTAATGATGTTTATCAAATGATCATATTCAACACCATTAATGATGTTTGTCAAATGATCATAGCAAGTAGTCCAACATCTATCACAACATTTATTCATGGTTGGTTAAACACACTTTAAAGGCTAAAGACCTATTAAAAAAAATTAAAAAGATGTGATATAAATACCCTACGAAAAATCTTGGGGATGAATTTAAGTTGATGGATAATGGCTACATATTTATTTTTTAAATAGACACTTTTAGTAATTTAAGGATATATATATATATATATATATATATATATATATATATATATATATATATATATAATTTGCATTTTTTTGGATTTGTGTGGGTCCTTTATCATAATATACTTTTTTATCGTATGGATATCCTTACAATTGGAGTCAAACAAAGCATTATGCAAGTAATGGATAATGCTTGATTATGGGGTATATGGGTTGAATGGGGAAAATCCTATAAATCTAAATAAAAAATGGCTTTTCTAAATATACTAACATGATCTACTAGGTTATATATAACATCAGCAAAAATGAATATAATTTTTAGGACATTAGTATATTTTCAAATAAATTGGTGGTCAAAATAGTAGTGGTTTGTCCAACAATAACAAAGATAAAATAATTGAACCATAAACTAGATGAATCCAAGGATATCTTTCAGTCACCTAAATAAGTTCCTACATACTATACACTAAACAATACTATTGATTTGATCCCTTAGCTACCTCTACCGCAAGCCTCTTTATACAACATATCATTTATAGAGAATGAATAGATCAAGTGGTAGATCCATAAAATCATGGATAATATACACATCATGCCCAAATCATGTCCTTGTAGAAGCCCAATTGTGCTTTTACCAAAGAAGGATGGGACATGAGGTTGTGAATTGATTAAAAAAAACTTAGGAAAATTAAAGTGAATAACTATTATCCTCATTTAGATATTAAGGCATTTTTCTGCCATATCCATGGTGTAGAAGTCTTTTTCAAAATTGATCTTAAGTTTGGGTATCATTATATTCATGGTGAACCTCTAGACATTTGGAATATAGCCTTGAAAACAAAGGAATTATTTCTTGAGTAGTTGGTTATGCCTTTTAGGTTAACTCATGTAATGAATTCATTCATTGAGATGATGAAAAACATCCTTAGGCCCTTTAACTATGACATTTTTTAATCTACCTTAATGACATCCTAATCTTTAGAAAACATGGGATGAATATCTACACCATGTTGAATTAGTTTTCCACATTTTATAGAAACACATTTTTATGGTAACATGAATAAATGTTCATTTTCCATGCAAGAGATAAAATATTTGTGATAAATTACACACAAAAGGAGTGCCAGTGTGAACTTGACCAAGACTTAAGTCATACATGAATGGGAAACACCAAATAACTTTGTGTAGATTAAAAAACTATACAAGAGTTTTGTGTTTAGTTTTTATCCTTTAAACCAAGCTATCAAAGAAGGAACCGAATAAAGTTTCATCTAGTCAGCTGCACAACAAAGATAATTCAATGAACTAAAATTTAGACTCTATTTTGTGCTAGTACTTGTGTTACATGACTATAAATTTGGAAAATAATCCAATTCATTTAATAATAAAAGTAACTATCGTAAATGGGTATTGACAACACCAAGTCCTAAAAATGAGTTAATTTCTATTGTAATGGATTCTACAACATATTATTGGAATCAAATATACCTTTAGAGTATATACTTACCTCATATGATGAGGGGATGATGAGGGATGGTAAGGGTCAATGATGATGTGATGAGGGATGGTGAGGGTCAATGAGGGAGTGATCAGGGATGATGAGGGATGAAGAAAGAGTGATTAGGTATTATGAAGGATGAGGAGGGAGTTATTATGGATGACGAGGAGGGAGTGATTATGGATGATGAGGGTTGGTTATGGTGAATTAAGGAGTGATTAGGGATGATAAGGGAGTGATTAGAGATGATGAGGGATAGTGACGGTCAATGAGAGAGTGATTAGGGATGATGTCATATGAGAACAAAGTGATTAAGGATGATAAAGGATGAGGTAAGAATGATTAGGGATAATGAGGAATGAGAAGGGATTGATTAGGGATGGTGAGGGATAGTGAGGGTCAACAGATTAGTGATCAAGGATGATAAGGGAGTGATTAGAGATGACTAGGAACATTGAGGGTCAATGAGGGAGTGATCAAGGATAATAAGGAATGATGAGAGAGTGATTAGGAGTGATGAGGGATGAGTAGGAAGTGATCAAGGATGAGGGAGGGACAATGAGCAATTGAAATTAACACAAAGTGGTTGTTTGATGTCTGCAAGTCATCAATGTGACCTATGTTGCCCCAATAACACCACTTTGGATCAAGTTCAAAGTGAGTAGTTTGAAAACTTAAATTTTGATAAACCTATGATTCCTATAAATGCCATGAAGCAATTCAAAAGGCACAAAAATCTAAAAAATGACTATATGTTTTCTAAAAATAGACATCAATTATAAAAGTTATGCCCTAAAATCCATAGGTTCAATATTGAGACCTTGCAAATGCCTAAGTACTAACCAAATTATATTTTGAAAAATTATTTTTCACATCATAAAATGTGTAGTTGAGATATTAACTCTATCATACATATTGTTAGGTTGTGGAGCTAAAAGCTTCACTGATGCAGACATGGAGGAGGTTGTTGAGAGGTTACTGAGTTGCAGAGCAACCGATGTCAGTCTGATCAATTGACATCGGTCATATCCAGTCAGCAGATCAACCAACATCGATCAGGATCAGCCAATGTCGATCATCTCCAGCCAGACAGGGATCGACATCGATCACTTGTGCAGTTTAGAACTGTGAGTTTCACGAACAATTTGTTAACGAACCAATTGTTTGCATGTTAAAGGCTAATTTTAGTCTTGGAGCTGCGGATCTAATTATTGTAATTGGATGTCTAATTATTGTTTGTATGAGATCTATATAATAAAATCATGGGCTACATTGTAAAGCGTGCTAGTTGAGAGAGCAAAGTTAGCTCCTTCAGAGTGAAGAGAGCAAGGTGTGTTCCTCCTAGTTCCACAGGGGTGTCGAGTGTGTATGATCAAGTAGATCTATGGGATAGCAAGATCTGGTAGAAGATCCACCAGGGTACTAGTTTGGAGAATCATAAGGACTTGGTGAGACAAGGACAAGGGTTATTCAGGGTGTAGAGAGATCTACATGTGTAAGTAAGGTCGGTTGATCTGCAAGTGTGTGTGTGTGTGTGCGAGATCTAGGTTTGTAGGTGTGTAAAACCAGGTTGATTTGTAGGTGTGCAAGATCAGGGAGGTTAGCAACACAAGAAGTAGCAAGATCAGGTGAGATCTACTTGGAGTACATTGTGTACTTGGAGTATGTGTGTATACTCAAACTTGGAGTACGTGGAGTACTTGGTGGAATGGCAGTATTGTTATTGACTAGTTGGAGGTGAACAACAACTCTGTGCTTGAGTTGTTGTTGGGACCATAATTGAGAGAGTGAGCTCTTGAAGAGATTTATTGTTTATGCCCTAGAGGTGTGGGAGCCCTAGAGGTGTGTAAGGAAGAAGACTGTGACATCTTCTTTGTTGTATTTCCTTCTAGAAGAGTATTAATACAATTGGGTATTGTCTCTCATATTCTGTGTTATTTCTGAATTCTAGTTACTTGTTACTTTTGGTTAAATTCCACATTTAGTTGCTTGTACATGGTAATCAATGGTGCTTCCTAGATCCTGACAAGTCGTATAAGAGCTAAGGTTGCAGGGAGCAAGTTTGTGTTTGATTACAGGTCACTCTCAGGGGTTTTTGATTGAGTGGGAGTATAGCAATGGTAGAAAAAAGTACACTAAGAATGGAGGAACTCAAAGGCACAAATGGTCAATTACGGTGTTATGGAAAGAAAGAGCAGGTAAAAAAATAATGTTGGTTGGTAGAAGATCAGCATGAAGGAATTGAAGAAGCAGATGTTGTAGGTGTTGTTGCATAGGATGCTCTGGTATGTTCCTTGGATAAAGTAGAATCTTGGGTTTTAGATTCTAGTGCCTCTTTCCATGCATCCCCAAATAGGAAAATTTTTCATGAATATGTTTAAGGAGACTTTGGAGAAATTTATTTAGGGGATGGTAAGCCTTGTCAAATGGTTGGCAAAGGGAAAGTAAAGCTAAAATTGCAGATGGCCAACACACGGTGTTGAAGGAGGTCATGCAGGTCCCAGTCTTGAAGATGTGGCTAATTTTTTTAGGGAAGTTGGGTGATGAGAGATGCACAAGAACTCTCACAGTGGATGCACTTGAATTAGCGTGTGGTAAGAAAGTAGGTATTCTTTATCTACCTGCTTGTATTACTGATTCTTCTTTTGTTGCAAGGACGTGGCTTTGTAGGCTTGGTCACAAGAGCAAGAAGGAGATGCATGTTCTTAAGCGAAAGATAGATGTGTTTGAAAGACTTAAGAACTGAAAAGCCTTGGTGTTTATGGAGGAGATGATGGACAGAGATCAATGGAGAAGGCTGAGTAACTCTGAGCAGGGCAGTTTGGACAGCATTTTGATCCAAAGAGAGCTCACAAGTAAAAAGTCATCACTCACAGGAGAACACAGGTACCAACATCAGTCAGGAGGAACCAACGTCGAACAGACAGATGTCGATATCGGTCATGTGTAGACCAGAGCCGGTGGTGTCGGGCAGGGTAGCTACCGATGTCAGTCAGGGAACTGACATCGGTGACTAGGTAAGACCGACGTCGGTTAGGGAACCAGCATCGACAGAAAGGATAGTTGCATGGAACTGATGTCAGTCAGATGTAGACTGTGTGGTGATCGAGGTCGATCACTGGAATGGATTTTGGGTAGACAACACGCTGTCAAGGAGTCTCAAACGCCCATATGGAGGACTAAAAGGGTAAGTAAGCCTCAAATTCATTATTCCTCTTCTTTATACTCATTGCTCACTGTAGAGCAGGAAGGATCCAAGAAACAGTGGGAGCATGGCATGAATGAAGAATTTGATTCCTAGGATGCAGAACCAAATGGGAGATTTGGTAGGGTTGTCAGTCGGTATGAAAACACTGAAAGACGAATGGATTCCTTGGTTAAAGAATAGAGTGAATGGATACGTGAGACAGAAGGCCAGGTCATATGGTCTTGAGGAAGCTCCAGGACAGTGGTACAGGTTTGACAGGTGGATGACAAAGCATGGCTTTAGTCAATGTCATTGTAACTACTGTGGTTTCTTTACCAGGTGGGTGATGATTGCAACATCATCCTATTACTGTATGTTGTGTGTTTGCTTGATATAGGGTTACACATACAGGGTTTTTTTTGAGCTAAAGGTAAAGTTAGTTCAGAGGTGTGTCATGAAGAATTTGAAGGAGTGAAATTCTTTTGCATGAGTAATCCTAGAGACAGGGAAGATCACAAGTTGATGTTGTCACAGGATGATTGTGTGAAGGTAGTGCAGGATGCAGAATGGCAAACACACCTATGGATGGACAGTTCACAGAATAGGGTCCCCAATCACATGATGAGGTTGAGTACATGTGTACTCCCTGATGTTGCCCACGCAGTGGGAGCTATCAACAAGTTTGGAGCCAATCTGGGAAAGAAGCACTAGATGGCAGTTCAGTGGATTCTCAGGTATCTGAGAGGGACCAGCAGCAGGTGCACATGCTATGCAGGGTCAAGTTCTTTTCTACATGGGTTTAAAGATGCAGATGTTACAGGTTACTTGGATGACTGGAGATTCACCACATGTTTTGTGGTGGTTGGTCTTCAAGATTGATCTTGAAGAGGGATATAAGCCAGGAAACAAATTAGACGATGTACAGGTACAGGTACAGTGTAGCTGTTTATCTCCAAGTGGGAGATTGTTAGGTTGTGGAACTAAAAGCTTCACTGATGTAGACATGAAGGAGGTTGTTGAGAGGTTGCTGAGTTGCAGAGCAACCAACGTCAGTCTGATCAACCAATGTTGGTCATATCCAGTGAGCAGAGCAACTGACATCGGTCAGGATCAGCCGACGTCGGTCATTTCCAGCTAGACAGGGACCGACGTCGGTCACCTGTGCGGTTCAGAACTGCGAGTTTCACGAATAGTTTGTTAATGAACTGGTTGTTTGCATGTTAAAGGCTAATTTTAGTCTTGGAGATGCGGCTCTAATTATTGTAATTGGATGTCTAATTATTATTTGCATGAGATCTATATAATAGACTCATGGGCTGTATTGTAAAGCATGCTAGTTGAGAGAGCAAAGTTAGCTCTTTCAGAGTGAAGAGAGCAAGGTGTGTTCCTCCTAGTTCCACAAGGGTGCCGAGTGTGTATGATTAGGTAGATCTGCGGGATAGCAAGATCTAGTAGAAGATCCATCGGGGTACTGGTTTGGAGAATCATAAGGACTTGGTGAGGCAAGGACAAGGGTTCTTCAGGGTGTAGAGAGATCTACATGTGTAAGTGAGGTCGGTTGATCTGCAGGTGTGTGTGTGTGCGAGATCTAGGTTTGCAGGTGTACAGAACCAGGTTGATTTGCAGGTGTGTAAGATCAGGGAGGTCAGCAACACAACAGGTAGTAAGATCAGGTGAGATCTACTTGGAGTACGTTGTGTACTTGGAGTATGTGTGTATACTCAGACTTGGAGTACGTGGAGTACTTGGTGGACCAGCAGTATTGTTACTGATTGGTTGGAGGTGAACAGCAACTCTGTGCTTGAGTTGTTGTTGGGACCGTAATTGAGAGAGTGAGCTCTTGAAGAGATTTACTGTTTATGCCCTAGAGGTGTGGGAGCCCTAGAGGTGTGTAAGGAAGAAGATTGTGGCATCTTCTTTGTTGTATTTCCTTCTGGAAGAGTATTAATACAATTGGGTATTGTCTATCATATTTTGTGTTATTTTTGAATTCTATATACGTGTTACTTCTGGTTAAATTCTGCATTTAGTTGCTTGTACATGGTAATCAATGGTGCTTCCTAGATCCTGACATATATGTTGACCCTAATTTCTTATATTTACTAAAATAAATTAAAATTATAAGGTATATATGCTTAACATTTATTTTAGTAAATATCAACTTCAAGTAAATATTACCTTAATGTATATGTTCTTGTGCTTTTGGATGCAAAACAATAAGAACATATACATGTTCCTCATAATGTGTACAAAATTTTAATTCAAAAAATCAAGCTTATTGGCTAAAAAATGACTTGAATTCCTAAGCCAAAGGTTTGGACATGTCAATATATAGCCGAGTCCAAGAGTTTTGATAGAAAACAATAAATTTTAACTTCTATTTCCAAACACATTATGGATTTTAACAATAGAATTCCAAAAATTATTACCATGAAAATGAGCATGCTCTCCTCTTTCTAAATATATATAGTTTTATAAATTTTAGACTATTTAAAGGGTTCAAACTATGTTTATTTTTAACTATACCTTTTTTAGGCCACTACATGCAGCAAAAATACATACCTATTCATGTTTATGTAATTTGTCTTTCATTGATCCAAGTGCAAAATAGATTATATGGTCACAAACTAGGACTATTTTTACACACATTCACACAAAAAAATTAAATTTTTATTTTTTTAAGGTATTTAGGAGGAACCACACGGGCGACTATCCATTTCTTTGTTAGTTTTCAGGATCTATTTATTTATAAAAATAATTTAAAAAATATTCATTGAAAAAATATAAAAAAATATAAGTCATAAACTAGAAGATCTCATCTAAATATTCACCAAAGAGTTTCAAACAATATTAAACGATGTTCAAAAAATGGTGGGCCACACGACCATCTATTTACTTTGTTTTCTTTAAAAAATAAGATTTCGTCTTCAAATTGCAGATGTTTGATATAGTTATACTTAACCATTTAAAAAAAAAAATGTTTTAGAAACTAGACTCGAAATGCTACAATTCGTGTTCTTATATCATCTTCAAATTTTCAGTGTAGCCATTTCAAATTATTTATAGAACTTCATATTTTTGAAATTTTAGGAAAATCATATCTATAAATAAACTCCTTTTGTCCCCCCAACTTTGTGCACTTACCCATTCACCCTTACACGTACATAAATTAGCTTAACCTCTTTACATGATCAAATTTTTCATTTAACTTTTATTTTTATTATATTAAATGTAAGTTTTATTAAACATTAATGACGATTAATATTTGACATTTATATGTATGTTATAAGAAAAAAGGTGTAATAAATTTTACACTTATAAAATGCTTCAACAAATATAGTTAAGTATACACTTATTCATTCAATACACCAATTACTTATGTTGCACACACAATATAGACTTACTCCAACAACAAAATCAAAAGAAAAGTCCTTTTAAAAATTCGCAAATTTAATGCCAACTCCTCTATCAAATCTTCATATAATAACAATATATAAACAAAATATTTTTGTTCAATTGGATTCGAAAACCACAATAGGATTTGTGCATGTTCTACAATTGACCCATCTTTTCTATATATATATATTTTTTAAAAGAGGGGTAAAAATTTATTAATAAAGAAACCACCAATACAAAACTAGGAGGGCAACCACCCTCAGAAAGACCAGATGACCCAAAAAAAGCACCATCACAACAACCATCTAAACCAGAACCAGGATAACATGCTTGACCCCAAAGCCCTAAATAGGGACCTCAGCTAATCATCCATATCCTCTAAAATCAACATTTCCAACTTTTAAACACCATCTTGGGACAACTGATCCCAACCACTGACATTCCAATCCCCCACCTGCTCCAAAGCCCACTTAGCCAAGCAATCAACCACATGGTTCCATTCCCTAGGGACATGGACAAAAGAAACAAAGTCCAACGATTGACTCAAGAAAAGTATCTGATGAACCATTGATGCCAACTACCATTGCACATCAATCACCACCTGCTCATTCTACATATTAATCACAATTTGGGAATCAGACTCATAGATAACCCTTCGCCATCCCAAAGCACACCCTTTTTCCAAAGCATAGAGGATAGCTAGAGCCTCCATAAAATGATTAGTTTGTTTCCCTTTATAAATAGAGAAGAAAAAAAGATTGGCACCAGAGCTATCCCTTACTAATCCCCCAAGACCAACATGACCAGGATTCCCCCTAGAAGAGCCATTTGTATTAATCTTAAAAATCCCTGGAGGTGGAAGGGACCACCTTCCTTCTCTATGAACTTTACTCTTAGATTGGCTTCTGTTGTTGGGCCAAGAAGAGCATTAACCTCCAACACCTAAACCCAAATTTTGTGCCACTTGCGACTCCCTAATGTCCAACGTAGTAGAGAGATCACACTTTGATGCTAAGGTCTCTTAAAGCATACGAAGAATTCCCTGCCACACCTATTGAACCTCCAACTTCCTCCCTTGAAAAATCCTCTGATTCCTTTCCAACCACATATGCCACAAAATAAAAGGACCGATATTCCAAGCCACTTACAAAAAGAATCCTTAGCCTGGGCCCTGCCCAAACTTCTCCAAAAATCCACCAAAGAAGAAGTGTGAACACATACCTGCTTCCAAGCACCCCACAAAAGATGCCAAATCTCACGAGCCAAAGGACATTGAAAGAACAAATGGGCCTGACACTCCTCTCCACCATTGCAAAGGAAGCAAATAGAAGGACCCTGAAAACCCCTTTTCTACAAGTTATCCCAACTGAGGCACCAGTTCTGAGAAACCAACCAAAGAAAGTAATTACATTTTGGCCATCCAAATTTATTCCACACAACTTCCGCCAAGTAGAGTCCATCATCCCAAATTTATCCCTATCCAACACACAATATCCAGAGGCAACTGAATACACACCTTTCAGATTAGGACTCCAAGCAGGAGAATCTCTCTCCCACAGAGAACTGCAAACTCTACCATCAGGTATCTTAGCTAACTCTGCCCACTCCTCCAGTAACCCCCTCGATGGCCACTCAAACAAAGCTTTCCATCTGCAGACCTCCACTTGTCCCACACGTTGAACTGATTTGAAATGTTCTACACAACACCACTCCACATTAATAAAAATGTTGCACAAGGATTGTAAGTGTGGATACATAGCCAAGATAGGTGGGTGCCCATCCCAAGAGTCAAACCAAAATAGGGCCTCAAAATCCCTGTTACAAATCCAAAATAGCCTCTATTTAATTAAATTGGATCCCCTTTCAAGAGTACTCCATATCATAGATCCCTTACCAGAGAAGCAAATTCTTGGAACATCAACATCTTCCAACCCCCCCGCCCCCAAATATTTATAGTTAAGAATCCTGGCCCAACCCTGATCCTGACAATTACACCACCTCCAATACAACTTAGCAACCAAGGCTTGACTAATAAGATTGGCTTGCCAAAGACCAAGGCCCTCTTCTTGTTTCAGCCTACAAACTGAATCCCACCTGACAAGATTCCACCTAGAAGACTCCAAATTACTGGCCCATAAGAATTGTATAGAAAGAGCTTCAAATTCTTTAATAAAGCTAGAGGGAGCCCCCTGGACAAAGCACCGATAAATGAGAAGAGCTTGAACGACAAACTTTAATAAAGTCACTCTCCTAGTTGAGGACAGTGATTTGCAAGTCCAATGAGTAACCCGCTTCTAAAACTTGTCTAAAATACCCTGCAATAATCCCTTAGACAAGGAACCAACATTGATGAGGATACCAAGATAAACAAGAGGAAGGGTCGCACTTTGGAATCTAAGAATCCCTGCAATCATGTTCTCAAATCCAATGGGTTAAGTATGCCATGCTTCACCAAGCTTCTATCAATCCTTGATTTAGGGACTAATTTTGACGGTCTACCCTGTCTGTCATAATTTTTATTCAACAATGCCCTTCAAATGCCAATATATTTGATAAGAGAAAAAAATATTAATGAATAAACGTTTTTTTTTAATAATTTTTTTTAGTTTTTTATGATATGTCTAAAATGATTAACCCGCTCCTGCCCCACCAAAAAAATAAATTGATTGTATTGTAAGACTAAAATAGATAAACACGACCATACGGCCATCAAATTTAAAACCTGCTTCGCCTGTCAGACTATATTGTTTTCATGACATCAGCACAGCGGCCAAGTATGAACCGTCTCTTTCTGTTTCTACGGTATTGGAAACAGTCAAACCCTGCTTAAACAGAGATTAAATCTTCGGTTAACGAAATTTATTTCGAAAAGAATTGTTTGGGAGGGATATTCGATTAATCTGTCTTCTGCTACTTTATTACATAACACTAATTCACAAGAAACACAGGATACAAAGACGCTCGGTGTTTTTACGCTTACGATGATCCATTTCTTACAAAAAATATTTATCTACCTCTCTTCAAGTTATAGGAATAAATCCTTTTAACTTGTCGATGCATGCTGCTTATTGTTATATCTTTATAATATCCAATAATTCGTGTGTTATGATTACCGTATCTTAAAATTAGATGGAACAACATGTTTTCAAATATTATTTCTTCCTTCACGGTGACATTGGATGATATGCTTTTCTTTAATGTTACATTATTTAGTATAGAATATGTTATATATATAATTAATTTTCAATATAAAAAATTTAATATCATTTTAAAAGGTAAGTATTTACATTACATTATAATATTTATAATTATATGAAAGATTTGAGTTTTTAATTTGAATTTTAGTTACAAACATTTCAGCATAAAATTATGTTTCTCATTATGTATATATATAATATGCATTCCCTGAAATGATATAGTTTAAAAGAGAGGATTAATAATTGTCATTATGTATATATATGTATAATATGCATTTTATAATTATATAGAAGATTTGAGTTTTTAATTTGAATTGTTGTAATTCATAGACTATGGATGTCGGAGTAATGAGTCTTCCTTACGCAGCTACACAAAGTATGAATTGTCTATTTCAAATTTCAGTTGCTATTGATTTTTTGGTTTTAGATAAGAAGCATATTATTTCTAATTTGTTTGGAAGGGGATGTCATCGGTCTAATCTGTCTCCTCCTCTTCCTCATCAACGTCAATTGATTGTGCTAATTCAAAATGTGTATTTTCTATGATATATTCCACATTTTTATTGGTCACCAATTGTTTTAACAAAGTGAAATACAAACACAAAAACATTTCATTTGGAACCACCTCACCACTAATCAAATGCAAACATCTTATTTGGATGATATCTTCTTTAGATGATCCTTCTTTATTTTTTAAGATTAAATATTGGCTTATTATAAGATCTGTTTATTTTGGAAGAAAAATTCTTCTGTTTTGTCAATGTCTTCGCATTTTTATGTTATTTTTTATAGGAAGTTTTTATGTTTACTCCATAGGGTTTTATATATTCATCTAAATTGGGGTTGAAATGGTTCCAGGTATTGTAATAGGAGAGATTTGAAGCTTTGTTTGATAGATCCATGGTCTATTGTAGCATGCCCCTTCCACCATTTCATACCATTTGGTTCCATAGTTCACAATGATTCGAACTCAAAGTAATAATGTTGTATAATGATAAATTTTATTTTTGAAATATGACTGTTAAAAGATTTATATGAAGTAGAAGAGTTTAGATACAACATTATTTTTGACATATATGATAATATTTTTTCTTCGAGTAATAATTACAATAATTTATTTCAATATTAAGTTTAATTCTCGATGTAACCACCGTGTTGTTTATATTTACAAATAATATATTATAAGGCAACAATGAGGCTCACATGGCTTGATTTTCATCTTCCATATTGACTCTAACCATTAATGATGATCATGAGAAATTGTGCAAAGATGATCTCAAAAAAAAAGTGGATATAAAAAGCATTGTTGTCAAGTTAAGACCATAATTAATTTTCACTTATTTTGGACGAAATTTGAGCACTTCTCTGTTATAGAAAAATATGTTTGGTTAATTATATTAGAATTTATTTCATTGTTGTCGAACAATGAATTATAAAATTAGTTAAGATTGCTTTGGATAATGTTGTAGTATTGTTGCTCGTGCATTTTTATTTTTATTTTTGGTTTATTGCAAAGTATCTTCGAGTATTTTTATACATTTTGAGATCAATGTCATCAAGGAAAATGGCCACAAATAAGAGGAGATTTATTTAATAAGGAACTTCAATGTTCAAACAAAGAAAAAATCTATAATTAGTCTTAATAATAAAATTTTACTATTTTACAAATTATGTTGTTGGAAAGTTGCAAACTTTTTTTTTTTTAAATTAAAAAATATATATATGAGATTTAAAAAATAAAATAATATGGTTGAAGCAGAAATATGAAGTTTGAAATATTGAGTGGTGAAGAATTTTTTTATTGGTATAGTTGTTTCTAAAAATACTGTACATTTTATGAAATTTGGCATGAAATTATAGATGGTAAGGTTATTCTATATCCTTTTGAGTTTATGAGTAATAAACACAATTCTATAAATCTAAAAGAAAGAAACAATCAAGAATTTGTGAGATAGTTATGTGTATTAAGAGAAAATTGGATACTTTCGAGATTGATAGACTTGAGGAAAATGTAATGGAAATGTACTAAATAATGATGAAATTAGAGAGGAGCCATGGTCTTACAAAATGGAATTCAATCAAAAGTTTAGATCCTTTCATCAACCTAATTTTAAAAAAATGAAGCTTCAACCAATGCCTCTGTCTCGTTATGAAGGGATGAGTTGTTCCTATCATGTTAATAAGACCTTTTCACACTCCATTCATATTATTTTCATTTTAAATTCCTTGGGGATTTCATAAAGATTTCCAATGGGTCTTTGATCTTCAATCATGGTAGGTGTGGTAAGGAAAGACTGAGTCATGCAGATTTTAATCAAGATCCTTTAATCATTAATGAGAGGGGATGGGATAATAATCACTTATTTCCAATCAATATCAATTTTTTGCCTCTTAGCTAACCCAAGAGTCTTTTTATCTAGTGTGCCTTGGGAAACGTCTTTTTCTTCCTTAGTGATAAGAAAAATAGAGATTCAAACACGGAGACCCTATTTCAAGTGATGAAAATGGGTGGATAAATCTTAAGGGTGGAGCCCTCTTCCTACAATAGTTTTAAGCATAATCTAATCATTTGGAACATTCTCAAAAAAGGCGGCCTTGACAGTTATATAGATAAGGTCAAGGGGAATTATGTTAATTTTCTTGAGGTGTGGAACAACATGACAATCTGCATGAGAGGATTAAGTATGGAGAATACTAAAGAGTACATTTAAAAGGTTATAGGTATGGCCATAAAGGGCCTCAAGATATTTAAAGATCAAAGGCATAAGAATGAATAAATCAATGCCTTCTACAAGGACACCAAAAGAATTCATGGATTAGAAAATGGTATTATCAAAACATTACTTATGGATCTATGGGGTGAGGTTTGTCTCTATATTATGAAGTATGTCATGTTAGATGGAAGATTTTATAAGCTCAGCTCATATCACTTATGCATGATCAACCATTTTCAACAAAAGAAGTTGTTTATTATTCCTTTCTTCATGTTGTGTTCCTTGGAGGTTTTGGTGATTCAAGTTCAAAATGGCAGTATCATTGATGAGGCTATCCTTCATCAATATCTGATCTTCCTACTTGTTAAAAATTATCAACCCACCATTCCTTGAAAGTCACCTTCAGGAAGAGGCATGAGAATTCCAAGCATTAGTGTTTCCAAGAAGAAAGATAATCCTCCTAAATGGGATTATAAATCTTTCACTATCAAGACACATATTGTTTATTCAACTGAGAAGGAGGACTAAAATTGGTTTCTCTCCATGGAACAAAGGTCATATTCTAAATAGGGGGATTTCCTAGTTCTGAATTTGATTACTTCTAGCAATAAAGAATAGAAGCTGCCACCCTTGGATAAGACCTCCTACGGATGTAAAGACCTCAACTAACCCATTTGGGGCTCCCCACCCTGGGCATTTTTGTGTTGAGGATTCAAATGTTGACATTTCAAAGGCTAAAGATGCCACTCATACTCCTAAGAGTGCCAAGAAGGTGAAGTGGATGGGTGATCATAGATTGATAGAACTGACAAATTAGAAAATTCCCTTAGAATTTAGATGGGCATTTTGAAGGGTATTGTTAGTGAAAATAAGAAATTGAAGAAATAAATTAAAGAGTTAAAAGAACAAGTGGATAAGGGGAACATTAAGGAGTCCTCTAAGGAAGCAACTTAGTGGGAATTGTTTAAAGATATCTACGAAAATAGGGAAGATGTTGAGAAAAGCAAAAAAAAATTAGAGAAAACAAAGGGGGAGGTGCAATCTATAAATGAGAAAGTGGAGCATGTTATATCCATAAGCAAATCCACTACCAGGAATTCACCCACATTTTGAAAACCCTTCAGAATAATATAAATAATAACAAAGAAAATAAGTTACATGTTGGCCCTGGTATGAGGACGAGGGAGAAAAAACACAAACAAGTGGAAGATACTCATGGATCTAAAGAGGTTTCTCTTGAAGACCAAATTCGAGCCTTGAAAATGATTGGTAAGCAGTAGAAGGTTTGGGTGACCTTACTAGTTTATATTCTTATTCAACATATACCATAAATTTTGCTAACTTTTTTTTATTAGTTGTTATGATTTTCACTGATGTTTAGTTATATGTAGGTCCTAGTGTGTTTGGACTGGGCCTTTTTTCTTTAAGTGTCACTTTATTGTGGTC
Source organism: Torreya grandis (assembly GCA_037957365.1). Lineage (NCBI taxonomy): Eukaryota > Viridiplantae > Streptophyta > Pinopsida > Cupressales > Taxaceae > Torreya > Torreya grandis. The sequence goes on from JARHVA010000109.1 coordinate 4,051,145, forward strand.
TCATTTATCTTTGTCTCTCTTTGTATCTATGTTTTAGGACGTATCAAAACTCGCAGCTTACCTTTAATTAAGATTATGAAATTAGAGAGAATGTGTAAGAAGATCTATTTGTAAAACTTTAAAAATCAATACCACTTTTGAAATTTAGTAAAATGAATTATAGTAAAATTTGATATTATTTTATTTTAAATTTGAGAAAAAAAATTATACAAAATAATGAAATTATTTATTGATGACTTCATATTAATCTCCAAGTATCTTTAAAATAAATAAAACCTCAAATAAAGATCTATTATCATTCTTGAAATCTTGACTACAGGTCAGGTGATGTATCCTTGGCAAGTCAAAAAAATTCATGAGTATATAAATTATCACATGAACTATAAAAAACATCAACAAAACATTAAAGGTGCTACAAGTAATGAAATTCCTTCATGTTTATACCACACCTTTTGAAAATATTTCATAGTAATGTTCAATAAGACAAATAGTTTGACCCATAGGTTTTGAATCATTTTCAATTTGTACGACTTTTGGCTACTAGACACTAGATAAGGATTTGGACACTACTGTCGATAGTAGTGTCCCTATATAATCGGTAGTGTATAGAGGGTTGGAAAATAGGTATTGATCTAAAACTAACAATAAAGTATGTTTATCAAGTTTTAAGCTTTTTGTGTAGTATAAGAGTCGTGGGTCATCATAATGATATGGATCAGACTAAGAGATAAGCATTTATGCATAATGAGATAGCGAATGCTTCCTTTTGGTGGTAGGAAGGTTTAGAACTGAAGGGTAAATCCTTGATTAATATTTGTAAAATATAAAAGGCTTAGATGTTATAAATATTTAATTATAGTATCTACATGTTCCCTACACCCTCGCCACCCCCTTTAATCTAGTAATGTATAAGGATGAAAGTACTAGGTTAAAAGAAAGAAATGTGTACTTGGGTGTGTATAACTCACCTTGCCTTTGCTTGAGCCCACTTTGAGATATTTTATGGTGATTAAATTATAACCAAGATCATGTTACAATATAAATTAGTTCATATAATCTAAAATTTGAAATAATTTGAATGCTTGAAAAGAAAGAGAACAATGAAAGAGTACACCTTTGTGTTGATGAAACCATGTTACCCTTTGATGCTTTGACTTGGTAAATATGATTCCTTATGAAGCATTGGATCTAGATAAGGTTTAGAACTAAACCTTAGATATTTTAAGAGGGATATTTGAAGGTATTATGTTCCCAATTCAGTGCAAGGATGTGACCTAGACATTGAGATCATTATATCTCAATCACATAACTCAAGTGTGCATATATATAATGTGGTGAAGGTGAGTGATTTAATAAACTCATCCTATAAATTTGGTAATATTGGACTATTTAAACACTCCAATATATAAAGATAGCTAGGTTGAATAAGTTAATCACTTCAACCTATAAAATGAACCAACTGATGCAGTAGTAAAAACTCGATAATAATACATCCTGGTGAGTAGTATAATTAGTCATTTTTATAATTTTTGGTGCAATAACATGACATATGCACCTATAATATATCTAATATATAATATGTGTTTCATAAATATATTAAAAAAATCAAATCTATGCAAAAATTGGTGATATGTATAGGATTTTGATCTGAGTTTATATCTAAATCATGGAACTGAAGTAGAGATTGTGAAATTATGGAGTTCATGTCTTTATGACACGCCCCCACTAGAATTTGGAGATATTGAGTATGTGTATAAGTCTAGATGTCATGTTTTAATAACACGCCCCTACTAAAATATGGAAACTAAGAATGTGCATGTGTGGATATCATGGTTTTATGACATACCCCCATTGAAATATGGACCAATTAAAAATGCGGAGGTCATATTTCTATGACATGCCCCTAGTGAAATATAATTTGGTAGGTAAATTACCTCAAAAGGATAATGTAGATGTATAATATGTGTATGAATCATGTAGCAAGTATATAGGGATAACATGTCGAAGTAGATATGTCAATTGGGATCGCAATATGTGATCACATCAAGTCATAAGATGCATGATATATATCATGAAAATGTATAGAGAGTAATAGTTAAAGATCAACAAATAATTAAGCATACACACAAGAGCACTCAATTTAATGCAAATGAATGATCCAAGGAGACCTCATATAAGGGGCATGTTTAAACGTCAAATAATCAAAATAAATGACATATTTAAATGTCCAATCACAATGGAATGACATATTGAAATGTCTAAACAACATATAATAGCACAAGGGCCAACAAACAAGGAACATATTCAAATGTTCCATAAGGAAGATAATAATGTAATATACTCAAAGAAGTGAAAAAGATAAGTCATAAGTAACCAATATAGTCATATTATACTAGTCCTCATATATATGTGTTAGCAAAAATGTCATGTAGTATAACATATCAAGTACATTGTGAAAGATATGAGCATGGATATAGACATGTTATAAATATAAGCTCAAACATAATAATGCATCAATGATCATAAAGTATATGTAAGTTGTATCAATCTTGATCAAATAATCAGATGCCCCTAACATATTATATGATGTGAGTAGAGGAAAGGTACAACATCTAGAAGTGCATATATCATGTGTCTAGGTATGCCTATATCACACTCAAAGATATGAAACATATGTGTATATAAGAATGAAATTATATGCTATCTACTAACATAAATAAAATAACATAGATGCTAAGGGGATAATAAAATCTAGGAATGCTACATATTGTTGTATTTTTGAACAATTTGAATGTTTTTGTATTTTTGGTATATTTGATTTTTTTTAATTTTTGGAATCTTTTCATTAATGTCTATCTAAGGGATCAAGTTTATTACAATTTGATAATTTTGAGTGAAAAATGTTCATAGCATGCTCTTCTTCTCTCTTTTCTTGCTTAGTATAATTACCATCACCATAGTGTGGTATGTGAACTAATCTCCCCTTGTAGGAGAATGAAATACCTTGTTGATTTTGATCAATTTTTGCATCCATTGTCTATATCCAAAACAAACCCAATGTAAAGTTGTCTTGAATTGTATGGGGCATGACCCATAATATCTTTGGACAAAACATGGTCCATAAGTAATTAGTAATATTATGTATCCCAATGATTTTTTATAACTTCCTTTATGATGTAAGTCCTTGATAGAATAACCAAATTGTTGAAAATATATTTCATTAAAAAACATTTATTTCTCTATATTATCAATATGGTTATAGTTAAAATAAGCTCCACCCATGAACAATGTGATTGTTAAATCCTTTTAGTGAGGATGCTTCTTTCTTGGTGAGTTTAGAATTGTTTTCAGAATGAGGCTATTTAGTATTGGTCCCATAATTAGTAAATTTCGTGAAGGTTTCATATAAAGATTTGGGATGCCACATGTTTTCTCATTATATTCACTTAGTAATTAAGTGCCATTGTATGTATCATGAATAAAATGTTTGTACTTTTTAAGAGATATATTTATTTCTTTATTATATTTGAGTAGGAAGAAAGCATATCTATGCACATCCATGTATGGGTGTGTAAATGAGGTCTAATGTTTATGTAATTCCCTTTCACTTAGTGGAGGAATGAGACCCCTAATAAATATTAATTATAGTTATAAATATAAAGGTATATATGCTAAAGAATATGATGCATTTTTCAATCGAATAATTGTTGACCATTGTAACCCACAAGTCAAATGGGTCAACCCCCTATAACTAGAATCTTGTATGGGGGGATTTTATCATGTCATGGAGAATGTTTCAAAGACCTTATCAGATGTTAAGAGTGGTTGGAATGACTTATGAAGATCCTAGTTTTCATCAGTTTCTTTATTGTGTTCACCTAGGCATTTTGGGTCTAATGGTAAAAAGTGCAAGTGGGAAGTTTGTTGAGGCCAGATCTCACACATGCAGATAAATCAAGGGAAAGTAACCACATGGGTTTGTTCATTTTGGTACCAAGTTTTTATTCACTAAGTCTTAGGTCCTCCACCAAAGTGAAAATGAAGTTATACATGTGCAAAGTTGGGTTCTCGAGCATTTTTGCTAAGTTTCCCATCGCCATTTGAGCTTAGTCATCATGGGACATCACATAGAAGCAGTTATGAACCAGCCTTCTTGAACTTCGAATATCTTCATGTGAGAATATCTTTCAACCATCACATCAAATGGGTTCTTCCTTTTTGGCAAGAAAAAGCATCTCCTATAAATTTGGGACCTTCATGTTTCTCGTACTTCAAGATCCAAGATTTCAAAGTTGGTCAAAAAACATAAAACATTTGTGTGAATGTCAAGTTAAAGCTTGAGCAAAAATCTACCTATGTCTAAATTTGATGGTCCATGGGACGTCAATCATGTTTTGTGAAATGATGAATGACGATCGTCTGAACATCAAATTTAAAGACAGATCAAGACAATCATTTTGATCTTAAATTTGACAGTCACGTGGCCCTCACTGATGGTCATGCAAACATCAAATGATGTCCCATAGACTATCAATTTTAAGACCATAGACTAGCTATTAGATTTAAAATAATGAGTCCCATCAAATCAATAATCCTCACTCGATTGTACATCTCAATCCATTGATGTGAGATGAGTGAAATAGTCAAAGAGATTAAGGGGTTGACACATGGCATAAGCACGTGAAGTGACAAACTAAAAACAAGATCCTAAGGATTAATGGGCATTCAACACATGTCATAAATGGAGACAAGGTTAAAAATTCAAAGGTAGATCTGAGGGTTCATGCTCATTAGAACTTGGCAAATCCAATAGAGTGAGCTAAGTCAAAGTGTCAATGAGCCTAATCAATTTTTGATAACCAATTGGAGCAGAGTCAAGCCCAGAGTTTTTGATGGGATTCAAATTGAAGCCATTTTAAACAGATTCAAATGGGTTTTGTAGAGTCTTCCGAACACCATTAGAGTTGATTCAAATGCCACGGAGTGGTCTAAATGATGCAATAGGATTTAGAGAACATAAAGGGACCATGACTAAATATGGAATTCTGGCTTATAAATTTGCATCATAAAGGAAACCTTATATGACTATGTTTTCCATTTCTACTAGAAGGAGCTAATATTTTAAAGGGTGCCATGAGGGCAAACAAGTGGACCCCAATAGTTTATTGAATGAACCAACTACTTGAAAGTGACCTTTCTCTCCACTATGCATGCTATGACAACCAGTCAAGAATAGTTGGCAACAAGACATGATTCTAAATGATGGATCTGAATGTTGTAACTGCACTGTTACTAGGTCCCAGTAGGAAATACTTGAACCCACCATTATAACCACCATGGAGTATCATAGAGAAGATATTGTGATAATATAATGGACTAGAGTGACCTAGATCAATTAAATGGTCTGAATGAGCATATTTGTAGAGGTAGTTGTAACCATTTTTCAAATGATTTTGAACTAATTGATTCCATTTTTGAGTACCAAAACTCCCTCTCTCTTGCTCCCATTTCCTATAAATATAGCTCTAGAGCTATTGTAAAAGAAGTTCCACTCCATGTATGGTGAAGCCCTCTTGGAATGACATCATATTTTGCCTTTGAACATTAATGCAAATCTAATTTTTAGTTCTTGAGCAATTGTCTAAATGTGCAAGTGATGTATGGTGATGCAAAGTGATTGTCCTTTATCCTTTCTTCCCTTATACTTTCATGTTTGTGCAAGAGTTTGTGTTATAATAGGTCATATGAAGTGTTGTCAAGTGTATGAGCCTATATTTTAAGTGTAAAATGAGCTTTAGTGCTTGCAACTAGATTATGGTTTGCTTACATTAGATAAATCTCATACATTTCACCTCCATATTGAAATACTTGTGTTAGTATCCATAGGTATTGGAAATAAGTTTGTGCATCTTGTTTCTTAGTGCATAAAATTATGATGGTCATATGGAATACATATTGGTGTATCACCCCCTTAGATTAGGTTTATTTCCTGCAACTTATAACTCTTTTCCCATTATCAAACATTAATGTAGGTGAAAACACTTCAAGATACATTCAGGGAGCTAGCCCTTAAAATATAGAGGCTTACTTCCACTATAGGTACACCCACATACCTGAAAGTGTTCCCATGTTGCCCAAATCTAGAAGAGGATTGAACACCCTATTATAGGGTTAAATATTTGGTGACAATAGTTTTGGCATGGCCAGTGGGACCAAGGTCCAAGAGACTGGGAAGATTGTTGGTGTGTCTGTCCTCTATTAGCTTTTGGAAGTAAGCAACCTATCACCAGTGGTGACTCTGAATGATAACTTTTGGTTGTAAGTAGCCTAGGTATATCTCATTAAAGTTTTGATTAGTTTTTATATTTATTTTGATATGCGAGGTTGACATGAACAACCATGGTGAATATCCCTACCATGGACCTCCTTATCAACCTTATTATGAACCACAATATACTCCCCAATAGTCTTATCCAAATGACTATTAGTCCTATGAGTCATGAGAAGCCTATAATCCTCCATTTTCCTCACCAGATAGACACCATGTTATTAGACAACCTTATGGATAAGGCTACCAAGATACCTATCAAGAAATGTCTCCCTGTCAGTCCCAATATGAGTCCTTCCAAACATAAAATGATACCAATGAACCTCAAGAGTATTCCTATGAGTTTTGTCAAGAAGAACAAGATGTTTCTATGGACTCCATATCAAGGTATTACAAGGCAAGATATAGATTATTTTAGGATAGAATGCAACAAGTTGAAGTTGGTCTTGATCCCCATCATTACCCTCCTCCTCCTTCATTTTTTCCATCTTATATCAAGTCTTTGTTGGAATCCATATCACATTTACTAGTTCTTGAAGATAAAATGATAACATGGGATGATGAGTATGATATACTCCCTGATCATCTCATGGACTGGTTGAGAAATGTTGTCCAAAGTCATATGCAAACTTTGAAGATGTTTGAAGAACTAGAAGGAACTCAATGGGAGATCATGGAATAAATGAACTTAGTAAAGAAGTGACTTCAATGCTCAATAGATAAGCTAAGTATGTGGGAGGATAAAGAGCTCAAAAATAAACATGTTTCTATTGAAGAGTTTCAAGAAAGCTATTGGCAAGATGCAACTCCTGCTTATGTAGGCGTCCCTCCTTCTAATCAGCCTAAGAAGTCACGTCCCTATGAGATTACTAATGCTTTTATCTTTCCTAAATCCATTGATAGGCCCTCTGATACCCCTCACACACACTCCATCCCAAATTCATCAAGCCCCCATCACATCCCATCCTTCCACTACACTTCATATCCCATCTCCTTCACATGAGCCTGTCCATCAACCTTCCACCTCACCCTTTCTTAAGGAGGAGCCCATCTTGAGGGAAGTAAGTGGAGGGGAACAAATCCAAGACAAAGAAAACCAAGAAGATATCATGAGTGATTATGAGGAAGAAATCACCATAGGGATACCATTTGGTGACCACAAGTGCAACTTTACCTTCCTGGATGAAGAAAATCACATTAAAGATCTTATCACAAATATTTGTGTAGAGTTTGATATGGAAGAGGAAATTTTCGAAGACTTTTTTGTAGTTGTCCATGAGAAATATGTTGGGGATCAACCAACAAACTTGATTACTATTATGTAAGCAACTAAACACGAAATTAAACCAGAATAATAAGTAACTAGAATCAGAAATAGCAAAGAATAAGAGATACAAGAAACCACCCTGAAAACTTGTATTAAAGTCTTCCAAAAGGAAATACAATGAAGAAAATCACACTTTCTTCTCACACCTCTCAGATGTACAGATCTCTTTCCCTCAAGAGTTCACAATCAATTCCAACAACCTGGATTGATACACACATACAATATGTCTTGTACTATTCTTTCTTACACTTATACACACAAGCTATGAAGATCTATCCCTATTATATAAGATTAGGGATCATGAGCAATGCATTTACAACCATTAGATACACCTCCTAATGAAAGGCTTAAAACAATCCTGCCAAAAATAGAAATGCAGACTTACAACTAACAGCTAAACTTATCATGCAAATAATCTGTTCATCCACGAAAATAGACTTTTTAGATGCATAGGTAACTAATGTCTGTTCCTGCCTGTCTGCACATGACCGACGCCAGCTGATATATGACTGACACTGGCAGCTAGTGGTCGACTCCATGAAGTCATCAGTGACTGTGTAAATCCAGCAACTTCAGCATCCGCTCATCTGGTGAAGCTTTTAGCTCCACACCTCAACAATCTCCCACTTGGAGATAAACAGCTGCACCAGTACCTATACAGCAACATCTTCTAGTTTCTCCATCTTCAAACTCAATCTTGAAGACCAACAGAAGTTGAATGAAGATTCAACTTCTCCTTTGTTACCGGCTTGGTTAACATATCAGCAGGGTTCTTATCTGTATGGATCTTCTGCAGCTTCAACTCACCATCCTCCAATACCTGTCTAATGAAGTGGTACCTAAGCTGTATATGTTTGGTTCTTGAATGAAAGGCTAAATTCTTAGCCATGAATTTCAATTTGACTATCACTGTATAATCTGTAACTCTCTTGCTCCTTTCCTAACTCTTCCATGAACTGTGTCATCCATATCATCTCTTTGCTAGCCTCTGTGACTGCAATATATTCTGCCTCTATAGTAGACAAGGCAACAATTTTCTACAACTTTGAAATCCAGCTAACCGCTGTTCCACCAATAGTGAAAACATATCTTGTGGTGCTTCTCCTGCCATCTAAGTCTCCTACCATATCCGCATCTACATATCCATGTAGAGAAGTGTTTGACCCTCCATAGCACAAATACCTACTGCTGGTCCCTCTCAGATATCTGAGAATCCACTAAACTGCTTTCTAGTGTTCCTTCCTTGGATTGGCCATATACTTACTCACAACTCCCACTGCTTGGGCAATATCCAGTCTAGTACATACCATTGCATACATTAAGCTCCCAACTGCGGAAGCATATGGAACTCTACTCATGTACTTTACCTCATCATGTGAATTAGGACACTGTTCTTTACTCAACTTGAAGTGTCCAGCCATAGGTGTGCTCACCAATTTTGCATCCTGCATATTGAACCTCTCCAACACCTTGTTCACATAATCCTCTTGAGACAAAATCAACCTGTGATTTTTCCTGTCTCTCTTGATTCTCATGCCAAGGATTTTCTTTGCTACTCCTAAATCCTTCATGGAAAATGTGTGAGCTAATTTCACCTTAAGCTCAGAGATATCCTGCATGTGTGAACCTGCAACAAGCATATCATCTACATACAACAACAGAATAATATATCTACCATTATCCAATCTCTTAAAATACACACAATGGTCAGATTGACATCTACTGTAGCCATGCTCAGTCATAAACCTGTCAAATTTCAAATACCATTATCTAGAAGCTTGCTTAAGACCATATAAGCTTTTCTTCAATCTGCACACAAGTTTCTCCTTACCTTTGACCTCAAATCCTTCTGGTTGATCCATATATATTTCTTCATCCAAATCTCCATGAAGAAACATTGTCTTAACATCAAGCTGCTCAAGATGCAAATCCTCAATAGCAACTAAAGACAATATAGTCCATATAGAAGTCATTTTAACTACAGGAGAAAAAATCTCACCAAAATCAATACCTAGTTTCTATGCAAATCCTTTCACTACCAACCTGGCCTTATATCTCATCTGTCCATTCTCTCCTTCAATCTATAGATCCATCTGTTCTTCAGTGTTCTCTTTCCCACTGGCAACTCAACCAAATCCCATGTTTGGTTCTCTTTCAAGGAATCAATCTCCTCATTCATGCCAAGCTCCCACTGATTCCTGGATTCCACTTGTATTGCTTCATCAAAACTCTCTGGTTCTCCACCATCAGTAAGCAATAAATAAAATAATGAAGGGGAATATCGAATTGGAGGTTTACTTACCCTTTCTGACCTCCTCAAGGGTGTTTGAGACTCATTCTCAACACGTTGTCCACCCAAATTCTCTGACAGTGACCGATCTCGATCATCTCCAGGCCTGTTCCTGACTGACGTCGGTCACTGTTTGACTAACATTGGTTCCTGTATTGCCGATGTCGGTTCCTGCTTGACTGACGTCAGTCTCTATGTTTTCCTATCTGTGATTATTCTTTCTCGTGAGCTCATTTTGGACCGTCACCTCATCCAATTCAACATTGCTCTGCTCAAATTGATTCAACTTCTTCAACTGATCACTATACATCACTTTTTCATTAAAAACAACATCACAGCTCCTAATTATTTTGTTAGTTCCTATATTCCAAAACCGGAATCCAAAATCTCCATAGCCATAACCAATAAATGTGCACCTCATAGACTTAGCATCCAGCTTCTTTCTATTTTCCATATCAATGTGCACAAAAGCTTCAGAACCAAAAACTCTGAGAAATGAAAGATCTACCTTTTTACTTGTCCACGCCTCTTTTGGAATTCCACCATCCAGAGCTGTAGAGGGTCCTATGTTAATCAAGTAAATTGTAGTATCTACAGCTTCTGCTCAAAACTGTAAGGGCAAACCAGCATGCAATCTCATACTTTGTGCACGCTCCAATATTGTTCTGTTCATCCTTTCAGCAACTCCATTTTGCTGAGGTGTCCTTAGAACCATCCTTTCCCTGTGTATTCCATACATAGAACAATAACTTCTAAACTTATTGCTGTAGTACTCACCACCATTGTCAGATCTAAGGCACTTCAATCTCCTGTTGTTTCATTCTCAACTAAAGCTTTCCAAATCTTAAAAGTGTCAAAAATATCAGATTTCTTCCTTATGCAATAAACCCATACCTTTCTTGTAGCATCATCAATGAAAGTAACATAATATTGTGATCCTCCAATAGAAGCTACCTGAGCTGGTCCCCACACGTCTGTGTGAACAAGATCCAACTTGTGCTTCCTCTTTGTTAACCCACTTTTAACAAACCTTACTCTCTTCTATTTTCCAAAAACACAATGCTCACAGAAATCTAGATCTATGCTTTTCAAGTTTGAAAGCTTACCTTTTGACTTAAGAATAGTCATTCCCTTCTCACTCATGTGGCCGAGCCTATAGTGCCACAACTTTGCATCCACATCTGAAGTAGATAATACAAAAGGAGAATAATTAGTAATACAATTACATAAATAGAGAGTACCTACTCTCTTACCTCTGACTAATACAAGTGCACCCTTGGTAACCTTCCAAGATTCAGCTATGAGAGTTACTGTACGACCCTCATCACCCAACTTTCCTATAGAAATTAGATTCCGCTTCAGGGCTGGGACATGCATGACATCCTTCAACACCCATGTGTTGCCATTCTGCAATTTCAGCTACACTTTTCCTTTGCCAACAATTTTACAAGGCTCATCATCCCCTAAATAAACTTTTCCAAAATCTCCCTAGACATAATCATTGAAAAATTCTCTATTTGGGGTAGCATGGAAAGAGGCCCCAGAATCTAAAACTCAAGATTTTATTTTATTATGAAAAGAAAGTGAAAGAGCATCTTATGCAACAATACCTGCAACTTTTGCTTCTTCATTACCTTCATGCTAATTCTCTTCATTAACCTTCAAACAGCAATCTTTCTTTGCACGTCCTCTCTTTCCACAATTCCAGCAGGTTATCTTTCTTTTTCCATTTCTGGATTTGGATCTATTGCTCATCTTTGACTTAGACCTTGATCTCCCTTGCTTGCTCTTCTCTCTTTGCCTTCCCCTACTTTCAATACTTAAAGCATTACCTGATGATTCCCCTGTGCTTTTCTTGTGAGTCTCTTCATTCAGGATTACTCTAACAACATCATCAACTTTCAAGATATTTGTAGCAGATGCAGTATTACTAACTGCCATTACTAAGCTATGCCAACTTTCAGGTAAAGAGCATAATATTAAAAGAGCCTTAATTTCATAATGAAAAACTATTTTGACTGAATTTAATTGATTTATAATTCCATGGAAATCATTAAGATGATTAGATACAGATCCACCTTCCTACATTTGCAAATTAAATAACTGCTTCATAAGATATACCTTATTTGAAGATGAGGGCTTTTCATATAAATTTGCTAAAGTATCCATTAACTCTACCATTGTCTTTGCCTGTGACAAGTTGGAAATCACAGTAGATCTTAGACTCAATCTTATAGATCCAAGAGCCTTTCTATCAAGAACTTCCCATTCTTCATCTTCCATATCTGTGGGCTTTTTATCAACCCCACCCAACGGTAAATATAGATCTTTCTGATACAGATAATCTTCTATCTACATTCTCTATAATTGGTAATTCTTGCTATTAAACTTCTTCATTCTCAGTTTACTTTCTTCTGCCATTGCTTCTCCCACTCAAATAGAAACCCCTGTGAGTGACCTGTAATCAACAAACACTAACCAAATCTGAAACACCTATTAGTCAACCTGAGCTCTGACACCATTTGTTTGGGATCAACCAACAAACTTGATTACTATTATGTAAGCAACTAAACACGAAATTAAACCAGAATAATAAGTAACTAAAATCAGAAATAACAAAGAATAAGAGATACAAGAAACCACCTTGAAAACTTGTATTAAAGTCTTCTAGAAGGAAATACAATGAAGAAAATCACACTTTCTTCTCACACCTCTCAGATGTATAGATCTCTTTCCCTCAAGAGTTCACAATCAATTCCAACAACTTGGATTGATACACACATATACAATATGTCTTGTACTGTTCTTTCTTACACTTACACACACAAGCTATGAAGATATATCCCTATTATATAGGATTAGGGATCATGAGCAATGCATTTACAACCATTAGATATCGCTCCTAATCAAAGGCTTAAAATAGTCCTGCCAAAAATAGAAATGCAGACTTACAACTAACAACTAAACTTATCATGCAAACAATCTGTTCATCCATGAAAATAGACTTTCTAGATGCATAGGTAACTGACGTCTGTTCCTACTTGTCTGCACATGACCAACATCGGCCGATATATGACCGACGCCGGTAGCTACTAGTCAACTCCATGCCGCCGTTGATGACTGTGTAAATCCAGCAACTTCAACATCCGCTCATCTGGTGAAGCTTTTAGCTCCACACCTCAACAAAATGTGGCCAAGACACAAAGGGAGAGGTATTTAAGGAAGACTCCTTATCCAATCATGAAGTTTTAGATGACCATATCAAGCATAAAGATGGTCATTATGTTGATTAAGAATCTACTATCATAGAGCAATATGGTGATTCTAGTATCCAAGATGTTGTAGACATGGAAAGTGAGGGCAAGGTGGAGGTAAAAGTTCCTCAAGAATATTTGATAGACCCCTCTAGAATTGAGCCATATTTAGAGATATAGGGACATGAAGAAGAGAAGCTTAATGCTCTCAAACATCCAGCACATTCTATCATTGATGATTGGCAGCTACAAATGAAGTTCTATCAAGAGCTTGAAGATATTTGACAAGTTGAGGGTCAAGTACATGATAAGGTGGAGGAAGATTTTCTATGGAGGACAATAAACAAGATTGAGTGGACTATTTAGAGATCCTTGATGAGCTTGAGGAACTTGCAACTAAATAGAAACCCAATCTTATTGAGAGCACCATAGAGATCAAGAAGTTAAGCCTTGTTCAACCACCATTGGAGGTCATAGTTGAGGAACCATATGAAAAGGTTGAGGTTGCTTGGATTAAAGAAGAGTTAATTTTTATAGATAACTTGTTTATATTTGTTTGGTTCTCATTGAACATCATACCAATGAAGTTGGTAAACAACATGAATAAGATGGAGGCATTAATGTCAAAGATCAAAAGGCTATATGTCTCATTCAACCCTTCATGTCATAAAGCAAGTGAGTTTTCAAACTTCCCCTTTGATCCTAGTGGAAATTTTTCATCTTAGGTTATTTAATGCTTAGGTCAATCTATTTAAGTGTGTGTTTCCCTTCTTGTTGTGTGGCATTCCAATAAGTGCCCTTGAAGCACACATTATTTCTCATCCCATGTGTTGCATCTTTTTGTTTTCCCTTGTGTTTTGTGTATCTTTCAAGGATTTTTGTATGTCAAAATTATTATACATGTGATTCCATAGCCCAATGGAAAATATTAGGTAATTTGAATGAGTTCATTTTGCATAGGCAGGCATGCAACCCCTAGGAAATCACCAAGAATGTTGACCATTTTTCCCCATAGGTCAAATGGGTCAACCCCCTATAGCTAAAATATTGTATGGGAGGGGAGGGGTTTATAATGTCATGAAGAATGTTGTATAGACCCTATGGGATGTTAAGAGTGCTTGTAATGACTTAGGAATCTCTTGGTTTTCATCCGGTTCTTTATTGTGTTCACCTAGGCATTTTGGGTCCAGTGGTAAAAAGTGTAAGTGGGCAATTTGTTGAACCCAGATCTCACATGTGCAAATAAATTAGGAGAAATTGACCATATGGGTTTGTTAAATTTGGTCATAATTTGATATTTACTAAGTCCCAAGTCCTCTGTTGAAACACAAATGAATTTCTACATATGCAAAGTTGGGATCTTGGGCATTTTTGCTAAGTTTCCCGTACTTAGTCATTTGAACTCGACCATCACAGGACGTCACGTAGAAGCAATTATGAACCAACCTTATTGAACTTAAATGACCTTCACCTAAGAATCTCCCTAGACCATTACAACAAATAGGTTCATCCTTTTAGGCAAGAAGAGAATCTCATGTAAATTTAGGACCTCCATGTTTCTCATGCTTCAGGATCCAAGCTTTTAAAGTTGGTCAAAAAACATAAAACATTGACGTGAACATAAATTTAAATGTAGGGAAAAAATATATCTATGTTTAAATTTGATGGTCCATGGGACATCAATCACATTCTATAGAATGATGAATGATGGTCACATGAACGTCAAATTTAAAGACAGATCAAGATAATTCTTTTAAGCTTAAATTTGATGGTCACATGATCGCCAATGATGGTTGTGTAGACTATCAATTTTAAGACCATGGACTAACCATTGGTTTTCAAATAATAGGTCTCATAAAAATCAATGGTCCTCACTTGATCATACATCTCAATCCAATGGCACGAGATGATTCAAATAGTCAAAGAGCTCGAGGGTTAGACACATGGCACAAGTGCATGAAGTGATAGACTGATAGCAAGATCCTGAGGATTAACACAAATTCAACATGTGTCATAAGTGGAGAAAAGGTTGATAATTCAAAGTTAGATCTAAGGGTTCATGCTCATTCAGACCTGTAAAATCTAATGGAGTGAGCTGAGTCAAAGTTTCAATGATCCTAGTCAGTTTTTGATAGCCAATTAGAGAAAAGGTGAGCCCAAGGTTTTTGATGGGAGTTGAATCAAAACCATTTTTAATAAAATAAAATGGGTTTTGTAGAGTCTTCTTGATACCATTAGAGCTGGTTCAAACACCATGGAGCAGTCTATCTGATGTAGTAAGATTTATAGAACATAAAGGGAATGCCCATGTGGCTAAATATAGACTTTTGGTTTATAAGTTTTCATTATAAAGGGATCCTTCTCTAATTGTGTTCAATATTTCTAGTAAAAGGAGCTAATATTTCAAAGGGTGCCATGAGGCAAACACGTGGACCCCAACAGTTCATTGAATAGACCAATTGCTTGAAAGTGACCTTTTTCTCCACTATGCATGTCACAACAACCAGTCAGGAATAGTTGAAAATGAGACATGATTCTAAATGATGGATCTAAGTGTTGTAGCTACACTGTTACTAAGACCCAGTTGGAAACAACTTGAACATGCCATTGCATCCAACATAGAGTATCATAGAGAAGATATTGTAATAATACGACGGATTGGAGTGACTTAGATCAATCAAATGGTTTGAATGAGCATATTTATAGAGGCAATTGTAACCACTTTTCATATGGTTTTAAACTGATTGATCCCTTTTTTGAGGGCCAAAAATCCCTCTCTCTTACCCCCTTTTCATATAAATATAGCTCTAGAACTATTGTGAAAGAAGTTCCACTCCATGTATGGTGAATCCCTACTAGAATGACATCATATTTTGCCTTTGAAAATTATTGAAAATCTTATTTTAAGTTCTTAATAAATTATCTAAATATATAAGTGATGTATGGTGATGCAAAGTGATTGTCCTTTATCCTTTCTTCCCTTATCTTTTCATGTTTTTGCAAGATTTTATATTCTAATAGGTCATACGAAGTGTTGTCAAGTGTATGAGCTTATCTTTTAAGTGTAAAATGATCCTTAGTGCCTAAAATTTTCCAATGGTTTTCTTACCTTGGATAGATCTCATATATCTCACCTCCATTTGTAAATACTCATGTTAGGATCCATAAGTCTTGGAAATCAGTTTGTGCATCTTGTTTATTAGTGCAGGAAAGTATGATGGTCATATGGAATACATTTTGGTGTAACACTCCCTTAGATTAGGTTTATTTCATGCAACTTCTAACTCTTTTCCCATAAGAAATCATTAGCATAGGTGAAATCGCTTCAAGATATATTTAGGGAGCTAGCCCGTAAAATCTAGATGCTCACTTCCACTATAGGTACACCCACATACTAGGAAGTGTTCCCATGTTGCCCAAATATAAAAAAGGATTGAATACCCTCTTCTAGGGTGGAATATTTGGTGAAAATAATAGCATAATCTTGAAGAGATTAATCATCATATTGTTTGAATTTTTACAAATGTTCCAAAATAAATTTTGGCAGATTATGTGTTTTAAAGGCTGCGAAGGAAACATCTAATTTATTAAATGTAGCTAAGGAACCATTTGGTAAACTATAGAACCAATCACAAGATTTATCTGTAAGGCTCACTTGAAATGTTTTTAAAAATATTTAGTCATCCTTAGCCCACTTTCCAAAAGAATGTACATATTGAAGCATATGTTGGGAATGATCTTCATGTCCAAAAAATTAAGGCAATATTATCATGATAAACTCTTGTGGTTAAGAATATTTAAATACTTATTTTTCAAGAGGTTCATTTTGGATAATGTTTTCATCAGTATTAAATTTTTAAGATGACATTTTTACTTTGAGAATTGAAACTTGGATTTTGATCTCTCCTATAATACTCATCATCAACAAAAGGTAAGTCATAGTAATTGTTGAAGGTTGTGTAACGTCACACAATTATTTTTTGAATCCACCTATTACAATAAGTGGTTTAAGTGTACTTCCACAATATCTTATAACTCATAATAAAATAATCAATCTTAAACCTTAAGAGGCATGAACCCTTTTTAGTATAATGATATTAACAAGTTATAACCATTCTTAGGTACAGATAATAGCATGAGTTACCAATTTACATCATGATTATCCATTGATTATGCATGCATGAATTATTAAGTAAAGGCATCAGGTAATTGATATCATTTATAGAGATCACTTTGTTTCCAAGTATACATGTCTAATTGATTGGCCTTAATAGTGGCTCTTCAAATAAGTAGAGATTAAACTTCCCCTTGTAAGAATACCCTACCCTATTTTTTTTATTAAGGGAAAATATGAGTTTTTTGAAATGGCCTCTACCCTTATATAATGGAGAGAAAGATAAAAACACTAAAATCCCCACAAATATCCTCTACTAGAGGAAATCAAAACTTGCTACATGCATGTTGTGACTACACTGTTAAAACACTCCACCCCCTCAAGAGACACATAAAAATTAACCCTTCTTAACATTTTATTTTTGGGATCTAAGGGTCATATTAAGAGGTTCCAACTTCTTCCTTCCTTTTCCTTTATTCTTGTTTCACACCACAGTCCAATATTTACCTTCCAAAGAATCTATTGTTTTATGGGTCTTCAAACCCTCAAGTGAGGCTCGAATAATATCCAACAAATTTTCATCCGATTTAGATTTCTTCTCTTTCATATGTCCAAAATATTCTATTCCTTTCTCCTCCTCCCTATATTTGACTTCTTCATGGATGTCTCCCCTTTGAATATCTTGAGATTTATCCTCATAGTTGCACTCATGACCATTTACCGCCTCCACCGTAAGATGATTAGGTAGGGCATCCTTCCACCAAGAGGTTCAATCATATTTTTTTTTTGAAAATTTGACATGAACCAACCATATGCCTTGTATCAAAACATATTTTTTAATGGAAGGGAAGTTTTTCATAATTAAGAGTTTAATTCTGAACATGATTTTGGACTTTCAAATCAATGGAATCGAGGAGTTCACAAGATAAATCCATACACACTAATATTTTAACATATGTGGTATGGAGATAGCTTGTGGTAGATCCATCCACACCCATCGTCTCACCAAAAGACTTACCTATATCTGAGAGATAATTTTTAGACCAAAATTATAAGAGAAGGTATGCTAGACACACCCAAACTAGCCTAAATTTGAAAGATTCTATCAAAGGGCTAAAGGAGGGAAACCATGGCTTTGACAAGAGAAGATGTTGATCTAAGGACAAAATATGGTCTTGCATTATCACATTTTTATCTTCTAAATATTGAAGATGGAAATGAAGAAATCCCTGTCACATGGGTAGATCTTCAAGCTATCCTTCATGAGGGTTCTCCAATAATTAGATATCCATTTTTGAAGCATTGGGAGGCTAGTCCAAAAGCTATCAAATCTAAAAAAACACTCTACTCCATGAACCAGGCTTCATTTTCAAAAATTTATACCATTTCCTCTTCCAAAATACCCTACCCTATTACTCAAACTTTAAAGAGTTAAAAGATGGTTTTAGGCACCATCTTATCCCATAGTACCTTAGCCACTCAAGATTCCTCTAATGTCATAATAAATATTAGATGCATCCTTTGCACTATGTATATTCATACAAAAAAGGTCATGTTCTAACAAGATCATCTAGGTTTAATACTAGAAAGGCTATAGTTAAGACCATAATGACCAACATAACACTTCCTTGACATATCAGGTACTGCCACCTTAGTCATTAATCATTTGATTATGTTTAAACACAATATTTATCTCATAACTTGTTCCACAAGATTAAGATCTAGTAATGTATTTAACCTCTTTATACTTTGCTCCCAAAAGTAAGATAAATCCTAAACCTACTATTAGCATTTCAAGATTAATAAGTAATAATATCCATTTTTCAAGAAATCACCTCTAAAATTCCTTGGTGTATAATGTTGTATAGAATTAAGTCATGCATCATACATCAAAATCATATTTCCATGGCCAAATTACAAGTCTATGCTAATTCATACACACTGAGTTGCTTTAAAACATCTTCATTCTCTAATGTCCATTTAACATAAAACACTATGAGGTATATCTTTAAAATATAAACAAGATAAGGATTGTGGTTTATATTTAATTATATTCATAACAAGAATTCCCATACAACCATATTAACATAGTTACTTACACAATTTTCCCCTACCATAAAAATTATACTTGGTCGAATTATTGAAATCCTTGGAGATAACCCTTAACACAAATATTTCAAAGAAATAATTTGAAGTTACAAAAACTATGAGTGAGATATAAATGCTCAAAAATTAATACACTCAAGTAACAATCTAAAACCAAGACTCATGCATAGGGAAAATATAATATTCCAACATGACCTTAACAATTATTCCATACTCCCAATGGAAAGTCCTCCTCTAACTTTCATAAAACAATCATTCAAATAGATCACATAGCGATTTAGAGGAGTCGATACATGACAACTAAAACAAATACTTACTTCCATTCCATTTATAAAAATTAACGGTTCGTGATTTGTATGCTTGTATTAAAGGACCTTAAATCACAAACCATATATTATGTCAATGTTTATTAAATAATACACATGTAGGAGTATTTTATTACTAAAATTAAGATTGATTATTTATCACTCACCCTCGGGAGAAGTTTAAACTAAACTACAACTCCCATGACAATCAAACATTTTACATTCAGGCTATTTGCAAGAAATAGTCCAAGTTCTAGTTGAATGGCTACACTCAACTAGTTATGATCTAGGTGGTTTTTATAGTATAAAATGCAAATAATTAACTACCTCTTAAAATCCAACATATGACAGATCATAACTACAAATCAAGAATACTAAAATCCATTTTACCAAACCACCAAATTGAAGATTGCAAACAATAGATTACACAAGAACAACTACTGCTAGATTTTATTGCTAGATGACTAAATGTTTACATTGAGCCTCACTACAAAGAGGACTTTCAAAAAGTGTAATGAAACCAAATTTATATTTCAAGACATATTCTAACAACTTCCTGGATAGTACAATAAATAATAAAAAATAATGCAAAATAGATTTACTAAATATAGTTAGAAGAATATATGAATTCCAACACTCCCCTTTAAATTCTTCCACTAGCTATTACAACATCCATTACTCCTAAATTTTGTCTCAAATGCTCAAAGGTCTCCTTCACTATTTCCTACATGAAGATGTCTACTAACTGATCTTCATATCTGCAGAATGCCAATTTGATTTCATCATCTTCAACCAATTCTCTTATGAAGTGATAACGAATATGTATGTGCTTGCTTCATCCATAGAACACTGGATTCTTCATCAATGTTATTGAAGACATGTTATCACAAAATATGATTGTGCCTTCTATTTATTTCTTCTTCAAATCTACAAAGACTCTACTTAGCCAAATTTCTTAACATACTGTTGCATTTGCTATAATGTATTCAGCTTCTATTGTGGAAAGAGAAAATATGGGTTACTTTTTGGATGCTCAAGAAGTGGCTCCTGAACCCATATGAAATACATAACCTGATGTGTTTTTCCTATCATCTACACTACCTACCCAATCGCTATTTGTATATCCAACTAGATCAAAATCAGTTGATGTTGTATAAAGAATGCCATAGTTATTGGTTTCATTGACATATCTAAGAATTCTCTTACCTACTTGCCAAAGTGTATCCTTAGGTGTTTTTATTAATCTAGAAATCAAACTCATAGTATACACTATATCAATCTTGGATGTTGTCAAATACATGAGGCTACCTACCATGCTCTTAGATAAAGTTGAATTCACCTCATTACTACAATCTTCCTTACTCAACTTGAGACTTGTAGTGGTTGGTGTTGGTGCATGCTTGTTGTTCAAAATTTTGAACCTCTTCAAGATTTGTGAAGCATACTTAGACTAAGAGATGAATATGCCATGATCCATCTATTGTACTTATATACCAATAAAATACCTTAAAAAACCCAAGTCTATCCTTTTAAATTCCCTTTTCATTGCTTATTTGAACTCACCAATAAAAGCATCATCATTTCCTATGAAGATTAAATTATCTACATACAACACATCAATAAAAATATTACCATGGCTCTCCTTGATGTAAAGTGTGGGATCAATATTTCTTTTGTTGAAACCATTTGTAGTGAAGTATGAATCAATTCTACTATATCAAGTCCTTGGTGCTTGCTTAAGCCCATAGAGTGCTTTCTTGAGCCTATACACCTTATTTTATTTTCTTGGTACTTCTTATCTAGGTGGCTGATCAACATAGACTTCTTATTTGAGTAATCTATTTAGGAAGGTGGATTTCACAACCATTTGATATACCTTCCACTTGTGTTGGGCAGCTATAGCTAAGATAACCCACATGGTTTCCATTCTAGCAATAGGAGCATAAGTCTCATCATACTCTCTACCAGTTATTGTTTGTATCCCTTAAAAACAAATATTGCTTTGTATGTATCAATTTTTCCTTTTATTGTGCTCTTGGCATTGTATACCCACTTCAATTCTATCACTTTTTTACCCTTAGGTAAATCAGCTAACTCCCATGTCTTGTTTCTTTCTATTGCTTCCATTTCCTCACTCATGGATTTACACCATTTTTATTCTTTTACTACTTCTTCAAAACATGTTGGTTCATCTGGAGAAAATAAAGAAAATTTCAAGTTTTCATCATCATACCTTGAATCCTCATAGATCTCTCTCAGGCTCCTTGTATTTCTAGGCATAAGAGAAGCAAGAGTTGGATCTAAACTACTACTAGAGTAGCTTGATTTGGGAGAATGTTGTAAAGCTGATGGAGGTGTTGTTGATGGCTTACCTTGCTAATTTGTGACTTGTTCAATTTGAGCATCTTCATTTCCATCATATATGAGTATTGATTTTGAGATACCCAATGCAATGGCAATAGTTCCACCCCATGATTCATTTTTAATGAATTCAACATCCCTGCTAATCACAACCTTATTTGTAACATGGTTAAAAAATTTGTATACTTTAATGTCTTTAGAATATCCAATAAAGATACACTTTTCTCCTTTATCATCAAATTTATGCCTCCTTTCCTTTGACACATGTACATATACCACACACCCAAATATTCTTAGATGCTCAACACTATACCTTATGTTTGTCCATGCTTCTTGTGGTGTCCTATTTCAAACAGCCTTTATGGGACACCTATTGAAAAAATACATTGTTGTTGCTACAACTTCGCCCCAATATTCTTTTGAAAGTCCTTTGTCTTTCAACATGCTTGTGGCCATCTCTTGGATGGTCCTATTTTTCATTTCTGCTACTCCATTTTGTTGTGGAGTGTTGTGAACTTCTTTTTAATTCCTTCATTCTTGAAAAAATTTAGGAATTCATTAGAAACATACTCTCCCCCTCTATCTGATCTCAAGTCCTTGATGAAATATCACTCTATTTTTTAACTAATGTGTTAAATCATTTGAACTTCTCAAAAGTCTCAAATTTATTCTTTGGGAAATAAATCCAAATTTTCCTACTATAATCATCTATTAAATTTAGGAAATATGCATTCTTAGAGTGGGTGAGAGTGCACCAATTCCAAAGGTGTTTTTGTCCCTCTAGACGTTCCTAATTGAAAAGCTTGCCTATGTTGTTTCCGTAGTATCCATGATTCACATTTTCTTTCAGGTTCTACTATTCTTTATAGACGTATAACCATATTATTCTTAGATAAAATATCTAATCTATAAAAGCTTAAATGCCCATACATCAACTTACAGAGTATAGATGTGTCTTTTATGACTGTCTTGAAGGTTTCTTGATGTAGTACTGCAGTATTCCTGATAGGATCAATTTGCATATTAAGAGGAAACATTTGGTTTTTTGTCATATTAATTGTAGCTATAATGTCCTTTCTTCCTTCCTTGTCAAAGATTTTTCACACTCCATTGTCCATCAAAATACTATATCCCTTTTAGACCAACTATCCAATACTCAATAGATTATGCTTCAAATTTGGAGCATAATAAACATCCTGGATTGCTCTCTTCTCACCTTGCTTGGTGTAGATAACTATAGTTCCTCTATCAACAACATGAACTATTTCATTATTTCTCATCTTAATATCTAATTGAATATTCTTATCAATAGAGGAAAATAGATTCTCATTACCACTCATGTGGTTACTACATGCACTATCCAAATACCATACCTCAGCACTACTGTACTCAGCAACATTGCATACAATGAACATGTTTGGCAAATGTTAGGATTCATTTACATTCTCAGTGGCTACATGTGCATTTCATCTTGATTGGTTATATTGCCTATTTCTACATTCACTAGCAAAGTGACCATACTTATGACAATAATAACACTGAATATTACTTTTATCATACCTTTGATTTGAATTAATACTCTTTTTATTATCTTAGAAATTTGATTGGGAGCTGCTAGCTCCTTCTTGACTGTCTGAACTTGAACTTCCATTGTATCTTCTTCCTCTTCATCTACCTCTATTTTCTCTTCCTCTCACCCTACCTCTGAAACTGGCCTAAGCCTTGAAGGCTTGCTTTAAAGAAGAAGGTATGGATCTATTCAACTGGTGCTCATGGGTGTGAAGAGAACCCATCAATTCAGCCACTGTCATTCTTGAGAGGTCTTTGGCCTCCTAAATATCTATGATAATTGGATCATATCTCATAGGAAAAATCTTAAGAATATTTTCAATGATCCTTTGATCATCTATTGTTTCATTATTAACTCTTAAATGATTTGTTAAGCTAGAGATTCTAGTGTGAAATATTAGATTAAACAAAATACAGAGAGAAAATGAGATTGAGAATAGCAGAGCACACATTCAACGTTCAACCAAGCATGAAGGCCTATTAAATAGGCAAACAAATGAAATACCCGTGAAGCATGAGACGGGTATAATAAAACTAACCTATGTCGGCTTGCATGAAATAACAAAGGCCGAATAAACAACTAACCTCTTAACCAAAGTGGTTAAGGAAACTAACCAAAATAAATTACCTTAGTAAATAACCTAAGGTAAATACAATAATATGCTAACACCCTCCCTTAATGACTAAACCAAAAACAAGACCAAGTTTATCTCTAAATTTTATGAACTTGTCTGTACCAAGTGGTTTGGTCATTATATCAGCTGGCTGCTCTGCAGTGGGGCAGTAGAAGAGACTGATGTCTTCATTTGTAACCAACTGTCAGATGTAATGATGGTGAACCTCAATGTGTTTGGTCCTAGCATGAAATACTGGATTCTTCACCATCTTCAAAACACTTTGGTTGTCACAAAAAATTGGAGTAGGCTTTGATGACTCAAACTGAAGATCCTCCAAAATTTTCTTTATCCACATGGTTTCACAACTTGCACTAACCATAGCTTTATACTCTGCTTCTGTTGAAGATAATGCTATTGTAGTTTGTAGTTTGCTCTGCCATGAGAAAACTCCTGAACCAAAAGTGAAAACATACCCTGTTGTAGATTTTCTTGAATCAACTGAACCTGCCCAATCAAAATCAGAATATCCTGAAAGTTCAAAATCTACATAATTCTTATACAGTATGCCAAAGTCAAGAGTACCTTTGACATATCTTAATACTCGTTTTGCAGCTAACCAATGGACTTCCTGTGGTTTAGACATGAAGCGAGATAGAAAACTCACTGCAAAACAAATATCCGGTCTAGTGGTAGTGAGGTAAATGAGACTACCCACTAGCTGCCGATACACTGTTTCATTGACCGGAGGTGAATCAGTGTTTGTTGAAATTTTAGCTCCTGTTTCCATAGGTGTGTGAGTTGGATTACAATCCATCATTCTGAACCTTTCTAGCAATGAACTGGCATACTTATTCTATGACACAAATATAGTATTACCACTTTGCCAAAACTCAACACCTAAACAGTATTTCAGTAGTCCTAAGTCTGTCATGTCAAAAGTACAACAAACATCAGCTTTCATTTGCTGAATGAGACTAGTACTACTCCCAGTGATGGCTATATCATCAACATATATAATGAGAATCAAGATATCATCACCAGACACCTTTACATAGAGAGTTGGTTCCGAGTTAGACCTTTTGAAACTTGACTCCCTAAGATATGAGTCTATTTTTGTATACCAAGCTCGAGGAGCCTGCTTAAGTCCATACAAGGACTTGATCAACCTGCAAACAAGATGTTCCTTACCAGGAACCTGAAAACCCTGTGGCTGAACCATGTAGACTTCCTCCTCTAGATCTCCATTCAAGAAAGCACTCTTTACATCCATTTGGTGCACCTGCCATCCAAACTGAGCAGCAATAGCAATAATCAAACGAAAAGTTACCATCTTGGTGGTTGGAGCAAAAGTCTCCTCATAATCAACCCCTTCCTCTTGTGCATAACCTTTTGCAACAAGTCTGGCTTTGTGTTTGTCCAAGGAACCATCTGCTTTGTATTTTACCTTATAAATCCACTTACAACCAATGGATTTCTTTCCTGGTGGTAGTTCCATTAACTTCCAAGTATTATTTTTCATCAAGGAATCATATTCCAATTACATAGTTGATTCCCACTCAGACTTCCCTTTGGCCTCTGAAAAAGAATTAGGCTTAAATACTTGTGAAACATCAGTTGTTAGAGCAAGATTAACATGCTCACCTCTATTACCAAACTGCTTTCCCGATCTCAATCTTCTACCTTCCACACCTTGTGGCAAGTCTCCTTTTAGTGCTTCAATTGTGGTAGTATACCACTTTGGCTTCTTTGGTTGTGATGCTGGAACCTCACAGTGACCTGTATCAATTCCCTCCCTGGAATGTGATTCCACTGATGAACAAGAATCCTGCTCATTTTTCACATTATGACTAATAATGGAATCATTAGATAACAATGACTCAATATCTGAAACTTGACCAGTTGCTGTGAAGTATGGCATTTGTTCATTTACTATGACATCTCTATTTACCACAACTTTGTTAGTAGAAACATCAAGTAATCTGTAGGCCTTTGATTGATCACTGTATCCAACAAACATGTATGTTTTGATTTTTGCATCCAAATTTTTTCTCTTTTGACTAGGAATAACTGTTAGGTTGTGGAGCTAAAAGCTTCACTGATGCAAACAGGAGAGGAGGTTGCTGAAGGTTGCTGAGTTGCAGAGAAGCTGGGGTCGGTCTGATCAGCCGACGTCGGCAGAATAGCATAGAGAAGCAAACGACGTCGGTCATATATTGGCCGACGTCGGTCACCTCCAGGCAGACAGGGACCGACATCGGTCGCCTGTGTGGTTCGACTGCGAGTTAATTACGGGCAGTTGGTTGACGAACCAAGTGTTTGCATGATGAGTGCTAATTTTAGACTCATAGCTGCGGATCTAATTATTGTAATTAGATGTCTAATTATTGTTTGGATGAGATCTATATAATAGACTCATGGTTGTATTGAAAAAGTGTTCTAGTTTTGAGTTGAGCAAAGTTTGTTCCTTCTGTGTGTGAGGTGAGCAAGGGTGTTCCTCCTAGTTCCATAGTACCAGGTGTAGGT
Source organism: Torreya grandis (assembly GCA_037957365.1). Lineage (NCBI taxonomy): Eukaryota > Viridiplantae > Streptophyta > Pinopsida > Cupressales > Taxaceae > Torreya > Torreya grandis. Next base: position 4,077,939 of record JARHVA010000109.1, read on the forward strand.
GCTGGTTTTGGAGAGTCAACTGGATTCTTTAGGAGTGTAGGATCTTGGTCACAGTTGCATGGCCTATATAGGAGATCTACATGGTAAGTAAGATCGTTGATCTGCAGGTGTATGTGTGTGCAAGGTCAAGGTTCACAGGTGAGCAAAACCGTTGTTTGATTTGCAGGTGTGCAAGATCATATAGACAGCAACACAACAGGGAGCAGTATCAGGCAGGATCTACTTGGAGTACAGGTGTGTACTCGGATAGAGCTAAGAGGAAGGCAAGGGAGTTCCTTCCATAAGTATGGTCTGTTGAATTGCAGGTTGTTGCAGATTCATTAGAGATCTACTTGAAGTACCTTGAGTACTTGTTGAGTACGTGGAGTACTTGTGGAGTGCGTGGAGCACTTGTGGTGTGCGTGGAGCACGGGAGGTGAACACCAACTCTGTATTTGAGTTGGGTGTTGGGACCTGAGAGGGAGAGCTTTGGGGAGAAGAATTACTGTTCACTTGAGGTGTGGCGAGCCTCTGAAGAGGTGGTGGAGAAGAAGTGGCATCTTCTTTATTGTATTCTTTTCTGTATAAAGTGTTAATACAAGTTGTGTATTGTCTCTCATATGCTGTGTTATTCTGAATTCTAGTTACTTGGTGAATCTGGTTAATTTCTGCATATTAAGTTGCTTGGTATTTGGTAATCAAATTGTGTGCTTCTGGTTTATTTCCCAACAATAACTGCAAAAGCTACACAACCAAAAATTTTGAAATAACTTACATCTGGAGTTCGACCTGACCAAGCCTCCTCTGGAGTCAAATTCTCCAAAGCTTTTGTAGGACTTCTGTTGAGGATGTATACTGCTGTATTCACTACCTCTGCCCAATACCTGTATGGGACATTTCTGCTTTGGACCATACAGCGAGCCATGTCCATCACCGTCCTATTACGCCTTTCCACAACTCCATTTTGCTGTGGAGTGTAAGGTGTAGTGTATTGTCTGTGTATGCCTTCAGTGGCACAAAACTCCTTGAACTGTTTTGAGATGAACTCACCCCCATTATCTGTTCTAAGAGATTTCACTGGCCATCCTGCCTGTTTTTCAACCATAGCTTTCCAAGTAAGAAAGTTAGAAAAACAATCAGATTTCTTTACTAGAAAGTATACCCACTTTTTCCTAGAGAAATCATCAACCAGTAACAAGAAATAACGGGCACCAGAAGGGGTAGGTGTCTGCATTGGACCATGCAAATCCGCATGTACCAAATCCAATACTCCGTTTGCTCTCGAAGCTTTACCAACATCAAATGAATGTCTAACTTGCTTCCCCAACTGACATCCAGTACATACATGATGACTATGCCGAATAGAAGGAATCCCCTTAACCATCTTAGTCTTACTCAATGTAGTCAAATACTGAAAATTCAAATGCCCATACCTTTCATGCCATAGTGAACTTGTGCTATCAATCGCTGCAAGTGCACTTTCCTTTGCTTTGATTGGATCTGCAAGCTTATACAAGCCTTTCTCACCGATCCCAACATCAATAATCTTGTTATCTTTAGTGGTGACTAAACATTGTTGTTCTTGAAATTTTACAACAAAATCAGATTTTGAGGTGATCTCACTGATTGAAAGAAGATTTTTGTTCATATCCGGTACATACCTAACATTCTTGAATGTATAATTTACTGTACCATTAAAACTTATATGAACATTACCAAATCCTTTCACAAAATATGTTGTACCATCTCCTAAAGATACAGATTCATTACTACTGTTATCTTCAACAAAATCCACATACCAGTCCTTATGGCATGTATAATGGCGAGATGCCCCTGAATCAAAGTACCAAGCTCGATCCACCACAGAATTACCACTGGAAGCCATGAAAGCAAAATCTGGTGATTCCTTGCCTTCACCTTCAGCTACATTCGCATGATGAGCTTTCTTTCTGGGGTTAGCCATATCATGTTGTCTTTTCCTACAATCTTTCTTAAGGTGACCAAGTTTCTTACAGTAAAAACATTTCCATTTAGATCTCTTATTACCACTTACTTGTGAAGATTCTGATGGATAGTTATTTTTACTAGACTGCTTACCCTTTTCCTTAATAAAGAATGCACTCTCTGTGGAAGTGGATGTAGACAATACTGCATGCTCCTGTTGTCTCTCCTTTTGCAATAGCAATGTAGACAATGTTTCAAAATCCAAAGTCTACATCTCAACAATCATGTGCAAGGACTCCACAAATGACTCAAATGATGGTGGAAGATTTTGCATAACAAGAGCAATCAAATCTTGCTCATCAACAGGTTTCTGCACTGCTTTCAACTGGTCACTGATGTCCTTGATCTGCAATAAAAACTTAGAAATGGAGCCACCTTCCTGCATCTTAGTGGAAAACAACAAATTCTTGAAATACAACACTCTACCGGCTTCAAAAGCCTGATATTTTGAAGATAAAGTTTTCCATAAATCTGATGCTATAGTCGCATTTCTGACCTCTGAGATTAGATTATCTGCTACTGACAATTTTAACAACATGAGAGCCTCACGATGACGTTTATCATAGTCATTGGTAGCAGTGGCAGGCCTTTGCTCTTTACCGAGCACTATTTGATCAATATTCAGATATTCACATATTGTCAAAACCTTGTGACTCCACAAACTAAAGTTCTTGCCAGTCAATTTTTGAGAATCTGGTAGTAACAGGTGTTGAATACTAGCCATTTTACCTAGTTTTTCACAAAAATGATAAAATCGGAAAAACTATGACTTTTTTTTTTTTTTAAAATTCCTTCTACACACTGATTCTATATTGACACTGAACAACCTTATCCGTTTTCGGCAACAAACTCAATACCGTTTGCAAGATCACAAAAAATCTACCACTAAAACAATTAAATCGGAAAAACTACAATTCCGATTTAAAAAATTCTTTCTCCGTTGACATCCAGATAAAAAATCCAGAAAACGGTAAAATTTTTAGCTTTTCAGACGCTTCCGTGATTATTAGTCAGCGGTAGGTCCCCAATAACCCTTATTGGCTAAAGTTTTGATTTATTTCAATTAAAAAATAAAAATAATTGAAATATTAAAAACTTTAGGCTAAAAATTTTATAAAAAAATTACCTCTGAAACTTCAGGCGAAGATTCTGAGCCCGTTTCTCAACCAAATTGCAAACCGTTTTCACCAGTGTCTTAGTTTTGATTTAACTTGCAATTTAGACTTTTGTTTCGCTGAAAAAGATGAAGAAATGAATTTTTCTGATTTTGCCGAATCCGTACGGCGCCCAGCACACAAATAAATTCAACAGAGGCTTCTGAGCTTCTAAAACAGCGTGTTTTTGCTTCCTTTTGGTCTTATTTAGCCTTATGATCCTCCCTGGCAATTTTCAGACCTTCTGGTTGAGTTTTCCGAATTCCGTGATGCTTTCTCTCTCCTCGGCTCTCCACTGGGTGCCTGAAGCTCCTCCCTGGCAAGACACCGACCTCTCTCTGGCTTCCACAAACCTTCACTCAGGTTCTACAAACCATAGGCTCTGATACCATATTAGATTAAACAAAATACAGAGAGAAAATGAGATTGAGAATAGCAGAGCACACATTCAACGTTCAACCAAGCATGAAGGCCTATTAAATAGGCAAACAAATGAAATACCCGTGAAGCATGAGACGGGTATAATAAAACTAACCTATGTCGGCTTGCATGAAATAACAAAGGCCGAATAAACAACTAACCTCTTAACCAAAGTGGTTAAGGAAACTAACCAAAATAAATTACCTTAGTAAATAACCTAAGGTAAATACAATAATATGCTAACATGAAACTCAAAAATAAACTCATTTTCATTCATTTGAAATGTTTTAAATTCTCTTCTAAGCATTGAGAGTTTAACTAACCGTACCTTATCAATACCTCGATAAGAATTTTGGAGGATCTCTCATGCTTCCTTTATGTAATTTTCTACTTCAATTCTCAGATATATGGTTTCTGCCATTGCCATCTAAATCAGATTTAATGCTTTCACATCCTTCTTATGATTCTCCTTCAAATCAATCTTTTGGGCATTTTTCAATGCATTATATGCTGCTTGATCAGTCACATCTATGAAATTGATGATCACACATTCCCATAGATCATTTTCCACTAAAATTGTCCTCATTTTCTTTGCCCAGACATCATAGTTCTAGCCATCAAACATTGGCGGATGCTGCCAACTTTTCTTTCCATGTCAGCTATATTATTGATCCACTATTATTTTCTTTTCCCTTTTTATTTTATTTTATTTTTATATATTTGTTGTTCCCAAAATCTGTCACTCCTTTTTGGGACAACACATGAACTATTTTTGGTCTTACAGGCCAAAAATTATCTCTTCCCTTCTAAAAAATTATTCTAGGCATTCAAATTCTCCATTTTTCAAGCTTTTCAACTAACAGACTCTGCAAGTTGATTTTTACAGACTCTACAGGCTTAAATCTATGGACTCTGCAAGCTTAAATCTACGGACTATGCAAGCTTAAATCTATAGACTCTGTAGGCTTAAATTTATGAACTCATTTCTACAGACTCAGCCAGTTCTATGAACTCATTTCTACAGACGCTACAGGTTAGTTTCTACGGACTCTGCAAGTTCATTTCTATGGACTCTGGAGGAAAGAAACAAGCTCTCAACACTTAGGCGATTTCAAGGTTGGTTCAATGCCAAGGTTCAATGGGTTCAATGCCAAAGTTCAATGACGTCAACAAGCTTAAAGAGTTAAATGCTTCAACAAAAGTTCAAAGTTCAACCGCTTCAGCAAGTTCAATGGCTTCAAATGGCTTCAAAAGACTTAGCAAAAAGAAGAAGGCTTGAACCATTGAACCGTTGAACCTTGAACCAAAATGGTTAAAAGGTTCAACAGGGTCAAAATTTCAAAGGTTCAATGAGCGCTTGGTTCAACGATGTTGGTTCAAGCAGTCAAGTGAACACAAGATTGAACTGTTGAACCATTGAACCATTCAAGCAAAGTTGGTTCAATCGGCTGATTCAAAGGAAACTCCAGACAAAGAGCAAGAAAGGGATTAAACCATTGAACTGTTGAACCTTGAACCAAAAGAGTTCAAAGGTTCAATGCGGTCAATTCAAAGGACTACCCCAAAGTTGAAAGAATAAGTGCCCTTATAGAGGGCAGTGAACTAAGGGTAGGTGCCCTTGTAGAGGGAAGGGAACTTTGGTTCAAAGACTAAAGACAAAGTGATGGAATAAAGGATGAACCACTGAACCAATTGAACCTTGAACCAAAAGTGTTCAAAGTCCAACTGGTTCAAAGGTTCAACGGTTCAAAGGAAGTGCCAGATAAAGGAAGCAGATGATTCCAGAGACTAGTTCAAAGGGATGGTTCAACCAAAGAGCAAAAAAAGTGATTGAACCATTGAACCGTTGAACCTTGAACCAAAAAAGGTTCAAAGGTTCAACGGGATTGGTTCAAAGTGATTGGTTCAGGTGGTCAATTGAATGAGCAAAATGCAAGATTGAACCGTTGAACCGTTGAACCAAAGTTGGTTCAATCAATCGGTTCAAAGGAGTGCCCCAGTGAACTAAGGCCAAAGTACCCTTGTGGAGGGCAGTGAACTAAAGGTAGGTGCCCTTACGGAGGATAGGGAACATTGATTCAAAGATCAAAGGAAAACCTCGAAGGAAAGTGATTGAACCAAAAAAAATGATTGAAGCATGAAATCGATTGAACTAAGGAGCTGAGAAGGCCACCTGAACCATTGAAATAGTCAACCATTGATGTCCTCATGGTTGTCAAATTTAAGATAAGGAAATATCTGTCAATTTTCAAATATGGTGTAGACCTTGTCAACAAATTTAGTGACCGGTCAAAGAGATAGCCTGAGAGCTCAAATCGCATAGATAAGGACAAAATATAGCAAGGAAAGGGGAAACGATAAAGAAAGATCAGAAATATCCGTGCATGGAATATGTTTCTAGAAGGTGAAGTAGCCCACTAGGTGGACATCAGAGACTGTGAACATTTAATGGTGTGGCCTATTTTTTTTCATTGAGTAAAGCAAATGAACAACTATGCACACATCAAGAAACACATCAGGTGGCCCATATTTAAGATTGACACCTGATTCCAACATAGCCCATAGATAGAATTTAAAATGCATTGAAGGCATTAAATGCATCATAGGTCATTTTTGTGAAACAAAGCACCCAAGTCTTTCTTGGAGCACTATATATTGGACTCTCTCTTATTATTTAAGGGAGATCTCTCGATTATCAGAAATAAAACTCTGCCCAAATTAAAAGGCATTACTGAGACTTTGAGCTCAGATTGTTGATCATATTTTATTATTTGAATAAGAAAACAAGTGACTTTTTAGACTTTGTGCTGAAATAGCTTGGTTGTTGAGGAAATTGTTCTTATGTCTCTTTCCTTAATACATTTTTTGTCCATTTAATTAAATAAGTAGAATTAGTGAAAGTAATTAGGAAGGTGTCATGAAGCCAACTGTAGAGAGACTTTGTGCTACCACAATTGTCTTTAGTTTGTCGATTTTTTATTTCTGTGTAAAGGATCTTGGGATGACTTTGTACCCTCATTATCCTTCGTATTTCACTCTTTGGCAGTTGAGGTGGAGACTTTGTGCTACATTTCATCCTGCTGTGTTACTGTGCCTTGTTATAGTTACTTGTCACTACCTGAAAGGTTCCTGTTGTCTATTGAACAACACTTCTGAAAGAAGAGGAGTGCCTTCTGTCATTTTATCAAGATTTTCTCTTTGATTTGTTAACACCATCTCTAAAAAAAGAGAGATGGATGGTGTTATCCTACCCCTGAGTGTTATTTTAAGCTTATATATAGCAGATTAGTATATATATAGTACCTTATAGTTATATGGAACCTCCCCTTGATGAGAGGAGAGATTTGTCCACCTCTGATGTGGTAAACCTGCACATTTGTCTAACCAATCTCCTTATGCTGTGGTTGAAGAGACCTATTTTACTCATCAGTTAGCTAATTAACAAAATATTCACCCAACAATTTTTGGCAACTCTCATTTGGGTCTTACCCATTATCATTATAGCCTTATCCATTTATCCCACTGTGAAAGAACGAGCTGCTCCAGTGCTTTCCCATTGTTAATTTTTCCTTCCAGCTTCATGCCAATGGTTTTTGGCAACTCTGCTAGGGAAGAACGCGCAGTTTAAAGCCTCAAGCTTCAAGTTGAAGTAGTGCCAGTTCTTTTCCATTTTTATTTTTACACTCTGGCAAATCCACGGTATACACAAAGCCAGAGGGCTAAAGGTATTGTTGACCTTGTATTTGAGTTGGTACAACAAAATAATTTTGATCTATTTCCCTTACCATCTCGCGTCCAATGACCTAGGAGCTTTCCTCCTACTAAAGTCAAGTCTCCATTACCGGGCAAAGCATCTATTTTTGCTATTAATAAAGCTTTGTCAATACTTACCCCTCTGAGATTTGTTATTCCACCTTTTCATAGTCATATAATAGCAATTCAAGGCCCTTAGGGTAACTCTTTTGGCCCACTCAATTTAACTCCACCTCTACATGAGCTACCATGCAGTTCAAGGAAAAATTTCCCCAAGTTCTATGGTGATGGGAAGGTTCATTGAGCTACCATGCAGTTCAAGGAAAAATTTCCCCAAGTTCTATGGTGATGGGAAGGTTCATCCTAATGAACATATTGCAGCCTTCAACATAGCCTGTGGTGTAATAGGTGTGGAGTATGAGGATGTAGCAGTCAGGCTATTTGTAGAAACTTTACAAGGTGCTATTGCAGGCTGGTTCTATCATCTACAAGCCCAAACTATGACTGATTAGAACACTCTCTAAGCCAAATTTGAAGCCAGATTCAAGCCTATAGAAGATGCGCATGCCCTACTGGCTCAACTCACACAAATGAAGAAGGAGCCTCATGAACTAATGAGGGATTTCATAGCCAAGTTTGACAAGCTGAGGAACAAGATTCCTACAATTGCTCAGCCTACACTTGAGAATCTTAAATGTTTCTTCATCAACTCTTAGCTACATGAAGTGAGTTTTCTATTGAGACGTGCTGGCCAAATAGACCTTGCTGCAGCTCCATATTTGGCCATTGAGGTGGAATATGAACTTATCTTAGCAGGAAAGATAAGGAGAGATCCTAACAGAGGAAAATCTTCTTCATCTTTTGAATATCCATCTACAAGCACCACTGATCAAATGGTGTAAAAGCTAGCAAATGAACTGCTAGCCTTGAAAATACAAGTCGCCCAAGGTATGTCTGCTCCTCCTTAGCAAGATGTGCTAAGGAGGACATTTCAGAACCAATCATATCAAGGCAATGCTATTAGAAGTCAAGGGAAACCAAATCGTCTACCTTCCCCACAGGGAAAACTTGCCATTGAAGTAGCACCAGCCAACTCAGTAGTTGGATATCTGGAAATAGAACATGATTTCTCTTTCCAACCTAAGTTTGATCAAGAAAATGACGTTGATCTCTTGGCAGAAGGCCAAGAATATTTAGTTGGCGACTCCAACATTGGTTTCTTGAATTACCAGGATGAACCTAGAGGTATAGGTGAAGCAGTTGATGGATCATATGTTGTATTCACCCAGTCCTAGAACCAGTCAACCCAACAAGTTGATAAAGGAAAAACAAGGGAAAGTTCTCAGCCTATAAATTCAATCACCAAATGAGGAACTTCTCTGCCTTTCTAGCCAAAGGACCCAGTGAGTAATAAAAAGGTAAGTACATCAAGCATTCCTCCATATTCAACTTCAATTCTACAGACCAGTACCACCCCTCCTAAAAACTAGAAAGATGAACTGCCTTCCTCTGTTCCTAGTACATTTCAGTCATTTGACATAATCAACCATGTCAAGAAGACCAAAATTCAAATGTCTGAATTTGAATTATTGCAATCCAATCCTGAGTAGTTGGATAGGTTAGTTCAGTGTGTGAAGAATAAAGCCATCCCAACAGGATAAGATGTTGAAAAGGTAACTCATGATCCCCCAAGGAACATGTCCATCCCAAACAATCTTGTCATTACTCTTCCATCTACCCCTAGGAAAATAGAGCCTTTCTATGTTTCCCTATTGATAAATGGTCACAAACTAAGTAATTGCATCATAGACTAAGGTGCATCTGACAATGTCATGCCTACCAAGGTGGCAGAATCTCTTAGACTCACGCTGACCAAAACCTATGGGAGGTGTTTCTCCATGGAGAACAAACAAGTACCTCTACTGGGACAAATCAAGGATGGCCAATTTGCATTTGCAGTATTCCCAGACAAAAGAATCAAGATGGCAGTCCTAGTGGTTGATGCTCTAACCTCATATGGCATTCTTCTGGGGCAAAATTTTTGAAAGGATGTTGGTGGAGAATTGAGCATGGACCTATTTGAAGTGAGGATCCCTATCAAAGGCATCATGAAGAGGTTGCTTCCTAAAAAAGAATCAAAATATGTTGTCACTCAGACATCAGCGCCTAAAGCTCAAATTCTATTTGAGTCTTTAGGCAGGGGTAATTATTTTATGTCTACCAAAGAGGTTTTGATTACAATAGACAAAAATCTTGTAGGGGGCGATACAAAAATTGATTCAAACAAGACATTAGAAGAATTAGTATGGTGTAGTACAGATGAAAAAGGATATTCCCTCTCTAATGAATAAAAATCTGATAGAAGATTAATTTTTGATGATGTTTGGATCCTAGAATTTGATGTCAGCAATTCTTCTACCAGTGCTGGAGCTGGGACTGTGTTGATATCTCCTCAAAGAGATATTTTTTCTTCTTCATACAAGTTGTAGTTCAGCAACACCAACAACACTACTGAGTATGAATCTATGTTACTTGGGTTGAAGGGAGCTCAAAATAGAGGTGTTAACTCTTTCATGCCAAAGGAGATGCTACACTGATGGTTTGTCAAGTGAGGACCTGTGTTAAACCAAGAACAAAAGATTACTCCATTATCACAATCTAGTATGTGATCAAATTGAAAGTTTTTATGCTTTTAATATATCTGCAGTACCCAGGGAGCTTCATAATCATGCAAATTCATTAGCTGACCCTGCGACCTTCATGGTTCCTCACCCTAATTTCAAAGATGATAGGTACACTATCAAACTGGTCTTTCGAACAAGTGTGCCTAAAAAAGCTAACCATTGGTAGGTGTGTGATGCTAACAATCAAATCATGTGTTGGACTGAACCAAAAGAGCAACAAGCTATGGTATTGGACCATATTGCTACGCACCAAAGTCAGGAAAATAAACTCTTATGCAAGAAGAAAGAACCAAAAGGGATGCACATAAAATGTGATTTCTGGTGGAGAGTTTCATTTGCCCATCATCGATTTTGGGGAGAAAATGTTTTCTTACTAGTTTATCAGGATGGAACGCCATTTTCACAATCTCACAGTGGGCAACATCTGAAGCACTTCAATCCTTGAAGCATCAGATAAGATCATCTGTACATATATATATTTGTATAGTCTTTAGTTCTATTTTGTGCTTTTTATTTTCATTTTTGGTGCCTTTCTTTTTGGATAGCATGAATCCATAGCCCAATGGCACACTTCAAGGCACTGGAGATTCTGGTTTCTACTCCCCTCAGCTGCTTTAAAATTTCAACCGAAGGAAGTTCCCCAACTGGAGCTAGCTGTTGTTCTCAAAATTTGTCACTCCTTTTTGGGACAACACATGAACTATTTTTGGTCTTACAGGCCAAAAATTATCTCTTCCCTTCTCAAAAATTATTCTAGGCATTCAAATTCTCCATTTTTCAAGCTTTTCAACTAACAGACTCTGCAAGTTGATTTCTACAGACTCTACAGGCTTAAATCTATGGACTCTGCAAGCTTAAATCTACGAACTATGCAAGCTTAAATCTATAGACTCTGTAGCCTTAAATCTAAGGACTCATTTCTACAAACTCTGCTAGTTCTATGAACTCATTTCTACAGACTCTACAGGTTCATTTCAATGGACTCTGTAGGAAAGAAACAAGCTCTCAACACTTAGGTGATTTCAAGGTTGGTTCAATGCCAAGGTTCAACGGGTTCAACACCAAGGTTCAATGACATCAACAAGCTTAAAGAGTTAAAGGCTTTAGAAAAATTTCAAAGTTCAACCGCTTCAGTAAGTTTAATGGCTTCAAATGGCTTCAAAAGACTTAGCAAAAAGAAGAAGGCTTGAACCATTAAACCATTAAACCTTGAACCAAAATGGTTCAAAGGTTTAATAGGTTCAAAATTTTAAAGGTTCAATGAGTTCTTGGTTCAATGAAGTTGGTTCAAGTGGTCAAGTGAACATAAGATTGAACCGTTGAATCGTTGAACTGTTGAACCAAAGTTGGTTCAATCGGTCGGTTCAAAGGAAGCTCTAAACAAAGAGCAAGAAAGCGATTAAACCATTGAACCGTTGAACCTTGAACCAAAAGAGTTCAAGGTTCAATGCAGTCAGTTCAAAGGACTGCCCCAAATTTGAAAGAACAAGTGCCCTTACGGAAGGCAGTAAACTAAGGGTAAGTGCCCTTGCAGAGGGCAGGGAACTTTGGTTTAAAGATTAAAGAGAAAGTGATAGAACAAAGGATGAACCAATGAACTAATTGAAACTTGAACCAAAAGAGTTCAAAGTTCAACTGGTTCAAAGGTTCAATGATTCAAAGGAAGCGCTAGACAAAGGAAGGAAGTGGACGATTCCAGAGACTAGTTCAAAGGGATGGTTCAACCAAAGAGCAAAAAAGTGATTGAATTGTTGACCCTTGAACCAAAAAAATTTCAAAGGTTCAAAGGTCCAACGAGATTAGTTCAAAGCGATTGGTTCAAGTGGTCAATTGAATGAGCGAAATGCAAGATTGAACCATTGAACCATTGAACCAAAGTTGGTTCAAGCAGTCGGTTCAAAGGAGTGCCCCAGTGAACCAAGGCCAAAGTACCCTTGCAAAGGGTAGTGAAATAAGGGCAAGTGCCCTTGCGGAGGATAGGGAAAATTGATTCAAAGATCAAAGGAAAAGCCCAAAGGAAAGTGATTGAACCCAAAAAAATGATCGAAGCAAGAAAATGATTAAACCAAGGAGTCGAGAAGGCCGCCCAAACCATTGAAATAGTCAACCATTGACGTTCCCACAGATGTCAAATTTAAGATAAAGAAATATCCATCAATTTTCAAATATGGCGTAGACCCTGTGAACAAATTTAGCGACCGGCCAAAGAGATAGCCCGAGAGCTCATATCAAACGGATAAGGACAAAATATAGCAAGGAAAGGGGAAATAATGGAAAAAGATTAGAAATATCCGTGCATGGAATATGTTTCTAGAAGGTGAAGCAGCCCACCAAGTGGACATCAAAGAGCATGAACATTCAATGGTGTGGCCTATTTTTCTACATTGAGTAAAGTGAATGAACAACTGCACACACATCAAGAAACACATCAAGTAGCCCATATTTAAGATCGATGCCCAATTCCAGCATAGCCCATGGACAAAATTTAAAATGCATTGCAGGTCATTTTTGTGAAACAAAGAGCCCAAGTCTTTCTTGGAGTACTATATATTGGACTCTCTCTTATTGTTTAAGGGAGATCTCTCAATTATCAAAAACAAAAGTCTGCCCAAATTGAAAGGCATTACTGAGACTTTGAGCTCAGATTATTGATCATATTTTTTATTTGAATAAGAAAACAAGATTTTTTTTAGACTTTATGCTGAAATAGATTGGTTGTTGAGGAAATTGTTCTAATGTCTGTTTCCTTAATACATTTATTGTCCATTTAATTAAATAAGTAGAATTAGTAAAAGTAATTAGGAAGGTGTCCTAAAGCTAGCTGTGGAGAGACTTTGTGCTGCCACAATTGTCTTTAGATTGTCTATTTTTTGTTTCTGTGTAAAAGATCTTGGGATGACTTTGTGCCCTCATTATCCTTCATATTTCACTCTTTGGCAGTTGAGGTGGAGACTTTGTGATACATTTCATCCTGTTGTGTTACTGCATCCTATTACAGTTACTTGTCACTACCTGAAAGGTTCCTGTTGTCTATTGAACAACACTTCTGAAAGAAGAGGAGTGCCTTCTGTCATTTTATCAAGATTTCCTCTTTGATGTGTTATTTTTAGCTTATTTATAGTAGATTTAGTAGATTAGTATATATATATATATATATATATATATATATATATATATATATATAGTACCTTATAGTTATATGGAACCTCCCCTTGATGAGAGGAGAGATTTGTCCACCTCTGATGTGGTAAACCTGCACATTTGTCTGACCAATATCCTTATGTTGTATTTGAAGAGACCTATTTTACTCATTATTAGTTGATTGACAAAATATTCACCCAAAAATATCTAAAATAAATATGCTTTTGATTAACAAGCTATATCATAAATACTTACTTTTATAGCATTGATCATGGTTGACTTCTATCTTTTATGATCTGGCTTTCCTCCTTCAACAATTTTCCACAATCTGCAACTTCTTTGACTATGCATGGTAGATCTGATTAAGGCTGCAACCTTTTGTCTTCTTTCCTTTTTTTTTCTTATCTACTACTATGAAACTATAGACTATTCTTTTCTCCCTAATAGCAGCGTCCCCTTGATTTATGTTACCTTTGCTAAAATAAAAAATAGCAATCTCCTTCTTCTATTGGCTCTATTGGCTCTCCACGTCGCTCAACTCCTCATGGCTATAGTGACTCTGATTTTTTTTTTGAAAAACTATGCTTCTCTCCAATGATCTTGGGGTTTGATACCAAAACTAAGAGCTAGACTATTAGATCACAAACAAAACATAGTATTGTTACAATTCTAATTATAAACACCAAAATAGCTATTGTTTCATCTTTTTTATTGATATTCACTTGATTACAATATGCCTCTATAAACAGGGCTTTCATGGACAATATAATAAAAAAAAATTCTATTTTAAGAGTTGATGACAACTTCTAAGCTGTAAAATGAAAAAATAAAAAATAAAGCAAAATCGAATAGAATTCCTAAAATAGATATGTAACATAAAATGTTATGAGGTAGATCTTTAGAATCTAAACAAGATAAGGATTTAGGTTTATATTTAATTATAGTCATAAAAATATTTCTCATGCAAGCATATTAACATGGTTAATTACACAACTTTCCCCTACCATATATACTTGGTCGAATTACTGAAATCCTTGAAGATAACCTTTAACACAAATATTTCAAATAATTAATTTGAATTTAAAAAAATTATGAGTGAGATATAAATTCTCATAAATCAATACATTCAAGTAATAGTCTAAAACCAAGACTCATGCATAGGGAAAAGATAATATTCCAACATGACTTTAACAATTATTTCATACTCCCAATGGAAAGTTCTCTAATTTTCATAACACAATCATTCAAATAAATCACATGTAGATTTAGAGGAGTTGATACATGACAACTGAAACAAAGATTTACTTCCATTCCATTTATAAAAATTAATGGTGTATGATTCATATGCTTGTATTAAAAGACCTTAAATCATAAACCATCTATTATGTTAGTGGCTATTAAATAATACACATGCAGGAGTCTTTTATTACTAAAATTAAGATTGATTATTTATTGCTCACCCTCAAGAGAAGTTTAAACTAAACCATAACTCCCATGATAATTAAACATTTTACATTTAGGCTACTTACAAGAAATAGTCCAAGTTCTAGTTGAATGGTTGCACTCAACCAGTTATGACCCAAGTGGTTTTTATAGTATAAAATCCAAATAATTAATTACCTCTTAAAAGCAACATATGATAGATCACAACTACAAATAAATAAATACTAAAATCCATTTTACCAAACCACCAAATTAAGCTTCCTTTGATAAGGTATCCCATAATTCTTTATTGAGATAGGCAAGCAGTAAGTCATGAATCATACTTATATACATTATTGGATAAAATATCTATTGATATGGAGGAAACTAAAATTATACCCAAGTTCAAATCATAAAATATGCAAACATCCATCCTTTTAACATTATAAAACATAAAACTAATACAATCCCGAATGGTAGTCTCTATCTTAGAAACCTATCTAATGATAAGCATTTGCAAGGAAACCTATAGACCAACAAATCAAGTCTATCTCATAGAGAATATTAAATTAAATCCTATAGCCACAATATAATATAATTGAATAAGAATCAAATTTTATTACACATCACAACTTCATCCTCAAAGGAAAGCTACAACCCTATGCCAAGAGATAGCTACAACCAAACCAGGCTCAATTAGGTAAATAAGAGGATAACTCCTTTGCATAATCATGATGTATTAAACAAATTTGAATGAGTAATTCAACACCATTAATTAAAAGGTACAATAATATTTCAAAAACTCATTCATCCATCATGTTCACAAAGAAACATAGTAAATAAGCTATGGTGGATTTGAATCTTATTAGTTCCAACATTGAAAAATGTTAAGTCTTATTCTAATAATAAATAACAGAAGAAAAAAATCCCAATAGTCCAAGAGTTAACTAGTTATACTATAGATATTCTTTGATGAAATAATTTTAGACTACGAACTAAAGAGTAAATAATTCAACATATATTATACATTTATGATAGCCATATAATGAATAAGATATTCAGTTATTCCACAAGTTCAAATTCCACTACACAAAATTATCCAATTGGTATAAATACCCAAGTAAGGAATATGGTTAATATCCATACGATACTACTGCCAATACCAAAGCTAGAAGCTAAATGAATAGTATAAAAATACTTTAAATTAATGATTTTTTTATAAGGATGACTCTACATTACATCATTTTTCCCAACCATGGATATTTTGGGAGTTTGTTTATAGGCAAAAGTTTTTCAATAATAAATGGGAAAAAGTTAAGCAATTAAATAAGGAATCAAGTTCACAAATAATAGAAACTGACACACAATAAGTTTATTTGACATCAAACCTTCACTTCGACTGAGATTATGTGAACAAACATATCAGCTCATGACTATAAAATCATATTTACTTTCCTAATAAACATTCTAATGCATGGAATCTGATGCAAGTAAAATAAGATTAGGAATTGTCTAACATATAAGCATTCATATAACCTTTCCTTGAAATAAATATGTGCAGCTAAATTGAGAACATAGTCAACATATATTCATGATGCAATATTAGATTTAAAGTCATATTCATCTATAAATAACCATAAATTCAACTTACCCTGGAATATAACTTATTCTCAATTTACTTATGAAAAGAAAAGTACCACCTTCAATATTTTTGATCACTACTCAACATGAACAAAATACAACCCTTTATACAATAACCTGTAGTATTTCACCTACCATGAAGATCTCAATAATATGGGATACTTCCCTCATGCTTAAGAATTTAAACATGCAAACATAACTTTATGGATAATTGTCTTAATTTTATAAATAAGAATATAGTATTTGAATATTTTATAGTGGAGGGGTAATATTATTTGTCCCTTCAAACATATGGATCAAGTAGAATAAGATAGTCACTTGTATCCATACATCAATCCTTTAAGAAAAATAATATGCAAATTTAGTAACAAGGATAACTCTCATACATCAAACAACTTTTCAAAACACTCTAGGATTAACATGATTAGCTCTACTAATCCACACAATTTTATATTAGAAAATATATACATTTAAGGTCTAGAAACGAAGGGTGAAAATACAATAAAAATATGGAATAACATGTTATTTAATAAATACTTAGAATATTTACACATTATTTTATGCATGTTAACATCAGTAGACTACTTAACAATACGAAATATAACTCAACATAGTCAAGGAACACAAATAGTGTCACTTAGACCTTCAAACCTAGATTACCAATCAATAACTATAATTAAATAATAATCAATTCCTTTATATCATCATCATGCAACTTCAACTATTGCCAAGTATTCAAAATAACAACTATAACCTATTTCTTATCAAGCACCCTAGTCACAATTTATTGTATAATTTTTGTGTTTTAAGGGATTATAAAGATGTGTTCCAAAAAAATTTTACATAAGTTAAAGGTGTAGATCCTTCCCTAGGGGAAATGTACATTGAACTACAGAAGTGTGCATGACCAATCAAGAAAATACTATACCACCTAAATCCCAACATGAAGTTAAAGGTCAAAGCTAAAATTGATCACATGCAAGAAGCAGGATCATCTTTCCTATATAAAAATCTGACTGGGTAAGTCAATTGATAGAAAAACCAAATAAAATAGGTGAAATCCAAGTTTGTGGAGATTATCACAGTCTGAATGACACTTGTGTGAATGATCCCTTCCCAATACCTTTCATATATGAAGTACTTGAGGTTGTTGTATGACACAAGTTCTATTCATTCACAAATAGCTTTAGTGATTATCATTAGATACTGATCGTAAAAGAGAATCAAGCAAAGACCACATTTACCAAATAATAGGGCTCATTTGCATATAAGGCAATGTCTTTTGGATTAAAGAACACACATTTGATTTTCACTATAGCCATAGTGACTACATTCAAAGATTTTATCCATGCTTCTGAGAAGTCTATTTAGATGATTGGGTGGTGTTTTCATTATTTAGGAATCACCTATCCATATTTATACTAATGCTAGAAAGGTATAGGGTACTACGAATTACCCTGAATTTAATAAATGTTTTTTTTACACCCTTGACAATTTTGGGTCATGTAGTATGTAGCAAAAGAATTATGGTGGACCAAGCTAAGATAATAGTAATTATTGGGATGCCACCACCGACTATTTCCACATAGGTAAGATTATTTTTAGGCCACACTAGATATTATATGAAATTTATAAAAGGGTATGCAACTGTATCCACACCCTTGGAAAATCTATTACACAAAGGAACACAATTCATATGGACATAATCATGACAAGAGGAATTCATAGATTTGGAATAATGATTGGTGACTATGCCAATATTAGTTTTTCCATATTGGAGCAAGCCATTCCACATTCATGTAGGCACATCAGGGATATCAATGGGACTCATTTTAGCATAGCCAAGAGAATAAAAAGTGGACCACCCTATCCACTTTGCAAGCAAAAAGATATCAACCACAAAAAAGAATTACATTATAATAGCGTGAGAGACTTTATAAATGATGTTCACGCTAAAAAAATTTAGACACTACTTATTGGTGACATCATTTGAGTTATTTACAAATCACCAACCACTATAACATTTGGTCAATAAGCCTATGCTTAGAGGTAGAATTTCTATGTAGTTGATGCTTTTTCAAGAATTTCCATTGCATGAATGTTAAACTTTGAAGGGAGAATGTAGGACCTAACCATCTAAGTAGATTGCACAATGGTGAGGAACCAAAGGAAATCCAAGATGAGTCTCTAGACTCACATCTTTTCTAAGCAACTTCAATCATAGAACATTTAGAGGAGATTGCACAATTGTTGAAGCAAAGGACTTTCCCATCATACTATTAAGAAAGAGAAAAAAAGAATTTAATTACTAGAGCCTTACCATATACCATTATAAATAGATTTATTTATCATCTAGGCAAGGATGAGGTTTTGTTTAGAGTAGTCCTAGAACATGAGCAACCATAACTATTCAAAGAAACACACCAAAGAGTAGTTGGGGATAATTTTGTAGGTAATGCCATTGTAAGGAAGATTCTACATAGTGGGTTATGGTGGTATGTTTTTCTAAGATACGTTCTAAATCACACAATAGTGTGATGTACGTCAGTGCATGAAGAAGCCAACTCAGAGGGATAAAATGCCATTATAGCCTATGCTTGGCTAGAAACCAATTGAACAGTGGGGGATAAATTTTTTTGGCCCAATAAATCTACCTAGTAAACACAACCATGTGAAATACATCATTACTATGATGAATTACTTCATGAAGTGGGTAAAAGCTACTGAGACAACTAGTTTTGGTGTGAAAGACACTACAAAATTTATGTATGAAAACATCATTACAATGTTTGGTTATTTGATCAAACTATTAAGTGATAGGGGTACCCACTTCCTGAATCAAACAATCAAAACCCTCACTAATGAATTCCTTATTACACACCAAAAGAGCACAATCTATCATCCGCAAGTAAATGGCCAAGTGGAAGCTATGAATAAATTAGTCATGAAAATTTTATGAAAATCTATGATGTATAATGGGATAACTAGGAGGGCCTATTTCATATAGTTTTATCTGCATATATCACACACTAAAAATGTGCAATATGATTTACACCATTATAAATTTCTTATGGAATGGAGGAAGTCATGCCTTTGTAATATGTGGTCCCTAGCTTGTGCATTTCTAATATCATGCATTTGGATGATCAGGAGTCATTGATCAATAGACTAATAAAGTTAAATAAGATGGAATAATAACATAATAGAGTAGTCTAAACATAAGAAATATATAAACACAACCAAAAAATGTGGCATGACAAAAATATACACACTAAAGATTTCCAGGTGGAACAATTGGTCTCGTTGTATGATAATCGGTTTCATGTATTCCTAGGTAAACTCAATATCAAATGGAAAGGACTGTATATAATCCATGAAATATCATAGTTTGGGACCATGATTTTGAAGGATCTACAAGGAAATATTCTACCAAGCTAATGAATGGTTTTAGGTTGAAGCCCTACTACCAATAGATTTTATTTGCAAAGTTGAGGAGGTGTTATGATGCACTATTTTATTTTAGGTTTTATATTCATGTTGTTGTGTGCATTTGGATTTATTAGATTTTATAGTGTGTGTTTAGAGTGTTGTGCAATTTTGGTTGAATTCATAATAAATAGAATAAAGAATAATATTATAAATAAGTAGATGTAGTAATGAAGGGGTTGGTAGAGATGCATGTTATAACTAAGAAGGTGATGGTTGACAGTTGTTAAGTTCACAACATAACATGTGAGAATATATCTTAATCAAAAAATGACTAATGGTTATTTTATGGCTATAAATAATGAAGCAAGCAGGAGAATTAATATGGATCCCAAAATTAGATTGTTCATTGACATTACCAAGTGAATAGATAGGTATAAAGAAAGAAAGGAATGATGGTGCATCCAATCTAACATCATAATAGAGTCAAATGGTTGGCATCTCAAGATGACAAATACCAAATTAAAAAAAATCAATCTTGAAATTAAATATTCCAATGCGCATGACCAAATGGTAGATCGATGTATTAAAAGAATAGGGAAATGAATAGGTGCATTAAAAATTATAATTAGGTAATCAATGTCGATGAATTGACATTACAATCTTAGCCAAGTTTTGAGCCTAATGATTTCTTAGAGTTTAATTTTTTTTGTGTGATCATAAGTATTTTCAGTCTCCATAATACATAGAATGAAACTACACATAATGCAAGCACTGATGATAGCCATACGTGATGAAATCAAGGTACTTATAATGGCTCATAAGGTAGACATAAGAATCAAGACTAATTTATAACAAACCAAATTTATAGATCTAGAAGTGTATGATTTCATCAAAAGTATGAAATAACATTTAATCGGGTAGAGAGGACCACAAGGTGCACAATCCCTAGTGCTCACGTAGCAAAACAAATTATGCAACATAGATGCCAAAATATTGATTTGACTTCCTAATTTTGGTGATTTTAATGAAATCATGCAATTATTATTGGGGAAATACAATGAGGGTAAGATCTATCTATCCATAGATGTTAATATATATATATATATATGTATATATATATATATATATATGTATGTATGTATATATATATATATATATATATGTATGTATGTATATATGTGTGTGTGTGTGTGTGTGTGTGTGTGTGTGTGTGTGTGTGTGTGTGTGTGTGTGTGTGTGTGTGTGTGTGTGTGTGTGTATGATGTTTCCATGGTAAGAGCAACATGACTGTTAGCATGAAGGAAACCATTATTGCCTTATAAATTGAAGAACCCACATATTCTACCAAAAATTAGAATGGCATATGTTAGAGGCACAAGAGAAGTCTCGTTAAATGACATTGAAGATGTACCTATTTACATTCTTATAGAATGTATTAAAAAGTAGTTCTAGTAGACATACATAAAGAAAATGATGAAAGGTATCATCAACATTACGCATTGCATGATGCACAATGGTGAAAAATTCAACTAGTCAGACTTCTCTATATCCAAAATTACTATAAACATTGAGAGAGCACAGAGCACTACAAAGCAAACATTTTAGTATCAATTTTTTGTATTTCTCCTAGTCTTCACATAATGGAAATTCTTAGAAGGTATTGTACATCTATATGTCGACCACTGGCCCAAAATCACCTTTCAAAATCTCATTTGGAAGAGAGTGGAGAGAAAATATTTTATGCATAGGCAACTATTTAATGCTTGGTGGGAAAACTTATTGAATTAGAGACCTCTCACCATCACATCCCACCAAATGTAATGAAGTACTTGGGTCAGCATACAGTTTTCATGAATATCCTGCATGAAACCACCATGTGCATCCATGAGCTACCAAAAGTACCTGATGTGGTATTACCTTTCTTTGTGGATATAGAGATTGTGCAATGTGAGGTCACACACCAAAAAGAACTAGTTCTATGTAAATAAATGCCTTTAGAAATAGTCAATCCAAAGGACCTTCTAATCACTTCATCCACTATAGAACACACATTTCCAACTACAACACCATTCAATCATGGCAAGAGAAAGGTCTCTAAAGGGTGCAGATCTCCTTAACCTCCCAAATGACTCATGTGTATTAAGACATGGATAGAAGACTTGGTTGTGCCTCAAATTCCAATCCAATATCATTGAGATGAGCTTCAAATAGATGCGAAAGATGTCCATCAAATGATGAAGGCTAACATGGCTAGATATTTTTAGGAAAAGGAGAAGGAAAAAGAATATTTATTTTGGAAAGTAGTACGCATTGAGTAGATATGCATAAATCTACTAGAACACCTTTGGGTGGAGCTACCTATTTACCCACCATCAATTATTATGGATATTATTATAGAATAAGCCCACCTTCAAGAGATTTCAAAATTATGCAATATAGGGGGAGTGCTTGGAATTCTCTTCACCTCCATTGTCTTTGGATCTTCTACCCAAAAGTCCTATCGAAGCACTTCACTATAGGAAGTGCACATAAAGAATATATAGGCAGGAAATAGATGAAAAAGAAATGGAAACATTGGATGCCCCTATGTAAAAACACTAGAAGATGTTCCATTGGACTCTTCATCGCCAAAAATAGTGTCACAACATAAAAATATGATTCTAAAATAACCAGTACACTCAAAGACTAAGGTGTCAAATAAAATGGTCAAAGAATCTACACCTACAACTTCACTATCATACTTTGATAATCATATGATAGATATTGAAGATGTCACATTAGATTCACTGACACCTAAAGAATAACAAGATTCATAGGGAGATTTATCAAGGGTTATAGAGCACTGATAAAAGGAGGAGAAGAGGCAAAAGAAAGAAGAGGATCAACAAAAAGAGGTTGTCAACCAACAATAATAATAGGTTTTGATGCAACAATCAACTAAGGAAGTTGAGGCTCAACAATGAACCAAGGAGTAGAGGCACTACACAAAGAGGATAAATCACAAGAAGTCTAACAAAAGTAGGAAGTGGAGTTGCACAAGAAGGATGCTAAGGATGAAGAAGTCAAAAAATAGAAAACCATGGATCAGGTAGCCAAGAAATAGGTTGTATAAGAGGAAAAGAAAAGGTAAGTTGCTACTAATGCAGCTAATAAATAGATTGAAAATGAAGAAATGTAGAAGAAATAAGAAGAAAAACAAAGGAAAGAAGACAAAAATAAGAAGAAACAAGAGGAAGAGAAAAGGAAGTAAAATGAAGAATAATAAAAAAGACATAAAAAAGAAGCAAGATGAACAAGATCAGAAGAATTGAGAAGAAGAGACTATAAATAAATAGGCCACTAATGTAAAAAAAAAGTGGTAGACTGATGAATAAGAAGTTAAGCACAAGGATGCCACTAAAGAAACCTAGAATAACACTACAAAGGACAGGCAAAGGAAAGTGGTTGAAGTTACGAAGGAAAAAATAGTGCAAGTGGATGCATAAAAAATGTTAGGAGATTAACTAGTGGTGAGTTCATATAAAACTACATCAACTACGAGCACCTCACCCCTACCACAAGCCCCTTCTCTAGCACCAATTAGGTCAAGTCTTTGGATGTGGGATGTTTCTTCCTCCTCATCCCATCACATCATCTTCTCCTTTCTTATCACTCCATTACAATAGGTTTCAACCACCATGGTTGCTTCTACTTTATCAATTGTACCACCTATTATGGAGGCTTATCTAGATGTATTTCAACTCCTACTGACAAATTAATTTGAAGGGGCAGTGGCATTTTAGGATTCCATTGCCCAGCAAGCTACAACCTTAGAACAACAAGTGTAAATCCTAAGCCTAGGAAATAATAGCTTATGCCAAAAATTGTGCAAGGCCAATGAAATCAATGAATATGCCTACCCCAGATTGATCAAAGAGGCCATTGGTGATTGGCTTCTCTCTGATTATGTATAGTTACCACTTCTAATCATGCACTTAGTTTCTAACGAGTTGTCTATTGAGAACATTGGCTAGCTTTAGGTGTAAATTCAAGATGTAAAGGTTGAGACTAAGAATTTATTTGAGCTACATTCAATTTATTGAAAATATGTCTAAGAGGCTGCAACTCAAGCACAATAAATTTCCCATCACCTGCTAGATTGAAAGCAATAATTGGATGACACATGGGGCAACACACACCCAAATTTCATGTAGGCATACACATCCCACATTATTATGGAAGATAATGTGACTAATTATGACCAAATGGATGTAGTTTTAAAAACTTCCAATAGTGCCCATGATAATGTTATGTAGCAACATCAAACTTGGTAAAACCAAATATTGTAAAACATCTTTGTTAGAGTACAAGCACAATGATAGGCAGACAAATTCAATGATATAAAACAAGATATCAAAGTGAAGGTGTCAATTTCCAAGGCCAAGTTATTCAATACTGATGATTATGATCTATTCTAGATTATTTTTACTCAGTCTCCCCTGCATGCTCTCTTACACATCATTCAGGAGTTTTTTTTGTACTAACAGGCACTCAAGGTTGATCTTGCTACATTTGATTTTTTGATCATGAACTTAGTTAACATTACCCTATGTATTATTCCCAACCAGCTTATTATCATTATCCAGTAATAAAAGAGTGCATCTTCTTCCTCTACTCCACCTTTTCCTTCTGCCACTCCTTAGGCCTCACCATCGTCAATGAGTTAGGTCATGTTGACTGTTCATTTTGAAATTTTGGCTCTAAGTTTTGAAAATTTATTATGATATACCTTCATAAGTTTCACAAGACCAAGATGGTTAAAAAAAAAAGGGTGGCCCCTTATCACACCATTTAGTTTAAAACCTACAAAGACAGTTAAGTGGTGTGCATGAAGTGAAAACTAGTAAATGGTGCTTCATGCAATTTTTGAGAATCTTGTTTAGCCATCTCCAATTTTGAGCTCATTATCTCTATGTACTAGATTTTTCAAATTGGTGATGTTATCTTAGGGTGAGCCAACATTTTAAGTCTGGTAAAGTGTTAACGAAATATTGTGAAAACATCATATCATGTAGAGTATAGGTGACACATTAGTAGGTTTATAGTTTGGTTGTAGTTGTTTCTTGTTAGGATATTCTTAGATTCACAATAGATAAATATTTATTGCAATAACTTGGATGATGCATTGACACATGGTTATGAGAAAAAATAATTGAAGGTTACAAATAACTATGAAGATACTACAAGTTAACCTCTGTTGGATTGGAAGAGGTTGTCGTTGCTAATCTATTAGTTATGTGTGGTATTGCTTATGGTAATTCCGAAAGTTATACTTGTAGGGAGTCTATTGAACTTGTCATGTAATACTTTTTCCAAAATATCTTTGTAATAAGGGATCTTATTGTAATGTATGAAGTGATAGTAAGAAATGGATAAGTTTTATTTGAGCATAGGCTCATAAACAGATTAAGATATATCTATAGGTATTCGCTTTCTATGAAGAGTTATGTTGTCAATATTTTTTTGTTATAATTTTATTTGGAAGCACAGATCTAATTTAAGTATTATTAGTTTTGATTAGTATATTATATATGTTTGAGTCTCTATGCAAGCCTTCTTAGGTGTATTCTTGTTATTATAATAGTTCTTTGTTCTCCTTCCTATGAGTTTCAAGTTATTTTGATAGTTAGCATGTTTTGATGAACCTTTGATAAAAACCACTATCAAATCATGAGCACCCACTTTATGATATACAACATTATGGAAGTATAGATTATTCAGTTCCCATCCCCAATAATTGTATAAGTGGCAGCATTGATATTATTATTTATGTTGTGTTTTTGCATGACATCCTTGTAACATCCCCACTGTGATCTACCTAGAATAGCATGATTTTAAAAAAATAAATAAATAAATAAATCAACGTATTCTTTCACTAAATTTCACCATGATAATCTAATTAGTGATTCAAATAAAACACTCTAAGTGAGTTAACTATAAAATAAGCATGTGACATTTATTCATCACTGATCACTATCATTAGATGAAACACAACATAACTAAATATAAAAAGTAATTTCCAGCCACAATTGATACAAACATGCAACCATTGTTGTCATGGCACAATAAGTAAATAACTACATCTCATCAAGTATAATGCTTCAAGAATAATAAATACAGTATAATGTACAATATACAATATGCAAGGCTCCACTGAGCATGGGTTCCACAAACTCTAGTATCTTGGTAATCTCAATTATATTCATCAAATAAGAACTATTATGGGGGGAGAGAGCATCATCTAAGCACTTTTCCACACCAACTATGGACCATCAATCCCCCCCCCCAATCCCCCATCAGGGAATGGCCCTCCCTTCACAGATGAGTAGATAGTGACAGTGCAGGAATCTAGAGAGACAAGCTAGTACCTATGTATTGTATGATTTCTAATAACATGTAGTGTACCATAAAGAAACTCATTCTAACATGATATCACACAAACATGTAAATCATACATATGAAATGACAATGTCTAACTAACATTAATTTGGCCAAAGTTTTTAATAGTTATTGATCTCTAGGATCAGTCAATTTCATAGACACCACTTGTTTGGATTACCTTCATTTTGCAATGGTGATTCTAATAAGATAGTGAAGTATGTCTCACTACTTACTCAGTACTAACAATGAGAGATTTGGTTAACATAAATATAACCAATAGATTCATACATATTACTTCCTATTAACAGGCATAAAACATGCTAAACATAGGAATAATCAAAATACATATATTTAGTCTATCAAACGTATGAATGAATCTCAACTACATCATTTACAACATAATAATAAGCAACAAATATAGTTTATACTAACCAGGTATAATCTATATTTAAACTACGTACTAATAATTTCTATAAGTAGGTTTATATACAATACATTCTATGATAAAACCCCAACATCATAGTCTATTCTTTTATGTATGCCCTACTCAATTACAATTAGCCAGTACATAAAGAAAGTCGTAATTTATAATGTCCCTAAATGGGATGGATTAATGTAAAAGGGATTTTCCCTAAAATATATAAATCTGAAAATGTAATCAACAAACCCTAGATTACAAAACAAGCTCTCAAAATCCTTCATGAACCCTAAAAACCCTAGGTGTCAAAATGATATGACTTTATGGGTAAAATCTAGCCAATAACTTATTCTAAAATAACTAAAAATGTGTAGGAAAAATTTAGAATTTAATTTGCATAAATAAGTACCTTTTTTACCCATTTTCTGCAGCTCAGACACCACAATAAGATGGCATAAAATTCTCATTTATTATCAAAATTACCTCTATTGTTCGAAGTGAAATTCCTCTTCAAACCCCTGCCAAAAATAACTGTAATCCTCTAAAAAATACCAAAAAAAATCCAGGGACCTATTTGGGCATAGAAAATGCTAAAATAGCCCCTCTAAGTCAATTGCCCCACTTCCAAAGTGCTAGAAAAATAGCAAAAAATTATAGAAGATATTTTTGCCTTCCACAAGTGGAAAATACTTAGAAAACCTATCAAATAATTAAATAATAAATATATAAATTATTATTTAATTTTTATTCTTCAAACCTTTCACAAATCATTCCATAACTTCATACAAATAATTATAAAAATAACAAATAAAATTAGATTATTTAATTTGTAAAATTTAAATTAATTAAAACCTTCAAACCCTAGATCCAAGCTCCCCAAGTGGTTTGCTCCACTTGCAAAAATATCATAATAAATTAGCAAACTCAAGATGCAAGGAAAAGACCACGAAACCCTCACAAACATGCACATAAACCCTCCAAAGTAAATTTCCCCACTCCTTAGGGAAAGAACAAGATCTCCTTTAACAATGGTGGTGTCAAAAGACACCTTTTAGATTGATCAATCACCAATAGTAGTGAACCTCTATTGAGCATGTATTCCAATAGTTTTCTTCAAGCATGAAGAATAAATTATCAAAATTCGGCATATCCTTCATTGTAGCCTTCACCATGTATTTATAACTTCTAAAGAGGGTGAACCACTTTGGGAAGATAAAACACTTTTTTTCTTGTTGTAGCTCCCATGTCGATGTCTCCTTTTTGAATAATATATTAATTAATTGCCTTGATTATACTAGTAAGTAAAACTACTTTTAAGGAAAATATATTAATAATTTATTTATTTAAGCACTTTAGTGGTAAAAACCATTTTTAAAATATTTTATTAATTAATTAACAATTGCCTTATGATAAAAATCACTATTTTGACAATTAATAAATAATTCATAAAATAATATTCCCCAAAAAAGGCTCCTTTAGTCTATGGGCAATAGACTAAAGGTCTTCAAGACCTATTTATTCATGATGTGGAAATGGGGACATCACAGTCCTCTACAACCAAAATTGTTTGTCCTCAAGTAATTTCAAAATCCAATTAGGTGTCACAACACACCTTATCAAGCAATGTCCACATTTACCTATTTCTCAATGAAAGAAATCCTCAAATTGCTTCTTCATACTATTGTACCTATACTTTAAATTATGCACCCTCATCCTAGAAGTGTCCTCATAGCCTTCTGAAAAGGATCCATATGCTCCCAAATATTCCCACAAGAAGGTTATACCCTCCCATTATGAATGCTTCTTACATCACCTTCCCAAGGTGCCAACATAAGTATGTTTTCAAAATCTTGTATGAGTTGGACCAAATTAGCTTTTCATTTATGGTAATATCATTGTATATGCAAGTAGATTACTAATTTTTCATCTGGGCAAACACATAAATAAACATACTCATACATTTTTTGACCCAAGAGCTAGAACATGTCATAAAATTCATAATTTTCCCCTTCCATGTATGGTTGTGTTTGACCTCTTAAATCTGATTTTTATGGATGACAAAGTTTAGAATTAATATATGCATTCATCCATCCTCCTATGAGTTGAAGCATGCCCTGATTTTATTATTTTGTGATCATGTTAAGTGGCTGAAATTGCCCCTTTGACTCATAAATTTTTGACAAACAAAAATAATACTTCATGCCATTTATTCTAGCTTCCTTCCTTGGCTGCCACGTGCAAGATAAGTTTGTTCTTTGCATAGAGTAAGGAACATGAATGTATCCAAATACATTCCAAATTTTTTAAAGAGAAGGAAAATTAACTTTCCACATCCTTTATCTCATGACTCAAATTATTATTTCCAACAATCATTGGACTTAATACACATGGAAACAAATAGTGCTTCTCATACCTTGAAGGTTGTTCCAGCTTAGGAAAGCCCTAATTATTTGCTAACCTTATTCATTTCTTCTTGAGAAAGACCTTTTTCATGGTTTTTTATGTCATCTCCAATGCAAAAAAAAATTAGATTTAATCATACTGATTTAGTGGAAGGTTGAATTTTTTTTGAAGTCATTGGTTGTCCATGATCAAAATTTGTAGCCTCTTGCCATGGCCTAAAAATCACACTTGCATCCCACAAAAATTTGGAACCTTGATCTACCTCCTTATCCATTTCAAATAATGGATTATCCATACAATGGAAATCACTTGCATTCCACAACAAGTTTGAACCTTGATCCATTTCAAACAATGGATTGTCCATACAATGTTCAATTTCTTTGTGTCTTTTGGTTTTTATGGAAAGCATCCCAAATCAAAGTTTTCTTGGAGCCTAAGGAATTCATCAATCACTTGTTCAATTTCCTTAGCCCTTGCCTCATCCTCTTGTTCCCTTAATTGTTTTGCCATCACAATCTAATTTTTCATCTCTAGAAGTGCCCTTTGACTACCTTTTAAGGAGTCCTTAGTTGATTCTATCTCAAAGGTTAGCTCCTCCACCTTAAGCTTCATTGCCTTATGTGAATTTAAGGCCTAATCTACAAATTTGATGGCCACATCCTTGTCCTTGATCATGTGAATATTATCTGATTTTGTTGTCTCTATTTCAACTTTGATTGTGTGTACGTCCATCGTAGTGACCCTTCTCTTCAAACATTCCCCTTTCACATTGTGCATTAATTCATCAAGAAGCCTTTTTGTGCCATTTCACCTTGTTAGGGTTTGTACTTCCCTCTCACTTGTGATTAATAATTGTTCTTTCTAATCTCCCTCATCCACTCTAGAGTAATGCAATTAAAATGAACAATTATTAGAATCATTGCAAGAATCAATATTTCCATTCATAACATACCTCTTTATGGGGTCATCCATGAATGCCTCAGTTTCTATGTCTTGCTCTCTTTGAATTTCAAACTTTGTGATAATTGGCTGCCCCAAAGTACTTATCATTTCTCCATGTTGGCCAATCATTTGCATCCCTCTTTACTACTTCAAAAACTTAGATTTTTTATGCTCATAATCTTCCACTCTATGCTGCCCCAAAGTGTCACATTTTTATTATTTACCTCCGCCTCTCAAATCTCATTTTTTTTGTTTGGTTGATTCCTCTATAGGAATCCTCATGAAGTTCTATCCATCCACTCTTTTTGTCTTCTACTTGCAACCCTTGTTGCTTATAAATTTATGTATATGTGGCACAAAAATTTTGGTTAATGGCTGCTCACAAACTTCTGATTTGTCTTCTCCTACATTCTCCATTATCAAATATGGCTTTAATTTTTCCTCGCAAATATTTACAACATTTTCAAACAGCATTTGGGCAACTAAAAATTTATTATTTTATAACTTTAAACCCACCAATAAGATAGACAAAAGTCGCTCAAAAAGACTATCACTTTCATTGAGTGTTAAGGTCATCACCTTTTGTATGGAAGTTATCATACCTTTTGTAGTATTTTTACTTACAACTGTAAGGAAATGTTGGAACATTTCAATAATAATTGTATCACACTCTAAATCCAACATTAGCACACAAGACCTGACCTTTGCCATATTTTCTAGAATAATTCTCCTATTATTAAAAGAAGAACTTGTGATGTCACTAAGACCTTCAAAATTTTCCACCATCAATCGAAATATTTTCTTCATGATGTTGTCACTGTATGGCTATTTTAGGCTATTATCCTTGTAATTTCACTAATACAAGTGATAGTTACAAGTTTCACATTCGAATCTGAATGTCTCAAAATCTTGGTTCTATCCAAATAAACCACCAAAGGATTCATTGCCCAAAACATAGACTTAGAATCTGATTGTCCTATCATAAACAAACATTTTGTTGCTTCCTCCAAAATATTGAGTAAAACATTTTAAAAATGATGTGGATGCTCAAGATTTTTTCCCAATCTATGAAGCTTTATTATGAATTCATCTTCACTCATTAACTCCATGATTCATAAACTATGCATCCAAATCTGCAAACATAAACCCTCACAAGCTAGACAAGATGGTGCTTTGATAACACCGTAGTGTCCCCAAATGGGATGAATTAATGCAAAAGGGGTTTTTCCCAAAATCTACAAATCTAAAAATGCAATTAACAAACCCTACATTGTAAAACAAGCTCTCAAAACCCTTAATGAACCCTAGAAATCCCAGGTGCCAAAATGATAAGGTTTTATGGGTAAAATCCAGCCAACAACTGATTTTGAAATAACTAAAAATGTGTAAGAAAAATTTAGAATTTAATTTGCACAAATAAGTACCTTTTTTACCCATTTTCTAAAGCTTAAACACCACAATAAGATGGTAGAAAATTTTCATTTATTATCAAAATTATAGTTGTTAAGAGTGAAATTCCTCTTCAAACCCCTACCAAAAATAGTCACAATCCTTCAAAAAATCCCAGAAAAAATCTAGCGACCTATTTGGGCATAGAAAATGTCAAAATAGCCCCTCTAGGTCAATCACCCCACTTCCAAAGTGCTGGGAAAAATAGCAAAAAATTATTAAAAAAATCTTACCTTCCACAAGTGGAAAATCCTTTGAAAACCTATCAAATAATTAAACAATAATTTTGTAAATTATTTTTTAATTTTTCTCTTTCAAACCCTTCACAAATCATCCCAAAACTTCACACAAATAATTTAAAAAATAGCAAATAAAATCATATTACTTAATTTGAAAATTTTAGATCAATTTAAACCTTTAAACCCTAGATCCAAGCTCCCCAAATGGTTCTTTCCACTTGCAAAAATAACATAATAAATCAACAAACTTAAGATGCAAGGAAAAGACCATGAAACCCTCATAAACATGCACACAAACCCTCCAAAGCAATTTTCCACACTCCTTAGGACAAGAACAAGATCTCATTTAGCAATGGTGGTGTCAAAAGACAATCACCAACAATAACGAACCTCTATTGGGCATGCATCCCAATAATTTTTTTCAAGCATGAAGAACAAATTGTCAAAATTCAACATATCCTCCATTATAATCTTCTACATGTATTTATAACTTCCAAAGAGGGTGAACTACTTTGGGAAGATAAAACACTTTTATTTTTCCTTGCTTTAGCCCCCATGCCGACATCTCTTTTTTAAATAATATATTAATTAATTGTTTTGATTAAAATAATAATAAAAATTACTTTTAAGGCAAATAAACTAGTAATTAATTAAATGAAGCACTTTAGTGGTAAAAACCACTTTTTAAATATTTTATTAACAAATTAATAATTACCTTATATTAAAAATCATTATTTTGACAATTAATAACTAATTAATAAAATAATATTCCCCAAAAAAGTCTCCTTTAGTCTACGTAAAATAGACTAAAGGTCTTCAAGACTTGTTTATTCATGATGTGGAAATGGAGACATCGCATATTCTTATGAAAACATAATCTTTTGTTTAAGCAATTTGCTATATTTTAGGAGGTTGTATGCATATGTAAATAGTTTTTCATTCTTCAGGAATCTATAACTGTCTTTACCAATCAAAAGAACTATAACTTATAGGCACACATCACGATGTACTAATATATGCTATATATGTATGAGCATTTTTACATATTAATATACTCATAATATGTACCATATATAAGTTTTTAAAAATGTATGTATATATACAAACAATAATTTATAATTCTAATCAAGGACTTTATAAGATTTCAACAATCATTACATTCATGAATCATCAAGATATTAATATAAACTGAGTACTATAGATACTAGACCTTTTATATCAATATTTCACTCTCATTATTTACAGTTGGTTGTTAAAATAAATCAAATCAACATACAATTCAAATTTACTCTTGTTTATATCATCTGCTTTTTATCATACTTAAATTGCCCTTATATATTTCTATGTATAATTTGATAAACCGACATACTTGTATCTATGTGGAATTCAAGCTATATATATATATAGCTTGAATTCCACATAGAGCATAACAATATACTTGGATAATGGTTATAACACATAATCCTTATCTCCATTGATATAATTATATTTTATGGATTATATTCCTATTATATTGTATGATATAATAACTTAATATATTTCCATGGTTTATATTGTATCGCCCTAATACTGTATCTCTATTGCCATAACATCCTAATGTATTCTTCTTTTCTTCTATAGGACAGTGTGACATTAGTGATATATATCAAGCTACAATTTTATATCTCATGTGATAAATAATCTAGTTAAATATATCAAGTTAAATATTAGCGATGAGGATAATGGAATACCATATACATTAAAATAATACTCAATTGAATAATAATATCAAATTTAAAATTGTGTTTGACTTGTTATATCAAGTTTTAAATTATATCAAGTTTTAAACTATTGCATATATCAGTATCACCTATATCACATTTTAAAATGTGTCGATAGATATATGTATTCTACTTATAAATTCATACAATTCTACGATCAGAAGATCTACTTAGCATATATTTATATTATATAGTTATCCTCATATATCCTCAGCCTAACCATTGTATAAGTTGATAAAATATGATTGTAAACTGTGTCGATGCATATATCGCATATACAGTTTTAGTTCACCCATATATCAAGTTTTCATAGTCTGATATAATACTTAGAAATCAAGAATAAGTAGATCACATGTGTGTGTGTGTGTGTGTGTGTGTGTGTGTGTGTGTGTGTGTGTGTGTGTGTGTGTGTGTGTGTGTGTGTGTGTGTGTGTGTATGTAACTTATGAATTTAGATAGATCCATTATCCTTATAAATGATTTCAAGTTGACGGGCATATAAATCCAAATATGTTCTTTGTTGTATATGCCCGTCGACCTGAAATCACTTATAAGGATAAAGGAGCTATCTAAATTCATAACATTAATAAAAATATATAAATTAAATTTGACCAATGTTAATAGGTTATAATTATATGGCAGATTGAGAGTTGAAATATTAATGAGATGGACTATGCATATATATAGATTTATGCATATAGTGTTTTATCTTCACTTTATATATGGTATATGCATATTCTAATCAAAGTTTCATTAATTTTCAAATACTAGTATATGCAAATACTCAATGAAACTCTTATTCACTATAGTGTTTAATTATACTCTATATCATTGATTAGAATATGCAAATGTTGATTTATATGGTGGATTGAGATATGAAGTCGATGGGAATATATATAAATTAAATACGACCTACAGATCGACTTCATATGGAATAGATCATTGTCTTACCTAAGTTGCTACCTTCAAATGATAACCCACATACCAATGGTAAATACACTATCAGTTTACTATATATACATAGAGTGCCATTTTTCTAAGTATATTATATATAATTTATTCTCAATAATGGTTCAACAATGATAGTTTGAACTGGGAAATCACTATATTTCGAAGTAATATAATATAATCAATGATAGTTTAAATTGGTGGCATAGATTCTAGATAATCAAATAAAGCTAAGTATGTTTATTATTCACCATTCCTGATAATATTCAAAACACAAAAAAATTCCAAATTTTACAAGATTAAACAAATAACACATACCTCTCAAAATATCCCACATGGAATTTGAGAATCTCCTCCCTTTTGCTCTGTTCCTTCATTTTTCTCCAACCCACACTGCCTTCCTTTCTTTCCTTCCTCTTTTCTTCTTTCCTTGAATGTGGCGCTTTAATGACTCGCCCTTCTTTTAAAGCCATTCTTTTCTTTCTATGATTTTCTTTCCATGAATGTGGCACTTTCTTTAAAGTTGCCTTCTCTCTTTTTTTAAAAAGTTTATTCAATGATTTTTCTCTATTTATGTTTTTCTTTTTCTCTTATGCTTTTTTTTTAATATATACTTTCCAATTCTCTTTTGTTATATATGTATTTTTCTATGTATAAAATACAATTATTTTATTTGTTTTATTTCTTTTATGAGGCTTTTCTTATTTTTGTTTTCTAATTACTTAATAATAACATGTCTTAATATAGATAAATAATCACAATGCTTGACCAATATAAAGTCAATAATATTCTTTTAAATCAAAATGGTAAATAACACATTATTATTCAATTCTAAATTATAACAACGTATTCATTTTTATCACTATGCTATCTAGGTTATCTATATCATTTTGTCATCTATTAAGTCACATAGTGATATTCCTGATATCATAAGGATAACTGGATAATGTTCTCAACCATTACTAAGACAAACTAGTTAGTCTACATATGGTAGTACCAACACAATTCATGTAAATTTACATTTTAAAAA
This sequence comes from Torreya grandis, assembly GCA_037957365.1. Classification (NCBI taxonomy): domain Eukaryota; kingdom Viridiplantae; phylum Streptophyta; class Pinopsida; order Cupressales; family Taxaceae; genus Torreya; species Torreya grandis. The sequence goes on from JARHVA010000109.1 coordinate 4,113,175, forward strand.
AACATTAACAATCATAATACAATGACACGTCATAAATACATAGTAACTTTCACAATGCAATTACATGAGATTAATTCACCTAAGCATAGATCTGAATTAACACACACATATGCAATTATCTAAATGTAGATAACATAAAAATATATACTAATACTAACAATTCAAATAATGCATATACATGTACTATCTAATGTGGTGTGTGCAAGGGTTTTAGCCATTCCTCTATCATCCTCCAACACTTCCACTACACAAACCTCTTCGATGATGCTCTACCTCCATCATGCTCTGAAGGATGAATATCTCCTACATCCAACTCATGACACGAAGGTAGTTAGTCCATACATTGTGACATATATCATAAAATACTATTGAAATAATGAATCAACATGATCATCATGTAGGAATATACAATACAACTAACTCATAGTAATGCAATTATGGAATCAACCAATATACATCTATCCCATAACAACATATGATTTATAGCTTAATCAAATAATAATAAAATCAAATCTCCAACTATAAATATCCATGGATAATCAAGTAAGTTTGCTTAGTGAGCAATCGGGATGTGACAGTCCTCCTTATTTTGTTTCTTGTTCAAAGGCTACATATTTATAAGAAAACTAATTGTTATGCATATCCTTCCAAGTTATGTCCTTGAAAGTGGTGAAGAGCATTCGAGAAGTCTATGCACACATAATGAAGGACAATCACTAGATGTCCATAAATACACAATAATATCCACAACAAACAAACTAATGTGAAGTGATAGAATATGGTTTATTAGTTTATTGATAATATATTTTTAGGACTAAATATGTTTAGAATTAATAATTTTTTATTGTTAATGTATATTTTTTATTTTTGGGTGAAAAATAACACAAATAAAAAAATGAGATTAATAATATTTTTTATTTTTATATATTTCATATATAATATATAAAACTAATATCAATATTAAAAAAATAATTACCTCCACAAAGAGAATAATAACTATCAATTTCCCCAAAGGTGCAAATTATGTTAGGAGGGGTGTACTTTTTTGATTTTTTGAAGCAGGAATGTGTAAAATGAAAGAGTGTAACCTCATGTGAAATGCATGACCATTGACCTAATTTCACATTTAATACATGTAGAACTAATATTATTATATGTAAAAAACCATTTACAAGGATGGACTATTGGGTCTATGTCAATGATTTCCCAAGTGGGGGATTTGAAGCATTTTGGTTCTAGTTTTTGTAGAGGATGCATACAACTATGACATGGCAATTACTTTTGGTGTGCACATGGTGCATAGGGATAGGGGATAATTTTGATGGTTGTTTAACTATATTTATGTTTCTTCCACCCAAAAGATACTTTTCTTTTATAATCACATTGTCCCATGCAAACTATCATCAAGTGTAATTGACATTATAATGTCATTTTTGAACCTTTTTGCAATCTTATTCTAATTTATGGTGTGCCTAATTGTAATTTAGATTATTTTCACTGCATTATCACTTTTTGTCTAATGAAAATTTTGCATAGTTTTATATGGATAACATTTAAAGTTTCCTAGTTGGATGTTTTTTAAGTGCCTTCCAGCATAAAGCTAATTTTTCACCAATTTATTTTATCAACAGGGATCCAAAATGTTTTGGTGTATTATTGGATATGTTGTGAATAGGAGAGCCCCAAATTTCCCTAGGCATGATAGAGAATATTATTGTATAGAGAGACATGCTATTACAACATTATCCATAGAGTATTCATTGAAAAATGGTGGCCCCTAGATGAGAGCCTAATAGAATGCACCACTTTTTATAAGTATTATTGGCACCCTTTTTTCCTAAGTAGTGTTCTCACACCAACATGACAAAACCACGTGCAACGCAATCTTGTGTAATAATTACTCAGTTTTGTTTTGGTTATGCCAACTAGAGGAATCCCATAAATACTTGCACCAGTTGGCCAAGTAGTTACTTCTTACCCAAATTTTGGATGGATGACTCTCAAAGTATGAACATGGTGGTAGAGCCATAAATCTGATGGTTGAAGAGTGTTTTAAACCTTGATGCTTACCTACCTAGTCCTACATATGGTGGTTTGAGGCTCGAGGAGCATGGAGGTATGAATGGTAGAATAAATAGGTGAACTACCACCACCTAACCATCTGTTAGCACATGCCTACCCATTCATCTAGAGGGGTGGCCAGTGTCTATTTAAAGAAGTGACCTCCAAGAGCAAAAGTGGGGAGAGACAATGATGATGATGACAAGGAGGTGGCATAGCAAAGATATGCACATATGTAATTAGAATACAAACTACGATAGCTTATGTTTATTTTTGGTAGACCCAACCTTTATTAGTCTATGCTTACCTGTGAGTTTCTAGACATGAAGGTATCATACCAGGCTGAGGCCCAAATTGATCTTGTAACTATCATTTTGAAATACAAATGAAACCAATCACTTATAGGAAATATGTGTTGAATACCCCCTTTGGTATAATCTTTAAGAATTGAATATGGTTTTGGTATATATGTTCTCTATTAGTATAAGTGGTAATTATATAAGTCATGTGAGGATCTGTGGAGCCAATTCTAGTTAACCATCACAATTCATGGTAATCCATAGTTAGGAATGATCTAGCTTGTATGAAGTGCCAAGTGAACTCGACCCTATCAAAAGAAAGGAGCCAAGTAGCTTAAGAAAATATGAGAATGTCACTTGGACATCTCGACCCAGTTAGTGCCTAAATCAACTGTCAGACTAGATGTGCACCGCTATGACCAAGAATTAAACTCTAAACTCATCAAATGATAATTAACATGATTATTGAAACAACCTTGAGTCGATTAATCCCCATGACATGCCCTATTGACCAAACCAAAGTTGTGCCATGTTCCAACTAGCCCAATGTGCACCCCAATCCTTTCATTATTGCACTTCAAGTGAGCGCTCAAGGTTTGCAACTTGAGTGAATTGGATGCTAGTGCAGAGATGTGTTAAATGTTACACCTAACGTACTACTAAAATCCTTGTGCCTAGTTATCTTAAAGCATCAAACTAGTAGGGTGAGTTATAAAGAGTAATGGGCACTACTATAAGGAATTAATACTTTCCACTACAATATTTTTGTTCCATTATCGAGACCCATATTTAATTTTGTTGCTGTAGTGGTACGATGGATCAATGAGTCAAATCTCACTCAAGAACATCAAGCATTGGCTAGAACAAGTTGAGGATAACTTCGCACAGAGTCATCCAACCTACCAAGGTTAGGAGCCAAGAGTATGGGTGCATACCTACCTATATGATCCATTATATGAAGTGTTCTTTTGTGAGTTACCAAAAAACATATACCAATGGTTGATTGATTATAGCAAGTATAGATGGCAAATAGATGGTCAGTTTTAGGAGTGGACAGAAGAGCACCTAGAAAAGATTAAAAACATAGATGAGGAGTGGATGCATGATGTTGACCATTGGTGGAACGGGGTGCTAAATAGTTATGTGTTAGAATTTTTGGTGTCAACATAGGCCTACCCTGAAGAAGCAGAGCATGAAATCTATCACAAACCTAGAGGCACATGTTTGACAGAGCTTGGCACTAAATTGAAGAAGTTGCTAATAGATTATGGAATGGAGACCATAAATATTATCATCTAAAATTCAAGTGCATATGAGTAGGCATAGATGGTAAGAAGGGGAAATGAAAGCAAAGTGCAGATGGAAAGGGACAAGCAACCAGATGATTAAGAGCTCTGTAGGCAAAATTATAACAAAAGAAGGCACAGATTGATAGAGGGTCTAGAACCTAGGAGTGTTGAGGAAACTGGTATAAACCAGGAAGGGCATGGGTAAGGATCCCTTGAAACACAATAGTGTCATGAAAGAAGGGATGAAGTTGTAGGTTGAGATCAGGAGTCTATAGAGGAGGTTTGTAGTAGGTTCTTGGAAGATCAAATACCACAAGATGTGTAAAAGGCACTCACCCCCTTTGAACTAGAAGCACATACTCATGGGTTGGATCTAGTACAAGAAGATATGAATTTAATAACTAAACCCAGTACCATAGTAGATTTTTATAGATTCCAATTCTTGAGGGAAGAACCAATAATTGAACAAATACTCCCTTACAAAGGATTAAATATTGGCTCAACAACTACAAGTACATGTTTAATGCAATAAACCCTAGTCAAATAATTAATAAGATAAATCCTACCATCCCAGTTCAAAGGATATCAATTGCATTGATTGGGAAACAACCCAGTAGAGGTGGCTTCACACAACAAGGAAGTAGTTATGTGCCCACTAGCTCTATGATGCAACCAACAACGGCTAGGATGAAATCCAACCTAGGGATCAAAGGAGTGCCTCTCACCCAGACTCTAGGAGGATAAGTGCTACAAGGTCAAGCAACCCTTTAGCAGATTTAATATGAGATGGAGATGCATTTACCAAAGTATCATAGTGTTAAAAATGCCACTAAATACATGCTCAAGTGTGAACTATAATGGTGTACTAGGGTGATTACCCAGTTGAAATGTAAGGACACTCAATTTGTGATGACCTTAATGGATCATGCACATACTTGGTATTGAAATTTTGATCCCAACCAGGCCATGGTGGATTATGACCTACTGAAGGAGGCTTTTCTCAAGGAGTTTGACATCCCAGAGTTTGAGTAGCAGAGCATAGCTACATTAAAATAAATTAGCTAGGGGCTATTTAAGAGTGTGTACCTATACGATGCACATTTCAAAACCCTCCTTTCAAAACTCCCCTATGACATCCACCCCTCCCAACACACATAGTGGTTTGTTGGGGACTTGCTTATACCATTTTGATGTGTGTTATCCATGAAAACATTCATGGATCCTAGAGAATCATTAGAGGCCACACTAAGGGCTGAAGTAGTTAGAATCATAGACACTAGCATCAATCTATTTATGGAGGTGCAGAGTGCATCAATGGCCTCATAATTATAGAAATTGATAGCAGGATCATCACATGACACTCACAGTGGGCTATGGTGTGTTACCTACAAGGAAAAAGGGCATAGTAAGACCAATTATCCAAGGAAAAATGCTTGAGTGCTACTTCTATACTATAAATTATGCCATAAAGACCACAACATTCACAACTAGCTATTATTACAATGTGACACCCAAGTAAACATCTCTATATATTATAAATTGTGTGATGCATATACCCACACAAGTGAAAGCTATCATGTCATTGATGAAATGCGTCAAAACATAGAGAGAGGTACACAATAGGCAACTATTATAGCTAGAGAAAATATGCACCAAGGTGATGACGGTTATGGCCAGTAAAGTGTTGGCTATAGAAACCAATGAGTCACAAGAGGGCAAGGTAGAGGACATGGCAGGGGAAGGTTCCCCCCATGATCATGTTATAAATGTGGATCAATTGATCACAACCAATGGGATTACCCAATACATCCCACTTATGGTTACTATCACAGGCCACATTGAGTCAAAGAATGCCCTGACTTACACAAAAAGTTAACCTAGAGCTAGACTGATAAAGGTGCTACCATGATCAGGTGAGAACTTAAGGTATAAAAGTGGGTTGTAAAGCCACAACCAACCCGCAAGGAGACTCCCAAAGTGCAAGTCACTACAAGAAGTGGATTCACTTTTAAACCCATTGGTGAACCAACCTTAGAATTACACCTAGAATATGGGGAATCAAGCCAAACCGAGCACATGACATAGCCTAAACCCAAGGTAGCACCATATCTTGATCTAGCATGCTAGAAAGATATCCTACAATAGGCCATGAGCTTGATTCAAGACCTACAAGGTGAGCTTCAATTAGCTAGATATTTGGAGGTGCAAGCTATAGCTTCACTCAAGAAGAGGGATAACCAGGAGATAGAGGTGTAAGAATTAATAGAAATCTTGCACCTCCTAAAGATGGAGGGAATGTTTCCTTTATTAAATAATTTATTGATGAAATAAATATAAAGGCTAAAAGATGAGGTTGTGCCTCAATGGATTGAAATCATGGCACCACACTTGGAACGAGCACGTGAGGTACATCATACTCAAAATACTGAGTATGACCAGGAATTGATGATAAGTGTAACCATTGACAGATGGTCATTATTTGACATCATCATTGACACAGGCATTAAGGTCAACATTTTAACCAAAACCACCTGGGAAAAAATGGGAAGACCACCATTAAAGCCATCTCCTCACACCCTGTTCATGGAAAATAAAATTAGAGCACAACCTATTGGGGTCTTGAAAGGTGCCATCATAGATACCATGGGCATAGAATTTTAAGATGATTTTGAAGTAATAGAATTGGTAGAGCATGATAATTACCCAACGCTCCTAGGTAGACCATGGTGTTATGTGAATAATGGGGACATGTGCTTTAATAAGTATTACATAACTTTTGAGAATGGAAAAGTGAAGGTGGTAATCCCCCTTTTGAAAGAGCAAGGACCATCATATGTTGAGAGTGTTGACCTTGAGGAAGAGATCAACGATATATATAATATCATAGTGTAGAGCACCGAGTTTTTACAGCCTGATGATCAAGGAGTGTTCAAATGGGAGGATGGCCGATCATTATCTGATACAATATACATAGCATGTAACTGATGGGTAGAGGAGGCATACAAAACTAAAAAATGAAGGTGCCACCAAGTTCACACAAAGGTACCAAGGTTGGTTAGGAGAGGTCTAATCCAAGTTGAGCAAAATATGTAGAAATGGGTTCCCCATACCAAAGCGACTGGAAAAAGAGTGTTTAGATTAAGCAAGGGAAAACTTGTTTCCCTTCCAAGATACAAAGGAAGTAGACCTATCAAGAGCTATGTAAATGACCTAGAGTATTGCATCCCCAAATAAGTAGATCAAATGGGTGTATTAATGCATACACTAAAGAGCATTGTTGCTTGATGGTGGGCAACACACAAGGCTAGCCTACTAACATCTCAAGATGTCAAGGCCATAATAAGCATAAGGTTTGGAAAGAGAAATGAGGACTTGGAAATAGAATCTTACTCTGGTGATTCAGACCCTATTTCCCACATGCACATCTATGAAGAAACATGTACCGACTATGGCAAAATTACACTGAGGAACCTATGGTTGCACACTTTTTATAGGACCCTCAAAACCTAGGCACGAGCTTGGTACATCATAAATGAGATGCAAAAGGAGATGACAAGTTGGGATACACTGAAGGAGAGGTTTGTGCAAGCATTTTCCTTTTCCTCTAAAGATTTGAGGATGCTTGAGCCATTATAGGTCATACACTAGGTAGTCTCTGAAGACACTGCTATATTAGAAGATCATCTCAAGGACATGTTTTAGGAGAAAGGACTAGCTCTTCCCACCTTCTTTGAAGATAAGGTGCTCAATAATGACTCCATCAAAGAAAAGGATGAGACTTTAAAGGAGCATAACTTGAAGGTTTTAGCAGGCAAAAAATGATTGTACACCAAGTAAATGAGAGCATCCTAGATGAAGACATACCTACTCATATACACATCGACACTACATAAAGGATAAGGTAAGTGGAAGACTACCATCAGGCACAAAACGAGCCATATCACATGCCACTTCGAACCACAAAAGTGGACATCAACACGGAGGGCAAACCTAAGATCACCACCATAAGTGCATATTGGTCTAAAGTAGAGATAGGATGGATTGTCAAGCTCCTAAATGAATTTCAAGATTTATTCCCCCAAAACTATCAAGACAATAAGGGCACCCACACTTCCCTGGGTAAGATTAGCATCAAGTTGATGGATGACATGATACCTATAAAGAAATACCCATACCGTATGAACCCCAATCTCTATGCCAAGGTAAATATAGAGATTAATGGGATGTTAGTTGTAAGGATCATATATCTGATGCAAGAGTCATAATGGGTAAGTCCCATGGTTATTATCATAAATAAGGATGGGCACATTTGAATATGCATTGATTATCAACTCTTAAACAATGCCTATGTTACCGACCCCTTGCCAACACCATTTATAGATGAGGTCCTAGATGGCATTGTCAGTTGTGAAATATACACATTCAATGATGGATTCTTGAGATACCATCAAGTGGAAATAGAGGATAAAGATAAGCCAAAGACAACCTTTTCAATTGAATGGGGTTGTTTTTCATATAACATAATGCCCTTTGGGCTCAATAATGCGCCAGCTATCTTCTTTAAGGTAGTCATCAAGGCATTTAAGGACATTATTCATCAATTTCTCCAAGTATACCTTGATGATTAGATTATGTATGGCCTCATCAAGGACCAATATAATAACCTATGCCTCATGTTTGAAAGATACAAGCAAAAAAAAATTTCATTAAACTTAAATAAGTGCATCTTTGCAACTCATTTTGGAACATTACTTGGGTACATTGCTACAAGGATGGTCTACTAGTAGACCTAGTAAAGATTATCACTATTATTTAGCTCCAAATGCCTTCAATGCAAAAGGATGTTTATGCTTTCCTAGGCCAATTTGGTTACCAAAATAAATTCATTAGGAGATATGTAAGGATTGCATCACCTCCAGAGGAACTCTTATGTAAGGAGGGCATGTTCTATTGGGGCCAATCACAAGAAGAGGCATTTGAAACCCTGAAGTTGAAACTGGCTAGTGCACCAATATTACAATTTCCATATTGGATGACCCTATTTCATGTCCATATTGATGCCTCTGGCTCCACCATTGGCACCATTCTAGCACAACCAGGTAAAGGAAAGATGGACCATCCAATTTCTTTGACTAGTAGAAAGTTAACCCAAGTAGAGCGAAACTATACGACAATCAAACGAGAGGTCCTTGCCATGGTATATGCACCACAAAAGTTTAAATAATACCTACTAGCTACTCCCTTCATTTTATTCACTGATCATGAAGTGCTCAAATACCTTGTCAATAAGCCAGTAATACATGGGTGTATATGTAGATGGATAGTTATTTTCCAAGAATTCCAATTTTCCATTATCATTATGCTTAAAAAGCAGAATTTAGGGCCTGACCATTTATTGTGCATCAAATTTGGTGATACAACAATACCAATTAAATATGATATGTCAGACACATAGCTATATAGAGTCCAATGTGTTCTCCAGGACCTAGCAGAGATCGTCACCTTCTTAACTTCTGGACTAGCACCCCATACCATATTTGAGAAAGAGAGAAAATAACTCATCATTTGTGCCACCCCATTCCAACTCATTGATGGAGAACTTTATAAGATGAGTTAGGATGAAGTCCTATGTCGATGTGTTCTTGAGCATGAAAGGGACTCCATCTTGCAATAGGTAATGAGGGAATTACAGGAGGCCATTACACTAACAATGCAATGGCATGAAAGATCTTACAAGCAGGCTTGGGGTGGTCAAGCCCATTTCCAGATTCCAAGGAGTGCACAAAGGCATGTGATATATTCCAATGCATAGGAAAACCCAATGCTCAAGATGAGATACCTCTCATCCCTATCCTTGTTTAGGTGCCTTTTGAAAAATGGGATAATGACTTTATTGGGCCCATCACTCTTACAGCTCGGTGCATGAGTTCATGGTACATTCTGGTAGCCACTGACTATTTCACCAAGTGGGTTGAGGCTATGCCAACTAAAAACTACACAGCCATGACAGTTGCACGCTTCATATGAGAAAATATCATAAGTAGGTATGGGTGCCCATTAAGTTTGATGAGTAACAGGGGTGCCCATTACATCAATGTAATGGTGTGAATTCTCCTAACTGAGTGCATGGTGATGCACCATAAAATAACACCCTATCACTTGTAAACTATTGGCACAACTGAATCCTTTAAAAAATTCTTGGGGGCGTGCCTCACTAAGATATGTAATGTTGGGTTCAAGGATTGGGATAACTGTATTTTTTCAGTACTATGGGCTTACCGCACAACCTATAAGTGTCTAACCAAGGCAACACCATTTCAACTAGTGTTTGGTGCAAAATATGTACTACTAATAGAATTTATCATACCATCACTATGCATTGCACACATTGGTCACTTGGATGACCAAGAGTCACTACAGGCAAGACTAGAGGACTTGGAGCATTTAGATGAGAAGTGCACTCAAGGAAGGTGGAGTTAGTAAATCAAAAAAGTGCACCAAAAGAGTTGGCATGATAAACACATCATGTGCAAACAATTAACTAAAGGGGCATTAGTATTACTCTATGACTCCAAGTATCTTAAGCACCTAGGAAATTTATAGATAAGGTGGATGGCTCCCTACATCATCCATCACATACTAGATAGTGGCACGTGTAAACTATGCACGTTCACTGGTGAAATGTTCCCTAGAGATTTTAATGGCAATTGCTTAAATTTATATAAGTAATAAAGTTGTGCATGCATCACAAAAACATTAACTTATTGGTCACAAGTCAAATTGAGTGCAATGACCATACATAGGCTTGGCATAAGCCAAGACCAAAAGTAAGCTAAGTTTTAGTTCTTTTGCAGATTGGTAATAGGCAACACGAGATGGTCGTATAGATCCCTAGGTTCTACCACTCTATGCATAAATCTAAATGATTGAGTTGAGAACTTATGCCAACAAATGCATGAGGCCAGACACCTAAGTTGTGGGCACGTGAAGTCTATAAATCAAGTACTCAGAAAAAGAAACATCCACATAAGAGGTGTATAGTGAGATGGTGAGAAGATACCAAGCACTGGAGGGCTAGTGCAAATAATATTTATAGGGTAGGATGAGTCAAGGCAAGATGACGTGAAAAAATTCAACTAAGGAGAGAAAAGCATGCTTTAGAAAAAATCATAGATAGAAAATAATGTGGGACCTAGGAGGTTGAATTGCATACATATGAGGTGTTGCAGCCAGGTTACCATAAGAAAGGCAAAGGTCATGCCATGTCATGAGCATAGAAGGAAGTCATTTAAGACAGTTGGCATCCACCCATGAGTTGGCAAGAAATGACAAATTTGAACCACTAGTCACATCACTAAAAATACCATTAGAAATAATAAATGAGGTGGTGGTAACACGATGCCATGCATTAAATACAAGGATGACGAAGGATCTTGGAGGATTTTGAATATTTGTTTCATTCCCTCTGAAAGATGTATAACTCTCATCATAAACACTTGAAATAAAGGCAGTAGTTCAACCAAGAGGGTATAAAGACATGGTCATGCAAATGGGCTAGGTTACACTCTATTACAAAATTAGAGATTATACAAACTTAAAGAGAGCTGAAGAGAAAAACTAGGTTGCTGAAAAAGACATGACATAGAAAACTGGGCATGAACGAAGGCACAATGAGAAGGAAGTGCATCCATAAGAATGAGTGAGGGAAATTACATCCACAAAAGAAGGTAATAGTCAGAAAGATAGTCCTGAATAAACATTAGGGGGTTTGGAAAACCTCATATCCTAAGGTTTAATTCTAACCACTTCAGAATGGTGAAGGAATAGAAGAACAGGAGCTTTGCAAAAGAACAGATGGAATGAAAATGGATCTGATTCAAGGAGACAAAGGCCATAAAGACTATGTCATAGACCGTCAAAGGGGTAAACATTGCCCCAATCGACCCAGAGGTGCTCACCAAAATTTCTTATCAATACATGTAGCTTCCCCCCAAGGTACTGGTAGGAGAAAATATTTTTTCCTTTACACATAATTGCCAGCTCAAAGAGTATAACCACTGTACTTCTAGCCATCTCCAAGATTTAGCATAGGATTGGATGGTAGATACTAGGTACAAGACACTAGAAGGAGATGCATTATTTGATGTCTCAATCAGAGATAAGCTAACGACTTTGGGTATAACTCAGCTCTACGAGTTGCCCTACTTTGGGAACCTAGAAGAACTTGTACAGTTTCTCTTTATGTGCATTAATGAGGACCACATCTAATTTACAGGTAGACACATGAAAATCTTGATACAACTCATTAAGAGGATAACTGGGCTTCTAGATATTGGGAGGGACATTCATCAACTAATGAATGACGAAGAATAAGTAGAGCACATCACCTAGTTGTTAAAATACTACAAAGGGGGTTTTGCCTTCCCCATCAAAGATTCTAGTGACCTTGGGATGAGAGCGATGTCATACTTGGTCAGCACCAAGTTGTGTCTAGGAGGGTGGTAGACCGATGTGTCCAAGACCTACTTTTGCATCGCATACCATATGACACAAGGGGTCTAGTTCAATATAGCCAAATTCATAGAAAATGAATATGTAAAAAATGTCATCAAATGCCACATCTCCAAGGGAACTTTCAGGTGGGGATCCATCCTCATCCTCACCATCATGGAGGAGATAGGAGTTCTAGATGGCTAGGGAAATAAATTATGGGTTTTTCTAGAACATCATGGATCCCTAGTGCACAAATATCCAGAATTCACCTACCCTACCTTTGTTAGTGTAAATTATAAAGCATGAGCAATAAATTGGTGTACCTGATACATATGAGCCTTTGGGCTTGAATGGTGCATTCCTCAAGGGTTATCGAAGAGTTTATTCATAACTGTGACTTTCATTGTGATGAACCACTACTGTGTAGTGCACCTAGCACTAAAATATGGCACAAGGTCTAGCTAGCTAAAACTAATTTATGCCTTCTTAACAAAATACTTTAGCAAGGCACTACAACAGATCCCTAATGCATAACATATAGAAATCCTAACTAGAGAACTAGACATGGATAGGTGCAGAATCAAGTATCAGTTTGCCTACACCAATGTGAAAGCCACTAAAGATGATGAGGATGAATTTGATATCCCCAACATCACTCCCATCCTCACATATCAATAGTCAGCTACATCCATAGGCTCTACTATGAGATGAAGCTAAGGATGAAGGTGGCTCAAGCATCCAGCGTAGAAGGTAGCACCGACCCTCTAGTTCAAACAAGAGAAAAGGGAACCCTAGTGCTTGATGCAAGTGAAGAACCCCAAAAGAAAAAAAGGGGGGAAACCTTGGATGAAATTTAGATGTGCCTGAAAAGGAAGATCACCTCATAAGGAGAAGCGTCTGCCTCGAAGTTGCCAAAAAGGGGAAAGACAGGCAAAAAGGGAAAAGACCTCCTTTTCTACACTTATAATAATTATATCTAAAGAAGAGCTAGAGGATTTAGAGGAAGGAGAATGGGGGACATGCATATATATTACAAAGGAGGGATCCCCTAAGGAATGGACCCCCTCTCTGCACCCTTAATTTGAGCTAGAGAAGAAGAAGCACAAGCTAAAAACCCTTGGCCAGGTAGAACTTTAGAAGGCACAGGAGTTAAAAGAACAAAAGGAGTAGATGGCCAGGGTAGGGGTGGCCAAGGAGGTGATCAAGATGATGGAAGTTGAGGTGATGAAAGAAGTGGAGCACCCGACAAAGGCAAAGGAAAGCAATCGTGAAGAAAAAGGGGTTAAGACTACCCCATCCAACACGCCAACAGATGAAGAGCTAAGGCACAAATGGGAGGCCATGGGCTTGAATCAATAATAAATTGAGGCAATGCTAAAATTAGATCAAGGGTGCAAAAAGATGAGAGAGAGCAGTATGTCCATGGCTAACATTGACAAAATTAAGGCTATTGAGATTAGAGCCAGTGAAGAAAAGTACATCACGTAAAGAAAGGTCAAGAAGGAGAGAGCTACCATTGGTATGGAGCATAGAAAGAAAAAAAAGAGGTGCCTAGCACCTCCACTAAGATAGCAGAGGAAGCTACACAACAGGCATGCTCATTTGTTAAAAGGGCACCTAGGAACATAGAAGGTAACACCAGCCCCGAACAATAGCAAATAGAAAAAGGAGAAGAAAAGGGAGATGGTGAAGAGGGAGAAAAAGGAGAAGAAAAAGGAGGAGAGGAATAAAAAAGGGAAGATGAAAGAGAATGAGATGATGAAGAGGGAGAAAAAGGAGAAGGAGATGGTGAAGAGGATGAAGAAACTAGAGATGAAGAAGAACCAAACTCATACTCTAGCTGGGAAAAAGATGTGGTGGAAGAAGAAATTAATACTCTTGGGAATAGGGGCAAATGCAATAGGTATTTAAGGAGGATGACTAATATCTACAAGAATGCATGCCTCAAAAGGCTGCAACTAGAATGATGTGCCACCAGGTATCTTGGGCACTCGATTGCTTCATGGATGAACTTGAGTTCAAAGTTTTGACAAAAGCAATCAGAGATTCCTTGAACTTAGAGAGAGGGTAGTCCTACAAACTCCTCGATCCTAGAGACATAAACCATGTGCGCTTCACCAATGCCTTGATCAAGATGGTGTCTTTCATGGCTTGTAAGAACATCATTAATGATGTTTGAGCCCAAAACTGGAAGAAAATAATGAAGGACATAGAAAAAAATCTAGGAGACCAAGTCCAAGCTCCAATAGCTTTCTCAATGCATCGAAGAGGTGGAACCTTCCCTCCTACACAACATAAAATCTAAAGGAATGAATGAAATAGACCAAGTATGTGCCTTGGTTAAACAAATGATCCTAAGGATGAAGCCGACATAGGAAGAACTAGAAGACCCTTATGATCACCTTAGAATGGAGTTGAGTGGGAAGCTTGAAAGGATTGAAGAGATCTTTGGCCATATATAAGTGCGAATAGAAGAGGCAAATGCAATATTCTATAAATTCATTAACCAATCTGAAGTCATCAATGTACGCTCGAAGAAAACAAAGGATGAAAAAGAGGCCTTAGTCTATCAGGTTGTTACGATTAGCAGAAGTGAGCACCCACAAATGATGACAAAAGTAAACAACCTGAGCTCTCAATTGAAGACATAGTAGCAGTAATTGGAGGTGGTCTTTTGTGCCTTCTATATAAGCACAAGTGGGCAAGGTGAAATTTTGGAAGGTGTAGTCAAAAGTGCCAAAGGAAGGCTCAAGGCCTACAAAAGGGAACTGGAAGGCACAGATGTGCTCACCCTTGAGGTAACATCCACCTTGGTAGACGGTTCTATTGAGGAACTGAAGAACATAATCCAGGGATTTGAGACATTTCGAGAAAGACTAGAAAAAGATGCATCTAAGATTTACATGCCTATAAGGCTAATTAACTAGTCCAGGGTAGACTATAATTTTGTATGGGGTAAATGTTGGCACCCTTTTTCCCTAAGTAATGTTCTCATGCTAACATAACAAAACCATGCACGAGGTAATCTTATGTAATAATTCCTTGAGTTTCATCTTGGTTATGCTAGCCAGAGGAATCTTGAAACTACTTGCACCAGTTGGCCAAGAAGTTTCTTCTCACCCAAATTTTGGATGGACAACTCTCAAAGTACGAATACGGTGGTAGAGTCATAAAGATAATGATTGAAGAGCATCACAAGCCTTAAGGAAAACCTAGCCAGTCCTACATATGGTGTCTCAGGGATTGAGGAGCATAGAGGCATGAATGGTAGAATAAATAGGTGAACTGCCACCACCTAACCATCCATCAACACACGCCTACCCATTCAACCAAAGAGGTGGCCAGTGTCTATTTAAAAAAGTGACCTCTAAGAGCAAAAGTGGAGAGAGACAACAACAATGATGATGATAGGGAGGTGACATAACGAAGATAGGCACATATGTAATTAAAATACAAACTAGGATGGATTATGTTTATTGCTGGTAGACCTAACCTTGATTACTCCACGCTCACCTATGAGTTGTTGGACATGAAGGTATCACGTCGGGCTGAGGCCCAAATTGATCCTGTAACTATAATTTTGAAATACAAATGAAGCCAATCACTTGTAGTAAATATGTGTTGAATACCCCCTATGGTATAATCTTTAAGAATTGAATATGGTTTTGATGTATATGTTCTTTGTTAGTATAAGTGGTAATTAGATATGAAGCCAATTCTATTTGACCATCATGATGCATGGTAATCTATAGTTAGGAATGACCAAGCTTGTGTGAAGCACCAAGTGAACCTGGCCCTATCAAAAGAAAAGAGCTAAGTAGCTCAAGAAAAGATGAGAATGTCACCTAGACATCTTGACCTAGTTAGTGCCTAAATCAACTGTCAGACTAGATGTGTACCGCTATTACCCAAAATTAAACTCTAAACTCATCAAGCGACCATTAACCTGATCATTGAAACAACCTTGATTCGATGAATCCCCATGACATGCCCCATTGACCAAACCAAAGTTGCATCATGTTCCAACTAGCCCAATATGGTCCCCATTCCTTTCATCACTGTACTTTGGGTGAGCACTCAAGGTTTGTGCCTTGAGTGAATTAGATGTTGATGCAGAGATGCACTAAATGTTGTGCCTAACCTACTACTAAAAGCCTTGTGCCTAGTTATCTTAAAGCACCGAACTAGTAGAGTGAGTTACTAAGAGCAATGGGCACTACTATAAGAAATTAATACTTTCCACTACAATAAGTATCATACATATGTCTATGATTGGGACCTAGGTCCTAGTTTTTTTAAAATCAAAGTGCCTTTTCATATCCACCTCATGCCATAACCTCCTTTAATACCAAAAGTTGAAAAAATGCATTAAACCCATGGGCTTGAAAATATTGGATTAATTGACATCAACAATCTCTTCTTGTTTGTAAATTGCAAAGGTCCAACACACACCAAATTTGGGTTGGGAATGTGGGATCAGTTCACTAGTTCCCAACTTCAGTGGTGGGTTTAGGAAGCTATAATGGATTCTTGGGAGTAATCTATTATCGTGTGAGACAAATTATACATATGTTAGTTGTTTATTTGTGTACAAAAAAAACTATATAATATCATTTTGAATTCAAAACCAATCACTTAGCTTCCCACCTTTTACCCACATCGTGTTAGGTAAGGTTTTTATTATATGTATATTTAGGGACTATATTGGATGGTCATATGGCCATGTTTGTATTTTTTCCTTATAAAACTCAAGCAGAATTATAATAAATATAAGAATTTTCTTTTAATGTTTCCTTCCTCTAATATGAATTATGCTAGCATTCAAATGGAAATGTTAAATAAATAATTATTATCAAAAAAATTCATGATGCATAAGATCGACTATCAAATTTAGCCCCCATTTATGTTGGTATTTCCCTTGGCCAAAGAAAAAAATACAAGAGACCCTTTTAAACAACACGAAGTTAAATGATTAATGGACATGCTGAAGAGGAGGCCAAGTAAATATTATTTCTTATAGAAACTTGATTAATATGGAACTATGGGTTGTTCCTTCAAGGTAGAATTTTTTTGTTGGGTTTCAAGATTTATTTTGGAGTTCAATTGTGTTTATTCTACTCCTTACAAGTTTGTAACCTTGTATTAATTATAAAATAACAATAAATAAGTTTTTATTGACTTTAATGCACAACTACCAACTACAATGCAAGTTTGGAGTGATCCTACCATTAGATACTCTCACTTTGTATAATTTTGACTAGGAAATCTTATTCAAAGTTCAGGTCTCTTAATATCATGTCTTTTATTTACATTTTTTTGTTGATGTCAGTTGTAAATTTATACTTAAGT
This sequence comes from Torreya grandis, assembly GCA_037957365.1. Classification (NCBI taxonomy): domain Eukaryota; kingdom Viridiplantae; phylum Streptophyta; class Pinopsida; order Cupressales; family Taxaceae; genus Torreya; species Torreya grandis. Next base: position 4,130,666 of record JARHVA010000109.1, read on the forward strand.
TGTTCTAATCATAACAACATATTTAAATATTTTAGTTTAAAGTTCTACGTGTATTTGCATTTGTGTATCATTTTAGACCATATTCTAGGCATAGTAGTCAAGGGTGTTTTTATCCTTTCCTCTCTCCACCACTATGGTTGTCTCATTCATGTGAGCCACCAAAAACATGAGCATGGTGTCTTGGGAGTAATGGATTGCACCTCCAAATTCCCCCTCAGATTGAACACGTCTTCATACATGATCACCTCCTCCATTACAATACCCCTCTTTGGTTGTCCCTAGCTCATCTTTAACACTACAAATAATTTTAGAGACTCAACTTTTTTATTTCTACAACACTATTAGAAATAATATTGCACCAACATCAATCCATAGACTAAATTGAAATGCTTATCCTCTAGGCAATTAAACACTAAAACTCAATTTCAATAAAACTACCATGGTGTTGATGAGACCCAAAAAAAAAAATTCACTTACACAGTGTATCATCAATTTGAAATATGTTCCTCTTAGCCCACTAATTGTATATGTTTCTCATCGACATTTACCGTTGTGTATATTTTCTCAAAGAGGAGGAGAAGCCACGTGGATTGAGAGTTTTGAATTTGAGCTTTGGATATTTGCTATTACTTATTGTTAGAAATAACTAATATGTTATCAATTTGAATAGTCTCCTTCACACTCAAAAATATAATCGAACCTTGAAAAGTCTAGGAAACTCATCTCCCTTCGTTTAACACCACCTCACCATGCACTTACTTCAAAAAAATGTCACATATAAATACTAGCAACGAAACCACTTGAAGTGAATTTCCCAACTGAGGAATGATCAAAACAAAATGCAATGTAATGCAAAGCAATGTAAAGGGGATAAATCACAAATACATTAATCACACATGAGAACCGCAACATGACTAGTAAAATAGCTATCTAGAGTGTCCCACCCTTTTTTAATCATAATAGCGGTTGACAAGTAGAATATGTTAGGAATTGTCTATGTGGTAAGATCACCTCTATTTATTTGTTGAAGTATCTAGATTATGTATCTCATAAGGCGAATTCTTAAGTTTGAAGCTTCCATTCCATGTGATTGTAGTAATGTACATGTTTTTACTTTTTTCAAATTGGAGTTGTACACTTGAAATGACGTGAAATGCATTAACACTATATAGACAGGTTCCCCAAAAACATAAATGTCGCCATTACTACCATCATAATTAGTTTGTTTTTTTTTAGTTTTAAAAGTTGAGTAAAATTTATTTCAAGAATTTCAAAGTACATGGTTTGTTACAAAAAATAGGCTCATAAGTCTTTAGTATGGTAGTTGCAACGTCCACAAAGGAAGCTATGAAATTTTGGGGTGATGGCTAATTTCAAATACATCAAACTGCCATAGCACTTGGAGAAAATATGTAGAGACTGGGGGGGATTTAAACTCAGGTCCAGTAGTCTACGCAAAATTGAAAACGTTTGTGGCAGATTGATGGATATTTTGCCTTTCTTTCTTTCAACAAATAAAAAGAAATGTGTACTAATATCAAATTATTGTTTCTTAACACTTTGTGCACAAAATGTGAAATGAGGTCAACCATCATGATTTTAAGTGAGATACACTCAGTGATTTGCACTCTTTCACTTTACAAAAGACCTCTTTACCAAAAAAATTACACACGTTATAACAAAACTTACACCTTTGAGATAACTTTGAGTCTAATAATTAAATATGATACACTAATTATTGAAATGATAACATATCATATTATGATAAATTACTATATAATACCTAATTAGATAACTAATACATAATACTAGGATAACTATTAGAAAAATAAAAAACAACTATTAAATATTCAAAGAAACACTTTCACCAATGACTGTCCTCCCCTATATTTTTTTTTTGGCTCTCTTTTTAAATTATGGATATAATATTGTAGACGCGTGGATGACTAAGAGGTGAAATGAACATGGTTGTACTTGTGTTTTACAAGCAAAACCAACCCAACCAACAAACCAACCGTAACCTACGCAGGCTTCTTCAATTCCGCGAATACGTCATGATGCATGGAATGAATATATTCAATGTATTGGGAATGAATGCAAGTTTGGTGGTGGATTTTATTGCACGCATAGAGGTGTACCTAACTTAGCTGCCTGCCAACCAAATCACGAATGAAACGGGAGTACAGTTGGCAGTCAATTCCCGGTGACGGAATATATGCCTCACATTATGTGATAAGACAGAGAGTCGGACTCCGACATTCCTTTGGAAACACAGATTGTTTTGAAATCATTTGCGTTATTCGAAAGCATAATATGTGCTGGGGAATAATGCAGGCAAAACTATAGCCTATATAGCCCATATTACTCTATAGTTATAGTTTAGTTTATAATAACTGACTCTAAACTTTAAACTAACTCAACTCAACTTCCCATATATAGAGAGGGGTTGCCAAAAAAAACGATAGACAGTTGCCCCCCACCTCCCAGATAGAGTTAGAGAGGGGCCTCTATATAAACAGGTTGTAGAAGTTTCGTGAAGCAAAGGCTTAGTAAGATTGGGATTTAAAAAGCCTTGGCATGGAATGAATGATGAAAAGAGGGGGCGTCAATCGTTGGAATCCAAGCAGAATAAAAACAATATTTGCTTTGATATATTATACGGCCTCAACAGATGGACCATACGTTTTGATTTGCTTTAACTATTGATTAGTCTTCCAACTTTACGGTCAATGAAAAGACAATTTTTGTTTTTGTTTGTTCTTCTTTTCTTTTCCTTTTTTTAATGAAAATTAGTAAAATTGTAATGCTTTACTTTCAAGTTGTATATTATTGGAATGTTTTAATAAAATTATTCTTAACAATTAAAAAAAATAAAATAAAAGTATACAATGTTATAAAGTAAAGTAATTAGTTGAATTGTATAATGCATATTTTCTATCAAATGAATATATTTGGTTCAAAATAAAAAAACGTAGTTTAAGCACAACAAATCAAACAACAACTAAGTAATTATATAAGAAACAATAAGTTATTAAGCACATGTCACTGCACTAGATAGAGGAAGTGGAGGATCATTTTTTAGGCAACTAAGCACTTTAAGAAGAAGACTCAGTCAAGGGAGGATCAGGGGCCATCCATCCATCCACAAGATCTAGAGGAGCTAAAGAAATAATAATGCCCTACCTAAGAGGATGTTACACCACATTGCCAAAAGGGTCAGGGTCCCAAGAACAGGGGAACCCCACCGAGACAAACCAATGACAAACTTCCTATAAGCCTTCCCCCACTTGCATGATATTGAGGTGGAGGGATGGAGAAACAATTGTGATTGCGCAAGCATCTCTGTTGAGGTCAGGGCGTCGGTGGTGGAGAGCCTTGTTGTGGAGGATCCAAGGGGACGTGATGCATAGCACTTGGAACACTCCCCCAATGGTCAATCAACACTTGTAAATGCTTGAGTTCCATGGCTACCTTTTCAACCTGGGCTTGAATCTACATAAAATTCAAAGATATCATAGACACCTTGTCGTTAATGGTAAAATGACGAGATGTTTATTCATTAGTAAACAAAGAAGAGTTTCTAGCTTCCCATAATTGAAACACAATAACAACTTTGAAAATAAAATCCACAAAAAAGCTATATATGCTAACCAATTTGTAGAATCCCAAAAAAGGGCCAAACACCACGAGAAAGGCTCAAGATAGAAGGGATCAAAGAGAATGTGTATCCATTGCCAAGCAGATTGAGTTTTGGGACACGTCTAAAAGATTTACTTGGAGGATTCTAGTTTGGAATCGCCGGACACTTGGGTTGAGCAAGTCCAAGATGAGAAAAACACTCCCCAAGGGGGAGGCCTTGATAAACTAGAAACCAGAGAAAATGAGCAAGCTTGGATATAAGTTACTAGTCCATATTCTGTTGAGTTTGGCAAGCCAAGACCTAGGCAAGGAAGTAAGATTTTAACACCTATTGAACTTACCTAGATCCGGAGATAATGGGTTCATGAATTGATACAAGAGGCCTAGAGAGTAGTTCTTAAAATGAGTATCACAATTCCATCTCCGATCTTTCCACCAAACTCATGGAGATTGTAGACCCACTTTTTGAAGCATAACATTTGACATTAACTCTTGAATATAGAGAATGACAGAGTAGTTTGGATTATTTAAATTGAATTTAACTATTAGCAAAGGCCAAGGAATCCAATCATAGGCTAAGACCAAATTCTTCACAGTTTGAGTTCCTTTTTTGAAGAGTCTCAAATCTTTCATACTAGGAAACTCTGCTAGAAGGAGACTAGTATTTCTCATAATAGGATCCCAACAGAGGTTATGGTCATTGAAGGAAAGACCACTAAAAATTTCATCTCCAACCCATTTTAAGTAGGGTTTGGCAGACTCAAAGACTTTCAAAATACTTTTAGCAATGAAAGAGGCCTTAATTTTGACTAGGGAAAGAGTGATCAACAATGTGTGGAAACCAATGTTTTTCCAACTAGATTTACCATAGGGAGATTGAGAAGAAATATAGTGTGACAAGATTTTTTTCAAGATTCATTACCTTCAACAGCTATGACAATCTATTTAGCACAAAGGGCAATGTTTTGCCTATAAATATCAATAATTCTCATACATCCTTTAAAACGAGGAAGACGACAATTATCCCAAGCAACTTTGTGGAACTCTCGAGTTTGCTTAGCATTATACCAAAGAAAATCTCTGAGAAACTTTGTCAATTTGTAATAGGAGGATTTAGAGGGGGACCAATAGGTGGAGTAGTAGACATGAGTAGCAACCGATATCTTAGCACACCCTTGGAATTTCCCTGCTAAAGAGAGGGGCTTAGTGACCCAATACTCAAACTTTTTCTCCACTCTTTTCATGATATGTTTCCAAAGTTCAACAAGGGAACTATTTTAGGCAAAGAAAATCCCTAAAAATTCTCCCCTTGATGAATCCACTTCCACTTGTAATGGTTCAACCACTTTGGCATAAGCATCATACTTTGTCGGAAGCATTGGGTTTTATTCCATTATAGGTTGGAAGCTGAATGTTTGTAAAAAATTTCTACATAATGCAAAGCCTCCTTAAAATATTTTTCTTGCTCTTCAAGAGGAAGAAAAATATCATCAATAAAATGGCCTTTGATAGTTGAGAAGATCAGTTAGGAGGAAATATGCCCCTAATGATACGTCACTCTGATATAGGGGCTAAAATATATCAAAAAGCCTTAATAGACAAAACATATAAGGTTGGTGCAAGAGGGCAACCTTGTTGTATAGAGCGAAAGAGGTCAAAACTATTAGACTTGAGTCTATTAATAGTGAAATAGGCTAAGGAGTCTAAGAAAAGAGTTTGGACAACTGAATTAAACAACTCATCAAAGCCAAGAGCTTGAAGCATGGAAAGAATAAAAGGCCACTTCATCCTATCATAAGTTTTTTCAAAGTTTACTTTGAGAAATATTGTTCACCAATGAGAGGCTCTTTCCCACTCCATCCCTTCCCAAACAATAATAAGGTTGTCTAAGCTATATCTATTTTTGATAATTCTTGTTTGTTCCTAAGAAATGGGAACAACAATAAGCAATAGTTGAGAAGGCAGAGGATCATCTAGTTTGTCTCCCCAATCCCCCAGCCACTAATAATAAGAGGGTCTCCAGTATCAAGTAAAGGCTCCCAAAAATATGTTTCCTTCTTTTTATATTTATCATCACTAGCATCTTTCTTGGAGGGAGAAATGGCAAGCACCAAATGAGGAAATTCCCCTTGTGGTGGTGTTGAACACCCAGAACTACCACTAACAGGAGGATTCATAGGTGGTGTTGGAAAACATTGTCGAGGGGAGATACTATCATGTATGTTGTGAAAATAGGTACACCCCCATTATCTAAAATCATAATCTTGTGGGGTTGACCAACGACAAGGAGATTCAGAGGGACTTGACTAACAGTAGAAGGGACACTTTCCCAATGATTTAATAAAGTCTCGAGATGTTCCACCTCTAGGTGTAATTTTTCAATTTGAACCTATATTTGGAGCATAACATTAGACATAATATTAAACATGTTAGAAATAGGGAAATAATCATCTAGAACAATACAAGAAAAAATTGCTTCATCCCTATTTTTCCATAATTGAAAAAGAATCTCAACTAAAAATATATGCCAAATTTGAGTGTGTTTTTTAGAAATCATAGTTGAGTCCCTTAAACTCATCACCTTCCAAGTAAACATTGGTGGACATAGGGGCTTGAATAGGGTGTTAATTCAAACCTAGGCTGATTGGGCATGTTTTTAGAACCAAAAAATATGCTTTAGATATTTTGGGTGGTTGCAGACTCAACAAACAAGATGAGTCATTCCCATGTGAATCAATCATGTACCAATTGGAATCCCATGGTAGAGAATAGACCAAAGGAAGTTTAATTGTTTGGGCTCAATAATGGTAGCCCACACACATTAAAACTTTCTCTTCAAACATACTATGTGGAGTTAACTTTGCACTTGGAATTGAGAACATCAAATTGAAAATGTTGGGGAGAGAGGAGTTGAAAACCCAACATGGGTTTGTATCTTATGAAGGGTGTCTCAACAGGATACTTCCAATGAGATTGAACTCTAATCTTATTAAGATGAAACTTAGGTATAAAATTTTAAATTTGCAAGATAGATTCTTGATCACTAGCCTATAGATTATATTGAATTCTTAGAGCTTGCCAAGACATGGAATGGACCACAAAGTTTCAATAGAAGGCCTTGATTATCGACATTGATTTTAAAAAATCTTACGATATAATTGAATGGCATTTCATCTTGATTATGCTTCAAAGAATTCAACTTGGTTCTAGGTTTGTCAATATTGTAAAAAAGTTGTTTGAGGATGAAGGTAATTGTATCACCATCAATGGTGTCCAATATAAAAAAATTTAAAACTTTTGTTCTATTCATCAAGGGTACCCTATAGCCCCTTCCATTTATGTTATGGGTGTCTAGGGACTCAATTATATTATGGACAACTACTCTTTTAGAGGTTTGGTTAAAGGCATATCTCTTCCCTACTCTCAAAAACAAATGCTTAATGGACACTTTGTAGATGATTCCTTTCCCACTTTAGTTGAAGAGGAGGCATCTATTTTTAGTGCCATGGATGTTTGTACATTTTTTGTTTAGGTTATGGTTCTTTTAATCAATGGAAGAAGACCCAATGCCATAGGTAGTCATTTTCACCCTTAACTTACTAGTTTTTAAAGTAAAAGTGGCTTTGGATTTAGTCGAGCGGACAATTTAAGTTTCCTGGCACGCCCTTTATTTTTCAAACCACTTCCTTGGATATTTGGGATTATGAAATTCAAAGGATTGAGAAAAAAATTGGATTTTTTACTTCTAATCCTCTCTCTTTAGTAAGAAAGTATCAAAATACTCTAAGGTGTTGGTTGCTACTCATGTTCACTATTCTTCTTGTCAGGCTCATTCTAAAGATACCTATGCCAAACTTGAGATAATGTCAAGGGACTTCATATGGCCAAATATAAAAGAACTAAAGGATTTCATTAGGTTGCTTGGGATATATGTTGAAAATAGAGATCCTTCAAAGGTATTGGTCTCCTTGGTATCAAAATCCAAGGCTATGCAATGTGTGTTACATGGATCATCCATGCCTTGGAAGTTGATAAAACATGGAAAATTATTCTTAGAAACTTATATCACATGAGGTAGTCCTATGGGAAAGGGAGCTTTGAAAGGTTTAATCCTTCAACCTCTCCTCATCATATAGGTCCCTATCACTATTGTTGGCACATTTTTTCCCCAAGAGTATGTTTAAGTCTTGGGAACTTCTCAAAAGATACTTATGTTAGGATGGAGATGGTTTCAAGTACAAACTCTCTCTTCATTTCCAGTCTCTATGGTGGGCTCCCATTCTTACCTTTCATGAGGTGCAATTTGCTCTTTTACCTTTGGATAAAGAGTCTTTGATTGTTTAGAAAATGCATCAGGGTCATTTCTAATCTCTTTTTTTAAATAATAATTATGTTATCAAGGATATATTTTTTACAAATAAATCCAATTTTCTCAAGGCAAATTATGAATGGAAGCAATTATTTAATCCTAATGGCAACATCTTTAGAAATAATTTTCCATGCTACATTGAGAAGGGTAATGGGACACTAATTGGTAATAAGCTATAAATCCCCAAATTGGGAATGAAATTGATGTTATCTTGATTGATGAGTTTGCGAAGAGTGTTGGTTTGAGTAGCTTCTAGGTAGACTTTGTGCAAATATAGACCCCCTATATCTTATAATTCATAATACAACTCATAAGGAAACCCATCAATTCCAAGAGCTTTATCAACTATTACTTGGATAACAACCTCATGTAGCTTCTTAATGGATAACAGTCTATCACATGCTACTCTTTGTGCTTAAGTGATTTTTAAAAGCACTTCTTGGAGCCATCTAAATAGAGCATGTTCTCATTATATATGTGAAGGTTAAATGGCTAATATATTGTAGTAATGAGATAAAAAATCTTTCAATAAATTATAAAGGTGTGTAAGGCAAGCACTAGCTTCTTTAATAGATTTGGCATAATTAGCCGCTTGCTTGGACCGAAAGAGAGCTAATAATTATTTAGAAGCCATATCTCCAATTTTTAACAAGTGCATTCTTGCTCAAATTTGAACTCCCCTAGCTATATACTGCTCCTCCATTTTGAGTTTGTGGTGACAAATTGAAACTTGCTTTTGAAAATCCTCGTTGAAATGAGAAATATTAAATCCTTATGAAACTAGAATGAATTCACAGTGAAGCCCCATGGGCATTACAATGAGAAACAACCACTTATCAGCCATAGATTAAAAAAAGGCAACTATTTTATTAATGGCATTTTCCCACCATTCTATCCATCTAGAAACTCCACGAGGCTTAGGGGCTATGTTCTAGATTCTAACAATGTGCTTCTTAGTCCAAGTGTGATCCAAATGAGTAGGATTAAGATAAAATTATGTCTTGGTAATATTTGGAGGTGGGGGAAAGCCATTTTATTTCAAACTTGATGGAAAAGTGGTTTGAAAGTAAAGCATATAAAATGATAGGCATAAAGTAGTTAAAATTTTGGAAAAAGATAATACATTTTACTTTACTAGCATAACTTTATTGAGTCTCTTCGAAACTCGATCATGTCTTTGCCAAAGATTGGACTAAGTAAACCATGGTGAGGTATCAATAAGGCAATAGTGGTGATTAGGGTTGAATAGCATGAGTTTATTTCTCATGCAAAACCATGACTCTCATTTGTTGATGCACCACCACATTGGGATTAATCCCTCCTTATTTTCTCAAAACTCAATCATATTGAAATCATCACATAGGATAAAATTGGCATATAAAAGAGAGTTGGTCAACCAAAACCAAAATATCACCCTTTAAACAACATCACCAGATACATAGATGTTTGCAATACCAAGGGAATGACCATTAAAATTGAACAAGGTCCACACCACCTAACAAGTAGGATCTAAACGTATTGGCAGAATGTTTTGTATGGGGTATAAAATGTGTGTTTTCTATCAATAGTTTTAGGGACGAGAATTCCCTCATCTATTAGCAAGGGAGGCTCCCTTTATTGAAACTAGAAAAGGTGCAGAAAATAAAACATTTATAGCTATATACATCTAAAATTATTCTTGGGGGTTTGTTTTATGATCAAAAGAGAATGTATATGAAAGGATATGTAATACGAGAGGTAGAAAACAAAGGAAAACACATAATTATTGAAAAAAAAGTTTTCGACTATTTCAACACATTGGAAAAGATTTAGAAGAAAAACATCTCAATTGTAAACTTGTTTTTGCATAAATAAATAACATGAATTAAATGAATCACTAAACATAAGAAATAATGATTGTTTAATAATAACAATAAAAGTACAAAGTCTTATAAATCTTCTTGTATTAATCCTCAATAAATATAAACATATTTTTATTTTCTGTATTCCTTGTCCAAAAATTATTTATCTTTCACAAAGTGCTTATTACAATTAGAGTCTTCTATATTTATAGCTTAGAGGTTGAATAACTACCTCACAACTACTTTTAAAAAAAAAAAATCTACTTCACTATTAATTTTTTTTAAATTTCTCATTAAGTGAAAATACAATGATTTCAAATTATGAAAAATACAACAAATAAATATAAAAAGTGAGAGAGATAAAATTAGGTAGAAGGAGGAGAGATAGATTATATGTCCAACTAATTTGATCACTGACCAAATGCCACCATTTGTCCTTGTTCTTCAACTTGCTATGATTTCAATTTCAATGCTCTAAAATTTTGAACTAAAACACCTATTCCTTGTTTTTTAATGATCATATTTTATAACCGTGTTAACCAAGTGATCATTACTTCCTTCATTTCTTCATTCAATCTTTAAAAAAATTGGGAAAATTCTATTGCATTCAATGAGAGTGATATGAATGTTATTCAATTTGTTCATAACTTCTAAATTGAAATTATCTACACTAAAAAATTATTTTTTGATCATTGTTTGGAATTTATCTTTAATTTGTGTGGCTCTAAATGGCTTGGTGTCTCCATTTTTCATCAATTCAAAATGGATGGACCACACATCAACATAGATCTCTTTCATGATAGATTATATTCAGGCTTGTTGAATATATGAGGATGTTCCCATTAGAATGAGCCATATCTTACAAGTATTTGAATACATCCTTTAACAATCCACTTTCTTTAGATGTCATTTTCATTTCTTTTGTAAGCTTGTTTTGATATTCTTTTAGAATCCCATATGTTCTTATTACTTCATCAATGAATTTGAGTATGTCAACAAAAATATGTTTGACCTAATTTTGCATAATTATTCCATGATTATTGATTTACAAATGTTTTCAACTACATACTTATCAATATATTCATTAGGAATAGAGTCAAGGATAAAATCCATATGAAAATTATCTTGACTCAAGAATGCCTTTATATATGTTGAAAGTGCACACACCTGATCTTATTGTGTTGCATTGTTAATCGATAGAGAAGGATCAAACTCCTTCAAATAAGGTTATTCACTTGAGGAAACAAAAGAAGTCATTGAAGGACTCTTGATGACCAACTTTGGAGGTCTCTTTATAGGTTCATTTGTACAAGTTTGTAATAGATATTTTTCTAGATCTTCTCTATTATTTCCACTACTTAAATATTTTATTAGCCTGAGACTCTTTTCATATACCTTGGTGCCAAATAATTAACATATGGTGATTTTTTTTGTTGTTGTTCCTTGGAATATCCAACATATTTTAAGCTTCCAACCATTGTATGCTCAATAAATTTATTTTTGAACCAATATTTGATCTCTCAAGAATAAATTTAGTGCATTCTTTCAAATCTGATGACTCCTTAATTGACCAACCAATTAGTGGAAAGGGTAAAATATGCAATTTTTTTAAAGGAGGATGAATATGATCTCATCCATAATCAACTATCCCTTGAGTTACCCATTCAAATTTGAATGCCTTCATTTACTCTAGGGCCATTCTTGAATATTTATTTCCTTGACTTCAAATTAATCCTCACAATCCTCCCACTAGTCCTCAAGTTTTAGTATATACAAATAGCTAGGACTAAGCTTGATATTGTTATTCAAAAAAATATTACTATCAATGGGAACTCTATTGGCATGAAATTTCATGGGGAGTCAACCATGGATTTCTCAATGTTGGATGCATCTCAAGCTATTTTGCACATGTATTATCTCAAACCAATAGGAAATGAATTTTATTCCACATGATTTTCATTAAATTATTTTTGAACTTCACTCAATTGCCTAAAAAGCTAAATAAAAATGATATTATCATTTACATACCTTGGAAAATTATATGGAGTTCTTATGAATCATCTAAATCTGATATATATGAACCTTGAGAACTGTATGAAGTAACTATAATATTTATTAGCCAATTAGGCAACCTTATTTGAGATTCATGTTTCCTTTAAGAGTCCTTACCACTAGCATAGTGAAATCATCACTTACTCTTCTAAAGTGTTTCTTGCCTTGTTCCAGAGTGATTTGTGGAGACTTATCATATATTAATCTATGTGGAAAATCTTGTCCTTCTAGTCTTGAAATAGTCTCAAATCAGGAATTGATCATACTAAATATGAAGTCATGTAGATAGATTGAGTTGATTCGAGATTTTCATTAATCACTTATCCCCAATCAGTGAATTGTTTTCTCAAACAAAAAATGTTGATGCAGAGGCACATCTATTTAGATAAAAATCAAGTTTTATAATATCCCATAACACTATTCAATAGACTTATGAAGATAGATAATTCTTATTAAACTTATCCCCTATTCAAGACTTTAGGAAGATTTGAGGGTCCTTTTTTCTTCTTCTTGAGCCAAGTTTGGTCGATCATGTTAAATAATTTATCATTATTCTAATTCTAGTAATTCAGTGCAATAAAAAAAATTTATCTATTGTTACATCATGAGTTAGAATGCCAAATGTTGCATTGATCGAATGGCCATCAAGCTTAGTTATCAATGCATCATCAGAAGATTTGATCTACAACTTATTTGACTCAATAAATGATAAAATTGAGGCTAATTTATCCCCAAATCATGTTATATCATCACAATTAGGTTAATGGGACCCAAATCACATCCTTTATTAATTTAATCAAGTAATCAGTTCAAAAAGTGATGAAATCAAGGCCAATTGAGCATTGAATCACATCGTATATTCATAATTAGGTTCATAAGGACCATATTGGTCAAAATTGTATATTTGGTTGAATCAATCTTGTAATTAGTTCCATAAATGATGAAATTTGTGTCAATTCAAACCCAAATTATATCATTTAGTTACACTTAGTTTTGAACGGGGATAAAATTGGCACCAATAGTATCCTTGATTGAACCAATCATGTAATTGGTTCAATCAATGATATAATTTGGGCCAATTAAAACCCATTTCACATCATACAATTTAAGTTAGGTTCATAAGGATCAAATTGATATGAATTTCATCTTAATTAAGCCAATTGAGAAATTATTTAAATCATTAACTCCATAGCTTCAAAGTGATACCCAAACTATGTCGTATAGTTGTAATTAGGTTCACAAATAAATTTATTTGTCAATATCCTCAATAAAAAATTTATTATTTGTGGGAGATGAATTGTTTGAAACTATTAATTTTGACATGGCTAGAACTCATACAAATGTCATCAATCAATTAGGAAGGCCCAAATTCTATAAAAAGACCATATGTTTTCTAAAAATGGATATTGGTTGTAAAATTTACACCCTAAAATCCATAGGTTCAATACTAAAATATATTATATTAAGTAAATTACATTTTGAAAAGACATTTTATAAATTATCACTCTTAGATCTATGAAACCAATTCCATAAAATACCGAGTGGCCCTGATTTCTTATATTTACTAAAATAAATTTAAATTAATGTACTTAACATTTATTTTAGTAAATATAAACCATGTTATTCACTTATTCAACCTACATAACCTTTAAAGTTTGAAAATTATAAAATAAAAGTAATGCACATGTTTTTTAGGTTTGATGATTATTGAGCCAAAAGTACAAAATCCCATGTATTTATTAAAAACACATACATGTTTTTGTGTGAATCTCATTTTTTGGAATAAAAACCTTTTTTTGGCCCCCAAAATATTTTACTTACACTACATTATTATCAATTTTTCAAGACATTGATCTACTTATATGAATTCATATTTTATGACAAGTACATTCAAGATGTTGACATTGAAGCATCCATGGATCCTTAGTGGCATCCAAAACATTCATGTAGATAGTGAGGAGATAAGGTTTTCTAGTTTGCAAGTTCATGTTGGATCTATTCTTTGATATACGATAACCTCTCTCCTCTTATTGAGTTTCAAATCACATTCATTTAAAAAACTAACTTCAACCATAACTTATGGGTATTGATCCTATAAAATAAAAAATAATATCCACCCTTGTTTTTTATACTAAAAAATTAAGATTATTGAATATGTAAATAACTAGGGAAATAATAGACACTTATATTATTATTTTTACTGTGAAGTTATATTCATAATTTGGAATTATAAATATGCAACCAACCCCACTAGAATGATCATTTAAATATCTAACTTTAATCAAAATAAGATTTTAGGGCCATATAAATACTTCTAATAGTCTATCATGACCATACAAGCATTCCTTTGTTAGTGACTAGGAACTAAATTCTAACTTTCTAAGTTTATTCACTTACTTATGCTCTGTCACTTCATTGCTCTTAATCCACACGTTATCACTCTTATCTTGCTATAATAAACTATTTTTTATTAAAATTTATTATTTTTCATAGTCCATGAGATTGAGAATGAGATTTATGAGAATAAACTATGTATCAATTTTTGCATCAACACGTTTCGAAACACCATAAGTGAATCATAATCAAGGAAATCATGCTGAGAAATAAAAAATAGTTTCCTTATATAAACAAAACAATTTTTCTTATATAATCAGTTTAATATCATAGTGACTTTATAATCCTAAAGTTAAATAATACAAAATGGTCCTAAATTAGTTATGATTAACACACAATTAACTATTGATCAGGAACTAACCAAAAGCCAATTAAGAACCAATGAATAATGGACTTGATAACTAGGTTTTGGAACAAGACATACATAACATAAAATCCATATCATCTATAAGGAAATCATTGATCTCATACTAATGTAATCAATGACTTTGTAAATCTTGTAGAGAACAACTTTAGGTACATATAGAAGAAATGGAACTAGCTCAAGTTATAAATGAATCAATAATCTCTTCGAGACAGATTAATAAATTGGTTAATAACCTATTTGAGATTAGTTATAATATGATTTAGTCACATGAAAAAGTCAATATTGAGATTGAAAAGGCCATAATTATGAAAAACAAGGTCACTATTCCATTATAATAGCTTTGTAAGACCTACAAACAAACCAAAAATAGAACAAAAATGGAGACCAAAAATAGAAATAGGTCAGGGTCAATCCAAGAGCCAAATTCAAATCAGAAGCATAATGATAGAGTTTTAAAGCAAAATACAAAGTTATTATTCAAAGGAAAAAATTCATTGATGAACTTGATGAAGCTGTAGAATGCAAAGACAAGGTCACTACACCATAGTAGTGGCTTTGTAACACTTGCATGTAGGCCAAAAACAACACTAAAAAGTTGTAATTACATTTTAAAAATTCATTAATGCAAAGGGCAAAGCCATAGATTTCAAATAAGTATAGTAGTAGCTTCGTAGGTCTATCCTAAAAAAGAGCTATGCACACAAATTCACTATTACTATTTATAAAGTCGCAAGTAAAATCAACAAAATCATTGATTAAAAATAACGATAATAACAACTTTGTGATAATAATGAGAAAAGTCAAAATGTTGGTTAAAAGCACTAGCGGTTTAGAAAATGGCTAGGACAAGGTCATGACTAGAGTAAACGATTCAATTACATTTATAATGTCACTGATACATAGACCAAATCCACTAGTAACCTGTAGATGCAAATTCATGAAAGTTTTGATATCTTTGGCCATCAAATCTCCTTCAAATGGTCCTGCAAATTCAATCACTCACACCAAAAGCTTTGGAACATTAAATCAATGGAGGACTCATATTGTGGTCGTCATTATGTATTATGATAAATTTAAAATTGATAATCAAATGCCAATAACACCAAATAACATAACAAAATATTGAAAATCAACCTCGAATCTACTCTAAACACCTGATTGGGTAAGGAAAGTAAATTGGATGAAAATAATAATTAAAATATGATGAAATATACCTTAATCTATGTGAACAAATTACCTCTAAATGTAATGGATGTGCCCTAATTTTGACAATGATTGCACTTGATATGTTGGATTGCTTAGATAGCTCAAGACTTGAAGCAAGGAGATGGAGTAGATAAGCTAGAAACATGCAATTTTATATATTATTCAGTGCTTGTGCATGAAGGAAGGGTAGTTTAAATATAAGGTGGTGAGAGGAATGGATGGACATATTTGTTCCAATTTAGATTCAAATCAAGGGTGGATAATATTTGAGGATTTTAAAAATTCCTAGGAAGGAAACTCATTTAATATTTAAGGAGTTAAAAATTGTTTGGAAAATCCTATAGGAAGTTGGTCGGGGGCTCTAAGAGTGTATTAGATTCTTCTAGATGTGTTTAAGCTAGTTAATGAAGGTTGGGTGAAGGATTAACAATGGGTTTTATAGGAGGATTTAGTGGAGGTAGGTGGGATGGAATTTTAAATTCCAAAATAATGGATTGTTTGATTAGTAGATTAAAGATGGGTGTAATAAAGATGTAATGACATGATTAATTAATATGTAGGGCGGGTAAGGTGAATGTGTGATATGGATAATATAGGAAATGTTAGGTTAATGACTAAAAAAGAATAATATTAGGATTAATAATGGATTAATTAATATGATTAGTAGGCAAAGCTAGCATGATATTGATCGTAATAATGAAGTGAGTGGAAATAAATGTTTACAATCACATACACTAGGAGAATTTGTTATGAGTCATAATTGTATGCACCTAAATCTACTCGCTTCATTTAACATCACTAATATTACTATTAGTCGACACTAATTCTGTTTATCTAATTTATCTCCTTTAATCCCACTAATTTATCCCCTTCCTAATCATTTATCTAATATCTTCCTTTATTATTCCTCATTCACTAACATTAGTCCTACCCCAATTCTTCATTAATTTTCCTAAATCCTCATTATCCTATCCTAATCCCACTTATTTATTATTTGGGAATTTTAAATTCCCATGACCCACCTACCCACCTACTAAGCCTATCCCTAGGCTCTCCTACACCCCTAGTCCCTAATCATCCACTTAATCCCTATCTAATCTCCCACCTAATCGTAATTAGACCCTAAGAGGATTTTAAAATTCTCCAATTCTAGAATCCTCTCTATTCTTAGCCTCCCTCTCTAGAAGCCTCTAAATCTAGAGGCTTCTAAAGAATTTTAAATTCCTTAAATAATCCTCAACCATGGATTCCAATGGCCCAAGATTGAATCTTATCCATTGATCCTTCCCTCCACATTCTATTTAAATATACCCCTCCTCCATGGCCAAACCAAGAATTAAATCCATAACATCTCTATGTCAATCTAATCCTTCAATCTCAAGCATCTAATATCCATGATCAAGCAATCATAATGTTAAAATTATGAGTCCAAAGCAATATCAATCCAATTTTTTTATTTTCCTATTCATTTAATCATGGTTTAGAGCAATTAACTTTAGGATGAGAGTGTTGATTTGAATTGTATTCATCCATGATTTGGTCTTAATGGCTCTAGATATTACTAAGGTAGTTTGATGTTTTAAGTAGATTTAGATTAATTGCATGATCTTAAATCCATATTTCTCAAAATTTTCTACTAAATTTTGGTGACCATAGTGGGACATCCATCCCAATTAATCATGTTTGATTTTTAATGATGTTTTGTTAGCTTGTAGGTCTGATCAATCAAGAAAGATCTTGGATTTTTGAATTTTTGCATGCACAGGTGGAAGTCACAATTTTGCACTGGTATTCACAACTATGTAATCATGATCTTATGCCCAGGAGTCACAATTTTTTTCATAACTACTTAACTTGATTATTAACCATTTTATTTAATCGTGATAAGCTCTTTGCCCTTCGATAATACCATAACTTGTGAATTGCGACTTTATCTAGAGAACTGAGATTTTACTTATAAAGTCATGGATTTGTCTAAATGCTAATGGTCTATTTTACAAGTTCATTACAATAATGTGACTTTGAAATTCACAATTTCCTCTGTAAATTTTGGTTTTGCCTTATTAACTTGCAATTTTGCAGGTTTTGGATGTGAGTATAGAATCACCTATTTTATCTATTGATTATCATTTCACTGACCCTGCATTGAATATTTTGTTACAAAACTTGGTTTTCTGCTCTTTGTGCATAGGATACAAGAAAGAAAACATAATCAATTTAGAGTCTGGTAGGAGAACCTTAAGACACAAAATCACTAATCTTAAAGTTGCAATTTTGACTTGTAAATTACGGTATTGGGTCGAAAGTCATGGTTTTGTAATTTTTGATAAAAATCATTGATAGTTGACCTTTGCTCTCTGACCTATAGCTTTTAGTCTTACTATTTTTTATTTTGTATGGATCAAAAAATCATACCCTCTTTTATATTATTTTTACATCATTTAGGTCTTAAGGGGAGATTTTTGGCTAACCACATCCTATAACCAGATTTGGTATCTGTCAGTCTTTGTTGTGTGATTGGAAAGATTAGCAAGAAAAGGTAAAAAGCAAGAGGATAAGGCCAAAACAAACATATCCCCTTTAATATTTTCCCATCATTCTAAAAATTGCATAGCACAAAATTTTTAAAATCATGACTTTGTCTTATGCATTAGTGATTTTGCCTAGAGATTAGCAATTTTGTTTTTATGTAAAGAATTGCCATTTTAATCTTTTATTTAGTTTGTAGATTATTCTTGGAATTTTATAAGGTAGATTTAGGATAAATATCTAATGCATTTTTATGTTATTTAGATCAATCAGAATTCTAGGACATTTTGGAAAAAATATGAGTGTTTTTCTTAAAATTTTGATAAATCATAATCAATTTTTAATCTACCCTAATCATCTATAAATAGACATCTTTAATCATATCTAGGAATCTGGGTAACTTATATAGGCATCTATTTTAACCCAAAATCAAAATTTTCTAATTTATCACAAAACCCCTAATATCAATCTTTTGACAGTAGTGATTTTGCATTATCTAATTATGGTTTTGCTTAAGAGTCTTGGTTTCACAGGTTAACCATCACGGTTAACTACCCGTTGTAAAATTGTAACTCATGATTGTGATATTGCACTAGTAGTTGTGATATTGTAGTCTGAAGTTGTAATTTTACACTAATTTTTTTATTTCAATTTGGATTATTTTTTAGTGTGTTTTTAGAGTCATTTTTTGTGATTTTTGAGTCATTCTAGGTCTCTTACAAGGCCCAAATTGCTTTTGGTATTATGGGATCCACCCCTCGATCCCACCCTATACTACAATAGGGATCACACCTAGGGCATTACCCCTAGACCCTAGAAAGGGTTCAACCCCTTGATCCCATAAGGGGCACTACCCCTTGACCCTATTGGGGGCTACCACCCCCAAACCCTTGCATCATGACCCGTTCACCCAAAGAAGTTATAAAGCTAAATTATGATTTTTTTAGGGTGTTTTCTTAAGGCATATTGGATTAACATATTATTTCTTGCAGGGATAAACTTAGAGGCTATTATTTTATCTTACATCTTCTTTTATAGGGCATATTTTGGTCTAATATCTTGTCTTGCAAGTTTCCCCTCAAGATTATCAATCCAACTACTAATCACTTGTCTTGTAGGTTGCCTTTTCAAAAGTGCCAGTCAAATTACTAAGTGTTTTCTTGTAGGTTGCCTGTCAAAGACATTTTAACATATTGAAAATCATTTTGTCTTAGAATCTTCATCATTGTTACCATAATATCTTGTATATTCTTTCATATTGTATATATTTCACACTTAATCTTAATCAATTAATTAATCTTTTGGTCTGCCTGTTTGTCACCTGAGGGATATGGTGGTGTATGATCTCCTCCTCATATCCTTGTGGCAATTCTTGGAGGATAAAGAACCACCAATAAACTCTCCCCATTTATTCTTTTTCTAGGGGTCAGTGATGTAGATTTTATCACCATGCACTAGACCAAACTCCATGTTTTGGTGGAGTATAAAAATTAGGAGAGTTTTCATTAGGTACCAAAGAGGAATTCTTCATAAAGGGTTCCATGGAGTGAGGGGCATTTAGTCTCTAATATGCAAGTTAGTCTCTAATATGCAAGGTAGTTAGACAACATCTTATATGAACTTCGGCCCCAATATACCTTTACATATATAGGGGATGCACCTAGAAACCTAAATTAGGAACCTTCAACTGTAACAGGCATCTCATTGTAGGAGGTAGGATCAACTCCTAAGTAGTCGTTAAGTGAAGATGAGGTTAAGAGGGTTCAGTCGATTCCATAATGGGTCATCGGCCTATAACCTCACTCAAAAAATTGTTAGACATTGTGAACATCAAGTTACACACCCTCGATTTTGTTAGAATAATTAATTTATCCTCAACTTTTTAAATAAATGTCTCAAGGTTTTACAACTTTGATTGACATAGGTTAGTTAGATAGGGTATTTCCAATGTGTGATTAATTAGTGTGAGTCATAATCTCCTACAGATTAGGAGATCTAATCTCACTTAATGTTGTATAAATAAGCACCTCTTATAGTGATTTTAATTCAATTTCATTTCATCTTTTATTTAGTATCAGAGAAAGAAATATTGAGGAGTCTTTGTTGAAGCATTTGTGATTTAGTGGAGATCGAGAGCAAAGTTTGTGCGATCTTTGGATGTGTCACGCTACTCCAATTTCAGCCATCCCAAGCTGAAATGCTACCAAAATTTTGGCCAATTTTGCAGAAGGAGAATAGTTGTCAAAATAGGCAAATATTTTTTTGCTTTAATAAAATTTTCACCATATTTGTATTAAACTAGGCCACAAATGTTTTTAGAGGGGTTTGACAATACAATTTCATATCTGAGTTTACATGTGCTTGAGAAGATTTGAAGTCAAATATATCAAATCTATTTAGATCTAAATATAACAATTGTTTTATATCAAAAATATTGGTATAATATTTATTTATAGTTATGTTATTTTTCAAACTCTTAAAGGTAATGCCTAGCCTAGAGCAGGATACCCATAGCTGTGTTGTGATTGATATTTATGGATCTGGAATTAATATTTAATATTGATCAATTTTTTAAATTTATACATATTAATATATTTTTGAGCCATGTGTTCAAATCAATCCAACAATTAAGAAAACTAATCAGAGCCCAGAGCCCTGAAGTAAATTCCACTATCGAGCCCTAAAAACCTGTATCGACCCACACACTATAGGGACATCACCCAAATTCAACTAGATGCATCTACAAGATGATAACCTAGATTTTTTGATGTCACATCCAGTTCCCAACTCTTTACATGATGTCCATATGGCATCCCACAGCTGCTCGATGACCCTACAATAGTCCATAATATCCCAAAGGTTATACGACTTTCATTTAGTAGCAATGATTTCATTTTGTATTTGGTTTATCCACGTTGCCCAATCTATATATTGATAGAATTCAACTTGTCTAGATCAACATTTAATGAGGCTAAACACATGTTGTTGATCATAATTGGATCAATGACTTTGTATAACAACCATGTCCAACCATCTGCAAGATCATCCAGCCTTATAAGAAACTATAGGCATGTATTTTCCTTGGTATCAACCTGTCTAAGTCACACATTTTTTCCTACAGGTTCATGAAGTTATTTATTATTTATCTCAAATTTGGGTTAAATTGATTTTTTTACATAATTATATTTAAATAATAATATTTATATATCATTATATTTAAATATAATTATCTAATCTCTAACCTATATATTTAACCAAGAGTGGTAAGAGGGAATATTATAAATAGGGTAATTTTATTGGAGGATCCTATTTTTTTAAAAAATCAGTTTTGTAAATTCCTTGGTGAATTTTATTTTGCATTTGTAAAGGCAAAAAGCCACTTTTGGCCCAAGCGGCTCTTTTTGCTTGTAAAATTGCCAAGAAATCATTTTTATGAAATTGTAAAGATTGAAACAAGGGAGGGGGATATTTTTCTCCTAAAATCCTCAAATTCTCTTGCAATAGGAAAATTATAACCTCATTTTCTCCTCGGATGCATTTTTGGTTGAAACCAACGTCCAATTTTTCATTGAATTTTTTAATGCATTTTCGGTAGAGTCTAAAATCCATTATGTTCTTGTGTGCGATTTGTCATCTTTGTGTATGCATTTTATTTACATTTTTCAAACACAATTCATTTCCAAACTTAAACACACTTGTATTTATTTGTCATTCACAACTTTCATGATGTTTAGTTCTGGACCACGTTTTATGCTCCCTGATACACAATTGCTTCACAATGATAATTATGCAACATAGAAAACAAAAGTACAAACATATCTTGAGTTGAAGACATTTGGTCAGTCATAGAAGGCACATGGGTTAGACATGCTACAGATGTTGATCAACAACAAAATTATGATAAAACTAATAAAAATGATAAGTTAATAATCATGTCCATAGTGTTACAACTACAAAAGATGCTTGGGATAAACTTAAAACTGTATATGAATCTAAGAATAAAAATAAAATCCTACATATTCAGAGTTAATTAAACACTCTCAAGCTCAAATTAGATGAAAAAGTAGAAGAATTCCTTACAAGATTTGTAACTTTGTGGGCTTCACTTCAATCTTTGGGCAAACTGATGACAAATGATTCTTTGGTCCCTATAGTCCTTAGAGCATTGCCCCCCCATATATGATCTTTGTGGCCATTTTTAATGTCACGAGGCAAAAACCAACCTTTAAGGTGTTGGTAAATTTTTTGAAACAAGAGGAAGCTATGCATAATTTAGAGGAATTAGATGATGAACATGCACTCACATCAAATCAAAAGGGGGAGAAACCCATGAAGGGTCCAAAGCAATCTCCAAAGCAGAATAATCAACAAAACCAATAAGGGAAAAATTCACATTATTTTAAAGCATATCAAATTTGTGGAAGATAGGATGTAACTTAAAACATTGTTGGTACAACACATTTCAAAAGGGCTCATCAAGCAAGAAGCCCTCTTTCAACAAATCACCACAAATAGAAAAGAAGCAACCACAACAATAAAATAGGTGGAAATAGAAAAATTTCAATCCTAAACAACATGGTAATGTTTTTGAAGACAATGATTCTTCAAATGAGGAATATTTTAAGTTTTTCAAAGACATGAGTCTACCAATCATCCAAGTGCAATTTGGTATGTTGATTTAGGGGCAATCGAAAACATGAGAGGAATAAAAAAATGGTTTTATATATTGACCAAAATAGAATCAAAGGGAAATGTATCAATTGGAGATGATACCTATTGTCAGTTGGATATGAACCCTTTGAGGAGATGACAATTTTCTCTTCATCAAAGTGGCACAATGGAATCACCTCTAGGCTTGTGGGTAGCCTAAGGAATGAGGTGAGTCTCTAGATAGGGCTAGCTCCTTTGATGTACCACTTAGGATTGCAACTAAACTAACTTTAAGGGGGTGAAAAGGGAAAAAAAACTAAAAAAAAGATAAAATAATGGAGGTGATACACCAAATTAACTGATGACATCCAATCATATGCATATTACACTTGAGACCAAGCAACAAACCAAACATGCACTCTTCCAATCTACTACTTCTCACATCAATGTTACATTATGAGGTCAAGATGAACATCTAGGCTAGGACTATAAAAGAGGCCTTGAATGGAGCTAATGAAGAGAAAAACTCACTTAATCTTTGAAATATCCAAAAACACTTCACATGCCCTACAAGAAGAAGCTTTCCAACTGCAAATAGGTTGCAAGAATGAGCTAACATGGTAAGGAAACAAGAGTGTCACTTAAGAAAAATCAATCATTCAAATGAAAAACGCCATTAAAAGTCATATAAAAGGTAAAAATTAGTCATTTTATTGATTAAAAGGTATAAAAATGAGTAGGTCTTTACCATACTCAAGTGGAGCATCCCATATAATGCCAAAATGGCTAACTCTTATAGAGTTTGAGAGAGAGAGAGAAGAAGAGAAGTCCAAGGGTCAAAAGGACACTTTTAAAGCTAATCCAAGGAATTAATTATGCATGTGAGAATAACATGGGATGGAAAATTTAATTTTTGGAGGTTCAAGTGTGCATACAAGTCATCAAAGATATGAAAAGTGGCCCAAAAATCCTCTTTTTGCATAGAAAAACTACCTTCATGATTGGGTATGTTTGAACATCTTGTAACTGATGAGAAGTAGTAAAAATTATTGTAATGGAAGGGTAGGATCTCAATAATTTATTTTTATTCATTGGTTTCATGGTTGGTCCTCTAGAATAATCCCAAATTGAACTATCATCATATGATATCCAAAAAATTGGCTTTCCATGCACCCTGCACACTTGGATTCCAAATTGGATTCGGTTGATCATGAAAATACATGGGAGGGATTTAATGACAATTTTTAATAACCTAAATTTATTTTGAATCATTAGACAATCTTTAAAAACATCCCACTTAAAGTTTTCCATCTTCTTCACTAGTTTGTCCAATATGCTAGATTTGACTGGCTGAGTTGAAACACCTAGTTGGGGAAATTAGAAGTTTTTTCATGGAATTAAATGAATATTAGGAGTTATTATAAGTTTCAATATTTCTCCCAAACTTGGTTTCATCTCCTAATTCATCTTGTATCCTACACAACACACAAAATAGTGATAAAAAGCTTGTTTGTACCCCCATCCATATAATTTCGTACAACTCATCATGGTTTTAAGTATCTTGGGGTATTTCTATACAACATCCAATGATCATTATAAATAAAATATTTCATTTTTGTATCTATCCAACTCCATTTTCTAAGACTGGTCCTTAGCGAGGGTTTAGTAGGGTTTTAGGCTTATTCTTGGTCTTAAGGTTTATTCATAAAAATTCAACATACAAGTTGATAAATAATTACAAAAATTTGGCCTTAAATACCCATAATAACCTCCCCTAACTCCTCTATCTCCCATCTATATCCTCATGAAAGATATGAGCTTCAAAAGATGGCCTATTGAGCTCATCTTTCTCCTTGCAAGCCTGAGTTGGTTTCAGGGTCCAAAATGGATTCCCTGATGTTTTATTTTAACTTTAATGTCTTTATCACCTTTTTTTATGCCCCAAAAACATGATTCAACAAACTTTAAATCATATCCAAAGATAGAAATGAAGATGACCCCCCTTTGGACACTAAGCCTCAACTTGCTTAGTAGAGTTAACTACACTCTAAAGCTTCAAGTGGCTTATAATGGTTTTAATTGGCCTTAAATAGATTATAAACCTCATATGTGACCCTAAAATCATGTTACAAGTCATTTATATTCTTGATTTATGCTAGAAATAGAGGTGACTACTTATTTGGGGTATAGGCTTTCACCCTTGCTTTTTGTGTCATGACTATAACCTTTGGTGTTTGGACCACCCTTCCATGTTCCATACTCATATTTTTTTAACAACATGATTTTACTAGTGTAATCCAACTTTACACATATTCTTACAAGGTAAATACAACATTAAGCTCATCCCATTACACCCTTTCCTTAAATCTGTCTGTTTATGCATAAGGGGAAGTATCCCCTATCTGAGATAAAATAGGGGTATTTACCATATTTTCTTTGAAAATTTGTATTTTTTATAATATTATATATGTGAAAAGGGTACCCTACTCAAAAAATAAGCTTCTGGTCATCTCATACGACCTTGCAAACCTCTAAAGAGCCAAAATAGACTTCTCAAAAAACTATCTACTATGACTGTGTACAAGGATCTTGAGACCCTATGTATGCTTTTTTTGACCTTTTGAAGGATATATTAAACCAATAAAATATATATTTAAGTTATAATTCACTATAAAATCAAGTTTGGGTTCCTTTTAGCCTTGATAGTGCACCTACTACCCCAAGACTGAGTCCCTGCCTGTAGGTGGATTGAGACACCCTTGTTTGACTTGCTTAGTAAACCTATAGGTACACTTTTCATGAATCATGGTATTGGGAAATGTGTTTTATGGATATATTAAAGCTAAAAATACCATTTTTACTCCATTAATTCCCTACATCCTTTCACAAACACTTTAACTTTCAAACATGAAAGCCTTGGGCTGTGTTTTCCTACCTTTAGAAGCTTGCCTCTAGGTATCCATGTGTGGTTTAGCTTCAAAATAATGTCTACAACTTCCTATAATCATCCTTGGGTATAAATGACCATCTAAAAAAATTTACATCTCTTGTATCTATGTATATACCCTCCAATCTCATTAAAATTGAGAATGTGTGCTTTTGTACCTTGCCTGTTGTCACAGTCATTTACCTTGGTTGTAGGTGTTTCATTTGGGTTGAATGTAGGTGTTTATAGCCATGTTTAGAGATTATGAGATAATAATGACCATGTATTAATTTTTAAAAGTATCAAATAATCATGAAAATATTATAGGCCCTGTACACACTTTTGGACTCTCAAGATGGTGATGCCCTATCTGACTGGGACACCATACTTGCTTTAACCCCTGTAGGTGTCCTTTAGTTTTAATTAGGCCTAGTTATGATGTTAAAAATACTTATGTGAATCCTAAATTAATTATATGGTATTTTCACATTTTTGACCTATTTATCTTCCCTAGGAACTTAGTGTTGGATGGTCTTAAAGACTAGCTGTAGGTGACCATACTTAAGCCAGTTGTACGAACTACAAGGTAAATGTTGGGACTAAAGCATAGTAAATGATCCCCTTTTTAAGATCTCTTCGGTCAAGAAACTCATTCCATTTGTTGGAAGCATTCAATCATGGTGCCTAGTTTTTCTTTACAACCTTGAGTGGAGGAAGGTCTAATCAAGATCAAACCCTGTAGACTTCACGGATTGCTCTCAATCATTTCTTATGCAACTTTGGGGTTCCTTACAATTGTCTTCCCCTAGTTATTTGTCTTCCACCCTTTGCAAGGTGATATAAAAATTTATGGGTTACATGTTTTACCAATTTATTTGCTTGGATTACCTTAAATTCATGTTATAAGAGGGCCTCAAAAATCTCTTAGACCTTTGTTTAGCACTTATAGGGAAAATAGGCTTGAAACCAATTTCATCATGTTTTGAAGGCTTTCACACCTCAAGTCACCAACTTGACCACTTGAATGAGTATGACATACATTTTTTAACACTCTAAGTCTCCAAGAAATGGTTCTTCATGTTTTCATCTCCCATGTTCCACCTCTACCTACTATCAAGAGCCACCTGTAGGTGGTCATTTCCACATATAGGTAGAGAAGTAGATTGGGCAGTGTGTAATGCATTTGTGTTTATGAACACCTCATCCACCCTTATCCAATGTCCAAATTAAATCCTATAACTCCTAGAATATTGAATAACTATTAAACTTTAGTCTCAGTATAGCATCATCAAGAGGACTATTGTAGGTGAAGGTTGAATTGTACATATGGGCAGTGGGTGTGGAAAGGAGGACAAAGATGGACCAAAAGACCATCATGATCATCTTAACTTTTTGTAAATCTCCCCTAAGCATTATTAAAAGAAATAATAGCTTAATACAAGCTATAACACACCATTCCCAACATGAAAATCACCTGCAAGCACCTGAAACAAGGTAGATAGTATGTTGAGTAACCGGTCTACCATGGTGGAGACATGGGCTTTAATCAAACCATGGAATTATGAAATCAAAACTTGTAAGGAGATGACGTACATGCAATTGAAATATGTGATACACCACTTTATATTCACATTAATCCCTTGTCTACAATCCAAACCTCTACAAGTGAAGAATTGACTAAGATTGTTAATGGTGGTTTCCTCTTGCAAAATGAGATGATAAGCACATCAAAACCTCATGAAAAATGAAACCAAGTGTGGTTAATGTTGAAAAAATTTGACTTATAGTCAAATGGGGTCAACCCATACTATTTTAAACTTTTTAATAAGGTTTCTACATGTCCTATAGGGGTCTCATAATGTGTCCTAGTGCTTATCTAAGTTCATCTCCCTTGAAATGGCCTAATCAACCAAAGTCAAAGTTTGTCAAACTAGGTAAAATTTGGTAAAAGGTCCAAATTATGCTTAATACATCCTAATATGGTCTTTAACATGTTTTAAATGTTTTCAAGTCATGAATTTATCATGTGCTAGGTTTCATATACAAAAAGGGTCATTTGGCCACTTTTCTAGCCCATTAATTGACTTGTACAGACTTTTATGCAAGAAAATTTGTCACCAAGGTGAGTTTAAATGTGGAAGAGGTTAGGATCATGTCAATAATAGTCATATTTAAGCCAATAAGTAGTTATGTTCAATAAATGGTAGTTTCTCCTTGATTTTAGGGACTTTTAAGCACTTGTACGGACTCCTTGAGTTTACTTGCAGCTAAAAACGTGGCTAGTGTGACTCATAACCTCCCCACATGCCATTTACATGTTATTTTCATAAATATTTCACAAAAAATTTCATTTATAACTTCCTTCGTTTTCTCTTGGCAAGACAAAGAAGGTCAAATTCAAGCACTTGTTATGGGCCGTACAAGTGAAATTAGGAAGAATGGTCTTGGGGGTGGATATTAATCTAAATGTACTTCACATCCATAAACATAAATCTTAGATTGGTGGCTCCTCCTTTATGAACAATTGCTAACACTCCAGGCAACTTTTTATGAAATTGCATTCAAGAGGGGTATAGGTTTGCATCTGTTTGTTGTTTTTAGGAATCTATGGAGCCATATGATTTGGATGGAGTGTTTTTAGGTTGGAATAGTCCCTCTCTATGGTGTTCTTATAATCCAAAACTTCCTCTCTTAATGTCCTTGAGGTATATTTCCCAATTATGCTTGTTTCTCAAGTTTGCAGTCATGAATGGGTAATCTGTGTTTTTTGAACATGGAAGGAGCTCCATGAAGATGTTTAATGTGTTTTTATTCATGTTTGTAAGATGCTTTCATTGGATTTCCTTGTGAGAAATCAGACCAACATCCTCTAAAGCTAATTATCTATATTCTCTCATTCATTGTCTTGTCTGTAAAATGCACTTGCAATCACCTTATGCAAGAGTTCAAGAGGTTTATACGAAGGTGTTAATGGTGAAAACATGATGAAATTCATTTTAAGACTCTAGCATACCCAAAATATCATAGTGTTCATGTTATTAAGGTGAGAATGCCATGCAAGTTACAGTTTTCACTTCAAAGGATGATTAGACCATTTTGGGCCTACATTCCCTAAATGGACAAAATAGAGCTCCTATGTGTTTTTGGGGTTTTCATTGAATAAGACAATGGTGGTTTTGAAGAATTCTCAGATGTTCACCTTGTAGCCCTATCCACATGCAACAACTATGCCAATTTTGAAGAGCAAAGGGTAAGTGAAAGATGAAGTTTTCAAGGCCTAAAAATGGCCAAAAAACCACTGAAAAGGAATAATGATATCTATATGACATTGTTAAAGGAGTGATCTTGTACTTCAATTTGATAATCCTAGGTTATGCCATCAAGTTAAAACCATCCCAAATGGTCCAAAGGACTCTCATGAGCCAAGATGATAGAGAAAATGTGGATTTTGATGTTTTGACCACTAATGTAAACCCCCTATTAGTACACAAGCCTAGGAATACTAACCTATAACTAGGTCTAAAGAGTGATCCCCTTTCTAGGTAGTCATAGACCTAGTGTAGGTTTCTAAAAGCATAATAATTTTTTAAGGGGAAAATAGACTATAAAATGGTTGTAATATATCATTAGAGGCATGGATAATCCCTACATATCATAAGCAAGCTTGAATCAATTCCTAAAACTTCCAAACCCATCCTATACCCTTCCTACCCTCACAGTCTGCCTATTCATAAAGTCTACCTAGCAAATTTGAAGAGTTGGAGGGTTAAATGGAGGAGTTATAAGATAAAATTTGGTACATATTACCCTTAGGATTCCAATAATCTTCTATAATAATGAATTTTCCAAGATTAATAGTGCAAACCCTCTCTATTTTGTCTCAGAGCAGGGGCAGTTTTACGATGCATGAAGATGGCAGTTTTGAGAAAAGTGGTGAAATGATGAACCAGAAGGAAATAAAATTTCAAATTATGATTGGATAAGCTGTAACACATCCATAGAGACCTAAAAAAAACTTTCTATAAGTCTTAGAAGCAAACAAGGTGCGCTGAGCTACAAAGGTTGCAGTCACCATGGCAAGGAATGGTAAGCAAATGGCTTACTTAGGATGGTCATTTTCATTTTGGACCTTAGATAAAATTCCTAATTTATTTGATAATTTTTGTGAGACTATTAATTAATTTTCCAACCATCCTAAGAGGAAAATAAAGCTACTTGAACCTCATTTTAGCTCAAAGGTGCACACAAATCCATTGACAAGGTCTAGGCCTAGTCTCAAAATAGGGTCACTCTTCATTTCTACCTCTAAGGGAACCATTAAAATGACTAATTAATGTCTTTGTAACATATAAAGAGTTTTATGAACCATTTGTTTTCAATTAAATCCACTTAGAAGCCATTTTGGGCTTGGTAACATTCAAAACCCTCATAGAATACACAAGGACTCAAGTGGCAAAGTTGAAATGCTTGGAAATTTCATGACCTAATGCATGGGACCTTGAGGAATTTAGGGAATTTGGATAAGGTCCTTGAGGAGCCCTTAGTGGAATTTATAATGTGTATCCTTTATGAACAAAGGCTAAGAGGGCTAGTCACTTCAAAACCCTCTCAAACCCTATTTTAGGATCTGATGGAGGAGATGAGGCTAAAAATGCCTCCAAATGGATGAATGTGACCATAAATTTAAAATATAAGTTGTTGAAAAATTAATGAGGATAAAATACATGGAATAAAATTATATAGAATCAGTACAAGTCAAGCAAAAAATAAGTTTCTTTGACAATTTCTTGTGTTTTACAAGTCTGAAAGACTTTCAAAAGACCTAATCACATTTGGGAGGAAGTTTAGGACTTTTTATAAGTACTCATAATCATTTTATAAGGTTTATAATATCCTAATTTTATCTTATATCTCTTTCCTTTCATCCAGTCTAGTATGCAGATAGTGGACACTTAGGAGAAAATGGTGAATCTTTAATTGGAAGGCCTTATAAGGTTTTTCCTTAAAACTAATGCTATGGACACATTAGACACATGTCATTCACCATTTTTCATAGATAAAATATCATAGGTGGGAAGGTTTTAGGTGTCAAGTGTGAGGGGTGCATGGAGGAAGCCCATTTTGAGACTGTCTTTGATGATGATGCATGGCCAAAATGATAGAGATGATCAAGAGCCTCTCCAATGCATGTGAGGACCTACTAGTAACCCCTCCTAATTAGGACAATCATCAGACCCGATCAATTGCAAAAATAGGATAGTTTTTGAAGACAAATCATAAGGGGTAGTTTTCTGTGCATGGAAAGGAGTTTCTAAACCATTTTGTAGGTCTTGGAGGATTTCAAATGACATTTGTAACCCCTAACATTGCATGGCTCACCCCATCTCTCTCTGACATGCATAAGTAACTAATATTTCAGTTGTGACAAGTGTTTTAATGACTCTTAGACTCCATTTCTCTATCACTTCCCATTTCTTCTATAAATTGAGCCTTCTTGGCTATTGTATTGGATATCTCTCTACCTAGGTATGGTGAATCCCTACAAATTTTTTGCCTTGAGATAATAAAGACAAGTGTTTTACCTCATTCAAAGATTTCACTAAGTGTACATGATGGTTGTTGGTCTTGTGTAAGTGTAAGTTTCATTTACCTTCACATGTTACTCTCCTTAGTACCTTGTGTGTTTGTAATCTCTCTTTTACAGGTTTAGAAAGAAGTGTCAAAGTAGATTGTAGGTGTAGTGAGTAGACTACTCAATAGGGTGTCTTAGAATGCCTATTTTCTAGCTCCTCCTAGCCTATGCTATCTCCAAGACTCCATGTTGAAGTATTGATGTAAGAGGGAAGATTGACATGGGATAAATTGTATGTGTAACGTGTCCTTAGTTTCAAGTGCATGCTAAGGGTATGAGTAGAGAAAATCTTTTGGTGTATCACCTCCTATAGACTAGGTTTACTTTCATGTTATCCCTATACCTTTTCATCCCCTAAATGTTAGTAGTAGGATTGAGCTTTAGTGATGCATCAAAGGGAACTAGCCCCTAATCTAGAGATCCACCTCCTAATAGGGATACCCACAGCCCTAAGGTGGTTCCATTGTATCACTTGAATGAGGATAAGCTTGTCCCATATCCTCATTGGGTGTAAGTTCAAGTGACAATAGGTAGCATTGGAGAATGAATTCAACATGGTCTAGAAGCAATCTCAATAGTTGGTTCATACGAAATTGCTCAGACCAAGGGAAAATTGATAGGGTGTATAGATTAGCAGGCAGTTTTAGAAGGTTAAATTCAAATGATTGATTCATAAAGCACAGTTTAAAATTATTCAAACTACATATATGAAAATGAATGTGTCCTAGTGTAGAATAACCTCCCAAAGGCATTTGTACTAAAATTACCTGTGTTGTTTGTATCGAGCAAGAACTTGAAGGTCACTTTTGTATGCCAAGAAGGAAAAAGATGTAGCAAAATGGTTTTGGCATCAAAATGGTTTTTTAATATCTAACCAAGTGTAGAGATGAGTTTTAGGAAGATGGAGAGGCATTCCATGACCTTGCCCCATGTGTCACATTTCCCAAGGAGTCGTACAAATGTCATTTACTTCTATTTCTTTAGGAAAATTGAATTTTCTTTTGATGAACCTAAAAATTTCAGTTTATTTTAGTTACTTAAGACCTTTGTAGACACATGGGTCATGACATAATCAATTGACACTTTCATATTTCCTAATAAACCCATACAAAGCATTAAATGCACTATTTTTTACCCTTAGAATGACATAAAATGATAAATGGACCTAGAAACTAATTGACCAAATCTAGCACAACATTATTTGACATCAAATGACCTATAAAACACCTCATAACAATACATTTTACCCCCTTATAGGCCTAAAAATCATGTTTGGTCAACAATACCTCATATATAGTATAAGGTAGTGGTGACATCAAAATTCAACTTGGAAACAAAAATTGCAACATTTAAAATGTTTTCTATGTTCCAGGATTTACAAAAAAATTGTTATATGTTAATCAGTTACTTGACCACAACATCATGGTTGAATTTGATCACTAAAATGGTCAAAAGTTTTGCCATGTCAAAGACAAGTCTAGGCATTTTAAAGTGATTTCCAAGGCTTCCAGCATTGGAAAAATGTTTTAGCTTGATTTTTTTCAAAATGATCACCAAGAACTTGGGGTCAAAGATACAAAGCTAGGCAATTTATGGCACATAAGATATGGTCACTTGAGTTATGGTTATTCGGTACAATTGAGCAAACATGATATGGTTTGTGGTCTTCCCAAACTCAAGCAATATTTAATATATGTACCAATTGCTTAGCAAAAAAATAAATAAGAGATCCCTTTAGAAAGATTGAATATTGGTCATTTTCTAAGTTGGACTTGGTGTACATTGATATTTGTAAACATTTTGATCCCAGTCTTAGAGGGTACAAATACTTTTGGCTTTTTATTGATGATTAATCATGAAAAATGTGGGTATATTTATTGAAGACTAATGTTCAATATTTTCAAGTATTCAAAGAATTCAAGGCCACGGTTGAAAATGTGACTAGTAGGAAAATCAAGATCCTCCACTCAGATCATGGGGGGAATACATCAGTAAATAATTTTCAGCCTATCTCAATGAAAATGGAATCAGTTGATAATTAACAACTCCATATTCACATAAAAAAAAAAGAGTTACAGAATGGCATAATAGAGTCATACTATAAATGTTTCATAGCATGGTTAAGGATACAAAATTGCTTAATACATATTGGGTAGAATCTTTTCATACTACAGTCTACTTGTTAATTAGGTCACCCACCAAAGCTCTTAATGGAATCACACCACATGAAGCTTGGATAGGAAATAAACCAAAGTTAACTCACCTTTTATTTTTTTGTTGCAAGGCATATATGATGTTCTTAAGAAGAAAAGGAAGAAGTTGGATAAGAAAACAAAGGAATGTATTTTTGTGGGATATAGTGCACAATCAAAGGTATACAGGCTCCTTGATCTAAAAACAAAGAAGGTATTAATCAGTAGAGATGTAGTATTTTATGAAAAGAGTGGAATCAATCCACCTTCTACATAGGCAAATGATATAGGCAAAAAAAATCAATATTTTCAAATAGTGATGGTGAAAGTGAAAAGGAAGATAGTCAAACAGGACCTCCAACACCACCACCTACAGTTCAGTGTATGCCCAAGTGGTATACAAGTACTATACAAGATGCTAACTTGAATGGAGTACCAGATACATCCACTTCAAAATTACGGACTTGAAACATGGATCGAGAAGAGGTTAATATGTCCCTTATGTGTATTATGCAAGAAACATATGAGCCCTATATAGTAACAAAATCTCTACAGTCTAGATCTTGCAAAGATGCCATGGATGCAGAATATCAATCATTGATGAAGAATAACACTTGGCAACTTGTTGATATTCCACCAAGGAAGAAGCCTATAGGATAAAAATGGGTCTTTAAAACTAAGTACAAAGTATATGGCAGTATTAATAAGTATAAGGCAAGGCTTGTTTTAAAAGGCCATGCTTAGAAAGAAGGCATTAACTATGAGGAGACTTTTGCTCCCACAACTAAGATAAAGACTATTGTAATGATTTTTTCTATGGCTACATATTTTGGATGAAAATTCCATCAAATGGACATAAAAAGTTCCTTTCTCAATGGATATTTGAAAGAGGAAGTCTACATGACTCAATCTGAAGTATTTATGGCACCTAATCAAGAATAGAAAATATGTAGGCTTATCAAGTCTCTCTATGGGCTAAAATAGGCTCCCCGAGCCTAGTACATCAATATTGATGAGCATCTCATACAACATGGATTAACAGGAGTCCATATGATCCTAACTTGTACATCAAAAAGCATGGGGGGAGTTTGTTATAGTGATTTTTTATATCAATAATATAGACATCACTGGCAGCACAATAAAGGTGATAAATGTAACTAATAATGATCTTAAGTGATCGTTTGACATGATAGATCTCAAGCTGCTACACTATTGTCTTAGTCTGGAGGTATGAAAGAAGGAACATTACATTTTTGTTTCATAGATGAAGTATACCAAGACATTACTTGAGAAATTCAAGATGATGGACTGCAAGTATATTACAACATTTATAGAGATAAGACTTCAATTGTCTCATATAGATCCATCACCAAAAGTAAATACAACTCTCTATTGGTAGTTGATTGGGAGTCTCATTTACTTGACATATACTAAGCCAAATATTAGATATGCTATCATCTATCTTTTTTTATTCATGTAAGAACCAAAGGTGACACATTGGAAAGAAACATAGTGGGTATTGAGATACATTAGAGGTGCAATTGAGTATGGTATAGAGTATAATAAGAATGATAAGTTATTCTTGACAAGATGCATGGATACAGATCACGTAGCTTCTATTTATGACAAGAAATTCACTTATGGATATGTGTTATTTCTAGGATCTAGTCTGATTTCATGGGGAAGTAGGATGCAAAATTATGTTTCTAGAACCTTCAGTCGTATCAAGCATCTTGCTGCAGGGGGTAGGATGAACTCTTAAGTAGTCATTAAGTGTATAAGAGGTTGAGAGGGTTTGATCAATTCCATAATGGGTCACCAACCTACAGCCTTGCCCATGAAGTCATTAGACGGTGTGAGCATCGAGTTACACACCCTTGAGTTTACCAATCATAGGTTTTTGGTCTGCTTGATTGGGTGTGTGTTGTGCTAAAACATTGATGTTTGTGATCCAAGTCAACCTTTTACCCAAACCTATACACACCTATCTAAGTCTTTTGCACATTTCATCTTGTACATCCTTGTCATCATCCCATTATATTCTATTTTATACATCCTTTTACATATCTCATATTATCCTCCATATCCCATCTTATCTTCATCTTGTCCTAGTCTATTACCTATCATTGGTTATACGCCCATCACCTACATATCCTAATCTCATCTTATCTTATCGTCCACATCTTATCCTAAGTCCACCCTATCCATAACCAATCATTTATCTTGACCTTACCTTCATCACCCAGCTAGTCTAACCACGTCCTATCTTATCTTAGTTTGCTCTTTAGGTCACATATGAGTCTAAACCATCCCCATCATTACCCTTCATCACTTCATCATCACCCATCATAATACTTATACTTATCCCATTATCCTAATCACCTTCATCACATAATCTTATCCCCTCCCATCTTGAGCAAATTGGTATAAGGCTTGAGCTTGTCCTTTTGTCTATCCATATCATCCTATCACTCTAGTCCACTATCACTCATCACTTGGACAGGTCTCATACCTAGTCGATATTTTTCTAGCCTCTTATCACTTTGTCATTTTCAATCTAGCATCCAATCACCATCAACATAGTCTCTATCATCTAGTCATCTTGGCTATTCATAACTAGCACCCATCTAATCATCATCTTGCTAGTTTGAATCAAGGCACCCATCAAATCCCCCATCTTTTTGCTAGCTTAGAAAATAGGCATTGTGACAAGTCAACCTGTGATGAATCACCTATTCTTAATTTACCTATTTTAAAAAATCCTCATCTCCTTGACAAACCAATCTCTATAGAGTTGTCTCTTGATCTTTTCCCACTCGTTGAGGAGTCTCCTTTTGATAGACAAGATTCTATCAAGTTATCCCTCAAGTGGTAGCCTCTCTTTGAGGGGCTTCAGTTAGATGAGTCAGTCTATATTGAACCCTTCCTAGATGAATCACTTTTTATTGAGCCCATTATGCCATCATAGGCCATTACTTATTTGAAATTTAGCATTTAAAAGAACATTAAAGAAAAAACCATATTAGATGAAGAAACAATATCAAAGTTATGTTTTATTTTTGAACTAACATCATATTTAGCATCAAAAATAGAATCAACATCAACTATGATATTAGATTTAGATTCCGTTGTATTAGAATCAGATTTAGAAATAGAATACAGTATTGGTTGTTACAACATTGGTTACAATTGCCTTGTAGATCAATTTGAATATATTTTTTATCCTTCTATGATTTTTGAGGATGATTACTTCAGCATCGACATGGGTTCTCCTAGTATCTTCTATGAGGATTGTGTTTCCATTCATCATTACATTATTCCCACCCAACTTAACCATTATATTGACATTCCACCTCCCATAAATGTCAATTAGGATTAAAAAAATCACACTTTATTGAACTACATCTATGGCAACATACCATTTGTAGAATATCAGGGGGACCAAGACCAAATTTATGTAGACAAACAACAATATCCTAGTGAAACCTTTTTGAAGGCACTAGGGATGAGCAAAGATCAAAATCGACATCTTTTAGTGAAACCTTTTTGAAGGTGTTAGAAGATAATCAAAGTCAAATGTTAGTATCTCTTCATGAAACCTTCTCAAAGGCACTAAGGGATAATTAGGACAAATTCATTAGTGAAAACCTCATCAGGGCACCAATAAATGAGCATAAAATTTCTTCATTGCTTGATGAAGACATTATCAAAGAAGAAATCAAATAAACTTCCAATCAACAACATAATCAGATGGTAGCTAATCTCAAGATCAAACAACAAAACAATATGGTGGTCCTATCGAGAACATCTTTAAAGGTCTTTAACCCTGCCACAACCAAAATTATGTCGAATATGATATTAAAAACATTACATGTGACTAAAAGTATAAATATCCATTTACTTTCCATTCATTATACATTTCATTTCATCCACCTATTCATTACATGCTTATATCATTTATCCTAACATTATTTACCATCACTAGCAACACTTTCCTTTATAGAGGCTACAAGGATATATTATCTCGATGTTTGAAGGAAATAGACTCAACGACCAATGAAGATCATGAACGCATTATTGAGATCCAAATCAGTAATAAGTTATTGATAGAGCAACTTTTCTCAAAGGGTGTTGGACAACAAGTTATAAACTGATCATTTATGTTGTCTCACATATTGACTAGGATGT
The DNA here is from genome assembly GCA_037957365.1 of Torreya grandis. NCBI lineage: Eukaryota > Viridiplantae > Streptophyta > Pinopsida > Cupressales > Taxaceae > Torreya > Torreya grandis. Next base: position 4,168,651 of record JARHVA010000109.1, read on the forward strand.
GCATCTCCTTGTCAGCAAGAATAACATAACCATTTTTCACTTTTACAATTACCATTTTCCATTACCATGCCTTATCTCTTGGGATCAACCCTATATACCATTTCATTATAGACATTTTTATGCCATTATGTTTCATTTGTCTCGCGTTGTTTGAACTACATTGACTTGAGTTCCTTTGGGACTATGAAGGTAGTGCTCAATTTTTATTGAGGTCAGCTCGGTCACCCCTTTATTAATGCTCTCATAATTTTAAAATCAACCTAAGCAACACTCTCACCATTTTTTGAGTAACCTAATCCATGCACTCATTGTTTTATGAGTAACCTAAGCAACACTCTCATTGTTTTGTGAGTAAACTAAGTCGATCATCGCTTGGGTGAAATTTCGTTGTCACTATATCCAATTATCTTCTGATCATTTTCATTATACCATTCCTTTACTATTGACCAAGGCTTATTTTTATCCATCTTACTTATCCTATTTTGATCTTAGTTCCTTTGGTTCTTCTTGCACTTTTTATGAAGGGATTTTGATCTAGTTTTAAAATGTCATGTTAAATGACAGTCTATGAGAGTAGTGTGATATTTAATTTGATAGGTTATATTTCATCTATCATCTTAATTGGTATCACTAATTATAACCACCTATGGGCAAATAAAGGTTCTATTTAAATCCCCTGATTATAACCACCTTTGGCCAAATCAAAATTATAAAGTTGTTTCCTAATTATAACCATTTATGTGTAAATTAGGTACAATGCCTTTTTATCACACATTGATGAATCACCTAGTCATTACTATTATCATTTGCCTTGTTTTTTTCCTTTATTTTTAAACCTTTTATGGCGTGGTCCATTTTTCATTACCTTTTGTGTAGGCAGAATTATTGTGACTTGAGGTCCTAATGGGATTATTCAGGTTGTGCTCAATTCATATTGAGGTCAATTCAATCCCCCTTTCATTATGCTCTTGCCATCTTGTGAGCATTTTAATTTGATGCACTCTCGTCATTTCATGAGTTGGACCATTCTGTATCTCTTAATTCTCAATCGAGTTGAGATACTTGAAAAATTCTAAAAACATTCGTAAAACATTCAAAATCCCCCCAAAAATTGTTTTGTGTGCATGTTTATTTGATTGTTATTTTGTTTGTTTGCTCTTTTGTTTTACTATTTGGTCTTGCTTTACTTGTTTTCCAAGTACATCTTGATGGTCCACATAGATCTTGATTATTCATATCTTGATCTCATGTTATCAAGTTGTTATTGCTTGCTTTTTAAAACATTAATGTTCCTACTTGAATCTTGATTATTCATATTTTGATTTTAAGTTGGGTTTATTTATGTTTTTCTTTGTCTTTTCTTTTTTATTTAAATGTAAATAGCTATAACTTTGGTTTTGGTCATCGTTTTACCATTATCCTTAGTTATAGGTATTCACATTTGAATCAACTTAGTGCAATTAGAATATTATATCATTCTAATTTATTCATACTTATGATGCCTAATTTATTTTGCTATAGTAAGCACTTTGTGCTCAGGTTTCAAAGTCTTAATGTCCACATCACTCTGATGAACATTTCTTAAGAACACTTTGCATAATCTAGGCTCATGATATAAAAATAGGCATCTAGGTACCATGCATTTTATCACTCAAATCTATGCTTAAACGTGCATCTCTTCACATACATTATGATTCTAATCAATTATTGCTCAGTTTTCATCATCCCTCATTCCATTCTCTCCCAAACTTGGGTGAATTACATTGGCCTGAAGTTCATGTTAGAACATGAGTCCATGGAACTATGAGGTAGAATCCACTTGTCTAGCACATCGGGAGTCAACTCAGTGACCTCCCTTCTTATTTTCATCACTTTGTGCATTCTCATGTGCCTGGTTTTTTGTGGCTTCCTCAAGCCATTATACCACTGCATCTATGTTTGTGCACGCTCACTTTAACCTATGTTTTGGGTTATATTATTGAGCTAATTTGTTTCCAATTTTCTCATACTAGGGCACCACATTAGAGCCTACCCTAAGAATCAAATCCACCCTACAAGGGCAAACCATTATTTATTCTTTATGAATGATCAAAATTAGCTCTACTGGGGCACAACTGTCTTATCATGATCAAATCTGCTCTAATGAGACAATTCTTATTATCATATTTTTGGAGACCACATTCTCCTTTTTCCTCTAATTCCAATATTTCCACACTTTTTCCCATGATGGTAATGTATTAGTGTGCAACTTGTCTCAGGATTGATCTATGTCGTAAACGCATAGCTAACATTCTCAAATTAGCTGTGTTTCAAAGTTTGTCGCTTATATGTTTGCATTGAAGCCTTCCCATTCCCCCTATTTTTGGGGCCCATTATACCTAAATTTATATTTTGATCATTGATGGTGACCACATATGCAATAATTAGCTCATTTAGATTCGATCTATTCCATGGGTTAATCTCTCATTATCCCTCTCTTTTTGAGAGTCCATTCTTCTCTTTCATCCTAGTATATCCTCTCAAGGGGGCATCATGGGTCATTTCTAATTTATTCTTGAAAACTCTTTTATTTGAAAATATGTTGCTTTTTTTGAATGTCTTACTACGCCTTCTCAAATCGGGACAAAATGTAGACATATAATTCCTAACATCATTTGTGTTGAAATTATTAATCTTAATCGAATTACACTCAAATGCACATTTTAAGTCAAAATCACTAAAACACTGTAAAAGGTTCAAACTTGTTATTTACAAGTGTTGATTTAGGCCAAAGTATCCCTAAATGGGGCAATGCATTTTATGTGATTCATAACTTTGATCAATTCATTTCGAGTCAAAATGATGATTTTGCCTTTTGTGCTCTAGATCACTCTTTTTTTCTAATTCATTAATACACGTCATGTACCTTTATTATTTTATGTTGACAATATTCTAAATGAGAATACAGTTCCAAAGCATCTAACATCATCTTCTAATTCTTATTAAGTTAAATTATAACCTAGTAATATGACTTTTTGACCATTTTGATTAATTGAGGGTCAATATTCAAAGAATTGTACAAATGTTGATTAATCTTTTTTAAGGCAGATTAATCCAAATCAAAAGATTAAGTGAATTTTCCATGGAAGTTGTTGAATATTTCTTTTTGGAAATTAATTTCTATTAATTGCATCACCTAATGACATCATTTTTTGGAAAGGCATCCTTAGGTCATAAATGCATTAAAAAATCTCTATCATGGCCCCCTCATGCCTCATTAATGCATCTCATGCCTCATTAATGCCCCTTCTTCCAAAATCATCATGAAGGCATTTATTGATTTTACCCTTTAAAATTGAATGGATTCTTGGCCACACATCTTGATCTCAAGATGGATGGTCATAATTCATTCTGATCAATCTCAAAAATCTATAAATAGAGAGGCCATGAACACCATTTTTAAGCTAAATTATTATAATGTTATAATGCTAAAATATATTCACAACTCATTTGTATTTTAATTATTATATTATTCATATTTGGATTAGCTTCATTGATAGGCAAATTAGATAGTTTCCATATCATGAGCCTAGCTTTTATGGATTATTCTTGAGATATTGGAGGAGTTTGCCACCATTGTTGATGAAGACAAGGATGCTTGGTCAAGGGGAGAACATGTTTTTGAGCCGCTCTTGGGTGATGGAATTGATTTGGGAAGATAACTAGTATTAATTTATTTCATTTTTAATCTTCATTATCATTAGTAACCAATGCATAAATAGGCTGGCTTGATTTAATTAGTTCTCTATGCATTTTTATTTGATTTCTTGGACTAATTCTTGACTAATAATTTATTGTAATCCACTCTACACAAAGGACATTAAATCAAGAGTCAATAAAGGCCATCACGACTTTAATAGATCCAGTGGTGGCAACATGGTCCTAACATCACATATCTCTAGAATAGATGTTGGCTAAAAATAAAACTAGTTCCAACATTCATGCATATCACCCTTATCCAATAAACTGAGATGCCTAAAAATCCAAAATCCAAAAATCTAAAAATCTAAAAAAAATCATTTGTCTAATGGTGAAAACCAATTTTTTGGCACCTTGAAAAAGTACCATGATGAAAACCAATTTTTGGCATCATGGTAAAATAATCTATTGTCCGCATTGTACCTCAAAACTTGGGGGAAAAAACCATCTTTTGTCAATCCATCCATACTTGTCTCCTCCCTCATCAACCTTATCTATATTATCCCTTGGTCCAACCCATCATCTACCAACATTCCCTCTCATCTTAACCTTCGTAAAGGAGCAGAAGGTGCCTTGAGAAATATTCTAGAATTATCTTGGCATATTCTCTAATAGACACTCATGCAACTAAACTTCTAGTTCCTTCATGATGTGGTCATCGACAATCCCTAGTCCCTTCTTCCTTGGTCCTCATCCCCTTTTTTGCATCACTCTCATCCTTTTTGTCATCACGCCCATCATTCCATCCATCCTCATCTTGGTTTCTAGGATTGGTATTCCCTTTGTTAGTAACCCCGTTTTTATAGTGTATATACATATCCCAAAAATCTCTAAAAATTGAAATATGTCAAAAACCCTAAAAATCATAAAATTTGAAAAAGCCAAAAATAATCTAGGATGTCTTGTCTTATGCCTAAACCCCTAGTCACATCCATCTCTATCACATCATAAACCACTTCTAATACCCATCCCATATATCCCGCTATTCCTATCCCCTTCTCAAATGAACATCCAATATCCATCTCCTATTTTCCCATTCCTCATCCTTGGATAGTATATTTCATCCTAAAACCAAATCCTGGTGGTCACCCATCCCTCCATATCTTCCTCATCTTTTGACTAGGAATTATCGGCATACACAACCTTGTCAAATAATTTAATCTAGCATCCATCACTTTATTATCATTGCCTCTCCATACCTAGCACCCATCTAATCACTATTTTACTAGTAGGGAAGGTATTTGATCCCATAATCTCCTAATCTTCTTCCTAGATTGGAATCTTGTAGGGTTTTATCTTTTTGTAACCCTTGGCTATCTAAATCATCCTCCTTTAACCATTTTTAAATTTGATATCTAGGCTACACTAATATCCAAACCCTCATCCCTAATAATCACACCTCATAGTTTTAATTTTTCTCTCCCTATCCATGTCTTAATCCTAATCATTATTCATCCTAACCAACTCCAAGTCTATATTAAGTCCGCAATCACATCATGCTCATTCTAGCCATCATCTAATCACCTATTACATTATTAGACAAGACATAATGATACTGCATGTAAATACTTGTGTGTGTTACTTATTTGTGTTGTTTGACTTGTTTGCATCATGTATATATCTTGATTATCTTATGTTTTATTTGCATCATGTCTCTTTTTATCTCTTAGGTAATGAATGAGGATGCTATGAGGTCACTAACACTACAGTAGTGCTTATAAGTGCCCTAGATGATGTAGAGTTCACTATTTACCCAATCAATTTAGCACAATGTCTTCTTGGTTGTACTTATATCATAGGGCATATTGCCAAGTACCATATTTACCATATTGCTTAGAATATGATGAGCCTTATGATAACTATGATGGCTTGATCATCTACACCTTCATCACTTATCTAATTGTCTAATCCTTGCAACCCATTCACCTAACATATAATCTCTTATCCTCACCTCATCATCAGAGTCACATCTCATAATCACTAACAGCATCCTCTAATCACTAATCATCTTCATCATCATCCTCTATCCTCTATTTAGAACTACATCCACCTAAGGTCTTATCAAACTATGTAGGTAACACTTGGCCATTCTTTAGTGCCCAAGGATAGCTCATCTAATATCTCCTCTTTTCCCATGTCTCTTATCTTTTATCATCCTCAAGTCTTGCATCAGTCCAATCTTTGAGATATAATATCAATCATTCATCAATCAATTGTTCAATCACCATTCTCATGATCATCTCCCTAATCTTTTTTTAATCAATCACCCGCACTTGTTAATTAGGCTCAACATATCACAACATCCATCTTTTCTTTCATCAATCACTCATTGGTCAATTTATCATCTATTATTCCTTTTCTTATGTCCTTGCTAGGGGCATCATCACTATTAATCACATTGTGGCTCATTGATTTGAATTGCAGTCTAATTCTTTTCCTTTGTCTTTTATTCACTCGATCCTATCATTTCTTCTATTTTATGTCCTTCATCATATTATTTGACTTTAGCTTTGAGCTACACCCATCATTAATCTTATATAATCATTATCTTATCATGGTTTATAGATCTCCCTTATATATGTCATTGCTTGGAATACGTCTAAAGCTTATGGCCTTTTGATCCTATCATCATGATGTTACGATTGATTATCCCTTAGGATTTATCGACAACTGTGACCAAGTCATCTATACTCCCTATGCATGTGTCATTGTCAGGGGCATCATCAATATGTAACTCATTGCTCCAATTTGAATTCATCTTCTTCATATTTTATCCCGTATTTGACATCTCATCCCCTTGTCTATCCATCTCATCTCACCCCTCGCTTCTTATTTCAAGTGGCCATTCGTCTCATTTTTCCCCACATGTCCCCTCGAGGGGGCATCATATCCACTAATAACATCTACTAAACATTCATCTACGACATGGTTTTTATTTGAAAGGCTATTAGTCCTTCCACTTCATTCCACTCACAATGCCCTTTAAAAAAGGGGCAAAATATATGCACCTAAATATGTTCGTTTCATTTAATATCACTAATATCACTATTAGTCGACACTAATTTTTCTTATCTAATTTATCCCCTTTAATCTCGCTAATTTATCTCTTTCTTAATCATTTATCTAATATCCTTCTTTATTATTCCTCATTCACTAACATTAGTCCTACCCCACTTCATAAATTTTCCTAAATCCTCATTATCCTATCCTAATCCCACTGATCTATTATTTAAGAATTTTAAATTTTCATGACCCACCTATTAAGCCTATCTGTAGGCTCTCCTACACCCCTAGTCCCTAATCATCCACCTAATCCCTATCTAATCTCCCACCTAATTCTAATTAGTCTCTAAGAGGATTCTAGAATTCTCCAATTCTAGAATCCTCTCTATTCTTACCCTCCCTCTCTATAAGCCTCTAAATCTAGAGGCTTTCAAGGAATTTTAAATTCTTTAAATAATCTTCAACCATGGATTCCAATGGTCCAAGATTGAATCCCAGCCATTGGTCCTTCCCTCCACATTCTATTTAAATCTACGCCTCCTTCATGGCCAAACTAAGCATTGAATCCGTAACATCTCCATGTCAATCTAATCCTTCAATCTCAAGCATCCAACATCCATGATCAAGGAATCATAATGTCAAAATTCTGAGTCCAAAGTAATATCTATCCATTTTTTTCATTTTTCTATCCATTTAATCATGGTTTGGAGCAATTAGCTTTGGAATGAGAGTGCTGATTTGAATTGTATTCATCCATCATTTGGTCCTAATGGCTTTGAATCTTATTTAGGTAGTTTGATGTTTTGAATAGATTTAGATTAATCGCCTGATCTTAAATCCATATTGCTCGAAATTTCCTACTACAGTAATACAACAATGTGTATTTAGTAATACTCTATTAAAATATTTTGTAATTTTGTGACTATGGGGTTATATTTCTAACTTCTACTTATGGTCTAGATTGATGTGCCATGTAATGGGTTATGAAGACATCCATAAAATTTGTTTGTACAAACTTTCAATACAATTTTTTGATATAATACATAGTGAGGGACCCTTATAACCATTTTTTACCTATAACAAAAAAAAAATGTAAACAATGTATAAAAAATTAATATTATTAAATATGTAAAAATTTAAGGAAATAATACTCTTATATCAATTTTTATACTATAAAATTGTATTCAAATTTGGATTTAGAAATATGCAACCAACTCCATTAAAATGATCATTTAAATATCTAACTCTGATCAAAATAAAATGTCAAGGCCATCTAAATACTTCTAATAGTCTATCATGACCATACAAGTGTTCTTTGTTAGTGACTAGGAACTAAATTCTAACTTTCTAAGTTTATTCACTTATGCTCTTCCACTTCATTGTTTTTAATATGCACATTATCATTTGTATCTTTCTATAATAAACTGATATTTTTTAAGATTTTTATTTTTTTTATAATTCATGAGATTGAAAATGAGATTTTTAAAAATAAACTCCTTATCAATTTTTGTATTGACATATTTCAAATCATCGTCTATGATTCATCTTTAGATAAATTATACTAAAAATTACAAACTGATTTTTTTATATAAACGAAACAATTTTTCTTTAACTTAAAATATCAAATAAAATAAATTGAAAACGAAAGATTTTAAAATTGGAAAAACACATCAATAAATAAAAATTACACAACTTAAATAATATAAGTGTGCACCAATAGTGCTTCAAAATTGTGGAGGCGCCTTTGAGAGGTTGATGAGGGACAAACTCTTTATCGTTTACGTTAACATCCACAAAGCTAAATGTTACAAAGGAAGAAGTGACCGACCTGACTGCTCATATACTTGAGCTTAACAAGTCTAGTGAAGCTTCACAATTGTGTTTTGCAAGCAAAAGAAACCGTACTGGAATTCCACGAGTACGTCATAATATATTCGTGTTGGAATCCAAGTTAAGTAAAAGATTTGGGTATCATGGGTTTTTGTTGCAGGCGTTGAAGCTGACAACAGTTGGCAGACAAGCATCTTGACTTTTCTTTAACGCTTTCGTTGCTGATTGTGCAAATCCACACGCAACGAAAATAATTTATTCCCTGCCATGGAAGTTTATGCAATCAATCATTTTACGGCACGAAATTAACAATTTATAAGTTCGTTAAAGAATAGATTTAATTTTCATGTAAATGTTGGAGGATGAATATGATCGTATTATCTTACTTCTGAAATAATGAAGAGTGATCACCTTGAAATGCTGACTGCCAACTACAGAGTGACAGAGACCGAAAGAGAAAAATCAGTAAATTCAAATGATAACAAACAGGAGTACCTCATTTGCCATCCTGCCAAGTGTAGTGTAATGAATATGGACTTAGTTAACTTTGTTTTCTAGTGCTGTTTTTCCGGACTGGTACGTCATAATACATGGAATAAAGTAGGTGAAATCCACAAGTAAAATATTCGGTGAAGGCGTTGAAGCAGCTAAATTTGCAGTTGGCAAGCATCTTGACTTTTCTTACTAAACAAGCTATTTTTCTGTAACGCTTTCATTGCAGAGTGTGCCCCATCCATACGCAACGACAATCGAAGAAAAGGGAAGAGTAAAAGAGGTTTAAAAACCTTATGATGATTTGACTATTTATTAGTCTGTTAATTAGAAGGTTTACGTTTGGGTGTAAAAGTTTTAGTGATGGGTTTAATATATACATTTCTATGAAGGTAACAAGACAGTGGGTCACTTAAAGAAATGCACCGTAGTTTTATGTGTGCATATTTATATGATAGATTTTATAAATCAGTAGTTGTTCTAAATAAATTAGTAGCTGTTTTAATGGTGTAAGGAATATTTAAAGGGATGTTATTTTTTAATTTTCAGTTGGTAATATATTGTTAATATGGATGAATAGAAGCAATAAGATATATTTTATGATTTTAATGTCTTGTATTTATATTAGGAACATTGTATTGTTGATTCGAGTCACACATTAAATGTGGAATCATGTTTCTATCAAATTAGCTCGCATGACATTCTTGTTCACCCTCAACAATAGAAAACAACAAATCAAAAATGTCTCCACCCTACAAGCTCCGAACTCATTTGCAATGGGTGATGCAAGTCATGTAGATCCAACCACTACCCTCAGTCTAAGTTTGGTGTACAATATGTCCCCCTAGCATATAGTATCCCCTGAAATATCTTATCATTGCCACTCACCATCACCACCCAGTGCACATCAAAATCTTTCATGACTTGCATTTTCTTAATTGTCTAGCTCTTTATTCTAGGGGTTTGAGTTTGGTGTTTTTGTATGTTATTAACCCTATTTTAATTACTCCAAATGTTAATAACATAGTGGCAAAAGATTTTAAGATGAGTTGAGTGGTGATGGTGAGAGCCAATGACAAGGCATTTTAGGGGATATCATACACCAGAGGGTCCATATCATACACCAGACCTAGATTCAAGGTAGCTATTAGATTTATAAGACAATAACCATTGTAGAGGGATCCATAACTTACAAGGTGTCAACATATTTGATTGGTCATTTTCTATTATTGAGGGTGGATGAGGGTATCATGAGTTTTGATTTAATTGTGAGGCCATATTTTGCCCAAAGCCTAAAATGTTTGACAAATATGCACTACTCTGTTAGGTGGTGTGTTATCTCGTTCATATGGTGAACAAATTTAAGATTCCACCTATTGATGGTTTCGCTCACCTTGTCAATAGTCATACACCTATTATCTGTACCTGCTCAATACAAATGCATTGCTACCAGTAAGTGTGAAATTTTGATGTTAATTAAAATAAACTGTAGATTCATCTTTGTCAAGACTCTCACAGGGAAGACCATCACTACATCATTAAACCTAAGGAGTTTGGGGGTCATCTTCATGCAATAAAGCTTGCAAATTTCTCCACATCAAAATCTTGTGAGTGACACTTTTTATTTTAAAGTTAGGTATGTAGCAAACAATATTGCATCTAGATAAATAAAATTTAATGTTTTTCATTGTGATGCCTTATTCTGCTTGAAGCCCAAAACATCTAACCTTAAATTACTTACATGATCTATTCCAAATAACTTACAACATGATTCACTACAAACAAACTACTCTCAAATCACATATAAACCATTACATATGTCCACCATTAGACTAATTAATGGAATATTGGTAAACATAGCACCTACAAAACCTTTTGCAATCTCCCATGTTCCTAGGCAAAATTTGTCTATCATTATCATTTACATCTTAAATTCATTCATGTGAATTGATAATTAAATTTTCCTTCAGTTGATAAAAATAACTTATAAAATAGAACCTTTCATAAGTGCATGAATCTTAGATGTAATAAACAAATTCAAGACTTTACATACCCTTCACCCATTACAGAGGGGTTTACAACTTACACAAATTTAACATCTTTGATTGGTCTTTTACTATTATCGAGGGTGGACAAAGTCATCATGAGAGCTAATTATTATTGTTTGTTGTTTTGAGAATAATTACACCTCCATCGATTATTTTATGTATCTACATTGTATCTTCATTGCACATTTTCAAATTCATACTCACGTGTGAAACAAACATCTCTTTGAACATATCCTTCTATGTTCATCTCCCAAATGTGTCCTTCTTTATATAGACTATTATGTTTTCCATTTAAATTACTTCCTCTAACACGATCATTATTGAAGCCACCTTCTCCTCGAGACTAGTCATTGCAAACTCATAGCTCAGGTGAACACTTAAGAACTTCATTTTCCTAGCTTATGAGAAATAAATCAATATTCTCATTAGGCAAAATTGATATCAAACTTAGTATGATTTTAAAATTTTCTTTGAGGACACAAAAGATTATAAATTAATAGTTGTGTCTCATGTGAAACCCATGACTGCTAACCCTATTTAGAGGGGAAAGGTACAGCCATATATAACATGAAAGTGATGAAACATTTCAAGGTGAGATGTATGGTGATGGTGATGGGTATTGATAGGGTATTTCAAATGATGGACTTGAAGAAGCCCAACTAGACACACATGCAAATTTTGGTGACATGTCACATACGTGAATGCAATATGTAGCTTCCACTAAACTATTTATGTTACTCAATACATGATTGAAACAAGCGTCATCTCAATGAACACATATGTTTCTTTGAGGTATTTTTTCATCCATATATTGTCATGGCAACCATATGTTTGAAAGTATTTTGTTAGGTTAAAGTGTTTGTGAAAGTCCTTTTTAAATCATTTTTGTTCAGATTGTGTATGATTATTCTATGAGGGTTGAGACTATCATAGAGTTTGGAGAGAACATGTATAAACTGGTGGGGATTCAAAACTTTGGCTAAGAAACTACCCAAAATTAGTTGTGCTTTTGGTCCTCGTATAAATTATACCTTTCTTTCATTCACCAAATAAATATAAACAAGTATTATTGTTATTGATATAATAGTTGTTGTTAGTGTTATTAAGAATGAAAATATAAAAGCTCATAAATGTGTGTGTGTGTGTGTGTGTGTGTGTGTGTGTGTGTGTGTGTGTGTGTGTGTGTGTGTGTGTGTGTGTGTGTGTGTATAAAAGGAATCATGCATCACTCAGTTAGATTATATAAGATCCGTCATTCGTTGAAAAAACCTTTTTCATTTTTTGACTAATTACTTGAAGAAGCCTTACAATATTTGCCGTGGATTTCATGAATGGTAAAAATGCCTACAAAAGCACCTGGTTTTCCACTCTCTCTCCTACTTAATCGATAAGAAATCACCAACACGACATTGAATTGTAATACCATCTTAAAAAAAGAGGTAAATTTATAAGCTTCCTTTGAAATTCAATATAATATCTTTTGGTTTTATTTATCTTTTTTTCAATTTTCCTTAAAACAATTGAATATTATGGAAAATAAAATTAGGCTCTCAAATTTTAGAAGCTTGGGGTTTTGGTGTTTTGTGCAAATTTAGGGTTTAATTTTGAGATTATATTGTATTTAAGGGTATTAAATATATTTTACATATTTTCATAGTTTTTTTTATTTTGTTGGCATCTTATTTGTATCTCTTTTGCAAAAGCATGGCAAAATAATAGATTAATGCAATGCAATGAACTTAAAATTGGGGAAGAAGGTAGAGGAGATGGAAAGGCTATGGTAGATGGTGGAGATCCTCCAAGTGACACCAATTATTTTTTTAGTTCATCCACATGACGTATGTTTCCATTACCACCACCATGCAAACTATAGCCAATTCCACCTCAGTCTCTGCGTTGTTGTTGTCCATCACAATCAACTCCACTAATTAGAAAGCATTAAAATGACATCAAAAGATCTACATATGAATCTTTTATAGGCTTCATGCCATTATAATACATTTGACATAATTATATATCATATTGTTTTATGATAAAATGGATTTACATCAAAATTTAATAAATTGATTCATCTAACACATAATTAGATATAATCAACACTAAAATAGTAAAATTATATTTAATTGTTAAACCAATTCGAGTGTAAAAATTGATAGGAAGAGGGTTTAATGAAGAATATATAATTTCACATAAAATCTAGAAATAATCATCATAAATAAATAGTGTAAAATAAGTCCAAATAGCAATATGAAATAAACCTAAAAATATTGAGCCAATTAGAGAATGATTTGAAAACTGTATGAATGTTTTTGGAACCATAGGGTTGTTCTCAAAAACATAAGATCGTTTCTAGTAGAAAAAAGAGGAGGTAAACTTCTCTGACAATTTTCTTTGTCATGTACGGAGATTTGAAATTATCACTCACATTTCTAAAATTCCATTAAAAATTATTAAAAATGAAACTCCTTCTACACAACCTTAATATGGAAACTAAACCTATAAATAAATTTAAAAATATAGATATTTTTTTGGACTTGTACTCAAATTTGGCAAGGTTTTAAGCACAACTACTTATCAATTCCCTGAATATTTCACAATATTAAAAAAAAAAAAACTATAATGTATTTTAGCCAGGTAAATTAGTGTGATGTAGTGTTTACTCTACATGACTTTTTATGTTACAATGAGAGTTTTATTTCTTCCAAATGCAATAGTAAATTATTTATATTTCTTTAGACTCTTAAATAATTTTTTCAAATACTTGAATTGATTTCTCTTTCCATTATTATGAAAGATTTTGTTGGTTCGATGTGGTATGCAAACATAGCCAATTGAGCCTAAAACAATCCATGAGGATAATGCAAGAGCAATTTAGGATTGACTGGCCCCATTTTCATATCCCATTAAACTAATCACCTTATTGCTTCAATATGGTATACAAATGGGGCTAGTCAATCATGAATCAACTAAATCTAACAATATAAGGTCACATCAGGCTTGAATGGCCCATTTACATAACCCATTGAAGGGTGTGTACAATAAATTAATAGCCCAAAAAGTGGCAACACAAAAAAAAATTAGGGTGGGTGCATGGAAACTAAAACATATATCTGTTAATTTGAATAGGCTCAGATATTTGTTATGAAAACTAAAAAAATACTTGTTATTCAAGCACAAGAGATATTTGTTTTGCTTACATAATAAATATCTATTTTGGTCGCATTAAAAACAAAATAACCTTTCCAAGCCCTCATTCATCTCACAATGTTAAGCAATATGAATATTTATTTTTTGCTATAAAATTAATACCTATTTTATTTTTTTATTACTTTTAAATTTATTGTAAATGTCAATCCTCTTACAAATTTATTTTGTATACGAATTTTCCACATATATTAATTTTACAAATTATATTTTTATTTACTTTGTTAAAATTTACTTCTTTTAATTAAAATCAATTATAATTTTATAAATTATCATATTTTTTAATAAAAATAAAATATAATAAATAGCTCACCTCATAATCATTAGGAAACCTCAACCAAACTCCAAAGCAAACCGTCCTTTAATTCAAAATGAAATTTCACAAATAGGGCACAAATTAACCAAATAATTAAAATGCTTAGGTGCAAAGCCACATACATCCTAATTTCCACTAAATCACTTAGACTTTAATTATAATTGTCCAAAATAATTATACCTTAGGCAACCAAATTCACACCCATGAGTGTTGGATAAAAAGAGGTGGGGGCGGGGGCGCTACGAGTTAATTAAAGAAACTAAGAATCATGAAGGATATGTTAGCTTAAAAAGTTTATCCACCCCATCACACATCAATCCATGGATCTTTCTTTTATATATATATATATATATATATATATATATATATATATATATATATATATATATATAATTATATATATATAATATGGTGTATTTATAGAAAATTATGTGATAATGTTTACATCATTGATGGATAGTTTTTTATAATCATCCAAAAATAATTTTCACATTTCATTATATTTGTATAAATTATATGTAGGGTTTATGTTGGGGAAGCAAATAAACTAGCATTTAACATATATTTCTCTTAATTTGTTGTATGGGTTAAATATATTGGATCAAATAGATAACTCATTGCCAGGGGCAGCACCAATATGTAACTCATTGCTCCAAGTCGAACTCATCTTCTATCTCACATTTGACATCTTATCCCCTTGTCTATCCATCTCATCTCACCCCTTGCTTCTTCTTTTGAGTGGCCATCTGTCTCATTCTTCCTCACATGTCCCCTCGAGGGGACATCATATCCACTAATAACATCTACTAAACATTCATCTATGACATGATTTTTATTTGAAAGGCCATTACTCCTTCCACTTCACTCCACTCACAATGCCCTTTCAAATAAGGGTAAAATAAATGCACCTAAATCTGTTTGCTTCATTTAATATCACTATTAGTCGACACTAATTCTATTTATCTAATTTATCCCCTTTAATCCCACTAATTTATCTCTTTCTTAATCTTTTATCTAATATCTTCCTTTATTATTCCTCATTCACTAACATTAGTCCTACCCCACTTCTTCATTAATTTTTCTAAATCTTCATTATCCTATCCTAATCCCACTTATCTATTATTTGAGCATTTTAAATTCCCTTGACCAACCTATTAAGCCTATCCCTAGGCTTTCCTACACCCCTAGTCCCTAATCATCCACCTAATCCCTATTTAATCTCACACCTAATCTTAATTAGTCTTTAAGAGGATTCTAGAATTCTCCAATTCTAAAATCCTCTCTATTCTTACCCTCCCTCTCTAAAAGCCTCCAAATCTAGAGGCTTCCAAGGAATTTTAAATTCCTTAAATAATCTTCAACCATGGATTCTAATGGTCCAAGATTGAATCTCAGCCATTGATCCTTCCCTCCACATTCTATTTAAATCTACCCCTCCTCCATAGCCAAACCAAGCATTGAATCCATAACATCTCCATGTCAATCTAATCCTTCAATCTCAGGCATCCAACATCCATGATCAATGAATCATAATGTCAAAATTCTGAGTCCAAAGTAATATCAATCCATATTTTTTATTTTTCTATCCATTTAATCATGGTTTAGAACAATTAGCTTTAGAATGAGAGTGTTGATTCGAATTGTATTCATCCATCATTTGGTCCTAATGGCTTTGAATCTTACTTAGATAGTTTGATGTTTTGAGTAGATTTAGATTAATTGCATGATCTTAAATCCATATTGCTCAAAATTTCCTACTACAGTAGTACAACAATATGTATTTAGCAATACTCTATTATAATATTTTGTAATTTTGTGGCGATGGGGTTATATTTCTAACTTCTACTTATGGTCTAGCTTGATGTGCCATGTAATGGGTTATGAAGACATTTAAAATTTGTTTGTACAAACTTTCAATACAATTTTTTGATATAATACACTTGTGAGGGACCCTTATAACCCTTTTTTACCTATAACAAAAAAAATATAAACAATGTATAAAAAATTAATATTATTAAATATGTAAAAAATAAAAGAAATAATACTTTTATATCAATTTTTATGCTATAAAATTGTATTCAAATTTGGATTTAGAAATATGCAACTAATATTAAAATGATCATATAAATATCTAACTCTTATCAAAATAAAATGTCAAGGCCATCTAAATATTTCTAATAGTCTATCATGACCATAGAAGTGTTCTTTGTTAGTGACTAGGAACTAAATTCTAACTTTCTAAGTTTATTCACTTACTTATGCTCTTCCAATTCATTGTTCTTAATTTGTACATTATCACTTTTATCTTTTTATAATAAACTGATTTTTTTAATATTTTTATTTTTTTAACAATTCATGAGATTGAAAATAAACTCTGTATCAATTTTTGTATCGCCACATTTCAAATCATCGTCTACAATTTATCATTAGATAAATTATATTAAAAATTACAAACTAGTTTTCTAATATAAACAAAACAATTTTTCTTTATTTTAAAATATCAAATAAAATAGATTGAAAAAGAGAGATTTTAAAATTGAAAAAAAAAATGGATAAATAAAAATTACACAACTTAAATAATATAAGTGTGCACGAATAGTGCTTCAAAATTGTAGAGGCGCCTTTGAGAGGTTGATGAGGGACAAACTCTTTATCGTTTACGTTAACATCCACAAAGCTAAATGTTACAAAGGAAGAAGTGACCGACCTGTTTGCTCATATACTTGAGCTTAACAAGTCTAGTGAAGCTTCACAATTGTGTTTTGCAAGCAAAAGAAACCGTACTGGAATTCCACGAGTACATTATAATATATTCGTGTTGGAATCCAAGTTAAGTAAAAGATTTGGGTATCATGGGTTTGTTGCAGGCGTTGAAGCTGACAACAGTTGGCAGGCAAGCATCTTGACTTTTCTTTCCAAACAAGCTGTATTTTTTAACGCTTTCGTTGCAGATTGTGTAAATCCAGACGCAAACAAAAGAATTTATTCTCTGCCATGAGCATTATACAATCTCTTACGATATACTTAGCCAAATCTATCAACATCAAGACTTCCACAATAATGGACGATACGAAATAAACATGTTATAAGTTTTCATTTTCATTTTATATATTGATAATATATGATTCAATGACAATCAATTTATAATTGTTGGAGGATGGATATGATCACTTTAAGTTATCCTACTTCTGAAATAAGTAGTAGTGATCACCTTGAAATGCTGACTGCCAACTACAGAGTAACAGAGACCGAAAGATGAAAAATCAGTAAATTCAAATGATAACAGGAGTACCTCATTTGCCATCCTGCCAAGTTACATATTGGTGAGATGAGATGGATAGACAAGGGATGAGATGTCAAATGTGGGATAGAAGATGAAGAAGATGAGTTCGACTTGGAGCAATGAGTTACATATTGGTGATGCCTTTGGGAATGACACATACATTTAACCATCACTACATCATTAAACCTAAGGAGTTTGGGGGTCATCTTCATGCAATAAAGCTTGTAAGTTTCTCCACATCAAAATCTTGTGAGTGACACTTATTATTTTAAAGTTAGGTAGGTAGCAAACAATATTCCATCTGGATAAATAAAATTTAATATTTTCCATTATAATGCCTTATTCTGCTTGAAGCCCAAAACATCTAACCTTAAATTACTTACATAATCTATTCCAAATAACTTACAACATGACTCACTATAAACAAACTACTCTCAAATCACATATAAATCATTGCATATGTCCACCTTTAGACTAATTAATGGTATATTGGTAAACATAGCACCTAGAAACCCTTTTGCAATCTCCCATGTTCTTAGCCAAAATTTGTCTATCGTTATCATTTATATCTTAAATTCATTCATGTGAATTGATAATCAAATTTTCCTTCAATTGTCAAAAATAACTCATAAAATAGAACCTTTCATAAGTGCATGAATCTTAGAAGTAATAAACAAATTCAAGACTTTATATGCCCTTCACCCATTTCAAAGGGGTCTACAACTTACACAAATTTAACATCTTTGATAGGTCGTTTACTATTGTCGAGGGTGGACAAAGTCATCATGAGAGTTGATTATTATTGTTTGTTGTTTTGACAATAATTACACCTTCATACATTATTTTATGTATCTACCTTGTATTTTTCATTGCACATTTTCATGTTCATACTGATGTGTGAAACAAACATCTCTTTGAACATATCCTTCTATGTTCATCTCCCAAATGTGTCCTTCTTTGTATAGACTATTATGTTTTCCATTTAAATTACTTCCTCTAATACGGTGGTTATTAAAGCCACCTTCTCCTCTAAACTGGTCATTGCAAACTCATAGCTCAGGTGAACACTTAAGAACTTCATTTCCCTAGCTTATGAGAAACAAATCAATATTCTCATTAGGCAAAACTGATATCAAACTTACGACGATTGCAAAATTTTCTTTGAGGACACAAAAGAGTATAAATTAGTAGTTGTGTCTCATGTGAAACCCATGACTGCTAACCCTATCTAGAGGGGAAAGGTACATCCATATAGAACATGAAAGTGATGAAACTTTTGAAGGTGAGATGTGTGGTGATGGTGATGAGTAATGATAGGGTATTTCAAATGATGGACTTGAAGAAACCCGACCAGACACACATGCAACATTTAGTGACATATCACATATGTGAATGTAATACGTAGCTTCCACTAAACTATTATTTAAATTACTTAATACATGATTGAAACAAGTGTCATCTCAATGAACACATATGTTTCTTTGAGGTATTTTTTCATCCATATATTGTCATGACAACCATATATTTGAAAGTATTTTGTTAGGTCAAAGAGTTTGGGAAAGTCCTTTTTAAATCATTTTTGTTCAGGTTGTGTATGATTATTCTATGAGGGATGAGACTATCATAGTGTTTGGAGAGAACATGTATAAATTGGGGGGGATTCAAACCTTTGTCCAAAAAACTACCCAAAATTATTTGTGCTTTTGGTCCTCGTAGAAATTATACCTTTATTTCATTCACCAAATAAATATAAATAGGTATTATTGTTACTAATATAATTGTTGTTGTTAATGTTATTAAGAATGAGAATATAAAAGCTCATAAATATAAATGTGTGTGTGTGTGTGTGTGTGTGTGTTTATGTATGTATGTATGTATGTAAAAGGAATCATGCATCACTCAATTAGATTATATAAGATTCGTCATTCATTGAAGAAGCCTTTTCCTTTTTTTTCTAATTTCTTGAAGAAGCCTTACAATATTTGCCCCGGATTTCGTGAATTGTAAAATTGCCTACAAAAGCACTTGGTTTTCCACTCTCTCTCCTACAAAATCGACAAGAAATCACCAATACAACATTAAATTGTAATACCATATTCAAAAAAGAGGTAAATTTATAAGCTTCCTTTGAAGTTCAATATAATATCTTTTGGTTTTATTTCTCTATTTTCAATTTTCCTTAGAATAATTGAATATTATGGAAAATAAAATCAGGCTCTCAAATTTTAGAAGCTTGGGGTTTTGGTGTTTTATGCAAATTTAGGGTTTAATTTTGAGATTATACTATATTTAAGGGTATTAAATGTATTTTACATATTTCCATAGTTTTTTTTTAATTTTGTTGGTATCTTATTTGTATCTCTTTTGTGAAAGCATGGAAAAATAATAGATTAATGCTGTGCAATGAAGTTAAAATTGGGGAAGAAGTTAGAGGAGATGGAAAGGCTATGGTAGGTGGTGGAGATCCTCCAAGTGACACCAATTATTTTTGTAGTTCATCCATATGACGCATGTTTCCATCGTCACCACCATGCAAATTATAGTCAACTCCACCTCAGTCTCTGCCTTGTTGTTGTCCACCATAATCAACTCCACTAATTAGAAAGCATTAAAATGACATCAAAAGATCTACATACAAATCTCTAGAGGCTTCATGCCAGTATAATACCTCTCACATAATTATTTATCATATTGTTTTATGGGAAAATGGGTTTACATCAAAATTTAATACATTGATTCATCTAACACATAATTAGATATAATCATCACTAAACTAGTAAAATCATATTTAATTGTTAAACCAATTGAAGTGTAAAAATTAACAAGAAGAGGGTTTAATAAAGAATATATAATTTCACATAAAATCTAGAAATAATCATCATAAATAGACAATGTAAAATATGTCTAAATAGTAATATGAAACAAACCTAAAAATATTGAGCCAATTAGAGAATGATTTGAAAATTGTATGAATGTTTTTGGAACCATAGGGTTGTTCTCAAAAACATAAGGTCATTCCTAGTAGAAAAAAGAGGAGGTAAACTTATCTGACAATTTTGTTTGTCATGAAAGGGGATTTGAAATTATCACTCACATTTCTAAAATTCCATGCAAAATTATTAGAAATTAATCTCCTTCTTCACAACCTTAATATTGAAACTAAACCTATAAATAGATAAAAATAAATATAGATATTTTTTTGGACTTGCACTCAAAGTTAGCAAGGTTTTTAAGCACAACTACTTATCAATTTCCTGAATAGTTCACAATATTGAAAAAAAAACTCTAATGCATTTTAGCCAAGTAATCTAGTGTGATGTAGTGTTTACTCGACATGACTTTTTATGTTACAATAAAAGTTTGATTTCTTCCAAATGCAATAGTAAATTCTTTATATTTCTTTAGACTCTTAAATATTTTTTTTAAATGCTTGAACTGATGGCTCTTTCCATTATTATGAAAGAGTTTGTTGGTTTGATGTGGTATGCAAACATAGCCAATTGAGCCTAAAACAATCCATGAGGATAATGCAAGAGCAATTTAGGATTGATTGGGCCCATTTTCATATCCCATTGAACTAATCACCTTATTGCTTCAATATGGTATACAAACAAGGTTAGTCAATCATGAATCAGCTAAATATAATAATATAAGGTCACATCGAACTTGAATGGCCCATTTACATAACCCATTGAAGGGTGTGTACAATAAATTAATAGCCCAAACAGTGGGAACCAAAAAAAAATAGGGTGGGTGCATGGAAAATAAAACATATATTTGTTAATTTGAATAGTCTCAGATATTTGTTATGAAGACCAAAAAAATACTTGTTATTCAAGCACAAGAGATATTTGTTTTGCTTGCATAACGAATATCTATTTTGGTTGCATTAAAAATAAAATAACTTTTCCAAACCCTCATTCTTTGCACAATGATAAGCGATATAAATATTTATTTTTTGCTATAAAATTAATACCTATTTTTTTTTAATTACTTTTGAATTTATTATGAATATCGATCCTCTTACAAATTTATTTTGTATACAAGTTTTCCACATATATATTAATTTTACAAATTATATTTTTATTTACTTTGTTAAAATTTCCTTCTTTTAATTAAAATCAATTATAATTTTATAAATTGTCATATTTTTTAATAAAAATAAAATATAATAAATAACCCACCTCATAATCATTAGGAAACCGCAACCAAACTCCAAAGCAAACAATCCTTTAATTCAAAATGAAATATCACAAATTAAAATGCATCCTAATTTCCACTAACTCACTTAGACATTAATTATAATTGTCCAAAATAATTATACCTTAGGCAACCAAATTCACACCCATGAGTATTGGATAAAAAGAGGAGGGCGAGGGTAGGATGTAATTAAAAAAACTAAGAATCATGAAGGATATGTTAGCTAAAAAATTTATCCACCCCACACACATCAATTCATGGATCGTAATTTTTATTTAATAAAATGGTGCACTCATAGAAAAATTTGTGATAATGTTTAGATTATTGATGGATAGTTTTTTATAAATCGTCCAAAAATAATTTCGACATTTTGTTATATTTGTGTAAATTATATGTAGGGTTTATATTGGGGAAGCAAATAAACTAGCATATATTCCTCTTAATTTATTGTATGGGTTAAATATATTGGATCAAATAAATAATTTATAAAATTAATATATTAGGAAATAAGTCGGCTTATATTAGAATTAGGTGTTTCATTTATTATTAGTAATATATGTGAATGAGATAAATAAGACTTCTAACTTTTAGAAATATATTGGAGGTATCCTCTTTAAAGTGTAACAATGGAATTATTCCTTCCTTAAAGAGTTGTAGTGTTGTCCTATTTTAATAATAATATTTTATTTATGAATATATTACATATTTGAGCATCTTGATCTACATTATATTTTGCCTATTTTAATTATTATAGGTGTGGACCATATCATAAACATTACTTCGTGAAGGCAATAAAATTGTAAACCTATTAGAAAATGCAGGGATTGATCAAGATACTCTCCTTAATATTAGTAGTCAATCAATTGGTTAGCTTAGTTTGATATTTTGGATTCTGATGTGAAAAGTCTACCGAAAATATATTTTTTTCCATTGAATATGATGTAATGGTCTGAGAAAAATTAATTTATTTAAGCATAGGTTTTTGAATAAAATTGGTGTGCTAACCTAGGAAGTGGCTGTGGAATATGTAGGTTTAGTTATGCTACATTTTTTTTGGTTTGGATATGGATTTATATGTTATTCCTTCATCCCTTTTTTCCTTTGCTTCATTTTTTATAACTAGTACAAATGATTTGTTCTTTCTCACAAAATATTGTTTATGATTATTGATATAAAGGTAGTTGTAGAAGAAAGTTTTATGTTAACATTATGTTTTGGAAAACTTTCAAAGGTTCTTCTTCAGGTAGTTGATAGTTCTTTTCTTTCCAAAATTGGTTTTAATTATAAGTACTTTTTTTAAGTTTTTAAGATTTTAAATAGTTTTTATTTTTGTTCAGATTTCCTTTCAAAATTTTCTCCTTACTTTGCTCTAGCTAGTTGTGTCATGACTAGATCTTTTTGTAGATATTATTTTGATTAATGAAAGGGGCGAGAGACTCCATAAAAAAAAATTATTGATAAAAAGATAATAATGTTATACATATAATCATGAAATATATCAATCATAACCCTTTAATAAATAGAACCACAATTTTTTTAGTGTGAAAGGCATGAAGAATTGAAATGTGTTCCATGGGTGGTGAAAGCAGTATTATATTGATTGACATGATCTATATTAGTTTGATTGTAGCTAAAAAATCCATCTATGAAGGCTAACAACTCACACCCAGTAGAAGAATTAAAAATAATATAAGTTTATGGGTAGAGGGAAGCCTTCTTTGGGAAAAGCCTTATTCAAATCTATAAAATCTGCTAAAATTTGAATACATCTATCAAGTTTTACAATCAAGACAATTTTAAAAATATAAGATGAATAATCAATCTATCATATGAAACCTGCATTCAGTAGATTTTAGTTTTTGTCTTTGATCATGTTGGTAAAATATATTTCTCTAAGAAAAAAGTGAAGGTTTTGACAACAGTGAGGAGATAAAAAATTATCTTCTCTATTTTAAGGGGAGTTTTTCTTTATTGAAAGAAATAAAACTAAATAAAAACATCTATACAATATTCACATGTAAAATTGTGATGTTGAAGTTTTGCATTAAAAAAAATTATAGAAGAAAAAAGAATGTGGGATAAATAGAGAAAATGGCACATACATAATCAAATAAACTCTTATTTTTATTCTTATGCACAAGTTAAATATATAACTTAAATATATAATAAATTGTAACATTTTAATATAGAACATTTATTGTTAAGAGAAAAGGTAAAAAGAAAAGATATAACATTAAAGTTAAGAGTAATGAAAATCAACAAAGAAATATTGAGACACAAAGTTCCATAATTATTTATTTGTATGTATTTTTGGAATGAATAGAAAACTTCTTCTCCAATATACATCTTTATCAAAATTGTTTATAATATCAAAAATTATTTTACATTACATTTTTCATTATATTTATAACTCTCAAAAAAAAAAATACAAAAATTTGTTTTGTTATTTTTTATACAATAAAATCATTTTGAAATTAAAACAATTATAATATATGACTTTATAAAATAATTTTATGAACTAAATTTATTATATTATGACCAAAAGTGATCCTCACTCAAATTTGATTTATACCCTTTGACAATCCTTTTTCATCAAGCACTTAAATAATCTCCAACTAAACCATTTTTCTTCATCAAGCACTTAAATAGCTTCCAAGTGCAATTTCAAACTCTTTTGAATATCTAAAACATACTTTACAATAAATTTGTGTCCAGAATATTAGTTGGGGTGTAGCCATTTGAGGGACATTTCTTGTCCATGTCGTCCAATAGATTTTGAAGTTTTAAAAACTTCATTACTAACGAAACATTGAAGCTAAAAGATATAAATGATTTCACTAACTTGGATTGTTTCTTCTTAAGGATTTGTGTTAAATTAATTTGGTTTTATTAATAATAGAAATCATAAGGAATATTTTTGATAAATTCATGAATATTTATTAAGGTTTTATGATTTAAATATAAAACTTCTTTGAATTTATTTTTCAAATCTTTAATTAATTTTATTTTCTGTTTCGTTGTTTTGTACCATTTGAATTGAATATAGGTATTTTCTCCACCGAAAATCCTTACATAAATGAGTAAAAATGAATTCATTTGAGAATGGCATCTAAATCACTCAATGTATTTTCAAGAGAATCAATTTCTTCATCAAATTGTCTTCTTTGTTATTTGATGAATTCAAGTTCATATTTATCCTATCATGTATCTACATTACTTCATAAATTAAATTATATCCCTAAAAAATCATGTTTTATAACCAAATTTTAATGTTTGTACCCATATTTAAAAGTTCTCTAATAATTGGAATGGTTTTTTCAGATATTACAATCGAAGAGGAAGCATGCACTGCATATGATTTGGTTAGATTGTTAAGTGTTGCACATATGTTATTAATTGAGCATTATTTTATTTCAATTTCTCCTCTTTTCCTCGGTCCTTATCCATTTGATTAAATATTCTTCCCATTATAATCTTCATAGTATCTTTATTGATTTGCTTGGTAGTTTTGCCGAGAGGAACCTTATAATCTTGTTGTAGCCTAAATTTTAGATTCAACTCTTATTACTATATTTAGCAATAAAAACCTAAAATCTAAACACACCAATAGGAGGGGATAAAAGAGATAATCAGAATGTTAGAGAAATTCTTACCATCACTTTACCTCTTTATAGCTCCTCTCTAAGATTTCAAAACAGATGTTTGATACAAAATTGATGATTGTTGGATTGCTTGCTTGATATTTGATAATGGCTTTCAATGGACAATAATGCTTGATAATGGCTCTTGATGGATGTAAGAAGGATGATAATGGCATCAAGATAGCAAGAAGGCTCTAAGATTTTCAAGTTCTCAAATTGGTTTCAATTTAGTTTCATGGAGGGAGTGAGCTTAGTTATATAAGAAATGGAGGGAGAAATCAATGGCTAGGGATTCTCCATGGAATTAAAAATTTCTATGGAAATCTCTAGAATATAAAATTCTAGAAAAGGGGGTTAAAATGGAGGAGATTTATAGAAACCTTCAATTCTAAAAATCCCCCATTAGGGTTTAGGGGTTTAGGAATAGCTAGGAATAGGGTGGTAGATGGGTAGGTAAAATATTTTGTATTTTTAAATTGGCAAGTAATTTAGGGAGTAGGTTAGTGGGTAAATGGGTTTTGTTAGTAGTTTAATGAGGGGATTAATTGGTTATGGGCTAGAGTAAGGTTTATAAGATGCAAAAAATGGGATGTGGAATAAATAAAATAGGATGTGGGACAATGGGACATAAGTTAAAATTAGCTAGGAAATGTGGTTATAGGTTAAATTAATGAAATTAGCATAATTAGCAGGGTGAGTAGATTTTAGTGGATATATTTTGCCCCTCTTTGAAATAGCAGTGTGAGTGGACAAGATGGGAGGAGTAATGGTCTTTCAAAGAAGAAACATAGTCATGTGGAAGCAATGTTAGATGGTGTTCGAAATGAGTTAGTAGGATATGATGCCCCCTTGAGAGAGCATGTGGGGAGAACTGACCTAGATGGTCACTCAAATAAAAGTCCCAGGGGTGGGATAAGGCTAGGATGATAAAATGAGGTTGGGATGTCCCAAGACATAGCTACAGTTGAGATGCCCCAAGAGTGAAGGGGATAAAATAGCTCAATTGTGATGGGTTCTAGACAAATGACCAATGTCTAAAAAGTGATTTGATAAGATGAAATTGATGGGTTCAAGCCTGTGATAATTTTGGTAACAAAGACACATGCTAGGGAAGGATTGAAAACTAATAGTAGAGATTATAATTATTGATTGATGATAGGGAGCTACTTTACATAAGATCCATAGCTTAAGAATGACATGTGATTATCGAGTGATTGGTCCGAGGATGGGATGGTGATGAGGGATGAATGGTGGTTGAGCTATCCCTGGGTACAAAAGTGAGACTATGTGTTGCCTACATAGTCCTAAAAGACCTCAGGTCGATGTAGTTCTGACTTGAGATCAAGAGTGGACAATAGGGAGATGGAAATCACATGCCCCAAATGATGTTATAGATGATAATTAATGATTTTTTGAGACAAGCGAGGAAGAATTAAATGGGGTATTGACGGGAGTTGGAAGTGAGAGTGTTAGCAAAGTGTTGTTAGGGGTGTAGGGGGGGGGGGGTCAAATATGTTTAAATAGGAAAAATAGGGTTATTTGAGCTTTTTGTCTTTTGTGATTTTGACTTTGGGTTGAAACTATGGACTAAATTCCCCAAGCTTCCCATCATAGTGAACAAGTGTGGGAGTTCCATAGACCTGTTGAGGTTGGACCACCAGTGAGCACTAGACCCTATTCTCTATGAACTTGTCAAATTTTTGTTGAATTTTTTTGTTTTTTAGCAAAAAGAGACACCATCCAAGTCACCAAGGTAATACTGCAATTGAGGGTAGTAGATGGAAATTTGAACTAAATGGATTAAACTATGCTATTTACTCACCCAGAATACCAAATTACCTAAGTAAGATCTAGATGCCCCTATTCTCTATGAACTTGTCAAAATTTTATTGAACTTTTTTGTTTTTTAGCAAAAAAAGACACCATCCAAGTCACCAGGGTAACATTGCAATTGAGGGTAGTAGATGGAAATTTGAACTAAATGGATTAAACTATGCTATTTACTCACCCAGAATACCAAATTACCTAAGTAAGATCTAGATCCATTAGAACTAAATGCAATAGATGAATTCACAATTCAAATCAGCATTATAATCCTAAAGCTAAATGCTCTAAATCATGATTAAATAGAATATGAAAACAAGAGGATTGGATTGATTACCTTAGACTCAAAATTTGGACATGGTGATTGCTTGATCAAGGATGTTGGATGGATGCTTGTGATTGAAAGATTAAATTGACATGAAGACTTTCCTTAGATTTCTAGTTGGCCTTCCATGGAGGAATGGAGTTATTTAAATTGGAGGGAGAAATCAATGGTTGAAATTCAAGTTGGATTATGGAGATCTAGGGTGGAGAATTAAAAGGAATTTAAAATTCCTTGAAAGCCTCTAGATTTAGAGGCTTCTAGAGAGGAAGGGAGAGAATAGAGAGGATTCTAGAATTGGAGAATTCTAGAATCCTCTTAGGGGTTAATTAGGAATAATTAGGGGATTAGATAGGGATTAGGTAGGTGATTAGGGACTAGGGGTGTAGGAGAGCCTAGGAGTAGCCTAGTAGGTGGGCCATGGGAATATAAAATTCCTAAATAATAGATAATTAGGGTTAGATTAAGATAATGGAGATTTAAGATAACATAAAGGATGATTAGAAAAATTAACATATTGGTGGGGTGGAATAAAGGGTAGTAAATAAGAAGTGACGAGGGGGGATATTATATAAATGATTACAAAGGGGATAAATTAGCAAGATAGGTTAGATAAGTGGAATTAGTGTCGACTAATAGGAATATTAGTGACATTAAATGAAGCATACAGATTTAAATGCATACACAGTGACACATCCATATCTACCCACTGTGCATGTGTCTTTTCCAAGGGCATCATCCATCTATAACTCATTTCTCAATCAAATTCATCTTCTTCATCTTCTATCTCACATCTGACATCCCATCCCCTTATCTATCCATCTCATCCCACCCATCGCTTCTTCTTTCAAGTGGCCATCCATCTCATTCCTCCCTACATGTCCCCTCGAGGGGGCATCATAGTCACTAATATTGCTTCCACTAACATCGTCTACTAACATTCATCCATGACATGGTTTTTATTTGAAAGACCATTACTCCTTCCACTTTGCTTCACTCGTAATGCTTTTTCAAAGAGGGGCAAAATGTATGCATCTAAATCTACTCACTTCATTTAATGTCACTAATATTTCTATTAGTCACCAATAATTACACTTATCTAACCTATCCTGCTAATTTATCCCCTTTCTAATCATTTATCTAATATCGCTCCTCATCACTTCTTCATTTACTAACCTTTATTCCACCCCACTAATCTATTAATTTTTCATGGAGATGAGTTAGATGATGAAACCACCATGAAAAGGATATATTTGACCTCTAAAAACATCTCTCAAAACCATTCTTCTCCATCAAATATTAAAGTGGAGAAACAGATGCAAGAATAGACCCTACTTGGATGGACAGGACATAGTGACATGCTATCACTCTTAGTAATTGTTCATAAATAAGGAGAAGTGAATATAAAAACTAAGTCTACTAATTTCAATATTACTAGGACCCCTAAAAATGGCTAAATTTTTAACTCCTAACTCTCTCTCACCTGGTCATACCATCTGCTTCAATTTTGCCTTTTTGAGCTTGTGAAGGTAGCAATGGAGGAGAGAGAATGTATAAAGTATCAATTTGACCTAAAACTTGGTAAAAATATTTAAAATGATCTAAGGGACACTTTAACACCGTTATTAACTGACAAGTGATCTTATAAGGCCATACAAGTACCCAAAAGTGTTTGTAAAGTATTATTTTGCTTAGTTTAGGCATTGAACTTGTAGGTTTATCGATATATGACCATTATTTAATATTATCTAATAATAGGTACACTGATTAATCTTATTTAAATGTTTTAATTTGAATATAACATGTACAACTCCTTCACATGAGCCAAAAAGTGGCCAAATTGTCAGTTTAGCACAATAGAACATAGTAAAAGGTTAATGCATGAAATTTTAACATTCATGATACATAAGTAACCTTTTATAGTGAATTTAAAACATACCAAACCTTTGACCATATTTGACATGATCAAGACCTTGTGATTGACCCCTGGGACTAAACAAGTATACATATGACCAGAACTTGGACAAGGTTAGACAAGGAGAAATATGACCATATGAAACTATTTAAGACTATTTAAGGCCATGACAAGACCATATACAAGTTTTTGATATCTGTATGAAGTTTCAACCTAGAGGGGGTGACCAATTTTGACTTGAGTTAAAAATTTAGTCAACGGTTCCACTTAAAACACTATCGAAGAGTGCAATTGTAAATGTAACTCAAAATCTTGCTCATAATATTGGAAAAGAAGATTGATGAAGGTGGATGAAAACTTTGCCTTAGTTTCCTTGTTAAAAATTACCTTTGTCAACACCACTTGAAACTTTATCGGAACCTTGAGTGGGATTTGGATGTGCTTCTACAATTTGGAGTTCCACCAAGTCTTTTTCAACAAGATCACAAAGGTATAATGAAAAGATGTACACTAGTAGATCCCTCCAAGTCAATTTACAATTCGTTCCAAATAGAAAACTGAGGGACATCAATATATTTGATCAATGAATGGCGAAAGTGGAGGAGTGATTAAGAAAGATTAGATGGAAGCATATGAAGATTAGAGTGAGAAAAATGAATTTACCAAGTGATTCACAACCTCAAACTATTTTGCTTGAAAAATAGGTCAGTCTCAAAACTTTAATGTGTGCCAAAAAAATTTCAATTAATGCATTTCGATAGTGGTTTTAATGGAAGGTTTTCTGTGTTTTCTTGCAATTTTACAAAGTTTCTCTAAAGGTTTACTTTTCCATAGTTTTAAAAATGGTGGGATTTTAGAGGTATAAAGTATATTTGCAATTTTGCAAATTTTTAAAATTACTTGGGAGTTTCGATTCATCGTCAAAATATAAAGCAATGGTGTTTTGAGGTTGTTAAATAGTTTTGAAAATTTGCAAAATTGATTTCAAGTTCTAGTTTTCTACTTTGAACATTAAGAGACTCTGTGTGTGTGTGTGTGTGTGTGTGTGTGTTGAAAAGATTCGAGATACTTGGATAACTCATTGAAACACCAATTCTAATCACAATCATTTGGGTACTTCAAATTTTCATATGAGTTCATAATTTAGGTAGTACAAACCATTAAGGCAACTTTAAGATGCATCTAATGTTTATATTGAGTTGAAATTCAAGAATGTAGTTGGTTTATTTGTATGCAAGGATTTTAAAAGGGTTGAATCAATAGAGGAAAAAGAAGGGGTGATTTCCATGTGACAGTGTTAAAGAATGTGAGGTTTGGTTTCTCATATATAACAAGTTAAAGATTTTTTGAGATGCTCTCACCTAATGTTTCATATGATTGAACCTTCGTCGAGAGATTAATAATTCACTAAAAAGACTTAATTGTAATTTTTTTGGGAGGAACATAACCAGAAAATGACATGTACTCAGTTCTATCTTAATACTTCACATAGATACAACATAAAAAACACTTATATCATGTTCAAAAGTTTTGGCATCTAAACGTATGATGAAACATAGTAGATTGATTGCCATTTTCTATCATTTCTCACCAAATTTCTTCCTAGATTTAAACAATTAACTTACTTTAGGAAGCATTTTGAAATGAATATTTGTGTAGTGTCTTGATGAGAGTAATTTCCTTTGGATGAAGAATATATTGCATAAATGATGCTAAGAGCTTATGTCTCCCCGGAAGCACAAATAAAGGTTTAGATTACATTAGAAGATAGGGAAGCAATGAAATGAAAAATGATTAAAGATAGCAAGTGCATAGACCCATCGTCTAGCGGGTGGTACATTTGACTCTCAACATCAAATTTGGGCAGGGACTCATCGTCTAGTTTAGTTTAATTTAATTATGTTACGTGAGGGAGCCCCTTTCTCAGATTCTAATTTTGGTTTCCTTCTCTTGTGAAGATGTTTGTTTCTCTCTTATATTTAATAAGGATAATGTCACTGGAAAGTTCGATACAAAGCTGGAATAGCTCAGTTGGTTAGAGCGTGTGGCTGTTAACCACAAGGTCGGAGGTTCAAGCCCTCCTTCTAGCGTTTTCACTCGTCTTAGATGTAATTTTTCGAAAAAACAGTCCGCTTATTAAAATGCGTATACGTGTCTCCCAATCATCCTCCTATGCCTTGTACAATCGCAAAGCCCTCCATCAGTACGGGTTATTAATACTTCTAATTCATGGTTGACCGTCTAATAGTGTGTCCATTTATTTAATATTATATATATATAATTTATAAATTGCATGTCGGTAGGAGTGAGTAATCACTTTAATTGGATTAGGGTGATCCCATCTAGTCTAATTATGATATATATAAGAGGTCGTTTTATGATAATAATCATCGTATATTAGAAATTCTCTTTTTATTATAAGGATTTAGGAACCCAATCGTCGTATATTAGAAATTCTTTTTTTATTATAAGATTTAGGAAGGTTCCCTCTCAAAATCGCTCAATTCAATATTTAAGTATTTTTCTCATTATTTGATGTATCTTACATGGATCTTTACTTATTTGTGAGTGAATGTTGTTATTCTACTTATGCAATATGTTATATTGTGATTTATTGTTGTGATTATGCCTTTTCATTATAGTAAATTTATTACAAGTGGTATCAAGGCTTCAACTTTGGCAACATTTTATAGCACATCATGGCAACAAAGCAGAGTGAAAAGCAAGTTGCACAGGTAAATTTGCTCTTCTTCTCTGCAATTTGTTTTAATATTCTAAATCTAGTTATGCTCGTTGTGGATTTAGTCATGCATAGTGTTAGGGTCAAGATAAAAAAACGTTTTGATATAAGGGGAATTTATGGTTTTCATCTACAATAA
The DNA here is from genome assembly GCA_037957365.1 of Torreya grandis. Taxonomy (NCBI): domain Eukaryota; kingdom Viridiplantae; phylum Streptophyta; class Pinopsida; order Cupressales; family Taxaceae; genus Torreya; species Torreya grandis. The sequence continues at coordinate 4,201,346 of JARHVA010000109.1, forward strand.
GCATTATGGCATTAAACAAAGTCTTGATTCGGTTTTTTCACCCTTAATGCGATATAATAGTCATTGAATTCATCTTGGTAAGGTGATCGCAACACTATAGGTCTCTGATAACCCTAAGTTTTAACAAATTCTCAATTTTTATGAGTTTCAAGTTCTTGCTCCCTTGGGAATTATAAGAGACATAGGGTTTGTCTTGAAGAGGCGATTGCAACTATATAGATCTCTCATAACCCTAGTTTTGAATTTTTAGTCAAGCCACAACATGGCAAGGACAAGAATTCACACAAACTAGGGAGTGTCAACTCGAAGAGTTTGATGCAAAGCATCATAAGACAACTTGAGAAGTTAGTGTGTGTAAGAGTTTCGTTATGACCATTTTTGGTCTTGTGTGGGTGTTAGAGGTCTTATAGGAACCCTTAGGTTATGTTGGAATCATTAGAAGTCTTTGGTGTTGTGTGTTTGTAGGCCTTATTGATTTTCCTACCAAATATTAAATTTGTAATTTGTAATTTTGTGTTTGAGCTTTAAGTGGTAGTTTGGGTGTTGGATGTAATCCAAATGTTGTGGAATGTTTATGTAAGGTCATAGAAGGTCTCAGGGGACTGTTTTATAGGTGTTCTTACATGCATATCATGAAAAGAGAAATATAAGCCAAGAAATTGGAGTTGTAACTGTCACCCAATCGTCGTATATTAGAAATTCTTTTTTTATTATAAGATTTAGGAAGGTTCCCTCTCAAAATCGCTCAATTCAATATTTAAGTATTTTTCTCATTATTTGATGTATCTTACATGGATCTTTACTTATTTGTGAGTGAATGTTGTTATTCTACTTATGCAATATGTTATATTGTGATTTATTGTTGTGATTATGCCTTTTCATTATAGTAAATTTATTACAAGTGGTATCGAGGCTTCAACTTTGGCAACATTTTATAGCACATCATGGCAACAAAGCAGAGTGAAAAGCAAGTTGCACAGGTAAATTTGCTCTTCTTCTCTGCAATTTGTTTTAATATTCTAAATCTAGTTATGCTCGTTGTGGATTTAGTCATGCATAGTGTTAGGGTCAAGATAAAAAAACGTTTTGATATAAGGGGAATTTATGGTTTTCATCTACAATAAGCATTATGGCATTAAACAAAGTCTTGATTCGGTTTTTTCACCCTTAATGCGATATAATAGTCATTGAATTCATCTTGGTAAGGTGATCGCAACACTATAGGTCTCTGATAACCCTAAGTTTTAACAAATTCTCAATTTTTATGAGTTTCAAGTTCTTGCTCCCTTGGGAATTATAAGAGACATAGGGTTTGTCTTGAAGAGGCGATTGCAACTATATAGATCTCTCATAACCCTAGTTTTGAATTTTTAGTCAAGCCACAACATGGCAAGGACAAGAATTCACACAAACTAGGGAGTGTCAACTCGAAGAGTTTGATGCAAAGCATCATAAGACAACTTGAGAAGTTAGTGTGTGTAAGAGTTTCGTTATGACCATTTTTGGTCTTGTGTGGGTGTTAGAGGTCTTATAGGAACCCTTAGGTTATGTTGGAATCATTAGAAGTCTTTGGTGTTGTGTGTTTGTAGGCCTTATTGATTTTCCTACCAAATATTAAATTTGTAATTTGTAATTTTGTGTTTGAGCTTTAAGTGGTAGTTTGGGTGTTGGATGTAATCCAAATGTTGTGGAATGTTTATGTAAGGTCATAGAAGGTCTCAGGGGACTGTTTTACAGGTGTTCTTACATGCATATCATGAAAAGAGAAATATAAGCCAAGAAATTGGAGTTGTAACTGTCACCCTACATGGGGTTGGCAAGAAAAGAAGTTTGTTTGCATGTTTGGCATTTTTAAAAGATTGAAAATGCATGTACAGAGAGTGTGTGTGGTAGGAGATTAGTATAAGGTTATAGGAAAGGATAAATTTGTAGGAGACAAAGGTGGAGTGAAGAGATCAAAATTTGAAGACTCTGTCTGCCTTTGCACAAATTTTGTGCATGACTATTTCTACGTAAAGAGATTAATAAAGCAAAGAAGGTTTTGAAAGTATTTGTGTGTTGCCATGAGATTCATGGCCTATGAACAGTCTTGAGTTGTTGTTATCTTTACACGGACTGGATTCACATGAGCATTTTCAGACAATAATGAGTTCACCTTCAACACAGTCCATTTAGAAGTAACTCTACCATTACACAGTCAAGAATAACCAATAAGTTGATCTTGTTGATAGTTGTTTGATTGATTCTTGAATTTTTGGGGGTCTTAAAAATAGTATATAATTTGGTAATTGATGATAAAAATTCACTTGAAGGCCCAAACATTTATTATAAGTGCAAGCAATAAGGATAAACCTTCACACAGTCCTATTAGTGTAACCAGAATTTTGCATCTTTGCTTGTTGGAGTCTTTTTAGGATTGATCAAGACCAAGTAGCAATTGGAAAATGTGAAGAGAGGTGGGACATACCCTAAAAAAAAATTAGTTTCATTTTAAAGCACCTCAAACTCAAAATTTGACCTTTTGTGAGGTCTCAGCTTAGTATAGGCATGTGTACAACTAACCTAGGGTTTGAAAATGGAAACTCAAATAAATTTTGATTCCAACCTCCAAAATTGATAAAACTTTGGGATATAATGTGTTTTGAGGTGCTCTAGAGGATCATGAATTTTTAAGTTGGTACAGTTCCATACATTATGGTCACCGGGATTGTGGGGTTAAACTGGGCTTAAAAACACCTAATTGCTAGTGAGAAGTGTTGAGTTAGGTGGTATACCTTGAGATTTGTGAGTTAAAACTTTGTATGAATATAAAAGGGGATAAAATGTATTTGAAAGTGTCTTTGGTTTATCTATAAACTTTGTATATTGCTTGTATCTACCAGATTTGCATGCAAACAAGGCTACAAGGAATAGGCCTCAAAGAAGGAAAGTGAAGATTGGTTGAGAGTACAAACTTGGATGTGGATTATTATGTTTGTATGTGTATATGAGTGAAAATAGTAAGGTTAATGGCCATATGAGACTCATTTTTGAATTCAAAAACCATGGGATCATTTTTTAGGCCTTTAGGCCTATGAATCTATATGCGAGAATAACAAGTTTGAAAAAAAGAAAAGAGAGTGTAGAGATGAGAGATATGTATGAGATGATGAGTGTGATATACTAAGAAGGATGAGAGTGCATAGGTATATGAAGAGTGATATGACTTCAATATAAAGAAAGAAGAGGACTAGATGTTTGTAAAGAGGCTTAGAAGCCTAGGAATGTCAAGAGAGAGAAAGGGTGTCAAAACAAGCAAAGTACCTAAAAAATAAATCATATCATAGGTTAGAGAAATGATCAATGAAGAAATCATATCCAGGTAGATGAATAAGGAGGTTATAGGCATCAAATCTACTTCAAGTGGTATTAGATCAGGTAAGCTCTTGGTATAGTTTATGATTTTGAATATGATAGGTTGTTATTTGAGGTTGCTAAACATTGTTATTTGAGATTGCATGAAGTTAAGTTGAAAGAATGAGTTAGAGAGGTAAAAAAGGTAAGAGTTTGTGCTAGAAGATCAGCCCTAATAAGAGAGAAGAGAGAATCCAAGGAGAGTTGGAGTTCCAAGGTGAGAAAGACTTGGACAAGAGTGTCAATAAACCAGGTAGAGAGAATCTAGGTTGAGACACCAAAGCAAGGAGAAAAAGACTTAATTGTGAGAAGCTGAAGATAGAGAAGGCAAAGTTGAGTAAGGGATTGGTTGAGTTAAGGACCATAATGAGAGAAAGAGGAAGGAAGACCCAAAAAGAAAAGGTTGGTTGTTGAAGAAGAGATGAGTGAGATAGATCAAAGGTTAGAGAGGATGTTTGAAGTAAATATGATCATTGAGATAATATATTTCTGATGAATCAACTTAGAACTAAAATAAATATAATATGGGAAAGATATTCCAAAATGAATAATTTACACCCAATGGGCCCTTTGTCCCTACTGGCTTAGAAGTTTTGGATCTCTGGTATGAAAAAATATATAACTTTGGGACTCTAAGATCTGAAGAAAATATGATCTCCTAGAAAATATATCTCCAACACATCAAACAATAATCAAACTGGAGACTAGATGTGAAATGTATGCCAAAATGGATAATTTTCACCTAGTTGGCCATTTGTCCCCTTTATCTCCAAAGTTTTGAATATCTTGTATGAAAAAAATATGAAGTTTAGGCCTCTAATGTTTGAAAGTAGGATGATCTTTAGGTAAAAAATATTTCTAATGCATAAAAAAGAACCAAAATAGTGTCTAGATGTGAAATGTATGCCACAATGGAGAATTTGCATCTGATTGGCCCTTTTTTTGTACTGGCTCCAAATTTTTGGATCTCCAGTGTGAAATACATATGAAATCTAGGAATCTGAGATCAAAATAAAAGATCCGATACATTGAATGAGACAACTTGAGAAGTTAGTGTGTGTAAGAGTTTCGTTATGACCATTTTTGGTCTTGTGTGGGTGTTAGAGGTCTTATAGGAACCCTTAGGTTATGTTGGAATCATTATAAATCTTTGGTGTTGTGTGTTTATAGGCATTCTTGATTTTCCTACCAAAAATAAAATTTGAAAATTTGAATTTTGTGTTTGAGCTTTAAGTGGTAGTTTGGGTGTTGGATGTAATCCAAATGTTGTGGAATGGTTATGTAAGGTCATATAATGTATTATGAGAGTGTTTTATAGGTGTTATTACATGCATATCATGAAAATAGAAATATAAGCCAAGAAATTAGAGTTGTAACTGTCACCCTACATGGGGCTAGCAAGAAAAGAGAGTTTGTTTGCATGTTTGGCATTTTTAAAAGATTGAAAATGCATGTCGAGAGAGAGTGTGTGGTAGGTGAGTAGTATAAGTTTATAGGATAGGATAATTTGTAGGAGACATAGGTGGAGTGAAGAGATCAATATTTGAAGACTCTGCCTGCCTTTGCACAAATTTTGTGCATGACTATTTCTACGTAAAGAGATTAATAAAGCAAAGAAGGTTTTGAAAGTATTTGTGTGTTAACATAAGATTCATTGCATGTGAAAAATATTGATTTGTTTTTATCTTTTCATGGAGTGGATTCACATGATCATTTTTAGAGAAGAATGAGTTCACTTTTAACATAGTCCATTTAGAAGCAATTCTACCCCTACATAGTTAATTATAACCAATAAGTTTGATCTTGTTGATAGTTGTTTGATTGATTATTAATTTTTTATGGGTCTTAAAAATATTATATATTTTGGTAATTTATTATAAAAATTCACTTGAAGGCCCAAACATCTATTATAAGTGCAAAACATAAGGATAAACCTTCACACATTCCTATTAGTGTAACCAAAATTTTGTATCTTTGGTTGTTGGAGTATTTTTGGGATTGATCAAGACCAAGTAGCCATTAGAAAAGGTGAATAGAGGTGGGGAATATCCTAAACAAAATTTATTTTCATTTTAAAGCACCTAAAACTCAAAATTTGACCTTTTGTGAGCTCTCAGCTTAGTATAGGCATGTGTACAACTAGCCTAGGGTTTGAAAATAGAAACTCAAATAAATTTTGATTCCACCATTGAAAATTGATAAAACATTGGGATATAATGTGCTTTGAGGTGCTCTAGAGGATCATGAATTTTTAAGTTAGTAAAGTTTCGTACAGTATAGTCACCAGCATTGTGGGGTTAAACTGGGCTTAAAAAGACCTAATTGCTAGTGAGAAGTGTTGAGTTAGGTGGTATACCTTGAGATTGGCAAGTTAATTTTTTTTATGAATATAAAATGGGATAAAGGGTATCTGAAAGTTTCTTTGGTTTATCTATAAAATTTGTATATTATTTGTATCTACTAGATTTGCATAAAAACAAGGCTACAAGGATTAGGCCTCAAAGAAGGAAAGTGGAGATTGGTTGAGAGTGCAAACTTGGATGTGGATTATTATTTTTAGATGTGTATCGGAATGACAATAGGAAGTTTAATTGCTATATGAGACTCAATTTTGAAGTGAAAAACCATGGGATCATGTTTTAGGCCTTTAGGCCTATGAATCTATATGTGAGAATGACAAGTTTGAAAAAAAGCAAAGAGAGTGTAGAGATGAGAGATATGTATGAGATGATGAGTGTGATATACTAATAAGGATGAGAGTGCAGAGGTATATGAAGAGTGATATGACTTCAATATAAAGAAAGAAGAGGACTAGATGTTTGAAAAGGGGCTTAAAAGACTAGGAATGTCAATAGAGAGAAAGGGTGTCAAAACAAGCAAAGTACCTAAAAAATAAATCATATCATAGGTTAGAGAAATGATCAATGAAGAAATCATATCCAGGTAGATGAATAAGGAGGTTGTAGGCATTAAATCTACTTCAAGTGGTATCAAAGTAGGTAAGCTCTTGGTATAGTTTATGATTTTGAATATGATAGGTTGTTATTTGAGGTTGCTAAACATTGCTATTTGAGATTACATGAAGTTAAGTTGTAGGAATGAGTTAGAGAGGTAAAAAAAAGGTAAGATTTTGTGGTAGAATATCATCCCTAATAAGAGAGAAGAGAGACTCCAAGGAGAGTTGTAGTTCGAAGGTGAGAAAGACTTGGACAAGAGTGCCAATAAACCAGGTAGAGAGAATCTAAGTTGAGACACCAAAGCAAGGAGAAAAAGACTTAATTGTGAGAAGTTGAAGATAGAGAAGGCAAAGGTGAGTAAGGGATTGGTTGAGTTAGAGGACCACAATGAGAGAAAGAAGAAGGAAGAACCAAAAAGAAAAGGTTGGTTGTTGAAGAAGAGATGAGTGAGATAGATCAAATGTTAGAGAGGATGTTTGAAGTAAATGTGATCATTGAGATAATATATTTTTGATGAATCAAATTAGAACTAAAATAAATATAATATGGGAAAGATATTCCAAAATGAATAATTTACACCCGATGGGCCCTTTTTCCCTACTGGCTCTGAAGTTTTGGATCTCTGGTATGAAAAAATATATAACCTTGGGACTCTAAGATCTAAATAGAAGATGATCTCCTAGAAAATATATGTCCAACACATCAAATAATAAGAAAACTAGAGTCTGGATGTGAAATATATGCCAAAATAAAGATCAGATACATTGAATGAAACAACTTGAGAAGTTAGTTTGTGTAAAATTTTCTTTATGACCATTTTTTGTCTTGTGTGGGTGTTAGAGGTCTTATAGGAACCCTTAATTCTTTGGTGTTGTGTGTTTGTAGGCCTTTTTTATTTTCCTACCAAAAACTAAATTTGAAAATTTGAATTTGTGTTTGAGCTTTAAGTGGTAGTTTGGGAGTTGAATGTAATCCAAATGTTGTGGAATGTTTATGTAAGGTCATATAAAGTCTCAAGAGAGTGTTTTAGAGGTTTTATTACGTGCATATTATGAAAATATAAATATAAGCCAAGAAATTGGAGTTGTAACTGTCACCCTACGTGGGGTTGGCAAGAAAAGAGAGTTTGTTTGCATGTTTGGCATTTTTAAAATATTGAAAATGCATTTAGAGAGTGTGTGTGTGGTAGGAGATTAGTATAAGGTTATATTAGAGGATAAATTAATAGGATACAAATATGGAGTGAAGAGATAAAAATTTGAATACTCTTCCTACCTTTACACAAATTTTGTGGATGACTATTTCTATGTAAAGAGATTAATAAAGCAAAGAAGGTTTTGAAAGTATTTGTGTGTTGCCATGAGATTCATGGCCTGTGGGTAGTCTTAAGTTTTTGTTATCTTTTCATTGAGTGGATTCACATGAGCATTTTCAGACAAGAATGAGTTCACCTTCAACATAGTCCATTAAGAAGCAACTCTGCCATTACACAGTTAGGAATAACCAATAAGTTGATCTTGTTGATAGTTGTTTGATTGATTATTGAATTGTTGGTAGTCTTAAAACTAGTATATATTTTTTTAATTGATGATTAAAATTCACTTTAAGGCCCAAACATCTGTGATAAGTGCAAGGAATAAGGATAAACCTTCACACAGTCCTATTAGTGTAACCAAATTTTTTTATCTTTTCTTGTTGGAGTCTTTTTAGGATTGATCAAGACCAAGTAGCCATTAGAAAAGGTTAATAGAGGTGGGGAATACCCTAAAAAAAAATATTTTCAGTTTAAAGCACCTAAAACTCAAAATTTGACCTTTTGTGAGGTCTTAGCTTAGTATAGGCATGTGTATAACTAGCCTAGGGTTTGAAAATGGAAACTCAAGTAAATTTTGATTACACCCTCCAAAATTGATAAAACTTTGGGATATAATGTGTTTTGAGATGCTCTAGATGATAATGAATTTTGATGTTGGTACAGTTTTGTACATTATGTTCACCAGGACTGTGGGGTTAAACTGGGCTTAAAAAGACCTAATTGCTAGTGAGAAGTGTTGAGTTAGGTGGTATATCTTGAGATTTGTGAGTTAAATTTTTTTATGAATATAAAAGGGGATAAATGGTATCTAAAAGTTTCTTTGGTTTACTATAAACTTTGTATATTGTTTGTATCTACTAGATTTGCATAAAAACAAGGCTACAAGGATTAGGCCTCAAAGAAGGAAAGTGAAGATTGGTTGAGAGTGCAAACTTGGATGTGGATTATTATGTTTGGATGTGTATGGGAGTGAAACTAGGAAGGTTAATGGCCATATGAGACTCATTTTTGAAGTCAAAAACCATGGGATTATGTTTTGGGCCTTTAGGCCTATAAATCTATATGTGAGAATGACAAGTTTGAAAAAAAGAAAAGAGAGTGTAGAGATGAGAGATATGTATGAGATGATGAGTGTGATGTACTAAGAAGGATTAGAGTGCATAGGTATATGAAGAGTGATATGACTTCAATATAAAGAAAGAAGAGGACTAGATGTTTGCAAAGAGGCTTAGAAGCCTAGGAATGTCAAGAGAGAGAAAGGGTGTCAAAACAAGCAAAGTACCTAAAAAATCAATCATATCATAGGTTGGAGAAATGATCAATGAAGAAATCATATCCAGGTAGATGAATAATGAGGTTATATTCATCAAATCTACTTCAAGTGGTATCAGAATAGGTAAGCTCTTGGTATAGTTTATGATTTTGAATATGATCGGTTGTTATTTGAGGTTGCTAAACATTGTTATTTGAGATTACATGAAGTTAAGTTGCAGGAATGAGTTAGAGAGGTAAAAAAAAGGTAAGATTTTGTGGTAGAATATCAGCCCTAATAAGAGAGAAGAGAGACTCCAAGGAGAGTTGTAGTTCGAAGGAGAGAAAGACTTGGACAAGAGTGTCAATAAACCAGGTAGAGAGAATCTAGGTTGAGACACCAAAGCAAGGAGAAAAAGACTTACTTGTGAGAAGCTAAAGATAGAGAAGGAAAAGGTGAGTAAGGGATTGGTTGAGTTATAGGCCCATAATGAGAGAAAGAGGAAGGAAGACCCAAAAAGAAAAGGTTGGTTGTTGAAGAAGAGATGAGTGAGATAGATCAAAGGTTAGAGAGGATGCTTGAAGTAATTGTGATCATTGAGATAATATATTTATGATGAATCAAATTATAATTAAAATAGATATAATATGGGAAATATATTCCAAAATGAATAATTTACACCCGATGGGCCCTTTGTCCCTACTGGCTTAGAAGTTTTAGATCTCTGGTATGAAAAAATATATAACTTTGGGACTCTAAGATGTGAATAAAAGATGTTCACCTAGAAAATATATCTCCAACACATCAAACAATAAGTAAACTGGAGTCTGGATGTGAAATATATGCCAAAATGGATAATTTTCACCTAGTTGGCAATTTTTCCCCGTTATCTCCAAAGTTTCAAATATATTGTATGAAAAAAATATGAAGTTTAGGCCTCTAATGTTTGAAAGTAGGATGATCCTCAGGAAAAAAATATTTCTAATGCATAAAAAAAGAACCAAAATAGTGTCAAGATGTGAAATGTATGCCACAATGGAGAATTTGTATTTGATTGGCTCTTTTTTCGTACTGGCTCCAAATTTTTGGATCTCTAGTGTGAAATACATATGAAATCTAGGAATCTGAGATCAAAATAAAAGATCTGATACATTGAATGAGAATTGAAATAGAGTTTGGATGTGAAATATATGCTAAAATAGAGAATTACACTTATTACACACCCTAGGTACACATAGTACTTGGTTCTCTGGCTTCTCCAAAATGAAATTTACTCAAATGAAACATGCAAAATACCTAGCATACCCATGAGTCCCAATGGTTCTAGTGTCAAAATTCCAATATGTTCAAGTCTATGTGTGTGTGTGTGTGTGTGTGTGTGTGTGTGTGTGGGTGCGCGCGAACGCGTGCATGCGTGCACACATGCGTGCATGTGCATGTGTGTGCATATGTGTGTGTGCATGTGTATGTGTGTGTGTGAGAGAGAGAAAGGGGGAGATATCTTCATACATCCTCATTTATTAAAGTCTAAGACTGGTTTTACTTATTCCTTTCACCATATATAACTCTTGAACCATGCCATATCACTAAAATATTACTACAATATTAAAAGATGTCTAGTTAAAATCAAATCCTAACCTAATCTTATCTTGAATTTCATATCATTCATGCAAGGAAGACTACTATATGATTATGTAACTATTTAGGTAATGGAATTAATATAAATTATTGGTATATCAAGGCTTACTATTATGGATGGTGGCATAAACATAAAGTTTAATTATTGTACTAAGAATTTTAAAATATATAATAAATATTATATTACGTAAAACATTTTTATCTCATAAGATATCCTTAACATAGTATGAGAATCCTATCCATCTATAAACCTATACGTAGTTACAAAAGCCACCTACAAGTTTATAGAAGGATAAGGGAAATTACAATATCCTAAAAATATTTTGAACACCATAATATTTCAAGGTTAGTTACATGGATATGGTTTTTGATTATTACAAGATCTTAACTCTTTAATAGTTTGGTTCTCAAATTTGACACAGTTTTATACCCTTAATTCCTTTTAAGGTTCATCATGTTTTTGAATCCTTTTTAAAACTACTTAATCATAAGTCAAAAACTCCTTAAAACCTCATACACATTAGTGAAATAAAATGCTTCAAGATGGTTTGCTCCATTAAAGTGTATGTTCATAATAAGGGAGAGAGAAAATCCCTATTTTACTTGGTGTACACTAGAAAAGTTTCTGCCATTATTTTCTACTCAATATATATATATATATATATAGAGTCGAACCCCATCTCTAGATCTACAAGGGTGCTCAAATTTTGAATATAAACTAAGCTTACAATTAATTTTCAGTTAAATATAGAATTGTAATTTTTCCATATAAGAATACCCATAGAATTCATTTCAAATTTCAATGGTTTTCACTCAGCTAAGAGATATTATAACCATAGTATAGCCCTTTATCCTTTATTAACTTTTAAAGACAAAACAACTATCTGCTCACACCCTAAAACGAGGAAAATTTCTTAACTTTCAATTTATTTTCAACATGCTATTGGGTCTTATATTCCCTAATATATATTCCAAAAAATGTAAGAAGCAGAGGGTGTCTATAAATAAAATCATGATGCATTGACAACCATATCATTTTTATCTCTCAAAATACATTGTTAAATGACCAAATATTAACTTCCAAAATATAAATATGTAAAATCTCATCAATAATTAAATTACTATCATTTAATTATTTAATAACATCAAACATAATATCACTAAAACTATAGACCCATTTTTAATTGTTTACATACAAATATTATAAACCACATTTCAATTTCCATTACTTACCTATCTTAAATATCACAAACTTGGTGTTTATTTTCATTTCCAACTCCCAATCCATTTGAATGTCTCTATTTCTATCCTTACTCTACCTCCTATTTATTTTTGAAAGTTCCACTTCCTTGCCATGCAATAAATATATTCCACACTAAAATGTGCCATCCATGCTTAAAACACCACATAAACTCCTCTTTATTAATGGGAGTCTCCAAGGATTAGATTGTTGATGACAAAATAATTTCCTTTTTTCAATTCTATCACCTGTGCCACAAAATGCGAGCCTACAGTTATGGTTGCCTTTGGTTCCATAATTTAATTCAACTTGAAATGAGTCATTTTTATATTTGCATGACTCTCAAAACAAACAATAATAATGGTCTAATATCATGATTATGTGGGTTGATTCCCACTTACTATGATTTTTTTTCACTTTACCTTTCACGTTGGTCAAGGGTTAATATCTATAAGGCAAGATGTTTTCATAAGCATTGAAAATGATAATGCCACCCAAGTCATCTAAGGTGTTTCAACCACCAATTACCCTCTTAAGAAGGTTTTACAACATAGGCCACCAATTTGAGTCTTTTTAAAAATAATTTTAAAACTTCAATTCTTTAAATGTTACCAAGATAAATTATTCAAGCAATCCACATTTAATAATTATAAATGGTTAGGATTCTTATAAAGTTATTAGAACAAGTTTATGTTTCTGTTTTGAGTTAAATGTAAAATTTAAAAAAAAAAATTTAACTTATATAAACATTTGCAACACAAAAACAACAATAAACATATTCATGATGATTTGTTTTGAGGCCAACATCAACACACACATTTAAAAATACACAAAGAGACATCAATCATCATATATGAATAGTCTTAAAGTAAATATTCAAATGCAACCATACAACCATAATTGGGCGATGTGATGTGCATGTGTGAGATTGTTCTCATTTGGCTATATTTACCCCTAATTGTTGTGATTTGTCACCCTTTCCCCTGTAATACTCTCATTCCAATTTTTTTAATAAGGGGTACAACTACCTCCATCAATCTCATCCATAAAAAAAGGTAGTTAGTCCTTTTCACACAAATACATATATAAAATATATCAAACAACTAAAAATAACTCATTCAAAATGAAATCATTAAATTTATCCATAGTCTCTAAAACATCATGTTAAATAATCCCTACAATTTATCTCATTTTTGCAATTAAATAGTGCTAATAACACAAATATAAACTAACTTAAATTATTTACAAAAATACTAAAATATATAAATCCATTATCACAAGCAAGGGTATTATTGACCAAATTTTGACCTCATGTCAAAATTTTGTCAACCCCTATGGGTTGAAAGTTATTAGAGGTATCTAATGTTTTTCATGGTCTTTTTATGGTCTCAAGTGGTCTTAAATAGTCTTATATGGTCATATTGATCCTTATATATCATTGTCTAAGTTTTAGTCTTAAGTTCACTTGTTTAGTCCTATCGTTAATCTCAAGGTCTTGGAATGGTCAAACATGGTCAAAGGTCTAATATAGTCTAGATTCATTATAAAAAGGTTATTTAGGTGTATTTAATGTCATATTATGATTATCTAACATTTATTTGGATCTTGTATGCAAAAAATCACATTTTGGCCCATTTGGAAGAGTTGGACGTAACACTTTAAGGAGATAACATTTCAAGAAGATTAAAAATGTCCCTAATATTAGAGGTTGGTCAAAGAATGTTTATGGGTAGTTAGGGTTTGATAAAATCTACATTTCAATGCCTAATCTTGGCAAAAGGACACTTTACATAACTTATATGGCCTTGCAAGATCAATTTTTAGTTAAAAATAGTTTGGAAGTGTCTCTTGGGCTTCCTCAGATCATTTTACTGCTTTGTACCAAGTTTTAGGTCGAACTAACACTCTAGACTACTTTTCTTCTCCATCATTGCCTTCACAAGCTCATGAGGACAAATTTGCATTGAATGGTATGGCAGAGAGTTATGAGATAAAACTTCAGCCATTGTTATGGGTACAAGTAATATTTAAATTATTTGCATTGGTTTATATATTGGTGGTCCCTTTTTTATGAATGATCGTTAAGAGTGACAACAAGTCACTATGGCCTATCCATCTAATAGGGGTCTATTATTGCACATGTTTCTCTAGTTTATAAATCAATGAAGAGGAATGGTTTTGAGGGTGGTTTTTAGAGGTCTTGTATCTCATTTTAAGGGTGGTTCAATCAGCCAACTCATCTCTATGAGGTGTTTTCATTTGGAAGAAGTATGTCTTGGTGTAAAAGGTCTTTCAGACAATCCTACTACAATTTCCTATTTCCTTTTCATGGTGGTCATTCTCAAAGGTTTATAATGCTTTTTCACTTATGGGAGATCACTAAATTTCATAGAGTTAAAGTTATTTTATCTGAGATGTGTTTTTGGTTCATACTCTTCAAGTATGCTCAATTTTGGGAACATGGTCTAGATTTATATAGTCCACTGTATGTTTGAATATTAGTATGGGCTCAAGTACCAGTAATAAATCATGGTGGAAGTTTTTGAGATCTTATTTCACCATTGAAAGTGAGAAAAGTGAAGAAAGGAGTCCAAGTATATACTTTCAATAAAGATCACAATTGTTTCCTTCAACTACATGTTGTATGGAGTTTAAGAATAGATGGGAGATGCTCATGAGTCATGGAGAGGCCTAATACATATCTTCATGTATTTAATTATACATAAACACTTCACTTCCATCACTAAGTTTCTCAACTTGATTGGCTACCACAACTCTCTACTCATAAGGCTTATGCATAAAATGATTGTCTATAGTTTGTAATGGTCTATGAGGTAAAGTTGAGGGTGACTTGATGCATGACTAGAATCCATATGATCCTTCAAGGAGTAACAAGGTATATAGTGGGTCGATAAACTTGAAGAACTCAAGAACTTAGTAGGTCCCTAAAACAAGCAAATGAGACCTACAAGCCCTAGGCCTGTAGGTCCTAATTTTGGACAAAAAATCAATGAAAAATCAACATAAAGCAAAGATTAAATGATGAAACCTTATCTAAGTCTCTTCAAGATATATGTAAACAATGATCCAGCTCATCTAAGAGCATCTAGACCACTCATAGTCAAGATGAGAATGAGACTGTCTTAAAACACCTACAGGGGTGTAGAATACCATGTACAAAATAGGCAAGAGAAGTAATTTGAAAATGGCATAAATGTGTTGGTAGCCCCTATAGATAATGAAATAAACCCTTCTCAAGAGTTTGGACATTTTCAAAATATCATGACAGGGTTGAAAAGGCTAGTTTTAACACCCAACACACAGTCCTAACCCGAATAAACACCTACAACCATGCCTTAAAGGTGTAGGGTGAAATGCATATAATGAAGAGGTAGAGCATGTATGATAAAGGGTTTGAATCTAGTGAGATAATAAATTTAAAAATCATGGATAAGATTAATGATGAGAGGCTGAGATCTTCATACCTTATACATAGTCAAGAAACCCTCTAAAGGCACCTACAGGCAAATGAGAATAAACTGGGCTTGGGCCTGAGTAAAGAGATAGAGGTGTTTGAGAGAACTCTAAGCCTAACTAAGACTTAAAATCAAGTTATAGTAAATTTATGAGGTTATTATTATTTAAGGAGAGGGTTTAAACCCAAGGAATACAATCAACACCCTAAATAACACTTACAGACTACAAATGACAATGGGCTAGTGCTAAGCCTGAAGAATGAAGGGACATATTAACTTTCAAAGGTGTTTGAAATCTGATTAAGATTTCATCTAGGTTCATGGATGATTGAAAAGGTCAAGATGTTAGTAATGAGGTCCTAAAATCAAAGGACATAGTCAAGTGAGTATTCTAAACAACATCTATAGGCCCATAATAGACTAGTCCATATGCAAGACGAAAAGAAGAGTTGTAGTGTGTGAAAGAGCCCTAAGTCCATATTGAGACTCTAACTAGGTCAAAGTTTATTGGTAAGATGGTATGTAGAAGATGAGGCTAAGATCTTGAAACTTTAAAACATAGTTAAGATATCTTCTAAAAGCATGTATAGGTTTGAGGTTGAGATAGGCTTGAGCCTAAAGGGAGGAGACAAAATGCATATAAAGACTCTAAGGTCTACCTTAGATACACAAAAGTTCATAATGTATATTAAAACCAAAGAGAAATAAGGGAAGATGAACCAAACTGAGTTTCATGACTCCATACTCAATCATATCAAAACCCTATAGTTACACACAAGCCTACAATCCAAGCATGAGAGATATTGGTGTGTTATGAGTTCCATAGGGATGACCATGACTTGAAAATTGGTATAGAGGGTGGTAAAAACTTGAAAAATACATCCATGGTCTCCTTGAGATCACACAAATAGTGGATATATGCATTATTTTATCTTAGACTTGGCCCACTCCTTTGGCAAGGGACAATCATGAGACTAAGGCATCCATTTGGTCTCAAAGAGTAAAAAAATCATTTCCAAACCTTGTGAAGGGTCATGGAGGTAGTGAAAAACCATAACATAGGTATTCATACATTCTTAGGTGGAAACACACCTTAATTTTCATCCAAAAAGGAGATAGGCTCTAAACCCAAAATACCCTGACCAATGTACCATGAGCATAAACTAGGGTAAAAAGGACTAAAAAATATGTAAAATCATGGAAAGAATGTCTTTCATGTGTATGAATTCTTCCTAGTAGTGGAATTGAGTTTTGAGACCCAAAGCTCAAAGTAGACCTCTTTCAAAGTTCAAAAATGCTAAGCATGCCACCTGATGAATAACTTCACATGCTCATACCATAGATCACACTTTGCATGGGTATATGAGCCATTTGGGATAGTTTAGGGGGTTAGATAAGAATGTTTTACAAGTGGAAGGAGGTCAATTAAGGATCTATTCTTTGTGAACAATCGTTAAGACCCCAAACATGTCTTAAACCTCTGTTAAACTTTAATAATGACCAAACATGGAAAAAATACCTCAAATGCATATCTAATTAAAAATTTTGATATTAAAACCTATTGTATGTTTTTTATCACTCCAAAGAGGTTCTAGACATGTACTTTGATGCTGATGTCACTTTTATAAATTGCTAGAAATACCCTATTTTTGAATATTTTTGGTGTTTTGTAGGTGTTCTGAGAAGGGGAAGCTTCCTAATAATGGGATGAGGTCATTTTGGAGTTTTTATATTAATTAAATTCAAAAATATTTCATATTATATTTTGGATGTGATCAAACTAGGCCCATTTTCCAAGGCAGACTCAAACAAGCTCAAAATGAGACTTGGTGGTAAGGCCATTTCTTGGTTTGCATACTTCCAAAGGGTCTCAAGACCTAAAAATTGACATGAAGGTTAGTGATGGAATAGGTAAAATTAATCACATACTTTTTGGTAATCTAACACATGTAATATAAATCTAGAGAAAGAAAATAGGGTCCTAAGCAAGGAGGCCTAATTCAAGAGAGAGAAAGGAAGAAAAGATAAACTTCCACTCAGAATATAAAGATGGAATTTGATATGGATATATAAGGCCATATTAGGTCCTATAATATGGCCTTATTTTATGATTATCATCTATAAAACTCCATACACAATTAGGTTTACAAGTTTTTAGGGCTATAAGGAAATTAGGCCTAATGAGGGCTTAAAAAGAAAAATGATTTCTTGGAAGTTATTTCAAGAACCAAAATGGTGTGTTTCAAACATGAAAACATATTTTAATAAAATTTATGGATTTTAGGTGAGCTAAATAATATGCACTTGAGTTTTAAGCCACTTGGACCAAACTAGGTGTGGTAAATGAAGAGTCTCAAGACACCTATGCACATAAAAAATAAAATGTCAGATCATAGGAGTCTATTAAGGCATGTCAGATATGAAATGAGTGGTATGAGATTATTTAAAGGTTAATTCATGGTTTTAAGGTCCATTTTTCACCCCTTTCATGCAAAGAAGGGTAATTTTCAAGAAACTAGTCAAGGTGTCAAGCTAATTTATACTCCCCATGCCACTTGGAAGGTTGGAGCTTCTTCAAGTTTGAGATACATTGAATTAGAGGTATGTTTTGACTATCTCATAACTCCCCATATTTTTTAACTCTCATACACATTTTTTAATCTTCTTCAACCACACCTCTCTTTCTATTTCTCTTCATAGTTCTCTATATAAACAACCACGTTTGGATAAGTTTGTAGAATCCACACCTGGTAAGGAAAAGCCTTGCTGGGTTGAGTACTATTTTTTATTTTGAATAAATATTTCAAGCTGGTTTTGAGTTCATAATTTCTTATCTAAGTGTGTGAAGTAGTGCATAGATGAATGACAAGTGATAACCATTTATCATTATGTTCACCTTACTCTTTCATGTTTTGTGCAAGTAGTATGCTCTCTAACATGTCACATCATGTGTAGTTAGTGTCTTTGTCTATATATAAGTGTAAAGGAAAGAATTATTGTCTACAATCAGACCTTTTATTCATCCACCTTGATGAAGTGCATTGCATATCACCTTCATGCTTGAAATACTTATGTTAAAGAAATCTAGGATGTTGAAGTCAGTTTTGTAAATCACCTTTCATAGTGCAAGTACATGGTAGTCTAGTGTAAATTAACTCAATTTATCACCTAATTATGATAGTTTTATTTCATGTTATTTCTATCCCTTTTCATCTAATCAAGTTAGTAATATAGGTGATGAACTTGATTGTCAGGATCATAACAAGAACAATTGATTACTTTTGTATGCAACTAAACACAGAATTAAACCAGAAGTAAATATGTAACTAAGAATCAAAATCAACAAAGAACATGAGATACAAGAAATAATGAAAACTTGTATTAAACTCTTCTAGAAGGAAATACAATTGAAGAAATCTCTCTTTCTTCCACACCTCTCAGATGTACAGATCTCTTTCCCTCAAGAGTTCTCTCTATCAATTACAAACACAATTCAGCTACTTGAATTGTCTCACCCTTTTTCATGTCTACAAGCTATGAATATCTATCCCTATTATATAGAATTAGGGATCATGAGCTATGCATTCTCCACCGTTAAATATACCTCTTAATCAAAGGTTCAAAACAGTCCTGCCAAAAATAGAAATGTGGACTTACAACTAACAGTTAAACTAATCATGCAAACAATCTATTCATCCACGAAAATAGACTTTCAAAATACACAAGTGATTGAAGTCAGTCCCTGTCAGTCTACACATGACCGACGTCAGTAGCCTTCAATTGATCCTTGACCGACATTGGTGACTGTGTAGTTACAACAACCTTGCACTTGCTCATTAGGTGAAGCTTTTAGCTCCACAACTCAACAATTAGTAATATAGGTGATGAACTTGAATAAATATATCAAGGGAGCTAGCCCTTTAATATAGAGGTTTACCGTTGCTATAGGCAACCCACAGGCCTATGGATAATCCCATGTTCCACTCAATTTTTAGAAGGATTAAACTACCTCTCCAAGGTACAAAATTGAGCGACAATAGTTCTGGTACACCTAGTGGGACTATTGTCTCAAACACCTTTTATCAAGGTGAATGCTAGTCTTGAAAAAATCATAGCTACATAAGTGTATTCTACTCAACAATTTGTAACTCCATTAAATGTATAACATCCAGTTGTTGACCAATTTATTATTTCTATTATTTATGTTTCATGGTCCTTACTAGATCAACTACTAGTAGAGGTAACTATCCTAAAAATCTACTCCCTCAACCTGAACTTCCTCTTGAAGTTCAATATCCTAAGCCTATCTTGACACTTGGAGAGCTTGAAGAACAAGAATATTTTGAAAGTCAAGAAGAACAAGAGACTAAAGAGGAATTTGAAGGCAACATGGTTAGGCAACATGCTTTCCCAGCCTTCAATACTAAAAATCTTATAAATCTTAATGCCTATGATGATATCCCTCCCAATGCCACCAATGGTGTTCTCACTTTCAATGGGGAAGGTCCTATCACCCCAAGTGATCATATTAGATACATATCCAACTTATATAATTTCCATAATGCCACTAAAGCTAACATAGTAGTTAGATTTCTAGCCATGTCTCTTAAGGGGAAAGCCCTTGATTGGTATAGAACATTGTCGAGAGGATGCATCACTACTTGGGATTAGTTTAAGGAGTTGTTGACTCAAATGTTTGAAGATAAAAGTGATCATACATCAGTTTAATGTCATTCAAAGAGGGCCTAAGGAAATTATGCATGACTTCAATTAGAGGTTTCAAAGAACATGGAATAGGATGCCACCTCCCATGAGAGCCCCTGCAAGTTTCTTTTTTGCAGCATACCTTAGAGCTATTAGGACTGAGATAGCTATCATGTTGTAGTCCATGGGTGGGTACACTTTTCCTGAAGCCTATACATAGCCATTAGAGTTGAGAATGGTTTGATTCAAGCCAGTAAGATCCCTCTAAAAGTACCTATTCCCATCTTGCCTAACATGTAGGCTACTCCTCCAAGTTTTTCTCTAATTTCAAATTCAAGTAATAAGTCTAAAGCTTCCCTAAAGAAATCAAATGATGCCATCAATTGGCAAGCAAAGTATAAAGCCTTAGAAGCTCAAATTAGGCAACCAAATCAATAATTTAGAGTTCATCAAAATCCCTACTACTACCCTCCATAAGAAAATATATTTCCTCCTTAGAATAATAGCCAAGGGAGGGGACAATGTCAACCTAATTTCAATAGGCCACCTAATGCCTAAAATCCAAATTCTTCTCCCACCACAAGAGCCATGGTTCTAGTCTATAACAACCTAGTTCAAGGTGAAATTTTGCCAAATTATTGGGGGGAACCTCAAGGATAGTTCATGGATGGAAATAAGGGTGAAGGACAAGATTTGGTAGCTCAATGAGGTCCTAATCCTCACTTGTAATCATAAGATGAGAGCTTCATGCAAGTAGAATCAAATGGAGAGTGTGGCATTCGAGTGAGGTTGGAAAACTTCCAAGTGGAGGACAAATTTATCTTAAACCAAAGCAGTTTAGTTGTAACCAACACAAGGTAAAATATAAGAGCCTTTGGAGATGATAAAGATGTGAATAAAACTTTAAATAACACTCCTCAAAGGCAAAAATATGTGAATGCAAATGTGGCAGCCTCTACAAGTACTACACCTTTTTAAAATCAAAACATGGGAAGGGTGACTCAATCCTCATTGCCTAAATCTCAATGTACTCCATTGAATTAAATAATTCAAAATAAGGTTAGTGTATCTATATTGAATATCATTTACTCTTTGAAGAGTAATAAGATAATTATATCTCGTTGGGAAGTACTCCACATGCCTGGCCAAAAAGAATTACTTCAAGAGCAACTATCCCAACTCTATATTAGACCTTAATCATCAAGACATGGTGGTGTAGCCCTAAAAAATGCACCTAATCATATTATTAAACCATACACTAAATATGAAAATCCCCCACTTTCTATCTCATCCTCATTGTGGGAGACAAGCTTGTTCATAATTGCATTATGGATAGTGGGAAAAACACTTCAGTTATACCCAAACTAGTTGCAGCCAAGTTGGGCTTGAAGTACGAGCCATATAACAAAGGAGTGTTTCAACTTTATGGAACTATAGATAATTTAATAGGGCTCATCAAAGGTTAGAAGTTATTCTTGCATGACTATCTAAGCTTTCCAATTTTACAAGACATAGTGGTGGTAGATTTGCCTGCACATTTTTCTATTTGTCTATCAAGAGACTTCACCACCAAGATATGAGGATATATTTATACTAATTGGTCTTTCTTTTCATTTATAATATGGTATGGAGCTAATGTAACTATAATTACATAATCATTATCCAAGTTTCACATTGAGACATATGTGAAAACTAGCTCTAATTTGAATTGTACTATCCATGATCAAGGGGAACATGCTATAGATGATGGAGCATCTTCCAAAAATGAAGGTATCTTTGATATATTTCTAGATGAGTATGGTTCTGACACTTATAAGTATGATCCATATAATTTCATTAGAGATACAAGTATTGGCACATGCATCATTCATGATGAAGGTGATGAACATCTTAAGGTAAGCCATAATGGTCCTATTCAACTAGCTACAAAAGGTAACTACTATCTTCACATAGATGATGATGACTTTAAAAGTGTGATAGAGCATGAGGATTGAAAGTATGGTGTAATTCTACCTACTCAAGGTGAAGGAGTTCATGAGTGTGATAGTTATGAAGAAGAAGATGTTATATAGTAGTAGTTTCATGCCATAATTCAAGAGTTTGAATAGATAAGTAAGACAACTCTCCTTCTTAAGGAACATGAGCTTTAAAGTGAGCTCATTTGTGGACTTAATAAGTATAAAAATAAGTATCCAATCACTGTCAATCAAGATTTAGTCTTGAAGGAGTACAATGAAACCAAGGCATAAAGTTTTGTGGTTGAGGATTAGCCTAAGCCTCAATCTAGTGTTGAGTCATTTGTAGACATGTTTGAGCAAAAAGAAGACAATCATGAGAGATTTAGACATCAAGTGCATCATGATATAAATGAAGGTGAAGTTAAACAAGGTTTCATTATTCTCAAAAATCAATTTGACAAGCACCAAATGATCATCAAGGAGATCAAGCAGATTGCACTATTAAGCAGTCCTAAATGAGAGCTAGGAGGACCATTCAAATAAGTTTTAAATGATCAACTTGTAGCTAGTAGAGGTCTTATGAATGGTAAGTGTTCTGATCATTATGACATGCAAATTTTTTTTAATAATCATCCATGATATGGTGACTTACTCTCATGGAGCAACTGTGACTCAAGAAACATCATTTTTTATTTTGGTTGAAACAAGAAGTGTTGAATCACCTCAAACATGTTTTGAGGTATGTATATACTAGATTAGGTGTGTTGTTTGAGTCTTTTGTGTGTGTTTTCTCCAAATGCCTTTGCCATAGTGTGTGTTTACTTTTTTTTATGTGTTTTGTGTGACTTTGAAATCTTTTGAAGGCATATCAATTTAAAATTGAGTAGAAGAGTGACTCCATAGCCCAATGGAAGGAGAAGGCTACTGACCCATTAGCATTATAGGGATACTACCCCTATGAATCACCAAGAATGTTGACCAATTTTTTACATCGTGTCAAAATTTAGTCACCCCCTATAAGTTGAAACTTCATAGAGGTATATAATGTTTTTCATGGTTTTTTTGTGGTCTTAAATAGTCTTATATGGTCATATTGGTCCTTGTATAACATTGTCCAAGTTCTGGTCTTAGGTTCACTTGTCTTGTCCTATGGTCAATCTCAAGGTCTTAGAATGGTTAAACATGGTCAAAGGGATAATATAGTCCATATTCATTATAAAAAGATTATTTAGGTGTCTTTAATTTCATATTATCATGCTCTAACCTTTAGTTGGCTCCTATATGCAAAAAATCATATTTTGGCCACCTTTTGGCCCATTTGGAAGAGTTGGCCGTACCACTTCAAGGAGATAACATTTAAATAAGATTAAAAACTTCCCTAATGTTAGAGTTGGGTCATATAATGCTTAGGATTAGTCAGGGTTTGACAAAATCTACATTTCAACACATAATCTTGGTAAAAAAGACACTTTCCAAGAACTTGCATGGCCTTGAATGATCACTTTTCAATTTAAAATGGTTTTGAATTATCTATCGGGCTCCCTTGGATAATTTTATATTTTTTATCAAGTTTCAGGTCAAACTGACACTCCATACTACTTTTCTCCTTCATCACTGCCTTCACAAGCTCATGAAGGCAAATTTGCATTGAATGGTATGGCTAGGAGAGAGAGTTAGGATAGGAAACTTTGGCATATGTTAGGGGACCAAGTAATATTTAAATTAGTGGCATTGGTTTTCATATTGGTTGTCCCTTATTTATGAATGATCATTAAGAGTGATAGGAGGTCATTATGGCCTATCCATCTGAGAGGGGTCTATTCTTGCACCTATTTATACAATTAAGAAATTGATGGAGAGGAAATATTTTGAGGGGAGTTTTTATAGGTATTTTAACTCCTTTTTATGGTGGTTTAATCAACTAACTCATCTCTATGATGTGCTTTCAATTGAAAGAAAAATGTCATGGTGTACAAAGTCTTTCAGATAATCCTACTACAATTTCCTATTTATTTTTCATGGTGGTAATTATCAAAGGTTTATAGTGATTTTTCAATCATGGGAGCTCCCTCAATTTCATTTATTTTAGGTTATTTTGTCTGAGATGTGTTTTTGGTTCATACTCTTCAAGTGTGCTTATTTTTGGGAACATGGTCTAGGTTTGCATAATACACTATATGTTTGATTATTAGTATGGGACAAAGTATCATTAATACATCATGTTGGAAGTTTTTGAGATCTTATTTCAATATTAAAAGTTATAAAAGTGAAGAAAGGAGTCCAAATGCACACTTTAAATAAGGATCACAACTATTTCCTTCAACTACATGTTGTATGAACTGTAAGAATAGATAGGAGATGCTCAAGAGTCATGAATAGGCCTAATAAATATATTCATGTATTAAATTATCTATGAACACCTCAATACCATCACTAAGTTGCTCAACTTAACTAGATATTCCAACTCTCTACTCACAAGGCTTATGCATAAAATGATTGTATGCAGTCCGTACATACTGTAAGGTGAAGTTGAGGGTGACTACATGATTAAAAGATTTGTGAGCCTTGAGGGAGTAAAAAGGAAGGTATATAGTGGGTTGACAGACTTGAATAACTCAGGAACTTAGTAGTTGTCTCTTTAAGCCCTAAAACAAGCAAATGAGACCTACAAGCCATAGGCCTGTATGTCCTCATTTTGGACCAAAAATTAATGATAAATAAACATAAATAAAAGATAATATTATGAAACCTTATGTATGTCTCTTCAATATAGATTTAGATAATGATCCAACTCATCCAAAAATAGTTAGGTCACTCACAACCAGGATGAGAATGAGACTGTCTTAGGACACCTACAGGTGTGCACAATATTGTGTATAAAATGGGTAAGACAAGTAATTTGAAAATGTCATCAATGTGTTATTATACCATATATACAATGAAATCACCCCTTCTCAAGATTTTTTACCTTTTCAAAACATCATGATAGGGTTGAAAAGACTAATTTCAAAACCCAACACATAATCCTAACCCTAACAAACACCTACAACCATGACTTGAAGGTGTAGGGTGAAATGCATACAATGAAGAGGCAAAGCATGTATGATAAAGGGTTTGAATATAGTGATATCCTAAATCAACTTAAAAATCATGGATAATATCAATGATAAGAGGCTAAGATATTGATACCCTATACATAATCAAGAAACCCTTTAAAGGCACCTACAAGTAGATGAGAACAAATTGGGTTTGGGCCTAAGTAAAGAGATAGAGGAGTTTGAGAGAAATATGAGCCTAACTAAGAATTAAAATCAAGTTATAGTCCATTTATGAGGTCATTATTATTGAAGGAGAGGGTTTAAACCCAAGGAATACAATCAACACCCCAAAGAACACCCATAAAGTGCAAATGATAATAGGCTAGTGCTAAGCCAAAAGAATGAAGGGACAAAGTAAGTTCGAATGTTTGTTGAAATATGACTAAGAATGCATCTAGGTTAATGGACCATTTAAAAGGTTAGGATGTTAGTAATGGGGTCCTAAACTCAAAAGACATAATCAAGTGATTATTTTAAACATCATCTATAGGCCTATAAAAGGACTAGTCCATTTGCAAGATGAAAAAAAGAGTTGTAGTATGTGAATGAGCCCTAAGTCCATCTTGAGACTCCAAATAGGTCAAATTATTTTGGGAATAAGGAATGTAAAATATGATTTTGAGATCTTGAAACTTCAAAACATAGTCAAGAGATCCTCTAAAAGCACCTACAGGCTGCAGGTTGAGATATGCTAATCTTGAGCTTGAAGGGAGGAGATAGAATGAATATAAAGACTCTGAGGTCTACCTAAGATACACAAAATTTCATTGTGTGTGTTTAAATAAAATATAAATAAGGTAAGATAAACCAAATTGAGTTTCATGATCCATACTCAGTCATAGCAAAACCCTATAGTTAGACACAATCCTACAGTCCAAACATGAGAGATATTGGTGTGTTGGGAGTTCCATAGGCATGGCCATGCATTGAAAATTGGTATAAATGGTGGTAATTACTTTAGAAATACATCCATGGTATCCTTAAGGTCACACAAATGATGGATATACCACTATTTTATCTCAGACTTGGCCCACTCCTTTGTCAAGGGGCAGTCAAGAGACTAAGGCATCCATTTGGTCTCACAGAGAAAAAAAGAATTTCCAAACCTCATAAATGGTCATAGAGGTCTTGAAAAACAATAAAATAGGTCTCCATATATTCGCAGGTGGAAACACACCTCAATTTTCATCCAAGTACCCTTGAGGGCTAGTAAGAAGGAAATAGGCTCTAAACCCAAAATACCTTGACCAGTGTACCATGAGCATATAGTGGGGTAAAAAGGACTACAAAATAATTTATAATCATGTAATATTTTTTTTAAATGTGTATGAACTATTCCCAATAGTGAAATTGAGTTTTGAGACCTAAAACCCCAAGTAGACCTCTCTCAAAACTCAAGAACTCTAAGCATGCCACCCAAGGAGAAATGTTAGATACTCATACCATAGCTCACACTTTTCATGGGAGGATGATCCATTTGGGATATTTTAAGGGGTTAGATAATAATGTTTTCAAAGTGGAAGGAGGTCAATTAATTATATGTTCTATATGAACAATCGTTAAGACCCCAAATAAGTCTTAAACCTCTCTAAACCTTGATAGTGACCAGTTATGGAAAAAAAACCTCAAATGCATATATAATGACACAATTTTATCATAAAAACTATTTTATGTTGTTTAGGACTCCAAGGAGGTTTTGAACAAGTACTTTGATGCTGACATCACTTGTGTAGATTGCTATAAATACCCTATTTTTGCATGTTTTTGGTGTTATGAAGGTGTTATGAGAAGGGGAGAGCTTACCAATCATGGTGTCATTTGGGAGTTTTCATAGACATTAATTCCAAAAACTTGCATAATATATTTTGGCGGTGATCAAACTAGGCCCATTTTCCAAGGTAGTCTCAAATAGGCTCAAAATGAGAATAGGTGATAAATCCATTTTTTGGTTTGCATACTTACACAAGATCTCAAGACCTCAAAATTGACATGGAGGTTGGTGATGGAATAGGTAAAGTGAATAAAACACTTTTTAGTGATTTTAAATGTGTAGCAGAAGTTTGGAGTAAGAAAATAAGGTCCTAAGCAAGGAGGTCTAATTGAGGCCTACTTTGAGATAGAGAAAGGTAGAAAAGATGAACTTTCACTCTGAATATGAAGACAAAATTTTATATGGAGATGTAAGGACATATTAAGTATTATAATATTCCATAAATTTCTCATTATCATACATAAAAATCCCTACACAAGGATGTTTACAAGTTTTTAGGGCTACAAGGAAACTATGCCTAGTGAGGGCTTAAGGAAGAAAATGAGTTCTTTAGAGTTGTTCTAGGAAATAAAATGGTGTGTTTAAGACATAATAATATATTTTAATACCATTCATGGATTTTTGATGAGATGAAGAAGATGCACTTGAGTTTTAGGCTACTTGGACCAAACTAGGTGTGGGAGATGAAGAGTCTCAAGACACGTACGCACATGAATGATAGAGTGTCAGATCATAGGAGTTTATTAAGGCATGTTAGATGTTAAATGTGTATTATGATATCATTTCAAGGTGAATTCATGGTTGGAAGGTCCATTTATTACCCCTTTCATGTAAATAAGGGCAGTTTTCAAGAAGTTAGTCAAGGTGTTAAGTTAATTTGTAAACACCTATACCACTTGGAAGGTTGGAGCTTATTTAGGAGTGATACACATGGACTTGGAGGTCTATTTATACTATCTCATAACTGCCATTCTTTTTTTAACTCTCATGGACACTTTTATATCTTCTTAAACCACCTCTCTCTCTCTCTCTCTCTCTCTCTCTCTCTCTCTCTCTCTCTCTCTCTCTCTCTTCACACTTCTCTATATAAGCAACCACTTTTGGCTAAGTTTGTAGAATCCACACATGGTATGGGGAAGCCCTGATAGTTTGAGTACTATATTTGCATTTGAATAAATATTTCAAGTTATTTTTGATTTCATAATTTCTTGTCTAAGTGTGTGAAGTAGTGCATAGATGAATAACAAGTGATAACCATATATCCTTATGTTCACCTTACTCTTTCATGTTTTATGCAAGTCATCTGCTCTCTAACAGGTCACATGAAGTGTAATTAGTGTCTTTGTTTGTCTCTAAGTGTAAAGGAAAGAATTAGTGTCTAAAATTAGAACTCTTGTTCATCCACCTTGAATAAGTGAATTTAATATCACCTTCATGTTTATAATACTTATGTTAGAGAAATATAGGATGTTGAAGTCAATTTTGTGAATCACCTTTCATAGTGTAAGTACATGATAGTCTAGTGGAGATTAAATCGATGTATCACCTCATTAAGATAGGTTTATTTCATGTTATTTCTATTCATTTTCATCCAAAAAAGTTAGTATTATAAGTGATGATCTTGAATGAACATATCAAGCGAGCTAGCCCTTTAATCTAGAGGTTTACTCCTGTTATAGGTGACCCACAAGCCTAGGAGTAATCCCATGTTTCACTCAATTTGGATAAGGACTGAAATACCTCTCCAAGGGTGAAAAACTGAGTGACAATAGGTATTAAATCATAGTTTCATAAAAGTATTCCACTAGGGCAAACATTGGGGTGTAAAAGTGTGTGTTGATTATAGAATAGTTAACAAAATAACCATAAAAAATAGGTACCATCTTCCATAAATTGATGATCTTCTTGATAAACTTAAAAACATTCCAAGTATTTTACTAATCTTGAATTGAAATCCTGGTATCACCAAGTGAAAATTAAGCAAAATGATGTTTGGAAAACAACATTTAAGACACAAAAAGGGTTGCATGAATGGTTGATTCTACCTTTTGGGCTATGCAATGCACCAAATACCATAATGTGATTGATGAATGAGGTAGATATACCATTTATTTATTCCTTTATTATTATGTGTTTGGATGATATTTTTTTATTATTATAAATTTTGATAAGCATATTGATCATTTAAAATATTTTTTTCAAGTTTTGAAGGAGAAAAAGTTAGTGTTTAATGAGAAAAAATGTGATTTTTCTCAACAATCATGTTTCTTACTAGGGCATGTGGTTGGACATGGGAATTTATGATTGATATGTCCAACTTTGAAGCTATCATGAATTAAAAAAATCCTTATAATATTATTGAAACAAGGATATTTATTGGCGTAATTCAATATTTGAGGATGTTCATCAAGAATTCCTCTTCCATAGTCTTACCTCTACATGCCATGAAAAAAAGTGGCAAGATTTTTATTTGGGGTACGAAGCAATAAGATGAATATTAGGTGTTTAAATAGAATATTATCCATTCTCTAATATTAGTTTTTCCTAAATTTAAGTTCCCATTTGAGTTTGAAATATATACTAGTAACTATGATATGGGGGTGTCCTAATATAAGGAGGTAAGCCCATATGTTACCATTCAGAGTTATTTCATGGTTTAATTCTAATTATTGTACATAATATAAATAAATATATGCTCTTATTCAATAATTCAAGAAGTGAAAACACTACATTATGGGTTGGGAAACTATTTTCCACATGGATCACCATCCTCTCCAATATTTTCAAGCTCAAATCAAACTTCAGCAAGCTAGACACTATAAGTGGATGGATTTTTTTATAGAAACTTTATTTAATTATCACAAACAAAAAAGTTGTGAATAAAAAACTAGATGATATGTTATCTATACCTCATTTTATTTCAACCATTTTCACCTTAACTCTTCTTGAGCCTTTTATGCATGAGTTTTATGTAGAAGGATATGAGCATGATGTAGATTTTGGGGAGTCATCTATTAAATAAAATGTGACAAAAGGTGTAGGATGTAATCCCAAAGATGATTATTACCTTTAATATGGGTTTCTCTAAAATTTGGGTAATATTTTTGTGTGTGTAAGGAGGAAAGATTTAAGTGACACATAAAATTTTACATAACATTTTGGTGTTATAAAGATTGTTTCACATTTCCAAAGGTATGTTTTTTGGTCTAACATGCAAATTGATGTTGCTAAGTTAATAATGTAATATTATTGTAATATAATATTATAAATCCTAGGAGTAATTGGAGGAGATATTTTATCTTGTAGTGGTAATCTAGAGAGACTTCGTAGGTAGATATCAAGTCATCTTGAATATGAAATGAATAGTCATAAGTTTGGCTATTTAATAATGTAATATCTCATTCATTGTTATATGTAATTTTTAAAATTTTGATTTGCACCAAATCTCATGATCCATCCTAGCCTAACATTGGTATCCTATTTGATTCATATTTTTCTCCATTCTTTCTTTTTCTATATTTAGCCAATTAAATGCTTTCAAATTTAGTCCTCTGTTATTGAAGACTACACTTTATGATAGTTTAAGAAATTTTAAATCATCTAAGGAAAATTTTTAAACATGTGTGTAAATAAAAAATGTGTCTTGAATGCTTTTAGAACTATATTCAAACTACTAAGACTACACCATAGTAGGATTTTTACTTTTGCTAAATGTGTATGGTTAAATTAGGTAGCATTTTGGCTGTGTAACTTCAAAGGACTACACACCTATTGAGTTGGTTGAATTTTGGTTCAAATTAATTCTTCTAAATTCTATGTAGCAAGGTGTTTTATCTTTATGCATGTTTTTTTAACATCATTAACTACAAGGTAATTATTTGGACTATTCTAAGACTGCATAGTAATTATTTTTTATTGTTCCAAGACTACATGACAATTATTTAGACTATTCTAAGACTTGTGTGGGCTACTTGATGCTTCCATAGCCTATCAACCATCATTTTGGATTTTGAGTGACTAATTACCTACGTCTTGACTACTTTCCACCTCTGATTTGGCTATGTAGAAAAGGGAGTTTTGTTATAAAGGCATTCTATTCTAATTTGGCAGTGCATAAAGGACATTCTAGTATATATGTTGATTGGTGTGTTGTCCTGCATAAGGCATTCTAATATTGAATCCCTCATGGTGCCAAAAGATAAATAAATATCTTAAGGCTCATATAATTCTAGATCTCTTAAATTTATACCTTATTTTTCCCATTTCAAACCAAATTTTGATGGATAATATTCCCACAAGGGAATAATTAAACCTGCATTTTTATTCTATTTATGAGTTATCAAAAAAAAAGAGTCAATTTTAAAACCAATTATTTCATAATATTTTTTTAAAACAAATCAAATTATGCAAACAACACAAAAACAATTTGTAACATTCGATATCAATAATTCCTTTGGTTCATGTTTATAAGTTAAGTTATTGTAATCAAACTATTGCACTTACAACCTAGTATATCTAAAACAATGACATTTATGACTTAATCCTTAGAAAAAACTATGGATAAGTAAGGAAAAAATCATTTTCATATTCCATCCATTACCCATTTTTGATTATAATTAGACGTAAATCTCAAAATTGAGGTAGAGTAATATGAGTATATAATTAGACGTATATATGAGTATATATTGAGATAGAGTAATTGATGTAGTAGATAGAATATATCCTTTTCATGTACTACTTAGGTACCACTTACCATTCTACTCTCATGGAATTTAGTGTCTATTTCACATACCTCCATGTATATATGAATGAAAAACACATAGATAGGTTTGGTACATCACTCATGTGGTATATAGAAAAGAAGAACTTTTTGGATTGATAAGAAACCATTCTATCACTTGATACAATAAACATGTATTCTATCAAATATATTTTTAGCACAAATAAAAAATAAATAAACCTTATTAGAATGGTCTAGACAGGTGGATAACACACTAATATTCAATGACTCATGGTTTAACATCTGTGATGGTGATGACAACCTACTAAAATGAAATATCCAAAGGAGATACCATAATGGAAGAAGAATAAATCTAAAACATTGGCCTTGATGAGGGACTTAGTTGATGTAGAGGTGTTTTGTCTTATTTTGGGGTGCAACACTCCTTGGAAAGATTTTAAAAAGTTTAATGAAATGTATGATTCCCACTCATGATTAGAATTCTTACTACTATAATTGAAATTATTCAATATAAAGTTGAAAAGTGGGGATGTCATGTGACTGGCTTGTAAAATCTATGAAATCAAACATGATGTTGATGTAATTGGTATAAAAACTAATGTATAAATTATTGAATTCATAAAGTTTCTTATTCCTACATATTCAACCTACCTGGAGTCACTGTAAACAAGTAATCTATTGAAGACTCTCACATTGATCAATTGGTTAAGAAGATAGCTGAAAGAGAAAAATATTTCTGAAGAAAAATAGAGCTCACTAGAGACAACAGTTGTTATGAAATCAAAAGGGAAATTATTCCAAGAATTTATGAAATGATATATTTAAAGGGAAGAACAAAGGGTGAGGTGAAAAATATGGTAAAATGATAACCTAGCATTAAGATAATCATAATGACAAACAAAACTTATATTGTAAATGTTGTGATAGAAAAAAGAGTCATGAGACCTATGAATGAAATACATTATGGTATAAAATTAAAGCCTAAAGAAAACATAAATTATAAATGGAGAATAATAATTTAAAAAAAACCATATTCAACTCAATTTTCTTGTGATTGTGTGCTTTCTATCTTTGATAAAGTAAATAATTCCTCAAAGAGTTAAACTTAGTATAATGCTTGGATTTTAGACAATCATGCCACATAACATATGAATTTTAAATAGATTTTTTAAAGTAACTTCTCACATGAATTTGTGTTCAAGTGTGTTTGGTAGACAAATCAAGTTTGTGATCTCAAGGAAAAGGTACAATATAACTCAAGTCACTAGTAATTCTAGACTTCATTCTTTGTAATTTGATGATAATTCCACTCCATTATTATTGATTATAAAGAGGTGAAAGTAAAAATAATATGTGATAACATAATAATTCTAACTATATACGAATAAGGAAAGTATTTTAAACTAAGGGATGAGCACTAGGTTTCAAGCAATTTTACTCATCTCACAAAAGGAATTCTAGATAATCTTCTCTAGCATGCTAAATTTGGGCACACACACTATGAAAACATACACATAATTCAAAAAAATAGTTTTTTAGGCTTGTTTAATTTGCCTAAAAACATTGAAAAGTGTGAATCTTGAATATTAGATAAAATTAAAAGAGAACCATTTCAAAATTTAGAGTGTAAAGGAGACATGAAGTGGAAGCTATATTACTCTGATTCATATTCTGTCCCAATTCTCTCCATTAATGGTAAAAAATACTTCATGTTATTCATTTATCACTGCATTAGGATGAATTGGTATATTTTATTAATAATAAATCGAAGTCCTTTGAAACATTTTAGAAGTTTTGAACCAGGGTTGAAAATGAATCCCAATCCAAAATTGGCGTACTCAAGACTGATAATGGTAGTTATTTCAATTCAAATGTGTTTGAAACCTATCTCAATAAGAACATAATAAAACATCATCTCATATTACCTTACACTCCACAATATAATGTAATAGTTGAGTGGATGAATTGAACTATCATGAATATGGTTCAAGAAATGTTTTTCTTTAAAGGGTAAATTTGCACTTCTGGGTATAAGTAACTCAAGAAATTATATACCTTCACAACAAGTCACCATAAATATCCATAAAGATGAATAGTCCATATGAATTCTAGTGTGGTCATATTTCTTCAGTGCAACATATTTATATTTCTAGATCCATATGATACACATTTATTTTGAAATATAAAATGAACAAACTTGGAAACATGAGTTGCAAATGCATGATTTTTGGATAATAAATATTAAAAAGCATATAGGTTTGTTTGTGAGAGCATAAACATATTTATCATCTCAAGGGATGTCATATTTTATGAAATGATAAAAGACAATGTAAACATCAGTTGATAATTGAATTAACTAGAAAAATATGCCAAATTTGATGTTTTCAAGGAAGTTGATATGGAGGTTCCAAATAGTGAAGGGGAACCTAAATTTTTGAAAATAATTGAATTTTTATTGACTTGTGTAACTGAAAAAGACACTCCCTCTACAAAATATAGTTAAACTTTTTTAGAGGATTTCTTGATTGTATAAAATTAAGGAGATTAAATTTAAAAACTAAGGCACCTATGACTCAATAAGCTACACAGAAAAATATTTGAAAATGGGACAAATAGACATTGAAAGATGTCAAACCTAATGAGGTTTGGAAATCAGGAATAATAAGTGCAAACACAACCACAAAACAATTAGATAAGATCCTTGATGAATTTCAAGATAATATATAAAAACTTACCTTTGAATACACTCTTGAATAAGAAGTCAACATTGTTTTTGACTCTAAACCCACTTCTTTCAAATAGGCTAAAAATCTTTAAGCATGGAAAAATACAATCAGAAAAGAGTATGATGCATTGGTCAAGAATGGAACTTGGAAATTCATTAATCTTCCAATTGGATGTAAACTAATCACTGTAATTGGGTCTTTTAAAAAAATTAAAAATAAAATGGCTCACTTGACAATAAAAAATCAAGGTTTATCATAAATGGATTTGTAAAAGAGTAAGGAATTGACTGCAATGAAAACTTTTCACCTACATAAAAATGGACTACCATTAAAACCATGTTATATTTGATAGCTCACAACATAAGGAAGGTTCACCAAATGGACATCAAAATTACATTTATGAATGGTGATTTTAAATAGGTAGTGTACATGACATAAGTCGAAGGTGTTGTAGTAAAAAACTAAGAGCACAAAGTGTACAAACTTGAAAAATAATTGTATGGTTTAAAAAAATCCCCATGAACATAGTATGGTAAATTTTTTAAGCACCTCCTAAACATGAACTTCAAACATTTTGAGTTTGAAGATACAATGTGTATGCAAGTGAACGTGAATTTGATCTACAAATCAATCCTAACTCAGAGAAGATAAATTAGCTAATTATACTTTTAGAAATTCTTAGATAATTAGGGTCATGACTAATATGGATCTGCTAAACCTACCTAAGGGATCTCTTACCATATAATATGTCTAGAGAGGGTTCCAAAGCCTCTAGTCAAGCAACATCACACAATTACCCTAACTAGGTCTAATAATTTAATAATAAAGTAAATCTAATATAGTGTTCATTAAAGCTTGTGGCACGAAATGGGGGATAAACATAAACAATAAACATGCAAAGTAAAACTCTACTCAAGTCAATGTATAGGTAATCCTGAGCAAGGAGATCTAATATATTCATTATCCATTATTCATGCAAACCTATCTACTAAAATAGAAAAGTAAGAGTTAGGAATACTTACCTTGAATACGAACCCTTTAAGACTCAACCTCTCCCTTGACCAATGGTGTTTTGAAAGAGGTTGTTATGTATTGTTGAAGAAGGTAAGGATTGACAATGGAATATAGTCTAGCCAAGGACCTCCTAGTGAATCTCAATCTTTCACAAGACAAAGGTTTTCCTCCAAGAAGCATGAAACCCTAAGCAATGACTCCTCAAGTAGAATGGTAGAAATGCATATTGTAAAGAAGCATAAATGAATGGTTCTCTCTATTAGAAATGAGGTGAAATGGGTATATATAACCTAATTTGACCCTAAGCCCTTCTATAATTTTAGCTAACATAGTTGGTTTAGTCGATCTTATTAGGTGGGAAATAAATCCATTGGGTCTTAAACTAAGTTGGCCTAAGATGATTCAGACTTGTAATGTGTGTTATTCCCAAAACTAGTTTGACCCATTTAACTATGTTCATAGACTAGTAGAAAGGGGTTTTGCTTATGTAGGGGCTATTTAAGGTGGTGAGTTGATTATAAAAGAGTGTAAGTGAGTTTTAAAAGCATATGGAAACATATATGAGGGGTTTATATTGGTTTTAAGTGGTGTTATAGGAAATAATAATCTTGAAAAGCACCAAAGGTCTACACACCCCTTTTCTAGTGCACCCTTTTTGGTGTGAACTCTAAGAGATTGAGACTCAATAGATTCCTATAAGAGAGAAAGCATCAGTAATTGATAAATTTAAAAAATATTGTGTGTATACATATGCCCCACTCGAAGCTCATCACATGTTTCACAGTTGTGACATGGGATGGTGCTTTGGAAAATACATAACAAACAACATTGAGTTAAATAAATTATAGTGTAAAGTAATAATATAATTAAAAGGAAATAAATTAAAATACATACTTTTACTTGTTGTAGTTTTGTAGATTAGAAATGATGTGAGAATAATGGAGAGGCATATAATATAGGGAACATTAGGCAAACCTATAAAATAAGATAAAATTTATTTTTTTGCAAAAATACGTGGTATGTAGAAAAAATATCTATGATGTCAAGATTCCATAACATCTTTTGGTTTATAAAAAGAGCTAGTGGAAACATAGATATAAACAAAATTCATAATATGGTGGTAAATAATTGATAGTTAAATAATTTTGAAATTACACATAGACTGATGATGGTGAGGAGATGATAGGTGTGGGCTAGAGAATGCCTAGCATAAATGAATGGTGTAGCTCAGGGAAGTGATGCATTGAATTTATTTTTTTGATATTTGTTTTGAAAATTAAGCTAGTTGTGAAAAAGTAGACATTATGGAAAAACCATGTAGCAAAATTTTCCCTAGGAATTTTTTAGGTAGAGTAGGAATTATGTGGATCAATGGAAAAAAATTAGTATGTGAAATAAATGCCTAAGGCATCAATGATAATTAAGTGAAAAATTGCCATGGATTTTGAATAGGGTCAGGCATGTTGACTTATTTCAAATTTTAGTGGTATTGTATTAGGGTTGAATACGTATGAAGTGGCTGGCATAATTATTTGGTATGTGGCTGACTATAAAGGCTAGGACCAACTTAGTAAGAAGTGGTTGACTTAGTGAGGAGATGGGGATGAATTTGTAGGAAGTGGTTGAATTAGTTATTTGACAAGCATTACTTTTTAGGAAGTCATCGATTTAGTTATGAAATAGGGATGACTTAGTTTTAGGTTGCCAATTGTATTAGGAAATAGGGTTGACTTAGTTTTAAGTGGCTGAGTGCATTAGAAACTAGGGTTGACTTAGTTTTAAGTGGCCAACTACATAGTATAAGGGTGTAAAAATTGAAAAAATAAGTGGATGAAGTAGTTAATTTTGAAATTGAATATTTATAGAATTTATCTTTATCATTTTTTTATTGATGTCTAATACATTCTATGTTTTTTTTAATTTTGTAGAGGTAGTAAAGATTCTAGAATTCAGTAGATACAACATGGCTACCGGATATGTTGGAGATATTATCATATGATGACCATGCTTGATTAGTCTCCTTAGGATTTTGAGGTATTATGGAGATGTGTAGGATCCCCCTAAGTGTTGACTTAGTCATCATGTTCCTTAGAGCATGGGAGCAAATAACCAACACTTTTTAGTGGTAGGTAGACGGAGATATGATAGAGGTGGGGATCACATTAAAGGACATCCATGATCTGATTGGATTATCCATTATAGGTACTCTTATTATCTATGATGCCCCAAATTCTAAGGTCGAGAGGTGAGCCTTAGCTCTATGGGCTACTGGCTTAGAGAGATATTTTATTGGGTTACATGTGCACTTGTTTGATATTTATATTTTGACCATTTTGGATATTTGAAAGGATATTATAGGTCTTATGACATTACATGTTCTTTGTCACAAGTTAGATGGAAGGGTGCCATTGTATGTGGTTGCCTCATGTCATTCTATTTTGGAGAAGGGTACACTTTATGATGCAGGGTTGGTTATTTAGGTGCAACTAGTGCATGATATGTATGGCATGTTTTATTGAGGGCAAAAGACTATGGGCCCTAATATTTTACTCAATAGTTGGATATATGATAAGTTCCATATGTACTACCATCTAGGTTGCCCCATGCCATGGATGATAGGCTATCTCATGTGGTTAGGTGGTGATAGATCATGCAGTACATGTTGTGTTGCATACCCCACCACTGTAGATAGTTACATGTGGTGAGATTATATGGTAACCATATAAAAATATTGTAACTATTTTTCCATCTTGGGATATTTTTATTGTTGGAGTAGGTCACACTCATATTACTAGTCATTATACATGGTGGGTGAAGCCACACTTTATTGCTTGTGTTCCTAGATAGTTTGGTGTGCCACATCTAATGAATCCTATAATAGTGTCAGACTATTGGGCATGACATGCTAGGAAGCTAAAGGGTAGAGGTGTCATAGAAGTACCAATGGACATACCTTTGATTCAACCATGTTGAGTGATACCTTTGACTAGTTATACTCAAGAGCAAAGGGTAGCTAGAACTAATGTTGAGGAGGTAGACATGAAAAATATAGACATGGTTGATGCATAAGGTAAGGATATGGGTGTGGATATTATTGAGCCATAATAGGGATTACAAATACCTCCATAAACATAAAGGATACAGAGATGTTTTCAGGTGGTGGTGGAGACATAGGAGGGAATAATTGAACATGGAGATCCTACAGTGCAATCTATATAGAGTTTGTTAATAGAGAGATGGATTCATAGAGGACCATGACATTCATGAGTTATTTATCTATCTTTTATATTTACATGAAGGCATGTGTTGTTGGAGGTGATAGGTGGTTATGCTGATGGGGATACTTTGTTGGTGACACTTTTTTTGGTAAGTAAGAATTTTTATTTTGAGTATTTGATAGATGACTAGATGTAGAGTTGTATATTTTATTTGTGTGGATAGATGCTTTGGAGATTTGAATGTGTGTGTGTGTGTGTGTGTGTGTGTGTGTGTGTGTGTGTGTGTGTGTGTGTGTGTGATATCTAATGTGCACTTGATTTTTAGTTTGAAAATACTATTAAGGAGGAATTTAGATGGCGTACAGTAGTTCAGGCTACACACCATGATATTTTGGATAGAGTGATATTGCATCATGATACTACTACCATGGAGGATCCTATTATAACATCTAACCCATCTTATGCTAGTTGGTTTCTATTGGTTAGGGATACAGTTGGAGTTAGATACAAAGAGGCACAAGCTTGAAAGATGTTGGCCCATGAGCTAGCTACTCATATGGCTACTACGATAGAGTTGGGACATGTGCAGGCCTAGGTGGCAAATCTATAAGGACAAATTGATGGTATTATATTCCATAATACCTCATTATAGTAGAATATTTATAGGTGACAATCACATACATCTATGGTTAATGTGGCTCATCTACCAGATAGGCATGATGGAACACAACCTTATAGTTGTTTGATATTGCACTTGTACTTTGTATTATGTTTTTTTGTATCAAACTCTTGATATATATAGATATGGAAAATTCTTGGTTTATGAGTTGCATTTGTGTCATGGTTGTATGGATGTATGTATTTTATTTTTAGTACATGTATTTTTATTTTGATGTATAGGCTATGGGAAAATATATGATATAAGATTTATTTTCTAGCATTATGTGACACGCATGCATGGCTCAAAATAAAACATAGAATTTGGAGAAGTAGATGAATAATCATAAAATTTAATACACATTAAATCATGATGGGAAATGTGTAAAACAAATAGATGAAAATATATTATATTGAAATGGTAAAATTGAGTAAAAATAGTAAATGTTTGTAATAGTGTAAATCAAAAGAAAAACACACCAAATCAAAACAAGATAAATCATACTAAGTCAAGATGGGAAGTATGAAATTTTTGTATTAAAATGGAAAACATGTTATATCAAATGTTTGAAGAGTATATATGAAAATAAATCATACCATATTAAAACATTATAAATCATACTAAATCAAGATGGGAAGTATGAAAAATTTGTAATAAGATGGAAATCAAGTTAAATGTTTTAAAAAGTATAAAAAACAAATTTAATAGTAGAAATTTGATATTTATTTTATTTGACTAATGGTATAGAAGTTTTTATAAAGATTTTGTGAGGAATGCCTAGTCCTATCCATGGTCTTATACTGCAACTTGGAAAGGGAACACCACTAAGGTGAATAATAATATGGAATATGATTATAGGGAGGAAAGATAAGTTTGTGAGAAATATTTGGTCCAATCCAAGGTATTATATCACAACTCATAAATGGAATAACTCTAGGAGTATGATCAATTAACAAAGTATAGTCCTCAAGGAGGAATATTGGGATTGTTGTAGTGAATGGAAGAAGTAGAATAAGTATGACATGGGCATTTAGAATGAAAACTTGATAGACTTGAGGCGTATAAGAATGCACTAATAATTTAGTGATCCTTAAATACAAAAGATATTTGTTCACAATAGACACAAAACTTTATGGGTAAATAAGTAGAATACTAAGATCAAGTCATGAAGGTTATATATATAAGAAAACTTAAATGGATAAATCTTCCCACAATGTGTTCCATGTTCCTCAGGACCCCTTACAGAGCTATTGGTCTACAATGAATATTGGGTACTGTTAGCATAGGTTCATGGGTTCACTAGAACATGATAATTATAGGGATAGCTCCTACAATTTAGGGAAAGAGCTTACGAGAAAGGGGAAATCATTAAAAAGTATTAACTTATATACTAGGATCATAGATGTTTAGCACAATCTTAGGTAATCCTATAAGTTTTACTTAGACAAATACATTATGGCAATACTAAAGTTAGAATGCGCATATAACAACATGCAGAGTAAATATGATTAGTAAGAGATATTCTAACTATTGGAAGTAGATTGTAGAGATTTCTAAGGATTGATATAATTACATAGAGATCTTATGTAATAACACTTAATATTAAAATAATCAAATTGTATTACATAGAGGACAAGGCCCTTTCATGATAATTAATATTATAAAATACATCATATTAATCACCAATTAGTGAATCTTACTTGTAAATCTTTATCCTATTAAGGAACTCATTACATTTTCATCCCAGATATACAAATTTTATGCTTAATCCTTCATGAATTCATAGAAAACTTAATCAAAAGTTCATCATACAATATTGTCCAACCCATTTTATTACAATTCATAGGAATATATAATCCTAAAAACTATATTATTATAACCATGGCTTCTATACTTGGCGTTTAGGTCTGTCAGCCTATATTCTATTACTAAAGATTCCATGTACATGATCCCAACTATAAATATAATATCATCATAATAATCTTGTAGAATAACTGCTAACCAAAAAGATGCCATGGTCCCTATCTATGTGGCACGTTCATATATTTGAACGGTCAGTGTACACATTCCCTAGATAAAATATACTTACATGAGAAAGTAGGTAGCAATATAGATAATTTTGAAATTCCCTATCCTAATCTACTAGACTATGTCACCCCAATGGACCTCAGCTCTATTATGAGGCCAACTATGGAGTTTGAGCTTCGATTAAGAATATGAAATGTGCTATGAATCATGTTTTTTGTTGTGATTTTTACTATTAGATTTTTATTTTTTCCTTTTCATCATTGAATTTTGTGTAAAATGGTTTGGATTTTAAAGTTTTATGGCTTTTGTGGATAACCAAACATGAATGACAAAAGTGACACACACAAAAAAGCTTTAGGTTTTGGTTATAGG
Source organism: Torreya grandis (assembly GCA_037957365.1). Classification (NCBI taxonomy): domain Eukaryota; kingdom Viridiplantae; phylum Streptophyta; class Pinopsida; order Cupressales; family Taxaceae; genus Torreya; species Torreya grandis. The sequence continues at coordinate 4,242,905 of JARHVA010000109.1, forward strand.
AAACAAGATATCTATAGATGTGATTGACTAAACAATTTGGCTTTCCTATAAGATAGTATGGGATCTCAAATCTCAATTGTATGTGTGATAAATATGAGAATGGAAATAAAGGGAATAGATGGAGATTAAAAGAGATATATGTTTTTTAACTAATCATATAGTAAAAATATGATATTATGGGGAAGTGGGTTTAATAACCAAGTCACAATAACAATTATATGTGTTTTAAATTTAAGATAATGAGGACTCATAAGATCAAATAGAGAATAAGTAATCCATGTGAAAAAGAATTTTAAACCATGAATATAAGTTTTGTTAAAAATTATAATGATAGTCAATAAGAGATCATGAAAAATATGTAGATAAGTGAGACCAAATTAAAATGAAGATCAACCTATCTAATATATAAATAATCATAAATCAAGGCCAAATCATGTAATAATGTGATAAATAATGTGTTAGAACATTGTGATGTGTTAACAAATATTGATAAATCTCACTACAAATATCATCCATAACATTTAATACATCCATATGTCACTAAATTTTGGCATTAATCAAAGTCTATCAATCTTCATTGAAAGTCATGAGAAGACTTCCTTATGTATCATCTATACATAAAAAGTAGTTGTGGCAGAATAATAATGATGCTCATGAAGCACCTCATGTGTGGGATACTCAATGCTAGGAAAGGATGTCAAAATGTGATGAGTGTTCTGAAATACGTAAGAAGAGGTAAGTGGCGGGGAAGGATAAGCCTTTGCTCATGAATGACCTAGAGAAAGAGGCTAAGCCAATGAAGGCATAGGCCATGGAAAATCTTGAAGATGTTGCTGAAGTATTTGACATAAATTAGTGTGGTGTGTTGTGTATTGATTCCAAAGACAATATACTTCCCTGTATTTAGGGATATACTCTAACAGTAGATTAGGAGGTGGTATGGTTTTGTCTTTAGGCTATGTTATAGATGGATGCAGTATATCAATATATTTCTTGAGCTATCAGTAATGAGTATAATAATGGTTATGTGTACCATGAAATAAAAAAATGTGTCTATTATTAGACAATGAAGGTCTAATAGTTAAAATAATAGAGGAAGATGCATGATACTACTGATGTGTACGATAATCCTTGGTCCAATGACTAGAAACTCTATAGATATCACAATAGGGCTCATATACTCATTGTGATGGTAGAGGATCAAGCTTATGTAATGGTAGAATGACATCACCAAGAAGGGAAGAAGTTAGAGTGGGATCTATACTAGGCTCAATAGTATGTATGGCCAGCTTTGCAATGGGTTGAATCAAAATGTTCGACATATTCCACAAGTGTACTCTTGAGAGTTTCAATAGTGATTGGATGTGTAGTGAGTGTATTCTAGATCTCTAAACTATGAACATTAGAGGAAAAACTAATATCAGATACTATAGTAAGAGAAGGAACTACACAAATAAAACTAGGAGATTGTATTAAAGAAGAATGATATCCAAGAACTTATGCATTTTTAACTTGAATAAATCTAGATAAAAATAGGTCATATAAATAATATCTATCATTGTAATTAGGTGTATATAATTCAATAGTACATGCGTAAACTATTTTATCAATTGAAGAAGCATCGTGAATAGAATGTGTAGTTTTAGTTATAGTAACTAGTATTTCATCCAAATGTTTTTTATGGGATTAAGGTTAGAGGAAAGAGGTAATTGAGCAATGATATTAAGAGAGAGATAAAAATAATTGGTCTTTAAACTTATCTCATTTGGTTTATCATCATTTGAGTCTAGAATGTTAGGAAGAATGTTTCCTATTAATTTAGGGTGACCATTATAAACTCGAGTAGAGTTGATGGGATAATTAAAACATTATGATTAATGAAATGAAATTATAAGTAAAGGTTCAAGGGTAGGTATTTTAAAAACACATCATTATTGGAATTATTCAAAATTTCAAGGGTTTTTATCTCCTTGAATTTTTTATATAACACCATTATAGGGAAATTTAACACATTGGCATAGAGACGAGGAAACTACTTGCATGCGATGTATCAAAGGTCAACCATGTAATACATTATAGGAAAGTGGAAAGTTAAATATCATATATTTCACATGAACAATTTTGGGAGGAATGGCAATAGGAATCCAACCACAACCTAAAGGAGGCGTTTGTCATCTATCATATCCTTGACATGTACTTTGTGTGGATTTAAAATTACATTTAAAATATCAATTTTTTTTAATAAAATCAAGGGAAGCAACACAAGTGCCTGATCCCTCATTGATTAGAGAATATTTGACTTGGATTTATCCTATTTGTATGCTAATGAATATAGGGGGGTCATTCTAACAAAGCAATATCTCATAGGGAATCATAAAAGAGATAAGAAATTTGAGTGAAAGAGAAGTGTCTAAAGTTTCATCAATGTGGATAGACATTTCTTCATGTTATTGGAGAATGCTATTTTTAGATCCTAATAGATCATCTTATTTTACCACGGGTGGAGGATGAAGGATGTTCATTTTGAATAGTAACTGCATTAGTTGGTTACAATGACAAGGGGAAGTTCTCATAAGTTCTAAGAAAGGAATTTGGGATTGAAGATGAGAAAGTTTTGCTATAGGATGTCATTCATCATAACCCATTAGAGGATTATTGGATAAAGGTGCATAATGTTCCAATAAGTCCATTGAAGGGGGGTTAGACATGAATTGAAATTTGTGTTGATAAGGTATATATAATGTTGGTCTGGTTGAAGTGTGTTGATCTATCTTAGGTGATATAGTTATTTCTTTAAGTGTTTCTTGTGTTTGAATGGAAGAAAGTTGATGTGATGTTTGAGGGATATCTATTTGAGGTATCTTAGTTGGAGAAAGAGTAGAAATTATATAAATTGTATGAGAATAATGGTTGATTTTCATTGTTGGAGGTGATACTTGTGTGTTTTTTGGTTCCACATGCCCTAATTCTATGAGATGTGATGGGTAAGTGTTTTGAACAATGCATAACTTTGGATAATTATGATGGTTAGAGGATGGGTATTGTTCAATGTAAGAAAATACTTTATTCATATAATTCATGTTGACCAATTCTCATCATTGGTGTTAGGGGTAGTTTGATTAGTGTTATCTTGATGGTTAGGAAGAGGATATCTATAGATATCTAAATGAGCATTGGCTTAATTTAAATCTTCATTTTTAATTTTGGTTTCATGAGATTTAAGCATTATTTCATAGGCTTATTAAAATTTACATATAAGTGATTCATTTTAAAAGTTGGGTCCAAGGAGATAGTCTATATCAAGGCTTCTCAATTGGCAAAAGTTTCATGAGAATGGCCCCAACTTGCATGAAACCAACAAAATTTTATGGGATCATACTAGTGTTTTAAAAGGCATGTAGGGTAAAGATCTCATGGTGGAGGTTGTGGAAGATGATTTTGAATTTTTTCTAAGGAAAGAGGTTTGTGTGCATACATATTATGTTGTTGAGGCAATAAGGAACTAGGATGAGAATTGTTATTAGGTGGAAGTGGAGGAGCATGATCCATTATAGTGTTTGGATCATTATCTTGGATGGTGATTATGGAATCATAAGTATCCATAACACCATTGTTTGTTGCATGTCAATTTTTAGATTTTACAAGTATGCGAGTTCCTATTAGAGGGTGGGAATGTTCAACTTGATGTGTAAGGAAATATTGACATTTAGCTTGGTCAAGGGCATATTACAAATATTTTGGGGAAAGAGTCCTACCATAGTATTATAATTTAGTATGAATGACATTAGTAAATGAGTGGAAGAGGTTATCATTCACTATATGATGTTTGGCTTTATTAGATAAGGTTTTCCATTATTTAATGTAAATTTGTGTCATTTCAAATTTTGATTGTTTATAGTTGATAAAATGGGATAAATTATTTTCAAGAAGATCATTAGTTTGGAATTATTGAACCAAGGCATTGACCAAGTCCTCTAAACTAGTGATGGAGTGGGTTTTAAGTTGATTATACCAATCTAGAGCATCTCTAGAGAGAGTTTTAGCTAAGACTTTGGTGGCAATGAATGTATTAAGTTCAACCCAATCTTTGTATAGGTTTATAAAAGTTTTTAAGTGGAAGGTAAGATCCATATATCCATTATAAGTGATAGTGGGAATTATACCTCCTATGGCAATGTTTACAATTAGAGGTACAAAAGGTTAATTTTGTAAGTGTTTAATAGTTTTACTAATAAGTGGGGGTTGAGGTACAAGGTTGTCATGTGCATCCCTAAGGGAAGGTGGGGGGAATTAGGATTTAGCGCTCTCATTGAGTATCTTTAGGTTGATTTTGGAGATGTAATAAGTGGTTTTGCATCTGCATCATTTGGTTAACATTATTAGTTTTAAAAGTAGTCATTTGGTTGAGATTTTATAATAGTACTTTATTAGTTTGAACACTATTTTGACTAGTAGAAGCAGCTTTGGATGGAATATTATGTTGTGAGGTGTTAAGAAGTTAGGATAAACTGATAACATGAGTTTTATTAATGGCATGAGAAGTGGTAGTAGCATGAGAAGTAATAGTTATAGTAGATCCATTATGTGTTGAATGAAATTGGGTATTAGTGTGGATGTTTGAGGTAGGCCCATTGAAAGATACACTAGCCATGTTAGTATAAATACTTGGAATGGAGATGAAATAAGACATGGAGGATGGCATAATGCTCTAGATCTACCCTATGCAATACTTAATCTTTGCCAAGTTTATATAAAAATACATTAATGAGGCTTATGGTATAGATCTGGTAACCATCTATTTCTTATCCCTCTCTATATAATGTTTAGGAAAAGTTCCTTGTTTCAAGAAATTTACAATCTCCTCCATGTTATCAAGAACTGTAAATTTTTTAAATAAATACACATAAGGGGATTCATCTTTGAGCTCATCGGGTTTCTCCTAATTATGAATTCAACTGAGGTAATCTAGTCCTACATTCTCCTATTCTAGCTTAACATTAAACCAGAACTAAAATTCCTGAAAGAGCATCAACCAACTTTATATACATCCTCCAAGCATTGGTTTATTAACTAGGTATCACAATGTATGGTGATTTGTGAAGAACTCTAAAGGAGTAGCTAATAAGTAATGCCTAAAATTTTGTAATGTAAATATCACAGTTACTATTTCTCTCTCCTTGGTCATTTAATTCTTTTCTATAGCTAATAGTTTCCTGCTAGAAAAATTTATTAGGTGGTTCAACCTACCTTCACGTAGATGTGCTAAGATAGCTCCAAATGCAGTACCCAAAGTATCCACATGTACCTAAAATGGTTATTCTAGTCAAGAAATACCAAGATGGGTGTTGTCACCAACCTCTACTTTAACTCAATGAATGTTGTTTGACATTCTGATATCTATCCAAATTTGGTATCCTTGCATAGTAACTTCTCCATGGATTTCATATAGTTGCATAACTTCCTATAATATCTTATATGACTAAGAAAGGTGCACACTATAGTTGAGTTGGTAGGAGGTGGCATTCCTACTATAACAACAATCTTAGTTGAGTTGACTAAAATTTTGTCGTTATACACAACATGACATAGAAAGACACCAAAAAGTGTAAAGAATAGACACTTCTTTAAATTTAAGGTAATGCACAAAGCCCAACATCGCTCTAACATCAATCTTAGTTTTGACAAGTGTTGTTTAAATAGAGATAAGACTGACCAATCATCTAGATATACTCATAGGAAATCATGAATGAAGCCTTTGAATGCATTTAACATAGCTCTATAAAATATAGTAGGTGTGTTTTTAAAACTAAATGGCATTACTTTATATGAAAATGATCCCCATTTAGTAGTGAAGGTGGTATTGGTCAGATCCTATTTAGTAATCAAAATCTGGTGATATTCACTGAAATCATCTATAAAGGAATATACCTCATGCCCAAGTACAAATTCAAGTACTTCATCTATAAAGGGAATAGGAAATGGATCATTAACACAATTTGTATTGAGTGTACGGTAATCCTTACACACCCAAATTTATCCTATTTTCTTAGGTTGAACAACCATGAAAGTCACCCATTCTACCTTTTCAAATAGATAAATAATTCTAATTTCTTGCATTTAATCTAGTTTAGCCTTTAATTTGGTCTTTATATTAGGATTGAGCCTGTAGAGTGACTTTTTAATAGGGTACACACATTATTTTAACTCAATATGCATTTATCTTAGAGATGGATCTACACCTTTTACCTCTGAGAAATTGCTTGGAAAACATCTTGATAATCTATTAACAATTATAGGGCCTTGGAGATCTATTGTGATCCCCAGTAATATCCCACTATCACAAGATTATGGGCCGCTTCTATCCCAATATTTCCTTGATTCTTTCATAATAGTTCTTGATATATATTGCTTAATCCACTAGGCATAGTATCTGACAAAATGTGTTTGTCTTCATGTTGCAAAATGCTAATATTGCAAAGTTTCTCCTCTTCTATATGCTTAGTGCTTTGCACTGGTTTGGACTCCTCTTCATGCAGTGGCTCAAAGAACCTTTTTAGATAGAGACATCCAGCACTATCACTATCACTATCACTATCACTATCACTATCACTATCACTATCACTATCACTATCACTATCACTATCACTATCACTAGATTCTTTCATATCATTGTTTATCATATTACATGGTCGAACCTAGAGTTGTTCTTTTTGGTTAGCTTTGTAATTTCACAGTGTGAGATCCAAGTCCTACATATCTTCTTGATGAGAAGATGTTTCATCAACATTTGTTGAATCTTCTATGCATCCATGACATAGAACATTTTTAATATTCTGCAATGTATTATGTACTAGTGGGTTATCATCTTCAAACACAAAAGTTTGAATGAAATCCTATTGAAGTTGAGCCCAATTTTAGTTTCAATTCTATGTTCTTGATGCATATACCAAGCTCTTGGAAGAGGTTCAAGGGTATTATGAAATATGTGTGCCCAGTATTGTGGCTCAACTACTTATGTGGTTCATATATCTACGCATTGATGGATTTGTAGTTATGTACATTGAGCCTTTTTAGAGAAAGGTCATTCTACTTTAATACTAGATGGTATCCGAAACCTTACACATAATATTTCATAGGCATCCTCCCACAACATTTTTTATTTTTATGTATGGCCCACTAGGTCCAAGTAGTTCCTTTTAGTACATAGCTGAGTATACTGACTTGTTGTTTCACCTCTGGTACATGGTGTTCAAGCCTAAATATGAATAGATTGAGATCTTCTGTCACAAATTATTAAGGCATTTGGAATTCTATAGTGAACACCATGTCTAAAGGTCACAATTCATGATCTCTATGAGATCAATTCAAGATGTGCATGTCCAAGTCACCAATTATGGATAATACAAAATCCCAAGGTATAATTCCTTCTAGAGTTAGTTTAGTATAATCCATCATAGTTTTACTATTATTATATAAAAATTCTACCTTAGATCTTGTCAATGAATGTACTTAAGGAGGACCACATTCTTCTATGTGAACCTATCTAATTGAAGCCTTTGTTATAATAGGTTTGAATATTAATGATTGTTCTTGTTTCATAGTATTGGGTTTCTACTTTTGACATACTACAATCTACACCCCATTTTATATTTCATCTATCCCCGCTTTAAACCAACTATTGTCCCCATAATCATAAGGATAATCTATCTCTTTAGGAATGATATATGGCTTGTATTTAGATTTATTTAAAGGTATGACTACTATTTTATCTTTCTAATGCGCTTCTAACTTATTATGCATAGTGTTAATAGTCATTTGGCCATCATAGACCCATTTATTATCAATTAAGGAAATGTAATGGGTATCTATTATCTTCATGTCAATGACCTAAAAATACCATTGCAAGCTAAGCTTAACCACTTTAATTTTAACATCTCTTAGCTGACCAATGGGTTTAACTTTGCCATAATCCATTAAGCTCAATGTTACTAGACTATAGCTCAAAGTTGGTCGACCAATGGCTTCCCATGTTGAGTGGGGAATCATATTGATTGTACTTTCAAATTCAAATACTAAATTTGGGATTTTATATCTAGACATCTCAATATCTAGTCACAAATTTACATCCCAAGCTTCTTGGTCTTGACATACCAAACTACTTTATTGACCCTTATTTTCCCTCATTATGCACACTCTAGGAGATTGTGTAGGAGGTTAGTGGTATTATAAGATATATCCTCATTGTGTAGTGTACCAACTAATTTCATTAGATCCATCAAAGTGGTCACAATGACTTCGTACCACATTATCTGAACACTTTTCCCCTATATTTGAGCATCAATATCAATGTTATCATCATCAAAGACTAGTTTCTATTGTATTTCTTGTAATACCTGCACAACTTAATACATTAAATTCTTTTATGTTACAGTATCAAGATATTTATCCCATTGAAATTTTCTAACACCTTGATCCTGAGGTATTTCTAAAGGAGTTAAACCTTGTTTAGCTCTTTGTTGCCTTGTGATGGCTTGCACAAATGCATTTTCCTTTGGCTATGCATTAATCATGTTTACATTGCACACTTGATTATCCTTTATTTATTTCCCCAAAATAAGGCAATATTTCATAAGATGTTGACCTTCAACCCTGCAATGTACACAATAAACTTTTCTTTGAGGATTTGTGGGGCACTTCCTTGCATGATGATTATATGCTTCGCATAGATAACATTACATGTAAGGTCAAGTTTTTTTATTATCATTATTAAAACCTTTTTAATATCTATCATGATATCCTCCCTTTTATCCCCCTCTATAACTTCATTTATTTTGTTGATATCCCCACCCTTGAGATTGTTGACCAATATATTCTCATTGTTGATTCATCTACACATCATATACCCCATACTAATGCTGAGGGGAATTTGCCTATTGTTGTTGAATATTTGTGTTGTTCCATGGTTCTACATACTAACTAGAACATTGATACGAGAGAGATGACGTATTATTCCAACTTACTAAGACCTATGGTTAGTACTATGGTGATGAAGGCATTTGATATTGTGGCAACAAAGGCACCCATCTTGGACTACCTTGAGTTACATTTGTCATCTCCACATCTATTATTAGAGGAAATGGCACTTGGATGTAGGATGTCCAACTACCATACATATTTCATAAAATTCTATTTTAATTATCAGACGATCATTCCTACGATGTCCCTCTTAACCACATTCTACACACTGTAAGCCTAATTTAGGTTTATCATTTCCATACATCTCTTTCATCCTCATAAAAACATCTAACTTACCTTCTAATTTTGATCTTGTCAATGGAAGATGCACATAATCTTCTATTTGTTCCACTCTTATGCTAACAAACTATGCATCAACCTTGGTGGAGAACATATTTTACATAATAATGAACCTTAATCATAGTCATAATCCCTATAGGATCCAATCAATCTTATCTTTATCTTCTAGAATAAAATTGATTTTTACCATCACATTGGAGAACCTATGATCATATTCTCCAACCATTTCTCCTAATTTTTGTTGATTTTCCTTTAGGTCCTGAATCACTTGACTGAAATAATTTTTTACTTTAATTATAATACCAAAAAATATTAAACTTGTGTGAAATCCATGGCATTCACATTTATTTTGAAAATGAACTACGAATCACATCCTCCCAAATCCCTTACTAGTTTACATTTCTTCACATCATCAGATGTTATCCCTTTTACCACCCATTTAATTTTGCAAGTAACCAAGCATTGTTCAGGGTTTGAAGATCCATCATACAACATTAAAGATATAAACATAGCTATATGAAGTGCCATAGTTGGTAGGATGGTAGTTGTTGTAGATGTCTGAATAATAGAAACTATGACTAGTGGTGTTTGTGCATTGATTATTGCATTGTTAAGTGACTGCGTAGTGGTTACTGTAACTATAGGTGGATTTACACAACTCTTTTCAGAAGTAAGAGGAAATCTTACTTCCTGTAACTTCTTTTTTTCTAATGCCCACTTGGTTTCTATATTGAGCATGCTAAGCTTATCAATAAAAGAATCAAACCAATCTAAATTAGCTTCTCTCTTTGTACTTTTTCTACCTTCTATAAATAAAGTGGGCTTGGGGGATATGTACCATTGAAATGAATGACATTTCTTTATAACTTCTTCTTGCTTTGAACTTGAACCTGTAATATTACTACCTTCAATTTCGCCATTTTTCTAAGAAATTCCCTTCGCGATTCGAGCAAAAAACCCCTCACTTAACTGCTCTACCTCTACTTCCTAACTAAGCTACCTCAGCATCACTATTTCTAGCATCCTCTTTCTCCTCGGGCCCTTTCCCATATTTTAAATACCCTTCTATTTCAATAGTTTCCACACCTTCTCTTAGCAACTTATTGATGCTGAAAATTATACCGTCAATGAATCAACCCTTTCACGTATTGCAAAGGTTAAATTAGAATTGTACTAGTCTAATAGTAAGGTTCTAAAGGTTCAATTATGATCCTAAAGATGCGAGGTTTTTTTTAAATGTTTTAAGAAATAATAAATATGTTATCAACTATAACATATTCCATTATAATTTTAGAAATCCAATTCATCAAAAAATGAATCAATTTAGATATGAATGTGCAATCTATCTTATTCGATAGAGAAGGTTTATGGACAAGACAATATCTTGAAGGAAAGAAATGTTATTCAATAATATTGTATAGTTCAAAGTAATATCTTGCTTTTCTATTGTAATATCTTCCAAATAATCTCAAGATAATAAACCAGAAATATAAGTAAGTCAAATTTGAGATAAATCAAGATAAAAAGATCTTCAATAAAGTAAGCAATCAATAAAACTTGACACACAAGAGACACCACAAATGACAACCAACAAACTAAAGAAATAAATAAATAAGCAAATAGAAAAGAGAAAGAGAATAAACTACCAAAAGAAACAAGGTAAACAACTAAGTAAACTAAACAGGAATAAAACCAAACACTAAAACTAATCTATAATCTAACTAAGTCTAATAAACAATCTAAACAAAGACTAAACTTACAAATAACTAATATGAAATCTAAACTAATAAGAAATAACTGATTAAAGAAAATAATTTAACCTTGAATAAAATAAACAAGGAGAATAATCTAAGAAAGTAATTTAAAGAAAAATAGAAGTCAATAGTAAACTAAACAAATTTAAAGATAAACTAAGGAAACATAAAGGAAAATTAAATTAATTAAAGATTAATCTAAAATAGATTAGACTATATTAAAATCAAAGTCGATATAAAGTACAACATAGTAAAATGTGAGTCTCAAAAGAGAGTAGTCTTATCAAAATAGATAGATTTTATTTAATAAACCAACATCTTTCTTTACAAATATCTTAAGAGACAACTTTTACAATCAAAATAGATCAATGAACTGTCACAAATAGCGAGGTTTTCATCATTATTCTAGTTGACTACTTGGATTCTACACATAGGACTGTAAATAACAATCATCAAAAGATGTTAAACTTGACAAGCTTTACATAATCTGTTATAAATAATAATAAAAAATAGATATACCTATGTTGCCTAAGCAATTACTCAACCTTACGAGAATATTTCGTTGGGTCTATCTTCAAAAGTCATGTTATCTCAGAGAAGTTGCATAGAAGAGAGAAAGATAAATGATTGACTTAACAATATATAAGTCCTTAATACTTGTGTTGCTCCTTCAGATTTGATCATTAAATTTAGAACTCATGATTCAAATTTTAGACCAACATAAAATCATGCCAATGTTAACTATATTCCAACTGAATTCTACATGAATCTAAGCCATTAATCAAATTGAAAATCATAAAATGATCATAATTAACTTTCAAAATGAAGTTCATAATAAATCAAATGATGTATTTGATTTATTAAACCATCAGATGCATTATTTCCTCAAATTGTAATAATTGTGACTAATCAATTTAGATACTAAAACTAAACTGAGAATGAAATAATTATAACCCATGTTACTTATCATCATTGAAAATATCAAATTAGTCACCACAAATTGTTTACACTATCAAATGAAAATTGATCTAAAATTTATATCATACTCATTTGAAAAACTATGTATATTTGAATCATCATGACAATCATATAGTGCTTTTAAACATCAAAAGTGTCCCTATTTCAAACTAAAAATGTTGAATTATAATCTCATCATGAATCAACTGAAAAAAATACTAATCACAAACATTCACAGTGATAAATACATATGCATATTTTATTAATTCATCCATTTATGCTTTTTGAAACCAATTAAAATATAAATAAGAATTCATAAACTAATCATCATCAACTTAAAATTGAAAATATGCATCTAAAAATACTACTAATTGATTATGTCCCTGACACAATTTTAAACTTTATGACTAAATCATCTCTATGGTATAAAAGTATTGTTTTTAGAAAAATTGAGGGGGGTGTGAAAAACAGACATAATCATTATCACATAGGATTTCACCTATCTAGATCATGTAGTTTGTTGTGCAATTGCCTAATGATACAATGGAAAAGCCTCCAAAGTCATGGGATCTTGGAAATTTGAGGTTAAACTCCGAATAAGGCTGACTTCCCTTCACTAAATTTGATGCAAATTGATAAAATACCAATTTTGTGGAAAACTCATTTTTTAGTGCTTTTGAATCCTAATCTAGGGTTTTGATGAGGAAAAGGGTTGAAGAATTGAAAATTTTAGAAAACTAAACATATGGTAATTACACCAAATTTTTTATAGTGGATTTAATGCTTGCTTTATGAACACAATAAAGAATAAATTATGTTGAATTTATTTTAGCATAAACTTGAAAGATGAGAAATTAGAGGTAGTATTTTAGCTATTTTTCACAAAAAGGAAAAGATATTTATTCTAGACAATATTTTCAAGAGGGTAAAATACCACAAATGAATTTCTTTAAAATGAAATAAAGAGACAAAGATTCCACAAATAATCAAATAACTTGCACACACAGAGAGATCTCTCAAGACAAGGAAGGCAAATCTTCAATTTTATTTCTCTCCAAAGGTTATAGTTTGTAGTAAATACATTCAAAATTCAAAAAATATAATTAGCATCAAAAAGATAGATAGGGCCATGGGGTCTACCCATTTTTATAAAAAATATGTCATAGAAGACATGTAGTTCTTGAAACTCAAATGCCTAGTGAAGAAAATCATGCAAATCTGAAACCCTCATGTAAGAGAGGTGAGATCTTCTATTTTTGGCATTTTTAGACTTACAGAATGGTTGGAACATGGCATGCATGAGTTGGGCATGATCGTGGGCATAACATGGCATGGATGGGAGTGTTGAATCTCCATGTAAGAATTCCTTATCTGATAGTGGTTTAAAATAGCTTCTTCATGAAAAAAGAGGTGGCCAAAATATAACTTGACCTTTCAAAATAAAAGAAAACATTGAGAATAATTCCAAGTTTCTTTTCATGTAAAACCCTAGCCTACAAAAATTTAAGTGAGACTTTTACAACTTTCTAAGTCTTTATCACTTTTACCAAAATGAACCATGCAATTTACACTTCAAGATTTTACACCTTTTTAACAATTCACATCAATCAAAATGGAAAGTGTAATTTGCATTTGTGCTTTTTGAAACTTTCACATTATCAAAAAATATAAACTATAAAATATATGTCTTTCTCTTTCTCATAAAGAGTTATAAAAATATAGTTGTACCTTTACAATTATAACTTGTAATGTCTTGAAATGAAATTACAAATATAACATTTGAAAACATTCAAAAGAGATGAAAATTAATCAATTTTTAGAACTTATTCAACTTTATTGTCCTTCTTAGCCTACAGATTCTCTATATATATATCAAAGGCTTTGAAAAACTCTTAAATTTGCTCTACATCTGACCTGTAAGAATAGATGTTGGAGGCTACATAATCTTCCTGGACATTAAACAATTATCTTATGAAGGTTCTTATGCCCTATATTTTATTCCTCATCTTATCAACTTATTGCTCATACCTAATGAACATGTGGATGGAACTTAGGACAAAGACTATGTTCTTTGTAGACTCCTCAACTATTGTTTTGAAATTATTTTAGACCTTTCTGTCTGAAGAAAATTATTGGCATCATCTACTAGTAAACATGACATTAAATTCATCATGCCTTCAATCTCATATAATACATCAATTTTTTTGCCGTGAACCTACTTGGCTCGCTCAATAGACTTTTGTTAGTACTCTTATTTGAAATTGAGTATCCCTATGTAGTTCCTCATACTCAACATCACTCTTCAATATATTATTAGCAACGTGGGTATTCATATCAATTGATTTTATGACTGTCAATGTGGGATAATACATGTTTAAGGTTTGAATTTATCCTTCATAGTTATTGATCTGTTGCTTTAAAATTATTTTCCTCTCTATGATGATTCCATAATGCTCCATCATGGCTGTAAGAGCCCTATTGCCTTTAGTGACAAGTTCCTCAGACCATTCCTTGGTAGCCCTTCCCATGTGATTAATCTTTCATATAAAATTAATTGTAGCTTGATCTAGACTAATTGGTTGCACTAGATACAGTTGTTATGATGTTTTATTGAGCTTTATGAATTGGTTCAATGCTTCGGTCAACTGATCTACCTTTCTTTTTAGCTCATCCTTGGTGGCTTTATCATGATCAATTCTCTAGAAAAGAGAGTTGATACATGTATGCACATCATGCTTGAGTCCATGTCTTATTTTTTGACCAAGGTGTTTATGAGAAACTTGATAATCTTCTACCATAATATCCTCTTTTGATTTGTCTAGTGGGGGAACTATAATTTCAACATATCTCTCCCCCTTATCATCATTGAATATCCTTGAGAGGGCCCTGGGAGTGGGTTTTGATTTCTTCTTGACTTATGATATGCCAAAGTCCAAAATGCTAGGATCAATCATTATTTTTTGCTTCTTACTCACTGATTATGCTAACCAACTGGGGGTAGCCTTCTAATGATCTAACACTATTACCAAAGAATCTGAAGCTAATGTAGCTACACTAGTAGACACTATAACTAATGGAGAATCCTAGGAAGATGATACCATTAGTTGCTTAGGAGGTGCCTGTGAAGATCCACTCTCATCAGTGGTTTGAAAATCAATATTTGCACCAAGAATTTGGCTTGCTCTAATCTGTATTGATGGTATAGTAAAAATAGTTGAAATGGGGGGAGTGGAGGAAATGGAAGTAGTTGTGCCTATTGGGGGAATGGAGGATGGAACAAACATATGGGTTGTGAATTTGGTAAATGGTAAAAGGGCAGAATCTAAAGCACTGAATGTGTCAATTAAGTGTTTAGGACCGCTTAGGGTTGGTAATGTGAAAATAGTGGGTTGAAATGAAGGGGAAATAGTACTTATCCTAGGGGTTGGGATTACCTATGAAACTGTAGTCAAGATGACTAATTCTATGGAAATGAATTGTTGGGTGGTATTGGGATTAATGGTAATGAAATGGAAGGAATTGAAAATGGAATGGAAAGTAGGAGTGGATCAAATGAGGAAGGTGAAGTGAAAGGAATGGAAAGTGGAGTGGAAACTTGAGCTTCCACTATAAGGGACCCTGAGTGTCCACTTAACTTATTTGTTCTAATTTCATTTAGCTTATTGATGTGGGTGGAATGGCAAGTGAAGTGGAGACAAGTGTAGGGGTTGACACTAGAGGTGGAGGTGTTGAAATTTTTGGAATAATGGAGACCTAAGATACTTGAGGAATGAAGATAGCTGGTAGAGATCTTGAAACCTCTTGTATAATATAGGTAGGAGAAAGGGGATAAGTGAAAATAGGAATCAAGGCTATGGGATCTAAAACTATTGATCCTTGTGATTTTTCTATTGTGTCTTCTACTAAAGGATCAATCGGTTCATATACAGGTCCTCATTCTCTAGTTGATTCTCCTTTCTTTGCTTTAGTCTTTATTTTCTTCTTCTTCTTAGGTTCCTCTATTGGTTCACTAGGTCCCTCCTTTATTGGAGTAATACCTTATGCTGTGAGATTCAAAAGCTTATCTTTAACCCCTATTGTCTCCCTTGTGATCTAAACACCTTTGATTCTCAACCAATTGATTTTTATGTTAATTACAAGGGTTATTCTATCAAATAGAGATTTTTCATTGGTGGTAAAGGTCTAGTAATAAACTGTGTAAGGTATATTAGGTCTACTTTATATTTTTCATCTACCAAGTCATCAGGGACTGGTGCCAAATCATAATATTTTATTTATTATATGGATATCTTAGAATAGCCCCTCATTCTGACCATCTCTTCATCATCATAATCTTTCAGAAAATCTTCATAATAAGGCACATGTCCATATGTTTCTAGCTCTAGTGCAGTAGTGACCTTACCATATGGATCAATATAAGATTTGGACTCTTAAGTCCTCAGTGTTACTTGGCATATCTCCTCCTCTAGACCTCTATCCTTCGAGAAGGATTGACATGTGTAATAACCAATAGAAATTGGGAAATGTATCCCTACCTTGTGCCTATCTGAAAGGATTTTGTGTATCTCCATGAGTTGCATGACCAACTCCAACAATGTCCATCTATCACTCATATGCTAGAGAAGTGTGTATTGATAACCACTAAATATAGTTTCCCTGATGTAGGAGTAGGTAGGGAATTGTATGAATTAAGAACCCCATTTGGTGATCTCATCTTTTGTTTCTTGGGAGAACCTTGTTTTCCCAAGCTCCTGATCAAACATGATATTGATGCTATAGATGAAGGCATCATTAACTCTCTCGAACTACTATCTACGAGCTTGTAGTGTGAGATCAGGGTAGCAGTTGTAAATTTTGGTTATTTCCTCAGGTATTGTATTAAGGCCTGGGAACAATCTTCCTTTGGCCAATATATAAATAATATATGATTTCATATAAAACTTATTTTTTGTTTATACCTCCATCAACTAGATGTGGAGGGAATCACTTATCGATTGGGCCCAATGTATGTATTGTTTGTGCTATTTGGTAGTCTAGATATACTGGTTCATCCATTCATGATAGCACTTAACATCAGGATTGTCAGTGATTTTATGCAGCAATATTATAATATCTCCTACCTCCTATTTGAAATCAAATCTATACATATTCTTAAGGGATATCATGAAATAATACTTAGGGGTCTTGAGCCATTGATTATTAATTATCCTCAGATATCCATATTTTTTATCTTCATAGAACCATACCAATGTTTGTGAAGTTACATCCGAATAACTCTCAAATTCAGGAATTGTAAACACTATGTTGATGAAGTCAGGGTCAAGATCTAAAACCTTCTCCCCTTTCTCACTATAGAATTTTCTTCAATTAGGGTCATAATGTTGGGCCATTTTAAGGATCAACTTAGGGATTTGAATTGATATAGGGAAGGCTACAACTTTTAGTAAAATAGAGTCATGGATACTCTAGATCTAGTCACTTTTGAAATATGCACCTATCCTAGCCCAAAAATCTCCTAGGTCAATGTGATCTAAATTTGTGTCTTTTATATATTTCATATTAGACTCCAAACAAAAAGTAACTCTAGGGGCCTTAGATTTAACCTTCATTTCCTTGGAAGGCATGAAAATTGGATTTATTGATTATGAGAAACCAACTGTGAAAGTTGGCATAATCTATAAGAGTTTGGAACAATTGTACTCTCTAGAAAAACTTGGAGGTGTTTAGAGCACATCCACTCTCCACGATGCTTGAGGGCTGTTAGATTTCCAGAGGAACTTGGAGGTGCTCAAAGCACATTGGTTCTCCATATTTATTAAAGTGTACTGAACCTCCAGTGAAAGTGGAAGGTGCTTAGAGCACTTCCACTCTTTGTGCAGGCTTAGAAGCTTGGGGGGAATTTTAGTGTTTGGGGTAGGTATAGTGTTTGTAGGGATTTTGGGGGAATCTTTGTAAGGGAATATTCTTTAGTTTGAATTTAAATTATATGCTTAGGAATATTCAGCTAGCTTTGGAAAAGCCCTAGATTTTGAGGGTAAAATCTTTGAGGGGAAAATGAGGGGTTTTCTTAGATAATGATATATGCAGGATTTGGAAAATCCTTGAGTTGAATCTTTTAGAAATGAAAACCCTAGATTACCCTTGACTTGCCTAAACTTCCCTAAACACATAATTTTGACCTTTAAATGATAACTTTCAAATTAAATCCCTAACGAGTAACCCTAAGAGAACCTCAATCTAAATTCTCACAAGAAAAATAAATGACTGAGAAAAGATTCAAAATGAAAGAAAATGACAAAAATAACATGAGGAAAGTATTGTGTAGCAAGTGAGGATGATGTGGAAGGTTGAGACATAGTTGTCGTTAGAATTCATAGATACTTACCAACACATGGATAAAATATTTCTTACATGGAAAGGGTTGTTATCAGAGCTCCAATATTTATCAATTTTCAAATGATAAACAAAAAACCCTAATTTACCTAGTTAAATAACAAAACTTATAATTAATGCAACTTCATGGTGATTAGTGGCAGAGGTTGCACCTCCTTGGAGTAGGTCCATTTTATGTAGTTGGGAAAATGTGGTTCGACAAAAGGTAGAACCCATAAGGTACTTTGTACATTTACAACATGCAAAGTGTACTCAGGATTCCACATATCATGGTATTATAAATTGGTAAATAGTTGGTGGAGGTTGGACCTATTTAGAATGGGTCCACTCTCTATGAGAAGGCTTGGCTTAGTAGGAAGCGAGACTCAATGTGCACTTTTCATGTTTAAAAATGTGCAACGTGCACTTTAGTTTTCACATTTTTCAAAAGGGTTTTAGTAAGTAGTTGGCAGAAGGTAAAGCTCAACATGCACTTTGCACGTTTAAAAATGTGCAACATGCACTTTAAGTTCTACATTTTGTCGGAAGGGGGTTTGGCTCTTTGGTGAGATCCAAAGTCCATTGTGCACTTTGCACATTTTGAAAATGTGTAAAATATATGCCAAGTTCAAGATTCCACCAACTTGGGTATATGGCAGGATCTGGAGCTTGCCATGGATTTTTCACATTGGGAAAATGTGCAAAGTGCATGGTGAGTTCTAGATTCTATGGTTTTTGGATATGGGTACTCCATGGGATCTATAACCTGTGAATTAATTTGCACAAGTGCAAATTACTTATAAAGTTTCAAATTTCACAAGGAAAAAAGGAAAAAATGGGTTTTTAGGAGGATTCAAGGTTTTTTCTAAAAAATAAAGGGGGTCTCCCTTAAGTTGTTAGATGTAATGAGATTTTTGGGACAAAAATCTCAACATTTTTGTCGACCTCTATGGGATGATTGCCTAATAATCATTTTCAATCTAGTAGCCTTCTAAGACATTATGCATGGAGTCAACTTTGTTCTGACAAAATCTAACCTAGGGAAGAACAAACTAGGATTTGCCTAGACATGAACAAAATAGGAAAAATAGACAAATAAAATAGAGAAAAATAACACAACGTAAGGAAATAACTCCTAATGTTGACCTGTGCAAAAGCACTTATTAAAAAACATAACACTATTATTTATAAAAGTTAAATCTTTTGGAACAAGTTCCTACCTCAAAAGTAAGATTTGAGGTATATCCCATTAACTGGGATTGTAAATTCTACTCCATAAAGCTTGGAGAGATGGAATATATTGGCTCCTTTGCACTAAGTGATGATATATGAAACACTCCATATTAAATCAAATTTGGTGTGCCTACCTAGTTTTGCTTTATCTACATCCCACTTGAGGATCATGTCTCCTTCATTGAAGCTCCTTGTAGATGCCTTTTTGTCAAAAGTCTTTTTGGTTTATGCTTGATTTTATTCTAAGTCTTTCATTTATTGAACCCTAATTTCTTCAAGCTCCATGAACTCAATGAGTTTCACCATCATTTCATCATTGTCAATCAAGTCTAATTGGTGATTGAGGTTTAAAGATGGAAGTTCAATTGATAGTGGTACTCATGCTTCTCTTCCATATACCAACATGAAAGGTAAATCACTGATGGCTCTTTTTAGTGTAATTCTATTAGTCCATAGTGTTAATTTTAGTTTCATATGCCATGTCCTCTAGTTATTTTCCATCATTCAATTAATGATTATGATGAGGTTTTTTTTGGTTAATTCAGCTAGGCTATTGCCTTGGGGGTAATAATTTGAATAAGTACTCAGGTAAAAATTATTCTTGACATCCCATTCACTTCCCTCAGTTCCCAAAAATGCTTTAGCATTATCTGATATGATGGTGGGAGGAACACCAAACCTTGAAACTATGTTGTCCATGAATTCTAAAATAGATGTCTCCGTGGCATATTTTAGATAAACCACTTCAGTCCATCATGTAAAATAATTTTTTTTCTATGAGAACCAATTTATGGCTTGTGCTTGATGGTGGATTGATCATGCTAATAAAATCCAATCCCCATTGAGCAAATGGCTGATCTACTTGAATTGGTCTAAGAGGAAGGACTTCTAGCCTTTGTTTACTAGTGAAATAATCACATTTTTCATAGTTTCTTACCCATTGGTGGGTATATTTGAATAATTTAGGCCAATATTATCCTCCTCTCATTATCTTAATGGCCATAATCCTTGCAAAAAAATTTCCTTCTCATGACCCATCATGAAATTACTTGAGCACCTTGGGAACTTGCTCGTGCTCAATACATATTAACAAGGCTCCATTCATGTCCTTCTAAAATAAAATTCCATCAATAAGAATATAGGAGATTGATGGGAGTCAAAAATATCTTTTTTTTAACTATTGAAATTCATAGGGGTATTCGCTAGACTAAAGAAAATGAGTCATGTCTTGGATCCATTTGTTGAATGAAGGTGGATTGCCTAGCTGAGGTATAGTTTGAGCATACACCATGTTAGATACTAGTTCAACATTCTTGATATTGGTATCCAGTTTTTCACATAAGCCTTTTCCCATTACAAGCTTCATGATCATGATATCCACATCAAACTCTATGACTTTAGTAATCCATCCTGCTCATTTTTCATTTATCTCCCTACTCAGTAGAAATTATTTGACGCTTTGGAAACTCACCATCAAATGTATTTTGTTGTTGGAGAGCATATACCTAAACTTATTGAGTGCTTTGATCACCACATATTCCTGCTTCTCTAAAAAATTATAATTCTCTTCATAAACTTTCAAAGATTGGCTGAAGAAAGAAATGGGTTGTTCCAAATCTTCTTGATTATGTTGAGTTAGAATGGCTACGATGCTTCCTTCCCCTCCAAATGCATAGAGAATAAATTATTTCTCATATTTTGGGTTGACCAGGGTAGGATCTTGGGAAATAGTTTATTTTATGGACTTGAAGTTGTCTTTTCCCTATTGAGTCCAACTAAAAATAGTTCCCTTCTTTAGAATTACAGTAAGGGGTTTTGCCAAAAAGGTGAAATTTGATACAAATCTTCTTACAAAGTTGATCTTCCCAAGAAATATTTATAGGCCCTTTTTATGACTCAATAGTGCTAATTCAAATATGGCTCTAACTCATTCAAGGTCTATTACAAGACCTTATTTTGACACTATGTGTCCCAGTAGCTTCCTCTCATGTACTTGAGCATGCACTTCTTCGGGTTAAGGGAAACCCAAAATTCACTACACCATTCGAAAATATTCCTCAAGTGGTCTAGGTGTGCATCAACATGTTTTGAATAGATAGTAATATCATCTAGATATAGTAAAATCATTTCATTTATTAAAATTTTGAACACCATATCCATGGATCTCTATAAAGTTGCTCCTACATTTGTCAAACCAAATGACATATTCTTGTATGTGTACATGCCCCATTTAGTGGTGAAGGTGGTTTTAAATTGGCTTGATTCCTATACTAATATTTGGGTATAACCTGAATAATTTTATAAAAGAGAGAATCTTTTAGATCTTAATATTGTTTATAGAATTTATTCCATAGGGGGAAGAGGATAGTGATATTTCAACGATGCTTTAGTCAGGTCTCTAAAGTCCATGGACACCAAATTTCACCATTTTTATTTTTGACAGGGACCAGGTTTGCTACCCAAGATGAGTGTTTGATCAAAAATATTATATTATCCTCTATCAATTTAGAGAGCTTGCTCTTCATCAGGGGTTTAATCTTTGGATTGATAGTTATATGTTTCTATCTGACATGCTTTGTATATGGATCCAATTCTATAGTGTGTTGAGCTAAACTTGGATCAAATCCTCTTAAATCACGATAACTCCAAGTGAAGTTATCATCAAAATCTTAACATGATTAAATAAAATCATGCTTCTCTAAAATATTACATACCTTGCCTATTTTGAGAGACTTGCCTTTTGAGATGATGATGGGTTCATTATCTTATTTATTAATTGTAATGTTCTTCTTTTCACCTTTTAGCTGGTCATTTAAATTGAAGATGTTTTCTGGTGTAATGAGACCCATATGCAACTTGTTCATTTTTAGTTGAATAATCTTATCACCATATTGGTCTTGTAGACTTGGCTGATTCCTTTCTAAAAACTTAGCCTCTTCTCTCAGAAAATTTAAAATCTACTTGTCACTATTGAAGAATTACTAATTAGTTACATTATCAAGGACATAAGGCCTTACAATCGTCTTCACATGCTAGCTATTTTTCTTCTTTATTTCAATTGGTAGGTTATACTAGGACCCCACTAAGGCCATGTGGTCAACATCTTTATTTTTTGCCCTTGATACCACTCAAATATTTAAAGTGGTGAAATCTTCTAACATGTCCCAAACCCTATGTTTGTAAGACCTTAGAAAAAAATGTTAAGTTGTGGAGCTAAAAGCTTCACTGATGCAGACATGGAGGAGGGTGCAGAAGGGTTGCTGAGTTCCACAGACACCGGCATCGGTCAGGCCAACTGACGTCGACAGGAAGGAGACAGGAAGCAACCGACGTCGGTCAGAGATCAGCCGGCGTCGGCGACCCCCAGGCAGACAGGGACCGGCGTCGGTCGCCTGTGTGGTTTGACTGTGAGTTTATTATGGGCAGTTAGCTAACGAATCAAGTGTTTGCATGATGAGTGCTAATTTTAGACTCATAGCTATGGATCTAATTATTGTACTAGGTGTCTAATTATTGTTTGGATGAGTTCTATATATTAGACTCATGGTTGTATTGGAAATTAGTGCTAGGGAGTAAGAGAGCATAATTATAAGCTCCTTCGGTGTGAGAGGTAGAGCAATGGTACATTCCTCCTAGTGCCACAGTACCAGGTGTGTGGGTGCTGGATTGGAGAGTCAGCTGGATTCTTCATGTATGTATGATATTGGTCATCAGGTGAGCATGGCTATGATAGGAGATCTACATGGTAAGTAAGATCGTTGATCTGCAGGTGTGTGTGTGTGCAAGGTCAAGGTTCACAGGCATGCAGAACTAGTATTGATCTGTAGGTTGGAGATCAGATAGGACAGCAACACAACAGGGAGCAGGATCAGGCAGGATCTACTTGGAGTACGGTGTGTACTCATTGGTATGTACGTGGAGTACATGGAGAGCTAAGAGGAAGGCAAGGCAGTTCCTTCCATAAGTATGGTCTGTTGAATTGCAGGTTGTTGCAGGTTCATAGGATATCTTCTTGAAGTACTTTGAGTACTTGTGGAGTGCATAGAGCACTTGTGGAGTGCGTGGAGCACATGTGTAAGGTGAACACCAACTCTGTGTTTGAGTTGGGTGTTGGGACCTAGTAGAGAGAGCTTTGAGGAGAGAATTACTGTTCACTTGAGGTGTGGGAAACCTCTAAAGAGGTGGTGGAGAAGAGGTGGCATCTTCTTTATTATATTCTTTTCTGTAAGAGTTATTAATACAAGTTGTGTATTGTCTCTCATATTCTGTGTTATTCTGAATTATAGTTACTTGTTGAACCTGGTTAATTTCTGCATATTAAGTTGCTTGGTTTGGTAATCAATTGTGTGCTTCTAGTGTTTCACACCTTGACAAGTGGTATCAGAGCTAAGGTTGCAGGAAGCAGGTTTTGTGTTTGGTTACAGGTCACTCTTAGGGGTTTCTGATTGAGTGGGAGTAGAGCAATGGCAGATGAAAGTAAGCTAAGAATGGAGGAGTTGAAAAGCACAGATGGTCACTTAAGGTCCCATGGAAAGAAAGAGCAGGTAAAAGAATATTGTTGGTTTGTGGAAGATCAGCATGAAGAAATTGAAGAAGCAGATGTTGCAGGTGATATGGCACAGGATGCTCTGGGAGGTTTCTTGGATAAAGTTGAATCTTGGATAAAAGATTCGGTTGCCTCTTTCCATGCAGCCCCAGGTAGAGGAGCTGCTAAGCCTTGCCAAAGAATTGGCAAAGGGGAAGTGAAGCTAAAATTGCAGGTAGCCAACACACAGGTGTTGATGAAGGTCATGCAGGTCCCAAGTTTGGAGATATGGCTAATTTCTTTAGAAAGATTGGGTGATGAGAGATGCACAAAAACTCTCACAGCGGATACACTTGAATTAGCTGGTGGTAAGAAAATAGGTACTCTTTATCTACTTGTTTATATTACTGATTCTTCTTCTATTGTGGAGACGTGGCTTCGTAGGCTTGGTCACATGAGCAGGAAGGAGATGCATGTTCTTAAGCGGAAGACAGATATATTTGATAGGCTTAAGAACTGGAAAGCCTTGGTGTTCTTGGAGGAGATGGCGGATAGAAACCAGTGGATGGTGCTGGATACTTCTGAGTAGGGCAGTTTGGACATGGGGATTGATTCAAAGGAGCTCGCAAGTAAAAAGTCATCACTCACAGGGGAACACAAATACCGACATTGGTCAGGAAGAACCGGCGTCGAACAGACAGGTGCCGATATTGGTCATGTGCAGACCAAAGCTGGTGATGTCGGGCAGGGTAAGACTGACATCGGTCAGGAGGACCGACGTTGGCAGTAGGTAAGACCAACGTCGGTTAAGAGGACCGATGCGACAACAGGGACACCGACGTTAGCAAGTTGGTAGTCAGGGACAGACGCATGGGAACCGACGTCGGTGAGATGCAGACTGTGGAGTGACTGAGGTCGGTCACTGTAACAGATTTTAGGTGGACAGCATGCTGTCAAGGAGTCTCAAACACCCATACAGAGGACTGAAGACTTAAGTAGGCCCTCAAATTCATTGTTCCTCTTCTTTATACTTGTTGCTGATTGTAGAGCAGGAAGGATCCAGGAAACAGGTGGGAGCATGGCAGGGATATGATGCAGAACCAAACAGGAGTTTTGGTAGGGTTTCCAGCCGATGTGAAAGCACAAAGATGAATGGATTCCTTAGTTGAAGAATAGAGAGAACGAATATGTGAGATGGAAGACCAGGCATATGGTCTTGATGAAGCTGTAGGACAGTGGTACAGGTTTTGACAAGTGGAGGACAGAGCATGGCTTCAGTCAATGTCAGGGTAACCACTGTGGTTTGACTTACCAGGGGGATGGTGATTGCAACATCATTCTATTACTGTATGTGGATAGTATGCTAGCTAGCAGGTTTGTACATACAGGGTTTTGCTGAGCTAAGGGTAAGATTAGTTTCAGTGGCATGTCAGGAGGAGTTTAGAGTAGCGAAATTCTTTGACATGGGAGGCATGGAGATCACAAGTTGATTTTGTCTCCAGTGGGTGCTGATGTGAATCAGGTGTTGGTGAGGTTCATTATGCAGGATGTAGAGTCAGAGCACACTAAGGGCTGGACAGGTACAGTGTTCGAAATCACATGAGGTCTGGTATAGACCTGAGTATTCCCATGCAGTGGGAGCTGTCAGAGAGTTAGGAGCCAATTCGGGGAAGTGGGTTCTCAGGGATTTGAGAGGGACCAGCAGCAGGTATACATGCAGGGTCAGGGCTTCACTACATGTGTTTGTAGGGTCGGATGTGGCAGGGTACTCGGATGATAGGAGATACACCATGGGATGTGTGGTGGGTTGTCTTTAGGATTGATCTTGAAGAGGAATACAAATCAAGAAACAAATTAGATAGAGTACAGGTACAGGTACAATGCAGCTATTTATCTCCAAGTGGGAGATTGTTAAGTTGTGGAGCTAAAAACTTCACTGATGTAGACATGGAGGAGGGTGCAGAAGGGTTGCCGAGTTCCACAGACACCGGCGTCGGTTAGGCCAACCGACGTCGACAGGAAGGAGACAGGAAGCAACCGACATCGGTCAAAGATCGGCCGGCGTCGGTGACCCCCAGGTGGACAGGGACCGGCATCGATTGCCTGTGTGGTTTGACTACGAGTTTATTATGGGCAATTAGCTAACGAACCAAGTGTTTGCATGATGAGTGCTAATTTTAGACTCATAGCTGTGGATCTAATTATTGTACTAGGTGTCTAATTATTGTTTGGATGAGTTCTATATATTAGACTCATGGTTGTATTGGAAATTAGTGCTAGGGAGTAAGAGAGCATAATTATAAGCTCCTTCGGTGTGAGAGGTAGAGCAATGGTGCGTTCCTCTTAGTGCCACAGTACCAGGTGTGTGGGTGCTAGATTGGAGAGTCAGCTGGATTCTTCATGTATGTATGATCTTGGTCATCAGGTGAGCATGGCTACGATAAGAGATCTACATGGTAAGTAAGATTGTTGATCTGCAGGTGTGTGTGTGTGTGTGTGCAAGGTCAAGGTTCACAGGCGTGCAGAACTAGTATTGATCTGTAGGTTGGAGATCAGATAGGACAACAACATAACAGGGAGCAGGATCAGGCAGGATCTACTTGGAGTACGGTGTGTACTCATTGGTATGTACGTGGAGTACATGGAGAGCTAAGAGGAAGGCAAGGCAGTTCCTTCCATAAGTATGATCTGTTGAATTGCAAGTTGTTGCAGGTTCATGGGAGATCTACTTGAAGTACTTTGAGTACTTGTGGAGTGCGTGGAGCACAGGTGTAAGGTGAACACCAACTCTGTGTTTGAGTTGGGTGTTGGGACCTAGTAGAGAGAGCTTTGAGGAGAGAATTACTGTTCACTTGAGGTGTGGGAAACCTCTGAAGAGGTGGTGGAGAAGAGGTGGCATCTTCTTTATTGTATTCTTTTCTGTAAGAGTTATTAATACAAGTTGTGTATTGTCTCTCATATTCTGTGTTATT
Source organism: Torreya grandis (assembly GCA_037957365.1). NCBI lineage: Eukaryota > Viridiplantae > Streptophyta > Pinopsida > Cupressales > Taxaceae > Torreya > Torreya grandis. Next base: position 4,270,033 of record JARHVA010000109.1, read on the forward strand.
CTGAATTCTAGTTACTTGTTAAATCTGGTTAATTTCCGCATATGAAGTTGCTTGGTTTGGTAATCAACTGTGTGCTTTCGATGTTTCGCACCCTGACAAAAAAAATTGGTTACACTTTTTGATCTTGCTTGGTGAACAATGAGCTCACTCTCACCAAATATCTATAAAATCTTGATTCCTCTATCTTTGGCCAAGTAGAGGCCTCGAATCAAGGATTCATATTTAGATACATTGTTGGTATAGTTGAATTGAAGTCTAAATTAGTAGGAGTATCTTTACTTTTGCAGGGAGATTAATACAATTCATGTGCCTGCACCGTTTCTACTTCTTGAACCATCAAAAAATAATTACCGCATCCATTAAAGATCTTTGGTTGGTTTGAATAAATTTGGGATAATCGCTTCTTTATCATGAATGAAATATGTTCTTAACCCTATTTCCCATACATAGTCATAAGAATCAAATTGCAGGACTGATCCCCATTCATCCAAATGAGTATCTGGAATTTTTTCTGTAAGTGTTGCATTCTCTTGATCTATTTCTTCCTCTTCTTGATATTTCAATATACAATTCATTTCTATGAGAGGAATAAGATTGTATGGTTATATATGATCTTTTAAAATCGGCTCATCTCTTATTATTACTCTAGTTTCATATCTCATTTTAAGTAACATGTCAAACCAATATGTAGATAGGTATCCTCCCATATTTACGATGAAATCTCTTGAAAGACAAATAGCAAAGTAGTGGGGAAGGTCTATGACTGAAATGTCTTGCGTAATTTATAGGCTTGGGTAATCATGAATAGTGAGGTTCAGTCCCTTTATGGTTCCTTCTATTTGAACATTAATCCCATCTAGTTGCACTACTCCCTTATTAATATTTATGTATTTTATTCCCAAAGCGTCAGCTATTTTTTTGGGGATTACTGAACTAATAGCCCCTGAATCTATCATGAAATTGCGTACCAGATGATTACCTATTATAAGTGAAAGATTGAAGGGGAGGCTTACCATTTTTGCTCATTTTATTATCAGCTTGAGGTTGACATAGATTTATTGTAGGTGTAGGCTCATTGGCTGAAACCTTTTCTGATATCTAAAAATTCTTTAGAACCTCTTGTAGTAAGTCCCTTTATGCTGGTATAGATAGTGCTTCCCACATAGTGATGTTTAGATTAGTCTTCTTCATTTGATCAACTATGTTAAAATGGATATTACCAACCTTTGATGGTGATTTGCAGGGGTTGCATCCTCTTTTACAAGATTTAGAGTGAGCATCTTTGATTTGAATTAATTTGTAGGTATAAAGGGTGGCCTTTACATTGTGTTGCTCTTTGTTGGTTCCACTACAGCTTTACAAGTTGAAGCTTTCTCTATCATGGCGGATTAATCAACTTCTATTGCTCTTTTATTGGAATGTGTATTAGCTTTTACAAGACCTCCACCATTGAAAAATGCTTCATCTTGGCTTATCACACTAAAGTTATCATCTTGCCAATTTAGAAGAATTGTTTCACTTTGAGTAGATTCTTATGTGTCTACTTGTTGGGAAGTAGATTCTTCTTTTTATCCTTGTGTGATTGATATGCCTTACACCATCAAGGCTTGATTGATTACATCATTGGGTCAAGTGTTTTGATTATGGGGCTGATTACAAGGATAAAACCACTTGTACTCTTGAGCTAAATTATTTTAAATAGGGATAACAACTTTGGAAACTCCTAGTGCCAGTAAAGCATGGATGTTTGGAGGTCTTGGCTATCAATCTTGTCCTTGTTTCTAGTTGTTTCCTTGATATGGTTGCATATCTCCCTGGTATGGTTGCCTATTCCCTTGGTATGCAGGGTTAGATGGCTGAAAAGGTTTTTAGTTTTGGGCTTGATGCCTTTTCATTGCCACTAACTCATTTCCAAAGCTCTTAAGCAATGACTCTACTTCATATAGAACATCTGAATGTGCAGGAGTCAAAGCAGGTGCCTTAATCACATTGGTAATTAGAGAAAGTGCAGTTGGGGAAATAGGGGATATTTATGGAAATAGAGCCATTAGTGGTATCGATGCAATTTTTATAGCTTGAATTAAATAATTCTTTACCCTTATTAAAATATCATAAAATGCAAGAAGTGTGGTGCCACCCATTGACCAAATCATCACAGCTATATCATTGTTGAGGGCTTTCAGGTAATATAAAAAAGAATTATTTGCAGTGGGTTTAACCAAGACTGGGATTCTATTCCAGGTCTTATTGAAATAGTAATTAAAGTCAATCATTTGCTCATGAGGAGCTCATTGAATAGTAGTTAACTATTCAACCAAGGAAAGGTGGTCACTCTTGACCTCAAAATGGGTGCACATTGTAGTGCCTAACTCATCCCAAACTTGGATTGAGGTGGGAGCAAGGCCTTTGTACCATTGCAAAGCTTTCCCCTTGAAAGAAGAGACTAGAAGTCTGATTACAACATTATCTTAGACCACATTATAGACTGAACATAGGTTAGCAATATCTTGTATGTGTTCTGAAGCATTGGTAGAGGTTTCACCAATAAAATATGGTAGGATTTTTAAGGCTGAGACTAGTATATCATCATGCTAGGCCAAAATGAGTGGGTTGCCTGTATTGAAAGCTACAAAATTCTGATTTCTAGCCATTATGGGAGGTATAAAACTGATAGGAGTTACCACAATGTATGGGAATAAAACTATAGGATATACCTTAGGCTGAGGGGTGACTTCTTTTGATCTCTTTTTAGATGGAAATGACAATCCTAAAAAATTAGCCCTCTTACCTTTGGTAGATGATCTTGTTTGTTTTCTTGGCATACGCCACCTTGAAATTGTGAGTTTGTAAGTCAGTGGAGACTCCAGGTGCTTTGATATTTACATGAAAATTGTATAATGCTTGTTGAGAATAACACCAATCTCTATGTAATTTTTGGGTCCCATCAGGCATGCCAAAAACTGTTATCACATAGGATTCCACATGTCTTGATCCTATAGCTTGTGCAATTTCCTAATGATATAATAGAAAAGCCTCCAAAGCGATGGGACCTTGGCAATTTGAGGTTAATCTCTGGAGAAGGCTGACTTCCTTTCACTAAATCTGATGCAAATTGATAAAATACCAGTTTTGTGTAAATCTCATTCTTCAGTGCCTTTGAATCCTAAACTAGGGTTTTAATGGGGAAAAGGGTTAAAGAATTGAAATTTGTAGAAAACTAGAAATATAGTGATTGCACCAAATATTTTATAGTAGATTTTAATGCTTGCTTTATGAACACAATAGAGCAGAAATTATGTTGAATCTGTATCAGCACAAACTTATATAGATGAGAAATCAGAGGTAGTATTTTAGCTATTTTCACAAAAGGGAAAAGGATATTTATTCCAAACAATATTTTCAAGAGGGTAAAATACCACATATGAATTTTTTGAAAATGAAATAAAGAGACAATGATTCCACAAATAATCAAATAACTTGCACATACACAGATATATTTCAAGACAATGAAGGCAAATCTTCAACTTTATTTCTCTCCAAAGGTTATAACTTGTAGTAAATACATTCAAAATGCAAAAAATATAATTAGCAGTAAAAAGATAGATCAGGCCACAAGGTCTACCCATTTTATACAAAATATGTCATAGAAGGCATGCAGTTGTTCAAACTCAAATACCCAATGAAGAAAGTCTTGCAAATCTAGAACCCTCATGTAAGAGAGCTGAGCTCTTCTATTTTTGGCATTTTTAGACTTGTAGAATGGCTGGAACATGGCATGCACAAGTTGAGTGTGATCTTAGGCATAGTATGGTGTGGTATGGCATGGCTAGAAGTGTTGAATCTATATGCAATGATTCCTTATCTAACAGTGGCTCAAAGTAGCTTCCTCATGCAAAAAGAGGCACCCAAAATTGAACTTGACCTTTCAAAATAAAAGATAACATTGAAAATAATTCCAAGTTTATTTTCATGCAAAACCCTAGCATGCAAAAACCAAGCACCTTTCCTACTTGGCATGTATTAGGTGTCCCCAACACTTGAACGAGAATGATAATATGAATGCTATGGAGAAACTCAGTTTGTATGATCTGGTATGGACTTTAGGAATGATTGATAGATGCTAACGACATGGAAGAGAAGAGCGGGCCCCTTCCCCCCTTCAGTCCTGTCCTTCTCCGGTGATCGATTTCGAATTCAGAATCAAGTCCCCTCCGGAATTTCCCCTCCGTTCCACGTTCCCGAAATGGATCTCGTTTATTTTCATGCAAAACCCTAGCATGCAAAACTTTAAGTGAGACTTTTACAAATTTCTAAGTCTTTATCACTTTTGCCAAAATGAACCATACAATTTACATTTTAGGTTTTTACACCTTTTTAACAATTCACATCAATCAAAATGGAAAGTGTAATTTGCACTTGTGCTTTTTACAACTTTCACATTATCAAAAAATATAAAGTATAAAAATTATGTCTTTCTCTTTCTCAAAAAGATTTATAAAAATATAGTTGTACCTTTGCAATTAAAACTTGTAATGTTTTGAAATGAAATTACAAATATAACATTTGAAAATATTCAAAACATAGGGAAAATTAATCAACTTTCATAACTTCTTTGACTTTCTTGTCCTTTTCAGCCTAAAACTTCTTTGTATATGCATCAAAGGATTTGAAAATCTCTTGAATTTACTTTATATCTGGCCCATAAGAATAGATTTTAGAGGCTGCATAATCTACCTGGACATCAAACAATTCTCTTATGACGGTTCTTATGCCCTGCATTTCAATCCTCATTTTGCCTATTGCTTTCTCATACCTAATGAACTTGTAGATGGAACTTAGGACAAAGACTATGTCCTTTGCAGACTCCTTCTCAACTATTGCTTTGAAATTATTCTGGGCTTGTTTTGTCTGAAGGATATTGTTGGCATCATCTACTAGTTGACATGACATTAAATTCATTATGGCTTCAATCTCATATAATACATCAATTACCTTATCGTAAGCCTCCTTGGCTTGCTCAAAAGACTCCATTAGTAATCTTATTAAAAATTGAGAAGCCCTATGTAATTCCTCATGCTCGGTATCAATCTTCAATATATTCTCAACAACGAGGGTTTTCATATCAATTGATTTTATAGTTGTCAATTTGGGATAATACATGTTTAAGGTTTGAATTTATCCTTCATAGCTATTGACCTACTCCTTCAAAATTTATTTCCTCTCTATGATGATTCTATAATGCTCCATCATGGATACAAGAACCCTATTTTCTTTAGTGATCAGTTCATCAAACCATTCCTTTGTAGCCCTTCCCATGTGGGCAATCTCTCGTATATAATTAATTATAGCTTGATCTGGACTGATTGGCTGAACTATCTATGGTTGTTATGATGTTTCACTAGGCTTTATGAAATATTTTACTGCTTCGGTCAATTGATCTACCTTTCTTTTCAACTCATCCTTGGTGGCTTTATCATGATCAATTCTCTAGAAGAGACAGTTGATACCTATCTGCACATCATGCTTGAGTCCATCTCTTATTTTCCAACCAAGGTGTATATGAGAAACTTGATAATCTTCCACCATAAGATCCTCTTTTGATTTTTTTGGTGGGGGAACTATAATTTTAACATATCTCTCCCCTTTATAATCATTGAATGTCTTTGAGAGGGTCTTTGGAGTGGGTTTTGATTTCTTATTGACTTCTGACATACCAAAGTCCAAATTATTGGGATCAATCATTATTTTCTACTTCTTACTCACTAATTATGTTAACCAAGTTGGGGTAGCCTTTTGCTGATTTAACACTATTACCAAAAAATCTATAGCTGATGTAGTTACACTAGTAGACACTGTAACTAATGGAGACTCTTGGGAAGATGATACCATTGGTTTCTCGAGAGGTGCCTATGAAGATCCACTCTCATTAGTGGTTTGTAAATCAATAATTGTACCAAGTATCTAGGTTGTTCCAATGTCTACTAATGGTATAGTTGAAATAATGGAAATGGAGGAAGTGAAGGCAAGGGAAGTAGTTGTGCCTATTGGGGGAGTGGAGGATAAAACAAACACAAGGGTTGTGAATTCGGGAACTAGTGGAATCCAAAGCACCGAATGTGTCAATTAAGTGTGTAGGACCACTTAGGGTTGGTGATGTGAAAATAGTGGGCTAAAATGAAGGGGAAACAATAATTATCCTAGGGGTTGGGATGGCCTATAGAACTGTAGTCAAGATGATTGATTCCATTGAAATGTACTATTGAGTGGTGTTGGGAATTAATGGTGATGAAATGGAAGGAATTGTAAATGGAATGGAAAGTGAGTGTGGATCAAATGGGGAAGGTGAAGTGGGAGGAAGGGAAATTGGAGTGAAAATTTTAGCTTCCACTATAGGGAGACCCTCAGTGTCCACTTGAATTATTTGTGTTGATTGCACTTGGATAATTAATGTGGATGGAATGGTAGGTGAAGTGGATATAAGTGGAGGGGTTGACACTAGAGGTGGAGGTGTTAAAACTTGTGGAACAATGGGGACCTGAGATACTTGAGGAATGAAGATAGATGGTAGAGATGTTTAAACCTCTTGAATAATATGGGTAGGAGAAGGGGGAGTAGTGGAAATATGAGTCAAGGCTATGGGATCTAAAACTATGGATCTTTATAATAGTGCTATTGTGTCTTCTACTGAAGGATAGATTGGTTCATTTGCAACTCCTCCTTGTCTACTTGATTATCCTTTATTTGATTTAGTATTTGTTTTCTTCTCCTTCTTAGGTTCCTCTAATGGTTCACTAGGGCCCTCCTTTGATCAAGAAATACCTTTTACTTTGAGCTTTGAAAGCTTCTCTTTAACCCCTATTATCTCCCTTGTGATTTGCACACCCTTGCTTCTCAGAAAATTGATTATTCTGTTGATTATAGGGGTTATTCTATCAAACAAAGAGAAAGATTCAGGAAGTGAACACCTCATTGGTGGTAAAGGTCTAGCAATGATCTATGTAAGGTATATTGGGTCTAATCTATATTTTTCATCCACCAAGTCATCAAGGACTGGTGCTAGATCATAATCTTTTATTTTTTGTAGGAACATCCTAAAATAGTCCCTCATTCTGACCATCTCTTCATCATCATAATATTCCCAAAAAACTTCATAATAAGGCATGTGTTCATATGTTTCTAGCTCTAGCATAGTAGTGACCTTGTTGTATGGATCAAAATAAGGTCTAGACTCTAGAGTGCTCAGTGTTACTTGGCACATCTTTGCCTCTACACCTCTTGCCTTTAAGATGGAATTGGCATGTGTAATGGCATATAGAAATTAGGAAATGTATCCCTACCTTGTGCTTATTTGAAAGGAGTTTATGTGTCTCCATGAGTTGCCTGACCAACTTCAACAATGTCTATATATCAATCACATACCAAGGAAGTGTGTAGGGATAACCACTGAATCTGACTGCCCTGATGTAAGAGGTGGGGAATTGTATGAAGTAGGAACCCATTTGGTGATCTCGTCTTTTGATGCTTGGAAGAACATTGTTTTCCAAAGCTCTTGATCAAACATGATAATGATGTTTTAGATGAAAGCATCATTTACTCTCCTGAACTATTGTTTACTAGGGTAGTAGTTGTAAACTCTAGTTATTTCCTTAGGAACTGTATTGAGGCCTGGGAGCAATCTTCCTTTGGCCAAGATATAAATAATATATGATGTCATATAAAACTTATTTTTTATTTTCACCTCTATCAAATTGTTGTGGAGGGAATCACTTATCAATTAGGCTCAATGTATGTATTTTTTGTGCTCTCTGATGGTTCATATATACTGGTAGATCCATCTTGATAATACTTGGTATCATGATTGTCAGTGACTCTGTGTAATAGTGTTATAATATCTCATACCTCTATGAAATTAGATTTAGGCATAGTCTTAGGTAATCTGGTGCAGTAATGTTTGGGGGTCTTGAGCCATTACTTGTTAATTATCTTCTGACATCCATCCTTTTTCTCTTCATATAATTGTGTTGATGTATGTTGGCCCCATGATTTTGACTAAGTATTATCCTATTTGGCATAAAACCAACATGATGTGGAAGGAGCATGGTGTAAGAAGACCATAGTGCATGACTTCCAAGCCCATAAGCACTATGGCACAAAACCTATTGGGCATAAGAGGAAAATGACATGAAAGGCTAATGACATATAAGGGTCCAACACAAGAGGACCTAGTCAAAGAAGAACAAGTTACAGAGAACCCAAGAATATTAGACTCAAAATGAAATCAAAAGACTAGGGGAGTATGTGGGAAGTGGGAGTAGTTAAAAGAGTGATTCATATGGGACACTTTGACCTTATTGATCATAGCTTTTACACCAGTCTGCAAGGAATGAAACACATGACCACCAACATATAGCATAGAGTGAGGATCTAGGGGTGCAGGGACCCAAGTCTTTAGGAAGAACTTATTTCAAGTGTCACAACTCTCAATCTATTGAGAATCCATGTGCCATTCACCCCTAACTTTAATAGTTATAATACTTCATCAGGGTAAAACAAGTATAAATACCCCTATTGTAATATTTTGTGAGGATGACCTTTGGAGAATAGATGATGAAGCTTTGCCTTTTGATTCATTAAGCATCTAATGTGAGATATAAGACTTTATTGATTTGTATCTTAAATGATTGAATACACTAGTGCTAGACTTGGATATGATTTATTTCTTAGTCTTTAAATTGGTATCTTTTTTATTTTCTAAGTCACTAATGTTAGATAATGATGGCGATCTATGTAGTAACAATAATAGTTGCATCTGAAACTAGAAGGATCATAGTAGTATATTTGTGTTATTAAATAATCCTTGTTTAGAACTGCATAAAGAAAGATATGAACAAACATATATTACTATGCTACAAAACCTTTAGGAACTGATCTTTTGCTATGCATGTCGAGTGAGTGTGCAAGACCTAAATATCACATGATATTGCCAATATGCTAGCCTATTGGGATAAAATTTAGCATCAGAGCTAGAATTAATAAAAATAACCCAACATTTTAGTTCTATTATTGGGATTAAAAGTACTTAAAGCATAATCATGGGAAAATGTTTGAGTGTATTATGCTAGAAAATATAGAATAATGGGTTATTAGTATTGAAAATAAGTTTGTAGTTTCATATCTTAGACCAGGAATCTCTGCATGAAAGTGGGTGGAGCATAATCTATATAATCCCTTGTATGAAACCTTATTTTTAGAGCTCTCGGTTCTTCTACATGCTTGGCTACTAGCATTTGCTCAAGGATGATTAAGGAATCTTGGAATTAGGTATTCTTGGACACTAGAATGGCAAAGGGCTCTAGCATGACTTGGAGTCCCATGGACGTGAGTAGTAAAATTCTAGAGAGGATTTTTAAATAGCTACATTCTAGAGTACATTGTAACCACCTATTTATGTCCTAAAGAAGCCAAATTCTAATTCCTTCGAGAGCCACAGGGTCACTAACTAACACTTTTTGCCTTCAAAATTAAGAAATTAATTATTGATTTTGGACTAGAAACCATAACAATGGATGGCTAAATCCTCTTGTACATGAGCCACACATTTGGAAGGGGAGAGTAGAGGTTGATTGAATATTTTGGGTTAAAAATTTTAGCCAACCAACATGCACTATGAAAATAGAAGTATGATGAATCTCGACAAAGGATCATGGGAATTAGTGGCATGGGAAGAGACTGAAAGAACTCAAGGAGTGTTGTTAGGAGCCACAGGGAAGTAGACACACATAAGGACCCCATTACTTTCAAACCACATTCTATGCCACTTCTATCTTATGAAAGAGAAACAAGATGGATGGTAGGAATTGAGGAACCAAATATAAACCAACCCAGCTCTCCCAACATTATGCATACTCATGCCTTTGAGTCAAATAGAGTACACATTCAAAATTGGGATATAGACAATTTGGAGTTAGAAGCTAAACTAGTAAGGAATATTGAAACTGATCCAATTAAGGCTTATTTAGATTTAGCACTTTCCCTCTTCAAGTTTTTTATATGATACAAATTGGAATACCTAGTGGACTTGGTCTTCAAGTATAAAATATAGGCCCAAATTTGATTAACCAATCGGCTACCATGCCTCATACCATGGGCACTACTACTAGAAACATTGGAGGACTAGGAGGTGGTACAGGAGGAAGTGTAATCTCTCCTCAAAGAACTAGGGTTGGAGGTTTCTATAAACCACCTACCTAAACACCTCAACCAACCATGGTCTAATACGATATGACATTACACTTACCTAAATACTGAGGGGTGAAGAATACATTATGTAGCTGAGCATGTCCACAAGTGCAAACTAATTTGGAGGGCATGAGGCATAACATATCTTGAATATAAAGCCACATAGTTTTCAACCACACTTTTGTAATTTACACATAAGTGGTACTGGAAGTTTGACCCTCAGTAAGTGGTGGTCAATTTTGATTAGCTCAAAATAGCCTTCCTTTAGGATTTTGACATTCCTGAATTAGTAGAGTATAACAACACTGAAAGACATAAAGTAAGTACTTATAGAGAGTGTACATAAGTATGATTCAAGGTTTAAAACATTTATTTCTAAACTATCCTTTGAAATTAATGCTACCCAAGATGCACAATGGTATTACTACCTTTTGGATGAACCCTATCACAATGTACCTTCACTAGCCCACGTGAGGCCTTGGAAGATGCTCTCCAGGTTGAACCAGTTGGAAGTATTGACATCATGATTAGTCCCTTTATTTAGGACTAGATAGCCTCAATGTCATCATAATTATAAAACTTAACAGCCAATAATGCACATGAAACATGCAGTGGTGTTTGGTGCATAGACTACAACTATGAAGGACATACACAAAGTAACCTCCCATGCAAGAACATTTGTGCGATGCTTAAAAAAACATGTGAAATATACCATGAGTATCATGATGTCTAATTTTATCCTAATTTATAGTGGGATATGTACATTAAAGTTATAGAGTATTGTAAAAAAAATTATGACTACACACATGACACTAATGACTACCAATTGATCAATGATATCTACGAAGCTCGAGTGTGTAGCACGTGCCAACCCTTAGTTGATAATACTCAAGAAAATGATGGTTACCATGGACAAGGGAGAGGAAAAGGATGAGTGGGTGGTTTCCCATAACCTATTACAAATGTGGATCTCTAGACCACTATCAAAGGGATTGCCCCAAGTACCCAATATGTGCTTTCTGAAAAAAGGATCATCAACTAGAAGAGTGTCCTAATCTATATGTGGCTATCACCAAGGAGTGAAATGAAAAGGGTTTAAATATGATTCTAAATGATAAAACATAATGGCATGCATTCCTAACCATCCCTATATTTCAACAAGTAGGGGACAAACCTAGTCAACAACTAATCCAATCAAGAAGGTACAATGGGAAGAACCACAAGTTAAAAATTACCCTGATGCTCAATAGCAAAAGGATGTCCTCTAGCATATGATGGCACTCAAATGAGAACTTTAGGTTGATATTCAATTATTAAAAGACAAATATGTAATGCAACGTGTTATTGTGTAGACAAAAGTTGAACTCTAACATATGGCACATGATGACTTCCAAGAACTATGTAAGCGGATGCAAATATTATCCCACAACTCAGTGCTTGGCTTAAGAATCAATCCTAACTACCAAATGAATTTCACCCTCATATCATTTGAAAAATTAAAGATCATTTCTTAAATCATGCTTGATGTCAAGACACTCCTAGTCGATTTACTCCCCTAGAAGATAGAGAAATATTGGTTAAAGTTGTCATCGATGGATGGATAACCAAGGACATTTTAGTGGATATTGACATAGAAGTTAATGTCCTCACTAAGGATACTTGGTGAAAAATGTCTAATCCAATGCTAAAACCTTCACCCCATGTCTTATTTATGTCAAAAAGACTCACACTCACCATATTTATGTCCTCAAGAATGCCAGAGTTGACATACTTAGAGTGTAATTCAAAGCAGATTTTAAAGTTCTAGAGTTAGCTAATGCTGATGATTACCTAGCTCTGCTAGGAAGACCATGGTGCTATGATAATAATTCAGACTTGAGATATAAAAATTAGTATATTAGCTTTGATAACACTGATCAACATGTGGTTATACCATTGGATCAAGCACAAGGACCTCCTTACATAGAACCCATCAATGTTGATGAGGATATAAACCATATATATAATGTCATTGCCCAAAATGATGAGCAACATGATCTAACCCTATATGGTGTTCTACGATGGACAAATACCTAGTCTATTTTTTGACACTACAAGCAATGTTTGTAATTTTTGGGTGCATGGTGACTATGATCTCATTGGGAGAGTATGTATCACCATCAACAGTCGTGAGAACTTCCCGCTTCCACTCTATAAACATCACAATTTTGTTCACCTCATGAGTTTAGTAATGAGAGGGCCACTAATAGGACCACCACTATAAATACTTGATGAAGCCCCATGCTTCCAAGGATAAATGAAGGTACATGACTTTGTCTAGAATCTCAAAGAGTTATATGACATCAAAAATGATCGGATGAGGTCATTATATCACCTTTTTAATAGTACTATTGCAAGGTGTTAAAATACCCATAAGGAGTGACTTTTGTACTAGGATCAAGTACATTATTCCCAATACCATAGATTCCATTATGATGATAAGGTTGAGGGAACAATTAGTTATAATGGCAAACAAGCACCTGAACCTCACATTGAAGCTTGTGAGACAATATGGAGAAGTGAGGAAACATACTTACCAAAGTACCTATGGGTGCATGAATTCTATGGGAACTTATGCACATGGACATGAGCTTGGTATATTCATGAAGAGTGACACATGAGAACTAGGTTCTAGTAGTTACTGAATGAGAATATGAACTCAACGATCTCTTATTCATCACTATGGATGGATTTATGCCTCACTCTCTATGCCATGCATGAAGTAGTTCTTGGAGACCCAAGTCCATGGAAGATCAGCTGTAGAATATCCATCGAAAACCTAAGGAAACTTTACACTTATTGACTAAGCTTTCAAGATATCTATTTCCTATGCCGACACTAGTTTTTGATGAAGAATGCCATGAAGAGATTCACTTGGGAAAGCAAAAGCTTGTCTTCCAAGTAGATGAAGGTGAAGGATCTACTTCACTTGACCCCCTAACCAACCATTTAGATATTTTTAAAAACACTGGAACATGAACTATTTAGGACATAAGGCCTCAAAAAGACAACCCTTATCATGTGCTTATTTAGACTATTCAATGTAATATTGGCACCGCATAAGAACCAAAGATGGCCACAATTAGAAACTACTAGAATGATACAAAGATTATAAAAAAATCAAGTTACTAAAAGAATATCAAGATATTTTAACAAGGAAATATAGAAAAATGAATGGATTCCACCTATCTTTAGGGAAAATGCACATCAATCTAGTCGATGACACTCAACTAGTGAAAAAATGACATTACAAGATGAATCCTAATCTCTAGGTACATGTTAAACAGGAGATTGGTAGTACTCTCTATGATATATTAATCAATCCTATTTCTAAATCTAATTGGGTCAGTCCCATGGTGATCATTATCAAAAAAATGGATGCATCCATATTTGTGTCGGCTATCGAGTGCTCAATTCATCCTATGTGATAGATCTCTTCCCAACTCCATTCATAGAGAAAATCCTTGAAGGTGTTCCTAATTGTGAAGTATACTGATTTATAGATGGATTCTTAGGGTACCATCAGGTCTAGATAGTTGAGGAATACCAACCTAAGACAACATTAACCATCGAATAGGGGTCATTTACATATACTATTATGCCCTTTAGATTGAAAAATGCTTCAGTAGTGTTCTTGTGCATAGTAGTTGAGGCCTTTAAGGACTTCATTCATAAATTCCTCTAAGTCTATTTGGATGATTGGATGGTATATGGTTTGGTCAAGGACCATTGTGATAATAGCAGACTCATGCTTAAGCACTACCAAGTATTTCAAATATCCTTAAACTTGAAGAAGTGCCAATTCATGACACATTTTAGTGTGATCTTAGGGCATATTATTTGTAAAGAAGGAATCTTGGTGGACCTAGTGAAGGTATCTATGATTCTTCACCTACCAGCACCTAAGATTCAACATGAGATTCACACCTTTTTGAGGCACATAGGTTATTATAGAAAGTTAATTCATGATTATGCCAAGATTATCACACCCCTAGAATAAATTTTAAAGCACAATGAGCAATTCATATGGACTAGTTCTTATAAAGAAGCCTTTGAAGCACTTAAAGAAAAGTTAATCACTGCTTCTATTCTATAGTTCCCTAATTGGACAAAACCTTTTCATATCCATGTAGATGTATCTGACATGGCTATTGGTGCAATCTTTACACAACCAAGTGATGATCACTTGGATCACCCCATTTACTTTGCTATCAGGAAGTTCACACCAGCTAAATGAAACCATACCACCATGAAACATGAAGCCTTGTCAATGGTATATGCCCTATAAAAGTTTTGATAGTACCATTTATCCACTCTATTTATTTTCCATATAGATCATGAGGTTTTAAAGTACCTAGTTACCAAACCAGTGTTGCATGGGAGGATTTGCCACTAGATTGTACTATTCCAAGAATTCCAATTTTTCATAATGGTGAAACCTAAGAAGGATAACTGTGGACTTGACCACCTATCCCAAATTAAGAATGGATAACACCCACATGACATAGAGGTTTATCTTCCTAACGTACAACTCTTTTGAGTTACATGGGTACTTGAAGAAATGGAAGATATTGAAGCATTTTTAAACACTAGCTCTGTACCTGAGTCTCTCACCTCACAGGAGAAAAAGCAACTTGTAGTCCACATTGTACCCTTTTAGTTCATAGCAAGTGATCTTTACAATATGGATCATGATGATATGTTTTGCCATTATGTAATGCAACATGATCTCCCTGAGGTACTTCATAAAGTTGACAAAGGTATAACAAGTGGACATTATGTTGAAGAGGCTACAATGCGTAAGGTTTTGCTAGCTAGGCTTTGGTGGACAACTTTATTCCAAGATGTTAAGGCATATATTAGGCAATTTTGACATCTATCAGTGCATAGGTAACCTAACATGTAAGATGTTATGATTTTATGACCCATCCTTTCTTAAGAACCGTTTGAAAAGTGGGTTATTGATTTTATGGGGCCCACCACTCTAGAAGAATGATGAATGGGTTCTTTATACATCATCACATTAACTAAATACTTTATGTACTAGGATGAAATAACACTGACAAAGGATTAAATTGTTGCTACTGTTTCATGGTTCATTTGGGAGAACATAATAACTAGGTTTGGGTGCCCCCTCAGTTTCACTAGTGATCGTGGTACACACTTTTTGAATGAAATGATTTGCATCTTGCTAGTCGAGTTCATGATTATGCACCATAAGATAACACCATACCATCTACAATCCAATATAACTACTAAAGCTTTCAATAAGATCTTAGGTACCACTTTAATGAAGATTTGTAATATTGGCCACATTAACTAGGATGATCAGGTGTCTACAATACTATGGGCATACCAAACTACCTACAAGTACCTAAACAAAAACACACCATTCAATTTGGTGTTTGGAAAGGAAGCAGTGATAACAATAGAGTTCTTGGTGCCATCCCTTCATATCAAGTGCATAGGACAACTGAATAATGAGGCATCCTTGAAAGTGCAATTGGATAGTTTAATCCAAATAGATGAGACTTGGTTCCTTGTTCATTGGAGCTAAGATGTAGAGAAACGCAAGCAAAAGGCATGACATGATCATCATATCAAGAATAAAGTCTTTTCTCTAGGAATGAAGGTCTTTTTGTATGACTCTAAGTTTGCATGCCACCCTGGAATGCTTGCATCCATTGGGATGGTTTGTTTTTAATACATAACATTTGACCTATCAGGGCATGTCAGTTACAAAGAATTAATGTTCAGTTCCTCGTAGGGCACTATAATGGAAATTGAATTCAATCGTATTTCACTTTAGAATAGCTGGAGTTATGTAATCAATAAGGCTTATGCCATTAGATTAGGATTTACTACTTTCAATGAAAGTGTTGCCTTCATTGTGCACACTTTTTATTTATTGCAATTTCATTTTTATGTTTTTTTCATAGAGGACCATGAATCATTTTAGTGTGGGGTAAGAAGTCACATGAAAGGGTAAAAATAAAAAGTGTGCAAGACAACTGGGTACATGAGATATATGGGTGTGCAAGTCATAAAGGCATGAAAGTTATTAAGGGCACGTGAGTCATTTAAGGCACTATAAGGTAAGGGTCCCACCATATGTTAGAAATTTTAAAATGTAAAAGTTGTCTTCCACCACACTGAAAGGGTAGGATAAAGTTGTCACCCACTTCTAGGAAAGGTGTGAGAAGGGACATGCCATTAATGCGATGAGGTTAGTTATGGCAAGAAGCATGCCAAAGACATGATGGGACAAAACCATTAAGACATTAATGCATAAGGCAAGGCTAGAAATATGACATCTATTAAAATATTTACATTTATGTTATGAAGTGATAGGAAAGAGGAAGGAATTAATGAGGATAAACCCCCCCTCTGTGGAGCCTATAAATAGGACAGTTAAAGTCATTTTATGCTTTACATTGCATTGATTCTTGAATTAATAGAGCTAAGAATGAGTGATTAACTAGAGTTGAAGAGAAAAATGACCACACCAGAGTCAAATTAATCAAATCCTAATCAAAGTAAAGTTTGTATATCCTTAGCGAGACACGTAGGTTGTTACCTAGTTGAGGAGAGAGACTGTAAGTCCAGATTGGTGAAAAGAAGCGGTAATTTTTGAATTTACAGGTTGTAGGTCCCATCATTAACGAAGTGATTAAGATCAAAAGGCCAAAGTAAATTTGTTTACAACCATGTATTTATTTGGGAATGTGGGATGGCTGCGTGTTAACCTTTGTGCTCCTCAAAGGGTAATGTAGCCTAATAAAAAAGCTAGGAGACTTCAAAAATTACCAACTATACCAGAAGAAGAAGAGGTGAGTGGAGGAGATTGGGTTCCCATTAGGGAAGAGACTCTAGAGGAGTAAGAGTAGCATCTAAGAGAACAAGTATAGTGTGAAAAAGGAGAAGTTATAAAACATATGAAAAAATGAATGGAAAAGATGGTGAAGAAAGGAAAGCAGGCACAAATGTTGGTAGTGCAGAAGGCCCAAGCATATCCATCTCCTTCCTTATTAATAAAAGAGGTGTAATACCTAGATTCGATATTAGATGTGGAGAACTGGGTCTCTAAATTCTTGATATCCACCATTTTTAATTACAACCACCACCAACTAAGAAATGATTTCAAGCTCTAGAATGACTACCAAGGCAAGACCACCAATACAAAAAATCAAGTGGTCTATGATTTAACAATCAAGAACCAGCTAGACACCACATAACTCTTCCAACTCTTTGAGTTTCCATATTTTTGTAAATTTATAGAGGCAGTACAATTCATCCTCTCATGCATCCATGAGGACTATATCTACATCACTAGGCATAACATGAAGATCAACCCAAAGAGAATTATAAAAGTCATGAGACTACAGTGCTTGGGGTTGAGTGTGATTGATGATTTGGTTGACACAGAGGAAATACAAAAGACTACCACAATGTTAATGTATCAAAAGCAAGGGAATGTGATGCACATTAATAACCTACAAGATCCCACCCTATAAGTCATAGAGTGAATCATTTCCATCAATATCAGAGGGACCAATCACTGAAAGGAGGTGGATATGGCACACCTTTATATTACTCACCAAGTCTCACAGGGACTAAAGCACAACTAGGCCCTGTAGTTTATCCACAAAATAATTGAAGATGTGGAGAGGGCTCATCAGAGGCCCAAGTATAGGTTATCATAGGGATTAATCCTCCTTTTGATGGTCTTTGATGAGATCAAAGTGCCAGATTACAGTTTGGGTGCATTGAAGTGGGTGTACCCTCCCAATCACAAGTCCCCTATTGAGCGTTATAAGGCGTTTACTTTCCCCCAGCATATCACCCCCTCATACAACATAAAGATGAGGTATAGGTTTGATGGGATGAAGGTGGCATTTGTAAATGAGTGGTGCATTCTGAAGGACTTACCCCCTCGGCTATAGATCAGACACAATTCACTGTAAAGCAACATTTCTTCCTAATGTAGATCCATATGTATCTATCTGGAGAGCTTTCAACATTGTTCAAGATGCCTTATGCCTTCTCTACATGGTACTTCATAACCTTTGTCAATCAGATATATGATGTGTAGCCTATCATTTTGTAGGTAGAGATTATTGGTGTAGATCTCCACACCCTCTACAAACTTTATGTATATCCAGGTAAGAAGGTCTATATGGAGAGGTTAGAGATAGACTTGACCAACATACATGTCAAGTAGACCTTAATCAAGGAATAACTTCATAGGTTATTCTACATGTTTCACCCCCATAAGAACCCACAAGATGGAGACCCCAAGGAAATTCTCCTCCAAGTATCATAGCTAAAAAATAATAAGCGACCAGATGTGGGTACAAGTTCAAATGGGCACTAGGCCCCCCAAAAGAGGCAAAGGATGATAGAGACACAACCCACTAGACCTATTTATTTTCATCCCTCTATGTCTCCTCCACCTCCACTTCACCCTTCACCTTTACCACCTCATCCATTTCCATCTCCACCCCATACTTCCCTATCCCCTTCTCACTCTACACCTTTGCACTCATCTATTCCCGACCCATCATCCCCTTAGCCGACACCTCCCCTTTCTCCCCCACCTCTACCTCCACTTTATCAACCCCCACCACCATCTCCTCCTAGTATCACCACTAAATGTGATGCCCAATAATAGCCTCCAAGACACTCACCCCAATAAGAGTCTCCTCAAGTGTGGATCCATAGCTCAAGATCAGATTTTGAGAAAACTCCCTCCACAGTGCAAGAGAAGGCCATATGTAGTGATTCCCTACTTGATGATATAATAAGGTATAATGAAGATTATGAGGAAGATAGTGACATGGCCACTAGTGTTGATGAGGATATTGAGCTTAAATGAGACCCCAATAAGGGAAAGGCATCAACTAAGTTAATAGAGCAGGAAGATGAAAGAATGATGACCACTAGATGTGAACATTACTAATTTAATGTAGAGGATAAAATAATCTATCTTTGGCCATACTTTTATGATAAATAAATGGCTCCTAAAACTAAGAAGCAAGTGTCCTTCCTTCTCTAGATGTACAATGAGGAGCATGATTTTAAGCTCTCACTAGATATCATCTCTTTAGACCTGGATGCTTTAGCGTTATAAGAATTAATGAGGGTTGATCCATAAACTCTCTCCCCACTAATAGTAAGTGATGTATTTTTGAAACATGGAATAGAAATAATGTGCTAGATATTTTTGTTAGTCCCTAATGCGAGTACATTAGAGAGAAAACATGCCCAAGTTATAAACATGTATAATAAAGTGCTTGCAGAGTAGCAAGCGCTCACCAAAGAAGTGGCCTCAATGAAACACAAGATATAAAAGGCCAAAAAGGAAAAATTAAAGGTTTTAACCCTTTATAAATCAATCTTGAAGGAAGATCCAACACTTACATACAACATCCCTCTAGATAGAGATGCCATTGGAGGGCTAGAGAGTTTGGTTTAACTACTACTCAAGAAACTCAAGGAGCAACCCACACCAACAGACAAGGGGATAAAAATTGTTAAGAAATTTACCATGGCCATTGACATCTACAAGTATACTCTAGAGAGAGTTAGGGAAGTTATCCTTATTTTGGATGGCATTTTTGTGTGCCTAGCGTGCCCTAATAAAGTCTTGGAGGTTCGACTCCAAGCTGAAGAGGTCTTAAGGTAGCAGTCAGCTAATGTTGTGCTCTTAATAAAAGACCATGCTAATCATGTGAAATCATTTGAGATGTAAAAATTATGAAGGATGCCATTAATAACAATTATCAAAAACTAAATTTAAGTTTTACAACCCTCTGAGGACATGTTGATAAGAAGGTTTCCATACTAGAAGACATCCAAAAGAATGCTAGCATAGACCTGAATGAATAGGTTAAAAATACCAATGAGACTCTAACCCAACCTGAGGAGTGAAAGCATCAAAAGAGGCCATTGAAGGAATAACTGCAAAGGTCCTCAATTTTTCCCATTGGGATGGTTTGAAAAAGGAACTCGAGTAGAAGGGGCCCAAATTTTTAGAAGATGCTAGCATAACTTATTTCAGGATAGACTAAGGACGTAGTGTGGGTGATGTTAGCCTCACAGTTTTGACTAAGTATTATCCTATTTTAGCATGAAATAGGCATGGCGTGGAAGGACCATAGCATATAATTACCAAGACAAAAGCACCGTGGCATAGAACCTATTAGGTGCAAGAGGATAACGATGTGAAATGATAATGATGCAGAAGGGACTAGTACAAGAGGACCCTATTAAAGAAAAATAAATTATGATGAACTTAAGAACATTAGACTCAAAATGAAAGTGGAAGACTAGGGGAGCATGCGAGAAATGGGAGCAGTTAAAAGAGTGATTCATATGGGACACTTCAACCTTATTGATTGAAGGTTTTGACTAGCCCATAAGGAATAAAACACATGGCTACCAATATATATCATAGAGTGAGGATCTAGGAGTACAAAGACCCAAGTCTTTAGGAAGAACTTACTGTGAGTGCCATGACTTTCAATCTATTGAGAGTCTATGCACTATTCACTCATAAGATTATTAATTATAACACTTAACCAAGGCAAAACAAGTATATATACCCCTATTATAATCTTTTGTGAGGATGATCTCTAGAGAATAGATAATGAAGCTTTGATTTTTGATTCATTAGACATCTAATGTGAGATATTAGATTTTGTCAATTTGTATCTTGAATGATGGAATACACTAAGTGCTAGACTTGGATATGATTTATTTCTTAGTCTTGTTGTTGGTATATTTTTCTTTTCTAGGTCACTAATGTTAGATAATGATGATGATATGTGTAGTAATACTAATAGTGGCATTTGGAACTATAAGGATCATAGTAGTATATTTGTGCTATTAAACAATCCTTCTTTGGAACTGCATAAAGAGAGATATGAATAAACATATATTACTATGTTATAAAACCTTAAAAAATTGGTCTTTTATTATACACTTAAAGTGAGTGCGTAAGATCTAAATCTCATGCAATAGGGACAACGCACTAGTCTATTGGGATAAAATTCAATGTCAGAGCTGGAAGTAACTAAAATAACCCAATAATGTCTATGGAGTTATATCCAAATAACTCTCAAACTTAGAAATTGTAAACACTATGTTGATGAAGTTAGGGTCAAGATCTATAACCTTCTCCCCTTTCTCACTGTAGACTTGTATTCTAGTAGGGTTATAATGTTGGGCCATTGTAAGGATCAACTTGGGGATTTGAATAGATAGAGAGATGGTTATAGTTTGTGGTAAACCAGATTCATAGATACTCTAGATCTAGTCATATTTTAAATCTGTAACTATCCTAGCCCAAAAATATCCTAGGTCAATGTGACCTAAATCTATATCTTTTATTTCTTCCATATTGGACTCCAAACAAAAAGTCACTCTAGGGCCCTTAGATTTGAACTTCATTTCCTTGGGAGGCATGGAAACTAAATTTATTGCTTGCAAGAAACCAACTGTGAAAGATGGTGGAATTTGTACATGTCTGGAGCACTTATACTCTCTAACAGAACTTGGAGGTGTCTAGAACACATCCACTTTCAATAGTGCTTGAGGGATATTATATTTCTAGCAAAACTTGGAGGTGCTTGAAGTATGTTAAGTCTCTATGATGGTTAAAACATGTCAAATATCTAGTGGAAGTGGAAGTTACTTGGATCACGTCCACTCTCTGTGAAGGGTTAGAATCTTGTGAGAAATTTAGGTGCTTGGGGTAGATCTAGTGTCCATGGGGATCCTGGAGGAATATTTGGAGGGAAATATTCTCTAGTTTGAATTTGAAGTATATGCTTGGGAATATTTGGCTAGCTTTGGAAAAACCCTAGATTTTGAGTGCAAAATATTTAAGGGGAAAATGAAGGTCTTTATAAAATAATGATATATGCAAGATTTAGAAAATCTTTGAGGTGAAGCTTTCATAAACGAAAACCCTAGATTTCCCTGGACTGCCTTAGACTTTCCTAGACACATGATTTTAACCTTTAAATGACAACTCTCAAATTAAAGCCCTAACCAATAACCCTAAGATAACCTCAATCTAAAATTTCACAAGAAATGTAAACGATTGGGAAAAGCTTCAAAATGAAAGACAATGGTAGAAATAACATGAGGAAAGTACCGTGTAGCAAGTGAGGATGACGTGGAATGTTGAGATGCAGTTAAAACTAGAATTTTTAGGTACTTTGCAAGCTAAAAAATGTGCAATGTGTACTTCAATTTTTACATTTTGAGAAAAGGGGTTTGGTGAGCAGTTGGTGGAAGGTAAAGCTCAATGTACACTTTGTACATTCAAAAATATGCAACGTGTACTTTAGGTTTCACATTCTACGAGAAGGGGGTTTGGCTCTTTTGTAGGATCCAAAGCCCATCGTGCACTTTGCACATTGTAAAAATATTCAAAGTACATGTCAAGTTCTATATTCTACCAGCTTGGGTGCATCATCGGATCCAAAACCTAGCATGTATTTTACATGTTAGAAAAATATGCAAAGTGCATGGTGAGTTCCAGATTCCATTATTTTTTGATATGGGTGCTTCATAGGATCTGAAAACCATGAAGTACTTTGCACAAATGCAAATTTCTTTCAAAGTTTTGGATTTCGTACGGAAAAAAGAAAAAAATGAGTTTTTGAGAGGATTTAGGGTTTTTCCTAAAAAATAAAGGGGTCTCCCTTAGGGTGTTATATGTAATGATATTTTTGGGATAAAAATTTCAAAAATAATACTAGCAACCTTGTTAGTCAATTTTATGTAATGAAATTGAGTAGAAATCAAATTTTCTATTGATAAAACATAATCTTGAGAGTGTAATCCAGGTAAATCATTTCTCAAGTAGCTATGTGTGAACCCTTTTAATAATAAAATTTAGTAAGGGATGAGATGTTCAACTAGTATGGTACGAAGAAAGGAAATGATATAGTAAGAAAGTTTGGGCTGGATGCATAATATAATACAATGTCTTAAGTACAAAATCTAAAAATTAAGTAATACTTCAACAATAAGATACAACTCAGCATATATTATTCATGTTAAAGAAACCAAATTCATAAAGAGTAATATCTTAAAATAATTGATACTTACAAGAGAATCATAGCATCATCACATTCTTCCTTCATAATGTGAAACTTTCATTTGTGACACTCATTGATCTCTTCAAAAGAGAAAATAGGTACAACAAAAGGCAAATGATAAACCAAAATAGAAACAATAAACAAAAATAGCAAAAAAAATAAGTACAAAACTAAAAAGAAAGTAGTAAAACAAAAGAAACAAACAAATTTGAAAGTAGCTAATCATGAAACAATTTCTAATGATGGTTATTAATTGAGTAACATAACCAATGTTTTTCAAGTTATTTTAAATGAAAAGCATTATTTTCAAGTACAGTGACAATTCTATAAGGTTTAAACCATAATAAATCAAATTTATAATATTTATCAGGATCTTCTGTGCTTTATCCTAGTATAAAATGAAATCACCAATTTTAAACTTTTTATTAAAAAAATTCTTATCGAAAATCTTTTTTAATTTTTGTTTAGCTCTTTCTAATTTTTGTAATGTTGTTACTTTAGACTCATCAAGAGCTATTAAATCGTGTAATTTTTATTTAATTAAATTAGTATTTTCAACAACATATTGTAACATAGTTCTTCTTGAAGAAATTCGAAGTTATATTGACAAGGTTGCTTCCAATCTATATGCTAACATGAAAGGTGAATAACTAGTTGTTACCTTAATAATAGTTCTATCAACCCATAAAGCTTCAAAAATTTAAAATGTCAATTTCTTTTAGTTTTACATGCTAATTTTTTTATGATCATAATCATATTTTTATTAGTTGACTTAGTTTGACCATTATCTTAAGAGTAATATTTAGATGAATGATTAGATATAATAGAATATTTTTTCAAAAAATCTATAAATTCATTAGAAACAAATCGAAACCTATTATCAAAATTTATTTTATAAGGAACTCCAAATCTAAAAAAAATCTAATTTTCTAAAAATGAGATCACTTCATGTATTACATGACTTTTAAGTGCTTTGACCTTAGGCCACTTAGTGAAATAATGTGTGGCTTTAAATATGTATCTATGAACAACAGATGAAGATACATGTATATTTGAAATAAATTCAATGCCCTATTTCATAAATGATTTTTTAGGTATAACAAGGTTTAAAGACATTGTAAGGAACTTATCTCTACTAACAAATAATTGACATGGCATACAAGAATGAACTAACTTATAAGCATCTTAAGAAAGAGTAGACTAATAATAACTTGCTCTTAAAATCTTATAAACAATGATTTTTACAACATAATGTCCATCATAATTTTCTTCATGATAGTCCTTAAGAATTTTTTTGGTTTGACCATGCGTAAAACATTTTAATAAAACTCCATCTCTATTTCAATAAAATTGAAAAAAAATTAACAAATAAAAATTTAAAAATTTTAATCGTAAGGAATGTCTTTGTTTTTAATCAAGATTATTAAGATAAACCTGATTTTGAAAATAAAAGACCAAGTCCTGATACCAATCATCTTCAACCAATAAACAATCTCAAACATTCATTTCAAGATAAAATTTGAATTTTTTAGAAAAATTAAAAAAAATTAATTTTTAAATGAGGCTTTGCATTTAGATTATCATCAATTGACAATACCAAAACATTAATATCTGACAAAGCATTTTCAGCTAAATGTTTTGCTAAATCATTACCTTTAATCATTTTTGAAAATTTTGAATTTAAGATCAAACTCTTGAATATATAAAATTCATTTAGCAAGTCTTCCTTGAATGTTATGTTGTTTTAAAAGATTAGATAAAATATGCACATTATGTTGCACAATTTTTTTTTTTTCAATCAACAAATAACAAAATTTAATCAAAGAAGAAACCAATGAAAAATAAATTTCTCAATAAGGGGTACTTAGTTTTAGTATCTTTTAAAACTTGACTCAAATAATCAATTAATTTTTCATCATTGTTTTCAAATTCTTAAGTGATAACAATTATAAGTATTTTAGTAGCATTGACATAAAGAATGAATGTTTTCTTTAAATCTAGTTTTAAAAGAACTATGGCACTTATAATGATATTTTTAACATTATCGAATGCTAAAACAACTCCTTCATCTTAAGTATAAATTTATCTTTTTTAATTAATAATTACAAAGGGTTAGACTTATTAAAAAAATCTGATATGATTTTTTTAACAAAATTTATTTTATCAAAGAAAGACTTTAAATTGGATTGATCTTTAGGAGGAGGTAATTCTTTAATGGCTTTAATGCATTCAGGATCTATAAAAATGCTATCATTAGAAGTAATGTCTTAATAACTTACCTTCGATAACACCAAAAACTAATTTCTCTAGATTCAAAGAAATACCATACTTTCTACATCTTGTGAAAACTTCATGAAGATGATTTAATTTTTTTTTCTTTTTGAATGAACAACAAGATCGTCTAAATAACCCTGAATAACAATGCCAATCAAATCATCAAAAGCAACATGTATAGCTCTTTGAAAAGTAACTAATGCATTCATTAATTCAAAAGGCATTCTGTTATAAACAAAAGTCCCTCTATAAGTAGTAAAATTAGTCTTATGTCTATCTTCAGAATTTAGAAAAATCTGATTATAACTATAAAATCCCTCTAATAAAGATATCATTTTTTATTCTTCAACTTGTAAAATTTGATCTATATTTGGTAGAGAAAAATTATCATTAACACTAGCTTTATTCAAATCTCTAAAATCAACACACAATCTAATATCATTATTTTTATTTCTAGCTGGCACTTAATTAGCTACACATTTTGAATATTTCACATGAAAAATAATACCAGTATCAATCATTTTATCTAACTCTTTGTTAATGATATCTTCTAAATAAAGAGCTAATTCTTCATATTTTTTATCTAACAAGTTTAATACTTGATTTTAAAGGTATATCATGTTTAATAATATCAGTATCATAATCTTTAAGATCTTTATATGACGAGAAAAAAATTGTTTCCAAATAAGTTTTCGCTTTTCACATTCAAAAGGAAATGAGAAACTAAGATAAGATGGTCAATGGTTTGTACGTACCCGGATGAAGTCTTGCGCACCAAATTCAGACGACTGAAGGAACTCCTCTTTGGTTGTGGAGGATGACACCTATAGAAGAAAGAGACTCAAACACAGACATTGTTAGATAGCTAGAAAGTGGACTGCCAAGCAAAGGCTTGGTCCTAGAAGTGCAAAGACTTCTTGGAGGATGACAGTCCACTGATTGTTAGAAAGCAAAATATAGCCAGATACAGAAATGATAAAGACTGAATAAAAGAAATGAAAGCAAATATGTACCTGTATGTCTTCCACAGTCACCGACGTCAGTGATTCTATCGACATCTGTAGGTTAATGTCACCGACGTCGGTAGGGGCAATGGTCGGAGTCGGTCAGGGTAATGGCCTGGGACAAGTTTCAGGGATGTCTGGTCAATCAGAATGGTTTTGGGGAGGTCTGTGGGAGTATGATGGCATGTGTTGGGTCAATAAAATAGAGAGTATGGTCTGAAAAAGGGACTAGATGAATGTCAAGGGCAAAAGGGGAAGACAAGGGTGAGAGAAGGCCTTTCAGCCTCTCTAGAAAAGACAGACTAGGTTGTGTCCAGAATGGTTGGGAATGGACAGTGGACAGAATGCTAATGTATTTAAAAAGATAGTAAAATGAAACTAATGCAAATACTTAGCTGTGGATGGAGTTGGCAGAGGGGCAGGAGTTGTGTTTTCATTGTGACTGGTGATGGAGATGTCATGCAATCCTCAAACCTATGTGGAATGGCTGATGCTAATCCTCTAAGCCTGGAAAAAGTTGTCAAAGCATTGATACCTGCAAGAAAATGAGAAGCAAGAATGCTGGGAAGCAAGAGCAATAGAATTCACATTCACAGGGGGTAGAACAGAAGTAGAAAACTGGTTTTAAAGGTAATCGACGTTGGTAGAACCACCGACATCAACCGCATACTGACCGACATCGGTGGCTGAAGAATGGGGATAGAGGCTAATTTTAGCCTTCTGCCATTCTTACAAGCTGCCAGGGTTAAATTGTCATTAAAAAATAGTCGAGAGGGGCTTAAATGAGCGCGAGAGGAAGGGTTAAGATGGGATTTAGGCAATTAAGGCTTGGCATGGGGTGGGGGCATCCAAGGAGAGGAATCTGAGGAGGAGTGAGGTGGCATGGGTGAAGTGGCAAGGGGGCTATTAATTTAAAATATTTGATTTTTATTTTTATTTAATAATTGAGTGGGTTAGGACTTGTGTTAGAATGGACCAAGGGGACCAAGGGGGTAGGATGACCAAGGGATAGACACGATTTTAGTGTCTACATTTGCCCCTTTTTGTCTTATTGGTTGTTTTTGACGAACTGCAAGACAAAAATAAGAGTAAGCAGCCCCAAGTATGGGATGAGGTTTTCCCCCCTCAAAGCGGGAGTCGAGGGAAGGGAACCTGAGATCAAGTGTCAATTTGACAAAGAGATGGATGGAAAGGGTGAAGGTGTGAGTGTGAACGCTGCAAAGGATGAGATTGCGTGTATGCCACACCACGCAATAGGTAGGTCAAATTGTCATGGTCAAGGGTTGAGGAGTGCCAAAATCAAAATAATTAGTCCCCAACATTTAGTCGTAGCTATTTGGGTTATTCAATCCAAGCTGTAGCTCTAATGGGTCGTCTTGTTTTAGGTATCTTGAGCTCAGGAAGTGCTCTTAGAAAACATGAAAAAAGTCACAAGTAGTAGAGATCAACTTGCACACGATTTAATACTTGTGAGGGTCTATGACAACTTGCTAACTAGGCGTGAAGTAGCAAAGGCAATCAAAACAACCAAGGCAGAGTTGTCTCGAAAGTGGTCGAACGAGATAGTCACAATCTCCAAGGTTTGTGGTCGAGTCCAACCGCAGTAAAAGTGATCTCAAGTGTGCCCCAGGAGGCTAAGATGACTTCTATTATGAAGGCAGGTTGATTGGGGGCATGATTTTAAGCATTGTGAAGAAATTAGAGGGTTGAAGGCTGCCAATGTTAGTGATAGAGCTGATGTTGGTGGCCCAAAGGGACCGATGTTAGTGAAAATAGGCCGACATCGGTAGGATAGGGCACGATTCGATCGATGTCGGCGGCCTGCCAAATCTGACAAAACTAGATTGTCAGCCCACCAAAAGCAATTTGTGATTGTTGCAAAGTCAAAAAAGGAGCTCTGGATTTTAGTGGGTGAAAGTGACTTGGAGTGACCGGTTGAGCAGGGTGAGGTGGCAGAGGGAGATTGGTGGAGAAAGGAGTGAATTGGATAGAGATTGGAGGTCGCAGAGGTAGTGGTAGGCCAAGAGGAGCTCGTAAATAAATCAAGATGTAAGAGATGGCAGAGGGCAGTGGAGGACTTGCAGGAGGTCCACCACTAGTGGCACCCATTATGACACCACAGCGGCGATGATGGGATGAGGTAGGAAGTGTTGTGAACTCTGTTTGGTTTGGTTTTGATTTTGTTTTTGTTTTTGAAATTTTGATGTTTTTAGCTAAAAATTGAGGGGGAGGGGTAGCTAAGAGGGTGGGAAGGGTAGGTAGGTCATGCTAGGGTTGATTTAGGAAGGTTTTGGGGGTAAACGAGGGGCTATTGGGGGAAGCCCTAATTTTAAGACTCACCCCATTCGACCTTGGGGCCGAACTAGTCACCGACGTCAACAAATTCACCAGCGTCGGCCGACTCGCAGTCAGCATCGGTCACTATGTGACCGACGTCGGTTAGTTAAGTGCCATCATCGGCATGTAAACTGATGTCGGTGGCTACTTGGTCTAAGAGAGTTAGAAAATTGCCAAGTCAAGGGGTCAAAGCTGCGCCAAGGGCTTCTCGGGTGTCAAGATAGCCATAGACGGTTAGGTAGAAGGTCAAGTAGATAGATGAAAGGGCAAATGGGTGAGCTAGGTCTCCAAAGGGAAAAAGAGTCATGGGGATTGGTAGTCGCATTAACATGAGTTTGACTATTGGATGTAGGTGAGGCAGATGCTGATGCTGCAGGATCAGTTGTCGCCATTGCTGACGCGAATGCCTCGGGACATCACTAGAGAGGAGTGGGCATAGATGAGTGCAGTGGGACTCGGTGGGCTGTGATGATACTGTCAGGTGGCAAGGGATGTGAGCTTGATGGTGGCTCTAATTAAGTGGTGGGATCATTCCACCAATACCTTCCACTTGCCAACAGGGGAGATGACTATGACAGTCAAAGATGTGTACCAAATTTTGTGGTTATCGATACATGGGGCAGAGTTATATGCGTGCTCAAGGGAGACGCATGATATTCACATGGTGACATTATTTGGTGAGCATGCGACTGAGGCGAGTTACCACTCAGCCAATTTTGTGTATGAACCATTGTATGCGATAGACGAGGATGCGCATCGATGGGCCATCTTGATGATGATTGGCATTACAGTCTATGCACTGCCAGATGCAGAGGGAGGTAGATTTCTTATTGCTATGACTAGAGTTTTGATGGACATGTTAGAGTAGTAGATAGTGTTTACTTGGATGCCTGTCTTTTTGGCCCAGGTATACAGAGAGCTATGGGGCATTAGTCGGTGGTGGTGATATAGTCTGTGCGTGGGCCACCTCTTGTACTGTTGGGTATATGAGCATATTGTGGTCACTTGACCTCTTGGCCTCCCAGTGGTGATTCAGGCCAACTTCAGGGTCAAATTTAGGTGATGGTGCGAGATCATGGCACAGACTCAGATGAATGGGGTAGTCAGAGATATCAACTACTACAGAGGGGTACTGGAGGCCCTGATCCCAAAAAATATCATCTGGAGACCATACTTGGTATATCTAGCTTTCAGAGACCAGGGAGAGTAGTTTGTTGGGGTGTAGAGTTTGAGATGGGTTAGGGGGAGATGAGCCGGTGAGCTCGAGAGGGTGCCAGTGGAGAGAGTACGGTGCCAGTATGGGCTGTTACAAGATGTGTCGCTCGCCTTCCCACTGTATAGATGGGATGATATAGAGGCACCACTCCCACTGTCAGAGGAGACAGAGAGGGCAAATTTTGAGGATTTATCGGCAGGGCCTGGGGTAGTAGATCTAGGATACACAGAGGCCTACTTGACATGGTGGGTAGGAGAGTACAGAAGGATTTAGGCAGGACCACAGCTTGATCTGCAGGCAGTGATCAGAGAGTGGGATCTAGCTCGACAGGAGAGAGATGCTGCCATCCAGGAGAGGGATGCAACACGAGGACAGGTGACCAGTTTACAAGGTCAGTTGGCTGTAGCCTAGGCACAAGTATTGGCAAGATAGGTTTTTGGAGGATAAGGTCCGATTCAGCATCCACCTCAGCAGCCAGTTCAATAGCCAGCACAGTTAGCATTAGTGCAGCCAGCTCAGCCATAGCCACAGGGGTTAGTTCAGGGTGTGGCATCAAGATTGATGGGTCCACCGCAGACTATGCCTATATCTAGATACAAGACTGCTTTGGAGGAGATCGCTTATTATGAGGGTGTTATTATGGAGTTTACTCAAATATAGTGATACTCGGAGATGAGAGCGGAGCAGAGCCCTTAGAGATCGATGTCTCGTGCGACTACCTCAAGTTTCCACAGATGGCTACGAGCAGAGGGTGGGGATGATATAGCATCTTCACGGCCACCGCCACCACCACCACAGCCACAGCCTTGAGGGCAGACTTTGATATGATGTATATATTAGCCTGTGAGTCGTTAATGTGAGATGTACTCTATTTTGCGAGAGAGAGAGAGAGACATATGTACTTTTGTAAAACATTGATGATATATATGATGAGATTTTGGCTATTGGTGTGTTATGAAAATGGTTTTAGATGTTAGATGTTTGCAGCATTTTTCATATGTTTCAATGATGTATGCTGAGATATGATGTGATGATGTTTTATGATGATATGTAATGATTAGGATGTAAATGATTATATGATGATGTAAATGATGCAAATTATTATGTTAATGATTGTGAAAATATGTGATTAGTTGTGATGTGATTGGTAGGTGACAAAAGAATGTGACGAAAGGAATGGCCGAGCTAACCCCAGAAGACCCCATGTCAACTGAGTGTTGCCTACATAGCCCCTATTGTTAGGGCCTCAGGCCAATGTAGTTCTCCCTAAAAGGGAGGAAGAGGGTTGATTATGGATGAGGTTGGTCGAGGTTAAGTCATGGTCAAAAGGTAAGATAGTTTGTCCATCAGGTAGATGAAAAAATGGATGTGGTCGAGCTAACCCTAGAAGACGTCATGTCGATCGAGTGCTGCCTACATAGCCCCGGTCTTAGGGTGTCATACCAATGTAGTTTAGGCTAAGAGGAAAAATGGTTGATGATTGGTTTGGTCATGTGTTGAAATGATGAGGATAAGATGATGTTACAACCTTTTCCATATTGTGTGATGGTGTATTCTGTAACATTGGTTGAGGGGTCTTTCATCCCTAGCAATTTTCCATATTCATGATGGATGTATGCTAAAAATGAATTGAGTCTATTTATGCTTCATCAAGTAATGGTTTATGCTTAACATAAATTATGTGGTCGATAGTTTCCATGTGTATTGGTGTCCATAGAAACTATTTGAAATGGACTATGTCATGTTGGTGGTCTGAAAATGTTTGGGTTGGTTTGGTTTGAGAAAATGATTTGGTTGAATGTGACCAAAGTGTGAAAAAAAAGTGAAAGGCAAATTAAACTTTCATTGACACGGATCAGAATGATAGCATAGATAGGGTTTGTTAGAACCGAGAGCCCCATTCATGCATTACATCGTTGACCATGGGTTGTGTTAGAGAGGTAATCGAATCACTTTGACATTTAAGTGAGCTCGAAGTCCCTTGAGTAGGTGATATGATATATGAGGATAGGGTAAACCCTTTTAGTAGGGATAAATTTGCCCCTTTTTATAGGAGACCCTGAGACGACTACAAGCCAAGTCCATGACCTTTTTTTTTTTTTGAGCAGACTGATCAATGCGAGAAGTCTACATAGAGATGTCATTTTGCTTAATGGTCATTTGTGAAGCTGATTGATGTGGGAAGCTTCTAAAAGAGTGTTGTGTATAACAAGATTTAGTCGTAGCCATCCTTTGAGGAAGTGGTCTATATTTTTGCTTTATATATTTTTGAGGTCTTTGAATAGCTGTCCTTCGAGGGAGCAGTCTATTAGCTACAGCAATGATAGTATAGCTGTCCTTCGAGGGAGCAGTCTGTCTTTTGATTTTGTGACCTTGGATATTTTGACATCTCGATTTCTTTTTGATAGAATTTTGAGTCATGGACAAGACTATAGAAGTTGAAAGGCTCCCTTTTACTAGGACAAAGCATCCATACTTTATAAAAGGGGTATATAGGATTTGTTTTGGGGAATAGGGTTGAAAGGAATGAGGATTAAGAGGATGGAGATGCTCAAGGGACGAGCTCAAGTTAAATGTCAAGTGAATGAGTAATTGACTAACAATAGAATGGTTGCAAATGCAAGGCATTAAGAGGCTCAGGTTCTAGCCGTCCGTCGAGAGAGGACAGATGATAAGTCCCTAACCCATACTTGTGCGTGATGATGAAAGGTCTGAGCTAATTAGGGGCAAACTTGCCTCGTTTACTTCTTTCCAAATTGGTCATGTATTGGTTGATGTTGGACATAAGGATGATTAAGAATTTGGTCGATGTTTGGTTGAGGTCATGATAGGTGCTTGGTTGGTTGATGTCTGGTCGATGCTTGGTCAATGTTTGGTCGAGGTTAGGATAGTTGGTATAAAGTCGAACTCCCCCCAGTCATTTTGTGGTAGGAAGAATGTCTAACACCCAGTGCAAATGATTAATGGGTTAGATAAATGAGATGGAGAGAAGACGAGAAGGGGAGGTCCGGGTACCCCACCTAGTTGATAGGTCAGGGGTTCCAAGCGAATAGTGTTTAGGTATTGAAAACGCTAGGAGGGATGGAAACCATCAACTCCGTAGGTGAAGAGGGAGGGATAGGTGAGCTTGGAGGAGATTGGTCGATGGTGGGTTTGAGGTAAAGGTCTGTAGAGGCTTCGGTGGGTTCTTAGAAGCCCAAACCATGTCATTTCTTGGCATTGTCATTATTGAGTGGTTTGATGGGCCGATGGGAGCCTTGCTCATAGCACCCGAAGCCAAAACCCTTCCATGCACACCTATAAAGGTAGGTATGAGCAAAGGTGGGGTTGCTAAGAAAGGAGAAGTTGGATGTGAATGGTTGAGGTGAAGAGAGAGGATTCCCATTAGTAGGAGCTTGATTGAGCCCCCCATAGATGAGATTGGTTCGAAGCTTAGGAGGGCCATAAGGGATGACCATTTCAATTTGATGGTCATAGCTTGGACTGTGATGAAGCTGCCCATACTCTTGCAAAGTTTGGAGCATGTCTAAGGTAAGCAAGCGATATTCCCCAAGTGAAAGTCGTTGGAAGATATCTTCCATGGGGTCTTTGGTTGTCGCTTGAAGAGGTGGTGTGAGGGCGACCGTCGTTTGTGAACTGGTCAAAGCTTCCATGGATGGAGGTGGCATTTGGGTTGATGTCTTGAGAGGAATGAGAATGTCATTTGGTTGATAGGTCGTGTTAAAAGTTTTGAAAGGTGATGGGTCAGCGGGAATGATGTGGACTTGCCCGTCGTGTTTGAATTTTACACAACGGTGTAGTGTAGAGGGGACACAAGCCATGGCGCAAATCCAGGGTTGGCCTAGCAACATGTTATATTAAAACTCTCCTTCGATGATGTAGAAGAGCTTTGAGATAGTCCACGGGCCAATGCGAATATGGAGGATGACAATGCCAATGGTTGTGGTAGTGGTGTCATTAAAGGATCGAAGGATTGCATCATTTTTTGATACGCAATTCTTGGGGAGGGCCAATTGATCAAAGGCATAAGTAGAGATGATGTTAATGCTGGCACCTTTGTCAATCATAACTCACTTAATGCAGGTTCGATCAACATAGGTTGTGATGAAGAGAGCAGTGTCCTGATCTTCTGAGTTAGAGGTAAGAATCTCAAAATCACTGAAAGTGATAGAGGCAACGGGGGATAATGAGTGGACCAGGGTAGCTAGTGGTTGGGGGTCCTCAGGTTGGACCTCCACTGCCTGTAAGGCTCTGATCAGAGCTTGACGATGCTGGGGCGAGCTTTGGATGAGGTCATACAAGGTCATCTTCATGGGTGTTTAGTGAAGCTATTTTAACATAGAGTCATGGATTGCCCCTGAAGAAGAGGGTTGAGATGCACCTATAATAGAGATTTTAGGTTTTGGTGATTGAGGCAGCTTAACAAAGGGATAGGTCCAAAGAATAACAGCTTTTTATTTTGCCTTATCCTTTTGTGACCTAGTGGTTATGTGGATGGCGTTAATTTTAAAGAGAGGAGGTGAAGGAGATGAAGGGGTTATGGTCTGTTGATGAGATGTCAATGTCGATGAAGAGGTTTGAGGGATATGGGAAGGTACCAGAGGTCTATCATCAGTGTCCTCAAGGAGAAGGGTGTCTTTCTCCATGTGGCGGTGAATGACGACCTTGAGCGCACAACAATTCTCAGTGTCATGTCTTGGCGTATGATGATATAGGCAAATCTTAGTATCGTCAAACTAGGAAGGCTTTGACCTGAGCGATTGAAAGGGTTTGATAGGCAGAAGGGTTATGCTAGAGGTCTGCAAAAGTCGGTGCAATATCAAAGCGTATGAGCCCACTAAAGGGTTCGTGCTTGTTGATGTGTGAGATGCTGGTGACTTTTGCTTGGGGGTGTTGAAGGAGGCTTTCGTACCACCTTTTGGGTTGGTAGTGCAACCACATGTGAAGATGACACTTTCTTCGTGAGAGGTGCCAAGTTTTCTAGAGAGGGTAGGCTTGTGGTAAGCAGAAGAAGCAGTGGAGGCAACTTGTTTTGGTTAAGGGTTGGAGTAGAAAGTACTCCTATTAGGGTCGAAGGGTGAGGGCCCAAAATGGAGGGCAATGTTGATGGTGAAGGAGGAGTTCACTGCCGTGGTTTAGTAGTCTTCTTTGATTTGGTTTGAGGATTACTATTGGGTGAGGCCTGGTCCAAGTCTACCTTCACTTGCGGGTGAGTGAGGTTAGGAATGGGGTGAACACCGAGTGTCTTGATTGGTTTTGATGTGGTGGATGA
The DNA here is from genome assembly GCA_037957365.1 of Torreya grandis. Taxonomy (NCBI): domain Eukaryota; kingdom Viridiplantae; phylum Streptophyta; class Pinopsida; order Cupressales; family Taxaceae; genus Torreya; species Torreya grandis. The sequence goes on from JARHVA010000109.1 coordinate 4,305,526, forward strand.
AGGTTTTGGTTTTGATGTGGATGGTTGAGATTTTGAAGGTTTAGAGGTAGAAGTCTAGTCTTTGTTAGAAATCTTTAGAGATTTTGTCAAGGGTGAGTTGACGGCATGAGATGAGATGGAATGGGCAAGCTGAAGAGCTGTGAGTCGCTCCCATAATGCCTGATGCTCCACTTTCCTCAAATGGAGAAGTCCAAGTTTCTCCACCAATCGAGAGAATGGTTGGGAGGTCAGACGAGGCTTTGATCCTCCAGAAGATGTGGATGGTTGTAGGGCCGAAAATGAGGTAGGTGTAGCAATCTCGGACCCAAGGCATGAGGAAGTCACAATTGGTTCGTCTTTGGTTGAAGAAGGCGGAGAGACAGGTTCTTCCCTTGGTGGAGAAGGAACCAGAGAATGTAGCTCCTCAAGAGGGTAGAGGGCAGGGATAATTGTGCCCTCCACTTGTGGTTGAGGAGTAGGAAGGGTAGGGTCCTCCATAGGTAGCAAGAAGGAGGACGGTGGGGCTAGTGGTGCTGGTATGGTCGAGGCATCCTCCAATATAAGGGAAGTCGATGGAGAACTAACAGGAGAAGAAGGTTCATCCTCATGTGATGGACTGATGGGTTGACTAACCTCTTGAGATTGTGAGAGAGGTTGGTCAGGGATGAGAGGTGAGACTGTATTGACTGTGCATATGTTATGCTCTTGAGTGTCATCAGTCATGGTCTACACATTGTTTTGGGTAGGTGGACGATTAGGAAATGGTTGTTTGAAGATGTCTATGCTTTGATTGGGTGGTGCATTTGGATTGTCCAAGATGAGGTCAGCCTTATCTAGCATGTCTTGAATGATGTTCTTGAGAGTCTTACATTTGCTCGTGTCATGGCCTTTAACATGGTGATAGCTGCAGAAGTCATTCTCCTTATACCACGCAGGGATGGCGCGTGAGGGATCAAATTGTGGAGGCAGTCAGATTTGGGGGAGATTAAGAACCCCCTATTTGACAAGTTTGTCTAGCATAGATGTGTATGACTCTCTTAGTAGAGTATACTGTCGCTGCACATATCTTTGCTGGAATTACCGAGTGATACTCTGGGATGTGGATGGCTCGAGCTAGTTGGTTGTTGAAGAAGACGAAGGTCTAATGACTACAGCATTTGCTGATGCCTTAGATTTGGGATTAGATAAAGAAGGTTTAGAGGAAGAATCATTGGACTTGGTATTGGGGTTTTTACTTTACAACTTGACTTTGTTTTCCTCGATGGCACGTAGTTCAAGCTTTCAGGCCATCGTGAAAGCTTCATCAAAGGTGTGAAATGTTTAAACCCGCAAGGTAGAGGAAATATGTTTGGCACACGCCTGAGAGAAAAGTTTGATGAGCTCAAGTTGGGGCAGAGAAAAGGAGAGCTGATTGATTAGGCCTCTCCAGCAAGCAACAAAATCAGCTATGGATTCGTCATAAAATTGTCAGATAGAATACAGATCTGTGATTGAGACCTTTTTGGTGATATTGATCGAAAAATGGTCGAGGAAGAGTTGGGCTAACTAGGTGAATGTGAAAAGAGAATGGCTGGTGAGAGAGCTGTACCAATCAAGAGCAACACCAGAGAGCGACATGGGGAATTTGCGTAGAAGTAACGCATCATCATGGGCTATGAGATAACAAGCATGTCTGAATGCTCACAGGTGCTATTACGGGTCTTCCTTACTCTAGAAATGAGAAAATTTAGGAAGCTCCCACTGACTGGGATACGACCTGATTGAGACGGAGGGATGGATGGGTTCATTGCAAATTTGCTCATATGAGAGGGCATTGCATGAACCAGAAATAGAAGTCTTGAGACTAGACATTTTGTCCATCAGCATTTTGATTATATCAGCTGACGGATTGGCGGGTGGAGTTCCCCCTAGGTTGTAGGGCACTTGGAAGATGCTAGAAGGGACATACGACATAGTCTATTGCGCTTGTATGGGCGCAACGTATTGATAACTAGTCGTTGGGATAGAAGTGGAGGCCAAAGGTGGTTGCATTGTGAAAGTAGAAGGCATGACTAGGCTCGATGTTGCCATAGGTAGTTGGATAGTGACAACATTAGCCAATGGATGAGTGGCCACCCTGGTGTTAATGGGGGCGAGAGTAGGCGGGATAGAGACAACCAGATTTTGGAAAGGGGTATAGGTTGGTTGAATAGTCTGCAGTTGATGGGGTGCCAAAACTCCCATGGAGGTAGGTCTAGAAGGAGAGGCTAAATTTTGAAGATAGGACACGATCGGGTTATTAGTTGAGGTGTTGGCTTGATTGTCTATAGGTTGAATTATGGATGCTGTTGATATGGCTGTTGTCTCGACTAAGGAGGTTGGCATCCCATAAATTGGGTTGCCTAAGGAGTCTCACATTCGACTTCATGCGAGATAATGTTGAAGGGCTTTGACATTGAGGTCCAAGAATCTTTCGAAGTCTTGGTCCCCTTCAGGGACAATAGATGGTCAAGTCGAGGTCAGCTAGACAAGAGTATGTTTGTTGTCTGAATGATACTCCATTAAGGGACTTGTTATGGAGGGCGAAGGCAAAAGCGGTAGTTGCCTTGCGTGGTCAAGAAGAGTTCTGGTTTGACTACGTGTCAAAACCATTCAAGGCAAATAGGTTCAGGTCTTAAAGACTGTGTTTTTTTTCAGTCTCAAAAAATCAAAAAACCAAAATGGGTGCTAGAAAGCAAGAAAGTCAGGGTTTAAGCTTGTTGTTTTAAGGAGAAGAGTTTTGGACAGTGACCGATGTCGATATAAAGACCAATGTCGGTGAGATAGGATGCCAATGTCTGTCAGATGACCGATGCCAACGAATAAAGTTACAGACATCGGTGGAAAAACCGATGTTGGTTACTATGTTTTCCAAAAACTCAAAAAATTTAAAAGTTCTTGGAAAGAAGAAAAACATCCTCACTAGCTCAAAAAACCAGATAGAAGTAGAAAAATAGATGGAGACAGGCAGACCCTAAGCGTTGAATCCTAAGAATAAACTTTTAGAATCATGTTGGCTTATGCCTTAGAATGTGTTTGGGAGGTTGGCTTGTAGAACGGGTCCTAGAAGAGGTAGTCTAAAGTTGGTTTCGGGTTAGTTTCAGTGCTTAAGAGTCTGTGTTAGGTTCCGTACTTGGCCTGGTGCTAAGGAGCAAGCTCCCCTCACTTCATGAGCCCAGTGGTAAGCTGGTCTCGCTTAGCCAGTATATACTTCCCCTAGAGATTATCTTCTGCCAGAGAACAGAGTGGGCTTTCCCCTTGGTAGTGAAGTCCAAGTGGGATTGGCGGGACGGGTAAGGTATCTGCTAGGTGCTAAAATCCTAGTCGGACCTTGTCCCAGGTGAGTTAAGATGTTTGATTTGTGCAAGTGGTTTGGATGTGTAACATAAGTGGCCTACGCTTTATTCATGATGCAGTTTTTAATTACTAGATGTGAGAGCTAAGTATGCATTCAGGAAGAAATGAGATGCAATGTATTTTAAGCCCAAATTGAAGTGTGTGTTCGTATGCAAACAATGTGAGAAAGGGTTGAAGAATATGACTTTGACTAGTCTAAGATGCAAGAAAGAAAGGAAAAGAATGATTCTTTTTAAGCTTGCTAATAGTGTCTTTTGGAAGAGATAGAAGAAGAAGATGCAAGGAGAAACCTAATGCACCTATATGAAAAGAAAGAAAAGAACCCAAGGAAGACCCTAGGGTCCCACTGGGCGTGCTAGAATGTTTCCAAACAAGTTTTTGCTTTTCACATTCAAAAGGAAATGAGAAACTAAGATAAGATGGTCAATGGTTTGTACGTACTCGGATGAAGTCTTGTGCACCAAATTTAGACGACTGAAGGAACTCCTCTTTGGTTGTGGAGGATGACACCTGTAGAAGAAAGAGACACAAACACAGACACTATTAGATAGCTAGAAAGTGGACTACCAAGCAAAGGCTTGGTCCTAGAAGTGCAAAGACTTCTTGAGGATGACAGTCCACTGATTGTTAGAAAGTAGAATATAGCCAAAAACAAAAATGATAAAGACTGAATAAAAGAAATGAAAACAAATACGTACCTATAAGCAGCAATCTAGCTTCCATAGTCGCCAACGTTAGTGATTTTGCCAGCGTCAGTAGGTTAATGTCACCGACGTCAGTTAGTCTGTCAACGTCGATAGGAGCAATGGTCAGAGTCAATCGGGGCAATGGCCTGGGACAAGTTTCAGGGATGTCTGGTCAATCAAAATGGTTTTGGGGAGGTCTGTGGGAGTCTGATGGCATGTGTTGGGTCAACAGAACAGAGAGTATGGTCTGAAAAAGGGACCAGATGAATGTCAGGGGTAAAAAGGGAAGACAAGGGTGAGAGAAGGCCTTTCAGCCTCTCTGGAAAAGACAGACTGGGTTGTGTCCAGAATGGTTGGGAATGGACAATGGATAGAATGCTAATGTATTTAGAAAGACAGTAAAATGAAACTAATGCAAATACTTAGTTGTGGATGGAGTTGGCAGAGGGGTAGGAGCTATGTTTCCATTGTGGCTGGTGATGGAGATGTCATGCAATCCTCAAACCTGTGTGGAGTGGCTGATGCTGATCCTCTAAGCCTGGAAAAAGTTATCAAAGTGCTGATACCTGCAAGAAAATGAGAAGCAAGAACGTTGGGAAGCAAGAGCAAGAGAATTCACGTTCGCGGGGGGCAGAACAGAAGTAGAAAACTGATTTTAAAGGTAATCGACGCTGGCAAAACCGTCGATGTCAGCCGCATACTGACCGACGTCGGTGGCTGAAGAATGGGGATAGAGGCTAATTTTAGCCTTCTGCCATTTTTACAAGCTTCCAAGGTCAAATTGTCATTAGAAAACGGTCGAGAGGGGCTTAAATGAGCGCGAGAGGAAGGGTTAAGATGGGATTTAGGCAATTAAGGCTTGGCATGGGGTGGGAGCATCCAAGGAGAGGAATCCGAGGAGGAGTGAGGTGGCATGGGTGAAGTGGCAAGGGGGCTATTAAATTAAAATATTTGATTTTTATTTTAATTTAATAATTGAGTGGGTTAGGACTTGTGTTAGAATGGACCAAGGGGACCAAGGGGGGAGGATGACCAAGGGATAGACACGATTTTGGTGTCTACAAAAATATCAGTGAATTTTTTAAATAACTTAATGTATTCAACCTTCTCATTTATAGTAACTTAAGTTTTTAAATATATATATATATATATATATATATATATATATATATATATATATATATAAGATCATTTTCTGTACCTAAGTTGATAGGAATAGTCTCACCTTTGATTCTTTTGGAAAGTTCTTTCATTCTAAAATTTTTAGATTGATCGTTAGGTGTAAATATGGATTCTAAACTTACTAAATCAATAGGTAATTTATTAGTACTTAATTGTAAATAATCTTTGTAATTTAGAACATAATTATCATGATCAAAATAATTACCCTTAATAAAAGAATCTATGTGTTTATCACAACTAAAAACACGTCAATTATCACTTAAATCAAAAAAATTAAGTCAAAAAATTTTAACATAATTTTTTTAATGGTTGGTTTACTCTCATTTAGAGTTGGGTTAGATGCAAAAATAACAAGCTTATATGCTCTAATATTATATTTTTTAAGAATATGAGTGATGTTGAAGCCCTCAAAAATGTTAAAGTAAAGACCAAACATTTTGTGTATAATGATGTAGATGAGTTTGATTAGTTTTATAAATTCTTTCAACTTATCTAACAACTAATTTAGAATTTCCAAAGACTAATAAATGTTTAATGTTAAGTTGAATAGTCTTTTACAAACCCAAACATAATGCTTTAAATTCTAAAATATTATTAATGTTTTTAAATGATAATTTGAAGGCATAACAAAAAAAATTACCAACAAGAGAGAATTAAAAAATTCCATCACCATTATCTTGTTGAGAACAAGCTCCATTAAAGTATAATGTCCATAAAATATCTTTCTCAAATAGTTCTTCATGCTGATTTTTTGATTCATCTAAATTCACTAATTTAAAAGTACCAATTCATGTCTCAATATAAGCAATAGTAGAAGAAGTAGATGACTTTATAGGTGTATTAGACCAATCTTCTTTTTTAATGAAAGTAATCTCATTACTAACAAGAACTCATGTGATATTTTTTTCACAAAAATATCAGTTGTTTTTTACCAATCTCTTCCTAACAATATAACATAATTACTAAGAATATCTAAAACTTGGACATTAGTCATGTATCTAACTCTTTTATCTTGAGCAATCTTAATGACTATGTCACAAAACGTACCACAACTTTTAGTTTGTCTAGAATCAAATCTAGTAAATTTTTTATTGTCAATTTCATAAGATATACCTAAATGATCTACAATGAATTTAGACATTATATTCTTTGAAGCACCTACATCTAAGATATAATTATGGATTACTTTATTAGCAATTTTACCTTTAACATAAAAAAGAGATATATAATCAGCAAGAGGATTGTAATTTTGAGCAAAAATAGTTGATTTTTTATTACTGCCTTATTGTTGTAAATCTATATCAATTTTAGTATTTTTAACAACTTTATTAATTTTATCAAGACTGACTACTTGAAAAAATGAAAATCTAGTTTTAATTATTGACAAATCATCAATTATCTAAAAGTTTTAGCATTAGATTGTCAAAAAAAATTAAGTTTATAATATTGATATTGACTATTATTATAACTAGTTGACAAACGAATATTTTGAGAATAATTATCAGCTACACTAATTGAAGAATTATTTTGAATTGTTTTACCTTTACTATCATAATAATAATCATTATTTGCTATTCTATTATTTTGAGAAGAGTTATAGTCTTTATTTATAATATTAACAATATAAGTACTTGCATTTTTTAATGGATCATCAAGAGCACATATGTTTATATTGTCTGTTAGATCTTCAGATATAAGATATTTTCCTTGAAATTTATTTAAACATATGAACAACACATGAATCTAGATCATGATCCAATTCACATACATTACAGTAATAAGCAATGTCTAATTTTTTAATTTCAATATTATTTCTATTAGATGAAGAAGGTTTATCATTTAACTATCTTTTAATAGCGACCAACTTATTTTCTAGACCTTGAATAGCTTTTAAAAATTTTGCATTATCTAAATTTAAATCTATAAAAGATTTATTTTTAAATCTAATACGTTTAAGTTTATTCTCATACTCAATTCATCATTTTCTATAATATCCTTATCCTCTAAGGCCATTTTATATTTTAGGGGTAAAGTATTATAAAAATGAAATTTAGATAACTTTTTAGAAGGTCTAAGATCACGAAGGATCTTTTGATGTAACTTAGTGAATCTAATAATGAAATGATAAATGGTCTCACTTGAATCAAGAAAAAAAGTTATAAGGTCATTGACTAGATCAAAATATTTTTTCACTTTCTTAAAAGATAACTCTAACCATTCTTCAATGTATTTTCATGTATTGATTACTTTGGCAGGTAAACTAATAAATATTTAATAAGCTTTCTCTTCAAGTGTTTGATCAAAAACTTTTAATCAAATCTTTTTACTTGTTATACCAAGAGTAGTACAAAATAATTTAAATACTTCTAAATGATCTTCCCAAAATTTTCTAAGAGTACCAAAAACTTTTGGTATGTTTAACCTTTTAAGGGAAGGTAATTTATCGAGATGATTTCTAACATTTATTGCATTTGTATAAATCCATGATGTTACAGCTATATATTCTTCTTCAGTGAGATCATTCTGATCTCTATTGTCGTATAGTCCATGAGTCAAGTCCTCTACCCTCACTTCTATTTGATCTCTCATTGAAAACTTTAGTGATCTCATCTACTTAAATTGACTAAATTTTTTGAATTTGATTTAATTGCATATTTATATCAATAAGATCAGAGGGCAAAATCAGATCATCAAAAGGAAAAGAATCAAAAATAAATAAATTTTAGGTCTAAGATTAGTAGCTAAAACTCTAACTCTATCCTCTTGAATTCTTCTATTTGTGTTTAAAATATCTTGTTGAATTTCACAAGATAAGAACATCAATCTATCTCAAATTCTACTATTTTTTTTTGTTTATGATTTGAATAACAGATTATGAGGATGATTATGTCATGCATAACATGTTAAATTAAAATCAATATCAACTTGTTCATCAATAATATCAATTCTAGATTGAATAATAGGAAGATGCCCTCTAAGTATCATGAGCAAGAAGAAAACAAAATTCTAAACAAATAAGATTTTTAAACTTTTCCCAACATAGTCATCAAATTTGTTGAAGATGAAAATTATACCATCAACAAATCAATCATTTCACCTATTGTGAAGGTTAAGTTAGAATCCTACCAATCTAATAGTAAGGTTCAATTACAATTATAAAGATGCGAGGATTTTTTTTAAATGTTCTAGAAAATAATAAGTTATCAATTATAATATATTCTATTAAAATGTTAAAAATTCACTTCATCAAATAATGAATCAGTTTATTTATGAATGTGTAATCTATCTTATCCAACTGGAAAAAGGTATATGGACAAAATAATCTATTGAAGGAAAGAAATTTGATTAAATAATATTATATATTTTGAAGTAATATTTTATTTTTCTACTATAATATCTTCGAAGTAATCTCAAGATAATAAACTAAAAATATAAGTGAGATTTTAGATAAATCAATATAAATATATCTTTAATCAATTAAGCAATCAATTAAATTTAACATACAAGAGACACCACAAACAGCAACTAACAAATTAAAAAAATAAACATAAAAATGAAATATAACAAACTATCAAAAGAAACAAGGTAAACAACTAAGTAAAATAAACAAGAATAAAACAAAAGACTCAAACTATTCTAAAAATAAATCTAGTAAACTATCTAATCTAAAATCTAATTAAGTCTAATAAACAATCTAAACTAAGACTAAACTTACAAATAATTAATATAAAATCTAAAGTAATAAGAAAGAACTAATTAAAGAAAATAATTTGACCTTTAATAAAATAAAGAAAATAATCTAAGAAAGTAATTTAAAGAAAAATAGAAGTAAACAGTAAACTAAACAAATTAAAGATAAACTAAAAAATAGAAAGAAAAATTAAATTAATTAAAAATTAATGTAAAATAGATTAGACTATATTAAAATCAGAGTCAATATAAAGTACAACATAAGAAAATGTGAGTCTCAAAAGAGATAGTCGTCTTAGCAAAATAGATAGATTTTATTTGAGAAACCAACATCTTTCTTTACAAATATGTTAAGAGATAATTTTTATAATAAAAAAATAGATCAATGAAATATCGTAAATTACAAAGTTTTCATCATTATTCAGGTTGAATACTTGAATTCTACACATAAGACTATAAATAGAAATCATCAAAAGATGTTAAACTTTACAAGCTTCAGATAATCTATTATAAATAATAATAAAAATTGGATATACATATGTTACCTAAGCAATTACTCAACCGTCAGAGAAAGTATTATTAGGTATATCTATAAAAGTCATGCTATCTCAGAGAAGTTACATAGAAAAGAGAAAGATAAATAATTGACTTCATAATATATAAGTCCTTAATACCTATGTTATTCCTTCCCATTTAATCATTATATTTAGAATTCATGGTTTAAATTTCAGATCAACATAAAATTATGTCAATGTTAACTATATTCCAACTGAATTTTGCTTTAATCTAAGCCATTAATCGAATTAAAAATAATAAAATGATCATAACTAACTTTCAAAATGAAGTTCATAATAAATCAAATGATGTATTTGATTTATTAAACCATATGATGCATTGTTTCTTCAAATTGTAACAATTATGACTGATCAATTTGGATACTGAAAATAAACTGAGAATGAAATCATTATAACCCAAGTTACACATCATCACTGAAAATATCAAATTAGTCACCATAAACTGTTTACACTGTCAAATGAAAGTTGACTTGAAATTTATAACATGATCATTTAAAAACTAATGTATATCTGAATCATCATGAAAATCATATAATAATTCCAACCATCAAAAGTGTCCCTATTTCAAACTAAAAATGCTGAATTATAATCTGATCATGAATCAATTAAAAAACAACAACGAATCACAAACATTCATAGTAATAAATACATATACATATTTTATTCATTCATTTATTTATACTATTTGAAACCACTTAAAAATATAAATAAAAATTCACAAACTAATCATCATCAACTTACAATTGAAAATATGCATCTAAAAATACTACTAATTGACTAGGTCCCTGAAATAGTTTTAAACTTTATGACTGAGTCATATTTATGGTTAAAAAGTATTAGTTTTAAAAAAATTGAGGGGGGTGTGAAAAAAAATTATAACACAACCTTTCTTCTCTAACATCTTTTTCTTGTATATCTCCACTCTAATAATTTATTTTTTACTCCTAGTCCTCGCAGTTACTTCAAGGTCATTTATCTTAGTCCACCTTCTTTGCTATCATAGTTTCATTTCGACTCCCATAATTTTTTTCTCAATCTGATTCTTTTTGCCTTCTATTTTCTAAGATCAAGTTCAAGTTCCTTTTACTCAACTCGTCATCATTCACTTTTTCTTACATGTACCCTCATGGTGATTGAAGTGACTAATCCATGTTGGTTAGAGTGGGCACCATGGTCTTTTCCACAACCAACATCTTGATCACCAAAGGTAGTTGTTACAAAAAAAATTCTTGAATTCTTTGAACAAATTAGTCTTATGCAATCTCAAAAGTTACGTATCCTTGCATTGTGAACTCTATGATATAGTCGTCGATCGTAGTCCTCATCTAGTAATCTACTGCTAAGAACCAATCGGTATCTAGGTTGCGCAGTCTTTATAGTTTGTCCTCAGTCCAAATTATAAATTTTGTTTTTCTCAAACTAAAGCACTAGTATTCTCATCTGGTTAGCCACATAACTAATAATCTTGACAGTTCGCATTAAAAAATTTCAAAGATTTCAACATAGCGGTGTTCTTGGATAATCTTCTTAATAATTTTTCTGACTCTTCATGATTCTTCCTCTAGCCATATTCTCTCATCTAGCCATATTTCTATGTCTCTTTGTCCTATCAACTATCTCATCATATTTCAACCAAATATGCTCCATATTCACTACACCATTGTTAACAAAGGTTTCTGGAATAGCACCAAAACATGTTAATTATAGAGATAACTTGCGTAGTGGAGAGTACTAACAGGGGTAGAAGAGACGACAATAGCATAAACCATCTATGATGTATAAGAATAGATCGAAGAGCAAGATGAAGTATATATATAAAAAAGTTGAACCATAACTAGTATTACCTCATTTAACAACTTAAAGCAAAATAGAGTACTCACTGCATAAAAATCATACATAAAAGAAGATAAGGAAAACTATAACAGAATGATTCCATTAATCTCTATCAACACATCGAATCAGATTCTATTACATCAGAGTGTTATTTAGAGTCTTTTACAATTATATTGTTTCTTCATATTCCAACGTTTTGAGATACAAAAAGGAAAGACTCTTCACATTCTTATAATACTCAATTAGGCTTATAAAGTCAAATACATACAAAAGTTATACAAAAGACAAAATCATACACTTTGCACATGTATTCATCTCATATAATTTGTAGTGTTAGCAAGGTCCATTCTTTGTTGAACAAAGTGAAACTAGGAGTCAAAGACTCTTGGGACTTGAAAACCCCACTAACATATTTTAGATTACTTATTACAATAGAGTTAGGATTTGCTTAAAGAGACTCGATAATCATCGATTGGTTAATAGGTATAGTTGAGCCACAATGAAAGTTATGGTCAGTTAGAAATAGTTGTCGTCATCTTAATATTATTTTGGATGGATCAATTATTTCGATGGCCCACCACTTAACAACCATCATTTTCTCCAACAAGAGGATGGGTGGGTTGGGCTATGGATTTGGCCAAGGGATTTACAACTGCCATGAGTGGGTAGTCCTTGAATTTGTGCACTGAATCTTAACACCAAAAGCATGTGTTGGGGAGGTTAATATACATAACCTATTGGGTGAAACACTGCCCACCAATTTTAATATCAATAGTTTCGCAAAGGCCTTATGCAAGGTCAATCTCAACATAGGCATACCATTATGGTCAAGCAATGTAGAACCTATGGTTTTGAAACATATGAACCGACCCAGAGGCTTACAATTGTTCTATAAAATGCCAAATTAGCATAGGTAAGTGGGGGAACTCCATCCAAACCTAGCCCTTGAGTTTGGCCTTGCCGGAGACAAAAAAGTCACAAGTCTATGGAGAAAACACAAGCATAAATCTTCTAACATAACATGGGCTATGTTTGTGTATGGTCACACAGTGTTCATGCTTTTCAGACCTAAAAAGGAAGAAATCCTTGGTTAGATTTTCCACCCCAAGTAGCTTAATGCCATGGGGTTGCCATTGGGCTTATACTTAGTTTTTGAACATGGATTCAATAGGGATGCATCCCATAAAATAACCAATAAGAATTTGTGAATCAATTCATTGTCATGCCTTATCAAATCCATATAAATTAAGTAAAACATCAGGGAAATTATCTCGAAGATAGAGTACATTATTTCATAGAAGATCTTGGGAACAAACTTGTGAGCTTTCTTTGGAACTATAATTATTTTTACCAAAATGAGTTGTATTCAATAATACAAACACCTATGGGAAACCAATTAAATAAAAACCGACCACCTAAAAAGACCCAAAAGGTGGAATCCCACACAAAGCTAAGAAATACTAATCAAAATAGTAAAAATTCCTACAAAATTTAATAAAACAATGACAATAATATAATAACTTGAAGAAAACTTAAAAATAAAAATCGCATAATAAATACATAACAACTTTAATAAACTAAACAAATATTATTCTCTATAAAATTGTTAAGAAAATATTATAGGTACTAATACATACAATAAATTAGATCTTTAACCAATGAACATTCATTCCACATGAGCTAAGTTAATTGGGGTATGAATGCTCATTCAATCATTCGTTGTTGACGTACAACATGAGATCACCTCTTTGATGTTCAATATTTATTGAAAACAAATTATTGTGTCATGCAGGCCCAAAAATAACCATAAAATCTTTTTGTGCATTGCCTTTAATAAGATTAAAGATGAGAATCAGAATACATATTTTCTTTGCAATCAATATAGTTCCCAACTCTTCCCAAATTTGCTAACTCACCCAAATATTTTGTTTTGACTGCATTCGCCCATTTACTCTTAATGAAGTATTACACATTATGTAATAAATACAGTATATACAAATGTATGCCATGTGCAAAATCAATTAAAAGGCATATCATGTGATGAATGAATAATTCATCATTCTATTGAGTAACATGTATGCAATGTGGTAGCGTTTTGGCATAATATTGTGTAATAAAATTTGATTGAAATAGAATAAGTTTTTTTTTTTGTGTTAAATGTTATTGGAAATTATTTTTGGGTTTATAAAGGAAGGATAATTAAATTTAATGAAAATAATAATAAAATATATATTATCGTAAAAATTTTAATGGATATTCTTGAAATTTTATAATATAATAAGTTCATTTATTACTAGAAAAGTTATGTGTTGATATCAATTTTATTGTTTCCATGTTTTAGATATAATAACGATAATTTCATTCATTTCACCATGTTTTATATTATATATTTGGATTTTATTCAGCTTATTTAAGATTTTTTATTTTAATTCTTTCATTTTTTCCTTTCAAACTCAACAAGTATTTTCTCAAATATATCAAATTTATCTTTCACAACATTATCCAATTTCTATAGACTAATTATTTTTATAGTTTCAAAACCATAAATACTTATCATCATCTTATCTTTAAATTTTTTTATTAGATTTTATTTCTTCCTTATTATTATTTTCAAATTTTATATAATTTTATTTTCAACAACATTTCCTTCAAAATCTTTTTTTTAAAATCTATTCTTTATTGTTAGAATCCTTACTTGTTTTGGGTATATCTCCTTGATAGATAGTTGTCATCTTATACTTATTCTTTGTTTTTCTCATGTTCTTGCATAATATACTCAAAAATCAATAATAATTAAGGTCCATTCAATTATACGGTTTCAAAAAAACCGATTTTATTTATTTAATGGTGACGAAACACTTTATATAAAATCCATTGTTATCCATATACTAATTATAGGTTTGAAAAAATAATAGTGAGTAATTGTAGGTTGGCTTACCTCTATAATAAAATTCATGTTTTCCATCACTCCCAACACATTAATATCCAACTGATCAACCAACATTGCCATCTAACCAACTCTTTTGCTTTATTCGAATTAATGAAACAAAACTTTTGTTCCATACGTAAACACGACAATAAAATTTTGATGGATTTAAGATACTGAAACCAAAATTAGCTTGTGTTTTTTCATTACTTGTTCTTTATTCTATCTCTATCTATTAATCACTAGTAATACCTTAGTTTGAATAATTTTCTTGAGTGGCTTATATTTTTATTAGAATAAATAGACGTATCATTGGATCGGTTTCTTATGTGAAAATAAATATTTGTTTATTTTGGAATAGTAGTATTTATGAAGGTAAATTGGAGTTTACAGTGTTTGTTATGTTTGGTTTTGATTAGGGTTTATCTCCTTTTGTTATATTATCATTTTATTGTTCATTTTTTTAAGATTTTTTTAACCGTATTTATTATTTTTATTTGTTGAATTTTCGTTTTTTAGGTGGTTCTTTTTTTATTTAATTGGTTCTCTTTACGAGCTTCGGTCATTTGATGCAGTTTAATTCGAAAAAAATAATTATGGTGATGAATCAAACATGTATAGTTGTTCTAAAATTTTACCATAAGATAATGTACACATCTCTCAAGATTTTCCTTTTGATGTTTTACTTGATTTATTTGATTTCCATAATGTTTGTCAATGGTTGGAAACCCACACACTTATCGATTATTTTATGGGTTATGTCTCAACTAAATCCATGATTCAAAGTTAGGTTCAAACCAACTAGTCACCCCATGGAATTAAGCTGGTTGAGATTCAAAACCTAAGAGAATTTTTCTATTTAGGTTTGAAAACCCTGAGCATTGTTCCACCATTCATAAACATGGCTCATTATATGTGCAAAGCTCCTTGCTTATCTTCTCTCTATGGACTCGAGGCTGTTGTTTTGGACAAAAAAGAACTTAAAGTCCAAGTTTGGATAGAGTTCCCTATCCTAACCATGTGGTGTTGGCCCTTTATGGAACAACTAGTTAAATCCATAGGTTGGTTTGTCTATTTTGAAACTAACCCTTTTTTTGCCACTTGTCCCCAAAGTTAGGTTTGTGTGGAGGTGGATCTCTCTCAATATCTCTGTGAAACCATTGATATTCAAATTGGTACTCAATGACTCACTCAGATGGTGTTATACATCAACTTTCCCAATACATGTTTTCAAAGCCAGGATTCATACCACATGATCAAATATTTTCCCCATTATGGCTAGTTCAAACCTATAGACATCCAATTCCAAACACTATTTGTGTTGAAATAGTGAATCTTACTCAAATTGCACTCAAATGCATAATTCGAGCCAAAATTACTAAAAACACGCTAAATGGTTTGAGCTTGTTGTATATAAGTTCTATTTAGGCCAATGTATCCCTAAATGGGGCAATGCATTTTATGTGATTCCTAACTTTGATCAATTCATTTTGAGTCAAAATAATGATTTCACTTTTTTGTGCTCTGGATCACTCTTTTCTTCTAATTCGTTAGTACATGTCATGTACCTTTGTTATTTTATGTCGACAACATCATAAATAAGATAATGGTCTGTACGCATCTAAAATCACCTTCCAATTCCTTCTGAGTCAAATTACAACCCAATAATATGACTTTCTGACCATTTTGATTAATTGTGAAGCAATTTTGAAAGAATTGCAATAAAATTGATTAAACTTGTTTAAGCTAATTAATTCAAATCAAGAGCTTAAGTGGATTTTCTATGGAGGATATTGATTATTTCATTATTGAAAATTGATGTAAAATATCTACATCACCTAGTGACATGATTTATGGGATGGCATCCATAAGCCATAAATGCACTAAATATCAGGTTTATGGGCACCCATACCTAATTAATGTCCCTTCCTCCCAAATCATTATGAGAATATTTATGAATTTAAATGTAAATTTTAGATTAATTTATGGCCACACATCTCAATCTTGAGATGGATGGTCATGGTTGATCCTAACTCATTTGAAAAATCTATAAATAAAAGGGCATAAAACATCATTTTTAGGCTAAAATATTGTAAACTTATAATATCGAAATATCTCCACAACCTTTTGTGTTGATCATTGTGTTTTATTTTTAAGCTTCATTTGATAGGCCAAATTAGTGATCTTGAGACAATGGAGGAGCTTGGCATCCATTGTTGACAAAGACAAGAACACTAGATCAAGGGGGGAAAACACTTGGAACCGCTCTTGGATGGTGGAATCACATGGAAAGGTAAAGGTTGTTTACTTTCTTTCATTTGTCCTTCATTATTATTTGCAAACCCTGTTGGAATAGGTTGGCTTAGTTTGTTGAGTTTTTAATGCATTTTTTATGGATTTATTGATTAATGTTTGACTAACCAAATTTGTAATCCAATCGTACATCTTGGCATGCTTGGTGGGACTCATGGAGTCCATTTAAGCAAGAAAAATATCATGGAAATTTCAAATTTCTATTTTAGTCATTAAAAAGTCCTTAAACAATAATTGTTATGCTTGTTTTCTCGTGTTTCTAACATTTTTTTATACACACACAAGTTACACAGTGACTAACAACAATTCTGTGTGACAAGGATCAGTCATATATAATCAATTTTGGTCTTTTATAACTGTCATCGATCATTGTGTGTATCCCTAGAACTAAGCTCGATCACTGTGCAGAATAGCAAGCTAATAGGCCATTTTTTAAAGCTTCATTTAGGGTCATCTAGACTCCATTTTTGATGATTTGTTTTTTAAAACCACGTGTTTTCTCTTAAATTTTTAGAATATGCAATCAACTTAACTTCAATTTGCATAAATGTTTTACAAAATTTTGAAATTAGATGTTGAATCTTTTTAAAGCATCTAATTGTTGTTTCTTAGTTTCATTGAATTATGTTTTCTTGTCTAATCATCTTATTACAGGTTTTGTTGAGTTTTTACACTAACATTGAGATAAATAATGTTTGTGCATTGTGTTTCTTTCGCATTTAGATTCACAAGTGAAACATAAACCTGAGAACAATAAATCCAAAGTTACTTGTCTCAAAGCAAAAAGTGCTTCAAAGCTAAACAAGGTTATCTAATTTTTTATGTAGGACCAGCGTGGAAAGTGATCATCTGGAGATTAATTACGTCTTTTTAACCTATTTTTGGTGCCTAAAAGGAACTAAGGTATTTATTTTGGTGCTTGAGTGGAAAAATTGCTTGTTTATGTTGAATGTCTTATGATTGTTTTTGAAAAAGTTTTTGCAACTTAAGGCCAAGGGGTCAAAGAACATCACCAAACACTTCAATTCGGTGTTTAAAACTAAACTCGCTTCAAAGTTTTATTATTTTCAAAATATTTTTGTTTTGTAAAAGTCATTTATCATTCTTTTGTTAAAATAATTTGAGCAAAAAAGAATTTACGCGTGTATGCTCTCTCCTTTCCCCTATAAGGAACTTGTGGGATCAAAAGTGTGTGTATGATTTTTATTGTTATATATCTTTCATACCCAGGTCGTGCAGGTCTCAAATAAATTAGTTAAAATATATATACAGTTAATTATATGCTTTTGTAATCTATCTCAATCGCTATAAGTATTTATATGGATTCAACCAATATCTAGTTCATTGCATATAGAGCGATTAAAAAATATTACATGTAATAATAATATGATACGTATATTAGATAGGTAAATTATTTTATTGTAGTCTATATATATAATAAGAATATATATAATTTTGTTTTATTTTATTTTAATCTATTATAGTCTGTATACATAATAAAATATATATAAGAATATATATTCTTCTTATATAGTCTGTATATAACAGGAATTTAATAGTATAATAGTGGGTTACATATAATATATTCTCTAGAATATACACATAAGTTTGCATCAATGTAATGGTTTTATAAATCAATTTGTTAATTATACAGTAGTTCATTGTATACACATGTTTAACCAGTATACTACATACATCTATATATATTTAACCCGTTCACTATTAATATTCAACATACATATTCAAAAAGTAATTACATTACCTACCTCGTAGTTTGATTCCTTGCATTCCTTTGCATTGCACCCCTTTCCTTCTACTTCTCTCCTCCTCAGTGTGGTGTGCCTCTCTTTTCCCTATTCTTTCTTATTCTATTATCATAAAAAAGGACGTAGCTTTTTTTTTTTTAAGATTTTTCTTTTTTCTTATTATTGTTTTTCTTTTTTTATCAAAGTCTTTCTTTTTATTTATCCTAAATTTAAATATTTCTATTTTCTCTTTATTTTAAAGAATTCTTTTCTTTTTTTCTATTTTGCCCTGCAAGATATTAATTATCATATTTTATTTCTTTTTATTTTTAATTTCAAGAGTCCATGAATTTGCTAATTAAATTAGCATCTCAAATGTAAAAATGAGTCAATGATAAATTCATTAATCAATAACCTTGATTTTGTACTAATTACATAAATCACATTTCTAAAAGCATTTAATGGTCACACACACAAATCACACAAGATGAATTCTATAAAACAATTAAACTATGTTGTCAAACCATGCATAATCAACTTTCTAATGCAAACAACATCAAAACACACTATGCTAGCCATTTCACTATGCATCTAACATGTATTATTAATGTGGTATGTACAGGGTTCTGATCGATTTCTTTGTCATCCCCCAACAACTCCATCTACATCACGCTCTTCGATGATGCTCTCCCTCCATCATGCTTTGAGGGATGAGTTATTCTACGTTAAACTCACAAGTAAGTAGTTAGACCATAACATAATGATATACATACATCATAAAATATAGATTAAATAACAAACTAACATGATGATAATGGAAACATATACAATATAGCTAAATTATAATAATGTAATCATATAACCTAAGCAATATCCAACTGTCTTAAAATAGAATATATTTTAAATCTTAGTTAAAAATAACCAAATCAAATTTATCAACTATAAATATCCACAGATAATCAAGTAGTTTGCTTAGTGAGAAATCAAGATGTAATAATTGTCTTATAGTGCCTCATACAAGGTTTTACTGGAAGATGTTGAGTTTGGACTTTGATTGCCCCCTAGCACCTCTAAAAAGGTTTCACTAGGAAATTGTTCTTCTTCTACATGAATGTGGTCTTGGTCTCCATAATATTCTTCAACCGATATGTCACCATGGATGCAGTTGAACAAGGTGTGATTATGTCCATCCTAATCGACACTTGTGGGAGGTAGAATGTCAATATAATGGGTATGGTGGTTGGTGTTAATGGAAGATGGAATGGTAATGGAATGGGAAGAGGTAGCACAATCCTTTTAGAAGATACGAAGAAAACTTGTGTTGATTTTGAAGTAATCATCCTCAAAAATTGTAGAAGGTTCACAAATGTATTCAAATTGATCTGTAAAGAAGGTGTAATCAATATTATAACAACCATGAATATATTCTAATTTTAAATCTAAATATGAATTAAAGGAATTTAAATCTAATGTTGAGACTAATGTTGAATCTACTTCTGATGCTAAATCTGCTATCAGTTCAAAAATAGACTCTAACTTTAATGTTGATTCTTCATCTAGTGTGAATGTTAATACAATGGTGTTTTGTTGAATGTTTGGTATTGGACAAGTAATGGCCTATGATGGCATTATGGGATATTTGAAAATAAAGTCATATAAGAAGGTTTCAACATATATTAGCTCGTCTAGATGAAACGACTTGAGGGGTGACTCCCTAGAGACTAGTTTGTCAAAGTGAGACTTCTCAATGAGAGGGAAAAGGTCAAGAGACAACTCCAAAAAGACTGTCTTGTCAAAGGGGGGATATTTAAAAATAAGACAGTGGTCAAGATAATTATTTTTCCAAAGGTGTTTATAATCATTAAGACATAACTCAAAAAAGACTAGCTTGTCAGAGCGAGACTCCTCAACCAAAGGGAAAGGATCAAAAGGTGATTCATCACAGGTTGACTCATCATAAATAAGTGGTTCAACAAAAACATCATGAATTAGTTTTTTTTGTCCTTGGTTTATAATTGGTTGTAAAATATCAGTTTAGAACACATATTGGTCTTTAAATGATGGATATTGAAGAGGTAATAATTGGCTTTGTTATGGATCAACAATTGACATGGGTTTTCTAAAGTGGGGGTAGGTTAGCAATGGTTGAAGAATGATTGGTGGTTCAATAATTATCTCTTTGTAAATAGGCTCTTCTAAGATGGGCTTAAAAAAGGTCAGATATAGGTCTTGGATGGTAGTTTTGCTTTGTCTAGTCATAATTTTACAACCTTGTTGGGATAAAAAGCTGCCAGATTTAGAAGGGCTTGGAATGGTAATGGAAGGGTATTACGAATATTGGTGGTTAATGTAAACTAAAGCATGAGGGCCTAGAATAGTAATGGAAGGGCATTGTGAATCTTGGTTGCTAATGCACGACAAAGGATGAAGGCCTGGAATGGTAATGAATGGGCATTGTGTAGCTTAGTTGCTAATGCAAGGCAAATGATGAGGGCCTAAAATGGTAATAAAAGGGCATTGTAGAGCTTGGTTGATAGGGTATTCCAAAGGATGAGGGCCTGAAATGGTAATGATAGGGCATTGTAAAGCTTATTTTCTCGCACAGAGTAAAGGAGGGTTAATGGTATAAGTAGGGGATTGGGTACCGTTATCATTAAAAGGGCAAACTTAGTACATTAATTGGCCCAAATAAGGTGTCACTAAATATTTTACTTAAGGGGCATGCCTTTGTTCAAATTTGTTCCATGTATGGAATGTTATAAGATAGATCGAGATCTTTTTCATAAGATACATCATCATACAACTTTTGAACAAAAGGGTCATTGGTCACAAAGTTATCGTAGCTAGGATTATACATGGTCTTGCTACATGTGTAATGAGGTAAGTTTAGATCCATAGATAGGTTATGTGAAAAACAAAAGGGTCTAAAGATAACGAATCATCAAGTATCTAAAAAAGGTCTTTGGCTCTGTAAAAGAGACATAAAATAAAAAACAACTAAATTAGGTAAGGGTAGGACAAAATAAAAATGAAACTGGTCTAACAAAATGATATTTATTTTTCCAAAGGTGGTTATAATCAACACCAAATGTAACACAAAGGTTCAAATTCATTTTATGGATAGAGTATTGATTTGCCCATAGGTGATTATAATCAGTCACAAGAGTGTCTAAACAAAGTAGAATAATTGCAAACTAGGGTCAAGAGATAGCAATGATTTTTCCAAAGGCAATTATAATTGTACTAAAATAAGACTATACTTAGAAACATAAAATTTGAAAAGGAATTAAAAATCAAACTAAATTAAGGTTATTGGCTCAGACGACACTCAGTAATTGGCTCACTTAAGACTCAAAGTTTGACTCATGAAAACTATTGGAACAAGGAGACTAGGACACTCATAATTTGGCATAACAACTTCAAACAAAGCACATGACAACAATGTGGCTCAAAAATATGCTCTAAATAAGGCACAACTTAAACAAAAAGGGCTAGATTTTAGGCAAAGGGGTCTTCAGATTAAATATGAAACCAACCCAAGTAACACAAAAGGTGGACAACCTAAGCCCAAATAAGACGAGGCTTCAGCGTGAACCTAATAAGTTTAGGATTTTTACTTCAAAATGTTTATATTTAGATTTAATGTAAAAATACTAAATTTTTCTAAGTTAAAATGCTAAACCAAAATGGGCAACGTAACTACGTTTGAAACAAAAGATATATATCAAAGGATCAAAAGTTGGTTTCAAAAGTAATTAGAAACTTGAAACAATTTAGGTAGCATAACAATGCTCCTTCAAACAAATGAAATAACAATAGTTTTTAACTCAAAAATCCAATGAAAATGTTTGAGATCAAATTGGCAGCGTGATGACACCCTATTTAAACAAGTGACACACACAAATGATTTTAGAATAAATTTTCAAGACATAAAGTGCAACATAAATGGACAGAGTAACACCTCTTGGGCTAAAGGGGTGTACAAGACAACATGAATGTTTTTGGACTTGTTTTGATGTGGTATTTGATAAACAAAAATAGTTTTGACTCAAAATATGCAAGTAAAAAGAAAAAGATTCAAAAACACTTAAGTGTATCATCCTAAAACTAAAAACTAATAAGGTGGCTTTGTACTATCAAAATTCATTTATATAGTTGCTCTTGAGAGGAATTAATGTTATTAATCCAAAAATTTAAATGCATATGAAATGTAGGAATTTTAGTCTCCTCTCAAGAGTTCATACAGTGACATGAAACATTGGGTTACTCGTCATGCATTGACAGTATATTTGTGACAAGTGGGGTTGTCTAAAAATTATAATTTTCACATGTTTCTAAATAGTCCCATATGTGTAATTAACACTAAGGCACAACATGTCATTTAGAGTTGCATTAATTGGATTTTTGTAAAAATGTCTTGTATTTTTCACAACTACTACATCCGTCAATTGCTTAGTGTAGTGTGATATCTAAGTTAATCATATGTTTTGAGGAAGTATCTTACTAATAGAGCTTGTTTAACCACTCAAACAAGCATTCTAACAAGTTGACTTTAATTTGCATACCTTTACCATGGAGTGGGGTTGGTAAGATGCTGGAAGGTGAAGTCTTAGATCAATGCACCCCTAAATAACTTGTGAGAGAGAAGTGAGCTTTTGCCCACAAGCCAAAAATGCAAGAATAAAAATAGTAGAATGACTTTATGGATGTTTTGGGATCACCCAAATCACTCAAATTTTAGGGAGTGCCTTAGAAAATAATTTCTAAGATGTTGGACAAAGAGACAAATGCAATAAGTGAGCATTTTTTATCACCCAAGTTCCCTAAAGGGGATGGGCGGTGAGCATACATGTGACACTGGTCTTGCAAAATAAACACTCAACAACAAATATAAAAATAAAAACTCTGATGAATATTTAACTAGAGTGTGAGTTCATTTTGATAGCACCAAACAAAATATGTCATGAAGTTTATCCCCTTGGCATTGTGTGAAAACTTTAAACAAAAAAAAAATTAAGTAAAATATTTTAAAACATGAAATGTAAATGTGAGGTTTGAGAGTGTTTTTAAAATATCTTTTCTTGGCCTTTGGGACCTGTAAAAGATGTTAGTGGATTTTTTTGGTTTCTTAGTAAAACTGATATCCCTGAAAGTTAACTCAATAAGATAAAAATAATTCTTAAACTATCAAAACTTGCAAGTAAAAAGTTAGAAGGTTAACTTGTAAAATCATTGTTAAAAATAAATAAAACACATAAAAACATATAAAACAATAGTCCGTATTTTGATCATAGCTTCTACACTATGCAACATTTATTTACAAAAAATTTGGAGGTTGTTCATAAGTCAAAGTTTCACCTCTCTACAAAAATTTAGATCAAAATAGTAAATTAAAAAAAAAAAAAAGTTATTAGCTCTGTATTAACTATTTTTTAGCAGCAAAATAGAAAATTAAAGTCACAGTCGCTAATTTGATCATAATTATTAAACTATAACCCTTTTTTTTTCCTAAATAATTTTAATGAGACACATATATTCCTTAAAAAAAATTAGAAAAAAATATTGAATACATAAAAAGTTATGAATACTTTATAAGCCATTTGTTTTAGCAAAGGAAAAAAAAAGAATAAAAGACTAAAAACAAAACAATTTTGTGGGGTATGTGCTCATGAAGAGTCTTATTGAGCGTGTCATTATGTATCCAAGGAATACAATAGGGAAGATTAGTATTATGTTAGTCAATTAAATCAAATAAAAACACACTAATGAAACTAACTCCTCTAGCCTAGGATCTATGAGGAGTAAATAATAAAATTCAAGAGAATTAAATGAAAGATATGCAATGTTTTTAGTTTCCTTGAGAGACTCCTTAACTTGTTGAAAAATGAGAGGCTAGTGCTCGTCTTGTTCTCAAGAAATATTTGTCAATAAAGATCCATTGCTCCACTTCTCTTTATCACCTTGACTTGACTTAATTTCGCTGGACATATTAAAATGATAACACTACAATAAACTCCCTGAAATATTTTGACATAATAATATTACACTAAAAAAATTTGATTTCAAGATGTCTTAACACTTGTATTTACAACATAATATTTTAATTCCAATACAAAATTTGCTAACTCACCCAAATATTTTGTTTAACTTGGACTGTGATACCACCAAGTTCATTGTGGCTTTCCATATATTATGACATGGTGGTGATGTCAAGTCAAACGAATGACACCATTCGCCCATTTAATCTTAATGTAATATTACACATTATGTGATAAATATAGTTTATACATGAATACAAATGCATGCCATGTGAAAAATCAACTAAAAGGCATACCATGTGATAAATAAATAATGCATCATTCCATTGAGTAACGTGTATGTAGTGTGGTAGCGATTTGGCATATTATTGTGCAATAAAATTTGATTGATATGGAATAAGATTTTGTGTTAAATGTTATTGGAAATTATTTTTCAACATACAAGCGAGGGATAACTGTCACCCCATGCCACACCATGATCAGAATGAAAATTGGGGAAAGACTTGTCACTTGATTTTTTGCATTCATTAAGACTCAGGGTATTGTTTACTAGTGTTTTAGTTTAAATTTCTACTTATCTCTAACTTTATTTTACTAGAAATAACTTTAATATCTTGCATAAATAAATATTCTAGCTTTGATATCTCGCATCAACAAATCTTTCTAGGCATGGAGGGTTTTGTAGCATTGTATTTATTCTTTGAATGAGTATTCTAAGTATTGTGAAACAAGTAAAATTAATGGGTATATTGAGTATTATTTGTTTATTTAATGGGTATAAAATAAATAGGTGTTTTGAGTATTTTAAATTATGTATTTATTTATATGGTATTAAATTTAATGAAAGTAATAAAAATAGGGTATATAGTCGTGAAAAAATTCATGAGTATTCTTGAAATCCTATAGTATTATAGGTTTATTTATCACTAGAAGTGTTACGTGTTGATATTAACTTTTTTGCTTCCATGTTTTAAATATAATAATGATAATTTCATTCGTTTCACCATGTTTTATATTATACATTTAGATTTTGTTCAACTCATTTGAGATTTTTTATTTTAATTCTTTTATTTCTTTCTTCAACTTAACAAGTATTTTCTTGAATCTATCAAATTTATCTTTGACAACATTGTCTAATTTTAACAAATATTTTCTCAAATCTATCAAATTTATCTTTAACAACATTGTCTAATTTCTATAAATTAATTATTTCTATAATTTCAAAACCATATATACTTATCATCATCCTATCTTTAGATATTTCATTAGATTTTGTTTCAAATTTTATATAATTTTATTTTCAATAATATTTCTTTCAAAAAAAAAAAATTTCTCCTTAATTGTTAAGATCCTTAATTGTTTTGCATGCATTTCCTTCCTAAATAGTAGTTGTCCTATCCTTATTCTTATTTTCCCCCTGTTCTTTCATAATATACTCTAAAATCAATAATAATAATAATAATAATAATAATAATAATAATAATAATAATAATAATAATAAAAATAAATTCTTATTTTTCTTATTTTAACTAAATAATAGTTGTGATTATAAGGTTTTAAAAAGACCAATTTTGTTCAAATCCATTTTTTTTAACTGATGGCGAAGCACTTTATACAAAATCCATTGTTATTCATATACTAATTATAAGTTTGAAAAAATAATAATGAGTAAATGTATGTTGGCTTACCTCTATAATAAAATTCATGTTGTTGTCCTTGCCATCTAGCCAACTCTTTTCCTTTATTGTAATTAATGAAACAAAACTTTTGTTCCATAAAATTTTGTAGTCTTTATTTATGAATATAAAATTTTGATGGATTGAAGATCAAAATTAGCTTATGTTTTTTCATTACTTATTCTTTATTCTACCTATATCTATTAATCACTATTAATATTGTACTTTGAATAATTTTCTTAAGTAAATTATGTTTTTATTAGAATAAATAGACTCATCATCGGATTGGTTTTTGTAGGATATTATATTTTTTATGTGAAAATAGACAACAATTTATTTTAAAATAATAGTATATAGGAAGGTAAATTGGAGTCTAGAGCACTTGTTATGTTTGGTTTTGATTAGGGTTTACTTCCCTTTATCACACTATTATCGTATTGTTCAATTTTCTAGGATATTTTTATTGTATTTATTACTTTTATTTATTGGGATTTCTCTTTTTAGGTAGTCCTTTCCTTATTTAATGGCTCTCCTCATGAGCTTACATCATTCGGTACAGTTTAATTAGGAGTGAACTAGGAGAAAAAAATCATAGTGATGAAGCAAACACATAAGTTTGTTTCAAAATTTTACCACAAGAGAATATACCCATCTCTCAAGATTCTCATCTTGATGTTTCACTTGATTTGCTTTATTTTAATAATACTTGTTAATGGTTGAAAATCCACACACTTATTGGTTATTTTGTGGCCTATATCCTAGCTAAGTCCATGATTCAAAGTTGGGTTCAAACCATGGTCACCCCATAGAATTAAGTTGGTTGGGATTCAAAACCTAACGGATTTTTTCGCTTCATGTTTGAAAACCTTGAGAATTGCTCCACCATTCATAAACATGGCCCTTTTTTTGTGCGAAACTCCTTGCTTATCTTCTCTCTATGGACACGATACTTTTATTTTGGACAAAAACAAGCTTAAAGTATATGTTTGAATATAATTCCTTGGCCTACCCATGATGTGTTAGCCCTTTATGGAACAAATGGTTAAACCAACCCCTTTTTGCCACCCATCCCCAATGTCAGGTTTGTGTGGAGGTGGATCTCTCTTAAGATTATGTGGACCATTGATATTCAGATTGATATTTAATGGCTTACTCAAAGGGTGTTATATATCAACCTTCCTAATACATGTTTTTAGTTATAGGCCTCAGACCAAATGATCAAAGATTTCCCCCTTATGGCCAGTTCAAACCCACCACATAAAATAGTAACAAAACCACCTCGCCCTTTGGCAGGTGAAATTGATGGCTAGTAGGGTGTGGGGAGGTGAAATAATAAACATAATCATAACTCAAAATTCCTAGATGGAAACAATAATCTAGTGTTTTCTGCCAATGTAATCACTCTGTCATCCTCAACCCAAACCCCACCCACTCATGCCCCATGGCGTAACCCTAGTCCAACCATGACAAGTGTTCTATAGGTTGTTAATTCCATACTTAAACTATAAGAGTCTATATTATTTGGGTTCTATTTCTTTCAAATACAAGCTTCACAACCTCATTTGACTAGTGTTTTGCTAGATTAAACCATGATCAACTAAACAATGAAGCTTGCACGGTGAACTTATATGGAGAGCCTACATAAAATCTTAAAATCATCAAGCGAAAGAAACTTGTCTCACTAAAGATAAGTTTTAGAAAGAATATTTACATTAGCCATAAAATTAAAAAGAAAGGTACATATATAGGTGAAAGTTTGACAAGTCCCAACAACCTCATACATGTGAGATAAACTTTCACTAATGACCTAGAATAACCTAAGCAAATTAAAATAGACCATGTAGACAAAACCCAGTGGGACAAAAGTATGCACCAACACCCCCCATTAAGCATAGTTTATGTGGGTAGAATAATTGGGTCCCAATAATGAGGCTTGATAAGGTGCCCAAGCACAATGTAACTCCCATAAAATATAGAAAAGGGGAAAACCCATAGGAACAAAACTCCTCCCCAAAAGAGAGTAAAGTGATGAATAGTGCATGATCTAAAGACATAGGGAACAACCGAGAATGTGTCCATAAGTAATAAAAATAGATAGCATAGATAGAGGATAACTGAGAAGTCCCAATAGAAGATGTTAAAATTTCCTATAGTGAAGCTCACAAAATGATGAATGTCACTGATGAGATCCTATGCCTGAAGACTGAATAAGTTTCATCTGCATTGAATAATGTTTCATAACTTTCCCAAAGGAAGAACACAAATGGTGTACTAGAAGTCTACCCATTCCACAATGGAAGATGAAGAAGGAAATAGTATAAAACACTCTGAGTAGGGTCCAAAATAAAAGTGTGGCATAGGTCTAGAAAGATCATGCACAAGAAATTTTAAAGTAATGCCACTGAAGTGAACCTATCAGAAGAAGGTCCAATGAAGAGTGCATCTCCATAGAATAGTTAATCAGTCCACCAAGTGCCTGATATAACTCCAACCAAGGAACTGTACTCCTCATGTATAGAAAGACGGCCAACTACTCTATATAATGATGGTACAATGGAAGCATAGGATAAAATAGACTGTAGAATGCCATGTACCTTTACAATAGGATACCTAATTTTTGATGAGTCATGGATCAGTATACTTGCACCTTGTAATTTTAGAAGCAAACTAGAGCTAGGTTGATCAGTAAATAACTCGTCAATATATACAAGGTGATAAGGAGATGGTAGAGGTGTGTCCCCATCACTAGTATAGTTATATATGCCAAAAGAAGAGTCCTTAGTCTTAGAATTGTACTCAATCTCAAAAGTATCATAAAGTACAGGTGAGTTTGATGAAGAATAATGGAATGGATCATTCATTGAAGGAATGTCCATGTGAAGTGGACAGCATAGCTCAATAACCCTCAAATTTGAAGAAGAGACTGCAGATGAATCACACGAATCTACAAACTAAATATCCATAGGAAGAGAAGAATCATCGATGCTCTCACAAAGTGAACTCTTACTAGAAACACTAGAGTCCTTTAAATTACCAATTTTTGAGGGCTCTAGAAGATCAACATCTGAAATAGTGATAGAAGCAAAATATATAGTAGAACAGTTAAGGTTGGGTAGAATCTCATCTTGTAGTGGTGGTTCAATTAAATTAAGAGTATTGTCCACCATGGATGTGTCATCACAAGAAGTAAAATTAGGAGTGAGTGCAATAGTCTTCGAAGATATAGTAGAAATTGAAGGAGGAGGTTTGATGTAAATCTTAGTAGGATCTCCAAAAAGAGACTGAAAGATGCTCTAAATAGTTTTGGGGCATAGTGAGCTACACATGGTGATGTAGATCCCATTAAACATCAACAATAAGCTAACATGAACCTTCTCAAAAGTGTTGGACCACTTTATATACTTGTCATGATTAGTGGGATTAGGAATCTATTCATATAGAAATTTAATATGATTCTTTCCCTTTTTCATAAACAAATGTTCCATATAAGCACACCAAGAAGCATAGTCAGGCTTCCTAAGAAGAACCATTAGTGTATAATCAACTCTCCTCATCATACAAGTGCACAACTACACAAAACAACTAATATGGCTTTCTAGTTACAATAATAATTCATGTTGATGAAGAGCAAATTGGGCACAATCGATAATGCATCCAAATGAGTAGTAAGTGTAAGAATTAACATAATGTAAAAAAAAGAGAATGTGCAAAAGAGACATCAAAAAATGCATAGCACCACATAATACCCCCTTAGAACTGTCAATAGTGATCCCCCTTCCCATAATGTTATAAATATGATCACACTCGTATAGATGTCAGACACAACTGAGAATGCATCTTGATCAATAAGTGCTTAAGTAAAAGGAACTTGAGGGATGTTAGGCTCAATGAATAATGTGTCCAAGAGGTATAATATGTGAAAAAAATAGGTGGATGTATAAGGCCCAAAAATACCACCAATGTGTAAAGCATTAAAAAATAAGTACTTTTAGAGAAGGTGACACTCAAATCTGAATTACCGATTAAAAGTTATGCATGTTTGAAAATTTGTTTGCTTTTAAAAATTAAAAAAACTTAAGCCTTTATTGAGCAAAAGTTAAGCATTTTTGGGTTGGAAGTCACCATGGTATTAATTTCCATATGACCAAGAGCTAAGGACTAAGTTGGGTGTTTGTCTTATGTGACCACACCATAGGAACAGGGGGCTAAGGGGTAGGATGAGGACATGATGAACTTGTATGGATAACCTGCATAAAATCTTAAAACCTTCAAGAGAAATAAATTTGTCTCACCAAAGAGAAGTTGTAGAAAGAATATTTTCACTACCCATAAAATCAATAGGAAAGGTACATTTATAGATGAAAGTTTGACAAGTCCCAACAACCTCATGCATGTGGGATAAACTTTCACTAATGACCTAGAATAACCTAAGCAAGCTAAAATAGGCCATATAGATAAAACCCTGTGGGATAAAAGTCTACACCAACATGTTCAGGCAATGAACCCATGCGAAATAACTCCCTCCCCACATAGGCAAGTGACTCATTATTTGAGGATTCCTTCTCTTAGTAGTGGAGATAATGAGTTTTTCAACTTGAGAGGTGATATGTTGTACTTGAAAATGATTTCACAAACTGACAACATAACACCTTTTAAAAAAACCATTTTGTATATGCCCCAATTAATGGGCCAAGAGTACTATCACATTTGTCCCATGAGATAGAAAACTCAGTCTGGACTCCTTAGCCCTTGAGTTTCTTCAAGATTAATGTTTATGGAGTTACATTGGGAAACCCTAGTGCCTCAGTGGTAGGTTATATTATTAGAGATTATGTTATCTCTCTAATCAGTTTAGCCTCTCTAAAGTTGAGTGATGGGATAAATAATGAAGCTGAAGCTCAGGCTATAGATTTAAGTATTGATCCAATCATCCATTATGGCATGCAGAAGGTCATCTTGGAAGGCAACTCAATTGTTCTGATCCAAGCACTCTACAATCAGGGGGCCTATGCCCGAAACATTGAAAATATTTTGGGTCAAGTTTGGGATATTCTTAATTCACTTAGCTCTTGGGAGGCATCTCACTGCTACCAAGAGGCTAATGCAATAATGAAATTCCTAGCCAAACAAGGTATCTTTCAATCTACTAAGCTCATCATGGAAACTCTTGGGAAGCATGGATCAAGGTTAATTAGGTTATCTCTTAACCTTTCTATTTACCCATCTCAGTGTCACCTCAATGCCATCATATCAATTATTGGTGGCCAAGGGGGATTTATTTCCAATCATTACTTCATATCAATAAGTGTGTCCTACACATGTGGTTGGTGAAGAGAGGTGACCTATCATTTATGAGGAATACCTTGCCTTCTACCTGTAGGCTTGTCATTTAATTTACCTGATTTGGTGAAGGTTGAAGCTTAGTGTGTTGTATTTGATCATGTGAGATGGAACGTCTAGTCCAAATCACCATTAGTGATCTTTTGTTTCATGTTTTTTATGAGAAGATGGAAATGTTATTTGAAGGTGATGTCAGTGAGCCTAGGATAAAAAAAGGTCTTTGTGCTTCAATTCGGGTCAGTTATGGAGGCAATTAAAGAATTAGTGGATCTAATTTTTTTGAAGACCCATTAAAGGGTCAAAGTGAATGTGGGCATTACCTTTCTATTTATCAATAATCTATTCTCATCTATGGAAGATAAGGAATTGGTTAGGGTAGTGGTGGAGTGGTTGATTAAACCTCGCTTAGGGTCCACTTATAAGAGGTAATTGTATATTTTTTGTCTAAAAGAATGACAAAGCTACCCCTCTCTAGGAGGGAGGTCTATGGTATTATTCCCATGTCCATATTCTTAGAGTTTGAGGAAATTTTTTATGTGGTTGTGTCCTATATGAACAAGGTGCAAGGTTTTCCCCACTCACCAACTCTTTCAAGATGAATTTTCACACCTTTATATGTGAGCACTTTGTAAACCCACTTACCTTCACTCTTATCCATCCTTCAAATGTGTCAGTCTTCATGTGTATGTGTTACATCTCAGCTTCTAGAACATATGTATGGGGTCTCATCTTATGCTACTTCTGACATGATTTGAGGTTTTAAGGCACAATAGAATGATGGTATCATGCACTTAGTTTGTATCCTCTTTATCAATGCACACTCAGATCAAGTCTAACTTGTGTCCTCTTTGAGTAGATGGTTTTTTGGTGCCCTTTATTGAGGATGACCTAGACTCAACCCCCTAATGGAAATCAACTCAACTAGTCATTAGCGATCACTCAGGTGTTACCCTATAGATAGGTTAATTATTATTTTGATTTACTATCAGCTTGTTCTTGTGCCTATATTTTGGATATGGGTTTACTTATATATTCTTGAGTGGTATCTTTTATTGGTTAGTCTAGTTTTATTTTGGCTTGTCCTTTGTGGCAGTTCATTATAATATGTTGTAGTTAGTTACAATTAGTTTGTTGTTAGATTGTTGGCCTTTTTTGTAAACCCCCCATCTCATAGATCTTTCCAAGTCAAGGGTTTATTTGTAATTGGTTCAACTCTTAATTTAATGGGTGACGGACCCTTAACCCTCAATTATATATTTTTAAAAAATTGTTTTTACAGCATTAGAGGGATCATAGTGCGAAACCATGAACCTTGATGGTTTTCAATGAATGTTTTATCATGGAATGTATGCATCTTGATAGACATAGAATGTAAGTATTTAGTGTAGGGTAACTGTAAGAAGTTTTCAGATATACATATCTTGTGCTTGCATAAATTTAAGATTATCAAATTTGATCTGAAGATGGTAGTCAAAATCATCTAGCCCAAGGTTACTTATCATATGTTTGGACATGAGGTGGGATGTGGTGGCTTAATTACTTTGATATCTCCTCTTTATTTGTCATTTATGGTGGATTGGGTAGTGGACCCATTTAATCATTATATTTTGAAAAATTTAAATTTTGATGGGTATATTTAGTATTACCTTTTATTTGAGATAATTTTTTCTCCTAAGTTTTCTTCTGTGTGTGAAATTTTTATTTATCTAAATTATAAATACACATAAATCTTGATTCCCTAAGGTGTCACTCACCTCTTTGTTTCCCTTTAGGTTTTAGAAGTTACTCTCACAAGTAACTCTTTCACCTACTTAGCATACACTTCCCTCCACTCTATAAGGGAATAGGCCACTTGGCACACACAAAGGAGGCTTCTAAGGTAATCATGAGATTCTAACTCCCTTTCTCTTCTTCTTACTCTATTAAAAGATCCTTCTCCTCATTTTCTCACTAGAAAACTTGAAGCTCTCTCTCTTTTCTTGAATTCATCTTGCTTCTAAAAGTTATATTTGTGAAGATTTTTGGTGGCAAGCCTTCTTATAGATCACAAGGGTCTTTCTCTCATATGTTCAGTTTTTCACTTTAAAACTCTTATATCATTTATAGTTTTCACCTTCAGAGGTAATTTTACTTCTAACTTGTTTAATTTTTTTCACTTTTAGTGTTATTGATGAAATTTTTTGGCATAAATCCTTCAATGTATCAGATATAGGTTCATCTTATTGACATTATTTTGTGAGTGTGCAACTTTGTTTGTTGGAGATTTTTCATATTTTTTTTACAAGGGATCCATCTTTGCACTCAATTTTTTTTAGACAATGATAACTTGTTCAAGTTTACTAGATTCTCTTCTTCATCTTATACTCATTATTACTTGTTTCTATTGATGGTAACTTGTGTCATGAAAAATTAAGATATATTAATTACCAAATTATTGCACTTATGCATAAACTCAATATGGTATAAGGTTTGCTTAAAATTCCTACCATTAATTATGTTTGTAGTGGATGTATGGTTGGTAATATTTATAAAGAAACTTTTCCTAAGAATTAATCTTGGCGTGCTAATGAAAAAATTCATTTAGTTCATAGTGATCTCTTAGGCCCTATGTAAACTCATTCTATTAATGGTGAAAAGTATGTTTTAACTTTTGTTGATGATTGCACTCGATGAGTTTGGATTTACTTCTGGAAAACTAAAGATGGAGTTTTAGACACTTTTATTGAGTTTCATACATTTTTTGAAAAGCAATCTAGTTGTTCTTTACACATATTATGGACTGATAATGAAACTTAATATGTTAAAAAGGTTTTTCTTTCATATTATAATCATCATGGTATTAAACATGAAAAATTTGTTTCTTACAAACATGAGCAAAATGGTGTTGCCAAATGTAAACATAGGACTATCACGGAAATGGTTAGGTGTATGTTACATGCTAAAAATATGCATTATAAATTTTGGGATGAAGATATGTATTATTTTTTATATCTAATTAATAGGACTCCCACTAAAGATATTTTTAAAATTACCTTTGAAGAAGCTTGGAGTGGTAGAAAACTAAGTTTAAAGCATTTACGTATTTTTAGTTGTGATGCTTTTGTTCATATTCCCACAGACAAATAAAAAAAGTTAGATTCTAAAGAAAAAACATTTATATTTTTTGGTTATGATGAATCATCTAAATATTATAGGGTTTATGATCCTTAAACTAAAAAAATCAAGATTAAAAGGGATGTTACAATTGCTAAAAATGGTATACTTGATTTTGCTTCCAATTCAAATTCTCTTGATATAATTTATACTTTTTTTCCTTTTGAATCAAGTGATGATCATAATGATGTTGTTATTCTTACAATTTCTTCTCCTTCTTTTAGTCTTGATCCCCCAAAAATTATGCCTAAGTGGGCCAATACTACTCTAGAAGCTTCTAGAATTGATGTAGATCTTAATGATGCTCATATAACTAGACAACAGTTTTGTAATTATGCTTTGATGTCTAAAAACATGAACATCAATGATCCCAAAAATCTAAAACTAGTAAGGAGCATCAACGTCATTTTATTACCTTAATAGTCACATTTATTCTCTGTGTGATCTTTCACTCCTACAATTATGGCTACTTATATGGTTATTGAGACGTAATTTTTATTTATTATTAACAGTTTTTTTGTTAATTGTCTACAATACCATGGGATCCTCTTCAAAACCAATTGAAATGAAGGCTTTATATTCTCCCCTCTCTGATGGGGGCATTCTCAATATCTTTATCGATGGTCCAGTGTAGTAGTGAATGTGATCAAGTCTATCCTTGGTAAAGAGATTATGCAAGGAATTGGTGGTAGATAAATAGAGGTAGAGCTTCAAGATCTATTCATGATTAAGCTAGAGGATTATGTACAGGATGTCATTGTGTAGGAATTTATGAGACAATAAAAACTTAGAGGAATGATTTTCCTACTATGGTTAGTAATCTCTCCCCTAAATTTAATTCCTTTGAAGATAATCTTCATTCCTTACAGTTTACTTTTGTTGCTAAGGAAATTATTATGAAGTCATCAATAATTCCATGCCCAATTTGAGTTAATGAATTTCTTTGTAACCCCCTAGTTATTTTCTTAGTATGGGTTTTTCTAAACAACCCCCCCCCTCAAACATTGTCCAGACGAAATCTATGACATCTTTTCAGGACTTCTATCTCCCTTTTGTGAATAAATTAACAAAATTCCATGACAATGCTTTGGTCAAATGGGTAGCCCTGAAGCAACTTGTATATGTTAGGTTAAAAAACAGGATGAAAGAAAATCTTAATTACATAATTAAAATAAATGTGTTTAGAAATAGAATCTTGACTTTAAATATTCATGATCTATTAGGTCTCTTGGATTGTTATATCCTTAAGGAAGTTTTGGTCGCAAATTTTGATATAAGTTTAAATTATTGATGGTATTGTATATTAGTTGATATTTTTGTTGAGCTATTTCCCAATTAGATGTTTTCTTGCTATTTATTTTTCCTAATTTTATGTAGTTTTTCTAGATGGCATGCTTATATAGTCTTTTTGACCATTTTTGTATTTTTTTTATGCAACTTATTGAAGAAGAAAAAAATATGAATGTTTAGGGTGTTGTTTTCCCCCTCTTTTATTGTACTTGGCATTGGGCACTTCCTAAAAGTATAATATCCATAAAATACAAGTAAACAGATAGTCGATAATATGGTTATTTTAATGAACAATTGATTGATTATTATTATTTAAACACAAAGTCTTCTTTAAAATATCAAGCGAGCTTTACTTATTTATATCATTATGGTACAAATTTCTATGGAACTAGTGGTCATTGGTTTTAATGTGCACAGACTCTACCAATAAATAAAGGAAGAGAATTTTTTATTTAGTTTATATATGAAAATTTGGAATGATATAGATGTAAAGCAGTGAACAATATGACAAGCGTGAAAATTTTAAAATTTTAAATTATATTCTTAAAAATATAATAAAAAGAAAAGTATTGTAAACAATATGGCTAGTTTCAATGAACAAGTAGTTGTGATTTATTTTGTAAACAATGTAGTTAGCTTAATTGAACTAGTGGTCACTACCTATTACATAAACAACATGATTATCTTAAAAGAATTGATGTTTTACTCATATTTTTTCCATCAAAAATTAAATAAATGTATGTTATTTAAATGAATAAGCATGCAATTACTCTTTTTTAGCAAAATGGTTTTTTAAATATCAAGTGGGTGCCATGTGTTTTTATCAATATTGAAATCTTTATTAAACTAGTAGCCGTTAGTTATATTGTATCCATACTATACTTATACAATATGGAGCTATATTTAATGAACTAGTGGTCGCAACTTCTTTTCTGAATAATATGGGTAATTTAATTTTACTAGTGGCCACTACCAATTATTTAACACTCTTGTTAGATTAAATAAATTAAAATTATGCTAATCTTTTCCTATCATATTTTTCTAATATTTTTTATGATAACAATTATTTATAAAATATGAGAAATATATGTTTGTCCTAAATAAACAAGCGATTGTTACTTTTTGTATTCAAATTATAGTAACAAAGAAGATAATGGTAAAATTATTTTTTAAATGAAATATTTTTTTATAGTTAAAAGTTTAACTTATTTTCTTAAAAATAGAAAAACAAATATTTATTGTAAACAATATGACTATCTTCAATGAAATAGTGGCCACGTCTTCTTTTGTAAACAATATGGTTTTCTTAATTGAACTAGTGGTTGCTACCTATTCCATAAATAACGTTATTAGTTATAATGTATACAGTTGTTGTTACTTCTAAACATACCATTATAGTCATAATATAACCCAAGTAATTGCCAAAATTTTCCATATTCCTAAAACAACCAATATCTTATCTCATGAATAGTGAACAAACATTAACTACCCCCAAGGAACTCAAACACTAATTTATGACACCAATTTATGATAGAAACATGGAAGGGACAGTTTTGAATATTTTCACTCTCACTTTCATAGTCTAATGCCCATTATTGAATTCACCAAGGAAATTAAGGTTAAGGAGAGCCTACATTTCTTAGATGTACTTGTTTCTAAGAAAGGGAACAACTCTGTAGCTAGGAAAGTCTAGAAAAAGGCACCCACATAGACCTTTATTAGCATGCCTCTTCACATTATCACCAAGTACAGAAGGTTGGAGGGTTAAGAACTCTGGCCACCAAAGCTTTCAAAATTTATGATAAAGACAACCTTGATCAAGAAATTGAACACTTAAAAAGGATTAGTATAATGAATGGTTACACAGGGAAATAAGTCACTAGGGCCATAGAATAAGCTAAAGATGGTGTTTACATATATAGACAAAAAGAACCTTTAGCAAGGGGCCCAATAGCTTTCTTACCCTACATTGAAGGTATTTCTAACAAGATAGCTAAAATTATAAAATGCCAAAATATCCAAACCACCTTCCTTCCTATTAATAAGTTACAAATGGTGGTAGTGTTTACTAAAAACCCTCTACATCCCAGCCTGTGCATTAGACTATATATATTTGAATTCTCTAGTGGAGTCCCTTACATCAAAGAAAGGTAACTTGTTGTTGGCATTCATCTAAAATGAAATAATTTGGCCCTTGCAGAGCACTCATGCAAAACCAAACATGTTATTTACATTGAATATGTCAAATTCATCACTCTGGAAAACCATTTTCATAAATAAAAATTGAGGGAAGTCATTGAAATTAGTAAACACTCATATAATCTAAATAAAGATGAGGGCCCAGAGATAGGTCACGTTTGGAGACCTGGTATCAAAATATATAAATTAGGTCTTCTTTAATTAGCATTTATAATTGAATTTATTGTATACTTTATTTTATTTTAACTATTTTATTAACTTATTAAACTCTATACATCAAGATAATGTTTAAAACGGTATTAAGTTAATAGCTTATTTTATTTTATTTTAATCAACTGTCCAAAAGGTTTTTTAAGTTAGTAATCCCTAATTTATGGCTGAGTTCTAAATATTTATTTTGTTTTAACATTTATGCTTTTCGAATTCAGTGTCATGTTGGGGTATAAGATTACATTATTAAAAAGTAGGTGAACATAATTTCAAGATTTTAGCAATGCATACCCTCTCAATTAATACCTTAGGTACCCATTGTCTCTACCCTATTTAAGTAGTGCAAGTTTGTTGTTCAATCATAAATCATTTTCTCCTGATGAAGGATCATGGGTGTGATCCAAAATGTCAAATTAAAAAGTGGAACATAGATACTCCAAAAAAGTTGTAATTTATCTAAACTCGAACACATTAACTATTGTCTAACAATCTATGGTTCTATGGATTTACACACGACATGAGTTTGTTAAATGTATTAGTACTACATTCAAGGTAAGGGGCTTTTGAGTCCCTCTATATTGTGTGGTCACTCTAGTTACCTCCACCAAATAAATGCTTAATAGTTCTAATTAAAACTATGGGTTACTACATATATAACCGTCGAGACATCCTTAGTTAGTGGAAAATAAACACAACCCATAGATGCAAATAAATTAATGGAATGGAATATCAACAATGATAAGGCCAAAACTATCATTAGCCTTGTACTTTAAGATTTTGAACTACACTATGTAGATTTGGAAAAATCATCCACTAAAATTTGGGACAATCTGAATAAATTATTTGGTGCTAAAGCAGTTAATGCTAAATTTTCCTTAAAATTATGCTTATTCAAATTAAATATGAGTGAAAGAAACACAATGTCTAGTCATATAAATGAACTCAAATCTCTAATGAGATAGCTAGCTAAAATCAAAGCTCTAGTTGATGATGAAGATACTAAGGCCATTCTGTTAAATAGCTTGTCTACAAAATATAACAATGTTGTATTCACTCTTGGTCAAATTCCATCATAATCCCTAGAAGAAATGATCTCAACTCTCTTAGTGGAATGTTAGGGATCTAGAACAACAAACATGCTCTGATACCAACTGTTAGGACCCGAAAGCACCATTGATTACCAAGCAACTAAACATGCGGAATTTAACCAGAAGTAACAAGTAACTAGAATTCAGAAATAACACAGAATATGAGAGACAATACCCAATTGTATTAATACTCTTCCAGAAAAGAATTACAAATGAAGAGATGCCACACTCTTCCCACCTTACAGGCTTCCCACACCAAGTGTTCAATAATTCACCTTCAAGAGCTCACTCTCTCAATTACGGTCCCAACACACAACTCAAACACAGAGTTGGTGTTCACCTCCAACCAGTCAGTATCACTACTGCCAGTACACCGAGTATACAAACATACTCAACTGAGTACACAATGCACTCCAAGTAGATCTTTCCTGATCTTGCTACCTGTTGTGTTGTTGTCACCTTGATCTTGCTGCCACCTACAAATCAACCTGGTTCTGCACACCTACAAACCTAGACCTCACACACACATACACCTACAGATCAATGATCTTACTTACCATGTAGATCTCCAAACATGGCCTTGCACACCTGCTGACCAAGATCCTACATACATGAAGAATCCTTCTGATTCTCCAAACCAACACCCATACTTGGCACTATGGCACTAGGAAGAACACACCTTGCTCTCTTCACTCTGAAGGAGCTAATATTTGCTCTCTTACTCTCTAGCACAAATTACAATACAGCCCATGAGTCTATTATATAAATCTCATGCAAACAATAATTAGACACCTAATTACAATAATTAGATCTGTAGCTCAAGACTAAAATTAGCCTTCTTACATGCAAACAATTGGTTTGTTAACTAACTGTTCATGCAACTGACAGTTCCAAAACTACACAGGCAATCAATGTCGGTCCCTGTCTACCTGGGGGTGATCGATGTTAACCGATCTCTGACCGTCATTGATAGCTTCCTGTCTCCACCTGACCGACGTCGGTTGGCCTGACCAACACTGGGGATTGTGACACTCAGCACCCTCCTCCAATGTCTACATCAGTGAATCTTTTAGCTCCACAACCTAACAATATCCCACTTGGAGACAAACAGCTGCACTATACCTATACCTGTACACTGTCTAATCTATTTCTTGGCTTGTATCCCTCTTCAAGCTCAACCTTGAAGCCCAACCACCACAAATCCTATGGTGCACCTCCTGTCATCCAAGTAACCTGCCGCATCCGCATCTACAAACCCATGTAGAAAAGAACTTGACCCTGCATCGCATGTCAACTTGCTATTGGTCCCTCTCAAATACCTGAGAATCCATTGAACTGCCCTTCAGTGCTTCTTTCCCAGATCGGCTCCAAACTTTTTGACAGCACCCACTGCTTGGGCAAACTCAGGTCTATACCAGACCTCATGTGATTTTGGACATGAAACTGTCTAGCCCTTGGTGTGCTCTGGTTCTGCATCCTGCGTATTGAACCTCGCTAACACTTGATTCACATCAGCTCCCACTAGAGACAAAATCAACCTGTGATCTTCCATGTCTCTCATGCCAAAGAATTTTGCTGCTCCAAATTCCTCATGACATGCCACTGAACTAACCTTACCCTTAGCTCAACAAAACCCTATATGTCTGAACCTGCATTAAGCTCATCCTCCACATACAGTAACAGGATAATGTCATAACCATCATCCACCTGGTAAGACAAACACAATGGTTATACTGACATTGACTAAAGCCCTGCTTTGTCAACCACCTGGTACCACCTGTCAGCCTTGTACCACTGTCCTCCAACTTGCTCAAGACCATATGACCTGGCCTTTCATCTCACGTGTCCATTCTCTCTATTCTTTAACTAAGGTATCCATTCATCTTTTAGTGCTTTCTTCCAATTGGCAACCCTACCAAATCTCATGTTTGGTTCTACATCCTGTTCATGCCATGCTCCCACTGTTTCCTAGATCCTTCCTGCTCTGCAGTGAGCAACGAGTATAAAGAAGAGGAACAATGAATTTGAGGCTTACTTACCCTTTCAGTCCTCCATATGGGCATTTGAGACTCATTGATAGCTTCCTATCCACCCAAAATTCATTCCAGTGACCGACCTCGGTCACCACACAGTCTGCATCCGATCAACATCGATTCCATGCGACTGTCCAGGTCACTGACATCGATTATCCTATCAATGTCGGTCTCCACCTACCCTACACCACTGACTCCTCTGGTCTGCACATGACTGATGTCGGTACCTATCTATTTGACGTTGGTTCCCCTTGACTAACGTCGATAACTGTGTTTGCCTGTGAGTGATGACTTTTTACCCGCGAGCTCTCCATGGATCAAAACCCTGTCCAAACTGCCCTACTCAGATATGTCTAGCCCCATCCACTAATCTCTATCTATCATCTCCTCCAAGAACACCAAGGCTTTCTAGTTCTTAAGTTTATCAAATACATCAGTCTTCCTTTTCCTGCAATAAACACAATCTTTTCTTGTAGCATCCCACTGCTCACAGAAATCTCAGTCTTTGCTCTCTAAAGCTAAACTCTTACCATATGACTTAAGAACATCCATTCCCTTCTCACTTATGTGACCAAGCCTATAAAGCCACACCTATGCAACAGAAGTGGAATTAGTAATATAAGCAAGTAGATAAAGAGTACCTGCTTTCTTACCACATGCTAATTCAAGTGCATCCTTGGTAACATTCCAAGAATCCGCTGTGAGAGTTCCTGTAAATCTCTCATCACTAAAATTTCTTGAAGAAATTAGTCACATCTTCAAGATCAGGACTTGCATGACCTCCTTCAACACCCATGTGTTGGTCGCCTGCAATTTCAGCTTCACTTCCCCTTTGCCAATTCTTTGGCAAGGCACACCAGCCCCTAAATAAATCTTTCCAAAGTCTCCAAAGACCTTAACATGGAAAAATACTCTATTTAGAGATGCATGGAAAGAGGCAACAAAATCTATAAGACAAGATTCTACTTTATCCAAGGAACATCCCAAAGCATCTTGTGCAACAACCCCTGCAACATCTGCTTCTTCAGTCCCTTCATGCTGATCTTCTACCAACCAACAATTTTCCTTTACCTGCTCTTTCTTTCCATAACACTGTTATTGACCATTCATGCTTTTAAATTCCTCCATTCTTAGCTTACTTTCTTTTGCCATTGCTATACTCCCACTCAATCAGAAACCCCTAAGAGTGACCTATAATCAAACACAAACCTGCTCCCTGCAACCTTAGCTCTGATACCAACTGTTAGGAATCTAGAACAACAAACATGCTCTGATACCAATTGTTAGGACCCAGAAGCACCATTGATTACCAAGCAACTAAACATGCAAAATTTAACCAAAAGTAACAAGTAACTAGAATTCAGAAATAACACAAAATATGAGAGACAATACCCAACACACAACTCAAACACAAAGTTGGTGTTCACCTCCAACCAGTTAGTATCACTACTCCCATTACACCAAGTATACAAACATACTCAACTGAGTACACAACGCACTCCAAGTAGATCTTGCCTGATCTTGCTACCTATTGTGTTGTTGTCACCTTGATCCTGCTGCCACCTACAAATCAACCTGGTTCTGCACACCTACAAACCTAGACCTCGCACACACATACACCTACAGATCAATGATCTTACTTACCATGTAGATATCCAAATTTGGCCTTGCACACCTGCTGACCAAGATCCTACATACATGAAGAATCCTTCTGATTCTCCAAACCAGCACCCATACTTGGCACTGTGGCACTAGGAGGAACACACCTTGCTCTCTTCACTCTGAAGGAGCTAATATTTGCTCTCTTACTCTCTAGCATAAATTACAATACAACCCATGAGTCTATTATATATATCTCATGCAAACAATAATTAGACACCTAATTACAATAATTAGATCCACAGCTCAAGACTAAAATTAGCCTTCTTACATGCAAACAATCATTTTGTTAACTAACTGTTTGTGCAACCGATAGTTCCAGAACCACATAGGTGACCGATGTCAGCCGATCTCTGACCGTCGTCGACAGCTTCCTATCTCCACCTAACCGATGTTGGTTGGCCTGACTGACGCCAGTGACTGTGACACTCAGCACCCTCCTCCAATGTCTGCATCAGTGAAGCTTTTAGCTCCACAACCTAACATGGAAGATAAAAATATTTTAGAAGATGTGGAAGTGAAAACTGTAAAGTACTCAAAGAATCATCAAAAAATAATAACAACAAAACCAAAGAAGTTAAAAGTTTTTACTACAAGAAAAAGGGGCAAATAACCTGGTTTTGTAAGATTCGAGCTAATGATATGCTCAAAGGAAAGCTAAAAACAAATGAAGCTAATGTGATCAATGAAAAAGAACCATCCAGCAAGGAAGAACCAATAAATAATGATGGTTTTTATAATTCCAAGGACTTTCTATACTAAGTAAATATCATTTAGCAAGAGGATGGAGGACATAGGAGACTAGAGGACAAATAGCTTCCTCTCATCAGCCACTAGTGATGAGGCCGCATATTGTTTTAGTGTTATGTTTTTAGCTATTTTTAATTATGTTTACAAATAAAGAATAAATGATACATACATGTTCAAATATTGTAATAAGTGAGCATCTCTATATTTTCCCTTGAGGTAAACATAGTGATGAGGACTAAAAGTGTGTTGTAACATCATGTGTTGTTGGTTATTGGTTAACCACATGTAAACCCATCTTGTTTGTTTGTGTGTTGGTGGTAATCCAAGTGTAAAACCATAATTTTTTTGTAGGTTATTGGTAAACTGAGTGTAAAACCATCCTGGTTGTTTGTAGGTTGGTATTTAACTGAGTGAAAAACCATCATTCAAGGTTGTTAGTAGTTGCATTACAGAATAATGTTCTCCCCATGTTTGCACTAAGGGGGGAATGTTAGTAAATCATAGTTAGTGATCACATTTTGGTTAATGTGTTTGTAATATTATTGAGTTTTTATATAACTCGTTATAATATAGTGTGATAGGTTATATAGTGAGTGATTTGTAATCACAACTCACATATCTATTCTACGTGTGAGTAAGAATAGGGTATGAGGAGATATTGTGGGGATACTTGGTTGAAGAAGATAATGCTAGTGTCCTTGTTTTAAGGAGCTACTCAAACTATATATTTATTATATCTTTGATTGAATAATAATAGATCAAGAGAATTATTATTTGTGTATTTATTATCTGAATATTTTTTTGAGTATTTTATGTTTATCCTATGTAAATTCTATTCAAATATAATCCATATATATTAAAAAGAATGACAAATTTAAACATTAAAAAGAAGGAACCATAAATAAGATCTTAACTTTAGACTTATCATCCTCTAACCTCTTTTTCCATTGGTTTTTTCACCATTATTTATTGATTCGAATATGATGCTTGATTTACCAGCTATATATAAGTT
Source organism: Torreya grandis (assembly GCA_037957365.1). Taxonomy (NCBI): domain Eukaryota; kingdom Viridiplantae; phylum Streptophyta; class Pinopsida; order Cupressales; family Taxaceae; genus Torreya; species Torreya grandis. Next base: position 4,350,278 of record JARHVA010000109.1, read on the forward strand.
GTTTGAAATAGCTATTAGAAATCGCCAGCCAATTTATATCGGCATGGCAATTTTTCCAAAGATTCATTAATGGAATTATACCTTAAATATAGGATTCACCAGGATTTTATAGTAAGCACTTAGGGATCCCTTACTAAAATTATCCCTGCTCCAAGGTCCGATTGGAAGTCCTACACTCATAGCTCACTTGCAGCTAAACTTGCTCAAATACAAGTTTTATTATAAAATTAACATAAAATATGTATGCCAACAAGTTAAGAAATTAATTTTAAAATAGAATAAAAAACATTTAAATATATACTTACTACAATCTCATGGTCCCACTCAATCTTATTTTGACGCTCAATTGGGTCAATAACAAGTTGAGTTGCATGAACAAGTGTCTAAAATGAGGATGAAATATGAGATGTTTCCATACTAACCATCTGAATTGGACTGTCATAAATCATGAGAGAATTTTGCAAACACAATACATTCACATAAGTTAAATTTATCGGGCAAGTATGTAATAAAATTATTAAAAATATATATTTTACAATTCAAAATTACAAGTTAATATGTACCTTTGTGAGGGCCTATGTAGATGACATCACTACAGTAATACCTATGTTTGTCTCCACTCACAGCGATGGAGGAGTGTTAACTGTATAAACAAGGTTTCACTTAGTTTTCTATAAAGTATTAAAAATATATGGCAATTGTTTCCTAAATATTAAACCAAGAGTGTAAGACATACTCAAAATTTTGCCTCTATATAAGTAAAAGTTGTGTTGCTAACACAAACATCTACAATAGTGGACGGGCCACCAACTGGCTCTATATATGTAAATAATGGTTGTGTAATATCTAATCCTATAAATATGGACTCTAATGATGATAAGATTGTCTCCTCCTAGAACATAAAAATTAAAGAGATTTGATATTTTCATAGTCCATGTAATCGACCATATGATTTTTGGATAAAACTATTTGCTTATTTTTCATTGATGTATTTTCAATCACAATCTATGGTTCATCATTAGGAAAACTTCATGGATACAATTGCATCTCGGTTTCATTTTTAAATATATCCAATGCAAATGGTAAAATGTGATATTAATGTTGAAGAATGTTGAAGGGATGAATGGCTAAAGGAACAGATAAAAGAGTCATAAATGTGGAGGCTCACTCCCATAGGGAATGCATAGGGGATAGAGAATAGTCTCCTAAGCAGTTTAACCAAGATGCATGACATGGCATTTTTGATTGAGGGAAGAAATTTAAAAGGAAAGTGATACAAAATCAAGGGTGGTAATAAGATAATAAGATGAGACCAAGGACACAAGGGTGTGAGAGGAGGGGGCCAGCTAGGTTATAGAGTTTTTTAACTTATTGATTATGGGTCTCCACATTTGATTAAGACCTATTCCTTCATCTCGATTAATATTAAGGGCATATCAAATGATTCAATGGTCTCTCTAAACTTATATTTATGATAATGGTTTTCCATCGCAAGGACCTTCATCTTATCGATGCAAATAAAATATTTGGTTTTAAGGGAGTGTTCTATGAGACATGATTTTTTTGCTTTCTCGAGTCTAACATTAGTTGCATGTTCTTTAATTTTGGTCTGGATCAATCTTCCTATTTTGCCAATGTAGGGAATGCCATATGAACATTCTATCTTTGGGCCTTCCATAAGACTTGGGATTTTGTAGATGCTTGGCTATATGAAAGGTATCATGAGTAAAATACTCTCTTGAAACATTGTCTGAAATGGTAAAATGATTAGAAATTTTAACTGGAGGCATATGTGAAGTTGAGTCAAGGCTATCAGTGTCTATGCAATTGGTATTTGGCAATTCAACAATTATCTCCTTGTCTTTGTCTTTATTTGGTATTGGGTCTAGACTAAAATGGTAATTATAGATTTTATATTCAACCTCTAAATGCTTGTAGTATTCATATGGCTATAAATATCCATGGATAGTTACCTCCATCCCAGAGTGAGGAAACTTGATGCACTAGTGCAAAGTTAAAGGTATTACATGGATTTTGTGTATCCATGGTCTACCCAAAAGTAAATTATATGATAAATCTAGGTCTATCACATGAAAAACTATGTTGTAGGTCAAAGGCCAAATGATCACTGACAAGATAATGGTTTCTTGTGATTCTCACTCTTTATTGCCATAGGTGTTGATCATGGTCATTAAAGTTTATTTGTCATTAATGTTAAAGAGAGCATGTGGTATCAGTGTATTAATGATAAAGTGATCAAATTAATGGTTTGGAGAGTATTTGACTTAGTGATGCAATTTATGGATGTTATTGATGATATGGACATGTTGCAGAGACCCTATGGGGTGTTATGAGTGCTTGGAGTGCTCATAGAAGTGAATGGAATTCAACAACATAGTCAATTAAATGTCTAAGTTCAAGTAGTCATCCTGATAGATAAAGCTAAGTGAGAAGATTGATGATGTCATATTTCACATGTGTGAAGGTTTCAGGAGAATTTTGATACATAGATGGATTTTGCTATGAAAGGTGATCCTATGGTTCAAATTTTAGGTCATGAGGTTGAGCATAACAAAGTTATTAAGGTGCAAATTTGGCCTTCTAGGCAGAGTTTACCAAGTTCCCATACTTAGCCAAATTTGTGATATCAAATATCTACAATGAGTATTGAATTGGATCAAAGATCTATTGGTGAGAAATTTATCTGACTAGATAAGGATTTAATGGAGCACATGATCTTGTCAGATAGAGATCAATGACATGCATGAAGTCAAATTATCAAAGGTTCTTGAGTTGCACGTGCTAATGACAAGTGTCTCAATATTGTTAAGTTAATTAAAGATGAATGGCATGTGATTGCTCATACAGATGGAGATAAATAGAGCACATTGATTCAAAGATTCAATGTCTGTATAAGGCACACAAACCTACCAAGTGGCACGATCATGGAATAGAGGATCTTAGATCAATGATGATTGATTACAAGATAAAGACCAGGCTACTTCTAAGGAGATCAATGGAGTGTATTTGTTTAAAGTTACCAGGGAACATGAGATGAGTTCAATGTGTCTGATGCTTAGTGTTCACATTGTGACTGTTAGAATTTGAATATTCAATTTAATGAGGGAAAACCGGTCTATAGTTTTTGAGTTGTATCTTTTGATCCAAGATGAATTTCATATTGGTGTAAAAAGAAAAGTTGAAGAGGACTTCAAGGAGAATCCATAGAATTTAGTTATAAGGCTTGAATGTTTGTATATTCAAATTTATTGATATTTAAATTTGATTGCTTATTCATTCATGGTATTGCTATGTACAGATTATTGTTTGAGTAAATTATGGTTTAGCAGAAGAGTGTTTTGGTAGGAGTATTAATTTTAAGATGTCTTAGAGATCATATAGAGTAGACTTATGTATTTAAAAGTGATCTTGTTTTCTTTGATAAAGTGTTAAAATATTAATAGGTCTCTATGAGACCTATAAGGGCTATTAAGGCCTAATTGAAAGGCATAACTACTTAAGTGTGACCCATAGATGCTATGGCTGACCTGTGAGGATGGTATTGAGATATGTTTTAACATGTTGGATATATTAAGGGTTAAATCAAGTGTATTGGCTGACCTATAAGTTGTTAATCATTAAAAATATATAAAGAGTGGAGACCAAGGGAATGGTTTATAGATTTGGATATGAGTGTGTTGAGAGAGAAGAAGATAGAGGTGAAGGAAAGAGACCAGAGTGAGTGTGCTCAATGGATGGCCTAAAGTATAGAGCAAATTGAAGATGAGAGAAGAAGCCTAAAGAGATCCAAAAGGGGTGTTTGGATGTGTTACTTGTATGAGCAAGTTTTAATGTTGTAAAGAGTTGAAAGAGAAGTGTTATACATTATTTCTCCAATCAAATTGATTGCAATCAAAGTTCTGGAGTTGTTGATTTAATAAGGTGTTATGTGGGTTCTCAACATCTAGAACAAGTGGGTGCTTGTTCATACTTGGGAGTGTGTATTTTTTGTGAAGTGGGTGCTTTATTAAAAGGTCTCATATTTGTGATAATCTTATAGGACAAGTAGTCCATGTGTTTTTAGGATTGAGAGTGGGTTTTATCCACCAAGAGGTTTTCCTACGTAGATATTGTATTATGTGTGTGATCTTACATCGTCTTTCTTATTTATTGTTATGAATATATTGTATGATTTATGAATGCTTTTGGTCATAAATTAAGATTTGTAAAGGATTAAAATTGAAGTTTTAAATATCTTGCATCACTAATTTACCCCCCTCTCAGTGATTGTACCTCCAAAAATTGGTATCAGACTAAGACCTTCATTATAGGTTTAACCACTTGAAGGTGATCTAAGGTACAATATGGTAAGTCAACAGAAGCAGGGTTTATCTATAAAGCAAGCACCATAGTTCAATGGGTCAAATTATGTTTTCTTGAGTGAAATGATGAGTACATACACCATGTATCTAGGGCTTGATACTTGGAAATCTATCATAGATGGTTATACTACACCAGTTACTCCTCCAACTAGTTCTGCTAATAAGAATTTGAGTGAGAATAACTCTAAATAAATGAATGTTATCATTTTTGGTCTATCTAAGGTTAAGTTCACCAAAGTGATCCATTGCTAGTCTATCAAGGAAATTTGGGTCAAAGTACAGACTATTTATGAAGGAGACTCAAAGGTAAAACTAGCTAAGTTATAGACCTATCGAAGGCAATTTGAAAGTCTCAAAATAAAAAAATAAGATACCATGGCATCCTATCTTAAAAGGTTTGATGAGGTAGTAAACATGATCAAAGGTCTGAGAGAGGTGATTGATAAAGATAATATAGTAAAAAAGGTATTGAGGACTCTTACATTCAAGTTTGATTCAAAGGTTTCTACTATAGAAGAAAGTCATGATCTTACTCAGATGAAGATGGATGAATTTCATGGCATCCTTAGAGCCTATGAAATGAGAATCAATGATGAAAAACTACCAAAGGAAGAAGCAACATTCAAGACAAAAATGAAGTCAAATAATAAAATAAATCAAGGTAAGGAAGTCAAGTATGATGAGATATCTAATGATTTACTAATAGCTTTATTTACAATTAAATTGAAAAAAGGCTTGGGGAAGTATAAGGGTAAGATACCCTTCAAATGTTTCAATTATGGAGAAGTAGGATACTTTATTAACAAGTGCCTTCATAAGCATAAGAATAATGATGATGAAGAGCATGGTGAAATCCAAGATAAGGCAAGAAGACATTCTGGTCTGATAAGAGGAATAAAAGTTTCAAAAAATTTGACAACAAGAAGAAGTCCTTCAAGAACAAGAAGAGTTTCTACACCAATAAATATTATAGCTCATAAGATGAGAGTGAAGATAGTGATTTTGAGTTTGATAGTGAAGATGAAGTCCTCTACATGGCTAAGGAAGGAAGTTTCTCATATCAAAAAGAGTCTACTTGGATTAATACAAATAATTAAGAAGACAAGGAGGATTGTGAGACTAAATTAAGGAATGCTCGTGAAGAACTAAAGATTGAGAAGAAGATTAACAAAAAGATGAGGTCTCAAATGAAGGACTATGAAGAGAAATTTAGTTTTTTTAAGGCAAAAATGAATGAAGAAACCAAATTTCATGAAGATATAGTCAAGTATCTCAATTGTTAATTGGAAATCCTGACTACAAGCCTGAAATCTAAAGAAGATGAGTATTCAATGTATGTGATTGAAAATGAGACATTGAAAGCTAAGATAGAAAATACATCTAGTAAGATGAAGTCATTTGTGATGTTTGAAAAGAGTTAAAGTGATCTAGGCAACATTTTGAATAGTCAAAAGCATGCTAGTGATATAACTGGACTTGGTTATAAATAAGAACTTAAGTTTGAAACTCAAGACAAGGTGAAAACTAATGTAAACAAAGACAATCAAACCTTGAGGGTCAATAATTAGTCTTGAATTTTAGAATGAGGACAAATCAGATTAGATAACCAAATGTCATAGGTATGTAAATTTCAATAGTTACTGCTATACTTGCAATCAATTTGGTCATAGGGATAGAGAGTGTAGAAGACTTGATAAGAATGAGTGGAATCATCAATCAAATAGCATAAAAAAAGTTGAGTGCTTCAATTTTTATGATATAGGACACATTACAAAAAAATTCCCAAATCAAGTAAGGCAAGTTGAGTTCACTTCAAAAGGAATGGTTTGCTACAAGTGTGAGAAGATTGGTCACATTACTAGGTTCTACAAGCAAAGGTTATGAAGTCAAAACAAGTTTAATCAAACTCCTAGAGTGCAAAGAAGAAGGATAGTTAACTCAAGGAAACCAAAAGTGGAAAGTTTGAGTCATGATGATTCTATAGGTCCAAGTGGTCTATTTGTTGTCATGGAGAATGCTACAAAGGTTGAGGAATTATAAGATCTCTCATTATCTGCTCACGTTGTAAATGAAGAGAACAAGCTCAAGAAAGAAACTAAGATTCTAGTTGAGGCTAGTCCTAAGGTATGTATAGATCAAAATTAACATCCTATTGTTATTGAGAAAGTTTCAAGTAAAGAACATCAGTTTTCAATGCCTAGTAATGAGGTTCTTTCTTCGGATGAAAAGGTATGTCATGAATATTTGTTGTCTCCATATATTGTCAATCCAATCTTAGAAGAAAAGGAGAATATTGTAGTGGATGAGCATGTTGGTTTTTTTAAGCCCAAGAATAAGAAGAACTATCACTATCAAATGATCGAGGAGGAAAAGGAATATGAGGAGTTATGGGTAACTCCTGGGTTCACATTGTTCTAGGACATTATGGGTCAGAGTGTCTCTATCTAGGCTTCAAGTAGACACTTGACAACCAAGAGGAAGAATGTGCATACCAGTTGAGATTTGGTTGATGTTATAGGACAAACAATATCATTTGAAGATATGTTTGGCCTAGGGGGAGCTAACTTAGTTAGCTTGGATGGCTTATAGAGGATAAAGGGCAATTGTTTTGTTGTTATGAGATCCATATGAGAGTTATTCATGTTTGATTCAGATGTTTAAGTTGACCTAATAAAGATATGATATCTTTTGTTAGTTTCATAAGAATATTGACTGTGTGTGGATAGTGTTTGAAGTGTTTCTGCAAAACCTAGTTTGTTGAGAAGACTTATTGAAGAAGATATTTTTTAGATAGAGCATGGAGTTAGGGGGAGCTAACTCAAAGAGTTTGAAAGGATTAAAGAGATGTGCATAATGTTAAAGGGATATTTCTAAGATATATGAGTAGTTTTTTAGGTCTAAGGATCAGAGAAGTCTAAGTTTAGATTGGTGGATGTCAAAGGGAGAGAAATTGACTCATATGCTTGAAATTTTGTAAGTAGACTGATCATCCTAAATAATATTTAAATGCATACATGATGTTGAGGAAGAGACCCTTTGTCATTAATGTCAGAGGGGGGAAAATATCAGAATGAAGAAGATCAAATGAGAAGAAGTCATTTTGAGGGTTTTTTTCCATCAATGACAAAGGGGGAGATTGTTGAGCATGGTCATTGATTTTTGGTTGTCATTGAGTCAAAGAGAGCATGTGATACTAGTGTATTAATGACAAGTAGTCAGATTGATGGTTTGGAAAGTATTTGACTTAGTGAGGTAATTTGTGGATGTTATTGATGATATGGACATGTTTCAGAGACCCTATGGGGTGTTATGAGTTCTTGGAGTGCTCATGGAAGTGAACAAAATTAAAAATAGTAATCAATTAAGTGTCTAAGCTTAAGTACTCATCTTGACAAATAAAATTGAGTGAGAATATTGATGACGACATATTTAACATGTGTAAAGGTTTTAGGAGTAGTTTGATACATGGATGGATTCCCCTATGGAATTTGATCCTATGATTTTAGGTCATAAGGTTGAGCATAGCAAAAGTTATTAAGGTGCAAAGTTGGCCTTCCCAGTAGACTTTACCCAATTCTCACACTTAGCCAAATTTGTGATATTAAAGATCTATGGCAAGCATTAAATCAGATCAAAGATATAAAGGTGATAAATTTATCTGACTGGATAAAGATCTAATAGAATGTGTGATCTTGTCAGATAGAGATCAATGGCGTACGTGAATTCAAATTATCAAAGGTTCTTGATATTGCACATGCTAGTGACAAGTGTATCAATCTCTTTAAGTTGATAGAATACCACTAGCACATGAGTGCTCATATAGATGGAGATCAACGGAGTGCATTGAGTCAAATAGTCAATATGTGTAGAAGGAATGCAGAGCTACCAAGTGGCATGATCATGGAAGAAATGATCTTAGATCAACGGTGAGCAATTATAGGTTAAAGACCAGGCTACTTCTAAGGAGATCAATGCAGCATATTTGTTCAAAGTTTCAAGGGAGCACAAGATGAGTTCAAATGATCTGATGTTTAGTGTTCACACAGTGACTGTTGGAATTTGAATATTCAAATTAATGAGGGAAAACTAGTCTATAGTGTTTGAGCTATATCTTTTGATTCATAATGAATATCATATTTATGTAAAAAGCAAAGTTGAAGAGGACTTTAAGGTGCATTCAGAGAATCTAGTTAAAAGGTTTGAATGTTTGTACAATAAAATTTATTGAGCTTAAAATTTTATTGTTTGTTCATTCATGGTGTTATTGTGTATAGAATATTATTTGAGTAAATTGTGCTTTAGCATAAGAGTGTTTTGGTAGGAGTATTCATTTGAAGATGTCTTAAAGGTCATATGGAGTGGACCCATTTATTTAAAAGTGGTCTTGTGTTATTATATTAAGTGGTAAAAGAGTAATAGGTCTCCATGAGACCTATAAGGGCCATTAAGGCCTAATTGAAAGGCATAGTTGCTTAAGTGTGACTCATTGATTTTATGCTTGACCTGTGAGGATGGTATTGAGTTATGTTTTAGCATGTTAGATATATTAAGGGTTAAGGCAAGTATATTGACTGACCTAGAAGTTAATAATGAAGAATCTATAAAGAGTGGAGACCAAGGAAATGGTTTCTAGATTTGAATGTGAATGTGTTGAGAGAGTAGAAGATAGAGGTGAAGGAAAGAGATCAGAATGAGTGTGCTTAGTGGATGGACTAAAGTATAGAGCAGATTGAAGATGAGCGAAGAAGCCTAGAGTGATCGAAAAGGGGTGTTTGGATGCAATGCTTGTATGACCAAGTTTGAATGTGTGTGAAGAGTTGAAATAGAAGTGTTATACATTGTTTCTCCAATTAGATTGAATGCAATCAGAGTTTTGAATTTGTTGATTTAATAAGGTGTTGTGTGGGTGCTCAACATCTAGAGCAAGTGAGTGTTTGTTCATACTTAGGGTTGGGTGCTCCTTGTGAAGTGGGTGGTTCACTAAAAGGTCTCATGTTTGTGATCATATTATATGAAAAATATTCCATGTGATTTCAGGGTTGAGAGTGGATTTTATCCCCCAAGAGGGTTTCCCACATAGATCTTGTGTTATGTTTGTGATCTTGAATCATCTTTCTTATTCATTACTATGAATATCTTGTATGATTTATGAATGCTTATGGTCATTAATTAAGAGTTGTAAAGGATTACAATTAAAGCTTGAAATATCTTGCATCACTAATTCACCCCCCTCTCAATGATTGTACCTCCAACAATAGGCCTTGATAGTAATAATCTCTAGTTGAAGGTCAATTGTTGTATATCCCAGATGTTTGATTAACTTCAAAGACATAATATTTAAGCCCGATCCATTGTTTATGAGGATTCGTTTAAATTTATGTCATGTTATAATAACTTCAATGTAGAATGGGTTAGTATGGAGAGGGCCAATGGATGACATGTCATTGGTTTGGGGCTAGGTGTCCAACCAAATCTTGAAATTTTTCTAGTGTAATGTCATTAGGCACTTAGGACTAGCCTAGGATCTTAGTAAGGATATTCTTTTAGATGGTATAGGTACACAAAAAATCTAGAATAGAGATTTGTGTGGGTGTATTTTAAATTTATTCCACAATATCATACATTTTCTCCTTAATAGTGGTAATTGACTTAGTCCTAGCCGATATAATGGGTTGGATTGGCTCATTGGTAGGGGGTTTCAAGCCTAAAATGCTGACTTTAGACCACCAACTTATGATTTCACACTTTAGATAGGCTAAAGTACCATTATAACTTGAAGATGATGGAGATGGTCCAAAGAGGGTAATTCTTGATTGTTGGTACACTTGGTTATAGTCATGGGTCAATGAAGGGTTAACGGCATAGGGCCCTAAGATGGTAATCCTTGGTTATTGTTGCACTTGGCTACAGTCACAGGTCAAAAAAAGATTATTGGCAATGGTAGGTTGATGGAAATTGTTAGGTAATGGTCTTGGTATGTCAGTATTCGATCTAGGATTGATGGTAATAGTAGATACATGATCACCCGCAATATGACCTACAACTTTATTGTAGTCATGTGAAATTATGTGATAGGTTTGTTAGTTATTAGGGTCATTTTGGCCTTGGTTTCAACCATTTTTTTGTTGTCATTATTTTTATTATTATTATTGTTACTATTGTTATTTTGTGGTTGTGGTCTTCATTGTTGTTGTTTTTTATTAGTATTGTTATGTTTTAGAAAAGGATTTTAGTAGATACCCAAGTTTGATTGGAATTAGATTCTCTATTATCCAATTGGATCTCTCCATTTTCCAAGATACTCTCAATGAGGTGATTCAATTACACAAAATGACATATAGAATGTCCATGAACATAATGATATTCACAAACTCATGCTCTTTATACCAATCTGGATAAGATAATCCTTTAGGAAAGTGTTTTGGAATCAACCAACTAATCATATTGGTCATGGTTAATTTGTGGAACACTGATTCAATAGGCTCATGAAGGTCACTAAAGACTCTAATAGTAGGTGTTCTTCTTGGATGAGGGGTTTGCAAAGGTGATGGTTGTAGAATTTAAGGAGTTGATCTGGGTTGAGGCATACACTATGTTTTTTGGATAGGTTCCATTTGTGGAGTAAGTTACATTTGTGGGAGAGGCTAAGCAGACGGTGTTTACACTATTTGAAAATGGTGTGACTCAGTGACTTCATTACCGATAGCATTCTTGTTGAATTTATATGGTTTAGGTTTTTCATAATTATTAATTTGAGTAGGTACATATGCTTGTGTTTGGACTGGGTTAAGGCTCTAAGTTGGGCCTGAGTTTTGGTTTTGGCTTTGATTATTATTTGAAGAAGATAACTTAATAATCCTTTTATTAATGAGGGCTTTTTCAATTTATATACCTTTCTCAATGATCTACTTGAATGTGTGAGCACACTGAACCTCCAAGTGATAAGATAGTTCATTGTGCAAATTTTTGGTAAACATAGATGGAAATTATTTATCTGGTAGATTATGGGTGAAGTGACTAGAAAACGCTCTCTATCACTGTAATTAACTTGTAAATCTCTCCCCAACTTTCTGCTTGGCCTAACTCATATCAACTACTAAAATATCATGCTCAATATTGTAAGAGAAATGTTATACAAACTTATCTGAAAGATCATCAAAGTCAATGGCAACTTAAGAATCCACTCTAAATCTTGTCTAGCTAGACTTTGAGGAAAAAGAAGTAGGTAGATGCCACTATAGGCCATTAGCTGCAAAGTGATAAAAAAACTCTTTTAAATTCTCCTTAGGATCTCCTTTACCCTTATATTTTTTAAATTTTGGTGGCTCATGACCCAAAAGAAATGGTATTTATAGATACTCCATGTTAAATGGATATGAGCACACATCATCCAGTTTGAACTTCTTAGTCTATTTTTCTATCTGAATGGTTGTAATTGCATCCTTCATTTGTTGTATCTCTTGGACCAAGAAACTTGATGGAACAATTGGTTATGTTTATGGCTAGGTGATCAAAGGTGGATTACCTTGACTAGGGTACAATGGGCGAATAGAGTATTGTGGAATGTTGGTTTGATGGACCAATCGACCAAGAATATGCATTCATATATTAGGATTAGGTTGTTGATATTGCATGCATTGTTGGTAAATGTTATAGTTTGGATTTAGAATATGGATTTAAGTTAGAGGGAATTTGGGGTTGTAATGGAATCATGTGGCATTATGTAAGGTATTGTGTTTACTAATTTTGAGTAAGAACTTATTGCCGACTAGTCAAACTCGACTGTATAAATGGTACCTATTATTGACTAAATTTTTGTCTTTGAATATGTGGCACATGTTGGGTGAAAGGCAATTATTGCCTAATAGGTATTTATGATACATTGGCACCTCTTTGTTTAATAAACACCTATTGTGAATTAGGTGCTTGTTAGGTGTTTGGCATTTATTGGTGACCAATGGGAATGTGTTGTTGATTAGACAATATCTGTGATGGACTCACCATGTGGTGTGGTGGTATGTTATTATGTGCATGTGTCTGTGGTTGCAGAGTATTATCCATCACCTATTGAGGTGGGGTAACATTCACCACTTATTGGGGTAAAACATTGGGTAACTCTTGGTTACTTATCCCCTTCTGTTATGTGCTTAAATAAGTAGTTGGTTGAAGAGTGGGAGTAATGTTGGGTCAATTATGATCCAAATATGTTTTTAGTTAGTTTATGTTTATTTATTTATTTTTACAAGTTAGTTTCACCCATTGGTTGGTTTTGTAAAAAAATCTCTCCTTCCCTATTATTTTAAAGCTTACATATGTACAAAAAAAAAATAAGCTTTTAATATTGAATATATTATTAAGTTATTCCTCCATTATTATAAGGCCAATAGTGGTATCAAAGCCTCCCTTGCTCAAGGAAGAATGAAGTGGATTTTCTTAAAGGTTTTTTTACTATAAAGACTTGTATGGCACATTAGAATTATCATACTACATTGAATTTTTGTTGACAAAAAATTTATTCAAGTTTTTGAATAGATTCATTTATTCTCTTGTATTTGGACTAGTATGGTGATGGCAAAATGGACTGATAATTTTTTAGGTCATGGTGAAATGAAGAACTTCTCAAATAATCCAACGTAGATCCATCAAGGCAAATGTTCTACTAAATTATATGACTCTGGCATTGTAATTTTCAAGTATTTGTTTTTGGAAGATAAATTTATACATAGCCAATTATTTTCTATAATTTTCTAGTGAACACATGGTGGCAGGCATAGTTGTATGGCATTTGAAGTTATAGATGGAGTGCAGCCATTAGTGTTGATAGAAGTTTAAAAACTTGTCAAAACTTTAGTAAAACCTAATATTTCACTCTTCTACATTAGAGTGGGTCCCACGAAGGAATAAAGGTACAATATATTTTTGTATGCAAGAAAACAACAATGAATTAATATCACTTTTACTTTTACATGTATTTATTTTTGTGAAAATTAGAAAAGTCATGTTTATTTACAATATTATTTCACCATGTTTTAAACTTGCATGAATGAAGATTGGCGTATGCCATTTTATTTGTTACTTGCATAAGAGGTGGTCAAGGGTTCAAACCCATTGGACCTTCTTTTTGGTCAACATTATTTTTATTTTTTTAAAAGATCAATGAATAGGGAAATTATGAAGAGAATCTTTTTTTGAAATTATAAGGGTGTAATATTTTGACAGGTCCCAATATTATTTATCAAAATCTATCCAGTGGTAAAGACCAAACCCCAATAATATTCCTCAATTTTTTTCTCTCTTTTTTTGCATCATGGCAAAAAACATGAGTTTAATTTCAAAAAATGGAAAATTATCACCTAAAAATTACAAAGAATGGAGTAGAAACATGGAGAACACCCTAATTTTTAATGATTTATGGGAAATCATAGAGAAAGAAACCACACCACCAACTGAAGCTGTAAAGTTGGTTAAGTACCATAAACATGATAAGCATACAATCACACTTTTGAAATCATCGTACACTGAACAAAGTATCACTCATATTGAGGTAGTTAAAATTGGTGCATGAAAACCCTGGAAAATTTTAAAAAATTTATATGAAAAGCAACCTACATACAAGAAGATTGACCTTCTTATGCAAATTTTGAATAATAAACTGGTAGATTATGAGACATCTTTGAATATCTCTCTTGCATGAAAATATTGAAATAATAATACTACACAACCGGTGGTAAAATTGATGATGACGTGTTGATTTCCATCACATTGAATGATCTTAATTCTACATACACCAATTTTGTTGAAATGCTACAACTTAGTGATAAGTTTAATGGTGCCACATTTGATTCCATCTATGATTTGTTGACTCAACATGAGAGACAAATTGTAAAAAAGAAAAGTAAGCTTCTCGAATAGGCTCACTATGTAAATACAGGGCCCAACATAGAGATCATCATCATGTACAATGATAGTTTCATAAGCATTCTCTGAAACACTCTCAAAGACATTCTCCACATCATTCACGATGATCTCTATAACATTCTCATCGACACTCTCCAAGATCTTCAATCAAAAACATTACCATTGGCATTCTTCTCACTCATGTGGTTCTTCTAGTGATTCAACTTCTTATGGATCTCATTAATATAGGAAAGATCCAAAATGTTTCAAATGTGATGGTATTAGACATCTTATAGATGTATGTCCTTCTCGATGACCCCCTTTTTCACAGAAATTTTTTGAGGAAAACTACATCCTCTAATCAGGAGGTGTCTTATATGGATGGATTATATGGTCTCGATGGACCTGATAGGTTGTTTTGAGTAATCAATGATTCACTCGTCTTGTGTGAGCTACTAGGCTCAAGAATGGGATCTATTGTAGTAGCATTTTTTGTCTTGTGTTCTTACTTTTAGTTTCATTTTTAGAATCTTAGACCTACTATTCATGATATGGAGCAGATAGTGTTAGTTGATTTTGATTCTCTTGGTACACAGCTTCTCACCTCTTGCTTGATAGGGGAAAAGATATTACATTGATCGGTCTTCGATTAGTCATTGGTGATATGATGAGTTAATAGGGGTTATTATCACCTTAAATGTTGAGCAAAAGTCAATAAAATTTATTAGACATTAGGGAGTGCCATACACAGTATGGGTTGGTCACATTGACGGGCTTCCAGGTGGAGACATATGTGAATTGATGTAGTTAGACAGGCTTTGATTGTGTCCTACTGCAGTACAGTACGATGATCACAAGGGATGAATAGGCTTTGATTTTGCTCATTGACAATTTTTTCTAAACTCATATGGGTGGGCTTATTTATGGAGCAACATCATTTTTTAGCCAATGGCAGAGGTATAATACACCACTTACAATTGCTTTAGAGTTTCTTTGATGACTTCAAACTCATTGCTCTAGTTCATTCATCTATTATATCCCTTTAGATCAAGGTGAGTTTATTGGATTAATTATGATCCAAATATGTTTTTAGTTAGTTTATTTATATTTATATTTATATTTTTGTTATAGGTTAGTTTTGCCTGTCGGTTGTGTTTGTAACCAACTTTCTTCTTATGTAAGATTTTAAAGTTTACATATGTACAAACATAAAACAAGATTTTAATATTGAATATATTATTGGGTTATTCATCCATTATTATGAGGCCAAAAAGTAACCTATTATGGTTGGTAACTAGGCATTCCTACACCCTATTTTTGTGAACCACTCATAGTATTGGCAAGAGGCACTTGTAAATTATTTTATGGTGAATTTATTTTACCTTGGTTTGAATTGCGATACACTTGCATGTTTTCCACTACATTTGGCACATGGTCTTGAATAGAATCCATAATTGATTTTTAAGTGACAAGGACATTGAACATGTCGCCTACTAGATTACTTTGGGAAAAGGGGTCTATACTCGGATTCACATGGGTTGATGAATCAACTAGCATTCCTATTAAGGGAGCTATCTCTATAAGTGGGGTATTTTATATGGCCATAGCATTGAAATTACATGCTAAATTCAGATAAGTCTGATATGCTTGTTGCATTTACATAAATTGGTCTTCCATGCCATCATTTTTCTTTGTAAGCACATTTAAATCTTAGTTTGACATTAGCACGAGTGCCTAATGGTAACTAGTAGAGGCTTATTTGATGGGTTTGATGTGAGGTGCTTTACTAGGCACTCTAACTCATCTAGGTAGAATTTCATGGAGAAAGTCTGCCAGAAACCTGGCTCCCACCTCTACGGCCCTAACCAAAATCTCATCCTTGTTCTCAAGCAGGTGATGATTGAATATGTATGGGTCACATCTTATCGGCATGGTAACATATTAGGGCTATTGTATGACTTATTCAAGAATAGATGGCACATTAATAAGGTATTGAGTTGTCTATTATTGCTCTAGACCTAGATAAAGAGGTGTACTAACCAGGTAGTGTGGTAATGTATCTTTTCCTTATTTTTCATAATGAGTATTGTAAGGGGGATATGGATTTGTCCACAAACTACATCATCCCCATATGGGTCTTGAAAAAAGGGATCATTCGTGACTATGATTTCATAATTCAAATTATACATGGTCCCACTACATGTGTAATGAAGCATATCTGAACCCAAAACTAACGTCTCATGAAGAAAAAGATCTAAAATTCATAAAACACTTGAAACATGGTCTAAAGAAATTGATTGATGCTTACAAATGTTTGTAAACTTTGTCTATATGGAAAACTCAGTTTATTATTGCAAATGGTCTAAAATTGGCCTAGAATTAATCTCTTCTCAAAAATTATCAACATAAATTTGGTCTCAAATAAATCCAATACTCTAATTTCTTTCACAAAAATAGTCGAATGAAAGACAAATTTGAATCTTGATCTTGGAAAAGTGTTTCGAATAAATCTAATCTAGGTCTAAAATGAAAAGTGTTAGGTCTTTCATCAAAAGGCACAAAGCTAGACTTCAAAAGGCATAAACTAAATTTGAAAACTTTAAGGCAATGCTAGGTATTTGGTAAAAAGGCATAAAGTTAGGCTTTGAAACAAACTAGGTCAAGGTAAAAAACTTGCAGTTAATCTAATTTTAAGGAAAATAGTTTGAAACACTTTACTCAATCCTAGTACATGGCTTTTAAAACAAACTTGACCTTTTTATAAAGCATTCACTTTAGGCACATGCCTAAAATTAATTGGGAAATTCAATCTTAAGTAATCAGAAATAAGAGCGATTAGTAAAGCATTCAAGCCCAAGTGATAAGCAAAACTCCAATGTAAACTAACTGTGATTAGATTTATACTTAAAAAGTGAGTTTTGGCCTTAGTTTAAGGCAACAAATCAACTTGAGGCACACGAAAATAAACCACTTCCTAGATCTAGGCAAAGGGTCTTTAAATCATGTAAGGAATCATTCCAAGTTACACAATTCAAAAGGTAAGAGGTAAACACCTGAGCCAAAAATAGGCAAGACCTAGGTGTAGGCCAATCAATTTTGAATATGAAACTTTCAAGACAAATTTTGAACTTGGTTTAAAAGAATTGGATTTTTCAAACGTAGAATATCCTAGACTGAAATGGATAGCATAATGACACCATTTTAGACCAAAGGTACATGTGATTTTGAGCTTGGTTTGAAACAATGGCAATTTTTTTGAAATGAAATGAATGACATAGCATTGCTCCTTCAATAAAATGGTATGACAATGGATTTGGAATTAAAAAACCCAAGGTAAATGTTTGAGATGAAATGGGCAGTGTAACAATGCCCCATTTAAACAAGTGGTACACAAACATTTTTGAGATAAAAATTCTACGGTAAAAGTGTGACACAAAATGGGTAGAGTAACACCTCTAAGGTGAAAGTGTGATGAAAAAATGTGATGTTTATGACTTGTTTTAAATTTTGATAAACAAAAAAATTTAGTCTCATAACACATGTAAATTAAATAAAATATAAATAGCACTAATGTCTCATCCTATACCTAAAAATGACATGGGTGTGTGTAGCTTCTGCCAAATTTTTTACCAATAGACCAATGCTTATGAGGAATTAAGTGTTAATCTAAAAATTAAAAAATGGGTGTAGGTCGAGTTTTTATGCCCCCCTCTATCTCTTAAGCATTAGTACATGGCATGAACTTGGCAAGAAATTTTACGGTAAGTGGGGTTGACTAAAAAAATCTATAACTTTTGAAACGCACTAGATGGTCCTAAGTATGGCTAACACAAGGGCGCAATCACATCAATTGGGTTCATAACTACTAACTTACTATGTAAAGGTCTATTCCTTTACATAATGACTTATATTCATGTACTGCTTAATGAATTTTAATGTTTATCAAGCCCTGACTCAGGTTTTGGTTAGGATCAAAGAGGCTAGCCACCATGTGCCCTGCTTTATATACCCCACCATAGAATGGGGTTGGTACGATGCTAGGAGATGAAATCCCAAGTCAATGCACCCTTAAAAAACTTGTGAGGAGGTGATGAACTCTTGCTCACAATCCAAATACAAGAAAATAAATAAATGAAAAATTTAAAGACTTTAGAGGTCATTTCTAAGTCACCCAAGTCACTCGAAGCTTAGGGAGAGCATACACGATATTATTTCTAATAAGACTAAATAAAGAAGGCAATAAACCAAGAATTTTTGGTCATTTGAGTTCCTTGAAGGGGGCAGGGGGAGAGCATACAAGTTATAGATTTAGGTTTTCCATAAAGAATTTAATCTATGAAATGTGAAAACTAGTTAATATACAATAGAACAAACAAAATTTGAAAAAACCCTTAAGAGCTCTAACTAAAGTGTATGTTATTCTTAATAACACCAAATTTAAATGTGAACGAAATTTGGCCCCTTGGC
Organism: Torreya grandis; assembly: GCA_037957365.1. NCBI lineage: Eukaryota > Viridiplantae > Streptophyta > Pinopsida > Cupressales > Taxaceae > Torreya > Torreya grandis. Next base: position 4,369,024 of record JARHVA010000109.1, read on the forward strand.
TTTGTTTACACTTTTAAAAACTTTGAAATCTTAAAAGGCAAATTTTTTAAGTGATTTTTAATCACCTTAAATAAATATGGATGAATTTTAACCTTTGTTGTGAATTTGATTTTGCAAAAGGGAAAAAAATTGATTAGCTTCCTTTTTTTGGCTCAATTCTCTACAAACAAGGTTAGTGGATTAATTTGTGCTTAAGACAAGGTTAAATCCTGCAATTTAGCTCAATAAGACATAAAAATTAGCTCTCTGGAATGATTTCATAGTTATACAATTACTATGAATTGCAAAATTATTCAGGCATAAAAAACATATAAAACCAAAATTTAACATAGACTTATAGAGATCAATTTCATGGTTTTTGAATAATTTTACAACTCATCTCAATGACTTCTCTCTTCAACTCATCGATTTCATAAATAAGAAAACCCTTCAAAAACCACAGAAAATAAAGAAATGTGATTTTGCTATTTGCTAGCAATTTTGTAGTTAGACATATGATTTCACAACTCAAAAAGATAATTTTGAAACCTATTATAATAAAATTTCACTAATCTAAACAATGATTTTACAACTCTAAAAACATGGTTTTGCTACTGTAAATAATGATTTCATAATTTATGAATAATTTCACAATTAAACATAAAATAAAGGAAAATTTGTGGTTTTTGTGGGGATAATTCATAGTTTTCCTTCCCATTTTCACAAATTTTGGCCTCAAAATCATAATTTCACATATATGAGTTCAAACAGAGACGATTTTATGATTTTCTAGGATGATTTCACAGTTTCTCTCAATGATTTCACTATTTTCTATACCAAATTCATAGTTTTGCAAGAATTAATTCACATTTCCATAGTTAAATGTCAAACACAGAAAATTTGGATAAAAATCAAAAAACAAGGTCTAAAATGAATGTTTCTTGGCTCCAAAAAGGTCCAAAGATGCTCTCATTATGCATGTCGGGTGTGTGGTCCCATCAGGTGTGTCATTACGTGAGATAAGAATCCAAGAGGGGAGTTAGTCAAGTGTGTTGTCCCCCAAAAATATCACTCATTTTTTGGACAACATTTGAACTATTTTAGTCCTATAGACTAAAATTGTCTCTTCCCTTTTCAAAATTTGTCCTGGGCATTCAAATTCCTCATTTTTCAAGCTACTCAAAAATCTACAGACTCTGCAGGCTTAAATCTACGGACTCTGCAGGCTTGAATCTATGGACTCAGCAGGAAGAGAAAATCTACGGACTCTGCAGGCCAAGTTTAATGAGATTTATAGGTTGATTTCTACAAACTTGATTTTTACGGACTCTATAGGTAGGTTCATTTCTACAGGTTCAAAGGCTTCTACAGGCGGGTTCAACCAAAAGAATCAGTTTCTAACACTTGGTCATTTTCAGGATTGGTTCAGTGCCTTGGTTCAATCAAAAATTTCTATCGACAAGCATTCAAGCAAAAGAGGCTTGAACCATTGAACCGTTGAACCACTTTGGTTCAAAGGTTCAATAGGTTCAACGCTTTTGGTTCAATCAGTTCAATGCTTTCGGTGAAGAGTCAACTGTGGAGAGACTTTGTGCCCCCATAATTGCCTTTAGTGTGTTTTCTTTTCATTTCTATGTAAAGGACTTTGGGACGACTTTGTGCCCTCATTATCCTTCGTATCTTACTCTTGAGCAATTCAGGGGGAGACTTTGTGTTGCATCTCGATTTGCTAGTTATTACATCCTTTGTCACATTTTGTTGTTACTACCAGGAGTATTCTTGTGGTTTGCTGAATAGTACTTTTGAAAGAAGAGGAGTGATGTCTGTCATTTCCCTTGAGTTTTTCCTTTGATTTGTACACATCATCTATGAAGAAAGAGAGATGGATGGTTTGTCCTACCCTTGAGTATTATTTTTTGTTTATATATATATATATATATATATATATAGCCTATCTATAGGGAACCTCCCCTTGATGAGAGGAGAGATCAGTCCCCATCTGATGTGGTAAACCTGCACATTTGGATGACTAATCTTCCTACTTTGGTTGATCAGACCTATTTTGTTTATCAGTACGTTGATCGACAAAATTTTCAACCAACAATTTTTGGTGACTCCATTAGGGATATAATATCCATTATCCATTTATAGCCTTACCATTCACCTCCACACTAATTTGAAAAGAATGCACAGTTTAAAGCCTCAAGCTTTAACTGAAGCAAGGTCAATTCTTTTCCATTTTTGTTTCACAATTTGGCAGATTCAAGGTATACACGAAGCCAAAGGGCTAAAGGGATAGTTGACCCTGTATTTGAGTTGGTAAAGCAAAGTGATTTTGATCTATTTCCTTCACCATCTCATCTCCAACAAACCAAGATATTTCCTCCTATGAAGTTAGATCTCCATTGCCAAATGAAGTATCTACTTCTGTTGTTGATAAAGCTTTGCCAATAATTGCCCCTCTGAGATTTGTTATCCCTCCTTTTTATAATCCTACAATGGCAGTTTAAGGCCCCTGGGGTAATGATTTTGGTCCTCTCAATCTTACTCCACCTTAACATGAGCTTCCACACAGTTCAAGGAAGAATTTCCCCAAATTCTATGGTGATGGGAAAGTTCATCTTGATGAACACATTGTAGCCTTCAGCATAGCTTGTGGAGTAATCAGAGTAGAATTTGAAGATGTAGTAGTTAGGCTTTTTATGGAGACACTACAAGGTGCTGCTTTAGATTGGTTTTATCATCTACATGCTTGGTCAGTAACTGATTGGAATACTCTCAAAGCTAAGTTTGAAGCCATATTCAAACCTGCAGAAGATGCACATGCACTTCTCGCTCAACTTACATAGATGAAGAAAGAGACTTATGAGCCTCTAAGAGATTTCATAGCCAAATTTGACAAACTGAGAAATAGAATTCCTGTAATTGCTCGACCTATAACTGAGAATCTCAAATTATTTTTCATTAAGTCTCAGTTACCTGAAGTCAATTTTATTTTGAGGCGTGCTGGTCAAATAGATCTTGCTATAGCTCAACATTTGGCCACTAAAGTAGAAGACGATCTCATCTTAGCAGGGAAGATAAGAAGAGATCCAAACAGAAATAGATCTTCATCATCTTCTGAATATGCATCTACAGGCACCACTGATCCAATGGTGCAAAAGCTAGCAAATGAAGTGCTGCCCTTGAAAAAGCAAATGGCTCAAGGAATGTCTCCTACTCCATATAGAAGGACATTCCCAAATCAGTCATATCAGGGCAATGCTACCAGGAATCAAGGGCAATAGAATCACCTTCCTTCCCCACAAGGGAAACTTGCCCTGGAAGCTCCTCCAACTAATTCAGCAATGGGATATCTTGAAGCAGAATCAAAATTCTCTTTTCAGCCTAAATTGAATCAAGAAAATGACGCTGACCTCCTTGAAGACAATCAAGAAGAATCAGCTGGCGACTCTCACATTAGTTTCCTAAATTATCAGGATGAACCCGAAAGCAAAGGAGAAGCTTTTGATGGATCATATGCAGTGTTTACCAAGTTCAAGAACCAATCAATCCAACAAGCTGATAAAGGGAAGACAAAGGAGCAACCTCAACCAGCAATTACAATTTCTAAGCGTGGAGCCACTCTGCCTTTTCAATCAAAGGATCCGGTGATCACCCAAAATGTAAGTACATCAATTTCACCTTCACCTTCTACTCCCATTTTGCAAACTAGCCCTCCTCTTTTCCCTCCTAAAACTCAAAAATTTGAAGTGTTTTCCTCTGTTCCTAGTCCAATTCAGCCATTTGACATAATTGATCATGTCAAAAAGACCAAAATACAAATGTCTGAATTTGAATATTTGTAAGCTTATTCTGATCAATTGGATAGGTTGGTCTAATGTGTCAAGAACTAGACCATCCTTGCAAGACAAGAGGTTAAGAAAATAATTCTTGATTCCCTAAAGAACATGCCCATTCCAAGTAATCTTGTCATTACCCCTCCAGTTTCCCCTGGGAAAATAAAACCTTTCTATGTTTCCCTATTAATAAATGGTTATCAACTCAACAATTGCATCATTAATTTTAGGGCATCTAACAATGTCATGCCTACTAAAGTAGTTGAGTCTCTGGGCCTCACACTCACCAAAACATTTGGGAGATGTTTCTCCATGGAGAACAAGCAAGTACCATTACTAGGGCAAATCAAAGATGCCCAATTCGCATTTGCAGCCTTTCCAGACAAGAGAATTGGGATGACTATCTTGGTGTCTGACGTCCCAGCATCCTATGGCATTTTGCTTGGATGAAATTTCTACAAGGACGTGGGAGGAGAACTAAGCATGGACCTATCTAAAGCAAGGATCCCTGTTCAAGGTGTGATGAAGAGATTTCTCCCTAAAAAGGAGGCAAAATATGTGGTCACCCAAACATCAACCCCTGCAGCACAAATTCTGTTTGAATCTTCAGGCAAGGGTAATTATTTCTTTACCACAGAGGATGTTCATGTTTCTACAGATGAAAGTCCTGTAGCTGACAATCTAGGAATTGATCCAAATAAGACTTCAAGGGAATTGGTAGGTTGCAGTATAAATAAGGAAGGATCTTCCATCTCTAATGAAGAGAAATCTGATAAGAGATCAGCTTCTAATGATGCTTCGATCCTAAAATCCAATAGCAGCAATTCTTCCACCAATGATGGAGTTGGGACTATGTTGATATCTCCTCAAAGAGATATTCTTCCTTCATGCAATTTGCAAGTCAGCAACACCAACAACACAGCTGGATGCGAATCTCTATTGCTCAGATTGAAGATTGCTCAAGATGAAGAAATCATACTCCTTCACATCAAAGGAGATGCTAAGCTGATAATTTGTCAGGAGTTTGATATGGACAATCCAATTATATGTTGGACTGAACCAGAAGAACAACCAATTATGGTAATGGACCATGCTGCTGCAAATCAAGATCATGTAGAGGAACCCTTTGCCAAGAAAGCAAGGACTTGGTTCAACGGTTGGTTCAAACAAATGGTTCAATGACTTAGTTCATCTACTTAGTTTAAAGGCTTGGTTCATTCAATTGAACCATCGGCTTGAACCATTTTGGTTCAAAGCTTGGTTCATCGTCTTGGTTCAACGTTTGGTTCAACCAAGCGGTTCATTGCCGTGGTTCAACGAAGTGGCTCAATAAAGTGGTTCAACGAAGTGGTTCAACAGAGAGGTTCATCGACTTGGTTCAATGAAGTGGTTCAAATACAAAAAGTTCAAAGAGCCTCCTGAAGGACAAGTACCCTTGTGGAGGCCACTTGGTCAACAAAAGTACCCTTCAGAAGGGTCATTTTCAAATAAGGACGCAAAGGTAATTCTTTCAGATTTTGCTTAAAGAATTCAAAAAAGACTAAGGCAAGAAGCAATTCCTTCAGACTTTTTGTTTGAAGGAATTCCTTCAGACAAAAAGTCTAAAAGAATTCAGAGAAGCTGTGGGTAGAAAGCCCGAAGAAATAACCAAGGCAAAAGTGATAGGAACATTTTCTGTGGACTTTTTGTCCATGGGAATTTGTCTGGGGAAAATGCCTGCAGGAACCCCGTAAAAGGCTGTTGAAGGACCTCGAAGGGCAGGTGCCCTTGCGGGGGACTCCCGACTGTCGAATAGAAGGACACTTCCCCAAAGCTAAAGGGTCACTTTTCCTTTAGGAAGATTTAAAACAAGAAGCCCGAAGACCATTTAAAGACCACCTGAAGGGAAGATACCTTGCAAGGAACTCTTCTCAACCCAAGGTAGATCATTTATTAAGGCCTAAAAGGGTAGATTCTTTCTGGGAAAGTGCCAAATAGAAAAGCTGAAGAAGAACCAAGGGGTGACGCACCCGAAGATGTCAAATTCAACACGGAAAACTAGCCATTGAAAACATAGTGACGAGCACACGAACGTCAATTTTAAAGCTCATAAAATAGCCATTGATCCTTTGAATCTACAAACCTAAATGCATTCACAGACTTCAAGGCCAAGACCAACAAAAAGTGAGGAAGGAATAAAACAGCAAATTGTATCCAGGACTTGATTCAATTAACCAGAAAGGGAGGAACGATGAAGGTAGGATCAGATCGCCAGGTGGACATTGAAAGTTGCAAACTTTCAATAGCGTGACTTGCTTCTCTATATTGATAAAATCAAATGGGTAAACGCCCCTAAGTTCCAGCCTGTCTTCTTAACAGATTCCAACCCAACATGATGTGTTACTATTCTCGAGTCCTTCTTGAAAAGGCTATATAAGGGACTCTTTTCTATTGTAAATGGATCTCTCTTTTTGACAATCAGAATGAAACTCTGCCCAAATTGAAAGGCACTTCTGAGACTTTGAGCTCAGTTTGTTGATCGTATTTTGTTATTGGATTAAGAAAGCAAGTGGTTTTTTAGACTTTGTGCTGTAATATATTTGTTGTTGAGGAAACTGTTCTTATGTCTTTTTCCTTAATATATATTTTGTTCCTTTAATTCAATAAGTAGAATTAGTGATAGCAGTTAGGAAGGTGTCCTGAAGAGTCAATTGTGGAGAGACTTTGTGCCCCCATAATTTCCTTTATTGTGTTTTCTTTTCATTTCTATGTAAAGGACTTTGGGATGACTTTGTGCCCTCATTGTCCTTCGTATCTTACTCTTGAGCAATTCAAGTGGAGACTTTGTGTTGCATCTTGATTTGTTGGTTATTACATCTTTTGTCACATTTTATTGTTACTACCAGGAGTATTCTTGTGGTTTGTTGAATAGTACTTCTGAAAGAAGAGGAGTGTTGTCTGTCATTTCCCTTGAGTTTTTCCTTTGATTTGTACACATCATCTCTGAAGACAGAGAGATGGATGGTTTTTCCTACCCTTGAGTATTATTTTCTATTTATATATATATAGCCTATCTATAGGGAACCTCCCCTTGATGAGAGGAGAGATCAGTCCCCTTCTGATGTGGTAAACCTACACATTTGGATGACTAATATTCCTACTTTGGCTGATCAGACCTATTTTGTTTATCAGTACACTGATCGACAAAATATTCAACCAACAAAGTGTTAGTATGAAAAACTCAATAAAAATGTATAAATAAATCTAACACCTCAAGCCTATACACTCAAGGAATAAGAGAACAATGCAAGTAACAAATAAAAGAAGACAAAAAAAGTATTTTTCACCTTCCTTGTGAGCAAGAGTTACACGTTAGCCTTGGAGGAATCTGATTGATCTTTTGCTCAAAGAGTTTTTGGCAATGGTGCTCCTTGTAACATTTCTCTTTGTCACTTTGGCAATGTCTGTATTAGATTTGGCAAGATATAACAATCTATCAATAATTTTCCATTATAACATTACAAGAAAACTTTGTCTCTCAACAATTGAACATTAGAACTTTGGCTTAAGAGCTTTTTTTAGAATGAACTTGGTACTTCTATTTATAGGTTCTCCAACTAAATCTAACCCAAGCGTGGTTAGGTTAAATTTAACTATGATTAGGTTTAGTTTAACCTTGGTTAAGGTAAAGAGGGCATAAGCAATTAATATTTGGGATAGAGATCCTATTTATTAAGCATTGCTCTCCATTTTTAAATTTAATGTTTTAATGGAGATATTTCCAATGCCTTGAGTTTGAGGATAATGACATCATCATGACCTTAATTTTATTATAATTTCCTTGTTATAAAATTAATATTCACTAATTACACATAGAAATTTCACTTAAGCATTTATTTTGATTTGCCTAGTTAATTCATTCTACTTAGCATTTTTGCATTTTAGGAACTGTTTAAGTGCCCTAGTTAATAGGTCCAAAGGCCAAACTATCAATTTGTTATGTCATAATTTTATTGGAGATGAATGTGTCAGGTGTTACTTTTGAGTACATGATAATACCCTGAATAGGGATGCCTTAACATGATTCTAGGTACTAATGTCCAATGTGCAGATAAAATCAAGACATTTAGTGAGTCCTAGGCTTAATTTATATTTTTTGGTTGAAATTAATTTGAATTCTGATTGGAAATAGTTGTGGCCAAAATTGGATGTCTATAATCTTCTCAATTGGATCTTTAGAAGGGGTTTTAGTAGGGTTTTAGGGTCTTAGCTTTTTAAGGATTGTTCATAAAGAACAGATCCTTGATATCCAAACTAATGTCACTAGATTTGAGTAGGGAAATATTAATAACTCCTACAATATCTAATTTGACCCATGCAACTTCTCCTCAAAGTTTCCATGTGAAATAAATATGCTTCTCAAACAACCAAGCTTCTTGGTGAACTCGTGAAGTGACTATTTGAGCCTAAAAGGTGAAAATATGTTTGGTTTGAGTTGAGGACGCTATTATGAGGTCTATATAATCTATAATAGCTTTTAAAATTGGTTCCCTAAAATAAATGACCTCTCTAACCCATTATAACTTGAATTAACCTATTGTTAGGGTTTGTAAGCAATCTCATGAATGTGATCCTATTAGTGATTGTTTAGCACTTTTCCTCCAATGTAATGAGATAAAACTTCATATAATCTCTTATTATGGTCTTATTCACTCCCTATAATACCTCATTCTTCAAATCCATCCAAAACATGCATATTTTCTTCATATTTTACACACAGACCTATAGGTACACATTTGGGTTTCTTGACTACATTCTTGAGAATAAGTTCTCTTCGCCTAGTTTTTGGAATTTTAATGATCTTGGTGAGTATTATAGATCTTATGGATACCCTATTATACTCTATAAAAACTTATTTGACATTTAATCTAACACTTTGCATGTGTTTTTATCCCTTCATCCTGCAACAGGCCTGTAGGTGCAGCTTTTAGGCTTCTTGCTTACTTAATTGCTTTGTATCATCTTTGGGTCTTTTGATCAATAGTGGACTTGTATAAAATGTATTAAATTGTTCCAAAATACCTTATATATCTATATTATACTCAATTTGAATTGGATGTTCATATGAAACCATCACAACCATGTTTTTAGCCTCACACAGTGCTCTTACCATGTGTCTTTTTCTTCCATTGCAATGCATATAACCACACACATTTTCATCTTAAATGGAATATAATAATTATTATTGAGCTCAATTTTATATAAGTTTCATGTTTAAACCACAATTAGAGATGATTAACTAATCTCATATTAGTTTCTCCAAGATGAGTGTCAGGAATCTAGAACAACAAACATGCTCTGATCCCACTTGTCAGGATGCGAAACCGGAAACATACAATTGATTACCAAACTTCAAGCAACTTAAATATGCGGAAATAACCAGAATCAACAAGTAACTAGAATTCAGAATAACACAGCATATGAGAGACAATACACAACTTGTATTAACACTTTATACAGAAAAGAATACAATAAAGAAGATGCCACTTCTTCTCCACCACCTTACAGAGGTTTCCCACACCTCAAGTGAACAGTAATTCTTCTCCCCAAAGCTCTCCCTCTCATAGGTCCCAACACCCAACTCAAATACAGAGTTGGTGTTCACCTCCCGTGCTCCACGCACTCCACAAGCACTCCACGTGCTCCACAAGTACTCAAGGTACTTCAAGTAGATCTCCCATGAACCTGCAATAACCTACACTTCAACAGACCATACTTATGGAAGGAACTCCCTTGCCTTCCTCTTAGCTCTATCCGAGTACACACCTGTACTCCAAGTAGATCTTGCCTGATACTGCTCCCTGTTGTGTTGCTGTCTATATGACCTTGCACACCTGCAAATCAAACAACAGTTCTACTCACCTGTGAACCTCGACCTTGCACACACATACACCTGCAGATCAACGATCTTACTTACCATGTAGATCTCCTATATAGGCCATGCAACTGTGACCAAGATCCTACACTCCTGAAGAACCCAGCTGGCTCTCCAATCCAGCACCAACACACCTGGTACTGAGGCACTAGGAGGAACGCACCATTGCTCTACCTCACACACAGAAGGAGCTTATAATTATGCTCTCTTACTCCCTAGCACACTTTTCCAATACAACCATGAGTCTATTATATAGATCTAATCCAAACAATAATTAGACATCTAATTACAATAATTAGATCCGCAGCTCTCACTCTAAAAATAGATCTCTTCATGCAAACACTTGGTTCGTTAGCTAACTGCCCGTAAATAGCTCGCAGTCGAACCACACAGGCGACCGACGTCGGTCCCTGTCTGCCTGGAGGTGACCGACGTCGACCGATATATGACCGACGTCGGTTGCTTCCCTTTGCTATCCTACCGACGTCGGCTGATCAGACCGACCCCAACTTCTCTGCAACTCAGCAACCTTCAGCAACCTCCTCTCCTGTGTGCATCAGTGAAGCTTTTAGCTCCACAATCCTAACAATCTCCCACTTGGAGATAAATAGCTGCACTGTACCTATACTTGTACTCTGTCTAATCTATTTTCTGGTTTGTATCCCTCTTCAAGCTCCCACCTGAAGACAACCCACCACACATCCCGTGGTGTACCTCCTGTCATCCGAGTAACCTGCCACATCCGAACCTACAACACCTGTAGTGAAGTCCTGACCCTGCATAGCAACACCTGCTGCCGGTCCCTCTCAGAAAACCTGAGAACCCACTTCCCCGAATTGGCTCCTAACTCTGACAGCTCCCACTGCATGGGAATACTCAGGTCTATACCAGACCTCATGTGATTTCGGACACTGTACCTGTCCAGCGCTTAGTGTGCTCTGGTTCTGCATCCCGAACCTCGCGAACACATGATTCACATCAGCTCCCACTCGAGACAAAATCAACCTGTGATCTCCATGCCTCCCATGTCAAAGAATTCCGCTGCTCCAAACTCCTCATGACATGCCACTGAACTAATCTTACCCTTAGCTCAGCAAAACCCTGTATGTACACCCCTGCTAGCTAGCATACTATCCACATACAGCAACAGAATGATGTTGCAATCATCATCCCCCTGGTAAGTCAAACAACAGTAGTTACCTAACACTGACTGAAGCCATGCTTCGTCCTCCCCCTGTCAAAACCTGTACCACTGTCCTGCAGCTCCTCAAGACCATATGGCCAGGTCTTCCGTCTCACGTATCCGTTCTCTCTATTCTTCTACTAAGGCATCCATTCATCTCTGTGCTTTCATCCAGTTGGCAAACCTACCAAAAACTCCCGTCTGGTTCTGCATCATAATCCTGCCTAGCTCACACCTGTTTCCTGGATCCTTCCTGCTCTACAATCAGCAACAAGTATGAAGAAGAGGAACATGAATTTGAGGGCCTACTTACGCCTTCAGTCCTCCGTATGGGTGTTTGAGACTCCTTGACAGCGTGTTGTCCACCCAAAATTCATTACAGTGACCGACCTCGGTCACTCCACAGTCTGCATCCGACCGACGTCGGTTCCATGCGTCTGTACCTGACTACCAACCTACCAGCGCTGGTGTCCCTGCTGCCGACGTCGATCCTCCTGACCGACATCGGTCTTACATACTGCCGACGTCGGTCCCATGATCGACGTCGGTCTTTCTCTGCCTGACATCGCCGGCTTCGGTCTGCACATGACCGACATCGGCACCTGTCTGTTCGACGCCGGTTCCTCCTGACCGACGCCGGTACCTATGTTCGCCTGTGAGTGATGACTTTTTACCCGCGAGCTCCTTTGGATCAATCTCCATGTCCAAACTGCCCTGCTCAGATGTATCCAGCCTCATCCACTGAACTCTGTCCGCCATCTCCTCCAAGAACACCAAGGTTTTCCAATTCTTAAGCCTGTCAAATATATCTATCTTCCGCTTAAGAACATGCATCTCCTTCTTGCTCATGTGACCAAGCCTACGAAGCCACGTCTTCGCAATAGAAGAAGAATCAGTAATATAAACAAGTAGATAAAGTATACCTGTTTTCTTACCACCAGCTAATTCAAGTGCTACCGCTGTGAGAGTTCTTGTGCATCTCTCATCACCCAATCTTTCTGAAGAAATTAGCCATATCTCCAGACCTGGGACCTGCATGACCTTCATCAACACCTGTGTGTTGGCCGCCTGCAATTTCAGCTTCACTTCTCCTTTGCCAATTCTTTGGCAAGGCTTACCAGCTCCTCTACCTGGGGCTGCATGGAAAGAGGCAACTGAATCTTTTATCCAAGATTCAACTTTATCCAAGAAACCTGCAAACACATCCTGTGCAACAACACTTGCTACATCTGTATCTTCAGTTTCTTCATGCTGATCTGCTACCAACCAACAATATTCTTTTACCTGCTCTTTCTTTCCATAGGACCGTGAGTAACCGTCTGTGCTTTTCAACTCCTCCATTCTTAGCTTACTTTGATCTGCCGTAGCTCTACTCCCACTCAATCAGAAACCCCTGAGAGTGCCCTGTAACCAAAACACAACCTGTTCCCTGCAACCTTAGCTCTGATACCACTTGTCAGGAATCTAGAACAACAAACATGCTCTGATCCCACTTGTCAGGATGCGAAACTAGAAACATACAATTGATTACCAAACTTCAAGCAACTTAAATATGCAGAAATAACCAGAATCAACAAGTAACTAGAATTCAGAATAACACAGCATATGAGAGACAATACACAACTTGTATTAACACTTTATACAGAAAAGAATACAATAAAGAAGATGCCACTTCTTCTCCACCACCTTACAGAGGTTTCCCACACCTCAAGTGAACAGTAATTCTTCTCCCCAAAGCTCTCCCTCTCATAGGTCCCAACACCCAACTCAAATACAGAGTTGGTGTTCACCTCCCGTGCTCCATGCACACCACAAGTGCTCCACGCACTCCACAAGCACTCCACGTGCTCCACAAGTACTCAAGGTACTTCAAGTAGATCTCCCATGAACCTGCAATAACCTGCACTTCAACAGACCATACTTATGGAAGGAACTCCCTTGCCTTCCTCTTAGCTCTATCCGAGTACACACCTGTACTCCAAGTAGATTCTGCCTGATACTGCTCCCTGTTGTGTTGCTGTCTATATGACCTTGCACACCTACAAATCAAACAACGGTTCGGCTCACCTGTGAACCTCGACCTTGCACACACATACACCTGCAGATCAACGATCTTACTTACCATGTAGATCTCCTATATAGGCCATGCAACTGTGACCAAGATCCTACACTCCTGAAGAACCCAGTTGGCTCTCCAATCCAGCACCAACACACCTAGTACTGAGGCACTAGGAGGAACGCACCATTGCTCTACCTCACACACAGAAGGAGCTTATAATTATGCTCTCTTACTCCCTAGCACACTTTTCCAATACAACCATGAGTCTATTATATAGATCTCATCCAAACAATAATTAGACATCTAATTACAATAATTAAATCCGCAGCTCTCACTCTAAAAATAGATCTCTTCATGCAAACACTTGGTTCGTTAGCTAACTGCCCGTAAATAGCTCGCAGTCGAACCACACAGGCGACCGACGTCGGTCCCTGTCTGCCTGGAGGTGACCGACGTCGGCCGATATATGACCGACGTGGGTTGCTTCTCTTTGCTATCCTGTCGACGTCGGCTGATCAGATCGACCCCAACTTCTCTGCAACTCAGCAACCTTCAGCAACCTCCTCTCATGTGTGCATCAGTGAAGCTTTTAGCTCCACAATCCTAACAATCTCCCACTTGGAGATAAACAGCTGCACTGTACCTGTACCTGTACTCTGTCTAATCTATTTTCTGGTTTGTATCCCTCTTCAAGCTCCCACCTGAAGACAACCCACCACACATCCCGTGGTGTACCTCCTGTCATCCGAGTAACCTGCCACATCCGAACCTACAACACCTGTAGTGAAGTCCTGACCCTGCATAGCAACACCTGCTGCCGGTCCCTCTCAAAAAACCTGAGAACCCACTTCCCCGAATTGGCTCCTAACTCTGACAGCTCCCACTGCATGGGAATACTCAGGTCTATACCAGACCTCATGTGATTTCAGACACTGTACCTGTCCAGCGCTTAGTGTGCTCCGGTTCTGCATCCCGAACCTCGCCAACACATGATTCACATCAGCTCCCACTCGAGACAAAATCAACCTGTGATCTCCATGCCTCCCATGTCAAAGAATTCCGCTGCTCCAAACTCCTCATGACATGCCACTGAACTAATCTTACCCTTAGCTCAGCAAAACCCTGTATGTACACCCCTGCTAGCTAGCTACTATCCACATACAGCAACAGAATGATGTTGCAATCATCATCCCCCTGGTAAGTCAAACCACAGTAGTTACCTGACACTGACTGAAGCCATGCTTCGTCCTCCCCCTGTCAAAACCTGTACCACTGTCCTGCAGCTCCTCAAGACCATATGGCCAGGTCTTTCATCTCACGTATCCGTTCTCTCTATTCTTCTACTAAGGCATCCATTCGTCTCTGTGCTTTCATCCAGCTGGCAAACCTACCAAAAACTCTCGTCTGGTTCTGCATCATAATCTTGCCTAGCTCACACCTGTTTCCTGGATCCTTCCTGCTCTACAATCAGCAACAAGTATGAAGAAGAGGAACATGAATTTGAGGGCCTACTTACGCCTTCAGTCCTCCGTATGGGTGTTTGAGACTCCTTGACAGCGTGATGTCCACTCAAAATTCGTTACAGTGACCGACCTCGGTCACTCCACAGTCTGCATCCGATCGACGTCGATTCCATGCGTCTGTACCTGACTACCAACCTGCCAGCGCTGGTGTCCCTGCTGCCGACGTCGGTCCTCCTGACCGACATTAGTCTTACATACTGGCGACGTCGGTCCCATGACCGACGTCAGTCTTTCTCTGCCCGACATCGCCGGCTTCGGTCTGCACATGACCGACATCGGCACCTGTCTGTTCGACGCCCGTTCCTCCTGACCGACGCCGGTACCTGTGTTCGCCTGTGAGTGATGACTTTTTACCCGCGAGCTCCTTTGGATCAATCTCCATGTCCAAACTGCCCTGCTCAGATGTATCCAGCCTCATCCACTGAACTCTGTCCGCCATCTCCTCCAAGAACACCAAGGCTTTCCAGTTCTTAAGCCTGTCAAATATATCTGTCTTCCGCTTAAGAACATGCATCTCCTTCTTGCTCATGTGACCAAGCCTACGAAGCCACGTCTTCACAACAGAAGAAGAATCAGTAATATAAACAAGTAGATAAAGTATACCTATTTTCTTACCACCAGCTAATTCAAGTGCTACCGCTGTGAGAGTTCTTGTGCATCTCTCATCACCCAATCTTTCTGAAGAAATTAGCCATATCTCCAGACCTGGGACCTGCATGACCTTCATCAACACCTGTGTGTTGGCCGCCTGCAATTTCAGCTTCACTTCTCCTTTGCCAATTCTTTGGCAAGGCTTACCAGCTCCTCTACCTGGGGCTGCAAGGAAAGAGGCAACCGAATCTTTTATCCAAGATTCAACTTTATCCAAGAAACCTACAAACACATCCTGTGCAACAACACTTGCTACATCTGTATCTTCAGTTTCTTCATGCTGATCTGCTACCAACCAACAATATTCTTTTACCTGCTCCTTCTTTCCATAGGACCGTGAGTAACTGTCTGTGCTTTTCAACTCCTCCATTCTTAGCTTACTTTGATCTGCCGTAGCTCTACTCCCACTCAATCAAAAACCCCTGAGAGTGCCCTGTAACCAAAACACAACCTGCTCCCTGCAACCTTAGCTCTGATACCACTTGTCAGGAATCTAGAACAACAAACATGCTCTGATCCCACTTGTCAGGATGCGAAATCGGAAACATACAATTGATTACCAAACTTCAAGCAACTTAAATATGCGGAAATAACCAGAATCAACAAGTAACTAGAATTCAGAATAACACAGCATATGAGAGACAATACACAACTTGTATTAACACTTTATACAGAAAAGAATACAATAAAGAAGATGCCACTTCTTCTCCACCACCTTACAAAGGTTTCCCACACCTCAAGTGAACAGTAATTCTTCTCCCCAAAGCTCTCCCTCTCATAGGTCCCAACACCCAACTCAAATACAGAGTTGGTGTTCACCTCCCGTGCTCCACGCACACCACAAGTGCTCCACGCACTCCACAAGCACTCCACGTGCTCCACAAGTACTCAAGGTACTTCAAGTAGATCTCCCATGAACCTGTAATAACCTGCACTTCAACAGACCATACTTATGGAAGGAACTCCCTTGCCTTCCTCTTAGCTCTATCCGAGTACACACCTGTACTCCAAGTAGATCCTGCCTGATACTGCTCCCTGTTGTGTTGCTGTCTATATGACCTTGTACACCTGCAAATCAAACAATGGTTCTGCTCACCTGTGAACCTCGACCTTGCACACACATACACCTGCAGATCAATGATCTTACTTACCATGTAGATCTCCTATATAGGCCATGCAACTGTGACCAAGATCCTACACTCCTGAAGAACCCAGCTGGCTCTCCAATCTAGCACCAACACACATGGTATTGAGGCACTAAGAGGAACGCACCATTGCTCTACCTCACACACAGAAGGAGCTTATAATTATGCTCTCTTACTCCCTAGCACACTTTTCCAATACAACCATGAGTCTATTATATAGATCTCATCCAAACAATAATTAGACATCTAATTACAATAATTAGATCCGTAGCTCTCACTCTAAAAATAGATCTCTTCATGCAAACACTTGGTTCGTTAGCTAACTGCCCGTAAATAGCTCGCAGTCAAACCACACAGGCGACCGACGTCGGTCCCTGTCTGCCTGGAGGTGACCGACGTCGGCCGATATATGACCGACGTCAGTTGCTTCCCTTTGCTATCCTGCCGACGTCGGCTGATCAGACCGACCCCAACTTCTCTGCAACTCAGCAACCTTCAGCAACCTCCTCTCCTGTGTGCATCAGTGAAGCTTTTAGCTCCACAATCCTAACAATGAGCCTAAGAGCACTATTGCTCTCCTAGACCTTCAACAGGGTTAGGACACTTTTCAATTCAAGAATCTTGATATTTGATATATTTTAAAGAAAAGGCTCTTTAAAAAATTTTACAAATTATTTCATGCCCTCTGCACCTATTTTAACTCTCACAATCTAGACTTCATGCAAAACCTGCCCCTTTCTAGTTCATTTTTTGTGTATAGGTCTGCAACCATGAAATACATTATGTGAGGGTAGGAAAGATAAAGTTTGAAACCTCATAGGTGTTTTATAACTCTTCGATAACCTTGTATAGTGTTTAAATCTTTTGGGAATGCCTTGATTCATGCAAATTATCTTTCTACAAGTTATTTTCCTGTATGAACATAAAAACTCACACTTGACTGTATGCTTGATGCTCCTACAAACTTTATCTCCTCCCTTGTGAATTGAAGATTCTACCCTCAAGGATTATAGATATATTTTAATAGGGATTGGGGAACCAAAAAAAAATTGTCTTCATAGGCCCCATCTACATTCTCATTCCAAGTTTTAGGTACAAATGTTGACCTACATGTCTGTAACATGTAGGTTAACATTATTTGTCTTAACCTTTATTTAAGAGAATGCTTTAAGATTATCCACATGATCATAAATTAGATAAGAATATAAAATAATTATTGAGGATCATTTATAATATTTTAATTCTTTTTATTGAATCATAGAATTCACATTTTCTATCTAGACATTCCTCTTTCATGTCACATATTTGTAGTCATTCCTTCACACTTGTAAACTTATTAGGGGATATTAAGACTAATGACATGTATGATCTCCTATCTTCCATTGAGGATATTAATATTAGGAGTGAGTTGTTATTATATATTTTTTGGGGACTGATTGAAGTATGAAAATATGCAAAATCATTCAAAACCTTGTCTATGACATCTCATCTAGGTCTGCAACTCACTCAAATGGAAGTTTTAATCTTTTGATGCTAGCACATGCCAAGTAGATATTATAAAATGGTGTGAGATAGATAATATATACTTTCATGATAACCTAAAATCATCCATTTTCACCAACAAGCTTAACAATGCCCTAAAAACATTTAAAACCAAGCATGTTGGGTTTGAATTCATTTCTATATACCTTAACTTCTTAGCGATTGATCATAAAGATAAGGGATTTAATCAAAAAACTAATGTCACAAATTGGTATGGAATTCAGGTCCCCTCATTATTTTTAATATATTTGGATCCAACTCTTTCTCTCCTCCATGAACAATCCTTAAATCAGTGACCTTCTTAAGCTTGCCAAGCAAACCTATGAACCTGATGGAGAAATGGGATAGGTTTTTGCCTTGTTTAGTTATAAAACTCCTTCATTTACATGGATTTGGGTTTGAGGGTATTGGTAAGAGCCTTTTAGGATCTTGTAATTCAATCCTCAAAAGAAAACCTTTGTAAATAAACCTCCAGAGGCTTATTTTCTTCAATAAATTGCTTGTTCTACCTTCTTGAGTTATTGGAGTTAATGAACCAAGTGATCATGGAATATTTCTTGACCTGTACAGAGGTCGATAAATGTGCCAAGATTTTATCATATTCCTTTAACCTATAACTTCCTTATTATCTCCTATTCGAACATTAAAAAATAATGATTTGACAGTTATAAAGAGGTTCAAATGCTAGAAAAGCAGTATTAAGACATTTTGGAGATGTATGGTCAAATACACATATCATGACATTGAAAAAAAATTAAATGAATTTAAATTACCCCTATTTAATGATATAAACCTTCACATTTGATCTCTCCTAGTAAGTCTCATATTACATTGGAGTATACCATAACATTAAGACAAATGAAATACCTTAATCTTTCTAAAACTACCTTAATTTCTCCAGACTGCTTAAAAATGTAATGTGATCAACTTACTATTTTTGTTCCTTGGTCTATATGTTTGGCTTGGAACACATTTTTCCTTTGGGGGTCACCATTATTCTTCTTTTATCATGGTTCAAGATTGGCCTTGACTTCACAATCAAACCTTAACTTTGTTAAACTTACCTTAATCTATGTTAAACACATGAAAGAGACTATATTGAATGACCTTGATGACAAGACTAGATGACTTAACCTTCTTTTCAACTATAACATCCTAGGAGACTTTTTAAGCTACCAATAATGACATAATTCCTATCATCTGGAGACCAACCATGATCAATACAAGACCCTTATGATGGCTATCAACAAAGTTAAGATCATGTTGACCAAAGTTTTGAATGATACTCATCAATGGTGGCTAATTCTAGCTAACAGTTAGTTTTTTAGTATTGTATTTCAATTAATCCCTTTTTTTTTGTTTCAAACTTGATTTAAATAATATCACATATAAGGAGAAATATTTATGGGTAGTAACTAAATGATAAAAAAAATTACATCAATGTGATGAGTTACTGAAGTCGCCCATCATTAGGATAAATTTTAAAATATTTTATCTTGATGATGGGCCACTTGAGTGGCCTAAAATATTTATGTAAGAAAAATTATCATGCAGTTACTTCCCAGAAACATGTCATTAATATCATGGGATGTGGAAACATTATATTTGTCAATATCACATATGCTTTGTTGGTAATGAATTACAACTAGTATGATGAGACTGATGATGATGAGTCTGTTGATGATGATGGTGGCAGTTGTGATGATGATTTTGGTTAAGGTGATGATGTGGAATAAATAATATATGTTAATTTATTTGTTGGGATTCTTATATCATAATATTTTATATACTATTGTGTAATGGTGATAATGGATTTTGATGATGGTGGTTATGAATATTTTATATACTATTTTTTAATGATAATGATGGTTTTTCTTAATTTTTATTAATTCATTCTCATTTATATTTTATCTTTACTAAATAGGGTAAGTGCACAACGTTGGGGGACAAAAAGGAGCTACTCGTGGACATAATTTTCATCGAATTTCAAAAAACTAAACTTGTGTAGATAATTTGAAATAGCTACACTCAAAATTTGAAGATGTTATAAGAACATGAATTTTAGCACTTCAAGTCTAGTTTCCAAAACACTAATTTAAAAAAAAAATTAAGTAAACTAGGTCAAACATCTAAAATTTGAATTAGAACTCCTCTTTTTTCAAGAAAATATAGTGGATAGACGAACGTGTGGCTCACCATTTTTTTAACATCATTTAATATTGTTTGTAACCCTTTGGCAAATATTTAGATAAGATCTTCTAGTTTGTGACCTATATTTTTTTATATTTTATCGATAATTTTTTTTATTATTAATTTTTTAAGCAAATAGATAACTGAACAAAAAAATAGATAGGCGGTCGTGTGGCCCCCCCAACTACCTCAAAAAATGAAAAATGAATTTTTTGGAATGTGTGTAGAATTAGGCCTAGGTTGTGACCATACAATTTGTTTTGCACTTGGATGAACGAAAAAAAAATTGCATTAACATGTATAGGCATGTATATGTGTGGTATATAGTGGCCTTAAAAAGCTATAGTTGGAAATCGAAATAGTTTGTAACCTTAAAATAGTCCAAAATTTATAAAAATCATATATTTGAAAAGAGGAGAGTGTGCTCATCATCATGGTATTATTTTTTTTAATTATTTGTTGAAATTCCTAGTGTATTTGGTGATGGAAGTTAAAATTTATTGTTTTCTATCAAAGCTCTTCGACTTGGTTATAGATTGACAGGTCCAAGCCTTTGACTCAAGAATTCATGCCATTTCCAAGCCAAAAGGCTTAGATGTTGAATTCAAACCTATAACACGTAAGCGTTATGATAACATGTAAATGTTATACGATAATGCATACATGTTATACCATAATGTATACACATTATGCTTGCTATAGACAAAAATTTACTTTTCAACAGACTTTTTTATCCAAATTGAGAAATTTGTCCCCATAGATATTCTTTGTGTGCTTCTGTAGTACTTGCATATTATATGGTTTTGAATATACTATTCATCATTAATAATAGTTTTCATATAATATGACCAATTATATTTTTCCCACTATCACATCACTTTCAATCATCTAAAATTATCAAAACACCTAAAATTATCAAATGTGGATCAATGGTCAAACATTACACCTCATTGTTGATAATTGACTTTGAAGGCCTAAATGACATGCCATGGCTCTTTTGATAGCTATTAAGCTTGTTTTAGGCATTGAATATGACCCTGAATAAGGTATGAATCACCTTGGAGTGCTCCCAAAGACTTAAGATCTCCAACCATGTACAAACCTATTGACAACTTTCACTTTTTCACCTTGTGTACAGATACATGTATAGTGTCCAAATTATAATTATATTTGATAATCAAACACACTATTAAGTACCTCTGGTTATTCTGTTATCATCATTTGCAATCATTGTCATTATCTCTCCTCTACAACCATTTTAATTGAGGAAGTTATTCATTTTACTACTTAAAATGGATATGGATGTTTATATTAAGTCTATATTTGAAGGACCATGTGGTATTGGTAAGAATAATAATGATAATGAGGAGGGTGAGATCGATATGGTGATGGAGATGGAGATGGAGTGGGCCATTAGTAGGAGTGGGAAATGTGAAACTCTAGATTCTATAGTAACAGGGTACATGTAAAATATCCAAATTATTTTTATATTTGATAATTAAGCACACTTTTAATTACCTTTACTCATTGTGTTATCATCATTTATGATCATTGTCATTCTCTCTCCTCTAAAACCATTTTAAATGAGGAATTTGTTAGTTTTACTACTTAGAATGGATATGGATGTTTATATTAAGTCTATATTTGAATGATCAAATGGTATTGGTAAGAATAATAATGATCATGAGGAGGGTGATATGGAGATGGAGATGGAGATGGATATGGAGTGGGCCAATAATGGGAGTGGGCAATGTGAAACTCTAGACTATGTGGTAATGGGGTACAAGTCCAAATGTGGCATCCAAGTTCAAGCTCAAGCTCAAAGTATTACAGTTCATGCCATAAGGCAAAGCATTAATAATAAATTGAGGTTGTTAGAGAGCTTAATTCTAGGCAGATGATCAAGATCAAGATCAACCAATATTGACATAGCTAGAATGTTGGAGGAAGCCATCAAGTACATCAGTTATATGCAGGTGAAACTTAAGGTTCTAAAATCTCCCTCTCCTTATAACTGCAACAATCATTACATGATTTCCCTTCTTCTCATGTCCCTTGAAATCCAAAGAAAACTATACACAAAACAATGCATCCTATGTATCTATATTCACCTTCATGTCACTCACTAATCTCTTTTCAAAAAATGAAAAATTAGGAGGGTTGGGTGGAGGGTTAACAAGATGATTAGAAGGGTCAGGCGGTGAAATGGAGATGGAGATGGAGTGGGCCATTAGTGGGAGTAGGCAATGTGAAACTCTAGACTGTGTGGTAATAGGGTACATGTACAACATCTAAATTATAATTATATTTGATAATTAAGCACACTTTTAAGTACCTTTGCTCATTGTGTTATCATCATTTATGATCATTATCATTCTCTCTCCTCTACAACCATTTTAAACAAGGAAGTTGTTCATTTTACTACTTAAAATGGATATGGATGTTTATATTAAGTTTATATTTGAAGGATCAGATGGTATTGGTAAGAATAATAATGATAATGAGGAGGGAAATATGGAGATGGAGTGGGCCATTACTGGGACTGGGAAATGTGAAACTTTGGACTGTGTGGTAACAAGGTACAAGTTCAAATGTGGCATTCAGGTTTAGGCTCAAGCTCAGAGTATTGTAGCTCATGCTAGAAGGCAAAGCATTAGCCATAAATTGAGGTTGTTAGAGAGCTTATTTATGGGCAAAGGATCAAGATCAACCAAACTTGACACAACCAAAATGTTGGAGGAGACCATCAAGTACATTAAGTATATGCAAGCACAATTTGAGGTTCAAGAATCTCCCTCTCCTTGCAACTGCATGCTTGCCCTTCTGCTCATGTCCCCTGCAATCTAAATAAAACTATACATCGAACAACACATCCTATGTATCTATAATCATCTTCACCTCACTTGTTAATCTCTTTTCAAAAAACAAAAAATTAGGAGGGTTATGGTCTCTTGTAGTGGATTGGTCTGTTTAAAACAAACAATTTACATGTTAAACAATTTTAAAAATAAAAAATTGTTAAAATACAAGGTTAATAGGCATGTTTTTTATCACTTACCTCGTCTATGTGGTGGCATTATGAAGTTTGGGATGTGTTGAGCTTTCTAATGGACTTCTGGTGAGTTTTGAGGTCTTTGGACAAGAAACACAATTGTGAAATAGCACTTGGGAGTTGGAAAAATGGTAAGAGGCAACATTAAGTTGCAGGTTTTTAAAAAAAAACATACAATGTACACATTTTATAGCTCGATAATTACCAATCCATAATGTGAATAACATGTATGCATTAAAGGGTATGTCTATGAAATTATCTCCTAACTCCGTGCACATACCCAATAGTTTTATAATACCTTAATTGTTGATATTATTCATTTGATTTGTAATTGTAATTGTTTGGAAAAATATCATTCAATTTTTAAAATTTATTTTATATAAAAATTAAAATTATTTTTTATTTTTTAAAATAATATCTATTGAAAGTTCAAAGATTGGACGAAAAAGCTTCCCTACGGTGGAATGTCAAAGCTTGAGTAAACCCCTACTGAGGCTATCGAGGAGGACTGTGGACTGGTTACGAATAGCAGCGCCAATGGCCTTTGCTACTACTGGCACTAGGTTGAGGTCAAGGTGTACTAAGCAGACGAGGGGACTGCGAAAGCCGGTGGATGGGAAAGCAGCATTTTTTAGAGGTAAAACATGTAGAGTCAGTCGAAATAGCTGACCCTACTAAGTGCTGCAGACGGTGCTCACCTCTGTGGGTTGCTGGTCATGCTAGGGCATTTGTGCCCTAGCGTAAACTTCTTACTCCTTCTTGGTCATGCCTAGGTGGGGAGTGAATGCAGTTTGGGGGTAGCTTGGGGATGCATTTTTATCAGTTAAATTTTTTTCATTAGCATCGATACTCCCTTTTACCTATGTGTGTGGGGGTTGTATCCCTGGTTGGAGGTGTAGGTGGGGTAGTTGTACTCTGTTAGTTGGGTCTGTAGATCAAAGACAGCATTAGGTGGTGGGACGATTAAACCCTAGGGGTGGTTCCTTCTTTCAGAGCCCTGATTGCTTGCCCTGGTCTGGCTAAATGTCAATGTCAATTGGAGAGTCTTCAGGGGCTCATCCCAAAATGGATTATCACTCAGCAGCAATTGGTGTAAATGCTACTTTGCAGGCTTCAAAGGTTTCTAATAATAACTTGTTCTCACCAAATTTGGCACTGGTTGGTTCAGGCTTGTCTGGTGGTACTCAGATTATGAAGATCAATGGTTGTCTTGAATGTTGTGAGGAAAGGCTAAAATTGGTTATCCCATTGGAGATGATTGTAAAAGATATTGAATACTATTTGAAGAATGCTTTGTCATGCAAGTTTATGGGGATGCGGGTTACATTACCATTCCTTAAATCATGGCCCCCACAAACTTGCATGCCTGAGGGAGAAATGGAGGTTATGCTTTTAGCAAATAGATTTTTCATGGCTTCATTCAATTGCTTGACAGATCACAATAAGGCCTTCAAAGGAGGCCCCTATTTTCATAATCAGATTGAGTTATTTATTAAACCTTGGCATGCAGGCTTCAATCCTGCTGAAGAGCTTTCAAACTGGGTTTTGGTGTGGGTTCAGCTTCCAAGGTTTCCTAGGGAATGTTGGTGGGAGGATGTTTTACATTTGTTGGCTTCGATGCTAGGAAATCCAGTTAGTACTTCACAACAGACTCAAGGTAAGAAGATGATGACTTTTGCTCGTATCTATGTTGAGATTGATTTAAGTAAACCTGTACCAGATTTGATAGATGTGTGTGTGGGTCCTTACTCTTGGGTGCAACATTTGGATTATGAAACTCTCCCTTTTTGATGTCGTCTCTGTCATGAATATGGCCATTTACAGAGAAGATGCCCAAAGGTTAGGCCTGTGGATTCCCAGCCCTCTCAACCTCCCCACAATCACCCTAAGGTTGAAAATGGGAAGGAACCCATCCCTGATGATGGGGATGGCACTGATGGATTCATCCCTGTCAAGGCTCAAAATAGGAATAGAGGTCAAAAGAGGATTTTGAAGGAAAGGCAGGAGGAAGTTATTTCAACAAATTTGAAGTTTTAGATGATCTCAGCCAGCAAGAAGTGAATCCAAGTTTGATGAATCTAGATCAGGGTGCTTTGGGTACAGGCCAGGAGGGCCTTCTTTCTAAAGCTACTCAGGGTTTGCAGGATAATAGGGCTTTGCAAATGGACACCGATGTTCAAATGGAAGTCCAGGTGGAATCGGTTCTTATTATATTAGGAGAGAAGGGTGGTGAGGATGAATCTCCTCTTCTCTCAAATATAGGTACTGAGGGGGTGAAGATTCATAAGTCTTCTTCTTCTCATTCAGGTCTTCTTCAAAAGGATCCAAAAAAAGGGGCAGGGGAGAAGTCTTCCAAGCTTGGTAGAAAAAAGGGTTTGGAAAAGATTAAATTAATAGGGGAAACTTTGGTAGAGTCAGGGTCTGTTAAGACTCTTGATTCTCATTTCTTGACCCCCTTGAAATGATCATTCTATCCTAAAATGTAAGGGGCTTGAACAGTGGCCCTCGACAAAAAGTTGTTCGTGATTTGGTTCAAAGTCAATCTCCAGATGTTCTTTTCCTGTAGGAAACTAAGTTATCAGTGGATTTTATGTTTGTTATAGTGCCTAAGCTGTGGGGGAGCAGAGAGTGCTAGTGTATTGGTGCTCAAGGGTAGGCGGGGGGAGTGGCTTGTTTATGAAATCCTCAAAAGATCTGCCCTCTTTGGTGGTTATCCTTTCAGTCTTCTATCTCTATGATTGCATCTTGTTTTGAGATGGAGGAGTTTGTTCTCTTCTCCAATATCTATGCACCTACTGATCTTTGAGGTAAACAACTTTTGTGGTCCCATATCTAGTTTGTCTGAAGCATGGCTCCTTTCCATCCATGGATAATGGCTGGGGACTTCAATGTTATCTCTGAGTTGGCTGAGAAGTGGGGTGGTATTGTGAGGCTTGAGCCTTCTACATTGCTACTTCAGGACAATATCTCAGCTTTAAATCTTGTGGAAATCAAGCCCACTAATGGCCAATTTACTTGGAACAATCGAAGGATTGGGAATAACTGCATTGCAGAACGACTTGACTACTTTCTAGTTTCTTGCTACTAGGTTGGTGGGTTGTGGTGTTCTAGCTCAGAAATATTGGATTGGAGGGGTTCAGATCATTAGCCTATCAATCTGGCTATTTCTTCAGCTCGCGTTCCTCATTCTCCTACTTTCAAGTTCCAACTTATGTGGCTACGTGACTCATCTCTCAACGACTATATTGCTGAGTGGTGGAGGTATGGTAGACCTGCTTATGGTACAGCAATGTATAATTTTTCTAAGTTACTTCAATTTTTCAAATATCAGCTTAAACATTGGAATTAATAGTGCTTTGGAAACATTTTCCATGATAAGATCACTGCCTAGGCTGAGTTGAATGGTATTATGAGGTTGATTAGAGAGGATGGAATGAATGAGGACCTGCTGAGGGAAGAGACTAGGGCTTTGAAAACACTGGAAGAGTGTGAGCTACGAGAGGAGGTTTTTTGGAAATAAAAGGCTCAAATTGAGTGGCTTCAGGAAGGGGATAAAAATACTACATTTTTCTTCAACTCGGTGAAAGCCAAGAGACATGGCAATTCTATTTCTGCTCTGGTGAATGACAGGGGTGAAACTCTTTCTTCTTTCCATAAAATTACATAAGAAGCTAAGCAATATTTTGCTTCATTATTCAGAGAGGACTCACAAGGGGGGTCTGATGAGGAAGCTCAGGTCCTTTCTTGTATCCCTTCTTTAGTTTCTAGGGAGATGAATGAACAACTTATGAGTAATATCTCGATTGAGGAGCTAGAGGGGATTGTGTTTCAAATGAAGAGGGGGAAAGCTCCTGGCCCTGATGGTTTCCCGATTGAGTTCTTTCAAGAATTTTGGGAGATTATCAAGTTGGACTTGTTGGCGGTCATTCAAGAGTCTCATAAGAATAAACAAATGTTACGGGCCCTAAATTCTACCTTCCTAGCTCTCATCCCAAAGTGCGAGGGGGTGGATAAGTTAAGTCAATTTCAGCCTATCTCTCTTTGCAATGTAATTTATAAAATTATCTCTATGTTGATTGATAATAGGTTGAAAAAGTGGCTTAAAGTGTTGATTTCAGAGGAACGGAGTGGTTTTGTGGAGGGACGTTAGATTCTGGATGGAATTATTATCACAACTGAAACCATTCACTTTATGGCTAGCTCCAAAGATAAGGCAATGTTCATCAAGCTTGATATGGCTAAGGCTTATGACCGCGTACGATGGCCTTTCTTGAGAAGGTCCTTGGTGCTTTTGGTTTTGGGGATGAGTGTATTTATTGGGTTATGAGTTGTGTTACTTTCGTATCCTTCTCTGTGTTAATAAATGGTGAGCACTTTGAGATTTTTGGTGCCTCTCGAGGTTTGCGATAGGGTGACCCCCTCTCTCCTTACTTGTTTCTTCTTCTTGTTGAGGGTCTGGGATGCTTGATAAGAAGGAATGTGGAGTTAGGTCTCATTCAAGGGTAGGGATGGGGAGGTGGATTACCTCCACAGTCTCACTTGCAGTTTGTGGATGACACTGCTTTGATGGGTATGGCTACAATTAGGGAAGCTTTGAATATACGCAAGGTGTTAGATGTTTATCTTGTAGCCTTGGGCCAATTGATTAATGAAGATAAGTCTTCCATCTTTTTCTTCAATACTCTAGGCTCCATTCAGAGGAAAATTGCTCATATCTTGAGATTTCAAACTAGGGTTCTCCCTTTGACCTATCTTGGTATTCCCATCTCTATTGGAAGACTTCCCAGGGAATCTTGGTAGAATATTCTAGATAACTTTCATGTGAAAGTTAATCACTAGACCCATCGGTGGTTGTCCTTTGCAGGTCATGTTCAACTGCTCAAATCTGTGGTGTAGGCTCTCCCCATTTATAGATGTATGATTTAGGTGGCCCCTTTGGGCTTTGTTAAGGAATTAGATTCCTTAGCAAGATAGTTTTTATGGGTTGGTAGCTTATTGTCCTCTAAATGGAGTATTGTCAGATGGGACATTGTTTGTAGCCCGAAGCAGCTTGGTGGCCTTGGGTTAAGGCAGTCATCATTGTCAAGGGTGGCGTTGGCTGCCAAATTGTATTAGCGGTGGTGTGTGGAGCAGGATGGAATCTGAGCAAGGGTATTAACACAAAAATACTTCTCAGGGATCCCTAAAATTGATATTCCTCATTATCCCTTGGTGGGGAAAGGCTCAGTGATCTAGAGTACACTCAAGAAAGGGGCTACTCTGATTAAGGATGGCTTATTTTAGATTTGTAAAGGAGGGACAAAATGTCATTTTTGGTCTGATTCTTGGGATGGCTTTCCTCCCATTGTTTCTCAATTCCCTAATTTGGTAGCTCTGTGCCAGAGGTTCTGTGAGGTAGGATGGTCAAGGGTAAGTGACTTCAAGTCCTTTTCTTCTCATGGGTAGCTGGTGGTGGTGAGATGGAAGAAACCTGATGAGTGGCCTATTGTTGGTAGGGAGGAGGAGTGTGCTGAGCTTCATAGTATCCTTTCTCATAAATGATGTAGCTCCCTCCAGGAAGGGGATGTTCTTTCTTAGTCTCCTAATCCTAAGGGTGTCTATATTGTTGCGTCTAGATATCAGGTGTTGTTATCTCACCAGCTGGATGGGGTGGAGGTGCA
The DNA here is from genome assembly GCA_037957365.1 of Torreya grandis. Lineage (NCBI taxonomy): Eukaryota > Viridiplantae > Streptophyta > Pinopsida > Cupressales > Taxaceae > Torreya > Torreya grandis. Next base: position 4,397,761 of record JARHVA010000109.1, read on the forward strand.
CTGGTGGAAGAAAGTGTGGAATAAGCTCTCTTGGCCAAAGTGTAACTACTTTATTTGGACTTTGGCTTGGAATAGGAGCTTGACTTGGGATAAGATTCGGAAGCAGGGTTTTTAGGGTCCTTTTAAGTGTGTTCTATGTGGAAGTGGAGAGGAGGACTCCTCTCACTTGTTTTTTCATTGTCCCGTGACTCTACAGCTTTGGCATTGTTGGTGGGATGTGTGGAAAAGACCCTGTGTTCATGTGTCCTCCCTGGAGGATTTTTGGAATAGTCTAGGTAGACCTCCTTCTATGACTTCTTTCTTGAAATATGTGTGGTATGTTGGGCCTTCCTTCATACTCTGGTAGATTTGATTGGAACAAAATCGAAGAATATTTCGAGGAGAGAAGTTGTTGATTCAACAAGTTTGGCACAAAATTAGGGGTATGATTTGGGAGACGATGGAAGCTAAGTGTGATATGGTGTTCCCTTTGGAGAAAGGGGATGTTGAGTTAGTGGATAGATTGGGTGTTCAGGGGTTGTCTCCAGCTTTTGCTTGTGTCAAAAGAGGAAGGCGGGTGAATAAGAAAGTTCAAAGGGTGGAGAGTTGGCTACCCCCTCCAGCTGGCATTCTAAAGCTCAATACTGATGGTTCTTCAATGGGCAATCCTAGCCCTGCTGGGATTGGTGGGGTGGTCAGGGATTTTTCAAGATCTATGGTTTTTTTCTTTTCTGTTTATGAAGGAGTGTAGACTAACAAACTTATGGAAGGTTTGGCAATCCTCTACGCTTTGGAGAGGGCTTATGCTTTAGGATGGCGCAAGGTTATCTGTGAGTCTGACTCATAGGTTTTGATTAACTTGTTGAATAAATAGGAGGACTTTGATGCTAGTTGGTAGGTGGCTATGATAGTGCAACAGATTTTTCAGATAAGTTCTTTGATGGAGATGATGTCCTTTGTCCATATCCCAAGGGAGTGGAATAGGGTAGCAGATTGTTTGGCCAAGGGGGCCTCTGAGCATTCAGATGGTTTGAAGATTGATGAGTGGGAGCAGGTTCCCCATGAGCTCTGACATGTCTTGGAGAGGGTTCTTACTAAGGATGGGAATGGTATTGGTGAAGGATAATGTTGTTTTAAGCTTGGTTTGATGGTTTCCTATGGATTCCTGGGGCCCTGGCCCTTTCATGTTTTGTAATGTTCTTTTCTGATTTTCAATAAAGTTTTTACCCTTTTTATTATTTTTTAAAAAAAAAAGTTCAAAGATTGGATTATAGAAAGTGTGAACCCCCTACTAACATCACCCATGATTTCATTATAATTCCTTGTGAACTTTTTCTTGCATGTTATTGTTATTTTGTAATTTTTTGAAAGTTGAAAGATATTGTCATTCTAGTACATTGATGTTGTCAATATTAACGTTGTCAATATTGACATTGTCAATGGTTAAATTGTTTATATATTTGATACTTTTTAATATTTATTTATTTTGACTCATAAATAGTCAACAAGAATATATTTTTTTATTTGTAAACTCACCAATAACTTAGTTCAATGTTGCAAACTATCTTTCATTTTTATTGTTTACAAATAAAGTTACACTATTGGGATATGTTGAAGATTTTGTCTTTGTATAATTATCTCTAACCCTTTTAATGTTTTTGATGAAATGGAATTTATAATTTTATTATAAATAAAACATGTACAAGATTATTCATAAAAAAGGTGGACATGCTACCAAAGTCAAACCAGGAATTTTTTAGAGAACAAAAAGCTCAAAGCCATTGAAAAACGAATAAATTAGGGCACGCCTACAAAAAGCTCTGATACATCAAAAAAGAGGGCAACTTAAGTAGCAGCAGCAAATAACCTCGCTAGGGACGGGTCATTGTTAAGAGAACCACCCTACCTAGACCCTGAAGATCTTTTCTGTCGTCTACTAAATCCCATCCAACATCAACGTCCCTCTAATCAAAATAATTTTTTTCTTCAATAATATACAAAAGAGAAATAACTAAATTAAACCACAAAATATTTTAATCAAAAAACTGAAAAAGAACCATTTTAAACCTTCTAAAAAACTAAACCACCAAAGACAGAAAACCCCACTACTGACTATACTAAGGTGGCAGAAGCAGAGAGTCCCAGCCAACACGTGGATCAACAATCAGAATATAGTTTTTGGTACTAATATACATTTAACCTGATGGTGTCAATCTTTTAATAAGATAGCAGTGAAGTTTGAACGTTATAAAAAAGCATCTTTATTTCGTGTCGTGTATACTTTGCATGGCGGGCAAGGCCACAAAATGTTAATATTAAGGAGGCGGCAAAACCTTTTCTTTTACTTAGTCCAATCCTTACCTTCAACCTGGCAGGCACTGTTCCATCGCACTTGTCGTCGTTGCGTCTGTATTTGCACAACTGCAACGAACGAACAAATATCTTGTTTATAAAGAAAAAGTCAATAAGAGGGCAAAGATCATCCTTGCCGACATCCCACGCCTTGCATCTCTGCAAACCCTTTCCTTTTTATGTATGAGAGGGCAAATTAAAATCAAATATATTCCAAAACCAGCAAACCACCTCACCTGTGCCTTTCATCGTTCATTCCATGTATTGTAACGAATCTCTTTCCTGCGTTGAACGCCACGCGATTTAACACGTAAAAAGCGTTAAATCGCCCGCGCATTAAAACCCCAGTCAAAGTGACAGACGAAGCTTCTAAAAACTCGCTTCCACATGGATTGCATTGATGCCGTGTTAAACAAATCTATCGCCCGCCATGAACCAGTGACGTCACTATTTTCTTAAACGATATTTCGCTTTTTCGGGTGGCAAAATTGGCAACTGGATAAGTGACAAGAGTTTGCATGTGGGCTGGCAGTGGCCCTGTTATTAAAGTATATTCTAGTATTATTTCATTTTCGTCAGAATATTCTGGTATCAAGGTTGGAACACCAGTCCAACTGTCTTTGCTCCCTCCATTATTTGACCATTGACGGCAATTTCCAAAACCCTCGGTTGGGATGACGTCAGCAGAGCCAGCGACGTACGGAAGCGTCTCTTTCAAATTCTACGGTATACTTTGTATTCCCAACGGTCAAATTCAATGGTTTCGGATAAGGCAAAATTCAAAACAGTTTGCGTGGGGAGATATTGAAGTAACCTCCCCAATTTGTCGTCTTCTATTTCTTGTGGAGTCGGTTTATAACGCCATCGCTTGTAACGCTTACTTTTGAGGAGGGCAGGTGGGGATCGTGACGACTCCAAATTTTGTACTTTCACTAAACGTTTTCTCGATTGTAATGATTCTGGATCTTAGTCGCCGTTTCGTAGCAGGTGCAAAATTTATTAACATACAACGACAAGTTTACCAAGGGAGGGAAACAAATTTAAAAATCACTAAGACGATTGAAAAAAAAAGACAAAAACCAAGTTTAACACGTTCGAAAAAAAAAACCAAAAACGAGTATATCGTGATTATCCTCACGAGAATTTCCCAACACACGACTTTTACGTTTACAGGAAAGATTTCTATAGATGGAAGTTGAGATAATCAATCTAAATCATTCTTCTATGTTGACTGTTATATGATGGTAATCAATGGACCCTAGCAACTAAAATTTTAATGTAGGTTTTAAGTTTTTTTCATAGGCCAGAAATATAATTTATTGTAGGGACACAAAATTTACAAGGTATAAATTGAGCATATAGAAGTGAAGAGTAAAAGCAAGCAAACAAATTTAAAAAATTAAATTTTAATTTATAAGCACTTTAATAATATCAAAATTTATGCTCGTGATATTTATTAAGACCGAAATTTATGTCTTCGACAATCTTTTCTAATCATATCTAAATTTTAGGTTACATTGTTGAGTATTAGACGTGTGTTTTCAATTTCAAATTTCAATGATAGATCTTCTATTTCATTCTCCATAAATAATGTCATTTATATCCTTCTGTATTTTTTGTATATATTTATTAATTAAGTATTTTTATTAGATTTATTTTAATTATTTACATTTGCATTTGATGTACATGTTTATTTTATATATGTTTTTTCAGATTTCATTTTGAAGTAAATCTTTATTATTTTATTTAAACTTACAAAATATAATAGTGTGTCTCACTTTTTAATATAGAAAATCATATATATTCCCGATCTCTCTTCAAAATATTTTAAATTTAAACTATTGATATGATGAAATATGTATATTTTAATTTATATATACAAAAATATAGTATATATATTTTTTCTATTTTTTTTAATTATTAAATATTTTTTAAAATTATTTTTTACCTATTTAATAACACACATTATTATTCTATTGCCTAATAAATCTTAATTCTAATATGATTAATTCCAATAATTAAATAATTTTAATTTCTAAAATTTTATTATTAAATTCATATGTTTATATTTAATTTTAAATTATAAAATTAAAATTAAATAAATCTAAGTTCCATCCATATACTTAATCAAAATTATCTTAGTTATATTATATTTATATGTTTCATATATTTAATTGATGTCTTACATCCTTAAGTTTTAGTTATAAAAAAAAATCATATTTATCATTTCAACCCTTAAGTATTGGTAATAAAATCTCCTTTTTTTCATATGTTTTTGAATTGTTTGAAAAAAAAATCTTGTCATGGATGGTAATACCTCTTTAGCCAACAATGATTTTAGATACACGCCTAAATCCAATATTTGACTCTCTTAAATTGATAATTGTATGGTGCAAGACACACATCTTCTTGGAAACTATAATTATTGATGTAAAAGGGGTTCTTACTAAAGATATATCATATCATATTATGCTCTCAACAAGAAATTTTAAGATTTAATTTTATAGAGGTATCTAGGTATTGTTTAATTTATGAGAAAATGATTTTTCATTAAAATTTAATATATTTATTTATATAATTTTAAAAAAAGAAGGTTTTTAAGAAAGTATTAAATTATTACAAATATAAAGATAATTGGGAGAAATATGTATTGAAAAATAGGTCTAAATAATATGGTAAACAATTTACCTAAAAAACTTAGAGTAAATTGAAAACCTTTTTCAAAAAATGAAAATCATAACACTCCTCAATTAGCACTATCATAACCATACTACAACAGTTATTTCTATAAATTATAATATTTAAAAAAAAAAAATTGATACTCGTTTCCTTTTTCCCTTGAGCTCTAAAACTCCACTCACATTTCTAAAAGTCTATATATATCTTTGAGAAACTAATCTCCTTCCTTGAAACCTTAATCATCTTTCTACATCTTATAAAACCATAAAAATTGAATGGATATTATGATAATATGTGACATCCCTCCATTTTTATCAATTCCTTAAAATTTTGATAGTTTAGAAATCAACACTCAAATATAATGCAGTTTAATATACATTCATGTGTCATGCAAGTATCCCCACCCTTATATTTTCAATAAATATAACAAGTAGTAAATTTTTATTTATTTTTTTAATGCTTTACTTTTACTTTTGATATGGGAATGTTACTTTGATAAATAAAATTATTTATTTTTACATCTTTAATAAATATCTCTTTCATAAATATCATATCCCAAAAACCTCACAAAACCCAAAATAAGGACCAAAGGGTCCACACATAAAATTTAAAAAAAAAACTAAAAATGTAGTGGCACATTTTTGTTAATTATAACCATACTATTATGATCTTAGGAGAAAAATCAAAAAAACTCATAACAGAGGAAATAGTGAGTAAATTGGAAGAAGAAGAAGGAGACAACCAAACAGAGAAGAATATGAAGTTAATAAAAAGTAGATTCAAAAGTGTCAAAAATCAAATAAAACCCAAAAAATCCACCGAAAGTTAAGAAAAAACAAGAAACATGTGCCAACAAGAGCTTATTCTAAATCAATAATTGATAAAGATATAATATACTAACATTATAGAAATTAACTAATCTTGTACTAAAATTAGGTATCTAGATAATGTCCCATTTTGATGTATGTATGTGTATATGTATATCAAATTAAAATTAATCATGTGGATACAGATAAGTTGTGGCTGCCCCGTGCTCTATTAAGAGTTCTCAAAGTCAATATGGGAATAATAGTGAGTTTAAAGTTAAAATGAGAGTGGGATCACTTAATCTCCAAAGTGGAGGGTTGGGAATATTCTATAATTATCATCCATACTCTTATGTAACGGATATAAAAAAATATTGCCCCTAAAACATATGTAAAACATAGGAAAGTAACTTTGTATCCATTCAAATCCATTATCAAGAAACTATTGAAATCTAGGAAAGAAAATTTAAGCATAAGAACGAATATATTTGACTATGTTGAAAAAATTAAATTTGTCTCTATGAATTCTATATCTCAAAATTTGTGTTGAATTTGACTATATATATGTGTGTGTCATGGTGGGGTCAAAGCATAATATCATGTCCCGCTGAATGGTCAAAAAATATTTTATAAAATAAATCTCAAAAAATACTTAATAGACTTTAAATGTTTTAGAAAAATGTGGATGCACTACATCTTAATATATATAAGCTAAAACATATATAAATTATTAATTTTCAGCCAACTAAATGCAATTTTTTTATAAAAGAGATTGTAATGTTTGTAGCCTCTTTATGTCAAATAGTGGAAAACACTATTATGTTTTGACATAGTGAGATCAAGTAGGATATGTTGTGTACCATCATCTAATTTATTTCATGTGAGGGAGCAAGGAAAATTATGTTTTGTGACATCATTTGATTGCTTCCATGTAAGGGAGAAAGGGAGGTTATATTATGTACCATCATGTGATTGCTTTTATGTAAGGGAATAAGGGAGTGTTTTGGAGCCTTGAAGATACAATCAATAGATCATATGTTCATTTTAAGGTATAAGATGAACTTGTGAATCATATATCTTGAAAGAAAGAGATTATGCAAACTATATGTAAAATAGAAAAATAAAATAAGTTGATATAAAACATAATAAAATATCATCGTGGAATCATGTATGTAATAAAAAAATTGGCCCCATATAAGCCTAAATATAATCTATATAAACCCAAGTGTAACATGTTTCATATAAGCAATATATAAGGAATGTAAAGACATTAATGATGAGATCCCCCTTGTAGATAACGTGTAAGTGATCTAAGCACAATAATAACAAGTTAATATTTTATTTAATACTAATAATAAGATATGCCCCTATTTTGGCAAGATGTGGTCAATGTTATCATAGTAATAGGTTGCCCCCTTGTGGGAAAGATAATAATAATATAGCATAAAAGTGGTATGCTCCAAGTGAGATAATTTGATTTATATAATCATATGACTTATATGCTTTATATTGGAGAGAAAAATATTATAAGAATGTGGGCACAATATACACAAGTGTTGTGGAGCAACCTAAGTACCTGACGGCTGGCGCTTGCAGGGCAGTAATGTTGTAAGAGGAAATTTATGGCTTATGCTTTAGTTGATGATATTTGAGGAAGGCAATGTTTCACATAGCTCCTCAGCTTTGGATAAATCAGCGTTCATGCTTCCCTCTATTTTTGGTGATGATAATGCTGATAACATTGTTGATGTAATCCCAAAGAAATATATTTAGCTTTCAATACTCGAGATACAGAAAATGATTCCTTAATGCCTGGATTTGTAACTTGAAAGAAAGAAATAAAAAGATTATATAATGGGATGGAAGTACATAAATTCAGTACTAAAGTAAATCCAGCATCCAAAAAAGAAACCTTTAAAACTAAAACTAGGAAGCATAGGAATAAGAATAAACCTTAGACAAATAAGCAAAGACCATTAATATAAACAATCATGGTGACAGTAAGGCTAGCTGTAAAAAAGAATTACCACGTGAACCAAGGGAAGTGGGTCATAGGGATTTATCTGAATCACAATCAGGAGCAAAGGAGGCAAGTGTTTTTATCAGGATAGAGATTTTCTTTAAGAGATTATTAAGAAAGTAATTTGTCAAAATGAAACTTGTTAGCATTAAAAAGAGTACAGTTGTCCTCTGTTAAACATCAAGATTGCAATAATACAAAGTGATCCTAAAAATTAGATTCACTCAAAGGAATGGTCCCCTACCTAAAAGAGCAATAATGCGCTCATGTAAACTAATATAAAACCAATCAATGTATTCAGTAACACCCTTATCAGATAGAATGAAAATTGTTCCATCCAATAGATAAAATGCAGAGCAAGCACTAAGATTAATATAGCGATTGAACTTCTACAACTCTGACTCCCACCATTAAAAACAAAAAATAGATTGAATCTAAATTTGTTTTTCATAAGCATTATTGCTAACTTTGTGAAACCAATGAGAAGTTTTCAATTTAAAAGTTAAAAAGTAATTTTGAAATGCAACGTACCTCATAGCACCACAAACAAGATTTTGATTCATCCTCTAGAACATTACCTACTATGCTCAATATACCATAAAAAGGGCATTGCCCAATAAGCAACACTAAACTTTTCACAAATGCCAGGTTGATCTCTACCCCATTCTGATCTAACTTGTTCTTCAGCTTCTCATGGATTTGATCCACTAATTTTGAGTAGTGGAACCTGTTATCTTCTAAATGGCATGCAATGATCACATTTGTAGGTGCATTCCCCATATCAACAACTTCTTCCTCATTTGAAGAACCAATCTTTTCAAAAGATTCATTAAAATACTTAAACAATGATTCAATTTCTTGTTGAAATTATTGGATATGAGATTTTATTGATTCCAAATTAAAACTTTATAGATGTTAGGTTGTGGAGCTAAAAGCTTCAACTCTTTGCAAACAGGAACAGAAGGTTGCTGAAGTTTGATAAGCACTGGCGTCGGCAGCATGACCGATGTCGGTCGTGACCAGTGCAGAAGTCCACCGGCAACGGCAGGATGTCGGCCGACGTCGGTAGAACCAAGCAAGCAGGGACCGACGTCGGTCGCCTGTGTGTTCCAAAACTGTTCATTGCACTGACAGTTAGTTAAGTGAATGAAGTGTTTGCATGTAAAGGTCAGTTAGAGTCTTGAGATACGTGGATATTTGTCTAAATTAAGAGTCTAAGTTATTGTTCAAGTCTGGGATCTATTTATAGACCCATTGGCATGTATTGTAAAGTATGAGCTGATAAGGAAGGCAAGGAAGTTCCTTCTAAGTGTAAGATCATTGAGTTACAGGTTGTTGCAAGGTCATAGGAGATCTACATGTGTGAGTATGGTCTGTTGAATTGCAGGTTACAGGTTCATGGGAGATCAACTTGAAGTGCTTTAGAGTGCTTGGTGAAATGGCAGGGTTATTACTGACTAGTTGGAGAGGTGAACACCAATTCTGTTTGTGAGTTGGTTGTTGGGACCGTTTTTTGGTAGGAGAGTGTTGAAGAAGAATTACTGTACACTTGAGGTGTGGGAAGCCTTTGTAAGGTGGAAGAGTGTGGCGGCTCTTTATTGTATTCTTTTCTGTAAAGTGTTAATACAAGATAGTGTATTGTCTCTCATATTCTGTGCTATTGGTGAATTCTAGTTACTTGTATTTCTGGTTATTTTCGCATTTATAATTGCTTATATTTGGTAATCATATTGTGCTCTTTCTAAGGAGCAAGATCCTAACAAGAGGGATCAGAACAGGTGTGTTTGTTCTTGTGATCCCCCCATCAATAGAAACAAAGAGCACTTATGCTTCAGTGACTTCTTTACAAATGATGGGTCCTTTAATGAATCCCCTACCTTACTGCCACTTGTTACAAACATCTTAAGCACATTAGGGGTTATGGAAGACATGTCATTGGGGGTTATATCACCCATGTTGTTGGGGGTTGAGGCGCCCATGATATTTAGGGTTAAGACATCCAATATATTATCCTCTATGTTGAGGATGCATTGTTGTTGTGTTTGCCTCAACTATGCGTCTTTAATGCAAGAATCTGACTTGACAGGGAAAGAATTTAAATTTGAGGGTTTCCTACTCTCATATTTTTACAACAAGGTTAAATTAAGATGCCAAAAATTCAACCAGGGGTTTCGCATGATTTAAGATGCAAAAAATTTAGCTTTTTGCTCTCTGATTTTGATAAAGTATTTAAAGCATTTTTCTTTGATCTTTTGCAAGGATGAGAAGAACTAGGGGTATTGTCAGAATTTTTTTGAGGTCAAACCTGAGAAGGTGAGGGCTCAAGTGCCTGATTCTTTTTCACATTGAGCCTAGATTCCAAGGGCATTTCTTGTGCACTTGAGGCGGGACAAGGAGGAATATTCTCATTATTTTCCATTAAGTTGTCTATTGCAGTGGCCACCATTGAAATGACCCCAGATGTTATGTGCATTGACTCTAAAAAACCTATCTATGTAGCTTTAAATTTCAAACATGTATAAATCCACAAATGATGATATTGAAGTAATGAAAAATGTTGGCTCACAGAAACTTCACCAAATTTTGACTTCTCAAAAGTAACAAAGAAAGAGATGAAGTTAGGTGTTATATAGTCCTTGGCACTGAGCTTAAGGAGACTTATCATTAGGGCAATGACAAATAGCAAGGGTTATCAAATATACAGAGAAAATACATGAAGTAGCTTAAAATAATCCCTTTTGTCATAGAAAATAGATATTCGAGCTAGAATTGTAGGCTTATTCTCCTCTTCAACAATGATAACTTAAAGCGAACCCTTTTCAACTATAACATGATAAAACGATGAACTTTGGGGGTAGATTTGTGTTGTGAATGAAATGAGAACTAGATCACAGAATCAAGATGAATATGAAATAATGAAAATGAAACCAGGGGTCACATATATTATCTGTAATGTATTTTAAGATTTAACCATAAAAATCTTGGAAAAGGTGCAGTATTACAATTGATAGAGCATCTTGGGTTCGAATCTGAAACTGATTCATGCAAATGAAGCATTCTTGAGCATTATGTTGCTTTCTACATGCCCCCAGCCATTATTGTTATAGATCTCTTTAGTATCTAGTTGTTTTGTCAGGATAGAGTGGCCATGCCAATTTTTAGCAGATGAAATGACTGTTTGAAGCCCATAATGGAACCCACGTAGTTGCTTCAGAGTTTTTGCTAACACTAGGCCAAACAAAAATCTCCAATAGTCTTCTCTGGTTTTCTCGGCTAGCTTCTCATCAAATTTGAATAGGTATTTATGTTAACTTGGGTTTTTTAAAGTTCCTACAGATAGAAAATGGAAAAAAAAGAAAATCCTCCTTACAAAGGCATCCTAAGAGAAATAAATAAGGGTACTCACTTGCACTAGCCATACACTACCATGAAACTATGACAAAACTATCATTTGGTGTTGCCTAACATGCGGTAACTCCCTGTCTTCCATAACCAGTAAGCTCCTCTCCACGTTTGTCAAAGGAAAATCATGAATATATTGCATAACAAATTCATCCCATTGATTCCAATTACAAGAATTATTTGGAAGTTAATATTAACTAGGAAAATATTATTAAATTATTCGAAAACTATCGACATAAAAATACCCTTAAAAGAAACCAATAATACTCGTTAGATACTAATAAAATAGAAAACCTAAATAAAATTATAATATTATTTTAAATAATTTTAAACGTATAAAAATAATCATTTTAAAAGAAGAATTAAATAGCCACTCTTGTAATATTTATTCTCTTTTAATTAATACAATGCAAATTTGATTTGTACCGAATATATTTCTCCAACAATCCATTTACTTGCCTTGACATTGATATAAAACACAAGAATTTTTAAACCTTTTTCTCTTTTTCCATTTTCTATTTTTAAGTTGTATGGCCTGCACAAATTTTTTTCTCGGATTATTTATTTGAAACATTCCATGATTTCATTGTTATTGGTTGGAGATGGGGTAGACATTGCAAGAAGAAATCAAAGACAACATTTTAGATTCTCGTTGGCACCGAACATGCATGTGAGGCTGTTGCATTCAGTTTTTCTTTTGTCATAAACTACGTTCTTTTCACTGTCTAGCATTGGAATACCAGCTACTTCTGACATACACCTATGCCACCCTTCTATTGTCAGCCTATTAAATTAGAAAGTTGTTTATTATTTAGGCATATAAACTATAATTTTCTCCTAATGTGCACTATTATCCTCTTTTCCGGTATTCAAACCTGCAAGGTGTCAATTTTTGCTTGTTTCAAGGCGTCGAGGAAGCATTAAAATACTGGAATTGAAAGTTTATGATTGACGTTTTGAAGTGGCATTTCAAACCTAGATTCATGGGGTTGAGGCTATCAAAAACAAATTTTTAAAAGCTTCCAAACCTTTCCCCATGTTACCCTGTGGTATCCACATAACGAAGGCCATTCTTTTCAAAGATTTTGTTTTTTAAAGCTTTGATACATATTTTTTATACTTTTAATTTGAGAAATCAAAACATATAAATTTCATGGAGGAGTTTCCAAAATAAGGGAATTTTTTAATTTCAAAAATCATTTCAAATTTTAAAAAGTAAATTTATTTTCTTATCAAATCAAAAAAATTATAAAAATGTAGTGTTCAGTTTAAACGATGTCTTTTGTTCATGCTTACAAATAATGTCGTTGCGTTTGAACAACTACATGTATCATCTAATATATCTGTAACAACAATGTCAATGGCATTGTCCCTTTAAATTTTTTGGGAGAAATAAGCATGAATTTCATTTTCCCATTTCTATTTGTTACCTATTTTTCTTTATCGTTAGACGTTAACCATAAAAGCAATAAAATTCTAAGTATATAGGAAAACTATGCTCACTTACAAGTATTTATCACTAATCAAGTGTCATAGATAGAGTGAATCTTTTTCGCATGCTACCTAAGCTCCATGTATCCATATGATCTCATATGTTTTAACTTTTTTTCATGTATCATTGGGTATATAGAAATGACAGGTTCTTCCACGTATCACTAGGTATATATGAACGGTGAGCACATCAACAGGTTTAATATATCAGTTTGGTCATATATATAAAATAAAATATTTTGGAGTGATAAGGAATCAATTCGTCTTCTTTCATAGCTAAAATGCATTCAATAAAAATAAGTTGCAACAACACTGACTAGGATTGATCCTTGGTTAGAATGGTTCAGACAAGTCGACAACATTCTCATCTTTAATAATTTATGGTTCGACATTTGTGACGGAGATGCACAACTAGATGAACTAAAATAAGCAAAGGAATTACAATCCTGGAAGGACAAGAATTCAAAAGCATTGGCCTTGATAAGTGCCTCAATTGATGGAAAATATTTTTGTCATATACAAGAGTACAACACTCCATGAGAAGCACTACATAATTTCAAAGACTTGCATGATTCACATTTACAATTAGATTTTATACAATTACAATTGAAATTTTTCAACCTTGAGTTGAAAATTTATGATGTGATGAGTCTAGCCTCAAAAATATGAGTTGTCAAACATGATGTTGATGCTACTAGTGTAAAAAATGATATACACATGACTACATTCATAAAAAAATTCTTCCCACATATTCAACCTGTTTGGAGTCTTTTCAAGTAATCAATCAATTGAAGACTCTCACTTTTAATCAATTGGTTGAAAAGACGGTCGAAAGATAAAAATATTTTGGAAGAAAGACCAACACCATAGGTGAGTGCATTTTCTATGCTCATCATAAGGGAAATTCTTCTAAAGATTCTTCTTCCCATAAGGTCTCATCTTCCAAAATTTAAGGCAAAGGGAAAGTAAAGGACGGAAACCAACAACAATAGTGGACAACATTAGGAAAATCAAAATGATAGAAAAAAATTATTTTGTAAACATTGTGGTAGAAAAGGGATTCATGAGGCTCATGAATGCAAAATATTATGAGACAAAATTGATGCCCATCACAAATAAAAATAAGAAAAGGAAAACAAGAAAACCTCATAATCAAACTTAGCTCAATTCACAAGTGAATGTTTGCTCTCTATTATAGATGAAGTCAATAATTCCTCTATTAGTTCAATATGGGATAATGCTTAGGTCCTATATACTAGTGCCATGCAACATATGAATTTTTTAAGGGAATTATTTGAAGAGTTTCATTAATAAAGTTATGTTCCTGTATATTTGGTAGATAGAACAAGTTTACAACCTCAAGGAAAAGGAAAAATCTGACTCACGTCATTAGGGCTTCCATGTTTTATTCTCCACAATCCCATATATCTTTCTCAACTAAAACATAATTTGTTATCCCTATTACTCATTCGATAAAAAGTCCAATCCATTCTACTATATGATGGAGAGACAAAGATCACAAGAAAATGTGATGATGTAATATCTTGATTAAATTTGAGGAAGGAAAATTACTAAAAGTCAGAGGTGAGTCTTTAGTTTTAAGAAATTTTGTTCATATCACTGAAGAAAGAATGTCAACTAGTAATCTATGGCATGCAAGATTTATGCATACTCACTATGATAACATTCAAATAATACAAAAGAATGGTTTTGTAGGTCTAAAAACACTACCCAAACATATTTAAAAATGTGAAGCTTGCATATTGGTTAAACATGAAAGGGAACAATTTCAAGATTCAGAATGGAAAGCCAATTTAAAATTATAGTTGGTTCACTCTGATTTATGTTATCTACCAATTATTTCCATTGGTGATCATAAGTACATCATGTTGTTCATTGATCACTAAAACAAAATATATTAGATATACATTTTGGAAGAAAAATAAAATCATTCGAAACATTTCAAAGGTTTCAAACAATGATTGAAAATGAAGAACAATCCCATATTAGGACATTGAAGACTAACAATGGCGGTGAGTTCAAATCAAAGGTGTTTGAAGTCTATCTCAAGTAAAATGAGATCAAGCATCATCATATAGTCCTTTACACTCCTCAACAAAAAATAGTAGTTGAGAGGATGAACAAAGTTGTGATGAACATGGTTCAAGCAATGTTGTATATTTCTAAACAAAAGTAGCTCAAACAATAATGTACCTCTACAATAGGTCATCCTCAGTAGCCCTTTAAATGAAGACTCCAAACAAAGTTTGGTGTGGTCATCTTCCTTAAATGCGACATCTTTAGATTTTTGGATTCGCTTGATATTCATTTATTCCAAAAGAGAAAAGGAATAAGTTGGACCACATGAGTCAAAAATACATCCTTTTGGGATATTAAAAATCCTCAAAGGCATGAAAACTATATGATAAGAAAAGCAATAAATTTATCATCATAACAAATGTTGTCTTTTGTGAAACTGTAAAGGACACAAAAAACATAAGTTGAAAATTTAATTAACTTGAGAAATATGCAAAATTTGATGTTTTCAAGAAGATTGATATGGAAGTTCCAAATAATGAAGCAATGACTTATAATTGATAAACTGTTGGTGTAGGATATTACTTTTCTACTCTTTTACTTAGGTGTTATTTCATTAGAGATGTTTATCCCACATTCATGAGGATGACGAGTTTATGCCTTAGTTTCACCTATATTGAAGAAGTTAGTCCCACATATATGGGATGGTTGGGATTCTCCTATCTTCTAACTATTTGTACATCTCTATTGTAAACTATTTAATATAGAATAGAGTCGATAACAGATAGTGTATTCTTTATGTGTAATGCATTAGCTTCATGGTTATGATAATAGATTTCTAGAGAGATATTAGTTGAAGAGTCTTCTTAACTCTATCATGGTATCAAAGTGGTCTCCAACTACGATTTTTTTAACTTTATTTTTTGCATTGTTTGTCTACTCCGTTGATAAGTTTTATGGTTCCTTTTCAGATCTAATTGTTTTTATTCATATTCAAAACACCTTTATTGTGGAGAGTTTCTGGTTTTGAATATGCTTAGATCTATTGTGTTTAGATATAATCTATCATAATAATTTGCATTTGAGTTGCTTATATCTATTATGTTGGTCATACTTTTTTTTGAGGAATTATAGGTTTTTTTTAGAAAATCATGACTATCTTGCAAATCAGTTTTCTCTTCACACAGGGATGTCTGATTCAAAAAATTCTTTCACTGATATAAAGAGAAATTTGAGACATTTTAAGAAAGTGGTCATAATAAAGATTATAATCAATATCCAAGGAGATGTGAGGCTCTAAAGTTGACCCTGCAATTCTATTTTTCTACATTTTTTTTATGCACGATCAAGAAAAAAATTAGATCTTATATTTAAAGTAAAAAATCATCATGTAAGATTGATCTATATAGAAGATTGTTCTTTCCCTTTGCTGAAAATTTCTTTCAAATCCACTTTTTATAGATCTAGTAGAAATAATTTAATTTTCTCCAAGCATTTAACATTTTTAGTGCAATGTTTTATTTTTGACATATTTATGACGAGATAACCTTGTAAAAACTATATATTTTAATTAGTAACTCAAAATTGAGTGCTATTTTTTTACAAGTGTATATTTTTTATGCTCAATCTATTGATATCATTTATTTTAGAAAAATGCACTAAAATATAAAGTGCCAAATTTAAGGGGGGTTATACAATAACCATGGGGGATTTGCTCTCTCATTATAATTTTAGATGCATTTTTAGTTGCAAACAATGTCTTATTTGCATGAACTTTGGCCCACATTATCCTTTCTTGCCCCACATTATATTGTTTATGCCACTCTTTCATTTTGTATTATCTCAGACATATTTTCATTTGACTCTGACATCTTTTGCATATGCTTTTTTAAGTTGTCATTTTCTGGTAGTTAATCATTTCAGGTATAGTTTTGCATACATGATGGTTTTTTTCACTATTTACCACACTCTTTCATCACCCCATGACATGCTCTATTCTAGTTTATTTATTGACACTTTGACACACTTGTAGTTTGTGTAATGTCTCCATCAAGGTCCATTTTTTAGCGTCTTGCCTTCTTCTATGGAGACACTTTTTCATTCTCTTATTTTTGGAGCATCTCTTATGATTTATGATGGTTTTTTCGATAGATCAACAGTTTCTTTGTTTAGAGCTATTTTGGTGAAGCCCAGTGTCTTCATTATTTTTCATTTGATATTTATTAGAATATTGTACTCACACTGATTTATAAAGTGTCATGGGGGGTTTGTTGATTCAGCCTTGTCTACCTTCATACATTTTTGTGTTCTATTTTAGACACCTTTTCACTTTTTCAGTTGCTTGTCTCTTCTATCATCGCCAAAGCCATCCTCTTTGAAAGATTGTATCTATATTTTTGACACCATTTTTTTAACAGTTGATAGTCTCTCAAAGCATATGGAGCTATTATGGTGCATATAATGTCAACGTGTTTGATGTTTGAGCAGTGGATTTGGACCACTAATACAAACATTTTTCATCCACTCCACCTATTTAGCATTATGGGGAGGTGTACATACAATTTGTTTGTCATCACGCCACCTGATCAGCAGTATATGAGGTGTGTGGTATAGATTTTACTTCTTAGGTGTTGAGTGTCCCTTACACATGTAGTACTCTTTTGCACTTTCATCACCACTGATAGTATTCTTAATTAAAACTATTATGGTGAAGCCTAGTGTCATTTATTTTTATGATCAGGTAGTGGATTCAGACCACTCGTTCACATTAAATTCCTTTGTGACTTTTAAGTACTTGGAGTACGGACTACTTTAGCATCATCTTTGAGGGGCTTTCTAACTCCCTCTTCTTATTTTCTCTTTGTTAGGGGGAGTTTTTTCTATAGGTTTTATTTTTTTCTACACTTCATGAGAGTTATATGTATATTTTACATTTTGAGTGTTTTCTGGATTCCTCTTTTGTACATGGGTATTTTATTTAAACACTTTATTTACTAGAATCCATATGAGAATTTTTTACTTGACTTCATGGCCTTCTTGGTGATTCTTATAGTGACACCAGTGTGGTATCCCTACCAATGACACCAGTGTGGTATCCCTACCAATGACACCAATGTGGTAGCCCCACCAGTCTTTATGTTCACTTCTCACCATCTTATTGGAGGGTGTTCAAGTAATACTTCCTTAGGTTCATCATTCTACCTAGTATTCTAGAGTGTAGTGTTCATATTTAGTTATCAAAACTCTTCAGCGAAGATCTCTGCAAGAGTGCTAGAGGGTATAAAATTTCAAAGACCCACTAAAAATCTCATAGAACCCAAAAAAAACCTAGAAAAAAATTTTGAAAAAAATGTCAAAAAATTTGTTGTACAGATCTACATAAATTTGTTCTCAAAACGTTAAAAAAATTATAAAAATGAGTTTTTGTAAAATTCTTTATTTTTAACAATTTGGTAGGCGATCCTATTATTTTGAGGCCTTCTAAACTCAATGACATTGGTTAGAAAACCTGAAAATATACCAATAAATAGTTTACTATAAAAAAATGACTCAAAACATTATCGAATAGCTGTAAAAAAGGGGTCAATCAGCGTAATAATAGTGGATTTACAATGAGAGAAACCTAAAAATTGAGCAATGGCTATTAGAGGGTGTTCAAGCAATACTTCCTTGGGTTTGTCATTCTACCTAGTATTCTAAAGTGCAATGTTCATATTCAATTATCTTCATATCCAACACCATTCCTACTTTCACTTGGCAATTATATCGACTCAATATCCATGTACTCTAACAAGTTGAATTGACATCTATAGGGACATATGGCGTCACACTACATCCTTTATTGTACCCACCTAAGCTACACTTAAAGGAGGATGTCGGTGTAAGATATTACATTCTTACTCTTAAACTTACCTAGGTGTTATTTTATTGGAGATATTTATCCCATATTCATGAGGATGACAGGTTTATGCCTTACTTCCATTTATATTGGGAAAGTTAGTCCCATATGCATAGGATGGTTGGGATTCTTCTATCTTCTACCTATTTGTACATCTCTATTGTAAATTATTTGATATAGAATAGTGGATAATAGATAGTGTATTCTTTGTGTGCAATGCATTAACTTCATGGTTGTGATAATAGATTCATGAAGAGATCTTGGTTGAAGAGTCTTCTTAACTCTATCATGGTATCAGAACGGCCTTCAACTGTCATTTTTCGTATTATTTATCTACTTCTTAGATAAGTTGTATGGTTCTTTTTCAAATATATTTTTTTATTCATATCCAAAACACCTCTTTTGTGGAGAGTTTTTGGTTTTGAGTATGCTTAGATTTGTTGTGTTTAGATTTAATAAATCATAATAATTTGTATTTGAGTTGTTTAGATCTGTTGTGCTATTCATATATTTTTTTTGGAGAAATTATAAAGTTTTTTTATAAAATCATGACTATCTTGAAGATCAATTTTCTATTCACTAAGGTATCTGATTCAAAAAATTCTTTCATTGTTTTAAAAAGGACTTCGAGAGGTTTCATAAAAAAATATGAGGCTCTAAAGTTGACCCTACGATTTTGTTTTTTACGATTTTTTTATGCATGATCAAGAAAAAAAATCAAATCTTGTATTTAAAATGAAAAATCAGCATGAAAGATCGATCTATCTGGAAGATTTTTTTTTTTTTTTGCTACAAATTTCCTTCAAATCTAATTTTTATAGATCTGGTAGAAATAATTTAATTTTCTCCAAAAATTTAATATTTTTTAGTGCAATGTTTTATTTTTTACCCATTTATGACAGGATAACCTTGTAAAAACTATATCTTTTGATCAGTAATTTGAAATCAAGTGTTATTTTTCCAAAAGTGTTATGTTCGATCTATTAATTTCATTTGTTTTGTAAAAATGCACTAAAATATAAAGTACCAAATTTTAGGGGGGATATACAATACCATGGGGGATTTGTTCTCTCATTGCAATTTTAGATGCATTTTCAGTTGCGACTAACATCCTATTTGCATGAACTTTGACCCACATTACTCTTTCTTACTCCACATTATATTGATTATGCCACTCTTGCACTTTGCATTATCTCAGACGTATTTTTGGCTGAGTCTGACATCCTTTGCATGTGCTTTTATACGTTGTCATATTTTGGTGGTAGATCAATTCAAGTATGTTTTTGCATACATAATGATTTTTTTTGCCATTTGCCACACTCTTTCATTATCTCACGACATGTTATATTCTAGTTTGTCCATAGACACTTTGACACACTTGTAATTTATGTAATGCCTCCATCAAGGCCCCTTTCTTAGCACCTTGCCTTCTTCTATGGAGACACTTTTTTGTTGCTTTATTTTTAAAGCATCTCTCATGATTTATGATGGCTTTTTTTAGTGGGTCGATAGTCTCCTTGTTTGGAGCTATTCTATGAATCCTAGTATCTTCCTTATTTTTTATTTGATATTTATTGAGATATTATACTTGTACTAATTTATAAAGTACCATGTGTGGGTTTGTTGATTCAGCCTTGACTACCTTCATTCATTTGTGTACTCTATTCTAAGTACCTTTTCACTTCTTCAGTTGTTTGTCCCTTCAATCATCATCGGAGCCATCTTCTTTGAGAGATTATATTTGTATTTTCGACACCACTTTTTTTGTAGTTGATAGTCTCCCACATCATATAGATTTATTTTGATGCATACAGTGTCAACCTATTTGATGTTTAAGTAGTGAATTCAGACCACTCGTACAGACCTTTTTCATCCACTCCACCTATTTAACATTATGGGGGGTGTGCATGCAGCTTTATTATTACCACTCCACCCAATCAGTAGTATAAGGGGTGTGTGGTGTAGATTCTACTTTTTAGGTGTTGAACATCTTTTGCACATGTAGTACTCTTTTGTACTTTTATCACCATTGGCAGTCTTCTTGATTGAAACTATTTTGGTGAACCCTTGTGTCAATTGTTTTTGTGATTTAGTAGTGGATTCAGACCACTTGTGTAAATTGTGTTCCTTTATGACTTTTGATTATTTAGAGTGTGGACTACTTCAACATCATCTTTGAGGGGCTTTATATTCCCTCTTCTTCTTTTCTCTCTTTTGAGGGAGAGTTTTTCTTAAGGGTTTTCTCTTTTTTTTCCATTTTATGAGAGTTATATATATGTGTGTGTGTGTGTGTGTGTGTGTGTGTGTGTGTGTGTGTGTGTGTGTGTGTGTCACTTTTTTGAGTATTTTTTGGATTCTTCTTTTATACATGGTATCTTATTTAGGCACTTTATTTGCTAAAACCCATATGAAAATTTTTTATGACTCTATGGCTTTCTTGGTGATTCTTAGAGTGATACCAGTATGGTATACCCACCAGTGACACTAGTTTGACAGTCTCATCAATCTTTGTGTTCATTTCTCACCATCTTATTAAAGGGTGTTCAAGTAATACTTCATCAAGTTCATCATTCTACCCAGTATTCTAGAGTGTAGTGTTCATATTCATTTATCAAAACTTTTCAACCAAGATCTCTCCAAGAGTGTTGAAGGGCAAAAAATTTTGAAGACCCACTAAAATTATCACAAAACCCAAAAAAAACTATAATTTTTTCTTGAAATAAATGTAAATAAATTCATTGTACAGATCTGTGCAAATTAGTCCTTGAAACGCTGGAAAAAACACTCCAAAAAAAAAGTTTTTATAAAATTCTTTGTTTTTGATAAATTCATAGGTGATCCTAGCATTTTGAGACCTTTTGGACTCAATGGTGCAAATTAGAAGACCTGAAAATGCACCAAAAATAGTTGACTACAAAAAGTGGCTCAAAATACTATGCAAATAATTGTAAAAAAGGGTTCAATCAACAAAATAATGATAGATTTGTAATGAGAGAAACCTAAAAATTGAGTAATGGCTATTGAAAGGGATTCAAACAATACTTCCTCAAGGTCATCATTCTACCTAGTATTCTGAAGTGCAGTGTTTATATTCAGTGATCCTCATATTCAACACCATTCATACTTTCACTTGGCATTTATAAAGATTTGACATCCATGTACTTTGGTAAGCTAGGCATTCATAGGGATACATGGCTTCACACTGTATCATTTATTGTACCCACATAAGCTACGCTTAATGGGGGTATTGGTATATGATATTAATTTCCTACTCTTTAATTTAATTATGTGTTATTTCATTGTAGATGTTTATCCCACATTCATGAGAATGATGGGTTTATGTCTTACTTCCACTTATATTAGGGAAGTTAGTCCCACATGCATGGAATGATTGGGATTTTTATATCTTCCACTTGTTTGTACATCTCTATTGTAAACTATTTGATATAGAATAGAGTGAATAATAGATAATATATTCTTTGTGTATAATGCATTAGTTTCATGGTTGTGATAATGGATTTATGGAAAGATCTTGGTTGAAGAGTCTTATTAACTCAATCATGGAATCAGAGCGATCTCCAACTGTCATTTTTTTCATTATTTATCTACTCTTTAGATAATTTATATGGTTATTTTTTAGATCTAATTTTTTTTATTCATATTCAAAACACCTCTATTGTGGAGAATTTTTGGTTTTGAGTATGCTTAGATCTGTTGTGTTTAGATCTAATCAGTCATAATGATTTGCATTTGATTTTCTTAGATCTATTGTATTGGTCATACATTTTTTTTGAGAAATTATAATTTTTTTTAGAAAATCACCACTATCTTGTAGATCAGTTTTCTATTCACATAGATGTCTGATTCAGAAAATTCTCACTGCTAGAAAGAGGATTTCAAGTGGTTTCCAGAAAGTGGTGATAATAAAGATTCTAATCAATATCCAAGGAGGTATGAGGATCTAAACTTGACCCTTGGATTCTTTTTTCTGTAATTTTTTATGCATATTTAAGGGAAAAAATCAGATCTTGTATTTAAAGTGAAAAATCAGCATGTAAGATTGATCTATATGGAAGATTATTCTTTTCCTTTGCAGCAAATTTCTTTTAAATCCATTTTTTATAGATCTGGTAGAAATAATTTAATTTTCTCAAAGCATTTAATATTTTTTGGTGCAATGTTTTATTTTTGACCCATTTAAGACAGGATAACCTTATCAAAACTATATCTTTTAATCAGTAACTCGAAATCTAGTGTTATTTTTTTAAAAGTGTATATTTTTTAATGCCCGATCTATTGGTGTTATTTATTTTGTAAAAATGCACTAAAATATAAAGTGTCAAATTTAAAGAGGGCTATACAATAATCATGAGAGATTTGCTCTCTCATTGTAATTTTGGATGCATTTTCAGCTATGATCAACATCCTATTTGCATGAACTTTTTCCCACATTACTCTTTCTTGGACCACATTATATTGCTTATGTCACTCTTACACTTTACATTATCTCTGATGCTTTTTTGATTGAGTCTGACGTTCTTTACATGTGCTTTTCTAGGTTGTCATTTTTTGGTAGTTGATTATTTCAGGGGTGTTTTTGCATACATAATGGCATTTTCTACCATTTGCCACACTCTTTCATCATCCCACAACATGCTATATACTAGTTTGCACATTAATACTTTGACACACTTCTAGTTTGTGTAATGTCTCCATCAAGGCCCCTTTCTTAGTGCCTTGCCCTCTTCTATAAAGACACTATTTTACTTCCTTATTTTTAGAGTATCTCTTATGATTTGTTATAGCTTTTTTCAATAGGTCAACAGTCTCCTTGTTTGGATTTATTCTAGTGAAGCTTAGTGTCTTCCTTGTTTTTCATTTGGTATTTATTGGGATATTATACTCGCATTGATTTATAAAGTGCCATGGAAGGTTTGTTGATTCAACCTTGTCTACTGTCATGCATTTGTGTACTCTATTCTGAGCACCTTTTCACTTCTTCAATTGCTTGTCTCTTCCATCACCGCTAGAGCCATCCTCTTTGAGAAATTATATATGTATTTTTGACACCACTTTTTTTACAAGTGACAGTCTCTCATTGAACTAAGATATGTACAACAATTTTGGTGGATCTAAATTAACAGTTGGTATCAAGATTTTATTGCTTTGGGATTGTGGAGATGTTTCAAAATGTATGAGTGATTAGGAAATTTTGCATCTAATAAGGCATGCCCCCAGCCATATATTCTTAGCGGACATCACATAGGTGCCCTCGTAAGCCAGGGGAGTGACATCCACTAATGCATACAAATATGGTACATACTGACGACAATGAGGAGGATGAGCCACATCTTGGCCATAACATGTGATATTTTACTTCCATATTTCATATTTTAAAAATTACTATTATGTTGTTCTTACCCTTTTGTGTGTTGAAAAATAAAATTGGATTCATAGGTTCTGAGGTAGATCAGTTTCAATATTAAAGATCTAAATGCATAGTTATATTTTTTTTCTACTTTGAAATGTATGCTTATATATACATACATCAAAGTGGAGGAAAATATAGAAACCTAAAAATGGTCTTGTGGCATTATTTAGTGTTATTTTATATTAATTTAGCACACTTGTCAATGTCTAGGTAATTAGGTCCGAATGGGGCAATTTGTATCACTTCCACATTGTGCATCCCTTATCTTATGTGCATTTCATGTCTTCTCATATGCACCCTTTATCCCATCCTTATTTTATCTTGGTATACCCTTTTATATTGGATACCCATGTCCCTTTCTTTTCCCTTTTTTCAATCTTAGTTGTTAGAAATTGGAATGAGTGTTGTCGTTATTTAATTTGAATTCAAATGTCACATATAAGTAAGCAAGTGGTGTAGTCCATTTTATACAAGAGAATATACTCACACATAGAGAAATCATAAGCATGGGGAAGATCAAGCAATCATTAGAGCACTTATCATTCTCTAAAGCTAGCATTTTATTGTGGATCATTTTTGGTGGACAATTAGAGTTTTAACTGTGTTATGTAATTTATATTTTTGAATTTATTTCTTTTATGTAATTATTATTTTTTTAATATCACAGTTCCCACCCTTATGGGCATGACGAATAGCAAGGTAGCTATGTACTATTCACTAGCACTAATGTAGATCTTTAAATTCACATTGTTTTCCTTAAAGTCTTTAGATGTTATAAATACATTGGATAAAGAAGAAATTTATAATTACCGGTACAAAAGTGTTGCATTATTTTGGACTTGGGATAAGGATGTTGAGTTAAATGTATTAAACCGTAGCAAACCTAGGATAAGGAAATATCAAGATAAGAGTCCCTGTTTCCTTATTTCTTCTCCATGTTTATATATATTGGTCTGATTGAGATGGAGTATTAATTAAGCATTATTTATTATATTTGTACATGTATTATGGATGCTTTAATTAAATGTAAGTCATTTGTTTATATTACAATTATGACTTGCATATGAATTTTGAAAATAATTGAATAGCAAGATTTGATTCAACACTTCATATCATACTCCACAATCAAAGTTCACTATCTTCCCAGTGCATTCATAAATCAATAAGAATTCACTTTAAATTTGTTCAAACATATCTTTAGTGCATCTTTGCATGTGGTTTAGCATATTCAGTTAAGCAAATATAGTTGGGAGGAACTTTGGCCGGTGCATTTGGGAGTGTAACAACAATTTAAGCTCAGCGCCATAATCCATCATCAAAATTATTGGATCAATTTAGATTTCATAAAATTAAAATTTTTACACCGAATATGCTCCCTATAGTGGTTTTTTTTTTCTTTTTTTTTTTTTTTTTTTTGGTAGTGCGCAGACAGTCCTCTGATGGACATTGAAACCACGTCATAGATCATATGAGCCGTGAGAGTTGTTTATATGTCAATGCATTGTGAAGATACTCTTCTAAATACCGGGGCAACTTTGTTGAGCACCTCTTGACTTGTTTATGTGAATGGAAGATGTATCACCAAATACGACACCCATGACTCTAACAAACAATAAACGCCCATGTATCATTAAGTGTTGCAGCGAGAGCAACAAAGCATGTGTTTATGATCAACAATCGAACAAAGGTAAATGTTGCACCATGCATCTTGGAACACATGATGAAACTTGTAGAAAATTTTGAAAACAATAAACACAAAACAGATGAATGTTTTCACTATTTCACAACTTTTACAATAATAACTAACATTATTTTATTATTAACTCATTTTCTGAAAATATTACAACCTTTTGTGTGATTGTTAGACCTTCGGCATACTCAAAAACCTTTGTAAAAGGGCCATTGCTAATATATAGTATAAGAAAACATTCTACAATTATGAATGTTCTGTTCTTGGTATTCCTTCCTTTTACGAAGTAAATCCATGCCCTCGCATTTTCATATGTCATGGGTGCGTCTTAATGATATTTCTAAAATTAGAAGATTATATAAGAGAGACACGATCATAGATATATTCAATAATATCGTCTCGATTCATAATTTACTTGGGCTTTATTTGTGTGAATAATTAAAATAATTATATAACTTTTTATAATAAAATGTGATAAACTTTTCATATCACTTTGGGAGGGACAAAATCTATAATAAATTGATTTGTATCGATTTATCTAATCATTTAAAATTTTATGAACTTGCAGAGGAAACATTCCTAATCAATAGCGACAGCCAATTGTATTAGATTTTTATTTTAAAGTGACCAATATTATTACATCAAAATCATTAAGGATTATATTTTAATTTTTTAAATGGCCAATTTTAACATCAAAATCATTTAGTGAAAATATGTATTTTATATCACATATTATTATAATAAAATATGTTTAATTTTATATATATAATGAATTTATATATTTTTTTATTAAGTTGATAATTATATATAATTTTTTATAATGATGATCATGAAAAGGGTTTTAAGGCATGGGAAAATAGTTTTACATTAAAGTGTGAACATTTACTTATATTATTTTATAAAATAGATTTAATTAGATTTAATCATAAAATAATAAATTAGATTTAATCGCAAAATAATAAATTAGATTTAATTTGTAGTAATAAAAATTTTAAAATTAATAATAAATAATAAAAAGAGTTTAATAAAAATATATGATTTATTTAAATTGGAGTCACTCAGTCAAGCTTTGCTTTTTAATGGATTTTTGGGTTCAATTCATTAATTTCGAAGGGCTTTTTTTAAGATGTTTTTGTTGCAATCTCATCGAGCATCACGTTGCTAGGTGCACTTTCAAGCCTTTCAAAGCGTCAGTGACCCACCCCAAGATGATGTGGAGGAAAAAAGATGGTGCTCTAGACCAAGATTTTATCTAGCGCAACCATGGTGTTTTCTACCAATCTTTTGGGTCTCTTCCAACTCCCTCTCGATGCTCCTCTCCCCATAGAGAAACTTTTTTGAGGACAAGCCCTGATTCGGTTGATTCTTCCACCACTGCCCCACCTCTTATGGGGGATACCTCTCCTCATTCTCCTTTACCAAAACACAAAGCTCCTTTGGAATCCACGATGAAGAAGAAAGGGAGAAGAATGGAGGTAGAGAGGCTTCAATTAAATGCTTTTGATTCAATCCTCTATAGGTCGCAAAGGACTATGGATGGCTTTCTCTCCCACAAAAGAAGAAGAATCCCAAACATCGGGTAATTCTTCAACCCCTTGAGAGCTAGTGCTTTTTGGATGGCCCCTGTTGCTCCTTCAGCTCTGAACTTGGAGGGTGGCCATTTTTGTCCGCTTGTATCCCTTAGTATCTCACTAAAGTTTGGTTGATGGCTAGTGATTTTACTGCGAGTTGGCTATTGTTTTTTAGAAGGTTGTGATGGTTGTATTTTTGTGGCTACGACCTTGTTATCTCCTATGTGTTTGTTGACTTTTGGTTTAGTTTTCGGTGTGTTTTTTTTACTTTGTATCGAGTTCCGAGGTCCCATCAAAACTCTCTTTTATTCACCCTATCTAATAAAAAAGAAGAAATAAACTGCAAAAACAAGGCTAAAAAGTAAAGTGAAGAAAACTTAGAAAACTCAGGATGAGCATATACAAAAAAAAATTAATGTATTCTTCGGAAAGAGTGAAAACATTCTTGGGAGAGTGAATATGTATCAGACAAAGTGTAGATATGTGAAAACTAATTTAACATGTATGTTCATCTACTCTAGAGCTCCAAAAACCTTGCTCTTTTTTTGTCGAATTTTACACAGAACTTTAGAATGTGCAACCCTAACAACTCATCACATATCAATAAAAATTAAGGATTGATTGTCGAGCCTATGTTATTCCTCCATTATTATAAGGCCCAATGACTAGAACAAATTTTAAAAACATCACTCGATGCAAGTAAACGAGAAATCCCTAAATGTAGAGCCTAATTATATGTTATTTAATGTATTAGCATTAATATATGGAAAAAGAAATAAATACTTCAAATTTACTTGAATTATGCTCTTACACTATCACAATATAACTTTACAGAATATAATGTGTCTTGTTCAATTATCAATTGTCGTCTCATTCATGTCCAATATACATGAATATACCTATATATTTATGAATTTCTCAAATTTTAATTAGGACACAATTGGTACACATGCCGACTCACAATAAATAAAAAAATTTAACAAAACAGATATGCAAGATATGGGAGACTCAAAACAAGAGCCAAAAGGATCCACCCCATAACTATACATTGTAAGTCTTGGTACTTCAGAGCCGTACATCACACGATTCTGAGAAAAAGACTCAAATCCTTAAAAAAAATTGGAAAGAGGAAAGAGAATAAGAGGAAGAAAAATTTAAAAAATGACTAAAAACATAGAAAAACATACAAATAATAACCAAATATAAATCGATAACCACCAAACAAAAAAACATCCTAAAAACATATAACTTTACAACTAATAACTACCTCTAAATCAAAGTTAAATATATACATTGATAAGTAATAATTGATTATTATATTTGCATATAATCAATCTAATATCTAAAAGTAACATTAAATCCATACATTTACATCTAATCTATTCAATATTCAATGTTTATAAATAACATGAATGTGTATTTTTACATATAATTTATTTACTACATATTTTTATTAATTAAAAAAATATAAACAAAAATATTATTTGAAGAATATTTATTTATAAAAAATTATTTTAATAAATATATAATAACAAAATTTAATAATCTATATTAATTAAATATTATTAGTTTTTAAAATTTTACTTTATGTTAAATTATTTCTTTTATATATGAGATTTGCTTAAAAATATTTAAGAGTTCAATTCCAACCTTGGGAGTACAAAGTTTTGGTAAAATCTTCTTCAGCGTAACTTTTCCATAAATAATAATTATTATAATAATTAATTATTATTGATAATAATATTTCAAAGTAATCTTCAAATCGGCTCGATAAAGTGCCCTTAAAAGTGCATTACATTACTCCCAAACTAAACTAAGAAATGAAAACAATCCATATAAAGTAAAACGAAAAAAAACTAACGAATCCAATTTTATAGCAAATTTCATTTTATATTTATTATAATAAGTAGTAGTTTTGGTCCCTCGCACTTAAAGTAAAGATGGATAAGGACTAACCAAAATAGTACCCTACTAGACTCTTTTAAGAGCCAATTGTCTTCATCATTTAACCCTATTTTCTCATTGAAATTTATGGGATATTTTTTCTACAAATACATTTTTATCTCCAAAACATGTTTTGGAAGGAACAAGAAATTTGGGATTTGGTTTTTGATAAATAAAAATATATATATTTTTTTAAAAAAATTAGATCACGATCTATATAGACTATGAAAGCATAAAATATTTAATAATAAATTTTGTTTTTAATATTAACTTTCATACTATTAACCATTTTAATCTTTTAAAATATCTTATACTTCAACAACTTATTATCAATCTAACATAAAATAAACTGCTTCTTATCAATCTAAGATAAGACTAACATAAAAGACAAACTAAATGGGAACTTATTTCACACATACCATAAGAGACGACTATGTAAACTATAGTCAATACAGAGAGACCTTAAACTACCGTCAATCCAACGTACTTCCTCTTTCCATCAATTGTTTAGAGATTAAAGTCAAATTTATAAACTGTTTTTAAGAGATTAAACTAAAGTCTATTT
Source organism: Torreya grandis (assembly GCA_037957365.1). Taxonomy (NCBI): domain Eukaryota; kingdom Viridiplantae; phylum Streptophyta; class Pinopsida; order Cupressales; family Taxaceae; genus Torreya; species Torreya grandis. The sequence continues at coordinate 4,427,626 of JARHVA010000109.1, forward strand.
ATAGTTAAGTTTAAACAAATTGATTTATATCGTGCAAAATTCATCCAACTAGATCATCTGTATCTCTTCTATATCCTAATTAAGGGAAAAAAGAAATTAAATGCGTATACCATCTTTAATGAATTTTCTCAAATAATTACATGCTTGACATGCTTAAGTTCACTGATTTGTATATCAAAATGACTGGTTTACATATACTTCTACTTAAACAATATTGAGAATTATTTAGCATAACAAAAGAAGCTTTAAAAACTTAGGAACGATTAACAAGAATTGATGGTTACAGAATTTTTAAGAAAACGTTAACACAGCCACAATGAGATATCGACATTGTGGGTGGGTCCTTGTAACAAGGGAAACAGTCGTTCACACAACAGAAAAAATAAAAAGAATAAAGCGGAAAGTGCCTTTGTATGGTATTAAGTGGAAGCGGGAAGCGGCTAAAACATACGGACAAAAGATACTTATAAGACCCTGGCATCTATATTATAATAATAAGGGATTATAAGAACGATGAAATAATTATTGCATTTGAAGTATTTAAGGGCCAGATATGATGCCACTATGTGCAGTAATAAAACTGTGGAGGTTAGATGTTGAGAGCCTCACTCCTAATAATCATAGCCTCCCTCCCTTCCAAGCATATGACAATGACAGTAGGGTATCAAAAATAATTAAATTTTTATTTTCTCCTCCTTTTATCCTTACAAGTCAGACGCACATTGGACCTCCGCCCATCACAGAAAATTATTTCCCCATCCCCATTGGGAATGTTGTCATCACTTTTTTTGGCCTATATTTCATGTGGAGCAGTAATGTCTTATTTCAGGTGGATAAGCAATGGCTTCAAGTCAAAATTCAAGGCCGGTCCCATCTGCAATCAACAAACTCCTCACTATTAGAGTTAAAAATGCACAACATTATCCATTCCCACATGTTTGGAGTAAATTGTTAAGGCTTAAAAATGCACCCCTTGGTCATTCAAATCCATTCCCTACAGGCTTAAAGTATATATCATTTAAGTGGCACAAATTTATCCCTGCATGGTCGGTTGTTGCATTAAAAACTTTAAAAACAAACAGTTGCATGACATAAAAGCATGGGCCCGTCATATAGTTTTCAAATCTACATTTCATTACAATAAATTTAAAAAAAGGATTGAACAGAGATTGGAAAACAAAGAGTAAGTGCCTAGAGACCACAATCTGCCGTGCAGATTCATCTGGCAAAATAATCGAAACTTGAACCTAATCTAAAGATCAATCCGTGAAGACGGGATTTACACCTTCTACAGAAGTTACACAAAGGCAAAACATGAAGCCCTGTGGAAAAGCATCTTAATAAAGAGGCTGATCACATAGCATAGACCCTGCCCAGTTGAGTATGTCGCCATGCCTTTGCAATAGTCCTTTCGACAAATTGTGTTAGTGTCAATTTGCACCGCAGAATGCATCTACATGTTTGATTGGTGTGCTTGCTGTTCCTCTACCCTCTCATTTCATGGAGAGAAGCACTACCACCAGAGCCAGCTATAAACAAGAGGTTACAAGATGAATTCTGTACATGCCACACTCCATAAAATAAGGGAGGTGGTGGCTAAGAATATGGTCAGAATTTTACACTTTACATGGTATGGTTTCCAGTTCAGGCAGATATTCATGTGCCATAAGCTGAAACCATTTTTAAAGTGCTTGCCTACTTTACAGGCAAAGCTCTGCTTGTTGCTTGGCCTGTTCATCTGTCCAATAATTATGGGCATGTATGACCCTGTCCAACAGCTCCTGAGGAACCGGCTCTCCCCTTCGCTGATGAGGAGCAATCTTTGCTGTGTGAACCAAGGTTTTCCATTTGTCCTGCAATGCAAAAATATAACATGTTTAAATAGCAGTCTTGACGCTACAGATACATTTTATTTTAAATTTATTATTTTTTTGAGAGGTGTGTTTCCCGAGTCCATACGATTAGAGGGCAACTTCCGGAAAAACCTGGAGGCCGATTAATTATTTTTTGTCCAATCCTCCTAATGACTAGGTACTATCTTTTAATGCTTGTCCAATCAATGCAATTTGAAAGCTCTGTCTCACTAAGTTTGGCAGATTAGATGCATGTACTAACTAATTGAATCTTCAGATGCGTGTCTTGTTTCATTTTTTATTCCAATGGAGAGGACAGGTTATGAGTACACACTCAATTAGTACTGAAGTCGAGAGGCACAAAGGGCCTGCAGAGTCCAAGGAGGGTCCTGACAGGCCAAAAGCCACAAGGAAGGAATCCAAGGGGCCCAATTAAAGGATTCTGAAGGGCCCAACAAAGGAAATCACCATGGGAGTGAAAACATTGAAGTGTCATCTATAAGTGGGAATCATCAGACCGAGATTTAAATGGGCTTGTAGTTGTATATTTTCAGTTAACATGCCAGGAAAAATTCACAATCCAAGCATTAATTACAATTTGTTAGCCCCTCTCCAAACTAGGAAAAAACACAAGACCTACTAAGCTGCAAGCGAGACCACTTATGCATGAACATAGAATGAGGGCATCACAAATTGATGAGAAAGTCTGGAAAGAGAATTATAACTAATGATGAGAAAGTAGGGAAAAGCTGAAAACAGGGGGATTATGCACCTGGTTTGAGACAAACAAGAAGAAAACTCCCTAATACATGTTGATTTTACATATCTGGGTTGTAATTTCTAAAGACAATTATGCTGAATTCATGTGGTCCATATAACAGAAGCTGAATAGTATATAGAATCAACCCTCTTCTGGTAAGTTGAAAATGCATGGACCAAAAATAAGTATGCTGAACTGAAATCTACGATGCAGTCAACCTGAAAGAAGTACAGTCCAGCATTTGGTTGTTTAGATAAAGCTTTTATGCAGGTAGTGCATTCTCTTGACAAATTAGCATACATTTAGGAGTAGAGGAACTAATATGATAATTACCTTTAAATCAACATAGGTCCGATGCTTTGCATTTTCAAATGCACGGAGCTTAACATCCCGCCACCTTTAAAAAACCAAAGTATGTATGTAAGTCAAATCGTCATAACATATCACAGGACTTCATGAGCGGTAACACGTTTTTTGTTCATAAAATGAATGCAAATTAAAATACCTGCCAGTCCCAAGCTTTTCGACTGCTTGAACAAGAGCCTCCACCTCATTAACAGTAAATGGTCTCCTGATCCGGCGTTTACCAACCTCAGAGCCTTGACTCCTGTGGTTTAACGGTACCAAGGCCAATCCTTGTGCACTTTCAGTTCCTATACTTGGATGCACAATGAGGGCTCCAGGAACGGACCCAGCTTTCATTGGGGAATCTGTTATCATTTCATATTCACTCTTTGCATACTGGTTTGTATCAGTCTGTGTTCGACCAGCTGCAGAAATATTAAAAGAAAATTATTGTGAGATTGAAATCAATGACACTACCACTCAATTTTTTAAGCTTGTCCAAAAGCAAAAACGTTAGCTATAAGAATAATACCTGCAGTAACTGCCACTTCTGCACTTGTCATCCCATTTATCTTATTTGACCGACCTTTCAGAACACTTTTGTTAACTTCAGTAGCACTTGTCTGTGCTGAAGTAGATACTGTGGGGTATCTGCAAAATTGATATCCACAAAAGACATAAGCATTTTACTGAAATAGCAGTAGTTTAGGCCAATATTAGTGCCTAAAACCCTTCTAAAGGCATCTAAAGTACGAAAACAAAATGAGGAAAGTTCAACACATCAACTCAATTTTAATAAAGGCAAAAGCTTTACCTTGGTGAAGGTTGTGTTGCTGCACGAGAGAGCAGAAAAAGTGGATCTTCACTACATGTCTGTGATGTTGGTGTTGGATTTGGTTCTAGCATAAATCCAACCGAATCCAGCTTCCCACCATGCGATATGCCTAATTGGTATAGAGTATCACTCTCATCGGGTAGCTTCTTCCCTTGAAGAAGAACACAGACTCTCAATCCATCTCCAAGAAGATTCATTGCAGCTTCCATCACTGCCCTCTGTTACAATGTACAAAATTGTGGAAAAGATAACAAAGCATCAGTCAGTGATTAAAATTTTTCTGTGTGGTCTCTGTAGACACAAGCCATAAACACCTGAGCATAAATGAAATTTGAAAACAATATCTCCTTGCTATTATAAGTTTTAATGTTCATTATGCATTTTGGCTAAGACACATTCAAGCTCCCGAAAGCCAAAAAACAAATCTCTTAGGAAAACAAAATCTGACCTTCAAACTCGCAACAGTAGCAGATTCTGGCATGTCAATAAAAAGCTCAGGAATTGTAAATGATTTAATGCTCAGTTTCACTGCAAAGGAGATCCAAAACTCCAGTGTCAAAAATTAATACCTCCCAATAAAAAGGTTTTATTTATCATGCATTATGTTAAGAGATAAGAATAGCAAGCATATCTTTTAAAGAAGCCAGCACAATTTTTTGAGCCCAACTTAATTGAATCAAAGAAACAATTATGTGAAAAAATCTAACCATGTGAGTCGCCTGTTTTCTTGGATGAATGCTTTGAAGAACCTGCAGCTGATGATGCTACACTTGAAGATTTTGCTGAAAACAAAACACAACTCTCAGGCGCAGATAACATAAAGACCAACAAAAGAGAACTAGACAAGAGGAAATGGTGAAGAGCAACATGCATAATTGCAAACAGAAAATGTGCATTCTGGGGCCGTGTCCTTATCAGGCAGTGTTGACAAGTGAAAACAACATAGTATTATCGATGTAAACAGATCTCAAAATCGAAAAGCACATTCACCTCTGCGTATCTTTGAAGCACAAACGGGAAGATCGCCATCTGCCCCATTGCTATCTAGACAAGTTGCACTAGCATTGCTTGCATGTAAATCTGCGGCAGGAGAAAATGTTTCGTCAACTAGTCTTTTCCTTTTAGAAGGTGAAGACCTTACTGTCCTTTGCCGTGTGAAGCCCTCTCCAGAATCAGGAGATTCACGTTTTACAATTCTATCTGTTAGCATATAGCCAATCATAATGAGCATTGTGCCAAAAAGAAATAAAGCAACGAAATAACATGGTTTCAGTATTGCAAGTGAATCCCAGCAATTCTGTTTGTTAAGATGAATTGATTGAGCGCCTTGACAGGATATATATATATTGCATGGTTATGGAAAAAATTTAAAACATTCTTGAAAATTTAAATTGAATAGTTTTACGGTTTATCTGCAGTGTAGTAATGAAATCAGCCAAATTACAGCGAATTTAGTTTTAATGCAGCCTGAAAGGTTAAGACAGATTCCTTTAAAAAAAACCTGACGGAAAATAGACTTGAAATCAAATCTTATAATGGCAATTGAATTATCTTGCTATGGTCTATCCCCTCATATTGAATTCAGCTTGCAAAGAACAGATAAATTATGCCATGGAAAACAAAGCAATACAGTGAAATACCAAAGTGCCAAAGTCAAAATTACCTGTATCGGACATGATGTCAGAACGCTTCCACTTTTTGGAAGAAGCAGATACTGCTTGCCTGACCTTTGATATTGATCTTCTAAGTTTTGCTCCCCTGAAATATGTGTTTTTAAACAAATTTTTAGTTATTCTGGATGGAGTGGTACATCCAGAAGAGTTGTCGTCATCATCTTTGCAAACTTTTACCCTTTTTTTAGGAGAATTAATGATAGAATCACGGGGTTTGCTCCCTACACAGAGGGGTAAATCTTCGCTGCTGCCTGAACTAACCAGTGGAGGCGTTTTTATATCTGTGGATGTGGGTGTCTCTCCACTGACTACTGAACTAGCAGGAAGGGAATGTGCATCATGCATCAATTCATCTTCCATGTTTTCGGAGCCATTACGCCTTCTTTTCCATTGTCCTAATTTGCTTTCATCAATCTCGTTCTCCCCTTTTCCTTCACCATTTTCAACCAGACCCATAGCCTCTTTCACTAGTTCTACAGCAGACTCTGGCAAAACCTGCCCTGGACTGCGTAAACACTGGTCAGTCAAGAAATTTCCTTTGCAAGCATTTGTAGAAAACATTGCCTTATCTGTACAACATCCCTTTTTATCTTCACCCTCCCCAAGGGAGATGCCTTGCATTGGCCTTTCATTTGCAGCTTGTGTATCTATACACATACCTAGAAATTTCACGTTGTCCAGAAGGGAATGCCCAAGACAATCCAATTTATTTATGCTTGAAACAGATTTAGATACACTCTGAATTATCATTTCTGGGTCCTCCTTTATAGGAAGCTCCTCAGAAATAAACTTCCTATGGGTTGGACCAGAAGCTATTGCATTCTCGTCGGAGCTTCCTTGGTCATCTGGCTCTACTTTAGCACCCTTGCTTAGAAAACCCTGCCTCTGCACATCATTTCCATGTGGCAAAATGCGAGATTTATCTAACTCCAAGAGGGCCTGTTCAGCACTACTCTCTTCTTCCCTCAGATCATTTCCTGCCTCCTTAGAATTCTCAAATAAATTGATGCCAGCAGTCCCAGCTTTCTGAGCTTCTTGCTGTTGCAAGAGATTTCCAGCCACAGTGGCCAGTAATTCAAAAAACACCATCCCATTCTCATCGTCATTTTTCTTTCGGGATCCCCCGCCACGCCCCTGTAATAGGAGAGTTTCAGTATCTTCACAATGAATTACACAAAATCACTCTAAAATCTAAAATGCCCACGATGATTGACACAGAGACCAAAATATTGCTTGCCCACGCAGATTCTAGATAAGAAAAGTTTTTAAAAAAAAAATTAGTTGAAACGAGGAAGTTAGAAATTTATATAAAATACCCTTGCAGATCGCATAGCTCGGGGCAAAGGGGGGGCCTGATAGCCCTGGAAGCCGTAGTCCATCCTTTTTCTTGACTCCATGTCGTACAATGTCCAGCACAATATTAGCACATAATCCTACTACTGCTCAATCAGATGCTCTGAGTCTACAACCCTGCCTTCTTTGGACTCTCAAATTCAACAATTTATATGTATATACAGAGTGTCGAAAAAATTTCGTCTTGAGCCTTTGTTAAAATCGATCTCCCTAAAACCAAACTTACGGCAACCACCTGTCACGCATTTTCCAGCATTTTATTAAACTAGCCTTACATGCTTATATTTTCAGAAACAGAATTTTGCTACTCTAAACAATTTCACGCGCGGAATTATATTTTCAAATATAGCAAAACAATTAACCCCAACGAAAGCCTTTTGACCCACAAAACCCCGTTAAACCCCAAAACCCTGTATACAAACATAAAGCTAACCTTTATAATTAATGAAGAGATAACATCCAACGAGAGATCTGCATCTGTGTCTTTCTTCAAACTAGATCGGAGTTTGTATTTCCCAAATGCCACCAGATGTCTTCCAAATTTGACCCGATCTTTAAGCTTGCAGATTTTTTCCACCCAGACAAACAAAATTCAGAACATCTTGCCCTGAATTCACACACTTTTGAGAAAAATCCACAAATTCACCAAATTGATTTGTTCAACCTGCATAGGGACCATTAAATTGTCAGAAAGGTGCAAACCCCTTCAAAACTTTAAGATGTTTCCGCGGCCACGGCCCAAATAAAAATGACATAGAACTGAATTCAATGGTAGAAAAACAAGATTCGTTAAATTCAATCCAATTTTGGGGTCCGCCAAATGCGTAAGCCATAAAAGTCTGTTAACAAGGGAGATCGAGGAACAAATACCAAGAAAAAAGGAAGCAATATCATCAAACAGATTCACAATTGCGTCAATTGAAGCTTATATTTTCGCTAAATTTCAGGCACCCGATTAATTTGACGAAGATATCAATGTTAGATTCTCAACTTTTCGAAACCTCCGGCAAAATCAGATGATCGGCGCACAGTAACTGAAAAAAGCGCCATGAGAAACACCAATTTTGACACAATTTCCAAAACTCCGAATCCAAAAAAGACGTGACGGGAATTTTGAGATCATTTAACGGCATACTCCAATTCTACGTTAATTGTTATTCAAATTACGAAAATTTTGAAGAAATTAGCAAGTAGATATTTCCTCCTGAATTTTATCAGTTATGAGGCGATCCGATACAGCTTCTTGTGAACAACAAATTTTGGCTTTACGAATCAAAAATCGCATCGTAAAACGGAAAAACAGATTTTAACTTACGTCGTAAATTTCCAGTCCCGATCAACTGACAGAAATTTTCGAAAATACAATTTTCCACAACATCAGCAAAATCAGGGTTATTTTTCATAATTCACAGGCTTTGAGCGAAAACAAACAACCTTGGCCCAATTTTTAGCACGTGTAGAAGAAAAAAATCAGAGTTTGAGGCCCGGCTTAAATCCTGATAATTCCCAACAATTAACAAACAAAATTAAGTACAAATTGCCGATCTTAACATCAGATTCTCCAACACGCACAAAACCCAAAAAACATAGCCCTCAATTCCTCCTCAGAATTTGATCAAACAACTCGAAATCGCAAAGAATTAAGGGTTTTGGGACAAATTGGGCTTAAATTGACCCTAGAACCCTGGCCACAACCCCAAATTGAAAATCGTCAACTCATTCGCAGCTCGCAAATCGAAATCGGCACCAAAATTTACCTTGAACACAGCGGGCAAACAGGCAAGGCCTATTGGGCTCCAATTATGGTGACAGAGAGCTCGAATTCCATTCAATTGCATTCACAAACTGCCATTCCTTGTCAATTTAACAAAAATTCGGTTGCCATCTGATATATATAATGTATATACGTAATGTAAATCCTCGCTAAACCTCTCACAATTCTCTTACCAAAAACCTCAGTTCGGGCGTGCTCTTCTCCCCTGCCCTCGTTCCTTTCATTCGCCTCTTATTACCCGCTCGGCCGGTCGCTCCCACGACCCAGTGCTCCTCACTCCGCCGGCTACAGCCGGTCTCCCCGCCCCCCACCCCACCCCACACACCGGTTCCCAATTCTCTTGGGATCTTCCCTTCACCCCGAGTTGAATATTAACCCGGGGTTCTTCACCAGGGACTTAGGGGTTAGGGAGCCAAGGGGTTACGTTTTGTTTATCCAGGCCAGGAGAGCACTGTGTATTTGGGCCGTTGGATTTACGACACGTCAGCTGTGTACCGCATCCGTTGGCCCACGGCACGCTGTTGCACATGCGACACGTGGTTGGTGCTGGCAATTTAGCTCTCATTTGCTTTGAAGGATAAATATGTATTATTTCTCATTTAAAATTTTTCATTTCTTGTTGGATCTGAACCCGAACCTGACGCGCGGGTTCCGAGCCTGCGGCCTGGAAACGAAGCGCGTAGAGTTTCAAAAGTGTTGGGCGTCGCCACGTCAGGATAAATGGGCCAGTCTCTAGCTGACTCGTGGGGATTTAATGGCTCCTGATTGGGTCCCATTCAGCGCACCTGATTCTCCCTTGGAACTATTTTATCCAAAAAAATAAAATTTAAAGTATTTGAATTTCGAACTAACGGATTTAAATTTGAAGAAGCAGTTTTTGACGTCCGCCCACAGTTGGTGCGGCCGACAATTAATTATTGTTTTCCCAGGGGCGATCAACAATCAACAATCAACCATCTTTCTTTATCCTTCCTTCCCCATTTGCTTCAACGTTGGCGTCCAATTCACCTCCAATCTGCATTAATTAATTTGCATATATTTTCTCCATCGCCGCTCGTCAAACCCACTTTGGGGATTAACTTTGTATTAATTATATTCAAATTAAAATATTAAATAATATAATTTTTATTGAAAAATATCTTTTTCATTTTATCGATATTTTAAATTTATCAATATATAATAATGTCTATAAAACTAAAGAGTGTTTATGATTGCAAGATAAGGATTAAGTTGTTTTGTACACAAATAAGCTTTTAAAATAAATATGTATTGGATTGTTATATATAATTTTTTATAATAAATTTAAAATACATTTTAAAATGTCAATTTTTTAATCATTATTACTAATTAAAAAGTTTTATTGTGATTTGACAATTTTTTACTCTTGAAAGCTTATGTTTACGGTTTTAACATTGGATAATGTTTTAGTTGTGGTAGTTATACTTGCAATCCCTTATTCTATTTGTAACGCCCCTACCAAATTGTGAGTCATTACTCCTTCGTACCCCTATGTTCTGTTGGTTGAATATTTTGTCTATCAGCGTACTGGTAAACAAAATAGGTCTTATCAGCCAAAGCAAGAAGATTAGTCATCCTAATGTGTAAGTTTTTCACATCAGAAGGACACTGCTCTCTCCTCTCATCAAGGGGAGGTTCCCTGTGGATATGCTATGTATATGTATAAACAGAAAATAATACTCAAGGGTAGGATCAGACATCCATCTCTCTTTCTTCAGAGATGATGTATACAAAACAAAGGAAAAACTCAAGGGAATGACAGAAAGCTCTTCTCTTCTTTTAGAAAAACTTATTTAGCCAGACGCAAGAATACTCCTTGAAATAAAAGCAGAATGTAACTGAGAGTATGGTAACCAGCAAATCGAGACAGAACACAAACTCTCTACCTGAAATGCTTAAGAGTAATATACGAAGGGCAATGAAAGCTCAAAGTCTTTTCAAAGTCCTTTACACAGCAATAAAAAGAAAATACACTAAAGGTAGCTATGGGGGCACAAAGTCTCTCCACAGTTGATTCTTCAGGACACCTTCCTGACTAATTTTACTAATCTTGCTTATTAAATCAATGAAACAGAAAAGATATCACAGCACAAAGTCTGAAAAAATCCCTTGCATTAACAGAATATGATCAACACACTGAGCACAAAGTCTCAATGATGCCTCTCAATTTGGGCAGAGTTTCGTTCAGATTGTCAAAAAGAAGATACAATTACAATGAAAGAAAGTCCCTTATATAGCCACTTGAAGAAGGGCTCGGGAACAGTAATACATCATGTGTGTTGGGAACTGTTAGGAAGATAAGCTGGAACTTTGGGGCATTTTACCCATTTGATCTTCTCAATGTAGATAAACAAGCCACGCAATTGAAAGATTACAACTTTCAATGTTTAGTTGGCAGTCTGATCTCGTCTTTATCATTCCTCCTTTCCTGGTTACTTGAATCGGGTCCTGGATTCATCCATTATTCTGTCTTTCCTCGCTTTCAGCTGGTTTTTGTCTTGAATTCTAGAAATGCATTTGTGTTTGTAAATCAAAGGATCAACGTCTATTTCACTATCTTTAAAATTGACGTTTACATGCCTGTCAATGTGATCTCAATGGCTAGTTCACTACCCTGAATTTGACGTCTTTGTGGGCGTCACCCCTTGGTCCTCTTTTGGCTTTCGACTTTCTACTTGGTAATGATCTGTGTCGAGTCAGAAAAGCCCTTTACTTTGGCCACCGGGAGTCCCCCGCAAGGGCAACTACCCTTCGAGGTCCTTCGGCAGCCCTTTGCTTTGTCAATCCCCGCGGACAAATCCCTGGGTGTTTGTTTTTTTAAAGTTCCCCACGGACAAAAGTTTCCCGCAGACATTTCCCCAGGGCAAATTCCTACGGACAAAAAGTCCAAGGAAAATTCTCGTGGATAAAAAGTTCGCAGAAATTTGTTCTGCCAAGTGTTTGAACTAGTCTTTGGATTTCTTTTGAGCCCGCAGCCACTTAGAATTCTTTCGGACTTTTTGTCCGAAGGAATTCCTTCGGACAAAAGTCCAAAAGAGTTAAGTGTGAAGCCAATTTTCAAATGCCTTAAACAAATTCGAAGAAATTTACCTAACTATTTCTTTTGAAAATAACCCTTTCGAAGGGTGTTTTGGTCGATTAAGTGTCCTCCGCAAGGGCACTTGTCCTTTAGGAAGCTTCCTTTTGCATTGAACCACCCCTTTGAACTTTTGACGTTGAACCAATCGATTGAACCAAAAATGGTTCAAGCTGATAGTTCAATGAATGAAACAAGCTAATGAACTAAGCATTGAACCAAGATGTTGAACTTACCTTTGAACCAACAGTTGAACCATTTGATCGAACCAATCCGTTGAACCAATCCATTGAACCGGTTCAACGGTTCAATGAAGCGCGTTAAGCCCCTTTGAACCAAAGGCCGATGAATTATTTCGTTGAACCAAGTGGTTGAACTAAGTGAATGAACCTGTTGTTGAACCTTTTCGTTGAACCAAGACGTTGAACCAAGACGTTGAACCAAGTTTTGGTTCAACGGTTGGTTCAACGGTTCAAACAAAGCTTTGAAAAATGTCTTCGAACCGGCTGTTGAACCTGTAGACGTTGAACCAAAAGATGAACTGAAAGAATGAACCAACTGAATGAAATAAAGCATTGAACTGCTTGGTTGAACCGAACCATTAAATTGTTCTTTTAGTTGAACTTACCATTGAACCTTGAACCCGTTGAACCTTTAAACCAAAATGGTTCAATGGTTCAACGGTTCAATGGTTCAATTGAATGATTTGGCCAAACGTCCTTGAAGCTGATGAACCAATTGAAGCGAATGAACTTTGAACCATTTTGAAGCGCTTAACTCTTACCAAACATGAACTTGTTGAACCTTGAACTCGTTGAACCTTTAAACCAAAGTGGTTCAATGGTTCAACGGTTCAATGGTTCAAGTCTCTTTTTGCACTCAGATGCTTGCCACTAAAGATTTTCACTTGAACCAAAACTCTGAACCAATCCCGAAAAATGAACAAATGTTGAAAATCAATTCTTTTGACTGAAAAGTGCCTGCAAAAGTCTTTGAACCTGTATAAATGAACCTACCTGTAGAATCTAAAGATACAAAGTCCGTAGAAATCAACATGTAAAATCCATTGAACTTGACTTGCAAAGTCTGTAGATTTTCTAAGAAGCTTTGAAAATGAGAAATCTGAATGTCTAAGACAAATTTTTGAAAATGGAAGATACAATTTTGGTCTGTATGACCAAAATATTTCAAATGGTGTCCCAAAAATGACTATTAGTTTTGGGGGACAACATGTTCTACACACGATGACCTATGTCCCTACTATGGAAAATATGTAGTCCTGCCAAAAAGCTAGGATGTTGGTAGAGCTTAGGGCTCATGCCAACAATGTTGGAAGCACAATCACTGGGAGGGGGGTCGAGGGGGAGCAAGGAGCAGGGGGTAGCGGGGAGAGGGGGGGTATATCAGTGAACAAACTTTTCACTTAATTCCATACATCATTCATTAACCATTCAAACTAACATAAAGATATAGCAATGCATAAGAAAGCAGTCACATAAGCATGAAGCAAGTTATGAACACATGAACACCATAGTTATGTGGGAAACCCTCATGGGGGATAAAACCCACTATCACACCACTTGGACTACTATCTTATAAGTAATGAAACAACATTTAGTGAGGCACCAACCCCTCACTAGTTAAGCACCAACCCAACTAGTCCTTTAGCAAACTCCAACTTACAAGGAGGTTCCAACCCCCTAAATGACTTGGCACCAACCCAGCCACTTCAAGGACACTTTTGCAAGCTCCAACCTATAGGACAACTCCAACTCCCTCTTGACTAAGCACCAACCCAACCAAAATAAACATGGTCACCTTCATAATACCTTATTGGTCAATCAACAAATGGTGACATCTTCTTCAGCTCTCTCTCTTCTCTATCCTACAATCCACTCACTATCATACACCTATAACACACCTCTAATGAAGCTAATAATGGTCTCTCACCTCATTCAACTCACTTCAACATTCTACCCCTCTCAAATTGCCTTCTAGGCTCCCTAGCTCAACATGCCTCTTATAGGCTCATTAGGTCAATTGACCTTATCATCTACTTGCAAAATCTCTAATGAATGTTCATGACTGATCCTCTGCCTCTATCTGAAGGTCTACACGACCTACCTCTACTCCTCCATTGAGCTCTTTTATTTGTTTATATTCACATACTCTAAACTTCTTCCAAACAACTTTCTAGGCTTCCTTGCTCTAAACAACCCTCATATGGCTTGATTAGGTCATATGACCTTGCTCAATACACTCAGACCCCCTATTAGTTGTTTATGTTTGATCTTCTACTTCCTTTTGAAGTTTTCCATAACCTTCTTCTGCTCCTCAAGGTGCTCTTATATTCATTTGCACTCACATTCCTTCAACTAGCTCAAATAGGCCAAATATGCCTTGTATTTATACCAATCACTTGCTCTTACCCATCTACGTCGGCCACAAAACTTTCCACACTTGGATCATTACTTGAAATAGGTTGATACACACATTTTACAAGTGAAACACTCACCACATAGGTTGGCCAATACCATTTAGACCTAAAACCTCCATTAGGCCTTAGGGAGACCTAATACAATCAGGCCTTCTCTAAGCACACATTTCATTTAGCCACCTTGGAGCAACATGAGCCTCTAACAACGCATGAAACACTTCAAAAATGACTCAACTAGACCCTTGCTAACTTCCATATAGGTCCATACCACCTTTTAGCTTGTTTGACTCCTTGAACCACGCCATTTGGACTATTTGCAATTAGGTTTGCACACACAAAAAAAGTCTACCTTGAATATCTGAAGCATATGAAAAAATCTTCCACACAACCATGTCCTTAAAATACATGGACAAAACTGTCATGACCTCATGGTCACCATCATGTCCATTGGACATCACAAAATAGGCCAAAAGACCTCATTTTGTAGTTTGTGCCTGTTATTTTTGTTAGATTTTTTTCTATTTATGGAATGTGCTTTGGCAGGTTAATTTTTTTGTTTGTGATTGTTCCTTTGGGTGGTGGGAAGAGATTTAGGTACTGTACAGTTTCACGTTCTAAAGATATTTTATAGGATTTATTTGTTTATCGCCACCATTCATAATTGGTTTGTATAAATAAATACAAAGTGGGTTTGAATTATTTGTGATGTATTTGTTTCTCTCCCTGATACGGTGCCACCATTCGTAGTTAGTTAAACACCTCATCACATTTTGTTTTTTTTAATTGCAAACTTCAGAAAAACTAACTTAGGTTATTTTATGATTGTGTCACATTAGATATGATAGTGAATACATAGATTTCAAAAAAAAATGTATCTCCCATCTATTTGAAACAAATTAAAAAAACTTGTTCACAATGATATAACAATAAAACACTCCGACAACAAGGGAAAAAATTCCATTATGACAAAATATGACTCCTTTTCCTATGGAATACCCTTTGTATGCCTATCTGACGTAGTCGTGTTTAGGGATCTCAATTAATAAATTCTTTAGACCATGTAACCCTCAGAATTACACAACAAAATTTGCAACAAAATGTAATCACAACAACTTAATCTTTATTCACTTCCAACCAAAAGGAAATACAACAAAATATGACTAAAATAAATTACAATCTCACAATGAAATGTGTTACAACATTATATTTGTAGATCTCTGCATTGATAACTCGTAGTCTTTGCAATTTAAAATTAAAACTCATCTCTATATCTCCCAAAAGACAATCCCTTGCACAAGCGTAGGGGCATGCTTATATAGATGCAAGACCCACCTACTTAAATTAAGTGTGTTTACCCTGTTAACAATATTAACTCACTTTAGTGAGTCCTAAACCTTAAATGCCTTCACATTCCCAAGGAGCAAGAAAAGTTACAGTCCAACGCATCCCAAGTCAGGTCACAAACATTAGTAGATGAATCCTTATCTATTCCCATGAATTTTCAAATCAATTGCCAATCAATTATAAATTGATCCTTATATAACTCATCACAAATACTTATAAAGTCACACAACATTGCAATGTGTTAAAGCTAAAAATGATCATGAAAACTCAGTACCATGACTCACATGGTTGTTTAAGTAAGACATTGTTTTTTACCATTGTTTCTTCAAATGACTTGAAAATTTTTGTACCTTCCATATTTTTATCCAACATCCTCCATAAATATCGCCTTCCCATTTGGATCTATGGTGAATAATTCCTTCAACAAATATTTTTCTTCAAATAAAATTCACACACTGATAAAAACATACAAATATTTTCTGCAAAGCAATGCAGTAACAAAGTATTCTTACAATAACTCACATTAGGTTTCTCGGACTCAACTAGACAGTCATTCCATACAACTGTGAATCTAAAAGACACATAGACCATTACAACACAAGTGTATATGTAGCAACACTACAATGCAACATAAAATTTTACAAATAATATGCACACAAAAGATAACATAAAATGACACAAAACAATCAACGCAACAATGAAGACTTGTACAAAACTCACAACATAACAAAAATATTGTAAGAAACCTTACATGACACAACACTTAGATAATTCTAAACTAACATTTATTTTTGGTTGATGCAAGATTGCTTGTGAACTCGAAAGCTTTGGCATCATTATCGTTCATTCACACTCTTCCCGCCAATAAAAGGGAAAACACATATTCCAAAGTTATGGCAGTAAATATTAACACATGAAAATAGTAAAATAAGGTTAACTCTATGGAATCAATAAAAAAATATTTCCAGATTGCACCAAATGCACAACACAACACACTTTATGCATGAATTAAGGTGCAATGCACAACACAACATTATTATCTCCCCTCCTAGTTTCAAGAAAGTGATAAATAAAAACTATTTCCCTGCTTTGATATTTACTAGCATCATTACCAAGCACTTACAACTTAAGTTGTGGTAGGCGAGACAAGATAAAAGAAATGAATGGGAAAGTTATCTGCATTTAATGTTACCATTTGTTGTACTAGCTATCAACTTGTTATTATTTCTCAACTACATTTGAAGCATTCAAGAATTCATTTTTCCAAGTATTATATGAAATATTTCATATTACATTTATATTAAAGATTTGTTTTGCAATCACTCTCTGCATGGGATCCAAACAAGAGACCAACTACATTTGAAGCATCCAAGCACTCATTTCTTCAAGTTATGAAATACTTGATGGTTCATTCCTTTTGAAGATATGATCTTTCAATTGTTTAACATTTTTAGCCAAGATATTTATAGATTTCTGACTATCTAAATTCCCCCCCCCGCCCCCCCCCCACCACCCGCCCCCCCTTAATGATACATGATGCAATGTTGTATCATGTTTAATGTTGTGTGCACATCACCTCTTGTCTTAAATTAAGAGAACCATTATCCAAACATCAGTTTTCAAGTAACAAATGCTTATATTATCTACAAATTGAAACACTTTTTTTTTCAAGGTTAAAGACAATAATCTAATTATTTGTAGGAGCTAATGAATGTGTTGTTTTGACAATTCTAAATAACAAATATAGAAAAGGGAGTTACTCTGACAAAATTTTCAAGACTAACTTGGACATGCTAGCTAATAAAAATACATTGAATAACCATTATACCAAAAATGCATTATATTATTTCTATTCAGGTGATTGTTTTGATTTTTAAACTCCTCACCAAGTTTTGTTTTGTTGAGTTGCGTACTTATGGCTTGGCACCTTTGGATAAATTTTTCTTGATAGAGAGGTAGTTTATGCTTTTAACTTAGAGCCTCTCTTTTCCACTTCTTGTTCCCCTATGTCAGTTTAGTCATTCATGCGCATTGCTATAGTTTATTTCTTACTTTGTGCCTTGAAATATTCAATGTATTTTTCAATGTCTTATATGAAATATTTGATATTTCATTCAAATTTGAAAAAAAATATATACTTATATTATAAATATTTATAGTTGTTGACTCATTTTACGTACATACTTATGGCTTACCAGATTTGGATTCATTTTTATTTATAAAAAAATAGTTTTCATGCTTTTAGCTTTAGGTTTGGCTTATAGCCTCTTTTTTATGCTTCATCTTGGTCCCTCATGCTATTTTGATTATACATGCACATTAATTAAACTTCTTTCTTTCTACCTTGGAACAAACATTGCTAGCTAGAAAATATAAGCAATGCGATCCTATCAAAAAATTTATTAGATGCTATGGGAAGATGGTCAAATACCCTCTCGAGGTTTTTGTATTTTTTGATATTGGGTTGATGGTGGTTATTTTTCACCTCAAGCCTTTGTGGGAGAAGCACATACAAGTGATTGAACTCTAATTACATAAAGTTTTCGATGGTTTTGTTAGTTTATATGTTTTCATCTCATAATTTTATTTTTTGACTTGTCTCTGATAAGTAATATATTTAATGCCTATATATAATACCATATAAATGTATCTTACTCACATGTGTTTTTACATTCAAGCAAGAATATTCAACCTTAAATATTCAGTTAACATGTGAAATTTAAATCCATCAAGTAAGAAATATTTTTAATGTGTTGTGTCTTTTATGTTATTTAAAGTATAACCTTCGTTTGGTCAACAAATCTAAATGGGGAATTTATTGCTTGGGAAATCTATATAACTAGAAGATGGATTTAGTGAAAGGAATGATTATTCAATACAACTCAGTAATACTAGAAATCAAAGAAGAATTTTTTAGGTGCCTTGTTTGTGGATATGCTCCACCATCAATACTTGTTGATAGAGGTACTCCATTGACATGTAATTAAACTCTTAATATCACAATTTAATTGTCTTAATTGAAGTTTATGTTTTTTTTCTCATAGATTGTGACACAGTGGGGTTCCACAATGTCTATAAATAGATTCATGCTTTGAAATATGGTCTCAAAAGCTTTTATATTTTAATAATTTAAAAATATGACCTTACTATTTAGTATTTAATATAGTAAGAAATAACCTCTCAATTGAAGAGAAGTCTTATTTATCATTATTTTTCAACAGAATATATAAAACTATCATTTTTGGAAAGTGGGTCACCATTGACCCTTCTCTCTCTCTCTCTAAACACAATTAAATCTAAATAAAAAATTATATATAAATTTTTATAAGCATTGAGATGTTTGCTTGAGCAAAAAATTATATATCAATTTTTTGTGAGACTTTTTTTTAAACTTATTTCATTTTTTATTGAATGTCGCATAAATGTTTTTCTTATGAACATGGCTACAATGTTGTTTAGAAAACATATTATGTATATGGAAATAGTTTTGTAAAATAATTTGGATGTTGAATTTGTAATAGATTTATATTCTTATCTTATTTTATACTTTTAATGCCTAGGTCAAATTGATGAACCTAATCATTGTGTAAGGTCATAATGTGTTACTATGAATTCTATGGCATTAGTGCATAATAGATTTAAGTAACAACCAATTTATTACAATTTATGCACTATTAAGAAACTAAATTTGGAAATCTTTGAAGATAAGTATTTCCTTTCATTTTGTGGTTAGGTTTGTTGATAAGTAGATTTCAAGGCTATAAGAAACTCTCAATGACATTTTAGAGGTAGAAACCCCACACGATGTTAGTTTGTCGATGCATAACAAACTAGTTGATGTAGCCAAACCTAGTGATCAATTTGGGTTATGCTTCAAATTGCCTTGTAAAAGGTTGGTATACTCATTTTCATTACAAGATGTTAATATCATGGAATCCATTGTGAGATTGATTTGTATTTATTTTTGTAGGTAACTCATATTTTAAGGGCTATGACAGTGGTTCCAAACCAAAGGATTGTTAAATCCTAATTGAAGCTATAGACTTCAAAATGTTTTGGTTAGCATATGTTGGAAAATGTGGCCCTTGATGCTATATTATGTCATTTCAATTTCTAAGTTGTTAATGTTTTACTTGTGTAGACCTACATTTACTTGCTTGACCTAAAGAACGCAAATAAGACAAGAATGCAAGATAAAAATCCTATTGAATGTGATGCCAATAGTAAAAGTGTATTAGACATCTTGACATAGTTTGTATTTGGATGATTATTTGTTAGGTACCATAACCAAATTATGTCATTGTTGGGCAAATTTACACAATTTTTTTTTAGTGGTTCTTTGTTAAGGTTTGTTTTTATAAATGTGAGTTGGAGCATGACACTCTTTTATAGGACACATCTACCTTATGATCTTGTAATTGAGCTAAGTGTCAAACCTTAACCAATTCCATTGTAAGGACACTCCCACCCTATGTTGTGGACTTAAATGTCAAGCTAAACTCAACTAATCCTTCCTTGTCATTCAACATGGGGTTTGATGATGATAATGATGATGATGATGATGGCACTTTCGTAAGAGATTTTTGGGTACTCATTTCCTGTTGATAAACTACTAGTATAAGGATCACCAATAAGAATGGCATCCCCATTTCATATGATAGGAAGGGCATTTATTTAACACTTAATTTAACTTCTTACCAAAATTTAACAGAAATAAAATCAGCTTTGAGAAAAAAATGTTACCCTAGTTAAATGGTTATGAGTATTTGTATGGCAACATTTAGTATAAATCCATTTATTCATGATACACTAACTGAACAGAGAATCTCTTTTCCTTTAATATTTTTAATGAGTTATAGGTTTATGATTATTATTTCATCATATGGGAAATTTGTACTGAAAGGAATTGGAGAATATTCAATCAAAAATAAAAATTATATTATCTAAAAAGGAGGAAGATACTATCATTAACAATGATTTATGGGAATTTATTGCTTGGGAAATCTATATAATGAAAATATGGATTTAGTGAAAGGAATGATTATTCAATACAACTCAATAATAATAAAAATCAAAGAAACATTTTCAGGTGCCTTGTTTGTGGATATGCTCCACCATCAATACTTGTTGATATATGTACATCATTGACATGAAATTGAACTCTTAATATCACCGTTTAGTTGTCTCGATTGTATTTTATGTTTTTTCTCATGGCTTCTTGCATAGATTGTAGTACAGTGGGGTTTCACAATGTCTATAAATAGATTCATGCTAGGAAATAACCTCCCAATTGAAGAAAAGCCTTATTTCTCATTTTCATTGGTTCCCCCAGTAAATATGTTAGTCTAATAGAAACAATTAGAGGTTTCCAAATGATCGATTCTAAATAATTAGATCTACCTAGATATTCTTTTTATTTGGTGGGTAACATTGATGAAGCTACCGTAAAGGTTGTGAACTTTAAAGAAATTTAATTTTAAGAATGAACCTAAATCTTCATGTACTGTCTCCTAATCAAGTTTTTCAACAAAATAAATAAAACTTCATTTTTGGAAAGTGGGTCACTGTTGACCCTATTTTCTCTCTAAACATAGCTGAATCTTAAAAAAAAATTCTATATAAAATTATGTAAGCATTGAAATGTGGCCCTTGATGTTATATTATGTCATTTTAATTTCTAATTTGTTAATGGTTTACTGGTACATAACTACATTAATTTTCTTGACCTAAAGAAGGAAAATAAGACAAGAATGCAAGATGAAGACCCTATCGAGTGTGATGCCAATAGTAATAGTTATACTTATTTTCAAAAAGGTGACATGGCACTCATTGATTATGAAGCTAAGGTATCAATTTACACTTTTACCTTTCTTATTTTACACAAACTTTCCAATATATTTAACTTACTATCATGCCACAGATTTCCAGATTAAGAAATTGAAAGAGTTATCATGTTATCCTAATATCTATGAGAGGCTAACCAAGTTATTAGCACCAAACATTTGGGAGCTGAAAGATGTAAAAAATGTCTTTTGTGTTAGATACTCTTACTTGTATTTTTTCCTATTAAATCAATAATTTGTAACATGTTCTTTGAAGTATTTTTTGATGTATTTTGTTTCTCAAACAACTTTTCATGGGAACTGTGGTAAAAATAGCTTTAGGTGCCACTTTTCATGGTGATATTTATATCATGATTTTTTGGGATCATGGTACAATTAAGTCCCAACTAATTCAATTTGTGCATAATTTGGCTCCTCAAAACATTTATACAAGTGATTGGGGAAACTTTGCCATTAGTTTAAATGTGTATGTATCAAAGGATCCTAAAAATGGTATCATTCAACTAGTGAGCATTCAACACACACACACACACATATATGTATCATGATTGGAGGTACCGTTGACATGGATCTCATCATTGCAGGAGTCTCTGCCAGTGAAATAATAAGACAAGCCAATCTAGTTATTTTCTTGCATCTATAATAGGCCTACTTTCATTGATATGCTTTTTTTGTACAGAAGGCTACATCAATGGCTTTAATGCGTGTATAAATTTTTGGCACGAAATTTTTTCAGAAGATAAATGTGATCTTTTTAGTCAACAGTCATGAGATAGAGTCCCTCTTCTATTAGTAGGTGAAACTACCTTTATTGAAAACTAAAAAGAATGTTGAAAAATAAATTATATACAACAAAAATGGTGTTCTTCATGGGGTTTGTACTTTTAACCTAAAAGTATAAAAAGGTATTAGAAAGGAAAATGGAAGAAAGATATTAAGAATGAGATGTATAGAAAGAATCAAATTGGCAAGCTTAACAGGTTAAACTCAGAAACTTACTAAAGTTGCCAAAGGAAAAGGTGATTTTACTAAGGGGAAATTTTTTTCATTTAATGGGTGAGAAAGACATCATGCATTTATACGAATGCACAACATACACCAAAACAACCACCTATTGAATGAAATGGGAATATGATAGTTGCTTTGTATTTCTTTGTAAAAATGAATAAAAGTATTATTTTTACTCTAAGATTTTACTATAGTAGAAATAACAAATGTAGGTTCAAAAAATAAAACACTACAATGAAATTCCTTTGGCTTGACTAATTAACTACACTTACAGTGATATTTTGAAATAAGTACTTAAATACATGTATATTAAACATACGTACATTATCTAATCAAAATATTTGAACACAAAGTTTGAAAAAATTCTTATTTATATTAATCTTTGTTGAGCTGTAAGTATATTCTCCTCTTTCAATAATCTTTGGAAAAGTTTAACTGTCAAAAGACCTTACAATGAGCCTCAAACTTATACTTATAGTTTGGAATGGATGGTTACATTGCGTTACCACCTATTTTTGCATTTCTAGGAGCTTGTGAAAACACATTAGCTAATTTGCACAACTTAAAATTTGTAAAAACACATTAAGCAATTTTCACAACTTGCAAAAGTGCATTGTGTTTTTGCATGACTTGAAAAAATGTAGTGGAAATATTGCACAAATTAAAAAAGTGCATTTGGAAAATTTGCATGACTCAAAACTTGAAAAAAGGACTTAGTACATTTGCACAATATACAATGTATGAATTAACTATTACAAAAAGGGTAATTTTGAAAATTTTGAGAATGACTCATAATTATAAGTATGGGAATGATCAAAATTTGTTATAAGGTTATTTTTCTTCTTCATCTTCACTGAGAAAAAATTCAATCTTTTCCTTTACTAGTGAATGCTTCTTCTATTTGTATTCATTAAATTTATGCAAGGTTTCTCTCACCTTTTCTTCATCAGGACCGTCTGAATACATGAATGTTATTTCTACCTAATAATATATATGCATCATTTCATGTGATGTCCATTGAAGTATTTTTAATATAGAATCAATGTTTTCTAGGTTATCCTAATATTTGATCAACTTATGAATGAATTTGTAGTTGAATGCAGATTTTGGAATTAATATTTCTTTAACATTCTTTTTGAATTACTCAACAATGATGACTTTCTTATCATCATCCACAAATGTACAATTTAACTTTCCAATTCCTCCCAAATTTTGATAATAACATTGCCTCCTATTTACTTAGAGTCACCAAGTGTCTTGATGCTCTCTTTGACAATACAGATCCTGAATTAAGCAGCTCCTAGGAACTTAATAAGTTCTACAATCTGCTCAGATTTAATGATTCCTTCTTGAATGAGTTCATATGGGAAATTATTAGGAAATTACTTCAATGTGGGAACCATATATTTCCATTTCTTTGCTTCTCATGCATAATTATCTTTGGCTTCAATTTCTTTATCATATTCTAATTGAATTTCAGAGTATATATTCATTGTTGTATTGATTGTGGTGACACCCTATTGAAGAAAATTCTCAGACCATTTTTTTATTGCTCTACCCATGTGTCAAATTTATTCTCTAATGTTTAGTGTCTCCATATGGGTGATCTATGGGAAAATAGAGGAGGAGGAAGATTGAATTGGCTCGATCAACTTTTGGACTACTGATGTCAATTATTCAACTTTTTCCTTCAGATGATCTTTGGTCACCTTATCCTAATCCATATTTTCAAACAAGATACTAATTATTGATTAAACCTTTTCTTTCATTCACTCCCTAGTTTCTTTCCCCAAGTGTAATTTTGAGATATGATACTCTTAAGAATTGACATTATCTTTGTCATTTTTTACAGCGAGAACTGCTAATTTTGTATATATGTTTTCCTTATAATCGATGATTATTCTCAACACAATCTTGGGTTTATTCATTTTTTGTGAAGAGAGAGTTGCCAAAGTATTGAAATAAATATCTCCAGGTTCAACAAATTTCTTCCTCTTCTATACTACTTCATTTAACTAGTCACGAATCTCTGCATTAAGAGGAGGTTATTGTACAAGAGCAAAATCAAATTCATTTTGAGTCTCAGGAAGAGATGAGGGATTTTTCAAGGTTTGGGTCTCTTCTAGTGCAATTTCACCTTCTACTTTCTTTGAAGTGTCTTTTCAAGATTTAAGTGAGAGTTCAAGAGATAGTTTAGTATCTTGTGGAGGAGGTGGAGGCAAAGAAGTGTCAAGTTGAAGAGGAACAGAGGACGAAAGCAACAATAAAGTATTTGATGCAGGGAATTATTGAGTTGTATTTGTAACTAATGTTTGATATTGAATAAAACTATCAATGGGAACATCTTCTTAAATATAAATACTAGGAAAACAAGAAGATTTTTCTCCTATCCTATTTATCTTGAGTTTGAGAGGCCTATGAATCAGAGAAATATATGCAACAACCTCATTTTTTGTTTCCTCTTCTATTTATATAGTGTATTTACTTACATCAGTTGCATGTGATGTTTCAACATCTGATTGATGTTGTTTATGGAAACTACCAAGTTAAACTTATTTTTGTGGTGATGGAAATCCTACCTCATCAACATTTACTCCTTTACTTTTTAACCACACCAATGTCTTGTTAAGTATAGTTTGTGTTCTACTTACGAGAGAAGTAGACTCTTTATTTCACTAAAATTTTGCTTTTATTTTCTATTTTGAAAGATGCAAAACTTGAAAGAAGGGTGAGGTTAGTAGAACTTGGATTTGGTTTGTGCTCCGTGATTTAGATAGTTGTAGATACTCCTCTCTTTTTGGGGAGGATGACTTGTAGATAAAAAATCAACTAGAAAATGGTTGATTAGTTAGGTAGTTGGGTAGATTGCCTACCAAATTAGATCCAAGAAATACACGACTTCCTTGGAGGCTGTCAATCCACCTTTTAGATAAGTTAATGTTAAGAAAGTTGTTGATAAGAAGGATTGCATAACATAATGAAAGTAATTAATCAAAATGATTAAATACTTTTCAAAATAAATAATGTATTTTAACAAAATAACATTGAAATAAATGATAGATTGTCAAGGTTTGGTTCATGTGTGGTCGGATTGTTATTATTGATTCTATGTAGTGACAGAGGTCAAGGAAATATGGGTTTTGGTTGAGATTGGTGGTTGATGAATGCTTATTATTTTTGTTTAAATGACTTACACAATGACCATCGATGGTTATTGGTTATCACTGGTGGTTAGTGTCTGACTGTTGTCGATCGACAAATGACCCCTGGTGATCAAAATTAATCATCGATGATCACTGTGGGTTTGACAATATCGGCTTTGGGTGAGAAAGGGATTATGGGTAAGTTTTAGAGGGGTTATATAGGTCGTTTGAGGGTTGGTTAAGGGTCATGAGAGAAGAGGTGAGATCTAAGAGGTCTCAAGGTTAGGGATTTGATTTCAAAATGGTTGGGAGTGGTCAAAGGGTGCTTGGTGGAGAGAATGGTGTTTGGAGTTGTAGAACTCCAACACTAGAGAGGTTGTGGGGATAGGTTAAAATAAGGTGTAGGATCTAAGCTATTGAAACCAAATAACTTAACTGAAAACTAGTGCATAATACTTAGCTTTGGTTCTTGATGGCTTGGATAAGTCCTAAAGTTGAAAGGGAGCCACTTGGAAATATGAAGCAACTTGGACAAAGTAACGGTACCTTGGCTCAAGATTGTGAGTTGCAAAAGCACCCTAAGTATTTGGCATAGTTCCTGGTTCACTGAAAAGTTTTTGGATTTGCTTGGGAGTGAGAATCTCCTGCACTAAAATCCCCTACATTTAACCTCCTCTTCCTCTCTTAAGATAGAGCAAATGAACATTGATAAAGAGTTTAACAAATATTCTAACATGCATTGATCATGCAAATAACAAACTAAAATTAAACAACTAGTAATCAATGAGTGAGTTGCATTTGACTCCTTCAATCATGCACTCATGAGGTGGAGTTTTAAGTAACCATTGATAGTCCTATTTAACCACCTCTAGTCGAGGGTCAACCATCAACGATTAGGTAAAAGAGGTTAAAATGGCTAAAATCAGCCATTTACACTAATGATTGGTAATTAAGGCATTGGGAAATGGTTTGAGGGTATTTAAAGGGGTATGAGGATGCATGATGAATAAGTCTAGGTGGTTAGGGCATTAAATGTTAGGGTATAAATGGTCTCTAGTCTAGGTGTCGATAAATTAGCCATGGGTTTGGGTAGGTGAGGTAGAGATAGGAATTAATTTATTTATTTAAATAATTAAATTAGCTAAAGGGTTGAATGGGTGAAAGGGTGTGTTAAAGGGGTAATATAATCAAAGGGGGGCTAAGGGGTGGTTTAAAAGGGTAATATGACATCTCGAGTTACATTGTATGAATTAATAGTGTCTACATTTTGCCCCTTTTTATTATGCAATTTGTATTAGCAAACTACAAAATAAAAATGTATGGTTGGTGGAATGTTGGATGCCCCAAGTATGGGAGGAGGTGTTCCCCCTTAAACTAAGAATCGATGAGTTGAAGCATAATTAGGTTCAGGTTTGATAAGCAGATAAGTAGGTGACAAGGTTGATATGGTTGGTTGGGCATTTAAGTGCAAACAGGCACACAAAATGTGACTAAATGTGATAACATAGATCACACATAGAATAAGTTTCCATATTTGGTAAATAAAGGTTGGCACTAGAAGGAAAAGTGATAGGTCAACCAGGGCATAGCATTAGGCATAGCTGATATGGGTTACTCCTATAAACTCGAGTCTCCTAGGCAAGGTTGGTGTATTCATAGGTATCCAAAAGTAGGGTGCAATCCTAAGAAGATAAAAATGGTCGCATGTGTTAGGACCACAAGGTTCATGATCTGAGGTACCTAAATGGTTGGTGCACAAAAGGTAGTACATGGTTATAAGGTTGTTAAGCATTGCAAGGAGGTTGACATGATCAAAATGACCAAAATAAGATTGCCACAAAAAGTGCAAAAAGTTGGCTAAATGACCAAGTTAAGGTACTTTGGTTGGTTGGTTGGTCGGTGGAGAATAAAGTGATCTCCAATAGGTGGTATGGTTGGTGGAGAATGTTGGTTGAATATTTTGTTGATCAGTGTACTGATAAATAAAATAGGTCTGATCATCCAAAGTAGGAAGATTGGTCGGCCAAATGTGTAAGTTTACCACATCAAAAGGGGACTAATCTCTACTCTCATCAAGGGGAGGTTCCCTATATATATATATAAAAACATAAAATAATAGTCAAGGGTAGGATAAATCATCCATCTCTCTTTTTTCAAAGATGATGCATGCAAATCAAAGGAAAAATCTTAGGGATAATGATAGAAAGCACTCCTCTTCTTTCAGAAGTACCATTCAACAAACCACAAGAATCTTCCTGGTAGTAATTGCAAAATGTAACCAAGGTCGTGTAACTAGAAAATTGAGATGTAGCACAAAGTCTCCACCTGAATTGCCCAAGAGTGAGATACGAAGGACAATGAGGGCACAAAGTCGTCCTAAGGTCCTTTACACATAAACAAAAAGAAAACACACTAAAGGCAATTGTGGGGGCACAAAGTCTCTCCACAGTTGGCTTCAAGACGCCTTCCTGACTACTTTCACTAATTCTGCTTATAAAATTAAAGGAACAGAAAATATATTAAGGAAAAAAACATAAGAATAGTTTCCCCAACAACAAAGATATCACAACACAAAGTCTAAAAAGTTACTTGATTTCTTATTCCAATAACAAAATATGATCAACAATCTGAGCTCAAAATCTCAGTAATGCCTTTCAATTTGGGCAGAGTTTTGTTTCTGATAATCAGAGAGAGATCCTCAATAAAAAGAGAGTCCCTTATATAGCCTCTTCAAGAAGGACTTGGGAATAGTAACACATCATGTTGCATTGAATTTTGTTAAGAAGACATGCTAGAATTTAGGGGCATTTACCCATTTGCTTTTCTTAATGCAGAGAAACGGGTCACGCTATTAAAAGTTTGCACCTTTCAATATCCACCTGGTGGTTTACTTATAGAAATATATCTGATGCGCAAATGTTTCTGGTCATTTTTGCTCATTCCTCCTTTTTTGGTTATTTGAATTGGGTCCTCGATGCAGTTCAATGCTCTGTTTTTTAGTCATTTTTGCTGGTCTTTTGAGAACCCTGTGAAAGATGACACTTGGCAACTTCCACTGCATTTGATACTGTGTCTCAATAGATGACACGTGGTGGCTTCCACTGTGACTTTGAAGATGACACATGGTAGCATAGTGGGTTTTTTGTTTCTTTGAACTTTTATTTTGAAGGAAAAAGTCTGGAGGAATTCTTTCAGAGGAAAAAGTTTGAAGAAATTCTTTCAGACAATTTGTCTGAAGGAATTGTCTCTTTGTCACTTTTATCGAGGGAACTTTTCCAAAGGAAATCCCTTTACTCTTTTGGCCTTTGAATTGGTCCATTTGCTCGCTTTCTGCCCTCTGTAAGGGCTTTTTGAGCTCCAAATTAGCCTTTCGGGTTTTTGCAAAGGTTCATTTTAGCTTCTGAGTGTCCTATGCAAGGGCTATTTGTCCCTTGAAAATTTGCCTTAGTTGATTTTATGTGAATCTCAAATTGTGACATGTGGTAGCATCTGCTGCTCTTAGAAACAATGTGAAATGAGGCTCGAAAGATGACACTTGGCAACATTCGTTGAGTTCTGTCGGGTTTTTGTTTCCTTCCTTAGTCACTTTTGCCATGGAAATTCCCTTCGCAAGGGCACTTGTGTCTTTGATGCTTGGGGCACTCCTTTGAACTTGTCACTTGAACCGATCGATTGAACCAACTTTGGTTCAACAGTTCAATGGTTCATTCCCTTATTTCTATTGACCACTTGAACCAAGATTCTTTGAAACAAGCCTCATTGAACCTATTGAACCTTGAACCTGTTGAACCTTGAACCCATTGAACCTTTGAACCAAAGTGGTTCAATGGTTCAATGTTTCAAGCATCAGAAACTTGTTCTTTTGATTGAACCTGCCTGTAAAAGCCTTTGGTTTAAGGTTCAACGGTTCAATAAGTTCATTCTTTTTATTTGGCTAAGTCCTTTTGATCTTTTTGAACCAAACGCATTGAACCATTTGGTCGTTGAACCTGTTGAACCATTGAACCCATTGAACCTTTGAACCAAAGTGGTTCAATGGTTCAACGGTTCAATGATTCAAGCCTTCTTCTTTTTGATAAGTGTTTTGAAGCCATTGAACCTTGAAGAGGTTGAACTTTGAACCTTGACAAATGCGCTTAACTCTTGATGTTGATGTTGAACCTTTGAACCCATTGAACTCATTGAACCAAAATGGTTCAAGGATCAACGGTTCAATGGTTCAATCCTTGCTTAGAAGCTTGCTAATGAACTCTTTTGGTTGAGCCTTGTCATTAAACCAACTTTGAAATCTCCTAAGTGTTTTGAGCTTGATTCTTTCCTGCAGAGTCCATATATTTTATTCCTGCAAAGTTCATAGATTCAACCCTACAGAGTCCATAGATTTAAGCCTGTAGAGTCTGTAGATTTAAGCCTGCAAAGTCCGTAGATTTATGAGAAGCTTGAAAAATGAGGAATTTCAATGCTCAGAATAAATTTCAAGAAGGGAAGAGATTATTTTGGTATGAGGAACCAAAATAGTTCACATGTTGTCCCAAAAAATGAGAAGTCTATTTTTGAGGACAACAACTGGCTCCAGTTGGGGAACTTCTATCAATTGTAAAAAAGAATTGAAGGGAGTAGAATCTAAAATCTCCAGTGTCTTCATGTGTACCATTGGGCTATGGAGTCATGTTACCTAGAAATGGAAGGCATCAAAAATGGAAACAAACAAAACAAAACAAAATTAAAAACTATACAAATATACATATGTACAGATGCAATGCTCTGATACTTCCAGAGTTGAAGTGTTTCAGATGCTGCCCATTGTGAGGCAAAGAAAAGAGTGTGTCATCTTGATATTTTAGCAGAAAGCTATTTTCACCATTGTGTTGATGAATTATAAATGGGCCTCTCCAAAGGGAGTCAAACTTTTCATGCATCCCTTTTGGTTCTCTCCTTTTGTCCCACAACAGGACTTGATCCCCAATCTGGAAATCATGATTTTTGGCCTTTTGGTCAAAGAGTTTCTTTACCAGACTTTGATGAGCAGTAATTCAGTCCTCCACCATGGTTCTCTATTCATCCAGCTCAGTCAGGCACATGATTCTCTGATCAAGAGAGCTTTCATATGTCTGATCTTCAATTGCTTTTGTCAATTTCAAGGCTGGCAATTCTAAGGTGATTGGTATTTCAGCATTGATACCATAAAGAAGTTGAAAAGGAGACATACCAATTGCCCTCTTTGGTGTGATTATGTCTGTCCATAGAGCATCAACCAATGTTTTATGCCATGTCCTTTGATTGACATCTGCTAGCTTCTTGATGATAGTTACCAGGTTCTTATTGCTTGATTCAACTTGTCCATTCCATTGTAGAAAATAATCAAAATAATGGGAGAGTGTAATTCCATAATGGAAACAAAATTGTGTAATCTCTTGGGAGGTGAAACAAGCTACATTGTCAGTAACAATTTTTGTTGGAACTCCAAACCTGGAAATGATATTCTCTTTGAGAAAATTGCATACAACTTTTGAAGTAACATGCTTAGTTAGGATTGCTTCTACCCACTTGGTGAAATAGTCAGTTGCTGTAATGACATAACTATGTCCAACACTTAAAAATGGGTTTATAGTCCTAATAAAATCAATCCCCCATTGTTGAAAAGGTTCTTCTATGATCATTGGCTTGAGAGGCAGGGCAGTTAACTTGGGTCTTCCAACAAATTGCTGGCAAAGTTCACATTTTCTCACCCACTTATATGCATCTTGGAAAAGAGTTGGCTAGTAATACCTGGCTCATAAAATCTTGTGAGCAGTTACAGGAGCAAAAAAATGTCCTCCACAGGCTAGATTGTGGAAATATTTCAAAAGTTGGCTTTGTTGCTCTTTATCTACACAACGAAGGAATACTCCATCTATGCTTCTCTTGTACAAGCCGTTGTCCCAAAGGACAAAATTGGTGGCTTTCAACTTGATAGTCCTCCTTTCTTTATAAGAAAAATGAGCAGGACATTCACCATAAGTAAGGAAATGAGCAATACTTGAATACCACTCATTGGTAGTAGAGATAAAAAGGACTGTTGGTGTGTCTTCCACTTTAGCTTCTACATACTATGTATCTTCTGGCTCATTGTCAGCAATTAATTGGCATAGGCCTTTTCCCTTGACCAGCTTTGTTGGCTTGATGTCTAGATCAAACTCTTGGATCTTTACAGTCCAATTGCCTCTTTTTGTGCTAAACTCCTGCTGAGTTAATATGGACTTGACTGTAGTGTCAAGAACTAAGGTAGTAGTGTGTGAATTCAGGATATAGAAGCGAAAATGTTTGACTGCTTTCACCACTGCATAAACCTGCTTCTCTATGTTTGAATACTTCATCTCATGGGTTTTAAGAGGGAAACTCATGAAAGAAATAGGAGATTCCATGCCTTCCTTGTCCTGTTGAACAAGAATTACTGAAAGCGTGTGTTCAGAAGCATAGCTGTATATGATGAAATCTTTGTTGTAATTTGGACAAACCAAGGTAGAGGCATGGGCAATGGCAGTCTTGATATCTTGAAATGTTGACTTGCCTTCTTTAGTCCAGCTGAAGGTGGTCTTCCCTTTCATCATGTTCACAATGTGTCTAGTCTTCTCAGTAAATTCAGGGATGAACCTCTGTAAAAAATTCACCTTTCCAAAGAAAGAGTGAATAGCATTTTTACTTGTAGGCAAATTAAGTTTTTGAATATACTTGACTCTGTCTGAGTCAATCTTTATGCCTTCTTTAGACACAATGTGTCTGAGGAGTTTCCCCTCTATTACTCCAAAAATAGATTTCTTAGGGTTCAAGGAAATACCATTATGGAGGCAACGCTCCAACACTTGTTGTAAGTGGCATACATGATCAGAACGGTGCTTTGAAAAGATGGTTAAGTCATCAAGGTATACCACTATGAATTTACCCATCTCATCTTTGAAAGTGAGGTCCATTGCTCTCTGAAAGGTGGCACTAGCATTTATCAAGCCAAAAAGCATTCTTCTATATGCAAATGTACCCCAAGGTGTGGTGAATGCAGTCTTGTGTTGGTCTGTTTCACCAACTTCAACTTGATTATATTCTGAGAAGCCATCTAGCATTAATAACATCTCTGAACTTGTCACTGTTTGAAGCACTTAATCCATAATTGGTAGAGGGTAATTATCTTTCAAAGATGACTGATTCAGATTCTTGAAATCTACACAAATGTGAATTTCACCACTCTTCTTCCTTACAAGCGCTATGTTTGTAATCCATGTGGAATGATGGATTGGGAAGATGATTCTAGCATTTAACATTTTTTATATCTCAAACAGAATAGTACTTGATATTTTTGGATTGTACTATTTGGATTTTTGCTTATAGGGCATTGAGTCAACCTTGAGAAGAATGTCATGGCAGATTTTATTAGGTCTGAGAGACTTCAGGTCGTCATAAGAATATGCTAAGACATCCATGTATTGACGGAGTAAAGTGGTGAAATTGAATATTTCTTCAGGGATGCAACACTTACCAATGTTAACCATCTTGGGATTTTCTTTAGTAGTTAGATTTACTTGATCAAATCCTTGAGAGAAACTTGAATCTATTTATTATTGTTTGATGAATGTATCATGCTTGTCAAACAGTTTCTCAAGAGAAACCTGGCCTTTGGGAATTTTATTTCCTTTCAGTTGTAAGAATTCTTCATTTATATCTGAACTAGATTCAGAGATTGATTCATACTTCTGAGGTTCACTGCCTTCAAAACGTAGTTGTTCAAAATTGTCTTTTCATTCCAAGAAGGCAATGATTTGATGATCATCATTGAATACTTGCCAATGATCAGCATTGTCAGGAACACTTGGTCTACAGACTAGCTCAATAGTATACATGTCTTCTTTAAAATCTGAGTGAGGAACTAAAAGAGTTCCTGAAACAACAAGTGCATCAGCTCTGTCATTAGATTCCCTGGGTATGGCAAAAATGTTGAAAGCATCAAAGATTTCAATTTGGTCCCAAATTAGGTTGTGATAGTGGTGTAATCTTTCATTCTTGGTTTGGTATGAGTTTTTCACTTGACAAACCACTAATTTAGCATCCCCTTTGGCATGAAGAAACTTGATGCTTTTATCTTGTGCATCCTTCAATCCAAGCAACAGAGATTCATATTCAGCTATATTGTTAGTGTTGTTAAATTGTAATTTATAAAATGAAACAAACATATCTCCTTGAGGAGATATCAACACAATCCCAACTTTCAAACTGGTAGAGGAACAACTGCCATCGAATTCCAGAGTCCATACCTCATCAGATACTGATTTTTCTTTAGACTTTCCTTCATTAGAGAGGGAGGGTCCTTCTTCATTTGTATTGCAACCTACTAGTTCTTCTGCTTTTCTATTAGAACTAATTTCTAGGTTGACACTTTCAAGAATTTTATCAGATGTTTCATGCACTTCGTCTATAGATAGAAAGTAGTTACCCATACCTGAGGAATCAAAAAGAATTTGAGCTTCAGGGGCTGATGTTTGGGTGACCACATATTTTGCCTCCTTTTCAGGGAGCAACCTCTTCATTATGTCTTTGACATGGATTATTGCCTCATACAAGTCCATGCTTAGTTCTTCCTCCCACGTCCTTGCAGAAATTTCATCCAAGCAAAATGCCATAGGATGCTGGGACGTTAGCCACCAAGACAGTCATCTTGATTCTGTTATCTAAAAACATTACAAATATAAATTGGGCATCTTTGATTTGCCCCAACAATGGTACTTACTTATTTTCCATGGAGAAACATCTCCCAAATGTCTTGGTCAGTGTGAGGCCAAGAGATTCAGCTACTTTAGCAGGCATGACATTGTCAGATGCACCTGAGTCTATAATACAATTACTTAGCTTGTGACCATTTATTAACAGGGAAACATAAAAAGGTTCTATTTTCTTAGGGGCAGCTAGAGTAGTAATGACAAGATTATTCAGAATGGGCATGTTCTTTGGGGAATCAAGAGTTACTTTTTTAGCTTCTTGTCTTACAGGGACAGTTTGGTTCTTGACACATTGGACCAACTTATCCAATTGATCAAGATTGGACTGCAAATATTCAAATTTAGACATTTATATTTTTGTCTTTTTGACATGATCGATTATGTCAAATGGCTGAATTGAGCTAGGTATAGAGGAAGGTATTTTAACCTTCTAAGTTTTAGGAGGGATGGCAGGAGGGCTGGTTTGTGAAATTAAAGTAGAAGGTGAAGATGAAATTGATGTACTTACCTTTTGGGTGATCACCAGATCCTTTGATTGAAAAGGCAGAGTGGTTTCACGCTTAGCAATTGTAATTGTTGGTTGAGGTTGCTCCTCTATCTTCCTTTTATCAGCTTGTTGGACTGATTGGTTCTTGGACCTAGTAAACACTGCATATGATCCATCAAAAGCTTCTCCTTTGCTTTTGGGTTCATCTTGGTAGTTTAGGAAACCAATGTGGGAGTCGCCAGCTAATTTTTCTTGATTTTCTACAAAGAGATCAATGTCATTTTCTTGATTCAATTCAGGCTAGAAAGAGAAATATGATTCTACTTCAAGATATCCCATTGCTGAATTGGTTGGAGGAACTTTCAGGGCAAGTTTCCCTTGTGGGGGAGGAAGACGAATTTGTTGCCCTTGATTCTTGGCAGCATTGCTCTGATATGACTAATTTGGAAATGTCCTTCTTGGCATATCTCTGTATGAAGGAGCAGAAGACATTCCTTGCACCATTTTATTTTTAAGAGCAAGCAACTCATTTGCCAACTTATACACCATTGGATCTGTGGTGCCTATAGATGAATATTCAGAAGATAATGAAGGTCTATTTTTATTTGGATCTCTTCTTATCTTTCCTGCTAAGATGAGATCATCTTCTACCTCAGTGGCTAAATATTGAGCTACAACAAGATCTATTTGACCAACACGTGTCAAAAAAAGACTTACTTCAGGTAACTAAGAATTAATGAAGAAGCATTTGAGATTCTTAGCTGTAGGTCAAGAAATTACAGGAATTCTATTCCTCAATTTGTCAAACTTGGCTACGAAGTCCCTCATTGGTTCATGAGGTTCTTTCTTCATCTGTGTAAGTTGAGCTAGAAGTGCATGTGCATCTTCTGCAAGTTTGAATTTGGCTTCAAACTTAGCTTTGAGGGTATTCCAATCAGTTATTGACCGAGCCTGTAGATGATAAAACCAATCTGCAGTAGCACCTTGTAATGTTTCTACAAATAGTCTGACTGTTACATCTTCAAGTTCTACTCCAATTACATCACAAGCTATGCTGAAGGCTGCAATGTGTTTATCAGGATGAACTTTCCCATCACCATAGAATTTGGGGAAATTTTTCCTTGAACTGCGTGGAAGCTCATGTAGAGGTGGAGTAAGATTGAAAAGACCAAAAGAATTACCTCAGGGGCCTTGAACTGCCATTATATGACTATGAAAAGGAGGAATAACAAATCTCAGAGGGGTAATTATTGGCAAAGCTTTATCAATAATAGAATTGGATACTTCGTTTGGCAATGGAGATCTGACTTTACTAGGAGGAAAGCTCTTGGTTCGTTGGAGGCGAGATGGTGAAGGAAACATATCAAAATTATTTTCCTGTACCAACTTGAATACAAGGTCAACAATACCTTTAGCCCTTTGGCTTCATGCATACCTTTGATCTGCTAGATTGTGAAATAAAAATGGAAAAGAATTGACCTTGCTTTAGTTTGAAGCTTGAGCCTTTAAACTGCGCTTTCTTTTCTGATTAGTGTGGAGGTGAATGGTAAGGTTATAATAATAATGGGTAAAACACAGAAATGGAATCGAGTCTAAAATGGATAATGGTAGAGACTGATTTCATCTGAAACTTGAGGTTTCAGAATGCACATAGCTATATCCCCAGCAGAGTTGCCAAAAACTGTTGGTTGAATATTTTATCGATCAGGGTACTGATAAACAAAATAGGTTTGATCATCCAAAATAGGAAGACTGGTTGGCCAAATGTGTAAGTTTACCACATCAAAAGGGGACTAATTTCTTCTCTCATCAAGGGGAGGTTCCCTATATATATATATATGTAAATAGAAAATAATACTCAAGGGTAGGATAAATCATCCATCTCTCTTTTTTTAGAGATGATGCATGCAAATCAAAGGAGAAATCTTAGGGATAATGACAGAAGGCACTCCTCTTCTTTCAAAAGTACCATTCAACAAACCACAAGAATCTTCCTGGTAGTAATTGCAAAATGTAACCAAGGTCGTAGTAACCAGCAAATTGAGATGTAGCACAAAGTCTGCACCTGAATTGCCCAAGAGTGAGATACAAAGGACAATGAGGGCACAAAGTCATCCCAAGGTCCTTTACACAGAAATAGAAAGAAAACACACTAAAGGCAATTGTGGGGGCACAAAGTCTCTCCACAGTTGGCTTCAAGATGCCTTCCTGACTACTTTCACTAATTTTGCTTATTGAATTAAAGGAACAGAAAATATATTAAGGAAAAAGACATAAGAATAGTTTCCCCAACAACAAAGATATCACAACACAAAGTCTAAAAATCCACTTGCTTTCTTATTCCAATAACAAAATATGATCAACAATCTGAGCTCAAAATCTCGGTAATGCCTTTCAATTTGGGCAGAGTTTTGTGTCTGATAATCAGAGAGAGAGAGATCCACAATAACAAGAGAGTCCCTTATATAGCCTCTTCAAGAAGGACTTGGGAATAGTAACACATCATGTTGCATTGAATTTTATTAAGAAGACATGCTGGAATTTAGGGGCATTTACCCATTTTCTTTTCTCAATGCAATGAAACAGGTCACGCTCTTGAAAGTTTGCACCTTTCAATATCCACCTAGCAGTCTACTTCTAGAAACATATCTAATGTGCAAATGTTTCTAGTCATTTCTGCTCATTCCTCCTTTTTTGGTTATTTGAATCGGGTCCTCGATGTAGTTTGATGCTTTGTTCCTTAGTCATTTTTGCTGGTCTTTTGAGAACCCTACGAAATATGACACTTGGTAGCTTCCGCTATGACTTTGAAGATGGCAAGCGACAGCATAGCAGGTTTTCTATTTCTTCAGACTTTTCTTTCAGAGGAAAAAGTTTGGAGGAATTCTTTCGGAGGAAAAAGTCTGAAGGAATTCTTTCGGACAATTTGTCCGAAGGAATTGTCTCTTTGTCACTTTTACCGGGGCAACTTTTCTGAAGGAAATCCCTTTGCTCTTTTGGCCTTTGAATTGGTCCATTTTCCTGCTTTTTGTCCTCCCCAAGGGCTATTTGAGCTCCAAATTAGACTTTCAAGTTTTTGCAACGATTCATTTTAGCTTCTGAGTGTCCTCCGCAAGGGCTATTTGTCCCTTGGAAATTTGCCTTAATCGATTTTATGTGAATCTCAAATTGTGACACGTGGTAGCATCCACTACTCTTAGAAACAAAGTGAAATGAGGCTTGGAAGACAACATTTGGAAGCATCCATTGAGTTTTGTCGAGTTTTTGTTTACTTCCTTAGTCACTTTTGCCACAAAAATTCCCTCTGCAAGGGCACTTGTGTCTTTGACGCTTGGGGCACTCCTTTGAACTTTTTGCTTGAATCAACAGATTGAACCAACTTTGGTTCAACAATTCAATGGTTCATTCCCTTGTTTCTATTGACCGCTTGAACCAAGATTCTTTGAAACAAGCCTCGTTGAACCTGTTAAACCTTGAACCCATTGAACCCATTGAACCTTGAACCCGTTCAACCTTTGAACCAAAGTGGTTCAATGGTTCAACGGTTCAATGATTCAAGCGTCAAAAACTTATTCTTTTGATTGAACCTGCCTGTAAAAGCCTTTGGTTTAAGGTTCAATGGTTTAATCAGTTCATACTTTTTATTTGGCTAAGTCCTTTTGATCTTTTTTAACCAAATGCATTGAACCATTTGGTCGTTGAACCTGTTGAACCATTGAACCCGTTGAACCTTTGAACCAAAGTGGTTCAATGGTTCAATGGATCAATGATTCAAGCCTTCTTCTTTTTTATAAGTGTTTTGAAGCCGTTGAACCTTGAAGTGGTTGAACTTTGAACCTTGACAAATGTGCTTAACTCTTGATGTTGATGTTGAACCTTTGAACCCATTGAACCCATTGAACCAAAATGGTTCAAGGTTCAAATATTCAATGGTTCGATCCTTGCTTAGAAGCTTGTCGATGAACTCTTTTGGTTGAGCCTTGTAATTGAACCAACTTTGAAATCGCCTAAGTGTTTTGAGCTTGCTTCTTTCCTGCAGAGTCTGTAGATTTTCTTCCTGCAGAGGTCGTAGATTCAAGCCTGTCGATTCTGTAGATTTAAGCCTGCAGAGTCCGTCGATTTAAGCCTACAGAGTTCATAGATTTCTGAGAAGCTTGAAAAATGAGGAATTTGAATGCTTAGAAAAAATTTTGAGAAGGGAAGAGATTATTTTGGTCTGAGGAACCAAAATAGTTCACATGTTGTCCCAAAAAATGAGAAGTCTATTTTTGGGGACAACAGAGAATAAATTGTTCTCCAATAGGTGGTGTGGTTGGTGGATAATAAGGTACTCTCCAATAGGTTAAAGTTGAGGTAAGGTGGTTGGTTTATAAAAGTTTGGTTGGGTGGTGCACAAATTAGTTGCCCAATTTGATGTACCAATTGGTTTGGTAAAAGGTGGATCCATTTCTTGGTGAAAAAAGTGCAAATTTGGTGGTCGAGGTTGCAATGACTTGAAAATAGAAGACATATGTCTTATTAAGTGGTCATGAAAGTAAAAGGAGGAGGATAAATACTCTGATTGAAAAAGACCATAATGACAAGGTGGGTGGGTTTATGAACATAAACTCTTATCATGCTTTGCATTGTTGTTAGTTCATTGGCTAAAATAAGGTAGCTTGATCACACGGTGTCAAGTAAGCTCATAATCCCTTGATTTGTGGAGGACAAAAAGAGAGGTGGATGACAGGCAAAAGGTGAATGGATAGATAGTGTAACCTTCTTATGGGGATGGTTTGCCCCTATTGTCGGTGATCTAAAAATAGTAATAGACAAGTCCATGCCTTTGCTATGTATAGATTGATCAAGGCAAGAAGTCTACAAAATGTTGTGTGAAAGCAGATTGAAGACTTATTTGGGATTGCTTATTTTTGACTTTTGAATTTTGATATAGGGTCTCTTTATTACTTCATTTGATAGGTTTGGGAAGCTGATCGATGCAGGAAGCTTCAAGTGATCTCTTTTGACAAAGTTGACTTAGCCATCCTTCAAGGGAGTGGTCTAAGTTTGGATTTATTTATACTTGATAACTGTCATTTGAGTGAGTAATCTACTTTTTGAGCAATTTTGATGGTATTGGGAAACTATCCTTCAAGGGAGTAGTCTCCATGCTTTATATGTTTGACCCAAGTGATATTTTGGTATCCCAAAGTGTTTTTATGCTGGTGTAGACATGGACTAGCCTATATAGGCCTAATGCTTTCTTTTATGGAGGCAAAACCCTAGCACAATAAGGGTAATGATGGGTAAAAGAGGTTTAAGTGAAAATGACCATGGGAATATATCCTATAAAGGGGCAAAAAGTACCATGAGAATCATGCCATGGGTAGAGCCGAGGTACCCATGCTTAGGATTAGGCTAAGGTTGTGAAGGATAATCACATGATATTGTCTTAATCAATTATCCTTAAAATAAGGAGATGAAGGTGGTTGAAAATAAGGGATGAGCTTAAGTTAGACACAAGATAAATAGGAACTTGTTTCAACAAAAGTTCATATTTAAATGCAAAGCTTTTGAGGGGTTCAAGCTCAGATATGCCCCAAATCCATACTTGTGTAAATGGATTAAGCCAATAAGGAGAGAAGATGTCCCCCAATTACTTTTCAACACTTGATTAGACATGGAAAAAGATGTTGGATTGATAAAGGAAAAAGGCAAGGTTGGTTAGGTGATAGCTGTTTAGACTTTGGTTAACGACAACGTTGTTTGGTTGTGGTTTGGTAGGCATTGGTTAGGTAGTGAAAAGGAAAGGTTTCAAGTAAGTTTCTGGTTATGATAGTGACCACCGGTGGTTAGTAGTCGACTAATGATGGTTCATCAAAGATTGGTGATGATCTAGATTTGAAAAGTAAAAGAGGTTAAGGGTGAATTGATGATGGTTCAATAGTGACTACCGTTGGTCGAGGTTTTAAGCAAAAGAGGCCTAAAAGGAGTGGTTGAAATTGAAGGCTTACTTAGGTTTGAGGTTAAAGGTTGGGTTAAGGTCAAGGTTGGCTTGATAGGTTTGATAACATTGCTAAGGTAGGTTAGTTGGGTAATAGGCTAGGCTATGCTAGGTGTAGGTTGAGACAAAAATACCAAGGGTTGGTTTGATCATTTGCTTAAGGCAAGGTTTTAGGTTGATAAATGGACAAAGTATCTTAGAGGGAGAACTCTCCCAATTTGCTCCTTCCATAGATGGTTGGGGTGGGAAATGATTCCAAGGTGAAGGTGTTTGGTTAGTAAAGAGGGTTCAAGAGGGGTGAAGATAATTTCATTGATCCGGGCAACAATTCAGATGACAATTTGGGTGATGGGTCCACTCCAATTGATGACGAAACTTCTGGGAGCCATAACTTTTTCACCGTAGCTCCAATTGACTCACCGTTTGAACCGTTGGAAAGATAATAATGAGGGGAAAATTGTAAGATGGCATTAATCTTTGATCAATAAAGTTTGACCATATAAAACCCAATGGAAGTGTCCCAAATTTCAATTTTAGTAGTGCAGTCTAAAAATAGTAAGTTTCTAAAAATAGTAATTCCTCAATTTTTGTATTGTTTTAAATCGTGGAAGTCAAACCAATTCATCTCCCTAAAGATTTGTGGCCTTCCATATCTTCCCCACACATTCAAAACATGTATAAATGAAGATGTAACCTGAAATGGAAATCAAACATCTCTTCTCAGAGATAAGCATATGTTTGGGTCTACAAATTTGATCAATAAAACATCTCTTCTCAGAGATAGCATTATTTGAATTGTTTTGTTCTTATTTCTTGAATTATATTTCAACCAAAGTTTTTGAGTTTTGGATCAGTGGTATCAGAGCGGTTTATCTTTAGAGTGTATGATCCTGAGGATGAGGTCAGATTATAAGAAGCTTGGGTGGAAAATAGGACCAACAGACTATCCACCTATTTGCTCCAAATGACTTCAAATGGCAGACAACACCGAGACATCCGATCCTTTCAAGGAAATGGTGAATGAAGCCCTCCAATAGGAATAAGCACAAATGCTACAATAATTCACTCAAATTCTCCAACAAATATCAATGGGAAATTCTAGCTTCTCATATGCACCCCCACATCCTTTCAGTGCCCCAACACCCTTCAAGGTTCAGGTGAATTTTGATATCCCTACATTTGAAGGAAAAATCAATGCTAATGTAGTAGAAAATTGGTTGGATCAATTATCTTCTTATTTTTTTGTCAATAAATTGCCCGATAAAGAGAACATCACTTTTGCTCTTTTGAAAGTATCATTGCCTGTCAAAAATTGGTGGGAAGTGTACAGAAAGAGATTCAATGCAGATGATATTAGCCTTGAGATAGAACCTACTTGGGATGATTTCATAAAAGCTGTGAAGGAAGAATACTACCCCATTGGAGCATATGATGATCTGTATATAGAGTGGCAACAACTTCACTAAGGTAAGGAATAATCATTTTAAGATTACACTGATATTTTTCATTCTCTATCTGCAAGATTGGGCATCCAAGAAAGTGAGAAACATAAGGTTCTCAAATATCGTGGTGGAATACAATGGTACATATGGGGAGAAATGGAAATCTTCAATTTGGAAACCCTTGGTGAGGCGTACAAGTTCACAGTGAAGATTGAGTAGAAGCATGGAAGAATGAATATGAAGAGTCAGCCTTCAAAATGGAGAAGTGACAAAGAAGGTCAAACATGAGGCCAACATTGGAAGCAAAAGGAAGGAAAGGCTGGGAAATGGTGTGATTATCACAAATCTAGAACTCACTCCAAAGAATAATGTCGAGCCATCAAGTCCCTACTTTCTAAGTCACAATCTTCAACATCTATTGCTCTACCTCATACAAACCTTGTAGTTGAAGAGGTTGAAGAAGAGATTATAGATGTTGAGCCTGAAGCCATTGTTGCTTCATCACAGACCCATGAGGAGAGGCTAGATGACAAGGAAAGGTTGTTTCACTCTAAGTTATGGGTGAAAGGTAAGCCTCTGCATTTCATTCTTGATAGTGGAAGTCAAAAGAATTTAATCTCTGCTAATGTTGTGAAAAGCCTAAATCTATCCATGAAGCCTCACCTAAAGCCATACAGTATTCGATGGTTGAATCTAGGGAGAAACCTCTGTGTCACCCACCAATGTCTTCTCTCACATGCAATAAAACCTTTCCAAGATGAGGTCTTATATGATGTGGTCAATCTAGATGTTTATGATATACTCTTTGGTCAGCCATTCATGTATGATCGACATGGCATCTATGAATCAAGAACTTGAAGGATCACTCTCACTCTTGGAACATGGTGCTACAGGGTGCCAGAGGTACCACCTTCTACATCCATCTCTTTGATTAGTGCCAAGAAATTTGTTCTCATGGTGGTCAAGCCACAAAAATCCAAAAGGGTTGATGTTATAGGCTTGAATACACAAACAAAACAACAATAGAAGAAAATAGATACTGAGCTAAATAAGTTCATAGCCTTCCATCCACAGACTGATGATTAGATAGAAATGGTGAATAATCGGGCCCTGCACAGTTTTATAAATCACAGTCCCTTCCAAGTATGCATCAGGAATTAAATCGAAGTAAAACTACCACACTTGATGAAAAATCTTGATGCAATGGGGAACATTGCTTCTCAAGGAGGGAGGAATGATTCGGGCAACAATTCAAATGACAATTCGGGTAATGGGTCCACCCCAATTTATGAAAAAAAATTTGGGAGCCATAACTTTTGCACCGTAGCTCCAATTGACTCGCCGTTTGAACCGTTGGAAAGATAATAATGAGGGGAAAGTTATGAGATAGAATTGAGCTTTGATAAATGAATTTTGACCCCCTAAAACTCAATGAAAGTGTCCCAAATTTCAATTTTAGTAGTGCAATCTAAAAATAGTAAGTTTATAAAAATAGTAATTCATCGAATTCTATATTGTTGTAAATTGTGGAAGTCAAACCAATTCATCTCCCTCAAGATTGGTGACCTTCCACATCTTCCCCACACCTTAAAAACATGTATAAATGAAGATGTAACCTGAAATAGA
The DNA here is from genome assembly GCA_037957365.1 of Torreya grandis. Classification (NCBI taxonomy): domain Eukaryota; kingdom Viridiplantae; phylum Streptophyta; class Pinopsida; order Cupressales; family Taxaceae; genus Torreya; species Torreya grandis. The sequence continues at coordinate 4,471,370 of JARHVA010000109.1, forward strand.
AATCAGACATCTCTTCTCAGAGATAAGCATATGTTTGGGTCTGCAAATTTGATCAATAAAACATCTCTTCTCAAAGATAACATTATTTGAATTGTTTTATTCTTGTTTCTTGAATTATATTTCAACCAAAGTTTTCGAGTTTTGGATCATTCATCCACCTCCAAAGGGTTGTTAGTTGTTAGTGGGTGATTAAGTCAAGTTGTAGGTGATGGTTTAGGCATGATTTCTCCTTTAACACTAAGGTGAGGGAAACATTATTGCGTTGGATTTTGGTAGGTTTGGGGTGTAAAAATGATGTTGGAAACATCATATTGAAATAAAGGTGGGTTGGACAATAGTGTTAGATTGTCCCAATAAGGGAGCTTAGGTGAGGTATGGGTAGGTTGGATAAAAGGGTGAGGGAGATTTAAGAAACCTCGAATGAAAGGTTGATTTTAGTTTGGATTGATAGATAAGTTGGTTAGTGTTGGGTTGATTTTGGTGATTGATTTGGTTTAGATGTTGGTTTGATTGGTTGAGGGAGGTAGTTTGGATGGTTGATTTGGTTTGTCAATTTGGTTTGCTAGTTTGTTTGGTTTGATTGGTGAGGTAAGATGACAAAGATTTGACCTTATTCTAAAGGGAATCGAATCAAAGAGAATGGCATTAGGTAGATGAAAATGAGTAGTTTATAATGGAATTATATTGACTTGGTTATGGTTTAGGTTCGGTTGGCTATAGGTGAGGTTGGGTTGGTTTTTGTTGAAGTAGCTTGAGTTGGGGTTTGCTCCACTAAAAGGGTAGGTAGAAGAGGTAGGTTGGGTTGGGTTAAGGTTTTCTTGGCTAAAATAGGAAGTGAAAAAGGTGAGGTAGCTTTGATTAGTTCCACAAAAAGGGTAGGTGAAATAGGTATGGTTGTTGGGGGTGATTCTACCTTTTGAGGAAGTGGAAGAGGTAGTTTGATTTGAGGTTGATCCACTAAAAAGGGAAGTGGAAGAGGTAAGTTGGTTTGAGGCTGATCCATTAAAAGGGGAAGTGGAAGAGATGGGTTGGTTAGAAGTTGATTCACTAAAAGGGGAAGTGTAAGAGGTAATTATTATCAACCTGGAGTTGTACCTTGAATCATGTTAGGTTGTGGAGCTAAAAGCTTCACTGATGCAAATAGGGGAAGAGGTTACTGAGTTATAGAGCAATCAGCGTCGGTCTGATCAGCTGATGTTGATCAGATTAGTGAAGAGAAGCAACTGATGTCGGTCAGGGATCGATCGACGTCGATCATCTCTAGCCTGATAGGGACCGACATCGGTCACCTGTGCGGTTTGGAACTGCGAGTGTTATGGACAATTTGTTAACGAATCGAGTGTTTGCATGTTAAGAGCCAATTTTAGACTTGAAGTTGCGGATCTAATTTTTGTAATTAGATGTCTAATTATTGTTTACATGAGATCTATATAATAGACTCATGGGCTGTATTGTAATTTGTTCTAGTTTGAGTTGAGCAAAGTTAGCTCCTTCTGTGTGTGAAGTGAGCAAGGGTGTTCCTCCTAGTTCCATAGCAGTGCCAAGTGTGGGTGCTGGTTTTGGAGAATCAAAAGGGTTCTTCAGGTGTGTAGGATCTCGGTCAATAGGTGTTGTAAGGCCAAGTTTGGAGATCTACATGGGTAAGTAAGATCATTGATCTGCAGGTGTATGTGTGTGCAGGATCCAGGTTTGCAGGTGTGCAGAACCAGATTGATTTGCAGGGGTGCAAGATCAGAGAGGACAGAAACACAACAGAGAGCAAAATCAGGAGAGATCTACTTGGAGTACAGTGTGTACTCAAAAAGAGAGCAAAGAGGAAGGCAGGGTAGTTCCTTCCAAAGTAAGATCATTTGGGTTGTAGGTTGTAGCAGTTCATGGGAGATCTACTTGAAGTATGATTGTGTACTTGGAGTGCGTGGAGCACTTGTGGAGTGTGTGGAGCACTGGTGTACTGGAAGTAGTGGATACTGACTGGTTGGAGGTGAACACCAACTCTGTGTTTGAGTTGTGTGTTGGGACCGTAAGAGAGAGAGCTTTGAGGAAAGAAGTATTGTACACTTGAGGTGTGGGAAGCCTCTGAGAGGTGTGAAGAAGAAGTTACATCTTCTTTATTATATTTTTTTCTGTATGAGTATTAATACAAGTTGTGTATTGCCTCTCATATTCTGTGTTGTTTCTGGTTTCTAGTTACTTATTACTTCTGGTTAATTCCGCATTTTAAGTTGCTTGTATATGGTAATCAATTGTGCTTCCGAGGGTTCCTAACAAATCAAAGACGTGTTGAAATAGCTAATCCTCACTCCAGTTGAAATAATGGGATCTTCTCATGAGGGTGGGTCCCTCAATGATGAAAAGAACCTCTAGAGAAGGTTGGTTCTTATAAGATGTATCTATGAGAATCTCAACTTCCACACTACAAACTACCTAGGGAAAAGGGGAGAAAGAACTTGAAAGGAAATCCTAGCTAAAATGGCGATATACCTAATTTGATTGATCCACTCAAATTGAGCTTTCGAGAACACTGATTCAGATAAGGAAGAGGCAGAACTTCAACTCCAATTAATCAATACACATAAGTATTTCACAAAAAAATTTAATCTAATGATCTAAGCTTGAGGGAAATAGAAAAATAGGTCTGATGAAAGGCACTAAACAACCACTGATATCCACTATAAACTCAACAAAAGATGTTTAAATACAGAACGTGACCTACATAAATAAGCAGCTAGTAACTAAGTACGAATCCAGATTTGAAAAGGAAGAAGAAAAATCTTTCACTTAGGCAAATCTATAACAAAAGTACACTATACCAGCTGCTAAATTTTTTTTAAAAAGTCCTCTTCTTATTGATTTTGAAAAAGGTTACAACACAAACTTTGGCAGAAATTTTCTTGCCAAAAGAGGGATATTTTTTTACAACGCTAAAAAGCCATTAATATAAAAAAATACAAAAAGCCAAGAGATTGGCATTGGAAAATAGAGAGGGAGTAAACTCAAACCAACTTAGCCTTTACAAAAGTCTATTTTGTCTTGCATGACAATTCTTTTCATTGAAAAGGATGGTGGCTAATTTTGGGAAGTCAAACTCTTATCATGAAAAAATGCTACGCCCACCTCCAAATACGGACTTCCTCTTGAGCTATTTGATCATTTGAAAGCATGAGATAAACAAGAGCATGCATGAAATCCATGCCATGCTAAAATTAAAACTCCAATTGAAATGTTGGAAGCTAAGTTGGAACGTTTGAAAGCACGAGTTGATCTAGAGATGAGCTTTACTTCAACAACTAGTCAACTGAAGCTTTGACCAGTCAACTGATAATAGCCTTTGCTTGCATGGATTTTCCTTTTATTTTGGTCTGCCTATTCATGTCTATTTTTTGCAAACTTCTATTTTCTGTCCAAGTCTAATTATTCCTTTAGAATTCTATTTTGCCTTTATTTTTTTATTATTTCCTTTCGAAATGTTGTTGGTTTCTCTTTCAGATTTTATTTCCTGGCTTTACCTTGGCTGCATTTCCTTCAGAATTCTTGTTGACCTCTCTTTGGATTTCCTTCAGACTATCTCCTGTTGACTCATCTTTTTCCTGTTGACTTCTCTTTTTCTTGTTGATTTTATGTTCACCCCCTATTTATTTCAAGATTCTTTGTTGTCTCATTTCCTCAAACTTTTTGTCTTTACCTTTGTTTTATTCCTATTTCTTTCAAAATTTTCATTTTTTGCCCTTCAAAAATTTGTGTTATCTCCCATGGCTTTGTCATTCCTTTTCTACAGATTTCTTGTCAAGTCCCTCAAATTATTATGTTTACAATTTTTTTGAAGGATGTCCTCCCACAAACTTCCTTTTGCCGTTGCTTATATTTTCTTCAGGTTTAATGTCTTTCAATTTCCTTTAGAATTTTATCTTAAGGCACCCAGGCATTTTGAAGGGCACCCAGGTTTTTTGGAGGGCACCCAAGCTTTTTGGAGGGCACCCGAGCTTTTTAGAAATGTCCTTTTCGAAGGGTACATTGCCCTTCAGATTTTTTAATTTGTCCTTTGAAAAATTTTGAAGGAATTCCTTCAAGCTTTTTGTCCAAGTCTATTTGTTTGTTCTTCAATGTTTTCAACTTTAGATTCTTCACTACTTGTTACTTATAAAAAGAGATAAGTAATCAACCCTAAGAAACCCAAAATGCACTATCCTGAGTAATTCAGGTTTCTAAACCCAAATTACTTCTATTGATAAAAATTTCATAAGCAAATCACTTCTTAAAACCTAATTTGCACTGTCAAGAGTAATTCAGGGTTTCTAACCGAAATTACTTTTGCTGATAAAACTTTCATAAGCAAAGCACTTCTCAAAACCTGATTTGCACTATCAAGAGTAATTCAGGTTTTCCAACCTCGATTACTTCTATTGAGGGGTTTCAACTGTTGATTACTCATAAAGTGAAATAAGTTGTGTCTTTTGTAAAACCCGAAGACTTCTCCTTCCAAAAACTTGAAGTCTTCTACTGTGTAAAACCCAAAAGTCTTGCTTGAAAGCCCACCCTCTCACACTTAGGCAAAATTTTGGTATGGAGGCCAAAAAATGGCCAACAAGAATTTGGTCAGAGGTTAATCCACTAAAAAAGGAAGTGGAAGATTTAAGTTAGTTTGCTTAATTGTGGGTTTGAAGGAAAGTTGAAAAGGTTCAACTTGGTCAACAAGTGGATTGGTTAAGGTTGATTCTTCCTTAGTGATGATGGCAAAAGGAGGTTAGGAAGGTTACACTTGGTCAACAAGTGGAATGGTCAGGGTTTTGATTATGGTTTTCTTAGTTATAGGTTCACTAAGGACCAAATCTAATGAGGGACTACATTGTGTTGAGGGCTTTCTTTATGGGTTTCCACAAAAATGGGTGTAGGAAGGGGTTCAAGGATCGATTGCTTGAAGATATTTAAGGCTAGGTTGGGGGGAACATAGAGATGATCCTTTGGAACCTCCTTTTGATCGATAAGTTTTTGGATAAACATCTTAAAAGACCTGTATTTTTTTACCACATGTCTATTTGTGTAATGATAAGCACAAAACTCATTCTCTATAACCATATTGGTTTTGGAAGAGAACGATTGGTGGGTTTGATTTGAGGAAGTTTAATGATAGAAACCCTTAAAAGTTTGTTACGGATTGAGTCATATGATTCCCCCAGTGGGGTGTACTACCTAGGAAGAGGGTACACTAGTGGCTCTTGAGGTTACAAGCTAATTGGTTTGCTTGATGAAGTTGGTTGGTTTGATATGTTGGATTGAATTGATAAGCTTGGTTGATTTAATATGTTGAGTATGTTTGATAAAATTGGTGAGTTTGATAAGGTTAGTTAATAGTTAGTTTGATTTGATGGGTTGGTAAGTGTGATATGTTTGATAAATTTGATAAGGTGGGTAAGGTGGGTTGATTTGATGAGGTTGATAAAATTTATAAGGTAGATAAGGTTGTTAAGGTGGTTTGGTTTGATAAAGTTGATAAGGTAGGTAAGGTTGATAAGGTGGGTTGATTTGATGAGGTTGGTTGGTTTGATAGGTTGGGTTGATAGTTGTTGGTGGGATAACTAAGGGGATAGACCAAGTCTTGGTTTTGAGATAAAGAGGGTTGCCCCAAAGTGGGTTTAGGTAATTGATATGATGTTTGAGGTAGGTCGTCTAAAGTTTGATGAGGTTGAGGTAGTTGATATGATGGCTTGGATAGGTAACCCAAAGGTTGGTGAGGTTGAGATAGTTGTAGTTGAGGTGGGTTGTGATAATGGTCAAATAGGTGTTGGAAGGTTATTGGTTGGTTGTAGTTGAGATCAAATGGTTGTTGAGAAGTTATTGGTTGGTTGTAGTTGAGATTTGATTGATTGTACGCAAAGTTGGGTGGATTATAGGTGAGGTTGGGTTGGTTGTAGGCAATGTTAGGTTGGTTGTAGGTAAGGTTGGGAGCACAAGTGGTTCTTGATACAAGGTTATGCTCTAAGGCAAGATGGTTATCTTCTAGGAGTCTGACAAAGTTGGGATTTTATAGAGAAAATATAGGGGGACTCCCCATTTGAATAAGGCAAAATGGAGATGAGGTCGATGAAGGTAAGATGATAGAAGGTTCCCAAGGGAGTTAGATTACTCACGACTCAAACAAAGAGAAAATAAGAAAAAGTCAAAGAAGATAAAACACACACTAAAGCACATTAAATCCTAAGGTTATTTTTGTCTCTCTTGTGGCTTACGCCTTAAGTTTTCATAAGTGTGACCCAACTTGGTTTGTAGAGTGAGTACTAGAAAATAAGTTGATGGTTGGTTTCAGGTTGTGTTTAGGCTCTCAAAGGGGTCTGTATTAGAGTAGATGCATGGCTTGATATTGGGGCCTACCCCCTCACTTCACACATCATAGGGATAAGGGTGTCGGGTGCTTAGCCAAAATATACTAAATGCCAGAGATTATACTCAATCAAAGAATTGAGTTTTGGTTTCTCCCCTTGGTGATGACATCCAAGTGGGATAGCCAATGGGTGAAGGTTTACCACTAGGATATGAAACCCTAGTCAAGCCTTATGTCAAGAGTTATAATGTTTGATTTGGTGTAAGTGGTTTGGTATTGTGTGTGCTAAGAAGTGAGGCTATGGTTAATTCACTTGATTACTTAATCTATGTGAGCTAATTATGCAAGCAAACAATGTATGAAAGGTTAATTTTATACCCAAAAGAAATTCTAATTTCATTTAAATGAGCATAAAACAAAAAGAAAAGCAACTAAATGCAAACTATGAACCCAGGAAAGGACTCAAGGGTCCCATTAGGCATGCCAGAATATTTCACTAAAAATTTTCTTTTATTTTCTATTTAGAAAGATGTAAAACTTGAAAGAAGGGTGAGGTTAGTATAACCTAGATTTGGTTTGAGCTCTATGATCCACACAGTTGTATATAGTCCTTTTTGTCTAGCAAGGATGACCTGCAGATAAGAAAGCAACTAGAAAATGGTTGATTAGTTAGGTAGGTGGGTGGATTGCCTAGCAAGCTAGATCCAAGAAATACATGACTTCCTTAGAGGCTGTCAATCCACCTTTTAAATAAGTTAATGTTAAGAAAGTTATTGATAAGGAATGCATAACATAATGAGAGTACTTAATCATAATTAATAAATACTTTCCAAAAGAAAGAATGTGTTTTAACAAAATAACATTAAAATAAATGCTAAACTATCAAGGTATGGTTCAGGTGTGGTCACATTATTGTTGTTGATTCTTTGTAGTGACAGAAGTCAAGGAAATATGGGTTTTGGTTGAGGTTGGTGGTTGATAAATGCTTACTATTTTGGTTAAAATCAATGACCACCAATGATCACTGGTAACCACTGATGGTTAGGGTCTAACTATCACCGATCGACAGATGACTGATGGTGATCAAAGGTAGTCATCGACAGTCACTATGGGTTTGACAGTCTCAGCTTTAGGTGAGAAAGGGACTATGGGTAAATTATAGAGGAGTTTTGTAGGTCATTTGAGGGTTGGTTAAGGGTCGTTAGAGTAGAGGTGAGGTCTCAAAGGTCTCAAGGTTAAGGATTTTATATTCAAAATGGTTGAGAGTGGTTAGAGGGTGCTTGGTGGAGAGAACGGTGTTTGAAGTTGTAGAACTCCAACACCAGAGAGGTTGTGGGGAGAGGTTAAAATTAGGTGCAAGATATAAGCTATTAAAACCAAATAACTTAACTAAAAACTAGTACATAATACTTATCTTTGGTGCTTGATGGCTTGGAGAAGTCCTGAAGCTAAAAGGGAGTCACTTGGAAATATGAAACAACTTGGATAAAGTAATGGTACTTTAGCTCAAGATAGTGAGTTGCAAAATCACCCTAAGTCTCTAGCCTAGTTCCTGGTTCACTGAGAAGCTTTTGGATTTGCTTGAGAGTCAAAATATCCTGCAGCAGAATCCCCTACATTCAACCTCCTCTTTTTCTCTTAATATAGAGCAAAGGAGCATTGAAATGAAAGATTTTAACCAAAGATCTAACATGTATTGATCATGCAAATAACAAACTAAAATTAAATAGATGGTAATCAACAAGTGAGTTACAGTTGACTCTTTCGATCATGCACTCCTAAGGTGAAGTTTTAAGTAACTGCCAACCATCCTATTTAACCATCATCGGTCGAGAGTCGACCACCGACGGTTAGGTGGAAGAGGTCAAAATGGCTGAAATTAGCCATTTGCACTAATGATTAGTGGTTAAGACATTGGGAAATGGTTTGAGGGTATTTAAAGGGGTACAAGGATGCATAAAGAATAAGTCTAGGTGGTTAGGGCATTAAATGCCAAGGTAGAAATGGTCTCTAGGCTAGGTGTCGATAGGTTAGCCATGGGTTTGGGTAGGTGAGGTAGATGTCAGGGGAGAAAATACCTACAACAATCAATATGCTCTGATACCAACTGTTAGGTGACCCCTTATCCAACGGAAGCACAATTGATTACTTTCTTATAAGCAATTAAACACGAAATTATACCAGAATGATAAAGTAACTAGAAACTTGAGACAACAAAGAATTTGAGAGACAATACACACTCTTGTATTAAATATTACTAGAAGAAAATACAATAAGGAAGATGCCACTTCTTCCTCCACCTCAAAGGCTTGCCACACCTCAAGACCTTCTTCCCTCTCTCTCTTGCTCAACACAAAACCAACTCCACAACCTAAGTTGCTATCCCTCCTTGAATGCTTTAGTTGATCTCCTTGACCTTACACCTGTAGATCTCCTTGACCTTGCTTGCTTCAATGCTTTTACTTGCCTTCTTGATAATTACAATACATGCCTCATGGGTCTTTAAATAGAATCCCATGGTTACAAAAATATAAATCTAACTACAATAATTAGACACGCAGCTTGTGACTATAATTAGTCATTTGACATGCAAACACTCGCTTCACTTAACTGACTGTTCGTCAACAGCAGTTCTGGAAATACACAGGCGATCAACGTCGGTCCCTGCTTGCCTGGTGCTGCCGACGTCGGCCGACCTCCTGCCGTCACCAGTTTCCTTCTCCACTGTCTGTGACCGACGTCGGTTATACTACCGACGCCGGTTCCTCTGGTTCTTCAGCATCCTCTTCTTGTGTCTGTAAACAATTGAAGCTTTTAGCTCCACACCCTAATAATATCCCACTTGGAGATAAACAGCTGCTACTATACCTGTACCTGTACACCATCTATTTTGTTCCTTAGGCTCTGTATCCCTCTTCGAAGTCACTCTTGAAGACCAACCACCATGCAAACCTGTGATGCTATACCTGTCACTTATGCCAAAAGAATTTTGCTGCTCCCAAATTCTTCATGACATACTTCTGAACCAACTCTACCCTTAGCTCAAAATACTCCCTGTATATGAAACCCTGCAACAAGTAACACAATACAGTAACAGGATAATGTAGCTAATATTATCCAACCTGGTAAAGATAAAATACAATGGTCAAACCTCCATTGTTCTGTAGCCTAATCAAGACCATATGCCATAGCCTTCTATCTCATGTGACCATCCACTCTCTTCTCTAAAATGGGAATCCATCCCTCTATCCAGTGATTTCTTCCAGCTGACAACTCTACCAACAAATACCTGTTTGGCTCTTCTCCAAGGACTCACACTCCTCATCCATGCCAAGCTCCCACTGTTTCTAGATTCTACCTGCATTTCTTCTTCCATTTTCCTAGTTCATGACTATTAGTAAGCAATATAAAGAAGGTGAACAACGAATATGAGGTTCACATACCTTTCCTGACCTCCACATGGGTGTTTGAGACTTATTGATTCACCCAACATCCATTCCAGTGATTGATCTCGGCCGTCTCCCAGTCTGCTCCCGACCGATGTCGGTTCTCTACATTGACCCTGACTATCGACGTCATTTTCCTAGCCGATGCCGGCGTCCCCCCTGCCGACGTCGGTCCTTATGACCAACGTCGGACTTCTCCTGCCCGACCTACCGACCCTACTGGTTTGCACATGACTGATGTCGATATCTGGATGACCGACGTCGGTCTCAAGTGACTGACATCGGTGTCTGTGTGTTCCTGTAAGTGATGAAATTTTCATCCGCGAGCTCTTCTTGGATCAAACCTCTGTCCATGCTGCCCTGCTCAGATTTATTTAGCCCTTGTGACTGATCTTTGTCCTTCATCTCCTCCGTAAACACCAAGGCTTCTTTGTTCCTATCAAAAGCATCGAATTTCCTTTTTTTGCAATGAACTCTATCTATGCTTTCTGAATCTGAACACATACCTTTTGATTCAAGAACGTCCATTCCCTTCCTATTCATGTGACCAAGCCTATCAGACCACATCTTCGAATCTACACCAGAAGTAGAATCAGTAATACAAGTAGACATATAAAGAGTATCTACTTTCTTACCTCTTGCTAGAACAAGTGCTCCCTTGGTAACCTTCCAAGAGTCCGCTGTGAGGGTTATTGTGCATCCCTCATCTCCCAACCTTCTTACAGAAATCAGACTCTGCTTCAGAATTGGAACATGCATGACCTCCTTCAACACCCATGTGTTGTCAACCTACAATCTTAGCTGCACTTTCCCTTTGCCAACTATCTGACAAGGCGTACCATCCCCTAAATAGAGCACTCCAAAGTCTCCCTGTTCATACTCATGAAACAAATCTCTGTTTGGGGATGCATGAAAAGATGAACCAGAATCTAAAATCCATGATCCTACCTGACTATCCAAAGAAAGTATGAGAGCGTCCTGCATCACAATATTTGCATCCTTTGCTTCTTCAGTACCTGCATGTTGATTCTCTTTATCTCTCAACCAACACTCCTTTGTATGTCCTTTCTTTCTACAAAACCAGTAGGTAATACCTTTGGACTCGGATCTCCTTCTCAACCTTGATTTCCCTTGCTCAATCTTCTCCCTTTGCCTTCCCCTGCTTTCTGCACTTAGAGCATTCCCTGATGATTCACCTGTGCTTCTCATGCGTATTTCTTCATTCAAGATCACACTCACAACATCATCAACTTTTAAGATTTTAGCTCCTCTGGTTGTGTCTGCAAATAGTTGAAGCTTTTAGCTCCACACCCTAACAATAGAAATAGGAATTAACTAATTTATTTAAATAATTAAATTAGTTAAAGGGGTAAATGGGTGAAAGGTTGTGTTAAAGGGCTAATATAATCAAAGGGGGGCCAAGGGGTGGTTTAAAAGGGTAATGCAACATCTAGAGGCGTAGTGTACAAATTTCTAGTGTTTACACTCTTCTCTATTCCAATCAATTTTTGGAAGTGGTTTGGATTCAATTCCATCTTTTTTGTATACTAGATCCAATATATATCCATTATCTATAAGTTTTTTGGAAACTTTTGTAATACCAAATGAAATGATCGTGAGTATTCTCAGGTTCTTACTTTCTTCTCATCATGGCAATCAATTTAGTAGTCCTCAAAATGTGACATGTGTTGATATGATAAACCAATAATATTCTCAACTAGACCTAGAATGTCAAAAGAAGGTCTACTTTAAAATGGTTGAATGGTGACATGTGTCATCTCTTCTTTAACAGATCTTACTTTTACTAATGATGCACAAGTGTATCATCCTGTATTGATAGGAAATTTCACCCTAGTTTTTGTTTGCTTTCTAAGAACTTATGTGTCTCAGTTAATTGTCTAAAATCTCTCATCCACAAACTTGCAAATAATTGAAAGTTGGAAATTGTATAAACCATGTTCCCCATCTAGCAATTTTTATAGAAGCTTCCACGGATAACCTCATATTATAGGGATCCTGATCAAACATCTGGATCACATATTGCAGGAATGCATCATCCACTCTGTGAAAATGATGAGCACGCTCTTTCAGAGTGAGTTGAGGATATAACTTATATATCTTTGAAGTCTTGATATTTCCAACCATATTTAATCCATTATAAAATATCCTCTTATCAACAACATAAATAAGGTAGGGAGTCATGAAGAACTTAGAAGTCGTGTTGAATTTTTCAATTGTTTGTGAATAGAATCACTGATGAGCTATCCCAATTGATGTATTGTTCAATTTTGTGAATGATCTAGATATATCTGTATATCCAAGTTTGGAAACTCTGTGCGCCTAGACTTCCCACTACTCTGTGCAAGAGTGTGATCATATCATTGACCTCATCTATGAATTTAACCATGGATATTGACTTGGGAAGTTTTGTTGATGAATGCTTTGATTTTATCAACCATTGTTTGTTGAGCCATTTGAAACATGAAAGAGTGTTATCTTCCCAAAATTATTGAGCAGAAGCTAGAGTTAGGTTAATAAAGGATCCCCTATTTGGCAACTAGAGCAAATTATCAATATGTTATGGTGCTAAGAATATAACATATTGTCCTCTTGGATTCTTGACTTCTCTCCTTTTAGGATCATAATGCTTGGCCATGGTCAAAACTAATTCTAGACACCACACTAATGTTGAGAAGGCAGTTGCCTAAGTCCACTATCATGAATGTTTTGACCATAGTCTATCTTGTGGACCCCACTGATTCTTTTACAAACTTCATCTATATCAATGTGACCTAAGTTGGTATCAAATATGTTTTCAACATCGGAGTCCAAGTGTGATGGAGGAATGGATCCTTGAAATTGATACTTCATACATATATCTTTTTCACATTGAGAGCCATTTTTTGGAGGATTATTCTTTGGAATATTTTTATTCAAGGTTCTTTTGATCGAGGTCCCAGATGTTGACATCTAATGTAAAACAACTATTTGTGAGAAGAAAACTAGTACCTGAATTGATCCTGTGAGGAGGCAGAAAATAGATTATGTTTAGACAAGGGGTGGAGTCTATAGTGTTTACTATCAAGTTGGTCTGGATCTATAGGGTGAAAGACATGATTCAAGTTTTGGATGGTGCTAAGCATACTTTAGGTTTCATAAGGTGCAAAGCATGGCTCAGGTTCTAGAGGGTGCAAAGCACGACTCAAGGTCTAGATGGTGTTGAGCACGACTCGGGTTCCACAGGGTGTAAAGCATGTTATGAACCTTGATGATGTGTATAATAGGGTTTGAGTTTATGGGAGTGTTGAATAAAGGTTCGAGCATAATTTTAAAGCCTGATGAAAATGTAGACCAAACCTAGAATCCAATGTAGCAAGTTCTGCAACCAATACAAAGAAAATTAAAAAACTATCATATGTTTTGGAAGAAAACCTAAGTCTAAAAAGCTTTACAAACAACATACCAATTCTAAGAAACTTTATATTGGATTAATGGTGCAAACCCTAACCCTTTATTGCTGGAAACAAACCAAAATGAATATCCTTCTATGTCAATGATCACACAAATGCAAAGATTGCAGGTGAGAATGAGAATAAATGAGGAAAAATGTAAAGGAGAGGAGCATTTGAAGTTGACAGCGAAAAATCTATGCATGTGAAGAGCAAAATCAAAATAATGGTGGAAAGTGGAGTGGTACAAAATAAGCTTCAAAATCTGAAGGGTGCAAAACATGTCTGAGTATTTGAAAGGTGTAAAGCAGGGTTTGAGATCTAAGAGGTGGAGATCACGGTTCAGGGTTTGATAGGATATGCTTACAGGGATGTCAGAATTTGAGAGGTGAAATTGCACCTCTCAGTTTTTGACAAGGTTATTAACAGGATTGTCAGGATCCTCCACGTGTTTTGCACCATACAAATTTTGACAAGGTTGAAAAAACTTAGAAACATTTTGTTATTTTTTTCACAATTTTGACCTAGTTCTAACTTATTTTGACTTTGTTTCACTGATTGTGATCAAAAGACTAATTTTTTTAATTTTTGACACTTGTTCAAAAACTAGTACAACACAATTAAAAGTATATTGCAGACCTCTTATAGCTGATGTGGTGTGGTCCTTGGTTCCTCTTGTGAAGCATCTTTGGCCATCTTCTAGGGTCATCAACACCCCTAATTTAAATAATAACATTGTGACAATCAAGAATGAATCCATTGACAATGGCAATAGTAGTGTTGCCAATGACTAACATTAGTTTTATGCATTAAAAAGTTAGATGATGAAAATTTATTTCTAGGCCTTTATTTGAACACTATTCAAATGTAATGATAATTGAGATGCAACACATTTTTTATTGTTATAATTGGAGTTTTCTAGGAATTTTCTATTTCAACTTCATATAATTGAATTTTTTTTGTTTCTGAGTCATTTGGCATACTTATTGTTTATCAACGTTTGATTCATTTTTCTCGATAGAGAAGCAAAATTGACTCGATATATTATATTCTCATAAAATATACAATGTGATTCAGTCATATAACATACCAAATATCATTCTCAGTTGTAATATCTCCTCTGAAACTCTAAAAAATAATGGAAAGTACTAGATATTTCATGGCTCTTGTTATAATCAAGGTATGTCATTGTTAGACATCTTGACATATTTTGTATTTGGGTGATTCTTTGTTAGGTACCATAACCAAATTATGTCATTGTTGGGCAAAATTTACATATTTTTTTTAGTGGTTCTTTGTTAAGGTTCATTTTTCTAAACATGAGTCGGAACACAACACCCTTTTATAGGCCACATTTATTCTATGACCTTGTAATTGAACTAAATGTCAAACCCTTAACCAATTCCCTTGAAACGAGACTCCCACCCTATGTTATAGACTAAAATGTCAAGCCATAAATGAGGTTTGATGATAATAATGGTGATGATGATTGTGTTTTCGTAGATAATTTTTGGGTATTTGTTTCCTGTCGATAGATTACTAATATAAGAATCACCAACAAGAATGATATCAACCCAAGTTTCATTCTCATTGAATACATGAGGACTCTTTCAAAAAGTGGCCACATGGACACCTTGAGGTAGGGGTCACACTTCTCCTTGTAGACTACGCGGAACACAGCAGAACGTTTTGGATGTGAATCGTTCGGCGAACATTACAGACCCAGGCCCACCCACATGTCCCACTTCGAAAAAATGTTCCCCCATTACCAATATCAAAATATCCCCGTTTCATATGATGGAAAGGGCTTTTTATGTGACACTTCAGAACTCCTTACGAAATTTTAAGAATAAGAAAATCAAGTTTGAGAAAAAGCCATTCACGCGCACAGTATGTAGAGTTGGAAAGTACATTTTAATGCAGAGGCGCGTACAAAAGCTGTCATGACTCATACGTACGTACCTCAATTTACGTATATATTTGTATCGTTTTGTGGAGCAATTGAAGGGGTCATGACTCATGACTCATGTTACATTGTCATGCATACCCACCTACCATTGCCATGCATACCCACCAACCCATACATCCAATTTATGTTCATTTCCTCGCACCCCCAACAATAATAACTCATACTTTCTCATTTTATTTCCAAAATGTTTTGGACTATTTTGTTTGGAGCACTCTCGGCTTTTTAGTGGCCCTTCTTGGTTAGAGTGTCCCCCCTTTTTTAAATATATATATTTTTGCTTTTTATTCATTATTTTATTAAATTATATAACTTATTAAATGTTTTAATTTGAATTTTAATTGTTTTAAAATATAGCAGATTCTAAATTATTGAAGTGTTTAAATAAAATAAAGATAATTCATTAAATTGATATAATTGTATTAAACAAACCTTTAATAAGAATATTTATTAAAGCACTCAATTTTATATTAAAGATATTACATCACAAATTGTATGCTTGATTTATTATAATTATTGAAATGTGTTGCTTTTTATATTGTTATTATTGAAAGCTTGATAACTATCAAGATAATTCGACTATGCTCTAATATAAAAGATGCTTTAAAACATAATTTCCTTTTTCTATACTTTTCCAGTATTGAGGTTTAATTATAGTGAGAAAAAAAAAATTATTTTGTAAGTAATCAAAGTGAAGGTACAAGATTTTGAGTGAGATTTTTGAAGGTCAAAATCAGGGTAACACAACCGTCAAAAAAGTTTGGACTTGTTCGCAATTTTTTCTAAAACATCTATACGATATAAACATTGTCCAAGGAATACACTACAGTTTAAACAAGGTTTTATATTCAACATATTTTTTTGGGTTCAACTCTGTCTCACATATAGATACACATTTTTATTGTTAGAGCTGAGATTGTGACCAAATCTTATGATATTCAAAATACATATATAAACTTTGTATATGGACCTCCTTTCTCTAATTTTAGAATTAATTAATTGGGTTATATGTTATTCTATACATGTTATTTACCCTAGTTAAATATTTATGAGTATTTATATTGCAATATTTAATGTATATTCATTTAATTTTGATATACTAACTCAACAAAGAAGCTGTTCTCCTCTAATCTTCTTAATGAGTTATAGGTTTATAATTCTTATTTCATCGTATGAAAAATTTGCACTGAAAAGAATTAGAGAATATTCGATTAAAAAGAAAAATGATATCATGTAAACTGAAGGAAGATGCTTACTATCATTAACAATGTTTATGAATTCACTCTTGTCTTCTTACGATGAAAGATATCTTTTTAAATGAGTAAACCCTTCTTTGAGTCTAGTTTATTGATTTATAACAAGCTAACTTCTTCTAATCTCAAATTAATTATTATTTTATTCCATGAAATATGAGTGTTCGTTTATATCTAGATCAAGTCAATATTTATATTAATAGAGTTTTTCATAGCAATCCTAAAATATTTAGTTATGATGGAGTTGTCTGTAAATTCTGATGAATAATTCATTTTTTTAAGAAGTCACTAAGTTTTATTCAAATGTAAACAAGTCATTTGTAATATATGAAGACCTTTGATTTACTTATAATTCCTAATATGAGTTGTTACTCTATTTTTCGATTCAAAATAATAATAAATCAAATTAATGATATTGCTTCAACAAAATTTAAATGTTTAATGAATTAAATTATCATATTCATATATATATATACTTAATACAAAAATCTTTAATATTTTAATAGATTTTATAACTAATTATATTGTACACTCTTGTTATTTTAATTTGTGGAAGGTAAATGATATAATAAATCTACCTTATTTAATTAATTAGAAACAATTCTTACAAAATATCATAATTTATTATGTTAATTCTATCATACATAATTTAAAAAATTATATTTTTCATCATTATTAATCATTAAAATTAACCAATCATTAAAATGTAATTTTTTTTAATTATTAATTATTTTATTCCTTAAAAACAAAGTTCTGTAATATCTCATATAATGATTCCCATATCCATGTTTCACATATGCATCTTCCTTTCAAAGATATATATCTTATGAAATTTTTCTTTAGAAAAAAAGGCAACATAACATACTTATAAGCAAACAAGGATGAAGAAGACCATGGGTGGCAAGTGCACCCAACATTACAAGTGGGCCCACATCAATCATGAAAGATTTCTCCACACATTTAGGAACGATTTTATATTGTTGATGTGGGCCATGGTAAGTCTCCATATTTATAATCCTCGTAACCTCATTTGGCCATCCAAACATTGGAATCTAAGTATTTAGCCACAAATTTAGGTGAATATAAATAATTAGCTACCTAGCCACTTGTTATTATGCTCTCCACATGGATACAACATGTTTTGTTGAAGTGTGCTCAAAATTGACGTTAACGATTCTTCTACTTACATAATACGTATATGAATGTTAATTTTTGCATAGGTTAAATTGGGATTGGTATTAAAATGAAGGATTGGATCTCTACGACATATTTTTTTATATCATATTTTAATATTTCTTGTGTGATGTAGCAAGAATAGGATTCGCACAAAGCAGAGAAAATTAATTATTTGATGAGTTCGATGTATAGAAAACTGCAAATTTTATTCGAAATCGTACGACAAAGGGAGAACTAGGATTGGCTTGAGTTGTAATGCCCAATACAAATAAACCCAACACACCCTCAAACGCACTCGCCTCCTATTTTTTATGCATATACAAAAAACTTCTAACTCTATTAAAATTATGTAAGCTCATATTTCGATATATCATTTAAAAAAAATGCATAACAAATATTATCTTATCTATAAAATAACCCTCTATAAAAACTAAACTCTTTTATATTTAAAATTATTACACATAATTTAAAGTAACAAATAAGATATTACCTATCAACGAATAAATCAACAATTCAAATATTAGTAATGTAGCGACAACTTAATCCCATCTAACTCTATCTACAATGCACCTAGAAAACATAACGTCTGCCCCCAAAACGGATTTTCCAACACTCGAACAAACTTTAAACAAAGGCAAGAAAAGAAAAGAAAAGAAAGGTAAGGTATGGTTGGCAAGTTACGTATATTTGGAATATTGGGAATTGATTAATGAGCGGTTGGTCAATTGGAGGAATGCAAAACCCAACCCCATCCCATCCACATGTGTGCCAACCCGAGGTAGCGTAAGCACAGCGCAATGCCCTCCCCGCACTTGACGCCAAAGCAAAAGGCAGGGCAGGGCAGGGCAGGGCAGGGGATTTATGAAATTCCAATACTACTTACATTACACTCCAAGATTCTCTTAGCACCTTTACCGATAAAGCATTCTTTCTTAACAAACATATTAACTCACTCAAAACTTTATTCGACCTCACATGACACCCCCCCCTTTTATATTACTTCGCTCCGGGGGTTTCTTTACTCTCAAACTTGTGTAGAATAACAAACTTTATGCACCGTCTCCCTGCAGACTTTAATATCATATTCACAACCAGCTAAAAGCATCTGTAGTCTCCCTCTAGAGCATGTTATGTCCTAGGGTTCAATTATTAGTTTATGCATATTAGGCCATGTGACTTTTCCAATCCAATCATCATCTCATATTGGAATTCTTGTTTGCAAGAATTAGGTTATTTTTGTGATTGAATTAGGTTAGTTTTGTGGTTGAATTTTGATGTGTAAGTTAATATCATTATATATGTATTATAAGTTTGAATCTTTGAGGGGTAAGGTATGTGTGTTTTGTATTTTAAAAAACAATGACATGTTTTTTCTATATTGGGAATCAAGGTAGTTTCATATAATATAAGTTATTTTATAAATTTAGATAAGACTTTTAATATTGTGGATTTTATATTGAAAATTTTGTGTGCAAGAATTAAGTTATTTGTATCGATGAATTGATGTGTGTATGTTAAGATTATTATTATTTATTGTATTATAAGTATCACATATTTGAAACGTGTAGGGGGCATAATATGTACATTTTGTATTTGAAACTAAGTTAGATATCTTCTACAAACTAAGAGTGGGAGGTGGTCTCATATACTATAAGCTACCTTGTAAACTTAGACAAGACACCTAATATCGTGGACCTTAAAAAGGACTTTCAGTTACTTTCCTTTTGTTTCTTCTTGGTAGTATCCTTTATTAAACTATATTATGAATACAAGGAGAAGGATAAGACACTAATAGATTTTGATGAATCCGTAACACTTCTGATGTCATTTTAAAACTTTTTTCGAATGTTAATGTTATTTTTGCATCATATTTTCACACCGATGCAATTTGAGACAAACTTGAAACTTTTGTTAAAATTTGACACAAAACCCTATAAATATAGTTTCTTTCCCCCTCCTAACGCTATATGTGTCAAATGGTGTGTCAACACAATAAATTGATGAAATGTGCCTAAATGTTTGACATTATCTAAACTGAGGAGTACAATGCCTATTCAAAGGGATATGCAAACTGTACCTTTGATGCTAACCATGACACTTTTGTGTCAGGGTTGTAAGATAAAAAACATTCCCTACAATTTTAATCCTATTTTTCATATTCTTTTCAGAAGATGCTATGTGCACGAGAATGTGAGGCAAATAGAAAGAAAGAAGTTGTCTTATCCACAAAGTGTAATATATATTTAAAAATTACCAAATTGGAAACAATGCAATCTTACAAATAGGGGTGTGATCACTAATAAACTTTGATGAATTTGCAACATTTTTTATGTCAATTTTTTTTGCATTTTATGATGCAATTTGTATCAGTTATTTTCCTTGATAAAAAATTTCGCAAACAATGACCATCACTAAATTTGTTGGTGTTGACATTTTGTGTCACATAGGTTCAACTTACTTAGATTTGATGATATAAAATATATTTCTTATTTTCCTATTTTGCCTTTTTAAAATTAAGAAAAGGTAAATTTTCACGAGCCAATAAGAACACACCACTTCTCTAACCAATAAGAGATGGCTTTTTCATAAGCCAATCGGGAGTGCTTATTTTCTAACCAGTCAAAAAAAGCCTACTAACCCTAGCTTTTCTATTAATACTCTCATGTATGTAGAGTTTCATCATGGGAAGAAGCTTACAAAGCCATAAGAGGCTATTTTGAGGAACATTTGATGTTGTTTGAGCATAAGAGATCACAACTTTGTTATTATTTCTGGATAATAACAACGTTGTTTGAGCATGAGAGGCTATTTTAAGGTATAGTAATTGTATTTTAAAATTTTAGGTATTTTCAATAATTTTATTAGCATGAGAGTCAATTTTTTAGAAAAATAAAATAAAAAAAATTGATTTAAAAAATATGAACTTTACGGTTGATTTTTAATGTTTGTTTGAATTTTTAGTCTTTGTAGGGTTTAAGGTGGACACAATATTGTCAGAGTGTTTTTAGTTTTTTTTTAAAAGTTCTAGACTGTGATGATAATTTTGTAAAGTTTCTCATGTTAATTTGTTCCTTTCATAAAACATTTAGAGGAATAAGGAACAATGGTTTGCAAATTATCATTTTAAAAAGTTTGTAGGGATTTAGAAGGCCTATCCCTTGCCATGGCTGGTCTCACACAAGTTCCTATGCTCACCTAAGTGGCACCCCAGCTCACCCGCCACCTGTGCCCACTTCTAACAATGTTGCCTACCACTCCCTTCTCCTCCCCCACCACTTAGTTGGCTTCTCTACTCACTACAAACTTTTCTCTACATGTTTTGCCACCACACTACTTTATAACGTAACTATTAAGGATACTTTCACCATTGGGAAAATATCTTGTTGCTTCACCTGCCACCCTCTTATTTTATGCCACTTCACACCTCCAAGAACCTTGGAGTCCACCGGTACCGGTTTGCCCAACCCTTATAGGAAACCTTGACCCTTTCCCTATTTTGGAAGGTCATTTGGTCATTTTAATACTTTTTTTGAAATCTTTGCACACTATTTTTCATCTTAGAAGTCACTTAAAGAAGCCATTTATTGCTATAGGGATTATTTAACATATTCAAAAAAAAAAAAAAAGTGGTCCGGGTGTGATAGGATGTGACATCCCCCATTGATCACACCACTGCCACTGGAAGGGAAACCTTGTTCATGAAAATTTCAAGTTTAATATATTTTGATTCATGAAGTATTTCAAATGTCATTTTTTAGTTCATAATTTATCGTTAAAATTTCAAATATTTACTCATATTACAGTCATTTTGAATGGAACTACATTTTTTGTTTTTGTTGCACTTATCTGAATCTCACATTGTACAACACATTGTGTTATTTTAAGCAACAATGTGGGGGTTTTTATTTTTATATTTGCACTCAAATATAAAGAGCCATAATTTTGGGGGGCTTACCTCATCGTTAATTTTGAGGGGCTATAGTTGATATTTTTCTAATCCATGAAGTATTTTCAGATGCCTTTTTTTAAAGTTCATAATTTATCATTAATTTTTCAATTATTTACTCATATTAGTCTCATTTTGAATGGAACTACATTTTTTTATTTTTCCTTTCTTTTGCATTTCTTCAAATCTCACATTATACAACACGTTGTACTATTATAAGCAATAGTGTGGGGGTTTATTTTTCTATATCTACACTCAATTATAAAGTGATAGAATTTAGGGGGGGCGGGGGGGGCTTACCTCATTTTTATGCGTTAATTTATATGCCATAATTATATTAAGGGATTTTTCTTCACAGGACATCTCTCTTTCTTGTTGATCATAATTGACATGAGATATCTTTGACACTCTTGTGGTAATTTCCACACTCATTTTTTAGCACTTGTGTGAGGTCTTGTATTCCTTCACCATTTTACGTGCGCATTGAGACATGTATTTTTATATTTTATATTTTTCATGTTCACATTGTGCCATGGTCATGTGGACACATTCTTGTTTTGAGATCTCTTTTATTAAACCACCATGTTGACATATTCACCTTCATTATTTCTTAGTATGACTAATTATACCCTATGACATTTGTGCATGAACAATTCTTTGCTTCACAATGCCTTCATTCATTTTTATATAGAATATTTATTGCTCCTTCTGATCTAGTTCTCTATAAAAACTAGTTCAATTCATGTGACATTATTGGTCACTTGTCAAGATGAATGTTTCCATGTCTCTCCACCACCATATGGAGCACATGGAGTGGCCTCACATTATTTGGTTAATTATTCAAAATTTGTATGGAGACCCTTCTTTTCTTGGAAACTCTTCTTGATCAGAGCCATTCTTTTGCACTCTTTCAATACCGTATAGTTAAAAAATTACATTTTTTTGGTTTTATGAGATCTCAATAATTTTAAGTAGTTTAGAATGGTCAAATCCATAAAATAACAAGTTTGATGTACTCAATTTCTTGAAAACATTATGAGTTTTCAATTTTAGGGCTTGAAATGTTGATTTATGGGGGTCTTCTATGACACGTTATAATTATCTAGGGATTTTTTATTTTATAGGTTAGGTAGTTAATTTTTATAAACGTCTACGTAAAAACTATGATTTTTGAGACTAAATCAAAATTTTAGGCCTTGCAGCTGATTTTTTGTAATTTGAAATCTATAGGTCAACTAGGGATTAAGATGTCCTAGTGTCTATTTCTATTTTCTACCATTTTTGTAAAAAAATAAGTTTCAAAACTCCCTCAAAATTCTATTTAAAATGTCTATTAAAAATGATCCATTTCAAAAAATATTTGTGGAAAACATGTTTGTGAAAATCCAGTTATGAGGATTTGAAGTTTTGAAGAACTTGACAGCCTTGGCCAAGGCCTTCAAATCCTTCCCCTACCTCCCACTACTCTACCTATATCTTAATCTCTAATAATGCTCCCTTTACTATTGTTCTCCTCCCCAACCACTCCACCCTCATGTGCAATGCCCTATGCAAGTTTTTGCATGTGCCAATATACGCATGAAAAGTGACATGCTAACTTTGAGTGCTTGACTTCCTAAGGTCATGCTAAGATTGTGGAATGAAATATGGGTTCAATGCAACTAGTGATCTAGTTGAATAGGTTAACTAGGTTGAACTCATTGAACATGATGAGCTTGTTGTATTCACTAAGCTACCTCACTAGTATTATGAACTATTCATCTTAATGGGTGTGTTTTTTAATACTAGTATAGCTTGGATACTTCATAATGTTCATTTAGGGAAACATATTACCTAATGATGAGGCCCATATAATATCTAGACTTTAAGATAGCTAGATAGCATAACTTTTCATCAATATTGATCTCTAAATGGATAAAAGTTGGGCTATATTCCTCTCAAAATTTGATGTACTCAATCAGGTTTGTCTCATCAAAGAAATGTCATTCGCAAATGGAATAAAATTGCATGAGGCTACACCAAAGGATAAATATTTAAATCAAATGTAGAGGTTGGATTGTTGGTAGGCTAACAAGTGGATTTGTCTTATAAGTTGTGTTTCTACTAGCCTAGTTTATTTGTCTAAAGCCTCAAATTCATTGATGATTAAGTTTGGAAGTGGAGTTGAGTGAAATGCTTTCTATAGTTCAAATTCTATGTCATTTTGTATGTTTTTCATTCGAATGAGAGTAATTATGCATGGGAATGCTCATATACTGTGTGGAAGTGCTTGTTTTGAGAGCATCATCCAAGGATGTTACAATGAATGTGTCAAGTAATGTTTATGTGGAAAAATGATTTTTGATTTTTCTAAATGTTTATGTGAATGTGGTGTTGCTAACTACTAGTTTTGAAATGAAGATTCTAAGATGGACTAAAATGTGTCTGTTATGAAATTAAATGAATGATCTACAAATGAGAAAAACAAAATTAAAACTACCATTTACAAACGAGTTGAAAATAAATGCGATGTTGAAATGAACTAATTAACTTCTTTTGTTGCTTTTTCAATGTTTTTGAGAGTGCAAATACAAATTAAGTAAAATAATTTAACTTACTAAATGCTTTATTTATTTTAAATGAAAAATGTATGCAAATGAAAAACTAGATTGAATGTTAGAAATTGAAAGATGCTGATTTATTTTTGATATGATTTATAAATGTAAATAAAAATAACTAAATGGCTGGAAATGTATAGCAAAACACATTATTATAACTTCAATGAATGAAAGATGCACAATTGAAAGTAAACTATATGAATGCTACTGCTTTTTTGTATTTTCATATTTGAATTACATAGTTGAAATGATCTAATGGCTGGAAATGTAAAGAAATGGACTTATTTGAATTGAAAAATATGCATAGCTGACTATGAATTAAAATTACAAGTGATTAGAAGCTAATTAAGTGCCATAAATTGTCTCATATTTTTTCAAAGTTAAATGAATGTAATCTTAAAGAAATCTAAACTTTAAAATGAATAGGAAACTGAACTCTTTTTTATGATTTTATAAATTTTTTAGAGGAATGCTCATTGATAATGAAATGATTAAATGAACATATAAATTTAAGTGCAAACATAAATTGTTAGTTGTAATGTTATTCTGAAATAATTTAAACCTCTACTATAGTTTTCTTGGTATAAAATTAGATCAAGTTTTTCAGAGTACAATTACAATGCGCTACCAGAAGTAAAAAGAAGAAACAAGACTTGTGGGTGTACAAATAAAAAATATATCAGGGAGAAGTAACATGTAACAATGGGTTGTTGAAATGAAATTTGTTACGTGTGTGAAATGATAAAAAATGATTTTTATATTTATGGAA
Organism: Torreya grandis; assembly: GCA_037957365.1. Lineage (NCBI taxonomy): Eukaryota > Viridiplantae > Streptophyta > Pinopsida > Cupressales > Taxaceae > Torreya > Torreya grandis. The sequence continues at coordinate 4,496,288 of JARHVA010000109.1, forward strand.
AGCTAAAGCTAAGAAATGATTTGATTAACAAGTGAATAAATGGAACTCAGGATGGTTGGGAATGTATAAGGACTTAATAGGTAATATCCCATGAGGAAATAATTACTTATTTAGTGGGATCTACATGTATGATGGAAGAAACAAAATAATTCAAGGAAGATTTACTCTCCACAAGATGCACATAGGAAAATAGTTTTAAAGAATTACCAAACATGCACACATAAAAGTTATGAGGAAATATGAGGAAATAAAAATTACTTATGTAGACATTATTTATGAATTATATAACACCTCAATCTTGTACACTTGGAAAACTCAGACCTTGGTTGTTCCTCTCAATTTTGGACCCTTCCTACTTTCAGAAGTATCATATCTACTTTATCTTGTGCCCTTTGGCCTATCTATTGGTCCGACCAATGTTATGTTGATGACCCATATATTCTAGCTTGACCAACATGATTAAAACCTACTTATATTCTACTTTTGCAAGTTCTACGTCTGTACCTACTTTCTTGTTTCTTAGACACTAGCGTCCTAGATAGACATCTGCATCAACATAGGTGTCCTGCTCTGATGCAAGTTTCTAGTGCCCTAAATTAATCTAATTTGAAAATGAAATGTATCCTAATGGTTAGCTTAAGTGATTTAATGTGAGTTACATCTCTAAAGGGATTGATATAAATACAAGATCAACCCTAATTCATTCCTCACCTAGCAAACACTTGGAAAATACCTAAGGCAACTTATCAAATCATTCAATCAAGCACTAGAGAAAGCAAAACTTTCATATTTTCTCCTATTTCCATATAAGTCATAGGGACATCACATACATAGGTCTGATGTACTGAAGGATTAGATTAAAAGCTTGATTTTATAAGTTACAAGCTAGGTCATTGTTGTACATGCTTGCCACATATTTCATAATTCACACATAAGCCAACACATAGTGGAGAAATACATCAGTCTGAGGCCCTCTTAGTAGTATTGGATATGTAGGAAACACTCATTGACATAGTGGTATTTGAGGTTAGCTCAACACCATGTGCCCACTAACCCATTTTCCCCCAAGGTCACTACTATCAACAAAAGTTTCACCCTTGAGGAGGGTTTTCAAGTGTCCACACTTAAATGATAGCATGAGAACTCCTCAAAGGTTATGGGTGACCTTATAGCTGAAGAGAACCTCTAGATAAGGATATCTCCCTCGATGATCTCACCTAGAAACTACAAACTAAGCCTATTGATTTCAAGGGAAAAGGGAGAGAGAACTGGAAGAAAACTAAACTAGAGAGGTGATGCACCAAACTTTGTAAGCTCTATCACTGATTTGCATGTGCACTAAGACATATAAGACTAAGAAAAACATACAATTATATTAAATAGATTGTTAGAAGAAAAAATACTAAGAGCGGGGGGGGGGGTGAATCAGTCTTCAATACTTTAAACAATCTTACTTAAGTAATCATAGACCATTTAGACAAGCATGTTCATCTTTAGTAAGCATAAGCACTAATCTACAAGAGCATGAAACACATGAACACAATATGTGTGTGGGAAAACCTCAAGGGGAATAAAACTCACTAAAAAACAACTTGGATAACTCATCCTATAAGACCATGAATAAAATTTAGTTGAGCACTAACCCAACAAGGAACACCAACCACTAAATTTATCAAGCACCAACTTGACTTTAACAAGCACCAACTTGATAGGAGGCTACAACCCCCTTACTAATCAAGCACCTACTAAATAAACACTTTGAAACTATCTAACTTGATATTTTTACCTTCTTACAATTGATGATGGTCTTATTTTTCTCTATCACACTCAAATCTACCTCTCACATAAACAAAAATTGTCCTTTAACTTCTTCGCTTAATTAGCCCTTCTATGGCTTGAAAATGTCATGAAAGCACTCATGAAACCCTATAGATGTCTATGAATTGTTAGGTTGTGGAGCTAAAAGCTTCACTGATGCAAACAGGGATGGAGGTTGCTAGGAGTTGCTGAAGTGTCACAGACCGTGTTGGTCAGGCCAACCAACGTTGGCAGTATTAGACAGGGATAGCAACTGACGTCGGTCAGAGATCGGCTGGCATCAGTCACCTCTAGGTAGACAGGGACCGATGTCGGTCACCTGTGTGGTTCGAACTGCGAGTGTTATGGGTAGTTAGTTAACGAACCAAGTGTTTGCATGTCAAGAGCCAAATTTAGACTAGAAGCTGCGGATCTAATTATTGTAATTAGGTGTCTAATTATTGTTTGCATGAGATCTATTTAAGAGACTCATTGGTTGTATTGTAAGGTGTTCTAGTTTGAGTTGAGCAAAGTTAGCTCCTTCTGTGTGTGAGGTGAGCAAGGGTGTTCCTCTTAGTTCCACAGCAGTGCCAAGGTGGGTGCTGGTTTTGGAGAGTCAACAGGATTCTTCAGGGGTGTAGGATCTTGGTCAGCAGGTGTGCATGGCTACTTTAGGATATCTACATGGTAAGTAAGATCATTGATCTGCAAGTGTATGTGTGTGCATGATCCAAGTTTGTAGGTGTGCAGAACCAGATTGATTTGCAGGTGTGCAAGATCAGGGAGGACAACAACACAATAGGGAGTAGTATCAGGTGGGATGTACTTGGAGTATAGTGTGTACTCAGATAGAGCAAAGAGGAAGGCAAGGTAGTTCCTTCCATAAGTAAGATCAGATTGGGTTGCAGGTTGTTGCAGTTCAGGGGAGATCTACTTGAAGTATGTTTGTGTACTTGGAGTGCATGGAGCACTTGTGGTGTGCATGGAGCACTGGAGTAATCTCAGTAGTGGATACTGACTAGTTGGAGGTGAACACCAACTCTGTGTTTGAGTTGTGTGTTGTGACCGGAAGAGAGAGAGCTTTGAGGGAAGATTTACTGTTTATGCCCTAGAGGTGTGGGAGCCCTAGAGGTGTGTAAGGAAGAAGAACTGTGGCAATCTTCTTTATTGTATTTCCTTTTGAAAGAGTTTTAATACAAGTTGTGTATTGTCTCTTATATCATGTGTTATTTTTGAATTCTAGTTACTTGTGATTTTGGTTAATTTCCGCATGTTAAGTTGCTTGGTAATCAATTGTGTGCTTCCATAATTCCCAACAAAGGCGGTGATAGAGTTCTTTGGTTGGGTATCTAACATGAATAATTTATATCATTTATTTTATAGGTTTCACCACCTATGTGAGATAACATAAGCCTCTTCTTTTTATCTTCACATCTACCCTCACTACTTACTTTATTAGGCTTAAAATTTTCTAGTATATACACAAAACATTTTTTGGTCATATCCTTCTTGGTCGGCCATGCACCTTATCCTATTTGGTCAGCCATGGAACGGATCTTATAACAATTTATATACATGGATAAAATTTTCTTTGAGTCCTTTAATATTTGACCTTTCTCAAATAGGCCTTATCTCTCCTTTAGGTCTCATGGAGACCTAATCTCATTAGGCCTAATTAGCACATGTTACCCTTTGATCCTTCTGATGAACATTAAAATTTTTTACATGGAATAATCACATCATATTTCATACCAATAGACCTTTTATAATATCATCTAGGATCCATAACACTTTTTAGCTCAAATCACTACTTGGAGCACATCATTAGAATAGTTCATATTAGTCCTGTGTATACCCAGAAAGTTTGTATAAAACAATTGAAGCATAAACACAAATTTTCTAAACAACCATGGAAAAAAAACATATAAAAATAAGCCTCATGACCTAAAGGTCATTACCACATGTATTAGACCTCATAACTCAAGACAAAAATTCTCAAACCCTTCTCTGCAAATAGCTTACTCAGAACTGTCAATTGGTCTAACAATACAGTCAAAGAACCTTGAAATTTTGACATTTGTAGGAACATTATTAGGGTATTAAAATGCATGATTATGATCTTACATAATTCTTAGGTAAAATTAAATTAAAAGGATCACAAGCACATATGATAACTATTCATCTTATAGATCAATCTGTTGGCCTTGTTTCTCACATACCTTACTCAGTCAAACAAGCCATTTTGGATTTTATGTTTCAATCCTCTTATACTAACTTCTAAGATTTTAAAAAGCATGGATAGAACAATCATTTATTAAATAAAAATAATATATGCATTGGATTCTTTAGCTAAGGGATGATATCCTCCAACTCATCACTCCCACTTACTTACTTAGACTTGTCAATACACCTTCAAATACAATCATGATGAGAATGGATTTCAACTCTTGCCTAGACACTTTTGGAGACACTTGATGCATGTGGATGATATTATGAGATTATTAGGTAACTCTCAGATATAAATATACCATGGAAAAGTGACAATATTGGTATTAAAAACCAATCTCATAACCTTACACCTTTATTGTCTCATCTGTACTATATAGGTCAATTTGTAAGCAACATTATCAACATATTCACCAATTTTAAAATAATATAATCAAAATGAATGTGTAATATAGATATTGAAAAAAAAACCATGCATTTGGATCCATCCCTAATCCATGACAACAGATCCCTAATCTCATTCCCACTTCTACCTATTTTTTCTCGTTGTCTACATCACTAGGCTTTTTAGTGATATGTCAACTTGCATGACCAGTTTAACAAATCTAAAGTCTAGAAATTGATCAGAAACCACCATAGTCATAAGATCTAAGTCTTAAGATTTAACCTCAATCTATTTATCAACTTTAACTCAATCAAACCTACCTACTATATAATTTTTTTGAGAAACAAGGCTTTTCCTGTAGAGTCCACTCACTCACATGACAAGCCAATGCCACCTAGAAATACTTGGGATAGTCTAATACATTCTCCAATCATAAAAATAGGTAATACAATCCATTTACATATATATCTTACATATCAGGTCAAATTTAGGGTTTTAGAGAGGTTTAATCCACTATACAGTCTTTAAGATCATTCATAAAGCTAAGGCCCTTAATGTATCTACCATGAATGGCTTAGGTTCTCATGCATAGGCTACAATTGCCAATGTGTACATGAAAGTTATTCTTGGGTTGAGAATCCTTTATTCTATGCACATAGTGTTTTCACTTGGATTTTCACCCTTTGAGGAGATGCAAAGCTCTCCTCATCCAAGTGGCACAATGGAATCACCTCTAGGTTTGTGAGTAGCCTAAGGAATGAGGTGAATCTCTAGATAGGGCTAGCTCCCTTGATGTACCACTTTTGATTGAAACTACAACTAAACTTGGGGGGGGGGTGAAAAAGGAGAAAGATAAATAAAACAAAATAATCTATGGGAGGTGATACACCAAATAACATGATGACATACAACCATATGCATATCACACTTGAAATCAAAAGATAAACTAAACATACACTTCTCCAATCTTCATCTTCTCACATCAATGTTACATTGTGAGATTATGGATGAATGTACAAAGTTAGAAGGACTATAAAAGAGGCTTATGAGGGCACTAATGAATAGAATAACTCACTTAAACCATGAAAATATCTTGAAACACTTCACATACCTTGCAAGAAGAGGCTTTTCAACTACAAATAAGGTAAAAGAATGAGACCACATGTTAGGAATCCATAGTCTTCACTAAACAAGATTCATCATCCAAGTAGAAAACACTTATGAATAGTAATGAAAGAGGTAAAAAGTATTAGTTTTATTTATAAAAGGTATACATTTGAGTAGGGCTTCACCATACTCAGGTGAAGCATCCTATACAATGCTAAAATGGCTAGTTCTTATAGAACTTGCGAGAGAGAGAAGAAGAGATAAGTCTAAGGGTCACAAAAAAAATTTTAAAGCTGATAAAAGGAGTTAATTTTGAATTTGGATAGGGTATGAGATTAACCAGACAAGTTCAAGAGATACAATTGTCAATCCAAGTCATAAACTTCATGAAAAGTGGCAAGAAACTCCTCATTCTGGCTCATAAAAACTACATGCATGATTAACACTATTTTAATGACTTATAATTAATTATTATCAGGTAAAATTATTGAAATTAAGTGTAAGGGTATTATTAATTCCTCTAAATGAATTTTTTTAGTCTTGGTCATCTGGAATCACCTAGGAAAGAGCCATCATCATCTGCTCTCCAAAAAACTACTCTTTCATGTACCTTGCACACTTGGCTTCCAAAAAGGCATAATTGTTCCATTAATTAAAATAAAAGATAGTGAATTACATGTTTAAATACCCTATATGGAATTATAATCATCAGGGAAACCTTATAAATCTATCCACCTGAAGTTTTCACACTTCTCCCTAGCTTGTCCAATAGGCCAATTTTGACTAGTTGAATTGAAGCACCTGGTTGAGAAACTTAGGAATATTTTCAAAGAATTAAATTAAAATGGGGAGTTATATTACGTCTAAATATTCCCTCCCATGTGATTTACATCTCTTGAAACCTCCTATAACCTAAAAAAAACATAAAATAGTGAGAAAACCCTATTTCACGCCCTATCCATACAAGTATGTACAACTAGTTGTCATGTGAGGGATATTTATGGACTAATATACAAGTTATAATATCTATTCTGGTCAAATTGGTTTATTATATTGCATCTCCAACTCCATTTTCCCAATCGGGTCTCTAACAAGGGTTTTGAAGGGTTTTGGACCTGTTTTGGGTCTTAAGCATTATTCATGAAATTTGGACATCCAAGTTGAAAAAAATTCCAAAAACATGGCATTAAATACCCATAATAAAATTATTTAACTCTCTTGTCACCCATGGAAAACCTCCAAGAATATATGAGCATCACAACTTGACCTATTGTGCTTGTTCTTGCTTTTCCTGTATGTTGAATTGGATTCTGAGCCAAAAATGGTTTTACTTAGTTTTATCTACACTCTAAGAGATATAAAACACACACACACACACACACACACACACACACACACACACACACACACACACACACACACACACACACACACACATATCCCATAAACATGTTTCAATCATCTGTATATCTCATATAAATCTAGAAATTAAGATGATCCCCCTTTAGATGCTAGGCCTAGACCTTGTTCAATAGGCCTGCCTACAACTCTTGGTGTTTAGACCTTCTTGTTTGATTTCCTTGCACCCTATAAGATTATATATATTTTTTATGATACTAAAAACAATATACCATTAGTTTTAAATCCCATTTATTTCCAAAAGTGAAAGTAACCTCACACTTGGTCACTTGGCCTAACCTTGCCTTATAGGATTTCCCTGCAACTTTGTAGGTTTAGACCTTTTATGTTGGTATTATTCCTTTATTGATTGGTTTAAAATATTTTCCTAGGTTTTTTCATATTTTCAAACTACTTTGAAATTTATAAACATCATTGGGTTTACCTTATCACTCATTTTCTCAAAAATTGTCTGCCTATGCACAAAGGGAAGTGCCCCCTGTCTGAGACAAAATAGGGGGTACTTCCCCTATTTGTCTAAGAAAACCAAGAATTGTATGGAATTATCCAAGTTTAATGATTATATTTACTAAATTTAATCTCTTTTTTATGTCCATAATCCTTTAATTCTTGCAAATTCCAAGGGAGACTATTATAGGCAGACTATGCAGGGTTATGTTGGCGTGGACCATGTTTTTTACACCATTAAGGCATTCATTTTGATTTTTAATCAATTGTGAGAGTTTTTTAAGGTTTATATGACTATTATTAAATTTTTATTATCTCTCATTATCTTTCCAACCTATCACACACTCCTCCACTTTGACTGGGACAAGACTGAGTCTTGACTATATTTCTCCTTTGAAACCTTACCTGTAGGTGTTTTTCAATATTTGGGACTTTATATGATGTTAAAAGATTCCTTGAAGTTATAAAGACATTTTTTATATGATTTAGATCCATTTTATTCATGTTTATATTCTATCAATGCCTAGACAAGCTCCTTTATGCTTGTTGCTTACTAGACTGAGACACATGCCTTTAGAGCCTGTTGTAGGTAACATTACTCCTTAAGGCTTGAGTTAAGATGTGAAAAATATTATAATGGAACCCATTAGGATTTATTTATTCTTTTTTACTAAATTATCTCACTTATATGCACTTTTGAGCTTATAAACTAAGCTATTCTGCCTAACTGAGAAAACCTTGTAAATTTGACCCTGTCGAAGGTGCTATTTGGCTTCAACTGGGCTTGGTCATGGTGCTTAGAGACCCTAAAATAAGTTTGAAATATATTTATTATTTAAATAATATTTTTATTACCTTGAAAGGGATAAAAACCACTTAAAACACCAAGATTGTAACTCTGTCCTCATACTCAGTTGTAGGTCAACATTGGTTCAGTGTACGGACTGAAGTGTTCATGAGAAGCAAACAATAATATGTCTTCCTTCCTCAAATATATTTATGATATAAATGTTAATTTGAATCATTTATAGTAATTCAAACATTATTCTTAGCCAATAATTTCAGCCTTTATTGAAGAGAAGTCTCTTTTAGACCAAACCTTGTAGATCTCACTGCTTATTTTCAGTCTTTCCAAGGGCACCTTTGGACCTTTCAATGATTGCCTTTCATTGATTCTTTCCCTCTCAAACTTGGAAGAGATATTTACATATGATGGGGATAATATAAAAAACCATTTATGTGCCTCAAAATTACTTTAAACCATGTCATAAAGCCTTGGAAAAATGCCTAGGTTCTCTGTTTGGCCAATTTTGGGAAAAGATCCCTGAATACAGTTATTGATCTTAGAACATGGTTTTCATCTTTTATTTTCCACTCTATCTTCTCAAATAAGTTTTTCATGATTCACCAAATCATCTTGTAACTCCCAATAAGGCTTCAATATTAATCCATCTCCCCTTATGGCACCTCAGCTCACTGCTGACACCATCTATAGGTGTTCATTTCATCATAGGCAGTGAGTACAAAAATGGGCAGTATGTATTGCATATGCCTTTCAAATAGGTTTTATATTGTCTTTAAGGTTACAAATATAATCTATCCATTTTAAATAACCCTTCTTAGACTAATTTATACCCTTCAACATGACTAGTCCTATGAGACACCTATAGGTAGATGGACTGTAGGTGCATACCAATAGCAGAATGTGGGAATGACTAAGTATGACTGCCATAGTCTCTTTACATTGTTTGAGAAGGTAAAATATATGTATTCATAATTATAAACACATTTAAACATCTTTATATCTCCAATACTTTTATTATCATACTAAACCAATTTTGTACATGTGGTTCAACAATGGCTACAAGTGAAAAGGGGGTAAGTAGTTGACTACATAGTGTTCATGGTTGCAACTCATGGAATGATACTTAGATATGAGATTGAGATGAGAATGGAAATAAGGGAGAATTTATAACATGAAAAAGGACTCATAAAAACCCCTTGAAACCATGTTCAAACATTAAGATATGAAAATGGTGACAAAACTACCTGATATACAACATAACATGGCTTCTTGCACTCTTGATGTACTTGACTCATTAAAACAACTCCAAATGTGAAACCAAGAATGGAAAAATTTATAAGGGCAAGTAAAAATCAGATGGAACCAATATCAATAGCTAAGTTGTATGTAATTTCCTAAATAAGAGCAAAACCTATAGGGTGCACGGAATGGCAAGCAAATTTGCATAGTCAACTTCAAATGGATGATTCATAAAGCACAATTGATTATTATTAAAAAATTTACCATGAAAATTAAGGTCTCTAAGTATACTATCATTTCCAAAAAATAATTTATCTTGAAACCTCATGGGCTGTTCGTGCCAAGTAAAAACTCGAAGGTCACTTCAATCTGTCGATAAAAATAAGAAATGAACAGAATGGTTTTGGCCTTAAAGTGGAAAAAAAATATATAATATTATTTTGAAGGTGAATATACCCCCAAATATATTTTACCACATGGCACACTTCCCTATGTGCCATACAAGTGCCAAACTCTTCTTTTTCTTTAAGAAAACTGACTTTTCTTCTGATGAACCTACAAATTTTCAATTTTTTCACTTAATTAAGACTTATAAGGACACATGGTACATTAAATCATGTTTTTACACCTTAAAATTTCAAAATAAACCCATACAAAGCATTAAATGCACCTTTTTAAACCCTTAAAATGACCCAAAATGATAAATAAACATAAAAACTAATTGACCAAGGCTAATATAACATCAAATGACATTAATTAACATATAATACACCATATGAAAATATATTATATCACTTAAAGACCTATAAAATCAGGTTTTTACCTACGGTGCCCCAATTTGACTTTAAAGTCAAATTTGGTCAACAAATTGGTGACTCATAGGGGTAGTATGCTTGCTATACTAACTAGACTAGTAGCCTTATTAGTCCATTAAGCTTAAGAATCATCTAAAGCTTGGGAAAAAAAAAAGAAACCTTTAAATATTGCTCACAAACCGTGATCAAGACAAGACCACTAATTGACTACCTCAACCACACAAAGCAAAAGACACACACCAACAAAGCAAACAAACACATGTGCTCAAAACACTTAGAAGAAGAAGAAACAAACTATTATGTACAACTAAAAATGAGCATACCTTCCCTCTAGATCAAAAGGGAAGTGTGATATTATTCTTTCATTATGACACGAAGGATGGTGCAAGGCATGTTTCTCCTTGGATTGGATGTTTTATGGATTAGACCTTTTCCTTGGCACTTCAATCACCATGTTTTCAAGTAGATTATCTTCAAATAGGTTTTCAATGTGAAAGTATTCCTCTTGCATCCAAACATCTTCAAAATTTTCATGTGCATCCTCCATTACAAATTCAAATGATGATTCAACCAGGCATATCTTCTTGTCTTCCATAGTGCTTTCAACAAGATTGGGCTTCCTCTCAGCTGCAAGTTGGTAGTAGGTTCTTGATCATTGTCTTCCATGGAAACCTATTACTTCACCTTTTCATACACTTGGCCCTCAACATGGAAAAGTTATTCAAGATCTTGAAATATATCCATTTGACGTTACCAATCATCCTTGTCAACCACTTCTTGAATTCTAACATCACCAAGTGGCTTGATGGCATTAAGTTCTTGACCAACAGGAAGAACTTCATTTTTATGTCTGATTGAACACTCAAGCTTATGTTCATTAGACTCATTAATAGGCTTATCATTTGCTATGAAATATTTTGGATAAAAATAAACTTTAACCAACTCATAAAATTCCTTGCATATGGCATTGAACTTCTGCCATAAATCTTCTTCCTCATGGATGCCATATTCAAGAACTATTTCCTCTATCTTAGTCTCATGAGTCTCTCTTAGGAATGCCACTTCTTGAGAAATGACTTGAAAGTGTTCTCCATCCTTGATAGCACATTATAATTCATGTTTGAGATGATCATATACAACTTTTGATTATATGTAGAGTCTTCTTCAAGGGCTTTAAGATCTTCCATCTCTTTCTCCTTCATGGTGATGCTAAGACTAGGCATCTTGAAATTATGTGACCTAGCCCAATGAGGCTGCCAAGGAGGCAGGTTTTCTTCAAGAAAGAGTTCTCTTTCTTTATCAACCATCTAATCCTTAAGTTCCCATACCATAGGTCCATCAAGGCAAAGAGTGATAGGGTGAGGGAAAGATGAACTAGTTGGTGGAGGTGGCACATAAAACTCAAAATCAGATTGATGGTGAAGTGTAGGGGCTTCTTCATGGACACACATCCCTTCAAATATAGATACATCAGCTATTAGACTATCCTTTTGTTCACCAAAGGGAGTTCCTAAGGTTATTTAATCCTCATAATCACTCATGAGAGCCTCTTGATCAGCCATGGATTGGATTTGTTCTTCTTCACTTGCTTCTCTCAAAATAGTTTCCTCCTTGAGAAGGATTGAAGTGGAGGGTTGATGGGTAGGCTCATGGATTTGAGGTGATGAAGATATAATATGAGATGTAGTGGAAGGTGAAATAATTGGAGATGGATTTTGGGATGAAGGAGAAGGCGTATGAATGGGTTTGAAAAAGAGGAAAACACTGGTGAGCTCATGTGGAAGTGAAATTTTGGACTGACTAAAAGGAGAAACATCAACATGAGTAGGAGTTGCATTTTTCCAATGGTATTTTTGTGTAAAATCCATGAAAACATTTGGTTTTATATGACAAGACTCATGGGAATTATCTTGAGGCTGATATGCATCATAGTATGAATGATAAGGTTCATATTGAGGCTAATAAAAAGGTGTTTCTTTAGCCATTCTCATAGGATTGTCCAACAACATGGTGTCCATATGGAGAAGGAAATGAAGGGATATAGAACTGCCATGGCTCATAGGAAACTTGAGAGATAAAGTTTGGTTCATAGCAAGGCTGATTGTAGGATTGTCATAACAAGGCTGATTATAGTCACACCAAGGATCATTAAGAACTTATTCATATTGTTGGGGGATGATACAAGCTTGGAAGGTTTCACCAACTTGTAGAGAACAAAACTCAAAATCAAAGTCAGTCATGAAACTTCAATGAAATAAAAGATACAAAGAGAAATGTTACCAAAAATATTCAAAGGATAACTTGGGTTTCTTGACCAACTAATATAACTTTAGAGTTTCTATTGATCCTTTGATAGATGTCTTCAAAGGCTAATTGTTGAGAGACAACACCAAAAATCTCCCAACCTCTTGGACCAAGATTCCCATCGGGTGTGCCAAAAAAAGTTGTCACTTGGATTTTCACCATTTTAGGAGATGAAAATCTCTTCTCATCCAAGTGGCATAATGGAATCACCTCTAAGCTTGTGGGCAGCCTAAGGAATGAGGTGAATTCTAGATAAGGCTAGCTCCCTTGATGTACCATTTTGGATTGCAATTACAAATAAACTTGGGGGGTTAAAAGGGATAAATATAACTGAAATAAAACTAATTTAAGGGAGGTGATACACCAAATAACATGATGACATCCAACCATATTCATATCACACTTGAAATCAAAAGACAAACTAAACAAACACTTCTCTAATCTTCATCTTCTCACATCAATGTTACATTGTGAGATTATGGATGAATGTACAAATATAGGAGGACTAGAAAAGAGTCCTATGAGGTAACTAATGCATATAATAACTCACTTAAACCATGAACATATCTTGAAACACTTCACATGCCCTACAAGAAGAGGCTTTTCAACTACAAATAAGGTGAAAGAATGAGACCACATGTTAGGAACCCATAGTCTTCACTAAACAAGATTTATCATCCAAGTAGAACACACTTATGAATAGTCATGGAAGAGGTAAAACATAGTAGTCTTATTGATCAAATGGTATACATTTGAGCATGGCCTTTCCATACTTAGAGCATCCTATACAATGCCAAAATGGCTAGTTGTTATAGAACTTGTGAGAGAGAAAAGAAGAGAGAAGTCAAAGGGTCACAAGGACATTTTTAAAGTTGATCCAAGGAGTTAATTATTAATTTGGAGAGCGTATGGGATGGACCATGCAAGGTTAGGAGATACAAGTGTTAATCCAATTAACAGAATTCATGAAAAGTGGCAAGAAACTCCTCATTCTGGCTTAGAAAACTTGCCTACATGATTAGCCTTGTGTGAACACATTATAACTAATTAATATTAGGTTAAATTATTTTAATTAAGGTTAAGGTTCTTAAAAACTAATCTCCATGTATTGGTTGTAATATTTTTCTTCTATAATCACTTAGGAAAGAGCCATCATCATCGACTATCTAGAAAACTACTCTTTCATGCAACCTAAACACTTAAATTTAAAAAAGGCATAATTTTTAAATAAAAATATATAAAATTTAGTTAATTACATGTTTTAAGACACTCTATGGCCTTATAATCATCAAGGACACCTTAAAAAGCCATCCACTTGAAGTTTTCACACTTCTCCCTAGCTTATCTAATAGGCTAGTTTTGACTAGCTGAATTGAATCACTTGGTTGAGACACTTAAGAATATTTTAAAGTTATTAATTTGAAATGGTGAATTATATTAAGTCTCAAGGTTACCTCCCATGTGATTTAAATCTCTTGAAACCTCCTATAACCTACAAAACACATAAAATAGTGAGAAAAACCTTATTTTATGCCCTATCCGTACAAGTCCATGTAACTAGTTTTCATGTGAGGGATAATGAGGGAGTCCTATGTAAATTTAAATATATTTTCTAGTCAAACTGGTCCATTAGATTGCATCTCCAACTCCATTTTCCCAATCGGGTCTCTAGCAAGGGTTTTGAAGGGTTTTGGACCTATTTTGGGTCTTTAACATTGTTCATGAAAGTTGGACGTCCAAGTTACAGATAAATTACACAAAAATGGAATTAAATACCCATGATAACATCCTTGAATTATCTTTTCACCCATGCAAAACCTCCAAGAAGATATGAGCATCACAACTTGACCTATTGTGCTTGTTCTTGCTTTTCCTGCATACTGAATTTGATTCTAAGCCAAAAATGGATTTAATTGGTTTTATATACACTCCAATAGATCTAAAAAATATATACAGATCCAATAAACATGTTTCAATAATCTTGATATCTCATCAAAATCTATAAATGAAGATGATCCCCCTTTAGATGCTAGGCCTAAACCCTGTTCAATAGGCCTGCCTGCAACTCTTGGTGTTTAGACCTTCTTGTTTGATTTAATTACACCCTATAATATTATAAATATTTTATACAAAACTAAAAACATGATCCCATTAGTTATAAATCCCACTTAGGTCCAAATATTGGAAATGACCTCACACTTGGTCACTTGGCCTAACCTTGCCTTCTAGGATTTGCCTACAACTTTGTAGGTTTAGACCTTTTATGTTGGTATTACTCCTTACTTGATTGGTTTGAAAGATTTTAATATGTTTTTTACATATTTTAAAACCAATTTTAAATGTATAAACATCATTGGGTTCAACTTATCACTCATTTTCTCAAAAACTGTCTGCCTAAGCACAAAGGGAAGTACCCCCTGTCTGAGACAAAATAGGGGGTATTTACCCTATTTGTATAATAAAAAAATAATTAGAGGGAATTATACAAGTTTTAAGGATTATTTTTACTAAATTTTATCTCTTTTTTAGGTCCATAAGCCTTTCAATTCTTGTAAATTCCAAGGCAAACTATTATAGGTAGATTGTGTAGGTTATGTTGGCATGGACTATGTTTTTTACACCATTAATGCCTTCCTTTTGATTTTTAATCCATTGTGATAGTTTTTTAAGGTTTATATGACATTATTAAAGTGTTCTTATCACTCATTATCTCTCCAACCTATCACACACTCCTCCACTTTGACTGGGACAAGACCGAGTCTCTCTTTCCTAACTATATTTCTCCTTTGAAACCTTACTTGTAGGTGATTTTGAAATATTTGGGACTTTATATTATGTTAAAAGATTAATTTAATTTATAAATACATTTTTTATATGATTTATATCCATTTTATTCATGTTTATATTCTATCAATGCCTAGACAAACTCCTTTATGCTTGCTGCTTGCTAGACTGAGACACATGCCTTTAGAGCTTACTGTAGGTAACATTACTCCTTAAGGATTGAGTTAAGATGTGAAAATGATTATCATGAACACAATTATGATTTATTTATGAATTTTTAATAACTTATCTCACTTCTATGCACTTTTGAGCTTATAAATTGAGCTTTTCTACTTGACTGAGAAAACCTTGCAAATTTGACCCTACTGAAGGTGTTTTTTGGCTTCAACTGGGCTTGGTCATGGTTATTAGAGACCCTAAAATAATTTTAAAAATATTTATTGTTTTAATAATATTTTTTTTAAATTTAAAGGGATAAACACCACTTAAAACACCAAGATTGTAACTCTCTCCTCATACTCAGTTGTAGGTCAATATTGGTTCAGTGTACGGACTTAAGTGTTCATGAGAAGTAAATAATAATATGTATTAATTAATCAAATATATTGATGATATGAATGTTCATATTAATAATTTAGAGTCATTAAAACATTATCATGAGTCAATCCTTTCAACCTTTATTGAAGATATGTCTCTTTTCGACCAAACCCTATAGATCTCACTGCTTGTTTTCAGTGTTTTCAAAGGCACCTTTGGACCTTTCAATGACTACCTTTTGCTGATTATTTCCATATAAAAATTGGAATATATCTTATATTATGATGGGGATAAAATAAAAGACCATTTATATGCCTCAAAAGTCATTTAAACCATGTCATAAATCCTTGGCAAAATGCCTAGGTTCTTTGTTTGGCCAATTTTGGGAAAATATCCTTGAATACAGTTATTGATCTTAGAACATGGTTTTCATCTTTTATTTGCTAATATATATTATCAAATAAGTTTTTCATGCTTAAACCAATAATTTTTGAAATACCAATAAGGCTTCACCATTGCTCCATCTCCCCTTATGACACCTCAGCTCACTACTGACACCACATGTAGGTGTTCATTTCATCATAGGCAATGAGTGTAAAAATGGGTAGTATGTATTGCATTTACCTTTAAAAGAGGTTTTGTATTGTATTTAAGGTTAAAAATAGACTCTATTAATTTTAAATAACCCTACTCAGACCAATTTATCCCCTTCAACATGACTGGTCCTACGAGACACCTATAGGTAGATGGGCTGTATGTGCATACCAATGACAAAATGAGGGAATGACTGAGTATGACTGCCATAGTCTCTTTACACTATTTTAGGAGGTAAAATATATTTATTATTTATTATAAACACATTTCAACATCTTGAGCCCTACAATACACTTCCCTGATCATACTAAACTAATTGGATAGTGTTCATGGCTGTAACTCATGGAATGATACTTAAAGATGATATTTATATGAGAATATAAATATAATTTATAACATGAAAAATGACTCATCACAACCCCTTGAAACCATGGTCAAATATAAAGATCTAAAAATGGTGACAAAACTGCCTGAAACACAACATAATGTGGCCTCTTGCACTTTTGATGTACTTGACTCATAAAAACAACTCC
This sequence comes from Torreya grandis, assembly GCA_037957365.1. NCBI lineage: Eukaryota > Viridiplantae > Streptophyta > Pinopsida > Cupressales > Taxaceae > Torreya > Torreya grandis. The sequence goes on from JARHVA010000109.1 coordinate 4,513,280, forward strand.
AAATGTGAAAACAAGCATGGAAAAAATTATATGGGAGAATAAAAATCCTTTAAAACCAATATAAGTATCTAAGTTATACAAAATCTCCCAAACAAGAGTAAAACCTATAGGGTGCACGGAATGGCAAGTAGATTTTTACAATCAACTTAAAATGGATGATTCATAAAGTACAATTTATAATTATTCAAAATTTTTATATTAAAATTAAGGTATATTATTATACTATCATCTCCCAAAATCATTTGTCCTGAAACCTCATGGGCTGTTCGTGCCAAGTAAAAAACTAAAGGTCACTTTAGTTTGTCCAAAAAAAAAGAAATGAGCAGAATGGTTTTGGAATTAAAGTGGAACTTACAGATCAAAAAAATCATAAATATTATCATTTGGAAGGTTAAGAGACCCCCCAATATATTTCCCCACATGGCACACTTCCCTATGTGCCGTACAAGTGTCAAACTCTTCTTTTTCTTTAAGAAAATTAACTTTTTTGATGAACCTATAAATTTTCATATTTTTTAGTTAATTAAGAATTATAAGGACACATGGGACATGCCATCACATTTTTACACCTTTATATTTACCAAGAAACTAGTACAAAGCATTAAAAACACCTTTTTTGACCCTTAAAATGACGCAAAATGAGAAATGGACATAAAAACCAATTGACCAAAGATGGTATAACATCAATTGATATTAATTAACATATAATACACCCCATGAAAATATAATATACCCAATATAGACCTATAAAATCAATTTTTTACCTATAGATACCCCTATTTAACTTAGAAGTCCTATTTGGTCAACACATATGAAACCTCAAAAACACATTCCATGCCTTTTCTTCCATACTTTGAACTCAAAATTGGTCAACATACCTAAAAAAACATGACATACCTATATCAATGCTCATTTGTCCATTATTACCTTGGAAACTGAACCTGATACCCCATTATGCCACCACCTTTCTCTTTGCTCTCTAAGTTTTTGATCTATAGGTCATATTAGACCTTAAAATAGACCTTATAGCTATTATCCAAGCACTCTCCACCTCAATCACATTATCAAGCAACCTACCAAATGATATACCACTAATTTTCATCCTTCATAGGTCTTGACAACACCTCATGACCCCTTATTAGGTCATGCAGAGTCTAGAACTAGTCTAGTTGCATGATAGGTCTATAGGTCTTACCCTTGTAGGCTCACTTTGAAACACACCTAAGTGATCCAATGCCTCAGACTCATTCTCAAGTGTCCTTAGACATCCTATTATGCCTTTGTGCATTCATTTCACTGAGCCATCATGCTCCTTCTTGCACCAGACTAGGCATCTTATGTACAAGCCTTCTCAAGAACCTTGTACTCAAGAACTTGTGCACAAATATGCATACATGTATTGAACCTTGACATCAAATTTATAAGAATCATTAGGTTTCCTTTAAATTATCTCTCAATAGAGAGACAATAGGCTGCCTTCAAATTATCTCTTGTCACATGTCACTCCACCATGCATCTTTACCAGATGTATCTTGACATTAATGATATCCACCTTGACCTTGACATCAATGATAACACTTCTCAACAAACTCCCCCTTTATCATTGATGGAAAAATATTATTCAATTTTATTTATTTCATCTCCCCAAGTTGGTCACACTCCCTTCTTGGACTTTCTCCCCCTTTGACATAAATGACAAAGGGTCCTGCATAACTATCATCGGGAATCACAGCTGCATAGACTATCATAGCCAAACCTTCTTGCTGTAAGATCTCAATATATAGAATTTGAAACATGAAGGCAAAAAACTCCCCCTTACTACAAGCATACATCTTTTATAAGAAATTTGATAACAAGACCACTTCTCAATGTAGAACAAACTTAGTCACAAACCTGAATAACTTCCCCTCAAACCAAGCATCCATCATGCTTCTGCTACCTGAATAGTGTCTCCATGAAGCCTAATGGAGTCACCAATTCTTATAGGGCACCAAAACATTACAAGTTTAGGTGATTCCCAGATCTCCATGCTCTCATCTAATTGAATGTCCTTCAATACCCTTTTAGGCTTGATTTGCATTCTAGGTTTGATCTCTTCATCATCCATTTGATCATCAATGTGGGCTAACAAAAAGCATTATTGACTTGTTTTCACATTTGAAGCATGCTATATCATAAAAATTAATGCACTTGAGATTATAGACTGATCATGACTCATCTTCATTATCTTTGGTTTCCAAACATTCATTTGTCCTCTCTCTAGCACTCTAGAGGCTTCAAACCTCCTGTTTTGACTTGGTGACCTTATAACCTTATTAGAATATAATCTTGAAATGTGTCCTACATCATGAAAACTATAAAAAACCACCTTATACACACCTTTTGATTGATGTGAGCTGTGACTCCTTCCATAGTCCCATGAATACTTATTATTGGAGGGTCTTCTAAAATCTCTTGCTCTATGACCAATCTAATTGCACACATAATAGTAACCATTGAATGAATTGGCATACCTTATAGCATTTGTCTATTTGATAGGTTTTTTTATGTTGATCTTGTTGTCTTCAATAGTCTTTTATTTAATTTGAGCTGCCTTCTTTTGGTCTTCTTTGAAACCAAGCCCTGTTTTATCACTTGTAGACTTTTGACAACTTAATTTATCATCTAATGCCTCATATCTCTTTTTGAACTTCATAAAGGTCCTCAACTTGATGGATGCTTGATTCAATTCAACTTTCAAGGATTCGATTTTAGTTTCATACCTGATGCATTCTTCCTCTTTAGCTTTTAGGATTACATTGACTACCTCCATCTGTACCTCAACTTGATTGATGATCTCATCATACTCCTTGGAAGTGTTACTCAACCTTTACTTCATCAAGTCAATCTAGTCCTCATAGTCCTTAATAAGTGCTCTTAGTTTATGATTTTTTTTCCTTTGGAACTTCAATTCCTCTAGTATACTTACCAATTATGCCTCAATATATACTTAGGCTTCTTTTTCATCTAATTCCACATCAACCATAATGACTTTCCCACTTGAACAACCCTCATTATCTGATTCTATGGCCATAAGTTTTATTATTTTCATGTTCAGGTTCATGATTGCCATCATCACTATCAAATTCACTTGAGTCACTTAAATTAGAAGGATTATCTTCATTAGTGTAGAATATTTTCTTGTTCTTGAAGTTCCTTTTCTACCTTCATACTTCCTAAAATCCTTTTTGTTGTTATCAAGATTATAGGTCTTTTTTTCATCTCCATGATGATCATCATGTTATTCATTATGCTCATATATATCTTTGTTAGGACACTTGGATGCAAAGTGACCAATCTTGCCACAATTAAAACATTTGAAGGGAAACTTACCTTTGTACTTACCAGATCCAAACCTCAACTTTATTGAATACATGGCTATTAGTTGATCATTCTTCATCATTTTGCTTCTTAGATTTTGACTTCTCAACTTTAAAAGTTGCTTCTTTCTTAGGAGGTCTTCCTTCATTAGTTCTCATCTCATAGGTAGTCAAGATTCCATGAAGCCCATCCATTTTTATCTTGCCCAAATCTTACATCTCTTCTATTATAGATACGTTAGAGTCAAACTTATGATTTAGTGATCTCAACACCTTTTGAACAATAGTAGATTCTTTGACTTGCTATTCCAATACTCTAATGATATTGACAACTTAATCAACCTTCAACATGTAAGATGCAATGGTTTCATCTTCATTCATATTTAGGCTTTCAAACTGTCTTCAATGGGTTTGTAATTTATCCATCTTCACCTTGTTGTCTCCTTCATATATGATCTTCAATTTTTCCCATATCTCTTTAGTTGTATCACAATGCGTTACCTTCACTAGCTTTACCTCTGATAGACCATAAAGAATGACATTTATTGCCTTGGAATTATTTTCACTAGCCTTCTTACCTGTTGTATCTATTGGAGGAATAGGAGGAACTATATAACCATCCACAATTGGCTACCAAATATCATGTCCTTGTGAAATCAAATATATATTCATTCTAACACTCCAAAAGGCATAGTTAGATCTATTAAAAAATGGAGCCTTACTAGTAGAGAAACTACCTTGAGCTTGTTGACTAGCCATCCTTGCTTCTAGGATATCCTTTAGGTTTTTATACCTACTTCAAAGGACCAGGGTCTAATACTAGATATTGGAAGCAAAATTACTAGGGGTGAATCAATATTCAATACTTTAAACCATATTACTTAAGTAATCATAGATCATTTAGACAAGCATGTTCATCTTTAGTAAGCATAAACACTAATCTACAAGAGCACAAAACATATGAACATAATATGTGTTAAGGTGTGGAGCCTAAAAGCTTCACATATGAGCGCATTTGATAGTTGCAGGTTTACACAGTCACCAGTGTCGGTCAAGAGCGATCGACGTCGGTCAGGTGTAGTTCAAGAGACGCCAGTGTTGGTAGGGGATCGACCGACGTCGGTCACAGGCAAGCAGGTAGAAACCGACGTCGGTTACCTGTGCGTCCAGAATGCTATTTTTGAGGACAGAACTGAGTGTTTGCATGATGAGTTTAAGTCTTAGTCTTAAGTTCGCGTCTCTATTATTAGTAAGACTATTTTTAGAGCCCTTGTTCAAGAGGCTTAACTATTGGTTGTAAGTGCATGCTCAAGTCTCCTAATTCTATATGTAGAATTATATCTTCTTAGCTTATTGTAGTAGTTGTAGTTCATTAAATTGAATGTTGAAGAATAGTACAGAGTTGTATCAATCTAGGTTGTTGGAGTTGATTGTACTTGAGAGAGAGAGCTCTTGAGGGAAAGAGATCTAGAGAGAGATCTGTACATCTGAGAGAGGTGTGGAAGAAAGAAGTTTCTTCATTGTATTCCTTCTGTAAAGAGTTTAATACAAGTTTTCAGGGTGGTTTCTTGTATCTCTTGTTCTTACTATTTATCATTCTAGTTACTTATCTATTTGATTTAATTCCACAATTTATTGCTTTCATAAGTGTAATCAAATTGTTGGTTGATCCCCAACAAGTGGTATCAGAGCCTTGGTTGTAGGTTTAGAGCTTGATATCCAATAATTGGTATCAGAGCTCAGGTTCACTAATAGGTGGTTCAGATCTATGTAGTGTGTATTGATTACAGGTTCTCACAGGGGTTTCTGCAGGAATTTCTGTTTGAGTGGGAGAAGCAATGGCAGAAGAAAGTAAACTAAGAATGGAGAAGTTCAATGGCAAAAATTATCAACATTGGAGAATGCAGATAGAGGACTATCTGTATCAGAAAGATCTATACTTACCGTTAAGTGGGATTGCAAAGAAGCCCACATACATGGATGATGAAGAATGGGAAGTTCTTGATAGAAAGGCTCTGGGGTCTATAAGACTGAGTCTAGCATCTACTGTGATATCTAATTTGTCACAGACAAAAACAACGGTAGAGTTTATGACTACTTTAGCAAATTTGTATGAAAAACCCTCAGCTTCTAATAAGGTATATCTTATGAAGCAGCTATTTAATTTGCATATGAATGAAGGTGGATCCGTGTCTACTCATCTGAATGATTTCCATGGAATTGTAAATCAATTAAGTTTAGTCAATATTGTGTTTGATGATGAAATAAAAGCTCTTTTAATATTATTTTCTTTGCCTAAAAGTTGGCATGGCTTAGTAATGGCAATTAGTAATACTGCATCTGCTTCAAATATTTTAAAAGTAGAGGATGTTGTTAGTGTTATCTTGAATGAGGAAATTTGTAGGAAAAGCACAGAAGAAACATCAGGGAACGCTTTAAATTTTGAGAGCAGGGGGAGGCAAAAAGAGAAGAGCAAGAGGAGATCAAGATCTAAGTCTAAGGTGAGAGGTAGATCCAAATCCAAAAATGGCAGGATGCCAAAATGCTGGAATTGTGGAAAGATGGGGCACACAAGTAGATATTGCTGGTCAAAGCCTAAGGAGGACAATCAACACGAAGGAAAAGAAGAAGCAAAGGTTGCAGGTATTGCATAAGATGCTTTAATATTTTCTTTGAATAATAATATAGAATCTTGGGTTTTAGATTCTGGTGCATCTTTTCATGCTACCCCTAATAGGGAATATTTTAGTGACTATATCCATGGATATTTTGGAATAGTGTATCTAGGGGATGATGAGCCTTGTAAAATTATTGGCAAAGGTAAAGTGCAGCTGAAAATGCAGAATGGCAACACATGGGTGTTGAGAGATGTTATGCATGTTCCTATCTTGGAGAGAAATTTAATTTTTGCAGGAAAGTTAGGGGATGAGGGTTGTACAGTAACTCTCACAGCAGAATCTTGGAAGGTGACCAAGGGTGCACTTGTTATGGCCAGAGGTAAGAGAGTAGGTACTCTCTATTTATGTAATTGTGTTACTAACAATTCTCCTTATGTATTATCTACTTCAGATGTGGATGCTAAATTGTGGCACTCAAGGCTTGGCCACATGAGTGAGAAGGGTATGTCAATTCTTAAGTCTAAAGGTAAGCTTTCAGATTTGAAAAGCATGGATCTAGAATTTTGTGAGCACTGTGTATTTGGAAAATAGAAGAGAGTTAATTTTCTCAAGACTGGGTCTACAAAGAAGAAGCATAAGTTACAGCTTGTTCACACAGACGTGTGGGGGCCGGCTCAAGTTGCTTCTATTGGAGGATCACAGTACTATGTTTTGTTTGTAGATGATGCTACAAGAAAGGTATGGATCTATTGTATTAAGAAGAAATCTGATGTATTTGAGACTTTTAAGATTTGGAAAGCTATGGTTGAGAATGAAATAGGCAGAAGATTAAAGTGCCTGAGATCTGACAATGGTGGTGAGTTCTGTAGCTATAAGTTCAACTGGTATTGTTATATGCATGGAATCCATAGGCAAAGGATGGTTCCAAGGACACCTCAGTAGAATGGAATTGCTGAAAGGATGAACAGAATAATCATGGAGCGTGCAAGATGTATGAGTTTGCATGCTGGTTTGCCCTTAGAGTTTTGGGCAGAAGCTGTTGACACTGCAGTGTACCTAATTAACAGAGGACCCTCTACAACTCTGGATGGTGGAATTCCAGAAGAGGCATGGACAAGTAAAAAGGTAGATCTCTCATTCCTCAAAGTTTTTGGTTATGAAGCCTTTGTGCACGTAGATAAGGAAAATAGAAAGAAGCTGGATGCTAAGTCTATGAGGTGCACATTTATTGGCTATGGCTCAGATGATTTTGGTTTTAGATTTTAGAATCTAGGAACTAACAAGATAATTAGGAGCCGTGATGTTGTTTTCAATGAAAAAGTATGTATAGTGATTAGCTGAAGAAGCTGAATCAATCTGGGCAGAGCAATGGTGAATTGGACGAGGTGACGGTCCAAAATGAGCTCACAGGAAAAAAAAAAATCACTTGTAGGAAAACACAAAGATCGACGTCGACAGGTTAAGAATTGACATCAGTAGAAAAAAAATTGATGTCGGTCATATAGAGACCGACGTCGACAGGACATGTACTGATGTCAGTCAGGCAAAACTGACGTCGGCCAGTAACAGGCCTGGAAGTGACCGAGGTCGGTCACTGTCAGAGAATTTGGGTGGACAGCATGTTGTGAACGAGTCTCAAACGCCCATCAGGAGGTCAGAAAGGGTAAGTAAGCCTCCAATTTGATATTCTCCTTCGTTATTCTATTTATTGCTAACTGATGGTGGAGAACTAGAGAGTTTTGAAGAAGCAATACAGGTGGAGTCCAAGAGTCAGTGGGAGCGTGGCATGGTTGAGGAGATGGAGTCCTTAAAAGAGAACCAAACATGGGATTTGGTTAAGTTGCCAGCTGGTAAGAGGACACTGAAGAACAGATGGACCTACAGGTTGAAAGAAGGTGAGAATGGATAGATGAGATATAAGGCCAGATTGGTAGTGAAAGGATTTGCACAAAAGCTAGGTATTGATTTTGGTGAGATTTTTTCTCCTGTTGTTAAAATGACTTCTATAAGGGTTGTATTGTCTTTGGTTGCTATTGAGGATTTGCATCTTGAGCAGCTAGATGTTAAGACATCATTTCTTCATGGATATTTGGATGAGGAAATATATATGGAACAGCCAGAAGGATTTGAGGTCAAAGGTAAGGAGAAGTTAGTGTGCAGATTGAAGAAAAGCTTGTATGGCCTCAAGCAAGCTCCTAGACAGTGGTATTTGAGATTTGATAGGTTTATGACTGAGCATGGCTACAGTAGGTGTCAATCTGACCATTGTTGTAGTTCATTAAATTGAATGTTGAAGAATAGTACAGAGTTGTATCAATCCAGGTTGTTGGAGTTGATTGTACTTGAGAGAGAGAGCTCTTGAGGGAAAGAGATCTAGAGAGAGATCTGTACATCTGAGAGAGGTGTGGAAGAAAGAAGTTTCTTCATTGTATTCCTTCTGTAAAGAGTTTAATACAAGTTTTCAGGGTGGTTTCTTGTATCTCTTGTTCTTGCTATTTATCATTCTAGTTACTTATCTATTTGATTTAATTCCATGGTTTATTGCTTTCATAAGTGTAATCAAATTGTTGGTTGATCTCCAATAATATGTATGTGGGAAACCCTCAAGGATAATAAAACCCACTAAAATACAACTTGGAAAACTTGTCCTATAAGACCATAAATCAAATTTAGTTGAGCACCAACCCAAAAAAGAACACTAACCCCTAAATTTATCAAGCACCAACTTGACTTTAGCAAGCACCAACTTGATAGGAGGATACAATACCCTTGTTGATCTAGCACACACTCAATCAACACTCTAAAACTATCTACCTTTCTCTTTTTTCCTTCTTAAAATTAATGATGGTCTTCTTTTTCTCTATCACACTCGAATCTGCCTCTTACACAAGCAAAAACTATCTTTCAACTTCTTTGCTCAATTAGCCCTTTTATGGCTTGAAATTATCATGAAAGCAATCATGAAACCCTGTACATGTTTATGAATGATTTATATCATTTATTTGATATGTTTCACCACCTATGTAATCTCACACAATCTTCTTCTTCTTCACTTCACATCTACCCTCACTAATTTTATTTGGCTTAAAATTGCTTAGTATATATACAAGACTTTTCTTGTTCATATCCTTCTTGGTTAACCATGCACTATTATCATATTAGTTTAGACATGGAATGGATATTAGAACACTTAATAGACATGGATAAAATGTGATTTGGGTCCGTTAAGATCTTACCATTCTCAAATAGGCCTTATCTCTCCTTTAGGTCTCATGGAGACCTAATCTCATTGGGCCTAATTAGCACACGTTACCATTTGATCCTTTAGGAGAACATTCAAACATTTCACACAGAATAAGTACATCATATGTCATCTAAGTAGACCTATGTTAAACTATATGGGATCCATAACACTTTTTAGCTCAAATCACTACTTTTAGCACATCATTAAAATAGTTCATATTAGTCATGTGTATACCAAAAAAGTTTATCTAAAACATTTGAAGCATAAACACAATTTTTACAAACAACCATGGAAAAAACATATACAAAGAATATTAATTATCTTAAGGTCACCACCATGTGCATTAGACCTCATAACTCAAGGCAAAAATGCTCAAACCCTTCTCTACAAGTAGCTTAATCAATACTATTGTTGTCACTTGGATTTTCATCCTTTGAGGAGATATATCAACTCTCTTCATCTAAGTGGCACAATTAAAACACCTCTAGGCTATGGGTAGCCTAATAATGAGTTGAATCTCTAGATAGGGCTAGCTCCTTTGATGTAATAATTTTAGATCACTACTACACCTATGGTTGTATGGAAAAAGGATAGAGAAAATTGAAAGTAAACTATCCTAAAGGAGGTGATACACCAAATTTATTGATGACTACCAATGAGCTGCATGTCACACATGAAACCATGAGACTAACTAAACATACACTTCTCTAATCCAAATCTTCTCACATCAATGTTTCATTATGAGGTTGTGATGAATGTTTAGGCTAGGAGGACTAGATAAGAGGCCTAGGATGACACTGTTTGAATAGACTAACTCACTCAACCTTGACACTTCATATAACACTTCACATGACCTACAAGAAGAATCTTTCAAAATATAAATATTTAGGAGAATGAGATAACAATGCTAAGGAAACAATAGTAATCACTAAGCAAGATCTATCATTCAAGTGAACACACTAAGAACACTCATAGAAGAGGTAAAAATCAATAATCTTTATTGATCCAAGGTATACAAATGAGTATGGATTCACCATACTCAGGTGGAGAATAATTTATAAAGGCTAAAATGGCTAGTTCTTATAGAACTTAAGAGAGAGAGGATAAGAGAGAAGTCAAAAGGTTAAAAGGACACTTGTCATGCTGAGAGGAGTTACATGTGCATGGGAAAAGAGTGTGAAATTGATAATTTAAATTCAAGAAGCACAAGTGTCAATTCAAGGCATGAAACTCTTGAAATGTGGCATGAAATTCCATTCGCTGGCTTAAAAAACTACCTTCATGATTCAACCCTATTTGAACATCCCAAAACTAACCAAGGATATGTTTTATGATTGGAATGATAGGGAAGGGTTCAAAAATACTTCTCCATGCATTGGTTGCACTCCTAATCATCTAGAATCTCCTAAAAGTGAGCCATCACTACCTATAGTCAAAGAAAACTCCTCTTTCACATAACTTGCACACTTGGATTTCAAAATGGATTCAATTTTCCATGAAAATACATACAAGGTAGTAGAGGACACTTTTAAAGACCCTCCATGTCCTTAGAGGCATCAAAAACACCTTAAAAGACTTCCACTTGAAGTTTTCATCCTTCTCATCATCATGTTCACTATGCTAGTTTAGACTAGTTGAGATGAGAGCTATGGTATTAATAATTATGAGTTTTTATAATGCATAAAATTAACATGGGGAGTTATCTGAAGTCTCAATCTTCCTTCCAAAGTTTATTTCATCTCTTGAAACCTCTTTGAACCTGCACAATGCATAAAAAAATTAAAATAACCAATTTTATACCATGTTAATACAAGTATGAAACACCTCAAGTGGATGGAAATGGTCTATGGAGAGTCCTCTATATGATCCAAGCATTTCCCAAGCCATTCTAATCTATTTGGATGCATTTCTATCCTTATTTTCCCAATCAGGTTTAGAACCAGGGTTTGTGAGGGTTTTGAGTTACTTGTGCTCTTAAGGTTCATTCATGAAGATGAAACATTATAATCACAAAAAAATTTCAAAATAATTTAGATTAGGGCCCTTTTTAACATCTCCAAGCTTATTATATTTCCATGTATAGTGTCTAAGGAGACGTGAGCAACTAAAGTTGCCATATCGAGCTCTTCTCTCCATTTCTTATAGGCCTGAGTTGTCTTAAAGCCCAAAATGACTTTTTTATGGATTATCATGCATTAAAATATCTTATATACCTCTTTTATTCTTACATATACATTGTCTAATCCATTATAATGTTCACCCCATACTAAAATTGAAAGTGGTTTTCCATTTGGCTTTAGGCCTAAACTATGCTTGGCAGGCCTGCTTACATACTTGAGGGTTTAAAACACCCTATTGAGTTTCATCCTCCTCAAAAATGTTACTCATGTTTGCTTAGGTTTATTTATTCTTCCTACATCTCTCTAAAATGTCAAAACAACTCTTGGCTCATTCTTTATCTCCCATCTTAAGGACTACAAGATTCATGCTCAAAGGGAGTGCCCTTTGTCCGAGACAAAATAGAGGGCACTTACCCTATTTTACCAATTTTTTTTTTGGATGGGATTATCCAAGTCATGGAGATACCCTATACAAGTTTTGAGCTCTTGTTCAGGTCATTTTACCTCCAAAATTCTCATAAAACTAAGACAAATTGATGAGTAATTGACTATCTGTAGGGTTTGGGAGATAGGCTACATGATACTTATTTAGAGCCTATTTATATGTTATATGTACATCGTGAGAGTTCCATGAGACTAATATAATAATTATGGATATTTTATCATCTTCACTCATCAATCCATTCCTACATATACTCCTCATACTCGTACATAGTATAGACTATATGTATAAACTCCTAGCTGTGTTGACTTTAATGTACTACACCTGTAGGTTAACTTAAATATTTTAGATTGAATTCAATGATTATAGGATTGTTTATAATATCATAATATCATTTTTCATTTTTTAAAATTCTTGTCTCATCCTTATGCACTTCTCACACTCACAATCCCCAAATTTGATCAGTGTCTGTCACATTTACAATCGATTGTGTTTTTTGCTTTAGAGAGGGGGCACCTATAGGTTACTTGCATAGATTGGAATTTGAAAAAATTTAATGATACTATTTGACACCTTCTAGGATAATATAGTAGTGATTTTAACTTATATTCAACCTACTTAGGCTAGATAATCACTTAGACAATGTGTTTTAGCTCACTGTATGCCTATTCAGCTGTAGGTGAGCATTTTATTATGAAGGGACACCTGTAGGTGTGAGTTGGACTCAACACCTTGTAATTAAATTATTTTTGCAATTTCTTTGATAAAAAAATGTCTTGTTCAATTATTTTGAACCATTCACACATATTGGCATAGTCTAGTTTTGCAATTTTAGGTGAAAATGACTCTTTTGGCTCAAATCTGTAGGTGATCATTCCCTGAGTTTAATGCATAAATGGGTAACTTTAGGACCTCCAACTTATATATTTCACTAGTCATTTCCCCTCCAAAATTTGAATATTTATTTTACTATGTAGATAATACAATATATGATCACCTATCTGTCACAAAACCCTTGATAACTTTGTTACATGACCTTGACAAAAAGGCCTAGACCTCTATTTTGAAAATTTTGGGACTTATTCCCTGAACATAGTCATTAGATCTTTGGAAGGTGATTCTCAACTTTGCCTAGCAGTCTTTCCTTCCAAATATGTATGTTAGGATCCTTTTAACATGTTATAACTTCAAGATGACCTCCACTATGTGCCTTAACACTCCATATGACACCTCAAACCTTAGTCAAGCCAACCTATAGGTGGTTAATTCCACTGTGCAGGTAATAGATGTGGAATTGCAGGCAATAAATGTGGAATTGCAGGCAATGCATAAGATATATGTGTTTATTATTCACTATATACATTCACCAAGGTTTCCAAATATATAATTAACACTCTAAAAGGCTGACACACCTATTAAGGCTCCTATTATACCATGCCATCATCTTAAGAGGATCCTATAGATGCACTTTGAGTTATATGTAGGTAGTGAGCATGAATTGAAGAAATGTACCAAATATTTTGCCTTCATAGTCAATTGGTTTCTCCTTAATGTGTTCAATGGAAAGATCAAGATGTTTCAAAACTTTAAACAAGATCCTACACTCCATTTCAACATTTGAACCCTTCTTTCATGGCACTTGTAGGTGCATGCTTATGATGACTGTGTAAATGTTGCACATGATTGCAACAATATTTATTTATTGCATCATTTGAAACCCTAACTCACTAAATTATGTGGCTAGAAGATATTACAAGGATTTGAGAATTTAATTATACTTTTGTGGATGCTCTCATAGACTCAACAATTCACAACTAAGACTGAGGATGAGTTGGGAGTTGACTGTGTATCCAATTGCACTATAACTTCAATGATGCTCATGTTAAAGATTGAAAATTTGAAATCAAGATATTTTCTTGACCCCATTGGAGTGAGTAAGACACCATGCCACATTGGATTAAATCCATTATAAATAGACTTTCTACAAATGGTGAAGTTGGAGTGCAAGTCCACTATCAACACCTTCCGACAAAGTGAGTTGTTTGAGCTATCAAATCAACTTGAAACATGAAACCAAGCATGGAGAAAATTTGAGGAGAGAGCTAACATCATCTAGAAACAACATTAGTAGTTGGATTGTATGAATTTCCCCAAACCAAATCAAAACCCATAAGGTACATAGATTAGATAGTCAAATTAGATAGTCTAACTTCTTAGGAATGGTTCATAAAATACAAACCACCATTCCTCTAAAACCAAACATCAAATGGAAGATGACTGAGTGTAAAAGACACTTCAGGATAATTTTTCTTGAAACCTCTCTTACTGACTATACCAACTACAAACCTGAAGACCATTTTTGCTTACCAAGCCTAGTAGAAGGAGTTAGAAGTGATTTTATTCATTTATTTAAGCCTATAATCAAATTTATCACATAAATAAGTATGTGGAAGACCATGAGACACTACTGAAGTGTCCTCATCTATAGGAGGTTGTATAATTATGTAAACATCATTAAATTCTCATATTTCTAAGAAAATTACCCATTATTCTAAAGAACCTACCACTTCTTAGTTACAAATGGTTACTTAAGACTTATTAGGACACATGTGGCATGAAATCACCTTTTTAAACTTCCACATTACCCAAGGGGGTCGTATAACTAATTTAATGCTCCATTTTGACCCCAAAATGACTCAAAAAAACATAAATATTGAAAATGACCAAGACCAAGGCTAATGTGACATGAAATGACATAAAAAGACATCAAATGACTTATAATACACCTTATGACGTAATATTAGACCCCTAAAACATCTAAAAATCAAGTTTTTACCTATAGGGGTCCCAATTTGACCTGTAGGGTCTAATTTGGTGAACAAATTAGTGACTCATAAGGGTAACATGCCTGCTATGCTAAGGATCAATAGCCTTATACATCCATTAGGCTTAGGGAGTCATTTGGAGTCTGAACCACAACAAGAGGAATTTTACCATTGACAACAAGCTTTAATCAAGACAAGACCAATTGACAACCTCAACCACACAAAGTAAAGGACACACATAAAAAAATCAAACAAACTATGAAGACACACACACATATGTGATAAAATCACTTAGGGAAAATAAGAAAACAAACCATTATGTATAACTAAAAATTAAGCATACCTCCCTTTCTAAGATCAAAAGGAAAGTTCCTTGCATCTCCTTCTTCATGAGATGAATCATAGTGCCAAGCATTTTGCTCCTTAAATTAGATGCTTGATATATCATACCTATTTCTTTGCACTTCACTTGCTATGTTATCAATTAGACCATCTTCAAATAGGTTTCAAATTTAAATGTATTCCTCTTGGCCTTGTACACATACCTCATATTGCTGCCCACTCTTCATCTCACGATCAACTTGCATCTTATTTATAAGCATAATTTCAAGAGCAGTTTCATGTTCCTTAGAGTATTTAGGCCAATAAAATATTATCTTGACCTCCAAAGGTTGTGGTGAACCTTACTCTAGCTCATCTATGACATTTTGAAAAATGTGATCTTGCTTACCATCACTTGTAATCATCTCTAAGGAAGTTGTAGACTCCTTGAGAGACTCAAACTCATTGCAGAGGTTTTAAAATTGCTTCCACAAGTACTCATCTTCTCTTTAATTATCATCATGGAGGGGAAAAACAAGAGAACCTCCTTCATCCTCTTCTTTATAATCCAAAATGACTTCATCCAATATTTCTTCTTTGACACAAGGAAGGCATTCCTCATTATCAACACAACAAGAAGACTCAACATAAGGACTCACCTCTTCCTCAACATTTAGGACATCTTGAGGGATCTCAAGTTGTATATCATCTATCATAACCTAAATTTTCTTCTCAAGGGCTGAAATATCTTCAATCTCATTCTCCTTCTTGGTTGATGCCAAGACTAGGCATCTTGAAACTAGGTGACTTAGCCCAATGAGGCTACCAAGGAGTTGTATTTTCTTCAAGCAAGAGTTTTGAATTTTTATCAACCAACTAATCCTATTTAGGTTACCATACCATAGGTCCATCAAGTAAAAGGGTGATGGGGTGAGGACAAGATGAACTAGTTGATGGAGGTAGAACATAGGACTCAAAATCAAATTGAAAATTAATTGTAGGGGATTCTTTTGGAAGTTCTTGAGGAAGGGGAGGCAGACCTTGGGATAAAATATCTTGGTTTTCTTACTTTAATTTAAAAATAAATTAATTTACATTTGATTCATATTTATAAATATCTTTAGAGAGGTTAGATGGGGCGTGTTTAGGCATAGGATCTTATTTTGGATCTAAACCTTCCATCACACCTTGACTCAATAATTTCATTATTGACTCTAACTCTTCAATTTGCTTGGTTAAGTTCTCTTGGAAAAGTCTCTTTTGAAGTTGATAGGCATCATCAAGAGGATGAGGAGTACAAGAGGGATGAATTGGAAAATAAGATGTCTCTTGAGGAAGGGTGGGAGGGACATGCATAGAATCAAGCTCTTTCTCAGCTTCACACTCTTTATCTATAATTTTATCCCCTTTCTTTCCCCATGATTACACTACTTTATTCCAACTTAGGATGTTATGATTAGGAGTCTCTTATTTATTTAGTGATTTAATTTTAGGAGTGGATGAAGTTTTCAAGAAACTTGGAATTTCCATGGGCTTGGATTCTCCACCTTGTCTCTAACTTAAGATTTCATATCTAAAAGTCTCTTCTTGAGGTGGGGATGTAATGGGAGAGGGTAATGAGGACTTAAATTCCACTTTCTTTGGTGATGATATGGACTACCAAATTTTATTATTGGAAAAATAAATTTTATTATCAAGGGTTGCTTTAAAAATCAAGTTTGTATTTTCAATTTTCTTTTCCAGCTGATTGGGAAAAAGATGACTTTGATAAGCTTGATTGGGCTCATGAGTAGGGGTCAAGTAGGACTGATAATAATATTGGGGAGATGGATATGAAGTATGATATAATTGGTGAGGCTTATCCTCATGAAATTTTAGCCTATCTTCTAAAGATGCAATAAGGCCACTCACATCTAGCATCTCAATTGTGAGCCTTTGCCAATTTGCTCTCTCAATGGGTGCCCACTCTCTTTTAACCAAATATAATGCATCTCTCACCTTATGAATAATATGACTAGGAACATATAGAGCATGTACCCTTTGTGTGTTCTATCATGTATCCCTCATAGCCCAAGAGAGTTTTCTTGAAAGTGGAAATAAACTGATTTAAAGAGTGACTAGGTTGACTAGGAGGAGCAATATATTGAGAAAGTTGATTATAAGGCTGATACACTTCATCACAAGGTTGATAAGGGTCATTTTGGAGTTGATAGGGATCATGAAAAGGCTGGTAAAGATCATACAAAGGGTGATTAGGAATGCCATAAGCTTGAAATACCTCACCAACTTGTGTAAAAAAATATTCAAAACCAAAATTATCCATGAAACTTCATTGGGAAGCAAGAACACAAAGACAACATTAGCAACAATATTCAAAAGGAAAACCTATTCTGCTTGATCGACTAATGCAACTTTGGAGTTACCATTGATGCTTGGATAGATGCCTCTAAAGGCTGATGTGTTGAAAGACAACACCAAAAATATTTCAACTCCTTAGATAAATAGTTCTGTCAAGCATGCCAAAAAATATTATCACTTGGATTTGCACCTTTTAGGAGATGTCTCAGCTCTCCTCATCCAAGTGGCATCACTGAAACACCTCTAGGATAAAGGTAACCTTATAATGAGGTAAATCTCTAGATAGGGCTAATTCCCTTGATGTACCACTTTTGGATCACTACTACACCTATGTTTGTAAGGAAAAAGGAGAGAGAAAACTAAAATCAAACTATCCTAAAGGAGGTGATAAAAAAAAATTATTGATGACTAGCAACTAGTTGTATATCACACATGAAACCAAGATACCAACTAAACATATACTTCTCTAGTCTAAATATTCTCACATCAATGTTTCATTATGAGGTTGTGATGAATTCTTAGGCTAGGAAGACTAGATAAGAGGCCTAATATGGCACTATTTGAATATACTAACTCACTCAACCTTGACAGTTCATATAACACTTCACATGACTTACAAGAAGAAGCTTTCAAACTATAAATAGGTGGGAGAATGAGATAATAATTCTAAGGTAACAATAGTCATAATAAGCAAGATCTATCATTAAAGTGAACACACTAAAAACACTCATAAAAGAGGTTAAAATCAATATTATTTATTGATCCATGGTATGTAAATGAGAAGGGCTTCACCATACTCAAGTGGAGCATAATTTATAAAGGCTAAAATGGTTAGTTCTTATAAAACTTGAGAGAGAGAGGAGAAGAGAGAATTCCAAAGGTCACAAGGACATTTTTCATGATGAGAGGAGTTACATGTTCATGGGAAGAGAGTGTGAAATTGATCATGTAAATTTAAGAAGCACAAGTGTCAATCCAAGGCATGAACTCTTAAAATGTGGTAGGAAATTCCCTTTGCTAGCTCAGAAAACTACCTTTATGATTCATAACTATTTGAACATCCCAAAGCTAAATAGGGACAAGTATCATGATTGGAATGATAGGAAAGGGTTTCAGATTTACTTCTCCATGCATTGATTGTAGTCCTAATCATCTGAAATCTCTTGGAAGTGAGCCATCACTACTTGTAGTAAAAGAAAACTCCTCTTTCTCACACCTTTCACACTTGGATTTCAAAATGGATTCAAGTTTCCATGAAACTATATAAAAGGGAGTGGATGACACATTTCAAGACCCTCTATGGCATTAGAGGCATCAAGCACACCTTAAAAGACTTCCACTTGAAGTTTTCATCCTTCTCACCATCATGTTCACTATGCTAATTTAGACTCGCTAAGATGAGAGATCTGTTAGGAACACTTATAAGTTTTTCCAAGGCATGAAATGGACATGGGTAGTTATCTTAAGTCTCAAGATTCTTCCAAAGTTTATTTTATCTCTTGAAACCTCCTAGAACCTGCATAATGAAAAAAATAGTCAAAAGAACCAATTTTGTACCATCTCCATACAAGTATAAAACA
This sequence comes from Torreya grandis, assembly GCA_037957365.1. Classification (NCBI taxonomy): domain Eukaryota; kingdom Viridiplantae; phylum Streptophyta; class Pinopsida; order Cupressales; family Taxaceae; genus Torreya; species Torreya grandis. The sequence continues at coordinate 4,532,147 of JARHVA010000109.1, forward strand.
CCTCAAGTGGATGGAAAAGGTATTCTGAGAGTCCTATACAATATCCAAGCATTTCCCAAGCCATTATGATCTATTTGGATGCATCTCCAATGTTGTTTTCCCAATCGGGTCTAGAACTAGGGTTTGTGAAGGTTTTGACTCACTTCTGCTCTTAAGGTTCATTCATGAAGATGAAACATTAGAATCACAAATGAATTCCATAATAATGTATATCAAGATCCTTTTTAACATCTAAAAGCTTCTTAGATTTTAATGCAGTGTCTAAGGAGATATGAGCAACTAAATTTACTATATCAAGCTCTTCTCTCCATTTCTTGTAGGCCTAAGTTGTCTTAAAGCCTAAAATGAATTTTTGATGGCTTAAATTTCATTAAAATAGATTATATACCTCTATTTTGACTCCATATACATTATCCAATCCATTATAATGTTTGCCACATACTAGAAGTGAAATTGGTTTTCCATTTAGCTTTAGGCCTAAACTATGCTTAACAGGCCTTCTTGCATTCTTGAGGGTTTAGAACACCCTATTGAGTTTAATCATCCTAAAAAAGGTTCATAATGTATTATTTGGTGTATTAAATCTTCCTACATCTCTTTTCAATGTCAAAACAACTCTCAGCTCATCCTTTATCTCCCATCTTAAGGACTACAAGATTCATGCTCAAGGGGAGTGTCCTCTATCTGAGACAAAATAGAGGTCACTTACCATATTTTACCAAAAAAACAAGTATTTTATGGGATTATCCAAGTCATGGATATTCCATTTACAATTTTTGAGCTCTTTGTCAGGTTATCTGATCTCTAAACTTCTCAAAAAACCAAGACAGACTGTGGAGTAATTGACTATCTACATGGTTTGGGAGATAGGTTACATGATGCTTATTTAGAACCTATTTATATGTTATATATCCATAATGAGAGTTCCATGATACTAATATGATAATTATGGATATTTTATCATCTTCACTCATCAATCCATTCCTTCATATACTCCTCATACTCTTGCCTAGTCGAGACTATATGCACAAACTCTTGACTGTGTTGACTTCAATGTAATACACCTATAGGTTACCTTGCATATTTTATCTTGAATTAAATGCTTATAATCCCATTTATAATATCCTAATATAATTTTACATTGGTTTGAACCTCTTGTCTCATCCTTATGCACTTCCCATACTGACAATCCCCAAATTTGATCACTGTCTATCATAGATACAACTGACTATGTTTTTTGTTTTGGAGAGGGGGGAACTTGTAGGTTACTTTCATGGATTGGAATTTTAAAACATTTAATTATCCTTTTTTAAACCTTCTAAGATCATTTAGCAGTGATTTGAACTTATAATCACCTTACTTAGGCTAGACCATCACCTAGACAATGTGTTTTAGCTCACTATATGCCTACTTAGCTATAGGTGAGCATTTTCTTATGAAGGGACACTTGTAGGTGTGAGTTGGACTCAAAAAAATAGTATTAAATTATTTTTGGCACATATTTGAGAAAAAATTTCCTCTTCAATTATTTGGAACCATTCACACATATTGGCATAGTCTAGTTTTGCAAGTTTAGGTGAAAAGGACTCTTTTGGCTCAAACCTATAGGTGATCATTGCCTGAGTTTATTGCATAAATGGGAAAATTGAGGACCTCAAAATTCTATCTTATATTAGTCATTTTCCCTCCAAAATTTTTAAAGTAATTTTAATATGTGAATAATACAAGCTATGATCACCTAGATGTCATAAAAACCCTTAATAAATTTGTTATATGGCCTTGACAAAAAGGCCTAGACCTCTATTTTGAATTTTTTAGAACTTATTCCCTAAACATAATCATTGGTTCTTTAGAAGGTGATTATAAACTTTTATTATTAGTCTAGCCTTCCAAATATATATGTTAGGATCCTTTTAACATGTTATAACTTCAATATGAGCTCCACTATGTGCCTTAACACTCCATATGACACCTCAACCCTCTGTCAAGCCACATATAGGTGGTTATTCCACTATGTAGGCAATAGATGTGGAATTTTAGGTAGTGTGCAAGACATATGTGTTTATGATTCACTCTATACCTTCACCAAGGTTTCCAAATATAAAATTAACACTCTTAAAAGACTGACATACCTATCAAGGCTCTTATTCTACCATGACATCATCCTAAAAAGCTCATGTAGATGCACTTTGCATTATATGCATGTAGTGAGCATGAATTGAAGCAATGTACCAAAGATTATACCTTCATAGTCAATTGGTTTCTCCTCAATGTGTTAAAATATAAACATCAAGATGTTTCAAAACTTGAAACAAGATCATACACTCTATTTCAACATTTGGACCCTTCTTTCATGGCACTTGTAGGTGCATGTTCATGGTGACTAAGTAAATGTTACACATGACTACAAGAGTCTTTATTTATTACATCATATGAAAGCCTGAATCACTACCTTATGTGTTTAGAAGATATTTCAAGGCTTTGAGACTTTCATTATACTTATGTGGATGTTCTCATATCCTCCACAAGTCATGATTGAGATTGAGGATGAGCTGGGAGTTGAATATGTATCTAATTGCACTACAAATTAAATGATGATCATTTTTAAGATTAAAACTTTGAAAGAAGATATTGTATTGACCCTCTTGGAGTGATTAAGACACCATGCCACATTAGATTAAATCCATTGTAGAGAAAGATAGTTTTTCCAAATGGTAAAGTTGGAGTGCAAGTCCACTATCAAAACCTTCCTACAATGTGAGTTGTTTAAGTTATCAAATCAACTTAAAACATGAAACAAATCATGGAGATAATTTGAGGAGAGAGCCAACATCATCTGAAAATAACATCAATACTTGGATTGTATAGATTTCCCTAAACCAAAGCAAAACTAATAGGGTGGATAGATTAGCAAGTAAATTATATAGTATAACTTATTAGGAATGATTCATAAGGCACAAATAACCATTATTATGTAACCAAACATCAAATGAAATTTTACTGAGTCTAGAAGACACCCTAAGATCATTTTGCCTGAAACCTCTCTTGCTGACCATACCAAGCACAAACCTAAAGACCATTTTTGCTTTCCAAGCTTAGTGGAAGGAAAGAGAAGTGGTTTTATTCATTTATTTGATATTATGATAAAAATGATCACATAAATAAGTGTGTGGAATACTACGAGAGACTACTAAAGTTTCCTTAGCTATAGGAGGTTTTACAATTCCATACACCTCATTAAATGTTCATTTTTTTCTAAAAAACTACCCATTCTTCTAAATAACCTTCCAATTTTTAGTTAAAAATGGTTACTTAAGACTTAATAGGATAAAAGGGACATGAAATCACCTTTTAAAACTTCTACATTACCTAAGGAGGCTTTACAACTCATTTAATGCTCTATTTTGACCCTAAAATCACTCAAAAAGACATAAATATTGAAAAAGACCAAGACCAAGGATAATGTGACATGAAAAGACCTATAATACACCTTAAGAAATAATATTATTCCCATAAAATAAAAAATCAAATTTTTGCCTATAGGGGTACCAATTTATCCTACAAGATCAAATTTGGTCAATAACTATCAATTCGTTAAACAATACAATCATAGAACCTTAAAATTTTGACATATGTAGGAAAATTATTAAGGTCTTCCAATACATGATTATGATATTACATCATTATCAGAGCAACTTTCATCAAAATTATCATAAGCACACATGATAACTATTGGTTTTATAGACCAATTTGTTGACCTCCTTTCTCACAAACCTTAGTTAGACAAGCCATTTTGGATTTTATGTTTCAATCCTCTTATACTTACTTCCAAGATTTTAAAAAGTATGGATATAAAAAACATGTCTTAAAAAATAAAATATATGCATTGGATGCTTCAGATAGGGGCAAAGATCCTCCAACTCATCACTCCCACTTGCTTACTTAGACTTGTCAATACACCTTCAAACACAATCATGATGAGAATGACTTTCAACTCTTGTCTAGAAAATTTTGGAGACCTGATGCATGTGGATGATATTATCATATCATTAGTTAACTATAAGATAGAAATATACCATGGATAAGTGACAATATTGGTCTTGCAAACCAATCTCATAACCTTACACCTTTACTATCTCATCTGCACTAGATAGGTCAATTTGTAAGCAACATTCTCAACATATTCATAGACTTTAAAATAATATAATCAACATGAATGTGTAATATATGTCTTGAATAAAAACCCCATTCATTTGTATCCATCCTTAATCCATGAGAACACATCCCTAATCTCATTCTCACTTCTGCCTAGTTTTTCTCATTATCTACATCACTAGGATTTTTAGTGATAGGTCAACTTGTATGACCAGTTTAACACATCTAAAGTCTATAAATTGCTTAAAATCCACCATGGTAATAATATATAAGTCTCAATATTCAATGTCCATCCTTTTATCAACTTTAACTTAGTCAACCTTGCTTGCTATAGCAAATTTATCAAAAAGAAGGCTTTTCCTATAGGGTCCACTCACTCACGTGACAAACCAATGCCACCTAGAAATAACTGGAAGAGTTTAATACATGATCCAATCATAAAACTAGGTCATCCAATCCATTATGAACTATTTTATTCAAGATACTCCATATCAAGTCAAAATTAGGGTTTTAGAGAGGTTAAAACTACTTTACAATATTAATGATCATTCATAAATATTAAGCCCTTAATCTAAAAATAAATGATAATAATTTTGAGTTAGGACCCTTAAATTTCTACCATGAATGGATTAGGTTCTCATGTAGAGGTTACACATGCCAATGAGTACATGAAAGTTCTTCTCGTGTTAAGAATCCTTTATTCTGTGCACACAAGAAACCTCAAAACCACATTCCATTCCTTTTTTTGCATACTTTGACCTTAGAATTGGTAAAAATACCTAGAAAAATATGAAATAACTCTTTCAATGATCATATATCCATGCTTACCTTGAAAGCTAATCCTGATTCCCCATTAGGCCACCACATTTCTCTTTGCTCTCTAACCTTTTGATCTGTAGGTCATATTAGGCCTTAATATAGACCTTATAGCTATTATCCAAGAACTCTCCACTTCACTCACATCTTAAATAAAAATATTACATGCTCCATCACTACTTTTAATACTTAATAAGTCTTGAAAACACCTCATGACCCATTATTAGGTCAGGCAGAGTCTAGAACTAGTCTAGTTACATGATAGGTCTATAGGTATTACCCTTGTAGGCTCACTTTGAAACACACTTGAGTGCTCCAATTCCTCATATACATTATAAAGTGTCCTTAAACATCCCCTTATGCCTCTATGAATTCATATCACTGAGTGACCATGCTCCTTTTTGCACCAGACTAGGCATTCAATGTACAAGCCTTCTCAAGAACCTTGTACTCAAGAATTGATACACAAATATGCATACCATGTACTAAAACTTGACATCATATTCAAAATAATCATTAGGTTGAATTGAAATTCTCTCTTAATATAGAGATAATATGTTTCTTTAAAATTCTCTCTTATCATGTGTCACTTCATGCATCTTTACCATATGCATCTTGACATTAATGATATCCACCTTGACCTTGACAATAATGACAACACTTGTAAACAAAGACCCTATCACATCAATTATTTAAAAAGAGGTAAGGTCAAGTGAGACTAGAAGGGAAGATATTTACCACTTGTAACTCCATGAACCCCTGATGACACTCTTCACAACCTAAAATAATGAGTCAAATTACATGAAGGTAAAGAGAATGAGATAACAACTAAGATGAACTTAATTTATGCTTGATCATATAAACCATTCAAGGAATACACTACATAAAACCATAATAAGAGGTAAAACTAGTCATATTATTAATAAATATGCATACAAAAGAGTAGGGCTATGTCATACTCTTGGCGGAAGGATCCATTTACAAACCAAATCAGGGCATACTTATAGAAGAGAATGAGAAGGATAGAGAAGATGGATGTCAAAGAGGTAAATGACAAGTGTAATATCATGAAGAAGTATGTTCCAAAAAATAAAAATACAAAAGAATAGTCATGAAACTCTTCTCAATGTGTGTCATCTTGGAATGATCTTCTTCTTCTTCAATGTGGTGTATGAGATCATCATTGTCCTCTATGACTTATCCATCTTCCTTCAAATTACCCATTATGATTGATTATAGATTGAAAAGTCATATTATTGGAGTATAAATACTTGAAATGTATTGTATATCTATTTAATATCCTTATCAATTCATATTTCCACCTTTATTATATAATCTCCTTCATAACTCTTTCATTTATTCTCTAGGAAGGCCTGTTCCTTGTAACCCTATTTTGACACAAACCTCAATGGTATGAAATATATGTAACAATTATAATAAAAATAATGGAATATTTTAGTACCCTTTATCCCCTTTCATCTTCACCTAAAATTTCATTATTCAATTCCTAAGGTAGACCCACTTTCTCAACCCCCATTTTTCCCAATTAGGCTTAAGTAGGCCTAAAACAAGCACACAATACTATATACCATAAAAGAACATATATTAATATTATAAAAACATAGAAATACTATAGGGGACATAAAATATGGTCTGATGGAAAATTTTCAAGCTATTACAAGGGTTAGAACTTGAGTTATGCCAAAAAAAAGATTTCTAGCCCTAGGTGGTCTTAACACAAGCTTGAGGAGGCTGAGAGTAGAGAAAATTGCATGGAGAGAGTTTTAGGGAATTTAAAGGGAAAAAAATACCTGGATTTTATTTTAAATAACATTCATCAAAACTTTAAATAGTTATTTTTTCATGATCAAGGTCCATAAGCTCTCACCAAGCAAAAATGATGAATTATGTGTGTAAAAAGGACTGTATTAATGGCTGTTGGTTTCCTTTGTTATTTTTAAATAACTCTCTGATCATCTAAACTAAATAATATGCTCATTAAATAATAATTCACACCATTATTTTTCATATAATTCTCTAATCAAATTCAAACATTGCACATTCTTTAAAACTTGAAAACATGGTTGTAAGAGGAGCTTTTAGTAGGCTTGTGAGTGTTTCTTTTTAGTTTGATGATTATTAGGGATAAATGAAGGTTTATATTTAAATTATTATCATTATTAAAGATTAAATATACCCCTAAAAATATTTAATTTCTATCACATCTCATTTTTTTCTTAGGCCATCATATTCTATGCAAGGTATGCTCTCTTAGGTTGAGAATATGGACCTATAGGTCTGCAGACTTGTAGGTCGATATTATTCTCCATTTAAATAATTTATGACATGATTATGGTTATTAAAAACCATGTATTCCTATCCTTTAAACCTCAAACCAATTTTAAATCACAAAATCCCCCTTGAAGTCTCTCAACTGTCTCTAAATGCTTATTATTATTATTATTATTGGCAAACAATAAATTGATGTTCTTCAAGCCTATACTTTGAAAGCTTACCTCAAGGATGGTTATAAAGGTTTGGTCCACTAGTTTTTACTATTATGATATTATATTTATCTTTTTACAACCTTCATACTTCAAATTTGAACACAAAGTTTCACTCTTCCTTCAAATTGGTGCAGGTAGACCTGTAGGTGAATACAATTAGGCCTAATGTGTTTTCCTCAAGGTTTTTTAATTCATCAATGGATCTCTTCCAATGATAAGAAGTTTTAATATGTTTCCAAACATGTCAAGGTTATTTCACACATCTTATGAGGATTTTCAAATTTCATGATCAACATCAAGACTCTTGTTACCATTTGGTATTCTTGAGGGAAAACATTTTAAAGAACACCAAGACCTACTATACGAATCCTTGAAGACTGTCATATCACCATGGAAGTTAGAGAAACATTTATTAAGATATGAATGTTAACATGGAATTATCTAAGTTCATTTAGACCCTCATTTCCTTCACAAGTTATGTATTTCTTTGTTCACTCTCTCTTACTTGCATGCCTATTGATGAAATTAAGACCAAAGTTTCTTATAGCATGCCATCTACCCTTAATTCTTGATTTATGCCACATAAAGAGAGTGAAAGGAGAAATGAGAGGTTGGTGGAGGTTTTTTAGAGACTTATCAAGACAAGAAACATGTAAAATCAACAAAAACCTGCCTACCATTTTCACAAACCAACAAATAGAGCCCTTTTATTGACACTAAATTAATCACAAGTTTTAAATAAGTGATGGAGATGATGTTGGGAGATCAATGGGATCCTATAAGAGTTCAAACAATCATCAATGAGCTCCAAAATTATGTAAAACTACCTAAAATAGATCTAGTGGGGTATTAGGAAGATTTTTGAACACTTTTCTTGTTAATGATGGTTCATAAACTTAAGGCCCTATAACCTACAACTATGCATGGAATCTTGATGGAACAGTGGCCCCTATCTACCCCTAATAGGATTTTAGCCAAATCATTTTTTCCTTCATGAACCAAATGTTTGAAAACTACCTTCTTGAGCTTGCAAGGAGCTCAATGGAGGAATGGATAGGTTTTCTACCATTTTTGGATCTAATACACACTCCTGATCATGGATATAGCCTAAAGAGGATGGATAAATCCATGTAGATGATTTGAGACCATTTTCACTTGGAAAACCTGCAACAATGCCTTAATATACCCCTTTCTAATAAGAAAAATAATAATATTTTATCTTAAACTCTATTGGATCTGAAGAACAAGTATTCATGGAGTCTCTTCATGCTTGTACATAGGTGGAGCAATGTTCTAATAACATATTCAAACTATTTACCTACCATTTCTTACACTACTCCTTCCTTGCATATTACAAAATGAGCAATAAAACATTTGAAATGACTTATAATTTTAGAATAGTGATTTGAACATCATTTTGTTAGTTGTACCAATCAAGAGAGTTTCAAATATGATCTTTGACATGTGTCCATGACCTAACAAGACCTTATAAACCTTTATCACTCTTAAACCAACTTGAACATGGCATGGAGTAACTTAGACAAACATAAGACAAAATGAGTAATTTTATTATCTTGTCAAAATAATCTTAAACTTTACTAAACACTTTATGAAGGGTCAAATTATGAACATTGGTTAGAAAAATGAGTGTTATGACTTAACATTTTAACTAGGCCACTTTATAAGACCTTAATTGCTACTAAAAACAACACCACTCATTGCCATGATAAGACAAGATATGAACAAGATAAACACCTTCAAGGGCTATCAACAAAGTTAAACATGGTCTAGATAACAAGTTTTTAATATCACTCACTTATGGTGGATAATTTTGGGCAACATCTTTGTTGACCTCCTAAGATTTCATGATTATTAGGCATATAGATGAGTTGCCTTATGCATCCATTAGAATATGGAATCACCTCTCACTCAACCTCAAACCTAATTATAAATGCCTTGAAACAAGGATAGATAACTAATGATGCCTCCACCACCAATAATAAGAAATAAGGAGAACACACACACAATAAAGTCACAAGACAAAAAACTATACTATAAAGCACTTAAAGGAAAGACAAGATAATAAAATACTAATCTACCCTATACTAACCTACTCTAACAACTTGAGATAACCCTAAACAAAACCATTTATTGGTAAAGCAAAGTAGCTACCTTTTTTCACCAAACTCATGTGACTAACAAGCTTGATGGAAACCATGAGCTAATAGAAGAGGGTTAATTGTGTGTTGGTATTAACAACCTCTTCTCCTTAGAAATAAACCTTGTACACCTCTTCCATCTTGCATGAAGCATGAGTGATCATAAGTGTGTGCTTAGGCTGATCTTGGACATGTTTAGGCTCATTTTCATGTTATGAAATGAACATGATAGGTAATAGCTCCTACTTTTTGGATTCTAACTGAGCTAAGTAGGTAATAGCTCATTTATTTTAGTAGTATAGACCTGATCAACTTTTACCACATGACAAACCTTTACCTCTTCAAGAGCTAGTGAGTCAAACTGAATGGATTGACTACAACATGCTTATAGAATTGGATTCAAGTAGTGAAGCTTCTTGATATTTGAGATATTGAGTCTAATAAAGGTTTGTATTGGCTTCCAAGAGTGAACAAGTGCCTAGAAATAGATCAATAAGTTTATATCCTCCATTGAAAACATTAACCAAGTCAAATTCAAAAGATGTAGCTTCTTGAAATGATAAACCTAGATATATGCCTTCTTCTTGCTTATTGTTTTACTTGAAAAAGCTGCCTTCCTCAATTTGGATCAAAAAATAACCTCCATGTAGTAGAGTATAACCTTATCAAAGGACTTCAAATAATTCCTCTAACTAAATCTCACATGATTCTAACTCATTCAGACTTTCTTTTAGCTTGATAGGAGATGATATAGAGGTATAAATAACAAGAATTGAGAGGGCATTAAAGTCTATACCTTTTTGATCATGTTATTGGGTCCCAAAACAATCACTGGTTAATTCAAATGAATTCTTAGGAGATACTTATTTTGTTGAAACAACTTGATTAGCACCTTGTTCACATTGAGGGAGATTATCTCTTTCAAAGTTTATTATCACTTGATCAACTTGCACTCCATCAAGGTCACCTTTATCTTCAATTTTGAAGGTTTATTTACTTTTCTCCTCACCAAGAGTTGTTCCAATGATTACCTATTCATCATATTCACTTGGATCACTATCCTCATAGCCTCCTTATTAGGGTGTGGAGCTAAAAACTTCACCAAGGAGCATTCATTATCAGGTTCGGGTCTACACAAACACCGGCGTCAGTCAGGAGCGACCGATGTCGGTCATAGGCAGTTGCAGAGACACCGACGTTGGCAGAGGGTCGGCCGACGGCGGTCACAGACAAGCAGCAGGAACCGACGTCGGTTACCTGCGTGTCCAGAGAGCTATTTCCGTGGACAGAAGCGAGTGTTTGCATGATAAGTTTGAGTTGAAGTCTCAAGCTTGCGTCTCTATTATTGGCATTACTATTTTTAGAGCCCTTGTTCAAGTGGCTTAACTGCTTGTTGGGTGTACATGCTCAAGTCTCCTAATTTTATATGAAGAATTAGATCTTCTTAGCTTTGTAGTAGTTTTGTAGTGGATTATTGTAGTTGGGTGAATTATTGTAATTCATTGTAAGAGAAGAACAGTGCAGAATTGAATCAATCTAGGCTTGTTGGAGTTGATTGTTCTTGAGAGAGAGAGTTCTTGAGGAATAGAGATCTATTGAGAGATCTATACATCTAGGAGAGGTGTGGAAGAAAGAAGCTTTCTTCAATTGTATTCCTTTTGTAAAGAGTTTTGTTAATACAAGTTTTTAGGGTGTTTTCTTGTATCTCTTGTTCTTGCTATTATCATTCTAATTACTTGTCAATCTGGTTTAATTCTGTATTTATTGCTGTCACAATTGTAATCTATTATTGGATTGATCCCCCAATAAGTGGTATCAGAGCCTTGGTTATAGGTTCAGAGCTTGATAATTGGTATCAAAGTTCAGGTTCACTAACAGGTGGTTCAGATCTGTGTAGTGTGTATTGATTACAGGTTCTCACAGGAGTTTCTATAGGGATTTCTATTTGAGTGGGAGAAGCAATGGCAAATGAAAGTAAATTGAGAATGGAAAAGTTCAACGGCAAAAATTACCAACACTGGAGAATGCAGATAGAGGATTATCTGTATCAGAAAGATCTCTACTTACCGTTAGGAGGTGTTGTAAAGAAGCCCACAGACATGGAGGATGAAGAATGGGAAGTTCTTGACAGAAAGGCTCTGGGGTCTATAAGACTGAGTCTAGCATCCACTGTGATATCCAATTTATCATAGGCAAAGTCTACAGTAGAGTTGATGACTACGTTAGCAAATTTGTATGAAAAACCCTCAGCTTCCAATAAGGTATATCTTATGAGGCAGTTATTTAATTTGCATATGAATGAAGGTGGATCTATTTCTACTCATCTGAATGATTTCAATGGAATTGTGAGTCAGTTAAGTTCAGTGAATATAGTGTTTGATGATGAGATAAAAGCTCTTTTAATATTATGTTCTTTGCCTGAAAGCTGGCATGGCTTAGTAATGGCAGTAAGTAATACTACATCTGCATCAAATATTTTGAAAGTAGAGGATGTTGTTAGTGTTATCTTGAATGAGGAAATACGCAAGAAAAGCACATAAGAGGCATCTGGAAATGCTTTAAGTTTTGAGAGCAGGGGAAGGCAGAAAGAGAAGAGCAAGAAAGGCAGATCAAGATCCAAGTCAAAGGGGAAAGGCAGATCTAAATCTAGAAATGGCAGAAGGCCACAATGCTGGAATTGTGGAAAGATGGGGCACATAAGCAGAGATTGTTGGTCAAAGCCTAAGGAGGACAATCAACATGAAGGAAAGGAAGAAGCCAAGATTGCAGGTAGTACACAAGATGCTTTAATTTTCTCTCTGCATAATAATATAGAATCTTGGGTATTAGATTCTGGTGCATCTTTTCATGCTACTCCTAACAGGGAATATTTCAGTGACTATATCCATGGAGATTTTGGAATAGTGTATCTAGGGGATGGTGAGCCCTGTAAAATAATTGTCAAAGGTAAAGTGCAGCTGAAGATGCAGAATAACAACACATGGGTGTTGAGAGATGTGATGCATGTACCTAGCTTGAAGAGAAATTTGATTTCTATAGGAAAGCTAGGGGATGAGGGTTGTACAGTAACTCTCACAGCAGAATCTTGGAAGGTGACCAAGGGTGCACTTATTATGGCCAGAGGTAAGAGAGAAGGTACTCTCTATTTGTGTAATTGTGTTACTAACAAATCTCCTTCTGTATTATCTACTTCAGATGTGGATGCTAAATTGTGGCACTCAAGGCTTGGCCACATGAGTGAGAAGGGGATGTCAATTCTTAAGTCTAAAGGTATGCTTTCAGATTTAAAAGGCATAGATCTAGAGTTTTGTGAGCACTGTGTATTTGGAAAACAGAAAAGGGTTAGTTTTCTCAAAACTGGGTCTACTAAGAAGAGGCACAAGTTGGAGCTTGTTCACACAAACGTGTGGGGACCAGCTTAGGTTGCTTCCATTGGAGGATCACAGTACTATGTATCTTTCATAGATGATGCCACAAGGAAGGTATGGATCTATTGTATTAGAAGAAAATCTGATGTATTTGAGACTTTTAAAGTTTGGAAAGCTATGGTTGAGAATGAAACAGGTAAAAGATTAAAGTGCCTGAGATTAGACAATGGCGGTGAGTTCTGCAGTCATAAGTTCAGAGATTATTGTTACATGCATGGAATCCATAGGCAAAGGACGGTTCCAAGGACACCTCAGCAGAATGGAATTGCTGAAAGGATGAATAGGACAATAATGGAGCGTGCAAGATGTATGAGATTGCATGCCGGTTTGCCCTTACAGTTTTGGGCACAAGCTGTTGACACTGCATTATACCTGATTAACAGAGGACCCTCTACAGCTCTGGATGGTGGTATTCCAGAAGAGGCATGGACAGGTAAAAAGGTTGATCTCTCATATCTCAAAGTTTTTGGTTGTGAAGCCTTTGTGCATATAGATAAGGAAAATAGAAAGAAGCTTGATGCTAAGTCTATGAGATGCACGTTTATTGGCTATGGCTCAGATGATTTTGGTTACAGATTGTGGAATCTAGAAACTAACAAGGTAATCAGGGGCTATGATGTTGTTTTCAATGAAAGAGTGATGTATTGTGATCAGCTAAGGAAGTTGAATCAGTCTGAGCAGAGCAATGGTGAATTGGATGAGGTGAAAGTCCAAGATGAGCTCGTGGGAAAAATAAATAATCACTTGCAAGAAAACACAGAGACCGACGTCGGTAGGTTAGGAACCGGCGTCGATAGGATAGAAACTGGCATCGGCCATATAGAGACCGACGTCGGCCGTACAAGTATCGAGGTCGATCAGGCAGAACCGATGTCGGCCAGTAATAGGTTTGCAGGTGATCGAGGTCGGTCATTGTCAGAGAATTTGGGTGGATAGCGTGTTGTGGACGAGTCTCAGACACCCATCAGGAGGTCAGAAAGGGTGAGCAAGCCTCCAATTAGATATTCTCCTTCTTTATTTTATTTATTGCTAACTGATGGGGGAGAACCAGAGAGTTTTGAAGAAGCTGTATAGGTGGAGTCCAAGAGTGAGTGGGAGCGTGGCATGGTTGAGGAGTTGGAGTCCTTAAGAGAGAACCAAACATGGGAGTTGGTTGAATTGCCAGATGGTAAGAGAACACTCAAGAACAGATGGACCTATAGGTTGAAGGAAGGTGAGAATGGACAGATGAGATACAAGGCTAGATTAGTGGTAAAAGGATTTGCACAAAAGCCAGGTATCGACTTTGGTGAGATTTTTTCTCCTGTTGTTAAAATGACTTCTATAAGGGTTGTATTGTCTTTGGTTGCTTTTGAGGATTTGCATCTCGAGTAGCTAGATGTTAAGACAACGTTTCTTCATGGAGATTTGGATGAGGAAATATATATGGAACAACCAAAAGGATTCGAGGTCAAGGGCAAGGAGAAGTTTGTGTGCAGATTGAAGAAAAGCTTGTATGGCCTCAAGCAAGCTTCTAGGCAATGGTACTTAAAATTTGACAGGTTTATGACTGAGCATGGCTACAGTAGGTGTCAATCAGACCATTGTGTGTATTTCAAGATATTTGATAATGGTAGATATATTATTCTATTGTTGTATGTCGATGACATGCTGGTTGCAGGATCTCACATGCAAGGTATCTCAGAGCTTAAGGTGAAATTAGCTCAAATGTTTGCTATGAAGGATTTGGGAGCCGTAAAGAAAATCCTTGGCATGAGCATTAAGAGAGACAGGAAAAATCACAGGTTGATATTATCTCAAGAAGATTATGTGGACAAGGTGTTGAAATGGTTCAATATGCAGGATGTTAAACCGGTAAGCACACCTTTGGCTGGACATTTTAAGTTGAGTAAAGAACAATGTCCTAATTCATATGATGAGGTAGAGTACATGAGTAAGGTTCCATATTCTTCCACAGTAGGGAGTTTGATGTATGCAATGGTGTGTACTAGACCGGATATTGCCCAAGCAGTGGGAGTTGTAAGTAAGTATATGGCCAATCCAGGTAAGGAACATTGGAAAGCAGTTCAGTGGATCCTTAGATATCTGAGAGGAACCAGTAGTAGGCACTTGTGCTATAGAGGTTTAGATACTTCTCTACATGGTTATGTGGATTCAGATATGGCAGGTGATTTGGATGGCAGGAGGAGCACTACAGGTTATGTTTTTACTATAGGTGGAACGGCGGTTAGCTGGATATCTAAGTTGTAGAAGGTTGTTGCCTTGTCAACTACAGAAGCAGAGTATATTGCAGCCACAGAAGCTAGCAAGGAGATGATATGGATGACACGGTTCATGTATGAGCTTGGTAGGGAGCATGAGAGTTGCAGATTGTATAGTGACAGTCAGAGTGCAATCCATTTGGCTAAGAATTCAGCCTTTCATTCAAGAACAAAGCACATACAACTAAGGTATCACTTCATACGACAGGTATTGGAAGATGGTGAGTTGAAGCTGGAGAAGATCCATACAGATAGGAATCCTACTAATATGTTAACCAAGGTAGTTACAAAGGAGAAGTTGAATCTTTATTCAACTTCTATTGGTCTTCATGATTGAGTTGAAGATGGAGGAGCTAGAAGATGTTGCTGTACAGGTACTGGTGCAGCCGTTTATTTCCAAGTGGGAGATTGTTAATGTGTGGAGCTAAAAACTTCACCAAGGAGCATTCATTATCAGGTTCGGGTCTACACAGACACTGGCATCAGTCAGGAGTGACCGACGTTGGTCATAGGCAGTTGCAGAGATGCCGACATCGGCAGAGGGTCAGCCGACGGCGGTCACAGACAAGCAGCAGGAACCGACGTCGGTTACCTGCGTGTCCAGAGAGCTATTTTCATGGACAGAAGCGAGTGTTTGCATGATAAGTTTGAGTTGAAGTCTCAAGCTTGCATCTCTATTATTGGCATTACTATTTTTAGAGCCCTTGTTCAAGTGTCTTAACTGCTTGTTGGGTGTACATGCTCAAGTCTCCTAATTCTATGTGAAGAATTAGATCTTCTTAGCTTTGTAGTAGTTTTGTAGTGGATTATTGTAGTTGGGTGAATTATTGTAATTCATTGTAAGAGAAGAACAGTACAGAATTGAATCAATCCAGGCTTGTTGGAGTTGATTTTTCTTGAGAGAGAGAGCTCTTGAGGTATAGAGATCTATTGAGAGATCTATACATCTAGGAGAGGTGTGGAAGAAAGAAGCTTTCTTCAATTGTATTCCTTTTGTAAAGAGTTTTGTTAATACAAGTTTTCAAGGTGTTTTCTTGTATCTCTTGTTCTTGCTATTATCATTCTAATTACTTGTCAATCTGGTTTAATTCTGCATTTATTGCTGTCACAATTGTAATCTATTGTTGGATTGATCCCCCAATACTCCTTGAGGCTCACTTATAGTTGTAACTTGACTTTCTTCATTAGAATCCCATATAACATGTTCTTATTCAAGGATGGGCTATTCAAACTCACAATCAAGCTTTGGTATTTTGAGATCAATGAGTTTATTGTTCCTTTCCTTTCATTCACCAATCAATCCCTTAAATCTTGATATTCTTTTATCTTCAATCTTGTCAACAAGGACCTCCTTCTCTTGGATTCTTTCTTTAATTGATCTCCATGATGGGAAAGTTTGAGGTTATTGAGGAGGGATGGGTGGGGAATGAATAGGAAAGGTTCCTCTTTGGTCTAAATTTCCAAATTTAGGTATTTTTCATCTTTAATCTCCCATGACTCCACCACTTGATTCCAACTTAGAATCTTGAACTTAGGAACTTCCTCTAGAAGGTGTGTTGTAACTTTAGGGATGGATGAAGGGCTTAGGAAGCTTTCAAACTTTCTTGGCTTGATCTCTAACACTTGATATTTCTTATAATTTTGGATGATTTATTATATTGAACTCCATGAAGGGAAGGTTTGAAGTTATTTAGGAGGGATGGGTGGGGATTGAATAGGCAAAGGTTCCTCTTTAGCCTCAATTTCCCAATCTAAGCTTTTTCCATTTTGTTTATCCCATTACTGTACCACGTGATTCCAAATTATAATCTTAAAGGAACTTTTGGGGACTCTTGGGGAAGAGAAAGAGATTTTTGTGCTAAGATAACCTCATTATTTTCCATTCAAGCAATAATCAAACACTTCATTTTTGATTTATCTTGGTCTTCATCTACAACTTCAGCTTGAGGAATAAGAGAAGAACTTGGGAGACTTTAAAACTATCTTGATTTGATATTTTGAGGAAAAATGGTTGGATAAAAAGAGGGATGATGTGGAGTAGGATAAGGCACATGAGGTTGATGGTACTAAACTTATTACCTTTCATGAACCACTAACTTTTCCTTTGCACATTGAATTAGGCCACCTATATCCAACATGTCACTAGTTAGTATTTGTTGAATCTCTCTCTCAATAAGTGCCCACTCACTCTTAACTAGTTTTAATGAGTCCCTCATCTTCTAAATGAGATGAATAGGGACATTTAGACCATAATCCTTTTGTCTATCAAGCTCTATCATGTTCTTTTTATAAACACCCTAATTTGGTCAAGCAACCATGAGTATTATGTCTTTTATTACTCTTTCACATAAGGTTCTTAATGATATTTAGATTCCTTATTTGCATGGTCATCTTGAGTATTTTGATTTTTATTATGTCTTATTTTCCTTATTTTTAATACTCTTAACAATCACAGGTCACCTTTTCCTAGTCCCAAGGGCCCTGAGCCTGTCATCCTTATTTTTTTTTCTCTTTTTGAGCCTTAAGAAATTAGCACCACTTTTAGGATGGTATCACGACATGATGCTAGTGTCCACTTGTGGATTTAATGTTTGAGGGGCCCTTTCACCTGTGTTTGAGTCCTAACTCCTCTGCGACCCTTCTCTTATGTTTTTTTATATATTTTCATAAATTTTCAGCTAATGAACAAGGTATTATATTCATAACAAAGATCCTAATATATAAATAGCCTCACAAGGCATTTTTATTCTAGTACTAAATATTTTTGGCACTTATTTACATAAAATTAACAAATAGTACAACTCAAATACTCTGAATACTACTTAGTTTTTACACCTAGACATTTGTATGCTTAATCAAAGAAGGGCCTAGGTGAAATTAATTCTAGCATACCATGCAATTTTATGGTTCACATTCTTTAAGGGAAAACTACATGTGATTTGATACCCCTAACATTGAGGTTAATGTAGGCAGTGGCCAAGATAATAGGGGTTCTGTTCTACATGATTGTAACTTCCCACAACCCAAGTTTTACTTTCCTTTTGCATTTGATTAGTTTATTATTTAATGTGTGTAGGTATTCATTAGGGTTTTGGATTAAATTCAACCAAAATAGTGACATAGATGAGCCCTTATGTGACATAAAATCACCTAGAAGACCTCTATAAACTCCTATAGCTTCCTTGAAAGTTATAGAAAATCATTAAAAAAAGGAAATTAGCGCTAGAATTGGACACTAGTGCCATATGCACTACTATCCTAAGAGGGGCACTACTGTCTAGAACTAGATCTCAAAAAATAGTAAAAAGATGAAAGATGCCTCTATGTCTACTCAACCATTTCTAGTATCCTGATTTGTGAAAAACTCTGTGTATATCTAGATAAGTTCTTTTTCTCCTTGTGATTAAGATTTTTGAAAAGTTCATTTGAATCAATAATTTCCAATTTTATTTTAGATTAGCAACAAAGTCAACCCTTTAATCTAGCTTAAAATTTACCTAGTAAAACCCTAAAAGGTTAAAACTTTTGGTGAACCCATCTTACTTCAAATATTTCTTCTAAACCCTAGTTTTCCTTAGGGTTTACCTTCTTTAAATTTTGTACATTTAGTTAGGGTTACAAAAATCTAATTTTCTATTTTTTGGCCTAACCTAGATAATTTAATTAATTATATACTAGGGTTTCATTTATTTAATTTAATTTAAATATTTACAACATAACCCTGAATCAAAACCCTAGATCCACATGCTAGGTTCTTATACACACAAATATTAGCAATTAGGGTTTCAATAATAATCCTATTTTCTATTACAAACTTTAAAAAAAAAAATCACACATTGCACCCATACTCATGTTAGATTACATTCTACCTCTTGTGTGTTTATTATTCATTATTTACACTATCTTCTTTGGAAAGTTTAAAATGGCATCTAAAAAGTCTTCTAACCCTCATCCACTTGATTCACTCTTAGATTTCTCTCATGATTATAATAATGAATGGACCAATTTTCAATATTTTACATTAGAGCATGATAATGACTTCATTTATAATGATGATGATGATGATGAATGTTATTATAATGATGGATATAAGGATTATTATGAGCATGAAAATACAAATAAACATGAGGATATATTAGATACATCATCTTCTCTTTCCTCTTACTCTTCTCTTACTCCTAAAAATCAAATTAACAATGTAATGCCAACAGAACCTCCTATTAGTAGTGTTTTATTCCAATGTGATCCTAGCCTTTCAACTATTTTTGCTACTTCATTATTCAAATTAAATCAATATAAGTGCACTACATGAAAATCACTTTTTCATACTTCAAGTAAAGTAGATAGGAAAAATCATCTTCTTTACCCTTATCAATTACATTTAAAAAACCAAACACAAAGGATATTACACCTTTTAGCAATGCACAAACTAAGGTAGATGAAATTGCTTTATCACCCTCATTCACATTTCAAGCTCAATGCAATTATTCTTTAAAATAAATAGATAATGCACATGTTTCTAACTCTTCTCCTATATGTCATAATGTGCAAAATGAAAACATGGTTGTTAATTCTCCTTCTCTTGATTCCAAAATAGAAAGTGATAATAATGATTGCATTTTAAAAATTACTTGTGAATAAATGCCTTACATTACACCTACATATGATGATATATTGCATAGTAGTAAAAATTTAAAATCTTCTTCTTCTCTTTATCCCAATGAGCATGTGGATGATACTTCTTCTAATCTTCTTCAAATGAATTAAATTCTTATTTTGATGAACCATGGAATAATAATGACTATGGTGATTATGATAAAGATGACATAGAATCTACACCTTCTACTTCTATTACTTCACATATCTCTCTTGTTCAACCAAAAAATAGGTCACATGTAAAAAGATACACACACACACACACTTATTCTTATATGAATAATTTACATTAACTAGAGACTAAAGCACCTTCTATTCAAATTTTTTGTTACACTCCTTAATAACTTAACATTTTAGAAGATACCAATGAATCCCCCTTAACCCCCTTACTACAATAGAACCTATTTATCAAACAATCTCAAATGAGGGTGATAGCTCATTTCCATCTAACCAAGTCTAAGCTATCACACCTCCAAATATTATTGAGAATACACCGACCCTTTCCAAACAATATTTTAAATACAATGTGTCGATGGATAAATTAAATAATAACATCTAAGCATTAAATGAACCCCTTGACAATGATAATAGACCTTCAAAAGTGTTAATTTATTTAATGCATGATGTGGCTGATTTACAAAAACAAGTAAATCATCTCACTTCGGAAAAAGAAGCATACAAATCTTAGGTTGATGCCATTGTTATACATATTAACCCTATTCTACACAACATCTCAACTATGAGGTTGCCACACAATTTTCAAATACTGGTGTTACCTATCTTTGATGGACAAGGAGATATATATTTACACCTTTAGGATTATGAGAAATCCATGACTCATATTAAAAATAAGTTAATTCTACTACAAGTGTTTTCAAAGTCCCTAAATGGGAAAGCACTAGATTGGTTCCACCATACACTCCTTAGTGGATCTTTACATACATATGAGAAGCTTGAGATATTCTTTCTTAGGAATTATATGTCGAATAAGGGACCTCTAGTCACACATGAGAGATTAATTCACTACACCAAGGTGAGACATAACCTATATCGGAATACATTCTATGGTTAAAACCTTATTTGCATCAACTAATTTATCAACCAATAGATTTAGAAGTATAGTACATCTTTTATACAAGTTTAATATATCCTTTCAATGAGAGATTATTATATCAGACATCTGAATCATTCATACATTTATGAAATGTAGCTATAACATTAGAGGCATAGTTGGGATTAGTAATTACATAGTTAGAGGCAAATTTGGCTATAGACCCCTCATAACCTTAGTCATCAAATTTGGTACAAGAGCCTACTCCACTTCTAATTTAGAAACCAAAGGAACATAAATAAATAATAAAAATACTCAGTAAGGGCAAAGAGCCACTCTACATGGCACCTTATATAGTGAGTAGCACACAAGATACACACATAAGGATTATACAATTTTTAGATAAGGTTGGGCCTCATGACATCTTGTTTACAATATTATATAGGGGATGATCACACTTCCTTCAACTAATCATCATCCACCACATCATTTGGACTAGGTACCACATAAGTACCATTATCATTTTTGATAGATAAATATACATTTATATGATCATTTTATTCACTTCGATCTCACATGGACCAATATGTTAGTCAAGGCATCATAAAGTTTACACAGGGGGCACCAGGCACTCATTCACCACACTATATTAGATCACACTCTTCTACGATAGATTTATCATAAGATATTACTTTTAAGGAACTATTGGTTACTCATCATACAATCCCTATGAATTTTAGGACATCCATTTATCATAAGTTGCATACGTCACAACCTCAACAATGATGGCAACCAGTTTATAGAGTTTAGAATGTACCTCTAGTACATACACTGATTAAGATATTTAGGAACAACTACAAACCCAAGGGCACAATTTTTATATAATTAATAATAAAAATATATGGAAATAATTCTTTATCTTAGAATGCACCTCTAGTGTGCACACTAATAAAGATATTTGGGAACAACAATCAACCCAAAAGCACAGTTTTAGTTTGACAGCCGATAAAGTTATATGGTAACCATTACAAAGATCAAAAGCCAAATTTAGTTTGCACACTAATTCAAATATTTAAAATAAATCATAAAACTTAGAGTGCATTATCAAAACGTCAACCAAATCAAGATTTTTACATCAAAGTATACACATTAATATACTAGCAGTGCATCACAGGCAACACCAATTTCATAGTCTATGTCTATATTGACACAAAATGAGTAGTATGGTCATTAGTTATCCATAACATCTATGTTAAAATAGGGCATATCACCATCACATGTTATACACATAGAAATCTTATGAAATATAAAAAATACCATATACCAATAAAATATGAAAACTTAATCTCCTACATATATGCTTAAAACATTCATAAAACATATACAAATCAATTCAGTTTACTCCAACCAAAACAAAATCATAAACATCAACATTCCAAACAATCAAACTAATTCAATACATAGCATTGTATACAATATAACAAGATCTAGTTTCCAATACATAATGCAAAATTAAACGAAACCATCTATATGTAACTCATAACTTCATTTCAATAAAAATATGGTGCATCACTCAATGATGCAAACATGACTGTTATGACCAACTCCCTCACTATCACTCTCAAATAAATTAAAATTAGAATTAGAGGCCCCAATATCTCAAGGTGACCTGGATGTACGGATACACCTAATTTCTCCCAATACATGCCCAACTTAGCCATACACTCAACATGCTCCCATTACAGTCATATGTAATCATCTAATATATGAATACAAGCCCCTTTTAGAGCATTAGGATCATGCATGGTATTCCTATGTAGCTTAGTATGTAACTCAAATCTATCTTCTTCTACTCACCTGAATTCCATATTATCTATTTCCACCTAATAAAAAAAATTGGCATTTAACCCATCAACATTGGTGGCCCACTCCACCAATCCATCCTCTATGGCATCATTTAGGATATGTTGTATTAAATCATGTATTTCTAACTTAATGGCGACCTCTTAATACTCACCATATCCTAAACTCGCAAGCATTTCATATAGTTCATAAAAATATTATCATATAAACACATAATAAACTTTACACAAAACATGCAAACATACTATATAACTTACCATCAACAACCCTTAGACAATACCTCATCAATAATCATCCCACCTCTCAAAAATAGAGGTGCCCATCTTGTTGGTTGAATATTTTGTCGATCAACGTACTGATAAACAAAATAGGTCTGATCAGCCAAAGTAAGAAGATTAGTCACCCAAATGTGTAGGTTTACCACATCATAAGGGGACTGATCTCTCCTCTTATCAAGGGGAGGTTCTCTAAAGATATGCTATATATATATATATATAAATAAAAAATAATACTCAAGGGTAGGACAAACCATCCATCTCTCTTCTTTCAGAGATGATGCATGTGGATCAAAGGAGAAACTCAAGGGAAATGATAGACAACACTCCTCTTCTTTCAAAAGTACTATTCAACAAACCACAAGAAAACTCCTGGTGGTAAATGCAAAATGTAACAAAGGATGTAATAACCAGCAAATCGAGATGCAGCACAAAGTCTCCACTTGAATTGCTCAAGAGTAAGATATGAAGAACAATGAGGGCACAAAGTCATCCCAAGGTCCTTTACACAGGAAATGAAAAGAAAACAAATTAAAGGCAATTATGGGGGCACAAAGTCTCTCCACATTTGACTCTTCAGGACACCTTCCTGACTACTTTCACTAATTCTGCTTGTTGAATTAAAGGAACAGAAGATATATTAAGGAAAAAGACATAAGAACAGTTTCCTCAACAACAAAGATATCACTGAACAAAGTCTAAAAAATCACTTGCTTTCTTATTCCAATAACAAAATATGATCAAAAAATTGAGCTCAAAGTTTCAGAAATGCCTTTCAATTTGGGCAGAGTTTTGTTCTCATTGTCAAAAAGAGATATGTTTACAATGAAAGAGAGTCCCTTATATAACCTCTTCAAGAAGGACTTGGGAACAATAACACATCATGTTACATTGAAATTTGTTAAGGAGATAGGCTAGAATTTAGAGGCATTTACCCATTTGCTTTTCTTAATGCAGAGAAACAGGTCACACCTTCTTCATCGTTCTTTCTATTCTAGTTATTTGAATCGGATCTTTAAATTGCCTCTCTATTCTTTGGTCTTTCTGCTGAAAAATTGACATGTGGTAGCATCCATTGAGAAATAGGTGAGGACACGCGACAGCTTCTATTGCTATTAGAGGCTTTAGAAACATTTTTTATGAGTCAGGCAGAAGATGACACGTGGCAGTCTCTGCTATGCTTTAGCAGCGTTTGAAAACACTTGGGACTTATTTTAGATTCACGCAGATGATAACACGTGGAAATCTCTGCTGTGTTCTAAAAAAATGCTTAGGAGGAGCTTAGAAACTTAATAGAAACTCAGATGTAGACACATGTCGCTCTCTGCTGAGTTATAAATGAATAGGTGGCGATTTCCACTTGTCTTTGGAAAGTCAGGCAGATGATGACACATGGCATGTTTTGCTTTCTTCAACAACTCACTGGGAGTCCACCATAGTCTTTATGAAAACAAGAAGTAAGAGGGAGAAATTGTAGAGATTGACACTTGTCAACTTTTGACAAACTTTGCAAGGGACACGTGGCACATTCTATGACTTCTTGAGGGTAGAGTATATAGTGTCCCAATAGATGACACTTGGAAGCTTCCGTGAGACCTTGAGATTTAGATAAAAACCCACATAAAAAGAAATACCCATGTATTAAACTTCCAAATTGTTGAAACTTTGAAGCTTCAGATGGAGACACTTGGAGGCTTCTGACAAGCTTCAGTAGGGATAAGTGGCATCTTCCATTACGATTAGAAACAAAGTGCAATGGGGCTCGACAGATGACATGTGGTGGCTTCTGCTTGACTCATTCTTTTTGGGATGCTCCTTTAAACCATTTTGATTGAACCTGTCTTTGAACCAAAAGATGTTGAACCAACCATTGAACTAAGATTTGGTTCGACAGTTCAAACAAAGCCTTGAATCGAAGCACTGAACCATTTGATTGAACCAAAGTGATGAACTTTGCCGATTGAAATTCATAGTTGTGTTGAGAGCTTTTGAACCTATTGAACCAAATGCATTGAACCTACTGTTGATGCTTGCCGATGGACATTTTTGAAAAGGGAAGAGACAATTTTGGTCTATAGGAGCAAAAAAGTTCAAATGTTGTCCCAAAAATGAGTGATATTTTTGGGGGACAACAGCTGGCTCCAGTTGGAGAACTTCTGTCAATTGCAAAAAGAATTAAAGGGAGTAGAATCTAAAATCTCCAGTGTCTTCATGTGTATCATTGGGCTATGGATTCATGATACCCAAAAATGGAAGGCATTAAAAATGAAAACAAACAAAACAAAATATAATTAAAAACTATACAAAGATACATATATATAGATGCAATGATTTGATACTTCAAGAATTGAAGTATTTCAGATGATGCTTCTTTAGAGACAGTGAAAATAGTGTGCCATCTTGGTAAACCAGCAAGAAGACATTTCCCCCCTAGAAATGGTGACGGGCAAATGGAGCTATCCACTAGGAAACTAATTTTTTGCATCTTCCTGTTGACTCTTTCTTCTTCTTGCCCCATTGCAGGATGTGGTCTTCCATTTGAAAGCCATAACTCCTTGCTTTCTTGGAGAAGGGTTCCTTTGCCTAATTTTGATTTGCAGTAGCATGGTCCATTACCATAATTGGTTGTTATTCTAGTTCAATAAAACATATGATTGGATTGTCCATATCAAACTCCTAAAAAATTAACAGCTCAGCATCTCCTTTGATGTGAAGGAGTTTGATCTCTTCATCTTAAACAATCTTCAATCCAAGCAACAAAGATTCACATCCAGCTGTGTTGTTGGTGTTGCTAAATTACAAATTGCATGAAGGAAGAATATCTCCATGAGGAGATATCAACACAGTCCCAACTCCATCGTTGGTGGAAGAATTTCTGCTATTGGATTTCAAGATCCAAGCATCATCAGAAGCTGATTTTCTATCAGATTTCTCTTCATTAGAGATGGAAGATCCTTCCTTACTTGTACTGTGCCCTACCAATTCTCCTGAAGTCTTGTTTGGATCAATTCTTGGATTTTTAGCTATAGGACTTTCATCTTTAGAAACATGAACATCCTCTGTGGTGAAGAAAATTACCCCTGCTTGAAGACTCAAACAAAATTTGTGCTGCAGGGGCTGATGTTTGGGTGACCACGTATTTTGCCTCATTTTTAGGGAGCAATCTCTTCATTATGCTTTGGATAGGGATCCTTGCTTCAGATAGGTCCATGCTTAGTTCTTCTCCCATGTCCTTGTAGAAATTTCATCCAAGAAAAATGCCATAGGATGCTGGGATGTCAGCCACCAAGATAGTCATCTTGATTCTCTTGTCTGGAAAGGCTGCCAATGCAAATTGGGCATCTTTAATTTGCCCTAGCAATGGTACTTGCTTGTACTCTATGGAGAAACATCTCCCAAATGTATTGGTCAGTGTGAGGCCCATAGACTCAACTACTTTAGTAGGAATGACATTATTAGATGCTCTAGAATCAATGATGTAATTATTGAGCTGATAACCATTTATCAATAAGGAAACATAGAAAGGTTCTATTTTCCCAGGGGTAGCTGGAGGGGTAATGACAAGATTATTTGGAATGAGCATGTTCTTTGGGGAATCAAGAATTATTTTCTTAACCTCTTGTCTTGCAGGGATGGTTTGGTTCTTGACACATTAGACCAACCTATCCAATTGATCAAGATTATACTGCAAGTATTCAAATTTAGACATTTGTATTTTAGTCTTTTTGACATGATCAATTATGTCAAATGGTTGAATTGGACTAGGAACAGAGGAAAGCATTTCAACCTTTTGGGTTTTAGGAGGGATGAGAGGAGGGCTAGTTTGTGAAATTGAAGTAGAAGGTGAAGGTGAAATTGATGTACTTACATTTTGGGTGATCACTAATCCTTTGACTAAAAAAGTAGAGTGGTTCCACGCTTAACAATCGTAACTACTGGTTGAGGTTGCTCCTCTGTCTTCTTCTTATCAGCTTGCTGGACTGATTAGTTTTTGGACCTGGTAAACACTGCATATGATCCATCAATAGCTTCTCCTTTGCTTCTGGGTTCATCTTGATAATTCAAGAAACTAATGTGGGAGTCGCCAGATGATTCTTCTTGATTGTCTTCAAGGAGATCAACATCATTTTTTTGATTAAATTCAGGCTGGAAAGAGAACTCTAATTCTGCTTCAAGATATCCCATTACTGAATTAGTTGGAGGAGCTTTCAGGGCAAGTTTACCTTATGGGGGAGGAAGGCAATTCTATTGCCCTTGATTCTTGGCAACATTGCCCTGATATGACTGATTCAAGAATGTCCTTCTTGGCATATCTCTGTTTGAAGGATCAGAAGACATTCCTTGTGCCATTTGTTTTTTCAAAGCTAGCACTTCATTTGCTAGCTTTTGCACCATTGGATCAGTGGCGCTTGTAGATGCATATTAAAAAAATGACGAGGTTCTATTTTTGTTTGGATCTCTTCTTATCTTCCCTACTAAGATGAGATCATCTTCTACCTCAGTGTCCAAAAGTTGAGCTGCAGCAAGTTCTATTTGACCAGCACATCTCAAAAGAAAACTGACTTCAGGTAACTAAGAATTAATGAAGAAACATTTGAGATTCTCAGCTGTAGGTCGAGCAATTATAGGAATTATGTTCCCCAGTTTGTCAAATTTGGCTATGAAGTCTCTCATTGGTTCATGAGGCTCTATCTTCATCTATGTAAGTTGAGCTAGAAGTGCATGTGTATCTTTTGCAAGTTTGAATCTGGCTTCAAACATAGCTTTGAGGGTATTCTAATTATTTACTGACCAAGCCTGTAGATGATAAAACCAATCTACAATAGAGCCTTGTAATGTTTCTACAAAAAGCCTGACTGCTACATTTTCAAATTCTACTCTGATTACTCCACAAGCTATGCTGAAGGCTATAATGTGTTCATCAGGAAGAACTTTCCCATCACCATAGAATTTGGGGAAATTCTTCCTTGAACTACGTGGAAGCTCATGTAGATGTGGAGTAAGATTGAGAGGACCAAAAGCATTACCCCAAGGGCCTTGAACTGCCATTGTAGGATAATGAAAAGGAGGAATAACAAATCTCAAAGGGGTAATTATTGGCAAAGCTTTATCAATAACAGAAGTAGATACTTCATTTAGAAATGAAGATCTGACTTTAGTAGGAAGAAAGCTCTTGGTTCGTTGGAGATGAGATGGTGAAGAAAATAGATCAAAATCACTTTGCTGTACTAACTCGAATACAGGATCAATAATACCTTTAGCCCTTTGGCTTTATGTATACCTTGAATCTGCCACAATGTGAAACAAAAATGGAAAAGAATTGACCTTGCTTTAGTTAAAGCTTGAGGCTTTAAACTGCGCACTCTTTCCCAGTAGCTCTGGTTTTACAGACTAGATAAAATAACAGAGGTGGAAGAAGATGGTAAGGCTATAAATGGATAATGGATAAGACAAGTAATAGAGTCACCAGAATCTATAATGGATAAGGGTTATAATGATAATGGGTAAGACACAGGTGATGTTTCAATCTAAAACTTGAGGTTCCAAATTGCACAGAATTATGTATATCCCTAGCGAAGTTGCCAAAAATTGTTGGTTGAATATTTTGTCGATCAGCATACTGATAAACAAAATAGGTCTGATCAGCCAAAGTAGGAAGATTAGTCATCCAAATGTGTAGGTTTACCACATCAGAAGGGGATTGATCTCTCCTCTCATCAAGGGAAGGTTCCCTATAGATATGATATATATATATATATATATAAACAAAAAATAATACTCAAGGGTAGGACAAACCATCCATCTCTCTTCCTTCATAGATTATACATGTGGATCAAAGGAGAAACTCAAGGGAAATGACAAACAACACTCCTCTTTTTTCAGAAGTACTATTCAACAAACCATAAGAAAACTCTTGGTAGTAAATGCAAAATGTAACAAAGGATGTAATAACCAGCAAATCGAGATGCAGCGAAAGTCTCCACCTGAATTGCTCAAGAGTAAGATACGAAGGACAATGAGGGCACAAAGTCATCCCAAGGTCCTTTACACAAAAAAAAAAAGAAAACACACTAAAGGAAATTATGGGGGCACAAAGTCTCTCCACAGTTGACTCTTCAGGACACCTTCCTGACCACTTTCACTAATTTTGCTTGCTGAATTAAAGGAATAGAAGATATATTAAGGAAAAAGACATAAGAACAGTTTCCTCAACAACAAAGATATCACAACACAAAGTCTAAAAAATCACTTACTTTCTTATTGCAATAACAAAATATGATCAACAAACTGAGCTCAAAGTCTCAGAAATGCCTTTCAATTTGGGCAGAGTTTCATTCTCATTGTCAAAAAGAGATATGTTTACAATGAAAGAGAGTCCCTTATATATCCTCTTCAAGAAGGACTCAAGAATAGTAACACATCATGTTGCATTGAAATTTGTTAAGGAGACAGGCTGGAATTTAGGGGCATTTACCCATTTGCTTTTCTCAATGCAGAGAAACAGGTCACGCCTTCTTCATCATTCCTTTTTTCTACTTATTTGAATCAGGTCTTTAAATTGCCTCTCTATTCTTTGGTCACTTTCTATTGAAAAATTGACATGTGACAGCATCCGCTGAGAAAAAGGGAAGGACACACAGCTAATTTCATTGCTATTAGAGGCTTTAGAAACATTTTTTATGAGTCTGGTAGAAGATGACACGTGGTGGTCTTCACTACACTTTAGCGGCCTTTAAAAACACTCAAGACTTATTTTAGATTCACACAGATGATAACACGTGGTGGTCTCCACTATGTTCTAAAAAAAATGCTTAGGAGGAGCTTAAAAACTTGTTCAAAACTCAGATGCAGACACGTGTCACTCTCCATAGAGTTATAAATGAACAGGTGGCAGCTTTTACTTGTCTTTGGAGAGTCAGGAGGATGATGACACATGGCACATTCTACTTTCTTTGTTAGCTCACTGGGGGTCCACCACAACCTTTATGAAAACAAGAATTAGGAGGGAGAAATTATAGAGATTGACACTTGTCAGCTTTCAATAAACTTTACAAGGGACACGTGGCACATTCTGCAACTTCTTGAGGGTAGAGTATACAGTGTCTTGGCAGAGAACACTTGGAAAATTTTGTGAGACCTTGAGATTTAGACAAAAAATTGTGTAAAAAGAAATACCCGTGCATTGAACTTCAAAATTGTTGAAACTTCAAAGCTTCAGATGGAGACACTTGGAGGCTTTCGACAAGCTTCAGTAGGGCAGGTGGCGTCTTCCGTTGTGATTAGAAACAAAGTGCAATGGGGCTCGGTAGATGACATGTGGTGGCTTCTGCTTGACTCATTCTTTTCAGGATGCTCCTTTGAACCATTGTGATTGAAGCTGTCTTTGAACCAAAAGATGTTAAACCAACCATTGAACCAAGATTTGGTTCAACGGTTCAAATGAAGCCTTAAACTGAAGCACTGAACCATTTGATTGAACCAAAGTGATAAACTTTGCCAATTGAACTTCATAGTTGTGATGAGAGCTTTTGAACTTGTTGAACCAAATGCATTAAACTTGATGCTGATGTTTGTTGATGGACATTTTTAAAAAGGGAAGAGATAGTTTTGGTCTTTAGGAGCAAAAAAGTTCAAATGTTGTCCCAAAAATGAGTGATATTTTTGGGGGACAACACATCTGTGCTCACTCTATAAAGCCACATAGGCCTTGATCACTCCAACATCATATATATATGGTAACTGAATCTTAGGATCATGCTCCATCAATGGCATATGAGCTAGCTCTACAATTGATGGCCTCGACCTAATACATGGCCTCATAGGAAACCAATAACTCCTCAACCACAACATGAGTGCTGGGGGCACATTGTGTACAACACTAAACTATCAAGTAACCCTCTCATAATAAAACCACTCGTATACATTATCACAATGATCATGTATCTAATAACTAACCCAAATCTACCGTAGCTATGTGCTATCCTCAGGACACACCTAATAACCTCTATAGGGTCTCCAGATGATATCTTCAGCTCTCAAACTATCTAGTAACTACTGACACTATGTATTAATCCTCATCAATGCATGCCCTATCCTATTCCATATCTTTACAAACACATGAAGATGAGCCCATCCATCCCATGGATGTGCCATTAGCCTACTCATAGCTATGTGCTCATATGCCTAGAAATGTAATAGTATTGATTCACCAATACCCCCACCACTCATCTTCTATGTAAAGTAATATAAATACCTGTAAAAATGAGCCAACATGGTATGACCCCAAGATTACAAGATTCCATCCTCCTCAATGTCCTACACTATCTCATGCATTTTATAAGAGATCAATACACCACTACCATCCATAAAAATAAATGACGAAAACATCACAACTAAAAATTTATGCAAATATAGAACATCGACCATAAGCATAACCAACAATATGTCACTTTGACTACCTAGGTGATGAGTCCTTGCCACCATGACAAAAAATTACCTAGATTCCTATTATACAGCTTCAAGACCAGTACCTCCTACAATATAGCTCATTTCCCTAAGATTGATAACTACAAGATCTGATATACATCTATAATCATACTTCTCATGACCCTACTCCCTATGATTACACATCAACTCACATGCAGAATACCAACCTTAGTTACCCTAATTAAAGACATTTTATGCTTATATGGACCCTCTTAATTTACATATACATTCCCTTGACATTCCTTACACCTCCTTATCCCTTTCGCTCATTAACGAGCCCTTTAAACACCTTCTAGAGCTCTGTTGACCACCCATGATGGACATTTAACCTAGTCTAAAAATTATGGGGGGAAACTATGGATTAGATTGTATGTTACCCCCCAATCCATGGCCTAAGATGTAAACTAACCAAAAATCCTATTATGGGGCCTAACAAGTTGCCTAATAGCTAAAAACAACCAATTTTTAGCTCTTCACAGATTAGGGATGCCCTATATGATTGCTAATCAATAATTTTTACCTATTTCTCTTACTATTTACTCTAATTTATCCTCTTTATCATCACTCTCTAAGCTCATGTGCCTTCTTAGATCTCACTTGGTTCATTCTTGGCATGGTGGTGCTTTCATTATGACATGGGATGCCCTACTATTTTATAGCTTAATTTGGTGATTCTCCTTGCTATTCATAGTGATCCTAAGGCTTGTTGCTTGATCCTAGCTCCCTCAAGTTTCACTATACCTATTTTTTTGCTCTCCAAATTGGATCTCTCAAAATTTATTGCTTCTCCTTCATCCCTTCCACTACTATTGGCTTCTAGTTTAGACTCAACTCACACACAACTTGGTCTCCCTCCTTTATTGCTTCCTAGCTAGGATAATCAACTGGTAGATATTTGAATAATTATATTTGAGACTGATATAAGGGCACTTTTCTATGCAAGGTGAAATTCCCATTTTTTTACAATAATGAATTAGCTAAGTTTTCATTATTTTGGTAATTTAGTTTATTTGGAGCATTCTCTAGGGTAGTTTCTAAAGATTTAGCATTTGTATGCATATAGAACATGTTCCATGGTTAAAAATGTCTTTTAGTAAATGATGTGCTTGCTTATGAAATATCTCTCATTACATGATATAATCTCTAGTTTCTCATAACCTTATGTTCAATTACATAAAAAATATCTTCTTTACTAAAATAGAAAATTGCATCATTAGAAAGTGATAATGTTGAAAATGAAGAATTAACTTAGGATTAGATTAGGTATTCTCTTTAACCCTTTCTTGAATTTTTTTTAGATTTACAAAATGTCTTTCATTTGTCTAAAAATTGATTTTTTCGTAAGCTTATGCATTATCTGATAGTTCTCTCAATTCAACATTTCTATTTCCATCATTTAGATACAAGTAGATTTCTTGTTTCAGCTGCTCACTTTACTATGGTTTTATCCATTAGAAATACCTACATCCTTTGTGCACTTGATCATGTTAGCCATAAACTAGTTTATGAGTATAGATATAGTTTGGTGCAAGCCATAAAACCAAATAGCCTCTATAGATGTCAAGTATCCCATAGCATCCTCGAGTCTATTAGCCTTCTAGGTGTTTACTTAAGTACCATGTATACCCCCTACCAAACCCTAGTGGCTTCATTCATATTCTTGGAGTTACATTTTAACATGCCCAGTATCATTTTATTTTTATCCTCTTTAGAACTGTCTTAGCTATTTCCCCTTTGATAGCCATAAGGCTTTGATTTTAGTTATGTTTTGGCTCTCTCTCTAGTTGTTTGATCTTGCTTTAGTTTTGTGTCCTTTTCCCTATTGGTTCTCTGACCATTTGCCTTTTTTATTATCTCATGTATTGCTCTTTTTTTATTTAATCCATGTCCAATCTGTCACCCTTGGGATGGCAATCCCACTAGATTTAGTGTCTTGTCCCTGAGCTCACTCATGAGTAGGTTGAGGTAGTAATGGAATGCCATAGACACCATAGGACCTAGGAGGTTAGCTCAACCCAACATAGTGACCTTGAACCTCTCATGTTCCACAAGGAACAAGATTGGAAAACCTACAAATAATGAGCTTACTTACCTTTCCACCATTCTAAGCATTACTTGTCTGAGGATATCTCCTCAATACTTGAGTCTAATTTTCATTCACCTATTAGGGGTGAAAATGATCCCCTTTCATGATTGAGGCACTCAATGAGTTATGTGTAATCATTGATGATTGTTATAGGTGGATTAATTGTAATGATTATCTCTTTTATTCCCCTAGGAGTAGGCAACATGCTTTCTCTGGAGATAGAGATCAAACCTAGTCTCGTTCAAGTGCCTCAACTAGTTCTCATGTGAGTCTGCTAACTTTTTCTTGGCAGGAGACTCTGCAGCAAAAAACCCCTCAGGTCTATGTTGAGAGACACATGCATTTTGAATCAATGAGGCATCCACATCATGTGGAGTCCTCCCATCTTCCTAGCCCTTCCTTTAGATTCTTAGATGAGCATGCTAATTTTGATCACCACTTGTAGACTAGAGATCCATGGGATACTTATCTCAAATATCAATGACCTTATGTAGAACCTCATCTTGTGATAGTGTCCAACATCATAGATACCTAGGTCATAATGATAATTTTTATGGGCATGCCACATCATCTCATAATCTCCATAAGGAATGACAACTATCCCATGGTTGTTCCCTACCCCATGATTGGGTGGATTTACATCATGAGTGTCTCCCATGTTAGGGATCACCTCAACATCATCCCCATCATGATCATGGTTGTGATGAGTCCTACTGGTATAGGCAACATCATGACCTCCATAAGCCTCTTCAAGGAGATCATCACCAACCCATTATCAACCATGCCTATAAGGATCTCTATTGGAATCCTCTAGCCCCTTGGGTGTGTCCTATTCCCCTTCTTACTCCAATCCCCAAAATTCCAAAGTTTAATGGGACTAGGGATGATAATCCCAAGGAGCATATCACAACATTTAAATGGAATGTATATATTGGGAACAAGATGAAGGTGTGATGTTGAATTTATTCTTTCACTCCCTACAATTTAAAGTGCTTGTGTCTTTCTAGAATCTAATGCCATATTCTCTTTCTAGATTCTAATTCCTTCTAGATGAATTCCTCCAATACTTAGATATATCCAAACCATTTAACCTCAACATCCAATCACTTACCTCCATGGCATAGGCCAAGGGTGAGTTAATCTTTAACTTTGTGCATAGATGACATTCATCCATCCATATATGCAAGACAAGGTTATCAGATGATCAACTTTATGATATGTTCACATGAACATTGAGGAAAGAGGTTTACTTTGAGGTCCTCAAGTGTGAACCCACCTATTATGATGAAGCTATTAATAAGTGTCTAAGTATTGAGGTCTTATAGGTATGTGCAAGCATTTTCCCTATGTCAACCCAAAAGTCATCCTTTTCATATGATTGCAACCAAAATGCAGCCAATGATGGTATCACTAATTATCCTCCCAAGAATAAGGACAAGAAAGATGACCATAAGGTTAACACTCTGAGTAAGAAGTCGACCTAGAAGAAGGTCCCCTAAAAGAGTGCAAGAGGGACGTGGGTGTTGTATCCCTATGACCCCTCCAAATTTTTCAACTTCCACTAGATTAAGGGGCATGCTGACAAGGAATGTGTCACCCAATAATCTCATGTGAAGACCTTACCTGGTCTCTAGAACTCCCCACTTGTTGAACCCAACAACAAGCTGGATGTGTTCATAGAGCCTATTATACACTTAAATTGCACCTTAGTGGAGCAAAGGATTGTTCAGGTCCTATACTCAAATCTAGCCCAACATGAGAATGACCTTAGGTTGTGGGTTACCTAATCTTAGGTTAGACATCTAGGATTTTTAATGAGGTTAGCTCCTTTGATGTATCACTTAGCTCATTTCCATTAAAAATTACTAATTACTGGGGTGAAAAGGGAGAGAAATAAATTAAAAAGGAAACCCTAAGATACTATTTGTGATACACCTGGAATGATTGTTCATCCACTCTTACATGAGATTATAAAAACACTAATGAGACAAAATATATGATTGGATCTACAACTCTAAAGCCTGTTATACATCAATATTTCATGTAGAGGTTCACTAAGTGATCAAAAATTGAGGGAAGTGATGGAAAGGATTGATTCAAGGCATTAAGAAATTGATGTATCTATTGTTAGCTTCAATCAAATGAAATCAAACACTAGACATGACCTTCATAATAAACTAGTAGCTAGGTGAGATGAGAACTTGACAAGGGAGAGACTTCTACCATATATGCAAGTCAAACTGACATTAACACACTATACCAAAACAATGAAATTTGAAAACGGTCATCTATTTATATCAAGAATTTAAAAATATCAATCTTGGTAGAGTCTAGTCATGCCTAAGAGAGGGGATCATTTTCAAGGCTTAGAAGCCTATATTTATAACATAATGGGATGAGAGAGATGGGGATCATGTGTAGAAGGATGGAAAAGGGAGTATAATTAACCATATTTCCCATCATTCTAGTGTTTATGTTATTAGAAAAGATCATAGTGTCTAAGACTA
Source organism: Torreya grandis (assembly GCA_037957365.1). NCBI lineage: Eukaryota > Viridiplantae > Streptophyta > Pinopsida > Cupressales > Taxaceae > Torreya > Torreya grandis. Next base: position 4,568,398 of record JARHVA010000109.1, read on the forward strand.
CTTCTAAAAAGTGGCCAAAATGACCATATCAATCCTTTTTAATCTATTTCTAGCATACATTGATGCTCCTTATGATTATAATGGCAGGATCAAGTCATTTGAAAGCCAAATTTTAGCATAAAAATAGTTGTAATAGCTTGATCAATATATTGTGATCTTTTCTCGACTATTGGAGAGTTGTTAGTGATGTTATGGAGGTGTCTTGGTGAGCAGATGGAGTGATTTTTTAGTCTATGTGACAATGACAAAGTGTGCAATATGCTTGACAAAGTGTGCTTGAAGTTGGCTTAGTTGATCTTCAGTTTTGGCATGGTTAGAAATGTTTAGGGATGAGTATGAAGTTTTGAGCATGTATAAGGGGTCATATAAGAGCTTTTCTATGATTGGAGAGCTTTTGTGCATAAGTATAATTCATCTTGTAGTCCATAGTTTTCATCTAGATAGTTTGGGTTTAGTGGTAAGAAATCTAAATAGGTAGTTTACTGACTTCACCATTGCCACATGTGAATGAGTCAGGGGGAGTTGGTCATGTGGTTTTGATCACATTAGTCACTAGTTTTTAGTCACTAAATCTTAGGTCATGCACCTAAGAACAACCAAAGATATGTGGGTGTAAAGTTGGGCTCTGAGGTATTTTGACAGTGTTTTCCCATACTTAGACAAATTTGCAAAGTGGCAAGAAGAGTTGAGCAAGCATTTTATTGGTAGAATATATCACACATGTGGATGTTTTAAGAGAAGGTGATCACATGGGTTTATTTATTTTTGTACTTCATTTATTTTTACTAATTTTTAGGTTATGTGATGAAGTGCGTCAAAAGTTATGCAAGTGCAAAATTGGCCTCCTAGATAATTTTTGACATAGTTGGCTCTGCGATAGAAGATTTTGAAAAGGAATGTTAATGGTGTTATATCTTTCATGGACAAAGGATTAAGAATAATTTTGCCACATGGTTGGATTATCCTATGTGAGGAGATCATATGGTCTAAATTTGAGATCACGCGAGTAAGTGCAGATGAAGTTATTGAGGTTTAAAGTTGGTTACTCAGATAGATTACAACGGTCCCCATACTTAGTCAATTTTTCACAAGGTAATGTTCAAGAAACTCTCAAAAAAATAAATGATGCACTTTTACTCCAAGATTTTAGGAATCAATGAGATGGTAGGAAGTGCTTGAGGGTTAACACTAAGCAAAGGTAAAGATTGAGCTTCTTCCAAGGATTAACAGTGAGTGGGAGATCATACATATAGAAATCAGTGGTGTTTATTAGAGTCAATAGGTTAAATTGATAGCTATTTATCATTGTTAAAGACCAAGCTATGTATAAGAAATGAATGGTATGGGATGCGTCAACATTTCAAGATTATACGAGATGAGGTTAAAGTGATTGATGTTTAACATTTGAACATTGGTGCCTATGTATTAAAGATCACAAAATATTGACCGTGCATATTTGATTTGAGTATTGAGGACATAAGATGTGACCATAGTGTTTGAAGTTTAACAATGATCATTTTCATTTGAGTATTTGAATTTACAGAGGAAAGATCAGTTTCTAGTTTTTAGGCCATAACATTCCATCTAGGTGGAATTTACTCATGGTGTAAAAAGAGAACTTGTAGAGGAATCCAAGGAATGTCTATAAATATGGATTTTAAGATCTGAAAATGTGTATAGATAAATATATTGATCTTAAAAGTTTATTGTGTGTTCATGCTTATTCTGCAAGTGACCTGAGAAAGAGTAATTGAGCTTGTTTTGATATTGTTTCGATATCTCTTGATGAATTAGATATTGAGGAGTGTTTTAGAATCCATAAGGATGATATATGTGCATTATAAAGGATTTACCAATAATATGTTATATGAACAAAGGCTTAGAAGGTGACTGTGTGTTCACTCATAATGATCATGTGCATAAAATATTATTTAAAGCATTTTATGAACAAGCAAAAGGGTTTTGTGATGGATATGGACACTTAAGGGAGACCTATAGATCATGTGGAATGGGTTCATGAATTGCAAATGTGTTCCTATGTTCTTAGTTTGCTTAGAGAAGTGTCAAAGAGATGAATGGGCTCCATAGGACCTAAAAATGACTTAGGCCTATTTTAAAAGTGGATTGTGCTTAAGTGTGACCCATGTGAGATGCCCTAAGGGTGAAAGCATGTATTGTGTCCAAAAATAAATATTATGATCTTGTTAATTCATTATATATATATATATATTAAAACCAAATGTGTTTGTTTCTAGACTTAGATGTAACATTTCTGTGTGGAGGACTTGTGAGAGAGTGCAAGGTGTATGTGATTTTTATGGAGTGAAGGAGAGATAGAGTGCCTAGTTGATGAGTTAATGAGTGGATTATATTAAGGACTATGTGTATGACCTATAGGTCATGTTTCTAATGTCCAAATAGTGATCTTATAATTTTAGGATATGTGAAGAGGTTTGAGTGTGCATATGAGGACAGTTTGAGTGAAGAAGGATAGAGATTGTGGCATGCCTATGTGAGAGGCCTATTTGAAATAAATAAAGGGTTTATACAAGGGTTATAACATATAGATCCATCATCAGGTGTTGAATACATAATTTATAAGATGGAGGTGTTCAAAGGATGGTCTAAAAGACTTGGTCTTCCTTAGGGGCAATTACTCCTTGTGAAATAGGTGTTTTACTAAATAGTTTTGGTCAGGAGGATATGATCAAGGTTTACTAGTCTCAAAGAGTTCATGAGTCTCTTATTTGTAATTTATTATAGGATAGTAGTCCATGTGTTTTATAATTGAGAGCAGGTTTTATTCCCCATTATTATTTCCCACAAGAACTATGTGTTATGTGTTTGATATTGTGTATGCATTAAATGAATGAACTCTTTAGTTAATGTTGCTTGATCAAGTTGATATTTGATGATTGTTTAATAGTTTAAAAGGACTAAAATTTAAATTGAAATATCTAGGCTCACTGATTCACCCCCCCTCTCAGTGATTGTACCTATAACAATTGGTATCAAATTAGGTCCTTTGGTAAAGGCCTAACAAATTGAAGGTGGTCCAAGGCATAATATGGGTAGTCATCAAAGAGGTTTCTATACTAAGTAAGCACCGATATTCAATGGATCAAATTATGCATTTTGGAGTGCCAGGATGAGGACATACATTATGCCCCTAGGGTTTAATGTATGTAAATATATTTTGGATGATTATGTTGCTCCTACTATTCCTCCATTTAGTACTGTAGACAAGAAGTTGTTTGAGAACACTTCCAAGGTAATGAATGTTATTGCTTGTGGTCTTTTAGAGATTGAATACACAAAGGTGATCCATTGTAAATATGCTAAACAGATATGGGAAAAAATGCAGATCATTTATAAAGGAGATTCAAAGGTCAAGCTTGCTAAGTTACAGACTCACATAAGGCAATTTGAAATTCTCAAGATGAATGAAGAAGATACTATGGCATCCTTTCTAGTGAGAGTTGATGAGATTGTGAACATCATCAAAGGTCTTGGAGAGAACCTTGAAGAAGCTACTATAGTTTAAAAGGTATTAATGCCCCTATCCCTCAAGTTTGATCTAAAAGTATGTTCTATAGAAGAGAGTCATGACCTTACTCAGTTGAAGATAGATCAATTGCATGACACCCTTACTACCTATGAGATGAGGAAGAATGATGATATACCACCAGATAAGGAAGGAACTTTCAAGACTAAAATGAAGACAAATAAGAAGTTCCAAGGTAATAAAATAAAATAAGATGAAATTATTGATATAAATGAGGATGCATTAATTGATTTGATTTTAAAGAAATTGAGAATATGTTCAGGCAAGTATAAAGGTATACTACCCCTCAAATATTTCAACTGTGGTGAGATAGGACATTTTGATAATAAGTGCCCTCATAAGTATAATAAGGATGATGATGAATTGAATGATCAAGGTCATGATGATGGAAATATATCTTTCATTTATGATAAAAGAAAGAAGGGATTCAAAAGGTTTGATAACAAGAAGTACTTCAAGGACAAAAAGAGTCTCTGCACCAAAGAAGATTGCAACTCATTAGATGAGAGTGAAGATAGTGACTCAGTGTAAGATCATGAAGATGATGGTCATGTTGAAGATATATCCATTTTCATGGCCGAGGAAGGAAGTTCCTCATAACAAAAGGAGTCTACTTGGAGTGATTCAAATGATGATGAAGATGAGGTGGATTATGAGACTGCATTGACTAATGCTCATGAATAACTAAAGATTGAGAAGAAGATCAATAAGAAGATGAAACCTAAACTCAAGGATTTTGAGGAGAAATTTAGTGTGTTTAGGGAAAGAATGGATGAATATGTCAAGGAGAATGAACATATGGTTAAGCATACTAGTTATCAATTGTAAATTCTATCTACAAGCCTAAAATCTAAAGAACATGAATGTGCAAGGTATGTAATTGAAAATGAGTCATTGAAATATGAGTTAGAGAAGGTATCTAATAAGGTAATATAATTTGTGAGATTTGAAAAGAGCTCAAGTGATCTATACAATATTATAAATGATAAAAAACATGAAAGTGATAGAAAATTTTTGGATACAAAGAAGAACTAGAGACTGCAACTCAAGACAAGATGAAGACTAATGTGTGTTGGGTGAATATTTTGTTGAACAGCTAACTGGTGACCAAAATAGTTTCTATCACCATAGCATAGAGAGATGGGTCATCCTGGTGTGCAAGTTTACTACATCAATAGGGGACAAATCTCTCCTCTCATCAAGGGGAGGTTCCCTATTAAATATGCAGAGGCTATATACTATATAAATAAGTTGAAAGTAAGACACAGGGGTGGGATAAACCATCCATCTCTCTTCTTTCAGAGATGATGCTAATAAATAGAGGAGAAAATCTTGGTGGAAACACTGAAGGCACTTCTCTTCTTTCAGAAGTGTTCTTTCAGGAAATAGCAGGAGTTCTTTCAGGTAAGATAAGAAACTAGTAACAAAAGGGTGCAGTAATAGCAGGATGAAATAGAATGCAAAGTTTCCACCTCAACTACTCAAACAGTGAGATACGAAGAAAAATGGGGGCACAAAGTCATCCCAAGGTCATTTACATAGAAATGAAAAAGAAAAACACACACTGAAGAAAACTATGATAGCGTAAAGTCTGAAAGTAGTTGGCTTTAGGACACCTTCCTTATCACCTCCACTAGTTCTGCTTGTTAAATCATATAAACAAGAATGCTTTTAGAAGACAGACATAATAACAATCTCCTAAAGTATCACAGGCTATCACAACACAAAGTTTTCAAGTAACTTGCTTTGTCATTCAATCAAAGAAATATGAACTACAATCTGAGCTCAAAGTCTCAGTAATGCCTTTCAATTTGGGTAGAGTTTCTCTTCTGATAAGGGGAAGATCTCCTTAAAACAATAAAAGAGATTAAAATATATAGCCACCAAGCAAGGCTTGGCACTCTCTCCCATGGGACAACCCATGCTATATTCAACACCTTCAATGTGCCTTTAGTTCTGCCTGGAGGGACCATGCTTGGAACAGTGCACCGCCTTAACTATGGCATGTCTACTCATCTAGTATGTCTTTTCTTGGGTGTAGATCATCTGGTCTATCCCATCTGATGTCTGCACAGCTGTCCATTTTGTCTTTACTCCAAAGAAGACTAACAGGTTGTGCCTTTGATGTTTGCAAGCTCAAAAATCTACTTTGCGGACTATTCCATCTACTGGAATAAATTTTGCACAGATATTTCAGGCTTTTCCCTCTTTCCACTTTTGTCTTTTCCAACTTTGTCTCTTCCTACTGTGATTTGAGCTATCGGGCTATCTTTTCAGCCAGTCACTTGGTTCTTCCTTCAAGTTTCACGCTTTATTTAAATTTTAACAGATATTCCCTTACCTTAAATTTGACGTCTATGGGGACGTCATTGGTTGACTATTTCAATGGTTCAGGTAGCCTTCTTAGCTCCTTGGTTCAATTGCTTTCTTGCTTCAATCACTTTCCTACTCCTTGGTTGAACCATCGCTTTCATTTGAACTTGCCTTTGGAATCATCCGTGTTGCTTCTCTCTTTGCTTGGGGCCACCTTTGAACTGCTTGAACCTGTGAACCATTGAACTTTGAACTCTTTCAGTTCAAGGTTCAATCAGTTCATTAGTTTTTTCCTTTGCCTGTCACTTCCTTTTTCTTTCTAAGCTCTTTGATATTCATCACACTGGTTGAAAATTTGAACCTGTGAACTCATTGAACCTTTTAGTTTAAGGTTTAATGGTTCAATCGATTCATTATTTTTATTTGGCTAAGTCCTTTTGATATTTTTAAACTGAATGCATTGAACCATTTGGTCGTTGAACCTGTTGAACCATTGAACCAAAGTGGTTCAATGGTTCAAGCCTTCTTCTCTTTGATAAGTGTTTTGAAGCCATTGAACCAAAAGCAGTTGAACTTGTTGAACCTTTTCCGAAGCGCCAACTATTGCTGATAGCATTGAACCTTGAACCCATTGAATTCTTGAACCAAAAGAGTTCAAGGTTCAATGATTCAATCCTTTCTTAGAAGCTTGTTGATGAACTCTTTTGGTTGAACCAAGCCATTGAAACAATCCTGAAAATGACCAAGTGTTGGAAACTTGTTCTTTCCTGTAGAGTCTGTAGAAATCAACCTGTGAATTCTGTAGAACTGAGTTCATAGTTTTCTTTAAGTTTTCTCTCGAGCCTTGAAAGAGTCTATAGAAATGAGCTTGTGGAGTTTGTAGTTTTAAGCCTATAGAGTCTGTAGTTTTAAGCCTATAGAGTATGTAGTTTTAAGCCTATAGAGTCCATAGATTTCTTCCTATAGAGTCGATAGATTCAAGCCTATAGAGTCCGTAGATTTTTGAGAAAGCTTTGAAAAATGAAGAACCTGAATGCTCAAAATAATTTTTGAAAGGGGAAGAGAGGATTTTTGGTTTGTAGGACCAAAATAGTTCAAATATTGTTCCAAAAATGAGTGATATTTTTGGGGGACAACAGCTAGCTCCAGTTGGGGAACTTCCTTCAGATGAGAACTTGGAATAGCTGAGGGGAGTAGAAACAAGAATCTCCAGTGTCTTGAAGTGTGTGATTGGGCTATGGAGTCATGCTACCCAAAAAGAAAGGCTCTAAAAAATGAAAATGAAAAGCACAAAATTGAACTAAAGACTATACAAATATACATATGTATAGATGATCTTATCTAATGCCTCAAGATTTGAAGTGCTTCAGATGCTGTCCACTGTGAGATAGTTAAAATGGTGTGCCATCCTGATAAACCAACAGGAAACCATTTTGTCGCCAGAAATGGTGACGGGTGAATGGAACTCTCCACCAGGAAACCAATTTTTTGCATCATCCTCTTGGCTCTTTCTTCTTCTTGCCCCATGGTAGGACATGGTCTTCAATTTGAAAACCATAACTCCTTGCTCTCTTGGTGAAGGGCTCCTTTTGCTGATTTTGGAGTACAACAGTATGGTCCACCACCATAGCTTGCTGTTCTATTGGTTCAGTCCAGCACATATTTTGATTTTCAACATTAGACCCCTAAAAAACCATTAGCTCAACATCTCCTTTGGTGTGAAGGAGTTTGATCTCTTCATCCTGAGCAGTCTTCAATTTGAGCAATAAAAATTTGCATCTTGCTATGGAAGAATTGTTGCCATCGGATTTCAGGATCTAAGCACCATCAGAAGCTAAACTTCTATTAGATTTCTCTTCATGGGAAATGGAAGATCCTTCTTGATTTATATTGCACCCTACCAATTTTTTTGATGCCTTATTTGTATCAAATCCTAGATTCCCAGCCACGGGACTTTGATCAGCTGAGACATGAGCATCTTTTGTGGTCAAGGAGTAATTACCCCTACTTGAAGGCTCAAATAGAATTTGAGTAGCAAGGGCTGACATTTGGGTGACCACAATCCTTGCCTAAGACAGGTCCACACCTAGCCCTTCACAAATGTTTAACTGCTCATAATTGGCTTGTAGGGATTCAAACTCAGTCATTCAAATTTTGGATTTCTTGACATGATCAATCATGTCAAATGACTGAGATGGAGTTGGAAGAGAGGATGGGAGTTCATCCTTTTGGTTTTTGGGAGGGAGAGGACTGATCTGCAAAGTTGAAGTAGAAGGTGCAGAGATGTTTGATGTACTTACTTCTTTGGCAATCACTGGGTCCTTTGACAAGAAAGGAAGAGGGGTTTTCTGCTCAGTGATTGAAATTGTTGGTTAGGGTTGCTCTTTTGTCTTCTCTTTGTTAGCCTGCTAGGTTGACTGATTCTCAGACCAGGTGAATACTGCATATGATTCCTCATCTGCTTCACCTTCACTTTTGGGTTCATCTTGAAAATTTAGGAAACCAATGTGGGAGTCACCATCTCATTTTTATAGATCCTCTCGAAAGAGATCAGTGCCATTTTCTTGCTCAAACTGAGCTTGGAAATAGAAAACATGTTCTATTTCTAGATATCCCACTACTGAGTTAGTTAGAGGTGCTTCAAGGGCAAGGTTCCTCTATGGGGGAGGAAGATGATTTGGTTGCCCTTGACTTCTGGGAGCATTGCCTTGATATGGCTGATTAGGGAATGTCCTCCTTGGTATATCTTTATATAGAGGAGCAAAAGACATACCTTGTGCCATTTTCCTTTTCAAAGCTAGTAATTCATTTGTGAGCTTTTGTACCATTGGGTCAATGGTGGCTATGGGTGAGTATTCAGAAGATGAAGAGGGTTTACCTCTGTTAGGATCTCTCCTTATCTTTTTTTCCAAGATAAGGTCATCTTCTAGCTCAGTAGCCAAGTCTTGAGTAGCCTCAAGGTTTATGTGTCTAGCCCGTCTCAATAGAAAACTCACTTCAAGCAGCTGTGAGTTGATGAAGAAGCATTGAGATTTTGAGGTGTTAGCTAGGTGACCATGGGAATTCTGTGCCTCAACTTGTTGAACCTGGCAATAAAATCTCTCATAGGCTCATGAGGTTCCTTCTTCATCTGAGTGAGCTAGGCTATCAAAGCATGTGCATCCTCTATAGGCTTGAACCTGGATTCAAACTTGGCTTTGAGTGTATTCCAGTCAATCACTGATCTAACTTACAGATGGTAGAACCAGTCTATAGTAGCTCCTTGTAGTGTCTCCATGAATAGCCTGACTACTATGTCTTCAAGTTCCACCCCTATTACACCTCAGGCTATGTTGAAAGCTACAATGTGTTCATCAAGATGAACCTTCCCATCACCAAAGAATTTGGGGAAATTCTTTCTTGAACTAAATGGAAGTTCATGTAGAGGTGGAGTCAAGTTGAGTGGGCCAAAAGAGTTACCCCAGGGGCCTCGAACTACCATGATTTAATTATGACAAATAGGGATAACAAATTTGGGTGTAGTGGCCAAATCGTAGAACAAAAAATGGAAAAGAACTGGCCCTGCTTCAGCTTGAGGCTTGAGGCTTCAAACTACACACTCTTTCTAGTAGCTCTGGTTTTGCAGACCAGATAAAATAATAGAATTGGAGGAAGATGGTAAGGCTATAATGATAATGGGTAAGACATGGAATGGAGTCACCAGAGTCTATAATGGATAAGGCTTATAATGATAATGGGTAAGACATAGGTGATGTTTCAATCTGAAACTTGAGGTTCCAAATTGCACAAAATTACTATGTCCCCAATGGAGTCACCAAAAACTTTTGGGTGAATATTTTGTCATCCATCTAACTGGTGACCAAAATATTTCCTATCACCACAGCATAGGGAGATGGGTCATCCTGGTGTACAGGTTTACTACATCAACAGGGGACAAATCTTTCCTCTCATCAAGGGGATGTTCCCTATTAAATATGTGGAGGCTATATACTATATAAATAAGTTAAAAGTAAGACACAGGGGTGGGATAAACCATCCATCTCTCTTATTTTAGAGATGATGCTAAAAAATAGAGTATAAAATCCTTGTGGAAACATTGAAGGCACTTCTCTTCTTTCAGAAGTGTTCTTGCAAGAAATAGCAGGAGTTCTTTCATGTAAGATAATAAACCAGTAATAAAAGGGCACAGTAACAACAGGATGAAATAGAATGCAAAGTTTCCACCTCAACTACCCAAAGAGTCAGATACGAAGAAAAATGGGGGCACAAAGTCATCCCAAGGTCCTTTACACAAAAATGGAAAAGAAAAACACACACTGAAGAGAACTATGATAGTGCAAAGTCTGAAAGTAGTTAGCTTCAGGACACCTTCCTTATTGCCTCCACTAGTTCTACTTGTTAAATCAAATAAACAAAAATGCTTTCAGAAGACAGACATAAGAACAATCTCCTAAAGTAGCATAGGCTATCACAACACAAAGTCTGCAAGTAACTTTCTTTCTCATTCAATCAAATAAATATGAACTACAATCTGAGCTCAAAGTCTCAGTAATGCCTTTCAATTTGGGCAGAGTTTCACTTCTGATAAGGGGAAGATCTCTTTAAAACAATAAAAGAGATTAAAATATATAGCCACCAAGCAAGTCTTGGTGCTCTCTCTCATGGGATGGCCCATGCTGTAGTCAATGCCTTCAATGCGCTTTCAGTTCTGCCTAGAGGGACCATGTCTAGAACAGTGCATCACCTTAACTATGGCATGTCTATTCATCTAATATGTCTTTTTTTAGGTCTAGATCATTTGGTCTATCCCCTCTGATGTATGCATAGCTGTCCATTTTTTTACTCTAAAGGAGACTAACATGTCATGCCTTCGATGTTTGCAAGCTCAATAATCTACTTTGCAGACTATTTCATCTATTGGAATAACTTTTGTGTAGATATTTCAGGCTTTTCCCTCTTTTCGCTTTTGTCTTTTCTAGCTTTGTCTCTACCTGCTATGATTTGAGCTATCGAGATATCTTTTCAGCTAGTCGCTTGGTTCTTCCTTCAAGTTCCATGCTTTATTTGAATTTAAATAGATATTCCCTTACCTTAAAGTTGACATTTGTGGACGTCATTGGTTGACTATTTCAACGGTTTGAGCAGCCTTCTTGGCTCCTTGGTTTAATCGCTTTCTTGCTTCAATCGCTTTATTGGTTCAATCACTTTTTTGCTCCTTGGTTGAACCATCGCTTTCATTTGAACTTGCCTTTGGAATCATCCATGTTGCTTCTCTCTTTGCTTGAGGCCGCCTTTGAACTGCTTGAACCTATTTGTGGTTCTCAAGTTATTCAAGTTTTTGTCAAGTTGGAGGCCTAATTAGGTAGTTGGTTTGTGAAGGAAGTAGATTGTAGAGGATGAGCTAGTTGTTTCAAATTGGTGTGCTTGAGTAGGCATATGAGATTGATCTAGATATGAAGTTTAAAGTCTTGAAGTTGTGTCTACAAAAAATTGTGGGCTCTAGAAGTTCTAAGTAGGATTACAAGGAGTTTAAACACTCCTAATCTTGAAGATATGCTTTTTTTTTAATTTTCTCCAAAAGAGAAAAGCATGATTATTTCAAGGTATGTTCTCAATTTTTTTTAGAGCATGTTTCCTATTTGGTGTGTGACATGACGTTCTATTGGTGGTCCCTGAGGTGGTTTAAGAGAGAAGGATAATAAGCCTATATGGTGGTTCCTAATGGTGTGTGAAGATATGAAGATTCTCAAAAGGTGTAATGGATTAGAAATATTAGGGGGATTCCCTCTTAGATGTCTCTTCCTAAGTTCCATTAGATTTCAGTGTTTTGTGTGTTCTTTCTTCATTGGTTGTGCTTGGTGTTGGCATGGAACAAGAGGAAGTTGTTAAGGCAAGAAGAGAAGGTAAGGGGGAGTTTGTATCATATTTCTAAGATGGTACTATCTTATTAATGATATTTTTAGGTCCTCAATATCAGTTGGTTCCCACTTTGTCATTGTGTCAAAGGGGGAGAAAGTTCTTATTGTGAGAGTGCTTGAAGAGAGAGAAGGTGAGCTAAATGATGTTTGTTGACATTAATGACAAAGGGGGATATTTTTGGAGAGTTACTAGTTATGTCATATATGTGTCTTGGTGAGTGGATGGAGTGATTTGTTAGTCTATGTGATAATGACAAAGTGTGTAACGTACTTGACAAAGTGTGCTTGAAGTTGGCTTGGTTGATCTTCAGTATTGGCATGGTTAGAGATGATCAAGGATGAGTATGAAGTTTTGAGCATGTATAAAGGGTTATATAAGAGGTTTTATATGATTAAACAACTTATGTGCATAAGTGGAATTCATTTGGTAGTCCATAGTTTTCATCTCGATAGTTTGGTTTTAATGGCAAAAAAATTGAATAGGCATTTTACTGATGTCACCATTGCCATGTGTGGATGAGTTAGGGGGAGTTGGTCATATGGTTATGATCACATTAGTTCCTAGTTTCTATGTTATAAATCTCAAGTCATGTGCCTAAGTTTAGTAAAATATATGTGGGTGTAAAGTTAGGCTCCCAGGCATTTTGATAGTGTTTTCCCATAGCCAAATTTACAAAGTGGCAAGAAGAGCTGAGTAAGCATTTTGTTGGTAGCATATCTCTCATGTGTGGATATTTTAGGAGAAGATGATAATATGGTTTGTTGAGTTTTGTACCTAGTTGATTTGTGTTAATTTTTAAGTCATACAATGAATCATATCAAAATTTATGCAAGTGTAAAGTTGGCCTCCAAGGTAGTTTTTGACATAGTTGGCTCTATAACAAAATATTTTAAAAAGGTATGTTAATGGCATTATATCTCACACATGTGAAGGTTTCAGAAGCATTTAGATACATGGTTAGATTTTCCTATGTGAGGAGATCATATGGTCTAAATTTTAGATTATGTGAGTAGAAGTAGAAGTTATTGAGGTTCAAAGTTGGCTACTTAGATAGATTGCAATGGTCCCCATAATAAATTTTGGAAAATATAATGTTCAAGAAAATTTTGAAGATATCAATGATGCACATTTGATCAAGATGTCAGGAAGCAACAAAATGGTAGGAAGTGATCGAGGTTTAACACTAAGTAGGGATAAAGATGGATCTTCTTCCAAAGATCAATGGTGAACGAGAGATCATATAGATAGAAATATATATTGTGTATTAAAGTCAATAGGTCAAAGTGATAGCTATTTAGCATTGTTAAATACCAAGCTACGTATAGGAGATCAATGATGCACAATGAGTCAACATTGCAAGATTGCATGAGATAAGGTCAAAGTGACTAAGGTTTAACATTTAAGAATTAGAACCTATGTGTTAAATATTAAAAAAAATCAATGGTGCATATTTTATTTGATCAGCAAGGACACGATATGATAGAATAGTGTTCAAAATTTAATAGTGACTGTTTGCATTTGAAGATTTGAATTTATGAAGGAAAGATTAGTGTGTACTTTTTGGGCCACAACTTTTTATCCAAGAAAAATTTACTCATGGTGTAAAAATAAAACTTGTATAAGACTCCAAGGAGCATCTGGAAATATGGATTTAAAGATCTATAAGTGTGTATAGATAAATATATCAAGATTCAAAGTTGACTGTGTTTATTCTTATTCTGTAAGTGACCGTAGAAAGAGTAATTGAGCCTATTTTTATATTGTTTTGATATCTCTTGATGAATTTGCTATTGGGGAGTGTTTTAAAATCCATAAGGATGCTCTATGTGAATTATGAAGGATTGAACAATCATATGTTGTATGAACAATGTCTTAGAAGGTGACTGTGTGTTTGCTCATAATGACTGTGTGCATAAAATATTGTTTAAAGCATTTTGTGTTTAAGTAAAAGGGTTTTGTGATGGATATGGACACTTAAGGGGGATATATAGATCATGTGGCATGGGTTCATGAGTTGGAAAAGTTTTCCTATGTTCTTAGTTTGCTCAGATAAGTGTCAAAAATATGAATGGATCTCCATATGACCTAAAAGGGACTTGGCCTATTTTGAAAGTGGATTATGCTTAAGTATGACCCATTTGAGATGCCTTAAGGGTGAAGGAATGTATTATGGCCAATATGAAATATTGTGATCTTGTTAATTCATTATTTCTCTCTATATATAGTGAAACCAAATGTGTTGGTTTATAGACTTAGATGTAAGATTTTTGTGTGGAAGACTTGTGAAAGAGTGCAAGGTGTATGTGAGTTTTATGGAGTGAAGGAGAGGTAGAGTGATCAGTTGATGAGTTAATGAGTGGATCAAATTAAGGACTATGTGTATGACTTATAGGTCATGTTTTTGATGTATAAATAGTGTTCTTACAATTTGAGGATATGTGAAGAGGTTGTAGTGTGCGTATGAGGACAATTTGAGTGAAGAAGGATAAAGATTGTGGCATGCCTATATAAGAGGCCTATTTGAGAAAGAGAGAGAGTTTATGTAGGGGTTAGATAATAGAGATCCATCATCAAGTATTGAAGACATCATATCTAAGGTGGAGGTGTTCAATGGAGGGTCTAAAGGACTTGGTCTTCCTTAGGGGCAGTTGCTCCTTGTGAAAGAAGTGTTTCACTAAATACCTTTGGTTAGGAGGATATGACCAATGTTTACTGGTCTAAAAGAGTTGATTAGTCTCTTGTTTATAATTTATTTTAGGATAGTAGTCCTTGTGTTATATACTTGAGAGTGGGTTTTATTTTGCATGAGGGTTTCCCATAGGAACTATGTGTTCTTTGTTTGATATTGTGTATGCATTGAATGAATGAGATCTCTAGTTAATGTTACCTGATCAAGTTGATATTTACTGATTGATTAATACTTTAAAAGGGATACATTTGAAATTTAAATAACTAGGCTCACTAATTCACTCACCCTCTTAGTTATTGTACTTCTAACACTAGTATGGATTGCTTCCTACTGGTTTATTTTGGTGTGTAAAAAGGGTCATAAGCAGCTTTAGGATGACCTTGCCGATGGCTTATCCATGTTGTTAATTTTGGTGATGAACCCATCAAAACTGATGTGTTTACCTTCATGGATTCCCTTTGAAACATTTTCTTTGGTTTGACCTTGATTGTCTTTGGCTTTAAATTTTGATATTGGCCCTTGATATTGATTGGGGTTTATAAGAATGTGCCTGATACTAGCTCTTCATTCGTTCTCAAGATCTTATTATTAGCTCTTTGACTCCTTGAACTCATGCACATTATAAATCTAAATTGGTATGAATTGAATGTTTTCCATTGATATTTTTTATAGTTATTATGGTTGTGACACTTGGAAATTGTGCATTTATCTTCGATATTCACTAACTTGTTGACCTCTCGCTCACTATTGATCTTGATTTATATGATTAAATGCACACCATTAATTTTCTTGAGCCCACTGGCTTTGTCAATCAATCCACATAATTAGATCTCTGCTCAAGTACCCAAGATCTTGCCACTTTTTAGCTATGCATCCATGATGACCTTTTGACTTGATGCTCACCATTTATCTTTGATGCATGATCAAATGCACGTTGTTAGATCTTTGGGACCCACTAAAACTGTCAGGTTGCCGCTCACCTTTGGATTTTATCTGAGCTTCCATGATGTGGAAAATTTTTAGGCACATGTTTGTCCTTGGAACTTTTGAATTCAAATGGATATTTACCACAACTTTAACTTGACATCCTTGCACATGTCTTATTCTGCAAGTCTAACTTTGAAGCTTTATATCTTGAGATAATAAGCTCATTAAGACATGAATTTTGTAGAGAATGTTTAAGGCATGAAATACATCATGTCTATGAAATATTTTGGCATGAGAGGCTTGCTAAGCATACTTATAAAATGCATAATCAAACTAACCCATTAATTTATACGTGACGGTGCTTATGACAATTTGGCTCTTCTATGCTTATGAAATAACTTTTACGGCTCAAAATGAGTTCTTGAGACCTAAGAAACCTGATTTATGTCCATAAAGGTCATGCTTACGATGAGAAACTACTTTATCAAATTTACACAAACTACAATTTAAGTTTAATTAAAGTGTTTCAAAAGCTTTTCAAGATGTATGTGTTCTTGGGACCACTCATTCCATCCAAAACCATATTCAGTTCATCCATCTAGGTAGAAGCTATGTATATGGGCCAAAATTAGCCAACATATTTGGTGACTCAGCTAGGAAGCATGCCTACTATGCTTGAGAACTCATACCATTTACATGACTCTTGGATTCACCAATAATGATGAATATGATCCATGACTACAAGAAACCTTTTGACTTGTAAATATAATAAACTCCATCAAAATAGGGAAGGAAACAAACAATACAAGGAAGCTAACTAAACAAAGCAAAAGTAAAAAAAATAATGTGCCAAAACAACATGTGGAGGGAAATAAGAGGAAAAAACTAATTAACTAACCATGATAGGGCATGATTCACTTGGATCAAAAGGGAAATTTATAAACTCACTCATTCCAAATGATGGTATAAGTTACAAAGCAGGATGCTTATTGAACATGAATTTTGATGAGGCACTCTTCTTGCCTACTAACTCTCTTAACATCTCAAAATGAGTAATTAACAACAACCTAGTCACTAGTAAAGACAAACTCATCTTGCACTTCATGATATTTTTCGTACTACTTCTCAACTACAACCTTGTCAAGTGATGCCTTATCTATGCATTAATTTGGAGTGACCTCATCCTTCTTTTTATCTACTGCAAGTTCATCCATCTCTTCAAATAGATTTGAATAGTCAACCCAATTTGTATCATGATATTTAATGAGTGACTCTTGATCAAAATTCTCATAAACATGCTCCTCAATGGGCAATATATCCCTACAAACCTCTTTAATGTCTTGCAGAGATTTAAGGTGTAGCTTCCAATCCTCATTTTGTTCTTCATTTTGATCAACCTAAATAGGATTAGTTTGAAAGTTATCTTGATCCTTTTTAATTGGAGATGTCTCAAAATCATTCATGAATTCAACTTGTACTAATTTCTTTTGGAGTTATTCCACATCAAGACCATCCTTCTCAAGCAGACTTGAGATACCTTCTTCAAAATCAGCTACAACCTTATTCTTAACTTGTTCCTCAAGTGAAGTATCAATGAGAAACTCTTACTCATACACACTTAAGAAATATTCTTCACACCCTTTAAGGATTTCACACACAACTTCAATCTCTTGATCATACCTCCATAGAACATACTCCTCCTAAAGAAAGGAAATGGTGGGAGGGTGATGAGATTCATTTATTTGAGAGGGGGTATGAAGCATGGAAGGTTGATCATGATCATATTTTGGGATCTTGAAGAGGAGGGAAAGAGAAACTTATGAATATATCTACATTCTTCTCCTTCCACTTGGCCATTACCTCATCAAAGATTGAAACCTTTTTTTCCTCATAGATAGCTTGAGTTTGATGGATGATCAAGGAAGAAATGGAACTGAAATAAGACTTAGTATCTTAAATAGATTTTTGAATAGGTATATGAGTTTGATCTTGACTCGAATTAGGTAGCTCCCTTGGATAAAATTGAGTATGGTTAAGCACTTCATGAGAATCAGGAACATAATAATACTAGTAAGGAATATAAGAGAGTTCTTAAGATAACCAGTTCAACTCACCTTTCTGCCTCTCTTAAGCCTCCATCTTCTCCAACACAAGATTTCACAACTCATTCCTCTCCTCTAGATCATTGGATACATTTAGAAAGAACCCATTGAATTCCTCATACTAAGAATTTGAATAAAATTTTCTTTCATATGCTAGTAGTTTGAGCTCTATTTCATCCATTCTCTCTTGGAGATAAGGCTTATTATATGCAACATCATAGCCATATGGGGAAGGTGAAATCTAGTTTTGACACTGATATGGTTCACAAGGGGAATAAGGGTCATACTCTTGACAATAAGGATCATAAGAAACCTGATAAGGTTCAACATAGCTTGGATAAAACTCATGGTAAGGTTTATTAGGCTCATAATGAAGCTCATATGTTTTATGATAGAGTTGGAATGATTCATTATAAGGTTGATGAGGAAGTATTTTATAGTTTTCCTCATAAATAACCATGAAAACAACATCAAGATAGTGCAATAAAATGAGACTTACTTGGAAACTATGTCTGGACTATTAGAAATAATTACTTGAGCTTGGAATTACCAAATACTTCATGAAGAACACTACTGCAACTACAATTTCACCAAGATTAGCTCCAAGGAGTCTCATTAGGTGTGCCAGAACTATTGTAGACTTAGATTTCACCCTAGTTAAGCAAAGTATTATTTAGGTCCTCTACTCAAATCTAGCCTAACATGGGAATGAGCCTAGACTATGGGTTACCTAATCTTTGGTCAAACCTCTAGGATTTTTAACGAGGCTAACTCCTTTGATGTATCACTTAGATCATTTCTGGTAAAACCTACTAGTTTCTGGGGTGAAAAGATAGAGAAATAAATTAAAAGGGAAACCCTAAGCTACTGTTGGTGATACACCTAGAATTATTATTCATCCACTCTTACTTGAGCTTCTAAAAAAACTAATGAGATAGAACAAATGATTGGATCTATAACTCAAAAGCCTGTTATGCATCAATATTTCATGTAAAGGTTCACCAAATGATCAAAATATAAGAGAAGAAATGGAAATCCCTAATTCAAGGCACTAACTAGTCGATGTATCCATTATTATCTTCAATCAAATGACATCAAACACTAAACATGACCTACATAATAAGATAAACTAGTAGCTAGGTGAGATGAGGACTTGACAAGGGAGAGACTTGTTGACCAATTTTTGCCCACAGCAAAATTTTGGTCACCTTCTCCCCTTGCTATTTGAAAACAATCATTATCGGGTTACATAGTCCAATGGCCTTGTTCCAGCTCAGTTCAACACTTTGGTCACATACTTGGTTCTTTGGTTCGGCACCTAGTTCATTGTTTTGGCCTTAGTCCAAGTTCAAATGCTTTAAGCATAACAGGCACTTCAAGGAAGAATTCAGGTTTAGTTCAAAGTTTAATTCAAAGTCCATTTGGTTTAAAATTGACTAAGCCCTACATATATAAAAGGCTTCAGGCAAAGGAAAAGGTGCCCGTAGTTAAAAGAGAAAAATGCCGTAGAAGCGTAGTATGGACCCGACTACGAACAAGGCCCAATGACATCTCCAAGGCCATCAAATTTAATGAAATAGAATAGCCATTGGGTTTTCAAACATTGAAAAAGGGGAAAGGGCCTGAATGTAGCGACCCGCCAAGGAGTTTGCCTAAAGGGCCAAGCGGCCAGAAAAAATAAGGATGCAGAAGAAGACAAAACAAAGTGATAGACAAGGAGATGACATGGCGTAGAAGTGACAAGGCAGTCCAAATGGCAAAGTGCAGGTGATTTATTGCCTGTTAATTCCAAATGGTGTAAACAACATATAGCAGGGCCCGTGCATTTAAAAAGGGGGACAAATTTTCATCTGTTGGCAGAAAAGAGTCGCGACCCATGATTCTACATTAAAGCTCGAATGCCAAAGTCAAATTTGGTGATTATATAGCATGGTTCTAGCAGGATTCTTCTAGGATGATGACAACACAACAATGTTTCCTCTTTTTGATGGGCGCAACAGGCCAACTTGTCAAAAAAGCACCAAGTTTCTTTCTCTTTTCTTCTATATATTATAACTTCTCATTTTTGAGAAGGATCAGGATCTTCCACATTTGTAAAGGGCATAGCTCTGCGAAATTTCACTTGGATCAATACAAATGCAATTTTTTACCTCCATTTGGATAGACATTTCTGTGTATGCATTGAATGTTTTCTTGTGTCCAGTCATTGTCTTTTGATGCTCTCATAGGTTCAACACCAACAGACCTGCTGTCTACAAGGTGCCATTGTTGTAGCTGACAGGAGAAGAGCAGTATTTGGGAGTGAAGGAGCAAAAGAAATTACTTCATAAGTGTGTGTTTCATAGCACCTTGGGTGATCTCTATTCTGGATTTTCCATTGAAGCCTCCCTGCTAGTTTCTTGCAGCCTGGTCCTTCTGCCAAGTGCGTAGAGTATGTATGCATTTGTTTGATTTTGAGGGTGGATGTGTGAAGGTCAACCTTTATTTTGGTGCATCACCTCTTTTAGAGTAGGTAGTTTGTTTTCAATGCATTTCTTCTCCCTTTTCATCCCCCCTATATTATGTATATACCTGTTAACTCTTGCTGGAAACAACATGATGCATCGAAGGGAGCTAGCCCTTATCTAGAGACTCTCTCCTCTAGCTTTGCCGGTCCCACAGGTGAGAGTAGAGTTTCCATGTTGTGAGGAGAAGGCAGGAGCTAGCCCTCCTTGCCATGGGTGCAATCTCTAGTGTCAACAGTTTTGGCATGCCTAGTGGGACCAACTGGGATAGGTTTTGTCCAAAGAGTTGAAGAATTTTTGGTGTGTTCTTCAATCGACCAACCTTTGGAGGCTTTGCATCAACACCAATGGCAACTCTTAGTTGAATCTACTGGTTAAGCAACCTGGTGCCTATTAGGACCCAAAAGCACCATTGATTACCAAGCAACTAAACATGTAAAATTAAACCAAAAGTAACAAGTAACTAGAATTCAGAAATAACACAGAATATGAGAGATAATACCCAATCGTATTAATACTCTTACAGAAAAGAATTACAAATGAAGAGACGCCACACTCTTCCCACCTTACAAGATTTCCACACCAAGTGTTCAGTAATTCACCTTCAAGAGCTCACTCTCTTAATTATGGTCCCAACACACAACTCAAACACAGAGTTGGTGTTTACCTCCACCAGCTAGTAACAACACCGCCAGTCAACCAGTCAGTAACAATACTACCAGTACACCGAGTATACACACATACTCAACCGAGTACACAATGCACTCCAAGTAGATCTCTCATGAACTTGTAACAACCTGCAACTCAAATCATCTTACTTTGGAAGGATCTACCTTGCCTTCCTCTTTGCTCTATAACCGAGTACACACCGTACTCCAAGTAGATCTCTCCTGATCTTGCTACTTGTTGTGTTTCTGTCACCTTGATCGTGCTGCCACCTGCAGATCTCCTTTAACCTCACACACACACACCCCTCCAAATCAACGATCTTACTTACCATGTAGATCTCCAAACGTGGCCTTGCACACCTGCTAACCAAGATCCTACATACATGAAGAATCCTTCTGATTCTCCAAACCAGCACCCATACTTCGTACTGTGGCACTAGGAGGAACACACCTTGCTCTCTTCACTCTGAAGGAGCTAATATTTGCTCTCTTACTCTCTAGCACAAATTACAATACAACCCATGAGTCTATTATATAGATCTCATGAAAACAATAATTAGACATCCAATTACAATAATTAGATCCACAGATCCAAGGCTAAAATTAGCCTTTAACATGCAAACAACCAGTTCATTAACAAACTATCTGTAACACTCATAGTTTTGAACCGCACAGGTGACTAACGTCAGTCACTGTCTACATGGGGTGACTGACGTCAGCTGATCTTTGACCGTCATTGGCAGCTTCATGTCTTCACCTAACCGACGCCAACAACTGTGACACTCAGTAGCCTCCTCTAATGTTTGCATCAGTGAAGCTTTTAGCTCCACAACCTAACAATCTCCCACTTGGATATAAACAACTGCACTGTACCTATACTTGTACACCATCTAATCTATTTCCTGGCTTGTATCCCTCTTCAAGCTCAACCTTAAAGACCAACCACCACAAATCCTATGGTGCAACACCTGTCATCTAAGTAACCTACCAAATCCAAAGTACTTGACCCTGCATAGCATGAATCCCTACTACTGGTCCCTCTCAGATACCTGAGAACCCACTGTATCAATTTCCAGTGCTTCCTTCCCGGATTGACTACAAACTTTCTGATAGCACCCACTGCTTGGGCAAACTCAGGGAGTAAACATGTACTCAACCTCATCATGTGATTGGGGACCCTATTCTATGAACTGTCCATCCATAGGTGTGCTACCCTATTCTACATCCTACACTACCTTCACAAAGTCATCTTGTGACAACATCAACTTGTGATCTCCCTGTCTCTAGGATTACTCATGCCAAAGAATTTCACTGCTCCCAAATCCTTCAGGGCAAACCACTAAACTAACCTTACCTTTAGCTCAGCAAAATCTGTATGTCTAAACCTTCAGCTAGCATACCATCCACATACAGTAATAGGATAATGTCGCGACCATCATCCACCTGGTAAGACAAACACAATGGTTACACTGACATTGACTAAAGCCTTGCTTTGTCATCCACCTGTCAAACCCGTACCACTGTCCTACATCATCCTCAAGACCATATACCCTAGCCTTCCTTCTCACGTGTCCATTCTCTCTATTCTTTCACCATGGAATCCATTCATCCTAGCTGGCAACTCTACCAAATCTCCCGTTTGGTTCTTCTCCAAAGAAATCATGCCATGCTCCCACTGTTTCCTGGATCCTACCTTCTCTGCTTCTTTGAAAACTTCCTGGTTCTTGACCATCAGTGAGCAACAAGTAGTGTAAAGAAGAGGAACAATGAATTTGAGGCTTACTTACCCTTTCAGTGCTCCACATGGGCATTTGAGACTCCTTGACAGCTTGTTATCTACCCAAAATATGTTACAGTGACCGACCTCGGTCACCACACAGTCTGCATCCGACTGATGTCGGTTCTCATGCGACTGTCCTTTTTATTGATGTCAGTTTTTTGACTGATGTCGATCTTACTGTCAGGATCCTACTCCACCAATAAGAGTATATATGATTACCTCTTGTATTAGCAACTAAACATAGAATTTAACCAGAATGATAAGTAACTAGAAATATGAAACAACACAGGGTATGAGAGACAATACACAATTGTATTAATAATCACTCAGAAGAAAATACAATAAAGAAGATGCCACTTCTTCTTCCACCTCAAAGGCTTGTCACACCTCAAGGACTTCTTCCCTCTCTCTCACACGATCCCAACACACAACTCCAATACAGAGTTGGTGTTCATCTCCACCAGTCAGTAACAATGCTCCCAGTACACCAAGCACACAACCATACTCCAAGTAGATCTCCCTTTCCTTGCTGCCACCTAAAAATCAACAGACCTTACTTACCCTGTAGATATCTCTACACCCTGAAGAACCCTTGTCCTTGCCTCACCAAGTCCTTATGATTCTTTAACCAGTACCCCAATGGATCTTCTACCAGAACTTGCACACCTGCAACTCTCCAAGATCATACACACTCAGCACCCCTTTGGAATTAGGAGAAGCTACTCTAGCTCTCTCTTCAAGCTCAATGGCTTTCTAGCACACATTTTACAATATAGCCCATGAGTCTATTATATAGATCTCATGCATACAATAATTAGACTATATTAATTACAATAATTAGACACGCAACTCCAAGACTATAATTAGCCTTTAACATGCAAACTAACAATCCAAAAATAGACTCTCTAGAATCTGCATGCAAACTGCATGCTCACAAACAAGTTGCTGACATTGGCTCCTTCCTGACCGATGTTGATCGACTTGTAACCAACGTTGGTTGATTTTGCACTACTATTTGACTGATGTCGATTGATCAGACTGACATTGATCACCCTGTAACTCGTTCTACAACTCTTTGCAACCTCCGTAACCTCTACAACCTCTGTGACTCCT
Source organism: Torreya grandis (assembly GCA_037957365.1). Classification (NCBI taxonomy): domain Eukaryota; kingdom Viridiplantae; phylum Streptophyta; class Pinopsida; order Cupressales; family Taxaceae; genus Torreya; species Torreya grandis. The sequence continues at coordinate 4,591,978 of JARHVA010000109.1, forward strand.
CCTGTTTACATCTTGGTGAAGCTTTTAGCTTCACAACCTAACAATCTCCCACTTGGAGATAAATAGCTGCACCTATACCTGCACCTATACACCATCTAATTTATTCCCTAGCTTGTATCCCTGTTCAAGCTCAATCCTGAAGACCACCCACCACACACCCTGTGATGCCTTTCTTGTCATCTAAGTAACCTGCCACATCCAAACCTACAAATCTATGTAGTGAAGTCCTTGACCCTGCATAGCATGAATCCCTGCTGCTGATCCCTCTCAGATACCTGAGAATCCACCTTCCCTGAATTGGCTCCAAACTCTCTGATAACTCCCATTGCTTGGGAAAAACTCAGGTCTACACCAAACCTTATGTGATTTTGAACCCTATTCTAAGCTTAGCTTGAACTGTCCAGCCCTTGGTGTGCTTTCTGATTCTACATCCTGCATCTTGAACCTTGCCAACACCTTCTTCACATCAGCTCCCACTGAAGATCAACCTATGATCTTCCATGTCTCTTATGCCAAAGAATTTTACTACTCCAAATTCCTCATGACATGCCACTGAACTAACCTTACCTTTAGCTCAGCAAAACCCTGTATGTATGAACCTGCTAGCATATCACCCACATACAGTAACAAGATAATGTTGCGACCATCATCCACCTGGTAAGTCAAACACAATGGTTACACTGACATTGACTGAAGCCTTGCTTTGTCATCCACTTATCAAAACCTGTACCACTGTCCTGTAGCTTCCTCAAGACCATATACCTTGGCCTTTCATCTCACATATCCATCCACTCTCTTCTTTAACTTGGGAATCCATCCATCTTTATGTGGTTTCTTCCAGCTGAAAACTCCACCAACAAACTCTTGTTTAGTTCTTCTCTAAGGACTCACACTCCTCATCCATGCCAAGCTCCCACTATTTCTGGATTCTACCTGCATTGCCTCTTCACATCTTCCTGGTTCTCGACCATCAGTAAGCAACTAGTAAGAAGGTGAACAATGAATATGAGGTTCACTTACCCTTTCTGACCTCCATATGGGCGTTTGAGACTTGTTGACAGCTTGTTGTCCACCTAATATCTGTTCTAGTGACCGATCTCAGTCATCTGCCAATCTGCACCTGACCGACGTCGGTTCCTTGTGATTGACCCTATCTGCCAACGTCAATTCCTTGATCGACGCTAGTATACCTACTACCAATGTCAGTTTCTGTATGATCGACGTTGATTCCTACTGCATGACACCATCGACTCTACTGATCTACACATGACCGACGTCGGTGCCTGTTTGTTTGACATTGGTTCCTCCTGACCGATGCCGGTACCTGTGTTTGGCTGTGAGTGATGACTTTTTACTCACGAGATCTCCATGGATCAAAACCCTATTCAAATTAAAATAGCCCTGCTCAGAATAATTCAATCCCCTTAGCTGATCTCTGTCTGTCATCTCCTCCATGAACACCAAGGCTTTCCAGTTCTTAAGTTTGTCAAAGATATCTGTCTTTCGCTTAAGAACATGCATTCCCCTCCTACATATGTGACCAAGCCTACAAAGCCACATATCTGCAATAGAAGGTGAATTAGTAATATAAGTAGATAGATAAAGGATACCTACTTTCTTACCACCACCTAATTCAAGTACATCCACTGTGAGAGTTACTGTGCATCTCCCATCACCCAACTTTCCTGAAGAAATTAGACTCATCTCCAAGACTAGTACCTGCATGACCTCCTTCAACACTTGTGTGTTATCCATCTGCATTTTCAGCTTCACTTCCCCTTTGCCAACAATTTGACAAGGCTCACCAACCCCTAAATAAATCTCTCTAAAGTCTCCAAAGACATACCCATGAAAAGATGCTCTATTTCAGGCTGCATGGAAAGAGGCAAAAGAATCTATAAACCAAGATTTTACTTTATCTAGAGCAACTTGTGCAACAACCCCTGCAACATCTGCTTTTACACGTTGATATTCTACCGACCAACAATCTTCCTTTACCTGCTCTTTCTTTCCATCAATCAGACCATTTGTGTTATTCAGTTTCTCCATTCATAACTTACTTTCTTCTACCATTGCTATACTCCCACTCAATCTAAAACCCCTGAGAGTGACATGTAATCAACAAACACTAACCAGATCTGAAACCACCTATTAGTAAACCCAACCAAAAGCTCTGAAACCAACTATCAAGTGGTATCAATCTTTAGAACCTACAACCAGGCTCTGATACCAACTGTCAGGATCCTACTCCACCAATAAGAGTATATATGATTACCTCTTGTATTAACAACTAAACATAAAATTTAACCACAATGATAAGTAACTAGAAATATGAAACACCACAGGATATGAGAGACAATACACAATTGTATTAATAATCACTCAGAAGAAAATACAATAAAGAAGATGCCACTTCTTCTTCCACCTCAAAGGCTTGCCACACCTCAAGGACTTCTTCCCTCTCTCTCACACAGTCCCCACACACAACTCCAATATAGAGTTGATGTTCATCTCCACCAGTCAGTAACAATGCTTCCAGTACACCAAACACACAACCGTACTCCAAGTAGATCTCCCTTTCCTTACTACCACCTGCAAATCAACAGACCTTACTTACCCTGTAGATATCTCTACACCGTGAAGAACCCTTCTCCTTGCCTCACCAAGTCCTTATGATTCTTCAACTAGTACCTCGATGGATCTTCTACCAGAACTTACACACTTACAACTCTCCAAGATCATACACACTTAGCACCCCTTTGGAACTAGGAGGAGCTACTCTAGCTCTCTCTTCAAGCTTAATGGCTTTCTAGCACACATTTTATAATACAGCCCATGAGTCTATTATATAGATCTCATGCATACAATAATTAGACTATCTTAATTACAATAATTAGACATGCAATGCCAAGACTATAATTAGCCTTTAACATGCAAACTAATAGTCTAAAAATAGACTCTCCAAAATTTGCATGCAAATTGCATGCTCACACACAGGTTGCCGACATCGGCTCCTTCCTGACCGATGTCGACCGACTTGTTACTGACATCAGTTGCTTCTACACTACTATCTAACTGATGTCAGTTGATCAAATCAACATCGGTTGCCCTGCAACTTATTTTGCAACTCTCTGTAACCTTTGTAACCTCTGTAACTCCTCTTGTTTGCATCTTGGTGAAGCTTTTAGCTCCACAACCTAACACGTACCTGGTCACCGATGTCAGTTCTCTGACCGATGTTGGCAGCCACCCTGACTAACACCACCAGCTCTGGTCTACACATGACTGACATTGGCACTTGTCTATTTGACACCGGTTCCCCTTGACTGACATCGGTAACTATGTTCACCTATGAGTGATGACTTTTTACCCGCGAGCTCTCCATGGATCAAAACCCTGTCCAAACCGCCCTACTCAAAGATGCCCAGCCTTCTCCACTGATCTCTATCCGTCATCTCCTCTAGAAACACCAAGGCTTTCTAGTTTTTAAGTCTGTCAAATACATCAGTCTTCCTTTTCCTGCAATAAACCCAATCCTTTCTTGTAACATCCCACTGCTCAAAAAAATCTTGGTCTTTACTCTCTGAAGCTAAACTCTTACCATTTGACTTAAGAACATCCATTCCCTTCTCACTTGTGTGACCAAGCCTATAAAGCCACACTTGTGCAACAGAAGTGGAATCAATAATACAAGCAAGTAGATAAAGAGTACCTGCTTTCTTACCACATGCTGATTCAAGTGCATCCGCTATGAGAGTTCCTGTGCATCTCTCATCACCTAACTTTCTTGAAGGAATTAGCCACATCTTCAAGATTGGGACCTGCATGACCTCCTTCAACACCCATGTGTTGGTCACCTACAATTTCAGCTTCACTTCCCCTTTGCCAATACTTTGACAAGGCTCACCAACCCCTCTATTTGGGGCTGCATGGAAAGAGGCAACAGAATCTATAAACCAAGATTCTACTTTATTCAAGGAACATCCCAGAGCATCCTATGTAACAACACCTGCAACATTTGCTTCTTCAGTTCCTTCATGCTGATCTTCTACCAACCAACAATTTTTCTTTACCTGCTCTTTCTTTCCATAAAACCATAATTGACCATTCATGCTTTTTAATTTCTCCATTCATAGCTTACTTTATTTTACCATTGCTATACTCCCACTCAATCAGAAACCCCTGAGAGTGACTTGTAATCAAACACAAACCTGCTTCCTGCAACCTTAGCTCTGATACCAACTGTTAGGACCCAAAAGCACCATTGATTACCAAGCAACTAAACATGCAGAATTAAATCAGAAGTAACAAGTAACTAGAATTCAGAAATAACACAGAATATGAGAGACAATACCCAATTGTATTAATACTCTTATAGAAAAGAATTACAAATGAAGAGATGCCACACTCTTCCCACCTTACAGGCTTCCCACACCAAGTGTTCAGTAATTCACCTTCAAGAGTTCACTCTCTCAATTATGGTCCCAACACACAACTCAAACACAGAGTTGGTGTTCACCTCCACTAGCCAGTAACAACATCGCCAGTCAACCAGTCAGTAACAATACTGCTAGTACACCGAGTATACACACATACTTAATCGAGTACACAACTCACTCCAAGTAGATCTCCCATGAACTTGCAACAACTTGCAACTCAAATCATCTTACTTTGGAAGGATCTACCTTGCTTCCTCTTTGCTCTATAACCAAGTACACACCGTACTCTAAGTAGATCTCTCCTGATCTTTCTACCTGTTGTGTTGTTGTCACTTTGATCGTGCTACCACCTGTAGATCTTCTTTGACCTCACACACACACACCTGCAAATCAATGATCTTACTTACCATGTAGATCTCTAAACGTGGCCTTGTACACCTGCTGACCAAGATCTTACATACATGAAGAATCCTTCTAATTCTCCAAACGAGCACCCATACTTCACACTGTGGCACTAGGAGGAAAACACCTTGCTCTCTTCACTTTGAAGGAGCTAATATTTGCTCTCTTACTCTCTAACACAAATTACAATAGAGCCCATGAGTCTATTATATAGATCTCATGCAAACAATAATTAGACATCTAATTACAATAATTAGATCCACAGATCCAAGGCTAAAATTAGCCTTTAACATGCAAACAATTAGTTCATTAACAAACTGTCTATAACACTCACAATTCCAAACTGCACAGGCAACCGACGTCAGTCCCTATCTACCTAGGGTGACTGACATTGGCTAATCTCTGACCGTCATCAGCTACTTCTTATCTCTACATGACTGATGTCGATTGGCCTGACTGATGCTGGTGACTGTGACACTTAGCACCCTCCTCCAATGTCTGCATTAGTGAAACTTTTAGCTCCACAACCTAACAGTGCCATCAAAAATCATTTCTTGTATGTATAATCACTCTGCACAAAATCATGAACCTTGTTGTCCTTCCTATAGCCATGATTAGACTCAGCCTCTTTATGGAATCCCCTCAAGCAACTCTCCTAGTTGCCCTACAACGATAAGGGAAATGAGGCTGGAGTTTGAGAGGTAGATAATGGAGATCAATAGAGAGGAGGAGAAGTATAGATATCAATAAGAGCTGATGTATAAAGAGGAGTGTTTGTTTAGGCAAGCACAGGCTTCATAATCCATGAAGGAGGAGGTAACAAAATGGAGAAATCCATCTTTTCAAGGTAGCCAGCCTTGTGTGCCCCCTCATATTCTGAGAAAAGCCCCCTCTTTTTGCACCAAATCTTTTCTATGATATAACACTCTCTCACTCCAGCTCATCTAATGCATTTGCTCTCAATCCCGTTAGCTTGGCTTTCTAATACCAGAGGGCATCAGAGCAACCCCCCATGGAGATTAATCTTCCCAATCCTTTATATTGTGAATCTTCCATTTGGGGAATACCACCAGCCAATATGTCCCTCCTCTGAAGTCTCCTCCAATGCACCAACAGCCTCTTCCTTGTATTTCCCAACCTCCCCAAGTCCTTCGGCATAATGTGCAAATTTTGAGTTAGAGGAAGAAATGCCAGGAACCAGCTTTGAGCTTTGGAGAGGATCATGCTGGTGACCTCCAAGAAAGACTCTTTCAGGACAACCTAGCCAAGCAAATTGAAGATTTAGAGGCTAGGATGAAGCTGCTTCTTGAAAGAGAGAAAAAACTTACAGACCTTGTGGATGAGCCTCAGGACCTTGGAGATAACAAAGTTGCTGCCTATTCACAGGGGCATAATTCTAATTCAGAATTCCTGACTTGGGAGGAAATAGTGGAATCACGAGGCAAAAAAGAGGAAAAGAAAGGTTTTGTTCAAAACCTTAAAGAAGATGAAGCTACTCCTACCCATGATTCCTATAATCTCCAAGAAAGGCTCTTCCAAGAGGATATAGCCAGAAGAATTGCAGAGTTGGAATCCAAAGAGAAATTCCTCAGCCAATGTGTGGTGGACGGTTCAGACCAAACAACACATTCCATGCCTGAACACACCCCACTTACACATTTCCGAGAGAGTTATCAGGCCGTGCCTGATATTGATGAAGTGTTGATCAAGTGGAGAGGGGAGAATCATTCGATTCTAGTTCAAGGACTGCCTCCTCTTCCACATGTTTTTGCCACTTCACCCCTTCTCAAGGAAGAACCTATCCTGCAGGAGGCAAGTGAGGAGTAGAAGATTCAATCTGCAGTCTTTCAAGAAGCTGCCATGAGCAACAACAAGGAAGAAATCATCATTGATGCTCCTTGTGAAGACCTTATCAGTAGTGGAGAAGATGCAAGTCTTGCATATATGCAGATGTTCTAGCAATACGAAGAGGAACAAATGCATGGTAAGCTCTCTTCTCCTCTATTTGATGAACTTCCTTACTGTTTTGATGATGAGGATGACTACGCTGAGGAGCTTGAGTTAGAGGAAATTAAAGGAGAGGTCTATTTTCCTAGAGGTATGCCTTGAAGTAGATAGTTTTGAAGAAAGAGGCGATGTTATGTGGGATGAGCAATCATTTTGTGAGTCCATTTCAAACATCGCAACAGTCACCCTTCTTCAAAAAGGCCAAAGGGAAGCAGAGGATGAGTCTGACAGAGCTTGCAAAGAAGCAAAAGGAAATGGGTCGGACCATGATGCATTGTAGAAGGAATGTGCATATCAAAAGGCTTATGGTGATGAACCAACAACCACTGATTTCTTGGTGAAGAGAACCAATTTCAAGAACCAACATTCAACAAGCTTCCAAGGACAAACATATTACATATATGTCAGAGGCATGTTTGATTTTGATCCACTCGAATTCCAGCCAATGTAGGTGACAGGCAAGAAGAGAAAGTCACCAAATCTCTTCTTCATTCAGCTACTTGCTTGTCACGATAAGTCTTCTCACCAGGAAGGGGACTTGAGAAAATTTCCTTTTGATCTAGGAGGGAGGCGATCATTCTTGGTTAGCTATATATAGTAGTTTGCTTTCAATTATTTTTCCCTATTTTCCCTAAGTGTTGTTTGCACAGGTAGCATTTTTAGCCTTGTGTGTTCCCCTTTGCTGGGGGTAAAAGGCTTCATAGTTAATTCTCGAATCTTTTGGGACTGTTTCTAACCTTCGTTATAGCTACACCTGACTCTGCGCCTAATGGATTTTAAGGCAACTAGTTCTAAGCATAGCAGGCATGCTTCCCCTGTGAGTCGCCATCTGTTGACCAATTTTTGCCCATAGCAAAATTTTGGTCACCTTCTCCCCTTGCTATTTGAAAATAATCATTTCCAGGTTAAACAGTCCAATGGCCTTATTTCAGCTCAGTTCAACACTTTGGTCACAGACCTGGTTCTTTTGTTCGGCACCTAGTTCATTGTTTCGGCCTTAGTCCAAGTTCAAATGCTTTAAGCATAACTGACACTTCAAGGAAGAATTCAGGTTCAGTTCAAAGTTTAGTTCAAAGTCCATTTGGTTTAAAATTGACTACACCCTGCATATATAAAAGGCTTCAGGCAAAGGAAAAGGTGCCCGCAGTTAAAAGAGAAAAATGCTGTAGAAGCGTAGCATGGACCCAACTACCAAAAAGGCCCGATGACGTCTCCAAGGCCATCAAATTTAATGAAATAGAATAACTATTGGGTTTTCAAACATTGAAAAAGGGAAAAGGGCTTGAATGTAGTGACCCACCAAGGAGTTCACCTAAAGGGCCAAGCGGCCAGAAAAGACAAGGATGCGGAAGAAGACAAAACAAAGTGACAGATAAGGAGATGACATGGTGCAGAAGTGACAAGGCAGTCTAAATGGTAAAGTGTAGGTGATTTATTGCTTGTTAATTCCAAATGGTGCAAACAACATACAGTAGGGCCCATGCATTTAAAAAGGGGGACAAATTTTCATCTGTTGGCAGAAAAGAGGTGCGACCCATGCTTCTACATTAAAGCTCGAACACCAAAGTCAAATTTGGTGATTATACAGCATGGTTCTAGTAGGATTCTTCTAGGATGATGACAACACAATAGTGTTTCCTCTTTTCGATGGGCACAACAGGCCAACTTGTCAAAAAAGCACCAAGTTTCTTTCTCTTTTCTTCTATATATTGTAACTTCTCATTTTTGAGAAGGATCGGGATCTTCCACATTTGTAAAGGGCGCAACTCTGCAAAATTTCACCTGGATCAATACAAATGCAATTTTTTACCTCCATTTGGATAGACATTTCTGTGTATGCGTTGAATGTTTGCTTGTGTCCAGTCATTGTCTTTTGATGCTCTTATAGGTTCAACACCAGCAGACCTACTATCTATAAGGTGCCATTATTGCAGTTGACAAGAGAAGAGCAATATTTGGGAGTGAAGGAGCAGAAGAAATTACTTCATAAGTGTGTGTTTCACAGTACCTTGGGTGATCTCTATTCTGGATTTTCCATTGAAGCCTCCCTGCTAGTTTCTTGCAGCCTAGTCCTTCTGCCAAGTGCGTAGAGTATGTATGCATTTGTTTGATTCTGAGAGTGGATGTGTGAAGGTCAACCTTTATTTTGGTGCATTGCCTCTTTTAGAGTAGGTAGTTTGTTTTCTATGCATTTCTTCTCCCTTTTCATCCCCCCTATATTATATCTATACCTATTAACTCTTGCTAGAAACAACACGATGCATCGAAGGGAGCTAGCCCTTATCTAGAGACTCTCTCCTCCAGCTTCGCCGGTCCCACAGGCGAGAGGAGAGTTTCCATGTTGTGAGGAGAAGGTAGGAGCTAGGCCTCCTTGCTCCAGGTGCAATCTCCAATGTCAACAAGACTTATACCAAATATGCAAGTAAAAATGACATTGATACACTATACCAGAATAATGAAATCTAAAAATAATAATTTATTTATCTCAAGAGGTTATAAATCTCAATCTTGGTAGAGTCTAGTCATGCCCAAGAGAGGAGATCAATTTCAAGGCTTAGAAGCCTATATTTATAGTAGAATGGGATGAGAGAGATGGGGATCATGTGTAGAAAGATAGAAAAGGAAGAATAATGAGCCAAATTTCCCATCACTCTAGCATTGATTCCACTAGAAAAGATCATAGTGTCTAAGACTACTTTTAGAAAGTGACCAAAACAATGGTATCAGTCCCTTTCAATCTATTTCTACCATGTATTGATGCTCCTTATGATTATAACGATGGGATCAAGTCATTTAAAAGCCATAATTTAGCATAAAAGTAGTTTCAATAGTCAGATTAATTTATTATGAACTTGTCTTAGCATGGATTGCTCCATACTAGTTCATTTTGGCATGTAAAAAGGGTCACAATTAGCTTCAGTTTCACCGTGCCAATAGCTTATCCATGCTACTAGTTTTGGTGATGAACCCATAAAAACTAATGTGTTTGCCTCCATGGATTCCATTTGAAACATTTGTTTTGGTTTGACCTTGGTCGTATTTGGCTTTGACTTTTGAAATTTGACCTTGATCTTGATCGAGGTTTTTAAGAATATGCCACCTAGTAGCTCTTTATTTGTTCTCAAGATCTTGCTAGCAGCTCTTTGACTCCTTAGACTCATTTGCACCATAGATATACTTTGGTACAAATTAAATGTTCTCCAATATTTTTTTTGATAGTTACCACAATTTTGACACTTGGAAACTATGTATTTGTATTTAAGATTTACTAACTTGTTGACCTCTCACTCGATGTTGATCTTGATTTGTACGATTGAGCACACACCATTGATTTGCTCAAGCCACTAGATTTTTCAGTTGATGTACACCATTGGATATCTACTTAGGTACTAAGATATTTTTAATTGTTATCTATACATCCATGCTAACCTTTTGACTTGATGTTCACCATTGATCTTTGATGCATGATCAAATACACACCATTGGATCTTTGGGACCCACTGACACTATCAAGTTGTCACTCACCATTGGATTTGATTTGAGATTCCATGATGTGGATAATTGTAAATCATGCATTCATACTTGGAACTTTTTAATTCAAATGGCTAGTTTCCATAGCTTTAACCTGACATGCTTGTGCACGTCTTACTCTACAAGTCTAATTTTAAAGTTTTATATCTTGAGATAACAAACTCATCAAGACATGAATTTTGAAGAGAATGTTCAAGGCATGAAATAAATCATGTACATGTAATATTTTGGCTTAGAGCCTTCCCAAGCATACTTATAAAATGCATAATCAAAGTTACCCATTTATTTCTATGTGATGTACTGATGACGGTCTGGCTTGTCTATGCTTGTGCAAGAACTTTCAAGGCTCAAAATGAGTTCTTGAGACATATGAAACCTGATTTATATCCATGAAGGTCATGATTACCATGAGAACCTACTTTCTCAAATTTCCACAAACTACACTTTAAGTTTACTTAAAGTGTTTCAAAAACTTTTCAAGCTATATGTGATTTTTGGACCACTCCTTCTATCCAGAACCCTATCCAACTCATGCATCCAAGTAGAAAATTTGTATGTGGGCCAAAATAAGCAAAAATATTTGGCAACTTATTTTGGAAGAATGATTTATATGCTTGAGAAATTGAACCATTTACATGACTTAGGGATTAACTAATAATGATGAATCTGATCCATGACTACAAAAAACCTTTTGACTTGTAAACACAATGAACTCCACCAAACTAGGGAAGGAAACAAAAAAAATAGGGAAGCTAACTAAATAAATCAAAATCAAACAAACTAATGTTCTAATAAAACACGTGGAGGGAAATTAAATAAAAAACTAATTAACTAACCATTATTGGGCATGATCCACCTAGATCAAAAGGGAAATCCCTGAACTCACTCATTCCAAAAGATGGTACAAGTTACAAAGTAGGATGATTATTGAACATGACATTTGATGAGGAACTCTTCTTGCCTAATAAATCTCTTATCATCTCCTAAAATGAGTTATCAACAACAAACCAATCACTAATAAAGATAAACTCATCTTGCACTTCAAGATATTTTTCATACTTCTTCTTAACTATAACCTTGTCAAGTGATGACTTATCTATGCATTGATCTGGAGTGACCTTATCCTTCTTTCTATCTCCTACAAGTTCATCTATCTCCTCAGGTAGCTTTGAATAGTCAACCCAATCTATATCATGATCTTGAATGAGTGACTCTATATCAAACTTCTCATAAACATGTTCCTCAATGGGAAACATATCCCTATAAATCTCTTCAATATTTTACAGAGATTCAAGGTATAATTACCAATCCTCTTCTTGTTCCTCATTATGATAAACCTAAATAGGATAAATTTGATAGGTATATTTATCCTTTTAAATAGGTTATGTCTCAAAATCATTCATGAATTCAAATTGTACTATTTTATTTTGGAGTTCTTCCACATCAAGAACATCCTTCTCAAGCAGACTTGAGATACCTTATTCAAGATCAAATACAACCTCATTATTAACCTATTCCTCAAGTGAAGCATCAATGAGAAACTCTTCCTCATACACATTTGAGACATCTTCTTCACACCCTTCAAGGAATTGACCCATAACTTCAATCTCTTTTTCATACCTCCATAGAAGAGGCTCCTCCTAAAGAAGGGAGATGGTGGAAGGGTGATGAGATTCATTTGATTGAGAGGGGATATGAAGCATGGAAGGTTGATCATGATTATATTTTTGGATCTTGAGGGAAATGGAATCATCTAGGGAATCTTGAAGAGGAGGGAAGGAAAAACTTTTGAAGACCTCTACATTTTGCTCCTTCCACTTGGCCATTACCTCATCAAAATATGAAACCTTTTTTTCCTCATAGATAGCTTGAGTTTAAGGGGTGATCAAGGAATAAATAGAACTACAAGAAGTATTGGTCTCTTTAATATATTCTTGAATAGGCATATGAGTCTACTCTTGAATCCAATTGGGTAGCTCCCTTAGCTCAAATTGAGTATGGTTAATCACTTCATGAGAAGATGAACATAAGAATAATGGTAGGGAATATAAGAGAGTTATTGAGATAGCCAATTTAACTCACATTTATGCCTCTCCCAAGCCTTCATCTTCTCCAACACAAGATTTCACAACTCATTCCTCTCCTTCAAATCATTGGATACATTTAGAAATAGCCCAATCACTTCTTCATACTAAGTATTTGAACAAACTTTTCTTATATATGCTAGTAGTTTGAGCTCTATTTCATCTATTCTTTCTTGAAGACAAGGCTACTCATATGAAACATCATATCCATATGGGGAAGGTGAAATCTAGTCTTGATATTGATATGGTTCACAATGGGAATAAGGGTCATACTCTTGACAATACGGATCATGAAACCTGATAAGGCTCAACATAGCTTGGATAAAAATCCTAGTAAGGTTAATTAGGCTCATAATGAAGATCATATGGATTATGAATGGTTCCTTATATGGATAATGAGGAAGTATTATATAGTTTTCCTAATACATAACCATGAAAACAACATTAAGATAGTGAAATAAAATGAGACTTACTTGGAAACTATGTCTGGACTATTATAAGTAATTACTTGAGCTTGAAATTACCAAATACTTCATAAAGAACACTGATACAACTAAAATTTCAATAAGACAACCTCTAATGAGTCCCACTGAGCATTCCAAAACTATTGTAGACTTAGATTACATGCTAGCTAAATAAAGGATTGTTTAGGTCCTCTACTTAAATCTAGCCCAATATGGGAATGATTCTAGGTTGTGGGTTACCTAATCTTGGGTTAGACCTCTAGGATTTTTAACAAGGCTAGTTCCTTTGATGTATCACTTAGCTAATTTTCACTAAAACCTAATAATTATTGGGGTGAAAAGGGAGAGAAAGAAATTGAAATGGAAACCCTAAGATACTATTGGTGATACACTTAGAATGATTATTCATCCATTCTTACTTAAGATTTTGAAAATACTAATGAGATAAAACAAATAAACGGATATATAAATCCAAATCCTATTATGCATCAATATTTCATATAGAGGTTCACCAAGTGATCAAAACCTAAGGGAAGTGATGGAAAGGCTTAATTCAAGTCACTAAGTAATCGATGTATCTACTGTTAGCTTCAATCAAATGACATCAAACACTAAACATGACCTACATAACAATATAAAATAGTAGCTAGGTATGATCAGGACTTGACAAGGGAGAGACTTCTACCATGTATGCAAGTCAAACTAATATTAACACACTATACCATAATAATGAAATTTGAAAACAGTAATCTATTTATCTCAAGAGTTTAAAAATCTCAATCTTGGTAGAGTCTAGTCATGCCCAAGAGAGGGGATTATTTTCAAGGCTTAGAAGCCTATATTTATAACAGAATGGGATGAGAGAGATGAGGATCATGCATATAAGGATGGAGAATGGAGAATACAACCCAAATTTCCCATCATTCTAGCATTGATGTTGTTAAAAAATATCATAGTGTCTAAGAATACTTCTAGAAAGTGGCCAAAACAATTGCATTAGTCTCTTTCAATCTGTTTCTAGCCTGCATTGATGCTCCTTATAGCTATAATGATGAAATCAAGTCATTTGAAAGCCAAAATTTGGCATTGAAGTAGTTACAATAGCTAAATCATTTTGTTTTGATCTTGTCCAAGTATGAATTTCTCCCTACTAGTTCATTTTGGAATGTAGAAAGGGTCATAATCAGCTTTAGGACCACCTCACCAATGGCTTATCCATGCTACTAGTTTTGGCGATGTACCCATCAAAATTGATGTGTCTTCCTCTATGGATTCCATTTGAAACTTTTGCTCTAATTCAACCTCGACCATCTTTGGCTTCAAATTTTGATATTGGCCCTTGATCTTGTCAAGGTTTTTTAGAATGTGCCACTTGGTAGCTCTTCATTTGTTCTCAAGATCCTACTATCAGCTCTTTGACTCCTTGACCTCATGCGTACCATAGATCTAATCTGGTACAAATTGAACATGCTTCATTGATCTTTTTGATAATTACTATAGTTATGTAATTTGGTAATTATACATTTATCTTGAAGATTTGCTAACTTTTTGACCTCTTACTCGAGGATGATCTTGATTTGTATGATTAAATGCACAACATTGATTTGCTTAGGCCCATTATATTTGTTAGTAATTATGCACCATTGGATATTTGTTTAGCTACCTAATATCTTTCAACTTTTTAGTTGTACATCCATGCTAACCTTTTGACTTGATACTCATCATTGATCTTTGATGCATGATTAAACATGTACTATTGCATCTTTGGGACCCACTAACACTATTAGGTTCCCACTCACCATTGGATTTAATTTGAGCTTATATAATGTGGAAACTTTTTAGCAACACATTTATTCTTAAAAAATTTGAATTCAAATGGCTATTTGCTGTAGCTTTAACTTGATGTCCCCATGCACTTCTTACTCTGCAAGTCTAACTTTGAAACTTTATATCTTGAGATAACAAGATCATCAAGACATGCATTTTTTAGATAATCTTCAAGGCATGAAAGACATCATGTTCAAGAAATATTTTGGTGTGAGAGGATTCTTGAGTAGACTTATAAAATACATAAGTAAACTGACTCATTCAATTCTACATGATGTGTTGATGATGGTCTAGCTCTTTTATACTTGTGAAATAACTTTCAAGGCTTAAAATGAGTTCCTGAGACCTATGAAACCTAATTTATGTCCATGAATATCATGATTACCATAAGAACCTACTTTATCAAAATTTGAAAAACTACACTTTAAGTTTACTTATAGTGTTTCAAATTTTTTTCAAGCTGTATGTGATCTTTGGACCACTCATTCCATCTAGAATCTTGTTTAGCTCATCCATCTAGGTAGAAGCTTTGTATGTGGGCCAAAATTGTCCAATGTGACCATGACAAGGAAAATAAGAAGAAGAATAATAACAAGATTAAATTCAAGGCTAAGGCCTATCACTCTTCCTCTAGCTCTTCTACCTATTTGGACTCCTCATCCTTGGTTAACTCAAAAGAGAAAGCTGAGTGTGATATAATAAGATTGTTGTTAGCATTGACATAGCCCCTATCAATTATGAGTGCTTTATCAATATGCACTCAGGTCATGTGATTGAACCCATTGGAGATGATAGTGATATATGGACCTTAGGCAAGCTGATGAGGGTAGGGAATCCCAAAGTTAGATTTGACTTTTGGCATAATGTCCCTCCCCAGACTAGGCAGTGCCATTACTCCATCATAGAGGATTTATAGGGCCTCTTAGTTGGAATATCCATCATGGATCTTCTCCACCTTTGCCATACATAAAGAGGGATAATATTAGATGAACTTGGTCTCTCTGATGAGGAACCACTATGGGATGATGTTGAGGCTTTTCTCAACTCAGACATTCCTGATAACCCTTGCCCACCTATCCTATCTTTTAACCCTACCTCTTTACCAGACCCTTCCATTCTAAAAAATAGGGTTAAGTTCATAATCTATGTCAAGAAATTTATAGATAACTACCACATCAAGAGATTCATTATTAATGAAGTTGATGCATTGAACATCATGCCTTTATGGGTGTTAAATGAGCTAGATATTAACCATAGGAAGCTTTATGAATCACACCACAACTATGTTAGCTTTAATAATTATATAGTTATATCAATGGTTAATGTGAATATTTAGGTCAAGTTTGGACCCAATATGGTCTATATTGAGTTTTGTGTGTTATAAATTGATCTCTCATACAACATGATCCTTGGCCATCCTTAGACCGCTACCATGCAAGCCGTCTCATTAGCAATATTTTATATGGTCTAGTTTGTGCATGAAGGCAAGGTTCACACCTTGGAGGTAGAATCAGATCCTTAGGAATTTATTTATGATATGAAAAAGTGTTGGAATCATAACCACTAAGGGGGGGGGGTGAATTAGTTTCCTAAAACAATCCTTTCTTTCCACTTAATATGAATAACCTTTGAAACCAATAAAGTGATTAAGCAATGCATTTAGAAGTAATCACATAAAAATGAAGCAAGATATCAACACATGAACATAAGACAATGTGGGAAACCCTCATGGGGGATAAAACACACTAAAACACCACTTGGATTATTGTCCTATTAGTAATGAATCAACATTTAGTGAGGCACCAACCACACAAGGAACACCACCCCTTAGTTGTCAAGCACCAACTCAATTATTATTTTAGTAAAATCTAACTTGAAAGGAGGAACCCACCCAATAAGTGACTTAGAACCAACTTATCCACTTAAATATTTCATGGTATCTCTCACTCCTTGACAAAGCACCAAATTAGCCAAGATCACTTGATCACCTTCATAACACCTTGTTGCTCAGCCAATAGACGGTGACCTCTCCTTCAGATATCTATCTACTCTATCTATTATCATACATCATGAACACATATATGATGAAAATATGATGGTATATTAATAAACACAATATCACTCCTTTAACACTCTCAAACTACCTCTTCAAACAAGCAAATATGCCCTTATTCTACTTCGCTCAAACAACCCTCATATGGCTTGATTAGGTCATATGACCTTGATCATTACACTCAAAACTTATGATGGATATTCATGAATGATACTATTCTCTCATTAAATGGTATACATGACCTCGTTTTATTCCTTAAGGTGCTCTTTTATTCATTTACATTCTTATTCCCCTTAACTAGCCAAAATAGGCCTATTATGCCTTATACTTATACCAATCACTAGATCACTCATACTCTTGGTTGGCCAAGATGCTAATACATTATGGTAAAAATAAAAAAAATTATTAATAACTTTACACCTATTAATCAATAAAAATAACATCACCATTAGGTTTTCCAAAATCACTTAAACCTCTTTCTTCTTGTAGGCCTACTTAGAGACCTAATGCATTAGGTCTATCCTCTCTATGGAACAACTTGAACTACTATGGCCCAGTCAGCACTCAAAAAAGACCTCAAGTATTTAAAAAAATAAAATATAAACCTCAAATAACCTCATCCATGCTCAATAATTCACAAATCATTTGCTCACCTCATGAAAGCTCCATTAGGCTTTAAAGACCTATTAGGCCTAATTACCCCAAAAACATAGTCTTCAAGAATGAAGCTCAAAACACCTATATAAATAGATTCAAGGCACAATAAAAATATGTATGGAAAATTAATGACATTAGTGTGATCATAAAATCAATTGGACATCTTCTATCAGGATCCAATCACTTAGGAACCCTTCTTTAAAAAGCTCACTTTGTTCTGTCAAAAAGCTCCAAAACATAGTCAAGAAACATTGATCATTAACAACTGTACAAGAAATTTAAAAAACTAAAAAACCATGTATAAGATTATATGGAACCTATAATACATAAATAAATTCTTGGTGCACTTAAAAACTAGTCAAGATGACACAAGAACATCATTTTCACTTACACATAGAAAATTACTAAAGACCCTGAAAACATAGTCCTAAAGAATGTTGTTTTCAACTCCTATAAGGACACTTCCAAGACAACTTATGCATATCAATAGTTCTTATGTAACCTATATAACATCATTAATTATATATATATATATATATATCATTTGTTTTGGTGTCAACCATTGGTCTTACAGACTAATTTGTTAAGCTTCTATTTCAAAGTTCTTACACACCCAGACAAGCCATTTTGGATTCCATATTAAAACATATTAAAGTGAATATAAAAATTATGTAAAGAATATAAAGGTCATATACATCCCAAAAAAAATCAATATGTGCATTGGATGCATTGAATCTTGTCATAGAGTCTCAAACTCTTCACTTCATCTTGCATACCCAGAATTGCCATTCTATCTTGAAAACCAGCCATGATGAACAGGCATTATAACACTTATGTATACAAAAATAATAAGTCATAATTAATTATTATTATCCTTATACATCTTTATAACATAAATAAACATAAATATATAGATGTCTAATGACAAATATGGAATATATAGACCAAACTCTGAACCTTACTCCTTCACTGTCTCATCTTTATTAGATAAGAAATATTGTGAAAAATATTTGAAACATTTTAAATGACTTATAAGACATAAAAAATAGGGAAAATTTTTATATGTCTTGAAAAAAAACCTCAAGCAATTGGATCCATTCATAATCCACTAAAACATATCCCTAAACTCATTCTCACTCCTACCTGGTTTTTATCACTATCTTCACTATTAGGTCTTTTAGTGCTAGGTCATATTTCATGAATAGTTTAGAATATTTAAGTTATATAAATTTATCATAAACCAAAATGATAATTAATTACAATTCACAAGCTTATACCTCCATCCATAGTGTAACTTTGAATTAGTCAACCCTGCCTACTATACAAAATTTATGAAAAACAAGTGAATTTTTGTAGCTTTCACTAACTCATATGAACACTCAATGACACTTGGAGATACATAAAAGAGTCATATACATTATAAAATCATAAAAATAACCTTACCAATCCATTCTGGGCACTCAAAAAGAAATTCTTCACCATCAAGTCACTATAAGGGTTTAAGGAGGGTTTTAGACTGGTTTTCATTCTTTGCATTTGTTGATAAAACTCCACCCATAAAACAAAATCATAATTCTAGGAAAAAATTATTATGATCATTTTAAATCTCTCCCTATGAGATCAAATTACCATGAAATAGTTGGACATTTCAATAAGCATCAACATTTTCTTCTCAGGGCTTCATCTCCTCATTCTAGCACACAAGGACCTTACCTTCACTTTTTATGATTTCTCCTTAAAATAAAGAGCTTAAAATACATAAAAATACTTGAAACATCATTTCAAACATAAATCCATTCTCATATGAGATTAGAATCCTCCAAACCAAATCATGACACCTCATTTTGCCACCTAGGGTCTTAAGACTAGGTCCATGAGAAGACTGTTAAAGAAGAGCATACCTCTTTGGTTCACTCTGAGAGTCATGTGAATGAATAAAAAAATTTATCACATGATTTTACATTTAATTACATAATTTAAATCTCATAAATATCCATATCACCAACATCATGCCTCTACAATCCATATCCATGCTTTAAGAACTAGTCTATCAAACAAACCTAGTAGGTACCATACCTCTTTGAGACCTTCCTGCCACTGTATATGTATTATAAAACTAATTATTATGAAATTTAACCTCATATCATCATCAAATACTTCCAAAATTTTTATAAAAATCTGATAACATCACAACATTATGTTAAGACCTTATGCAAAACTCAAGAACCTTCTAGACCATGCTTAAACAATCACGAATACTTACCATGCATCTTCAAAATATCATTATAGGACATTAATTAAACTCACACACCTTTGAAATAAATTATAAAATTAATAACTCAATTATGAAAATAGGAACATACCTAAAAAATCTCCCCCCTTGTCATTGATGGTAAACCCTTTAACTAGGTAGATCATTCTCATCTCTTCAAGTTGGATCTCCCTCAAATTGGTCTTTATCCCAATAAAGTCAGTCTCCCACTTTGACATTAATGATAAAGGGTCATCTATGAAAATAGTACCATCTGATCCTTGGACCTAAAACATGCTTTCTCCCCAAAAACAAGATCAATCTTTCTCTGATCAACCAAATAGGAGCTCAACTCATAAAAGTACTCAATTATGCTTCCCTTAAGATTATGTATACCTTAAACACATGAAACTCACTTTCCTTCCTTGATATCTAGAAATAACTGGAGAAAGAACTCTTGCTTTGATAAAGCATCCTTTTAGAAATGTTAACCATCTTTAATAACCAGAAACTCAACACATAGGAATAAGAAAATTAAGAAGCATTTTAAACACATGACCCCCCTAACACCATGAATACCATTTTCAGATGAACTCATAACACACTATTTCTCACCTTGTCCTTGACATGACTGAAACTAATTGATTACACCCAAAATACTCATTGAGATACCTCACCTTGACATCCATTGAAGAACCTTCCCTTGTCTTTCAACAATACTTCCAGTTTTGTTAACAAACTCCAAATGGTTTTCCATAATCTCATTGGTCTTGTAGATGAATCCATGACTCATTTGCTTTCTTGGAACTCATGATCCATCTGCATTCATCTTTATGTTTCTTAAGACATCATGGCTCCAACTAGCTCATAACAAATTCTACATGAAAAACTACTAGATAGGTCTGTGAAACCTTATTGTTTATTATAGACCTCTGCCAAACATTCATGATAAAGACTATTAAGCACCTGTACATACACCATTCATTAGACTTAGTAAAGATTGCTATAGCATATAAAACCTTTGAGTAAGAGTACTCTTGATCAGTCTTGTACTTTACCTACTTTGTCAAGGTCCTGATACATTGTTCATATCCATTATATGATCCTAACATGACCTTGACATTAACCAAGATCACTTGAATTCTTATGATAAAGACTCAAATAAAAAAACTTAGTAGATACCTTACACTTATAGCATTTTCATGGTTTCATTATGATTTTCAAACTCTGACCTTTGTGATATTTCTTAAGCCATACTAGCTAACCATGTAGACCACCTTGGAATGCCTCTAATGATCTCAATAATACCTTAAAACTATGTTATAATCAAATGCATCTTTAGATATTGAAAATACTAAAATAAATAATAAGCACACCCTTTGTTCTTATATTTGATATCCTCATAAGAGCACTCATAAAATTCAACCCAAAAACACTATGCATACAAGAAACTTCACAATCTTGCATAGTCAACCACCTTCTCTTCTTAGCTCTATGACTATCCTTAGCTATGTATCACTTAATCATGGCCTCATCAACATAATTAGGACTATAACATACCTTTACTCATCTATGATAGTTTCATAGATTTAACTAAGCTCTTTTAGCTTGATGATCAACTCATTTTTCACTTGTAGACGTCTACCTTTATAGATACTTATGACTTACTTGAAGACCTCTTTGTGATGTTTTATCACTGATATAGATCACATGATCATATATCATGGCTTATATCACTTCATATCATATTCATGGAAACACAAGGTCAAACATACTCTTTATATCATCTCTAGTCCTTGAAACTTATGGACAATACCTCTACCAAGAATGGCATTGGTCTTATATACCAATCAATAACTCTCATGATCCTCTACTTAATTATTTCACCAAGATACCTGCACGTACCTTATTACAAGTCCTAATAAAGTTTTTGAAAGACACCTTGATGCTTTGAATTGTCCTTTCTTTCAACATGTCTTTAATGCCATTTTGATTGTCAATTTAGGTTTGATCTTTGACTTAGCTTTTACATAATCCTTTTGAGCTAGAAAATAAGACTTTTGACATTCTTTAAAATTTTAATGATGTACTAAAATAACACATAACTCAACTTGGTTTAAGTGTTGATCAATTCTCATATTTTCATCCTTATTATTCTTAGTCAAATCTACCAGTACCTTTATTCTTTGGTTGACCATCATTGCTATCATGATAAACACTGTCATCATCATACTTCAAGCTTGTGTTTCTTAGGATCACCTTTAGGATGTTAGACCTATCTAAAGGACCTGGTCTAGTGCCAATTTTTAGAATTAAAACCACTAAGAGGTGGGGGGGGTGAATTAGTGTCCTAGAAAAATCCTTTCTTTCCACTTAACATGAATAACCTTTCAAACCAATATAGTGATCAAACAATGCATATATAAGTAATCACATAAACATGAAGCAAGATATCAACATATGAACACAAGAGATATGTGGTAAAACCTCATGGGGGATAAAACCCACTGAAACACCACTTTTAATATTATCCTATAATTAATGAATAAATATTTAGTGAGGCACCAAGCCCACAAGGAGCACCAACCCCTTACTAGTCAAGCACCAACTCAATAAGTCCTTTAGCAAGATCCAAATTTTAAGGAGGAACCCATCCAAAAGTGAATAATTAAAAAATTAGACACTTAACTAAAAATTATATAATATTTTAAGGCATCTGTCACTCCTTATTGACAAATCACCAACTTAGCCAAGATCGCTTGACCATCTTCACAACACTTTGTTGCTCAACCAACAAATGGTGACATCTCCTTCAAATCTCTATTTGATCTGTCCATTATCATAAATAAGGAACATATAAATGATGAAAATTTTATGGTATATTAATCAACACAATATTACTCTTTCAAAACTCTCAAACTACCTCTTCAAACAAGCAAATTTTCCCTTCTTCTACTTCACTCAAACAACCCTTATATGGCTTGATTAGGTCATATAACCTTGATCACTACAATTAGAAATTATAATGGATATTAATGAATAATATTATGATCCATTTTGATGTTATAAATGACCTAATTATAATCCCAATGTTCTCTTTTATTCGCTTTCACTCTCATTCTTTTTAACTAGCCCAAATATGCATATTATGCATTGTACTTATACCAGTCTCTAGATCACTCATAATCTTGGTTGGATAAGGAAGTAATCCATTAGAGTAAAAAAAAAAACATGTATTATGAAATTTTATACATATAAATCAATAAAAATAACATCACCATTAGGTCGGCCAAACTCACATAGACCTCTTTCTTCTTTTAGGCCTACTTAGAGACCTAATGCATTAGGTCTATATTCTCTACAAAATAACTTGAACTTCTATGGCCCATATGGCCCTAAAAAAAGAACTAAAGTATTTAAAAAACTTAAATGGAAACATAAAATAACATTCTACATTATCAATAAGTCACAAATCATTTTCACACCTCATGAAAGCTCCATTAGGTCTTAAAGACCTATTAGGCCTAATTACCCCAAAAACATAGTCTTCAAAGATGAAGATCAAAACACCTATATAGATAAATTAAAGGCACAATAAAAATATTTATGTAAAATTAATGAACTTATTGTAATAATTAAATCCATTTTACATCTTATATTAGGCTTTAAACACTCAGAAACACTTATTCAATAATCTCACTTTGTTTTACCAGAAAGCTCCAAAACACAGTCAAGAACCTTTGATCATTAATAATTATATAAGACCTCTAAAAAAATAAAAAATAATGTATAAGATTAAATGGTACATATAAAACATCAAAACATTATTTTTACACTTACAAATTAGTCAATATGACACAAAAGCATCATTCTCACTTACACATTAAAAACTGCCAAAGACCCTGAAAACATAGTCCTAAAGAATGTTGTTTTAAACACCTGTAAGAACACTTACAAGAATAATTATGAATATAAATAGTTTTTATTTAACCTATATAACATAATATAATAGATATATCATTGGTTTTGGTGTCAACCATTAGTCTTACAGACCAATTTGTTAATCTTATTTTTCAAGGTTCTTACACAGTTAGACAAGCCATTTTGGCTTCCATATTACAACATATTAAATTGACTCTAAATGTTATATAAATCATGTACAGCTCATATACATACCAAAAAACATTAATATGTGTATTTTATACATTTAATATTATCATAGAGTCTCAAACTCTTCACTTCATTTTACATACCCAGAACTACCATTATGTCTTGAGAACTAGTCATGGTGAACATGCATTCCAACACATGTGTATACATAAAAAAAAGTCACAATGAATGATTATGATCCTTATACATATTTATAAAAATATCCAAACACAAATATACATATTTTTATTTTATAGGTATAATAATGAGGGGGTGAATCAGTAATGCAAGTTATTTAATTCCAATTCCAAAACTTCAAACACTTAACCAATCAACAAAAATAGTCATGAAGCATATAAAATAGTTAATGTAAAGAACAAAAGAAACTATGCAAGATCAACACACATAACACATGGATTATATGGAAAATTCTCATGATGGATAAATCCCACTCTCAAGTCTATAAATAAGTGGACTACAGTCCTATAAGAGAGTTACAAAAAAGAGATTTTTAGTGAAGTACCCACTTCACAAGGAGTACCAACCCTTAAGAATGAACAAGCACACACTTATCCTAGATGTCGATCACCCAAACAACACATTCTAATATAAAAACCTATATATAACTTATTTACATTCAATTTAATGGATAAATTGTTAATAACAACGCTCTTCAACCCTTCACACTCTCTCAAGCCTTCACACACAAGCAATGTATCCAAAACAACATTTTGGATCACTCTACACCTCTTTGCTCATCCTCAATATTCAAACCTATAAGAACACTATTAAAAAATAAAAAACATGACCTCTAGGTCACTTAAATATCCCTCACACTTCTCTTCTCTTCAAGCTATCCACCAGGCATGTTCACTCTTCTCTATTCTTCACTTAACAACTCTAGAAACCTTCATCTTTGTTTATGCCCTTTATAGAGCCTTCATGATCACCATCTACTTGGTCAACCATAAGACATACCTTAACCCTTAAGGATTATATCACACTTAGAATAAGATATATTTTACCTACATAGGTCATCCATAGCTTTGTTAGATCACACTTAGGAAACATCACCTTTTAATTAGGCCTTAAAAAGCCCTTATAGGTTTATGGTGACCTATTCATCCTTTTATCACTTGACCAAGAAAAACTAGGAATACAAAACCAATTCAAATCACATAAATCCTCATCATATTACCCTTAAGATACCCTCAAGTGATTACATTCATAACTACACACCTTTGCATATGCAAAACCTATCAATCATTTGATTTGTTCATGAAAACACCATGGATGAACCAAAAGTCAACTTGTAAGCAATTGTTCATACTGAAGATGGATTGGTCAAACCTATAAAATCCATATAGATGATACTTAAGGAGTATAAAACACTATCCAATAGATATTTCACCTTTAATCATTCCAAACACCATCAAGAAAAACTCAAACATCCTTATCGAGTCATTTGTAGAAGATAGTCAAACCCTTAGTCAACTTTGAACCACAATAAATGCAAGTATATGACCAGTCAAACCTCCAAATCATTTTTATTGGATTTACCTTGAAGTTATATACCACTTTGATTGTTATACCACCATCAAATTCATCCATCATCAAAATTTATTAGCAAAATAATTTAGACTGGTTTTCCTTTGTAAATTCAAATATTTGAATTCTAATGGTCACTTTTAAATGCAAAATTGACTAAAGAAACTAGTGAAATCTGTCTGAGACACCAACTTTGTATAATCATAATTCCCATGACCCTATTCCTCCCTATTATTACACATTGGATCATGTACAAATTACTATCCTTGGTCATCCCACTTTGAGACATCTACCACTTGCTTGGACCTCTCCCTCATCATATTCTTACCCTCCATACATCCTTAGTCCATCTTGGCCCTTTTACACGTAAGATAGGCCTTCTAGGGAGCCCCCAAGGCCTTTTAAGATATTTTTGACTAGCCTAGGCCCATGTTTGACCCAAGATATAGCTTGTGTGAAATAAACATGTGGACTAAGCTGCATGTTTCCTTCACAAAATTTGTGGCCTAGGCTGCAACTTAGGTAGAACACATGCAAAAGTGTTTGTTTGAACCCAAATGGTAAAAAATAGCTAATTTTAGGTCTTTTGGTAGATTAGGGTTGGGATATATGCCTCATTCTCATTCATTTGAGCCTATTCTCTTTTATCTTGATACTCTCTCTTTATTCTTATTCCCTCTCTTAACTCTTATGCCTTCTTGAATCTCTTTTGATTCATTCTTGGCACTCTTGAGCTTGATTGGTCATAGAAGATCCCATATGCTGCTACACATTTGCTTGGAGACTCCATTGATGATCTCAATTATTCCTAATTTATTATGGCTTGATTTCATCTTCTACATTTAAAATTGTACCTAATTTGTGCACTTGGTTGGAGCTCTTACACCAGTTTAAGTTCTCACTTCACCTCCTCCTTGGCTCTTGGCTTTTGGTTTGGACTTCAGCTTACACATAGCTTGGTTTTCCTCCTACATTTCTTCCTATCTTAAATTCCTGGTTGGTAAAACATATTCAATTCATCTTTGAGCTTGATTTGAGAGTACTTTTCTATGCAAATTCAAACTCCATTGTTTTGTGTAGTGTATATGTTAGGGTTTTATTTGTTTTAGAGATTTAGTTGTTTTGTGGATTGTTTAGAATAGTTTCTAAAGTTATGGATTCATATGTGGTTACAATATATCTTCATTACTTGAAATATTTACCATTACATGTTATGATTGAATTAGAAACAATTTTATTTCATAAGTAGGACTCTACATGTTCAAATATGAACTATACAACTTGCTTAAACAATCTCTCTCTCTCTTACTAAACTAGAACATTGCATTGTTAGGAAAAATAATGTTGAATTTCAAAGATAGTTCAAATATAGACTAGGCATGCTCATAAAACCTTTATTAAAAACATATTTATTACTTAAAACATCTTTCATTTACCCAAAAAGTGCCTTAGCTTCTAGATATACAATTTATTTGTTAGCTTTCTTTACTTGGCATTGTTGTTTCTTTGCTAGCAATACTCTAGTCTTAACTACTTGCTTTATTGTAGTTGGATCCATTAGAGATACCTACATCATTTGTGTGATTGATCATGCTAAACCCAAAATATTTTACAAGTCTATCTATAACATGGTGCAAGTTAGCAAACTAGATAGCTACTATAGATCTCCTATAGCCCATAGAAGCCCTGAGCATTTTAGCCTCCTAGTGGTTTGGTTTAGCACGCTACCAAACATTAGTGGTTCCATTCAAATTATTAGAGCTATATTATGAAATGCCTGGTGGGATCTCAAATGTTGTTTTACATTAGTTATAGATATTTTAGAACTCTCTTAACCAACTCCCCTCTGTTAGATGTTAGGCTTTGCTTTTAGTTGTATTTAAGCTCTCACCTTGGTTGTTTTATCCTATTTTGGTTTTATGTCATCTTCTTATTGGTTCTTCATTGGTTTTAATTTTCTATTATCTTCCATATTTATCTTACTTCATTTCATCCAAGGCTGATATCCTACCCTTGGGATGATAATCCTAGTGGATTCAGGGTCTCATCCCTAAGCTCATTCATGAGTAAGCCATGTTTGTAATGGAATGACATAGACCCTTAGGATCTAAGAGCTTCCCCCAACCCATCATGGTAGTCTACACCCTCTCACATTATAAAGGGAACAATATTGGAAGGACTATAACTAATGAAATTAGTCTCCTTTTCACCAGTCTGAGCTTCATTCATCTGAGGATATTTCATCTCATCCTCATGCCACATCTCATTCACTCATTTGAGGTGATGAGGATCCTCTTATGCAGTTGGGGCCTAATGAGATACATGCAATCATAGATGAATTCCATATATGTTTTCAAGTTAATTAAATGCATCCCTCTCCTCCTAAGAGTTAATAACATGCCTCTTCTTGAAATAGAGCTCATACCTATTCAATGTCATGTGCCTGAACTAGTTCTTGCATAAGTTTCCTACCTCTTTCCTAGATGGAGACTCTAAAGAAAGAACATCCTCATATCCATGATATGGGTCATAGGTATTCCAACTTGGTGAGGAATCCCCATCATGAGAGTTCTTCCCATCATCCTAGTCCTTCTTTTAGAGTTTTTGATGAGCATGCTGATTTTGATCACCACCTATAGATTAAAGACTCATGGGATGCATATCAAGAGCATCAGTAGTCATGATTTAACCTCATCTAATAACACATGAATATAATCATGGAGATTTTGGTCATCAAAACTATTACCATAATCATTCCACATCTTCCCATCATCTCCATAGGGATTGTCACACTACTCGTGGCCATTCCCTACGCCATGGTAGACATGATTTCCATCATGAGCATCCTCCCTATTAGGAGCTACCTCAACATCATCCTCCCCATGGTCATGATGATGGTGATTACTATGGGCATAGGTAACATCATCACCATCATGAACCACCTGTCAGAGTTAATCACCAACCTATTATCAACTATGATTATGATAATCTCCATCAAAATCCTCTAGCCCTATAGGTGTGTGCTATTCCCCTTCCTACTCCTATCCCTAAACTACCTAAATTTAATCAGACATAGGATTCTAGTCCTACAAATCATATTAAAAAATTAATGATGGTGTGTATCGATTAGGAATAGGATGAAGGTAGGATATTGAAGCTCTTTGCTCATTCTATATCTAGTTTTAGAAGCTGCCTCTAGATTATCTCTCTAGTTTCCATTTCCTTTTGGATGACTTCCTACAATATTTTGATATTTCTAGATACTTTAACCTTGGAATATAGTCTCTCACCTCCATGACATAGGCCAAGGGTGAATCAAACTTTGATTTTGTTTGTAGATGCATTCAACTATTAATATATGTAGGACTAGGTTCTTAGATGACCAAATCTATGATATGTTCACATGAGCATTGAAGTAGGAGGTTCACCTTGAGGTCCTTAAGCATGAACCCACCTCTTATGATGAAACTATTAATGAGTGTTATAATATTGAAGTGTTTGAGCTATGTGCGTGCATGCACCCTATACCTTCCAAAAATTCATCCTCATCACATGATCGTAACTATAATATGACTAATGATGGTGTCATTGATTCTTCTCCTAAGAAGGACAATCATAAGGTGAATTATTTTTTCAAGAAGCCAATTGAAAATAAGGCTTCTGAATCAAGCACAACAAAACAATGGATGATGTTTCCTTATGACCCCACCACATTTTACAATTACCATCAAATGAGGGGGAATAATGATGCCAATTATGCTACCCAAAATTTTGGTGGGCAAGCCTCACCTCCATCATAGAGTTCTCCTCTTATGGAACCCAACCGTAAGTTGAATGTGTTTAAGGAGCTTTTGCTTGAACATAATAAGGAGAAGAAGAAGAAGAAAAGGAATAAATCAAAGACTAAGGCCCCACATTCTCCTTCTTGCTCTTCCACCTCTTCTGACTCCTTCCATGTTATGAACCCGTGCTACCACTGCTCTTTATTTTATTAGTGTAATATTTGCTATGGATGCATATGATTTATAAGTCATCCCATGAGATTTTTTTTTATCCCACATTCAAGGGAAGTAGTATTTTCTTATATTAGACTTAGCATATAAGTGTTGAGGCCAAGGAAGGCATCCACAAATTTATTATATTGAGTTTGCTCAAAGGAGGTTGTCCCCTCAAAGTAGTGTGTGATCAATTCAATATTTCAAGTGTTCTAATAATTATCTAAATATATTTATTCATATTATTAATTCTTGTTATTTTGTCCATTTTTATTAATTATTGTAGGAGGATCCTCTCATTTACTATTAGAGTGCTTTTCAGGGCCACAATTTTTTTCTTCAGAAAGTCTTCACTCTGTTCTACTGCATACTTCATTTCAATTATTTTTCAAATAGTATTAAATCAATTTTGATACATAACTCAATTAAGTAATTTTCTATAATGTATTTCAAATCAAGGTAAAAACCTAATCACATAACTATGGGAAGTGCTTGGGTGAAAGCCCTAAAACTCATCGTGAGGAGTACCACAAGAACGCCAAAGTAGCTGGCCCATTGAGAGGACCTCCCAACAAAATGGACAAAGGCCCCTTCTCAATTGAGTAGTTCCCATCTGTGAGGAAAGCCAAGATCTATCACTTAGAGATAAATCCATGGCCAAAAAATTTTTGGAGAGTGGTACTAGCTTAGATGACATTGGTGGCCAGAGTGATATTTTTAAATCCCTTAGATAACCATTGAAAATTAGGGCCCATTTATATCAATTTCAAAATATTTCTAGTAGACTCAAAACACCAATCAATAGAGTATATATAGACTATCAAAGGACTTGTACGCATATATTTGATAGGAACCAAAATTTGCAAACCATCTATAGAGTATTAGTAGACTCTAAGAGGACTTACTACTAGACAAAAAATAAAAGAGAAATCAGAAGAGTATTTTTGTTTTCATATTTTTGCCATATCTCTTCCTCTTTAGCCCCATTGATCCTCAAAATTTATCTAAAGACCTAAAATTATATTCCCCACATTTTCTTCTTTGAGGTCCCTTATCCCAATTCCACTCATAATTCCCACAAGTCATAATTTTCCTTTTTTTTGGGTTTTGCCATAACTTCTATTTTATCAATTTGCCTCAAAATTTTTCCATAGTGTTTATCTTCCTTTTATACTCCTTTGTCACTCTTTGATAAATTTTCTAGTTTTTCCATTTTCACTCCTAAAATTTCCCTCACTTTCATCAATCATACTCCCACTATGTAAAAAAATAACTAAAAGTACCTTTACCCCTTCTGATTTTTCCCAAATTAAAAATTCCTTTACTAAACATGTCTTAACTCTAGTTTCCCTACCCATTTCCAAAAAAAATATATCTTATTCTGGTCATGGTAGTAACCTAAATAGGAGCAAAAAACATGGAGGATGAAATTGCTGCCCTCAAAACCCACATCAAAGATCTCGATGAAAAAATTCTCATCCTCGGTCTTCAAACTATGACCATGAGTAACAAATGGCATCCAGAGTGCTCTTTAGACACTAGCTTTTCTTCTTCCATCACTTTTCATGGGCTGAAGCTTAATTTTTCTTGATTCAGTGGTGTAAATATGACTAGATGGATATATCATGCTAAACAATATTTTAGTCTGCATAATACTTTTAATGCTAAAAAGGTCCCGCTTGCATCCTTTCAATTGGAATATGAAGCCCTTCAATGGTATCATTGGTATACCAAGGATAATGAAGATCCCATATGGACTGATTTTTGCACCCTCATTTTTCAACGATTTGGCCCTAGTGCTCTTAATGACTTCACTGGAGCACTCACTAAACTATGGCAAATAAGAACTGTGAAAGAATATTAAAAAAAATTTGAAAATCTAGCCAATCACATAGAGGGATTGTTCAATGAATTCTTCAAGAGTTGATATTTTAGTGGGTTTAAGGATACAATTCAATCTAAGGTCAAAATGTTCTAGCCCAACATGAGGGTAAGTAAAGCACCTATATAGAAAGATGAAAGTGAAAGAAAGAAAGGATGGTTGGTGGAATTATACAATAAAGAGACACCTTAAAAAATGCCTAGAGATGAAGGTAATGATAGAACAAAAGTCTCTCAATATGTCAATGAATATATTTAAAAGATATAAAATTTTATGATGACTTAGAGAGAATTCCAACCAGATACGGAAAGAAACTAAACCAAAAGGGGAAGATTACAAACAATGAATTCTTGGGAAGAAACTAGATAAAGTAAGAAGAAAAAGATGAAGGAACAAACTAAGACGAAATGAAAATTAAAATAGGTAAAATAGTGAGATGGAAGCCTTAGGGTTGGCTAATTTGGTAGAGGATAAGATCGTAGCTAGGTAGTGATTCAAATCTAATTTTGATCCATTCAAAAATATAGTTCGATAATGATCTCAAATAATTCTAGCCTCTATAACCACTCTTATCAAGTGTTTGACTGAAGTAGAGATGCAAGCCCATAGATAAAAAAGACTATGTTACAACTGTGATGATAAATTTGCTTGGGGACATCGATGTGTTGAGAAAAAGATCTACCTATTGGATATGGATTCTCCCCATGAAATTGAAGATTGGGAAGATGTTTAGGATACAATAGATGATCTGAAAGAAGCTCAGTCAATTGTAGAGCTTGATTCTTAGGAAGACCAACCATATATCTCTATGCATGCCTTAGCAAGATTCACCACCCCACAAAACATGTGAGTCAAGGGTTATTTAAATAAATTCCCTCTCACAATACTCATTGATTCTGGTAGCACTCATAACTTCATTGACCCTCAAATCACCAAACAGGTTGATTATTTTGTCTATACTTGCTCTAACTTTGGAGTCATGATTGATAATTGGGGCACATTACCTTGAAAAGGGAATTGTGACAATGTGCATATCTTTATTGGAGATTATAACTTGTGGTCTAACTGTTTACCTTGTCCTTAGGTGGATGTGATGTTGTTTTGGGAA
The DNA here is from genome assembly GCA_037957365.1 of Torreya grandis. Classification (NCBI taxonomy): domain Eukaryota; kingdom Viridiplantae; phylum Streptophyta; class Pinopsida; order Cupressales; family Taxaceae; genus Torreya; species Torreya grandis. Next base: position 4,624,375 of record JARHVA010000109.1, read on the forward strand.
CCTAATGGCTATGCATACTTGGACCCATTTTATGGGATTTTGCTAAACTTTGGATCTAATTTTTAGACAATGGGAAAAAACACACATTGAAAGTCTTACAGTTGGGGTCTCTCAGCATCATAAGTTGAAATTACACATAAAATATTCTTAAGAAGAATTCACATGGCTTCAATGCCCAACTCCATCCTATTCAAGTGCAATCATCAATGATCTCCACTACTCCTAATTTACAAACCATTGTGCATAGGTACCTTCATGGCTAGAGGACCACTATATTCAACTCCTTGTTGGAAGCATTCATCCCAACATCTATCCCCACTACTACCCATTTCAGCAATAGACTAAATCAAGATGCTCATTCATGACTTATTGAAGTAAGGCATTATTCACCCTAGTACTAGCCCATATTCTTCCCCAATTCTCCTTTAAAAAAAAAGATGGGTCATGGCACCTTTGCATTGACTTTTTTACACTTAATCACATCATAATCAATGATAAGTTCCTGATTCATATTATTGATGAGCTTCATGGCACTTTTTTTTATCCAAGTTGGATCTTTGCTCTAGATATCACCATATCTAGCTTCATGAGGATGATGTCCCTAAGACAACTTTTCACATGCATGATGGCCACTATAATTTTTTGGTCATGCCCTTTAGCCTCACTAATGCTCCTTCAACATTCCAGGCATTGATGAATAAAATATTTTGGCCTTATCTGATGAAATTCAAATTGGTCTTCTTTGATGATATCCTCATCTATAGTAATACATGGTTTGAGCATCTCCAACAATCTAGAACTTGAATTGAAACTTCTCTCTGACCATCATCTTTGTGCAAAATAGTCCAAATATGCTTTTTTCTAGGATGAAGTGGAGTATCTTAGACATATTTTTTTAGCCCAAGGAGTTTGGGTGGATCCTAAAAAAATAGCTATCATGACAAATTGGTCTCATCCTCAGGCACTCAAGAGCCTCTATGGTTTTTTGGGGTTAACTGGGTACTATCATAATTTTGTCAAGGATTATGAGAAGATTTCATCTCTATTGACAACTATGTTGAAAAAATATGTTTTTACATTGACACAAGTTGCTGAGTATGCATTTACAAAATCAAAACAAGCTATGTGTACTATACCTATTCTAGCTATGCTAGATTTTGCCAAGACCTTCACTATCAAGAGCAATGCTTGTGGTAATGGAATTGGTGTTTTTCTCCACTAAGAAGGGGGCCCCATTGAATTCACAAAAAATCCCTTTTTGGCAAGAATTTAGTACTCTCTACTTATGAGAAAGAAATGATGGCTATTTTACATGTGGTATAAAAGTGGCTGCCATACCTACTAGGGAATCATTTTTGCATCAAAACTAATCACCAGAGCCTCAAATATTTCCTATAAAAATGGGCCTCTTCCCCATCACAACAAAAATGGGTCATTAAACTCATGGCTTATGAATATGAGATCACTTACAAGAAGGGTAAGGATGTTATTGTGGCTAATGCTCTGTCTCACACATTTGTATACCAATCCTCCCTTTCATATATTTCTATGCCTATTCAAAATTAGTTGGACACTATACAATAGAGGTATCTCAATGACTCCTCATTATCTCAAATCATTCAATAGTTGACCACTAAACCTTCTATTTTACTTCATTATTCTTGAGATGGTGCTTCTTTGTGATATAAGGGTCATTTGGTATTTCCCCATAGCATAGATCTTTAGTAGGTTGTACTCTATAAAATCCATGCTTCTCCATTAGTAGGGTACTCAAGGTTCCTCAAAACTTATGATCGACCATGATGTAACTTCTTTTGGAAGGGAATGAAAAAGGTAATTCAATAGATGGTGGCTGAATGTGATACCTGTCAATGCAACAAGGGTGAAACAACACTCATCCCTGGGTTTATCAAACCCTTGGCCATCCCTACCAAGATTTGGACCAATATTTTTATGGATTTCATTTAGGGGATCCATAAATCTATAGGGGAAAAAATGATCTTGTTGTGGTTGATTGCCTCTCCAAATATAGTGATTGCTGTGCCCTCAGCCATCCTTATACCACCTCCAATGTTGCATAAATTTTCTTGGTCCAGATTTTCTATCTTCATGGCATTCCTTCATCCATTGTCTTAGATCATGATGTAACTTTCACCAGCCATTTTTGGACATAACTATTTCACTACACGAGCACCCATTGAAGATGATTTTTGGTTATTATTTGCAAACAGATGGGTAGACTAAAATTGTCAATAAATGCATGGATTTTTTTTTTGTTATTTTACCTTAGAACAACAACATTAGTGGGCCAAGTGGCTCCCCTACACTGAATGGTGGTACAATACCTCCTACCACACTTCAATGAAAATCACTCCATATGAAGCAGTCTATGGTCAAGCACCACTAATGTTCCTATCGTATACCCCTAGTAGTTCATTAGTTCAAGTGATTGACATGATTCTTTGCATCCAAGATTAGATCCTCAGTACCTTATGGGACAATCATCATAGGGCACAATATTAAATGAAACAATAGGCTAATCAACACCATTTTAGTGCACTTTTCAAGTAGGTGATATGGTTTTTCTTCACCTGTAGCCATACAAGCAATCTTCCTTAAAACTCAAAGGGAATCATAAGTTGGCTCCCAAGTTCTATTGGCCCTATAAGGTTATCTAGAAGAATGGGTCATTTACTTATAAGTTAGAGCTTCCACCTGCTTCTTGAGTTCATCTAGTATTTCATGTCTATTTTTTGAAGAAAGTTATTGGAAAAAACATTAGAGTGCAAACTATTTTACAAGAACATGATAATGAAGGGTCCATCCTTCTTGAACTAGAGGCAATCTTGGATAGGTAAAAACACCAAATTTGCTTCCACTCCATCATAGAGGTTTTAATTTAGTGGCATGTAATGTAATTAAAGGATGTAACATGGGAACCACTATTTCAGATTCAACATCAATTCCCACATCTTAAGCTTCGAAGCTTTTTCTAAGAGGGAGGGGATGTTAGGAACCTGTGCTACCCCTTCTCTTTATTTTGTGAGTGTAATAGTTGCTATGGATGGATATGCTTTGTAAGTCATCTCATGAGCATTTTGTTTTATTTCACATTCATGGGAAGTAGTAGTTGCTTATATTAGACTTAGTATATAAGTAAGTGTTGAGTCCAAGGAAGGCATCCATGAATTTATTATATTGAGATTGCTTAAATTAGGTTGTCCTCTCAAAATGGCCTGTAATCAATTCAATCTTTTCAAGTGTTCTGTTAATTATTTAAATTTATTAATTCATGTTGTTAATTCTTGTTATTTCATACATTTTTGTTAGTTATTATAGGAGAATCCTCTCATCTTAGGATGACATGAGAGGGAAAGACAAACATGAGAGTAGCAAGGTCATTACTAATATCAACATAGCCTCCATTGAGTACAAGTTCTTTGTCAACATGCACTCCATTCAGGCCATTAACCCTATTGGAGAGACTAGTGGTGCTAAGCCTCCCATTTAGGCCATAGGGGTAGGGAACCCTAAATTCAGATTTGACTTTAGGTGTAACATCCCTCCCCATGTTAGACAACATCATTACTCTATCATAGAGGAGTTATAGGGCCTCTCGACCAAGATCTCCATTTGGGACCTTCTTCACCTTTACCATAAACAAAGGGGCCTCATCTTTGATGAGCTTGGTATCTCTCATGAAGGTCTACTATGTGATGATGTTGAAGTGTTGTTCAACTATGATGTACATGAACACCCTCATCCTCCCATCTTATCTTTTGACCTAGCCTCTTTGCTAGATGATTTGGTTCTTAAAAAGAGGGATAATTTCCTTCTTTATATTGAGACTTTCATTGATGATTGCCACATCAAGTGATGCATTGTTGATGAAGGAACTATATTAAATATCATGCCCCTATGTGTTTTTAACGAGCTTAAGATCAGTTGGAAGAAGCTATCTGATTCTCACCATAACTGTGTTGGTTTCAATAATGACACAATTATGCCAATGGGGAACATGAAGCTTTGGGTGAAATTTGGTCCCAAATTAGTCAGAATCAAGTTTTCTATGTTAGACCTTGATCTTTCATTTAACATGATTCTTGGTCATCCTTGGACTACTGATATATAGGCCATTGTGTTAGTCACATTTCACATAGTTTAGTTTGTGCATGAAGGTGAGGTTCACACCATGGAGGATGACCTAGATCCCTCGACATTTCTCTATACAAAGATAAAGCCCTCATGTGAGGCTTTGATTATCTCCTCATAGGGGTCTATATATTTTCATAAACCCCCTATTTTTGAGTTTCATTCATTCAAGGATGAACATTTTGATATATCTGAGTACTGATCAATGTTCATTCCTTAAAAGTCATATATGCATCAATCAACTCCCTCTTCTACTCTACAACACCAGGCCAGTTCATCTCTTTTTAGAGATCTCTTCTAAGTTAGGTTTGCCTAGATGTTGAGCTTTCCCTTGCATTATGATTTACCCATCAGAGTATAGGCTATTAGGGTGTGGAGCTAAAAGCTTCAACTATTTGCAGACACGAAGAAGGAAGGTTGCTGAAGAACCAAAAGAACCAACGTCGGCAGCATGACTGATGTCGGTCAGATGCAGTGCAGAAGGCAATCGGTGATGGCAGCTAGTCAGCCGACATCGGTAGAACCAGGCAAGTTAGGACCGGTGTCGGTCACCTGTGTGTTCCAAAACTGCTGTTGACAAACAGTCAGTTAAGTGAAGCAAGTGTTTGCATGTCAAATGACTAATTATAGTCATGAGCTGCGTGTCTAATTATTGTAGTTAGATTTCTATTTTTGTAACCATGGGATTCTATTTAAAGACCCATGAGGCATGTATTGTAATTATCAAGAAGGCAAGTAAAAACAATGAAGCAAGCAAGGTCAAGGAGATCTACAGGTGTAAGGTCAAGGAGATCAGCTGAAGCATTCAAGGATGGATAATAACTCAGGCTATAGAGTTGTTGTGTTGAGCAAGCAAGAGAGGGAGGAAGGTCTTGAGGTGGAGGAAGAAGTGGCATCTTCCTTATTGTATTTTCTTCTAGTAATATCTAATACAAGAGTGTGTATTGTCTCTCAAATTCTTTGCTATCTCAAGTTTCTAGTTACTTTATCATTCTGGTATAATTCTGTGTTTAATTGCTTATAAGAAAGTAATCAATTGTGCTTCCATTAGATAAGGGGTCACCTAACAGTTGGTATCAGAGCTATGGTTTGCAGGGAGCAGGTTATTGTTTTTTGATTACAGGTCATTCACAGGGTTTTATGATTGAGTGGGAGTTCAACAATGGTAGAAGAAAGTAAGCTATGAATGGAGAAGTTTAATGACAAGAATTATCAACACTAGAGGATGCAGATTGAGGATTATCTATATCAGAAGGATTTGGACTTACCGCTGGGTGGGGTTGCATGCAAGCCCACAGATATGAAGGATGAAGAATGGAGTGTTCTTGATCGAAAGGCTCTCGGTTCCATAAGGTTGAGCCTTGCATCGTCTATGATTTCCAGCTTATCACAGTGCAAGACAATGGAAGAGTTGATAAAGTTCTTGGTGAATTTATACGAAAAGCCCTTGGCTTCTAATAAGGTATATCTTATGAAGTAGCTATTTACTTTGCAAATGCAGGAAGGTGGATTGGTACATACTCATCTCAGTGATTTCCATGGTTTGGTAAACCATTTAGCTTTAGTCAATATTGTTTTTGATGATGAGGTAAAGGCTCTCTTGATTTTATGTTCTTTGCCTGAAAGTTGGGATAGTTTGGTTATGGCAGTAAGTAATTCTGCATCTGCTTCTAAAATCTTAAAATTTGATGATGTTGTGAGTGTGATCTTGAATGAGGAAATATGTAGGAGAAGCACAGGTGAATCATCAGGGAATGCTCTAAGTGTAGAAAGCAGGGGAAGGCAAAGGGAGAAGGTTGAGCAAGGGAAATCAAGGTCGGGAAGGAGATCTGAATCCAAAGGTATTACCTGCTAGTTTTGTGGAAAGAAAGGACATACAAAGGACTGTTGGTTGAGAGATAAAGAGAATCAACATGCAGGTATTAAAGAAGCAAAGGATGCAAATATTGTGGTACAGGATGCTCTCATACTTTCTTTGGATAGTCAGGTAGGATCATGGATTTTAGATTCTGGTTCATCTTTTCATGCATCCCCAAATAGAGATTTGTTCCATGAGTATGAACAGGGAGACTTTGGAGTGCTTTATTTAGGGGATGGTACGCCTTGTCAAATAGTTGGCAAAGGGAAAGTGTAGCTGAGATTGTAGATTGACAACACATGGGTGTTGAAGGAGGTCATGCATGTTCCAATTCTGAAGCAGAGTTTGATTTCTATTGGAAGGTTGGGTGATGAGGGATGCACAATAACCCTCACAGCGGATTCTTGGAAGGTTACCAAGGGCGCACTTGTTCTAGCAAGAGGTAAGAAAGTAGATACTCTTTATCTGTCTACTTGTATTGCTAATTCTACTTCTGGTTTATCTACTTCAGCTGTAGATTCGAAGATGTGGCTTAATAGGCTTGGTCACATGAATAAGAAGGGAATAGACGTTCTTGATTCAAAAGGTATGTGTTGAGATTCAGAAAGCATAGATAGAGTTCATTGCAGAAAAAGGAAATTTGATGCTTTTGACAAGAACAAAGAAGCCTTGGTGTTTATGGAGGAGAATAAGGACAGAGATCAGTCACAGGGGCTGAATAAATCTGAGCAAGGCAATATAGACAGAGGTTTGATCCAAGATGAGCTCGTAGATGAAGATTTCATCACTTACAGGAACACACAGACACCGATGTCAGTCACTTGGGACTGACGTCGATCAGCCAGATACCGACATCAGTCATGTGCAGACCAGCAGGGTCGGTAGGTCGAGCAGGAAAAGTCTGACGTCAGTCACGAGGACCGATGTCAGCAGTGGAGACACCGGCATCGGCCAGGGAAACGATGTCGATAGTCAGGGTCAGTGCAGGGAATCGACATCGGTCGGGAGCAGACTGGGAGATGGCTGAGATCGGTCACTGGAATGGATGTTGGGTGGACAACAAGCTATCAATGAGTCTCAAACACCCATATAGAGGTCAGAAAAGGTATGTGAACCTCATATTCATTGTTCACCTTATTTATATTGCTTACTGATAGTCAAAAACTAAGAAGATGGAAGAAGTAATGCAGGTAGAATGCAAAAATAGTGGGAGCTTGACATGGATGAGGAGTGTGAGTCCTTGGAGAAGAACCAAATAGGTATTTGTTGGTAGAGTTGTCAGCTAGAAGAAAGCACTGGATAGAGGGATGGATTCCCTAGTTAGAGAAGAGAGTGGATGGACACATGAGACAGAAGGCTATGGTATATGGTCTTGATTAGGCTGCAGACAATGGAGGTTTGACCATTGTATTTTATCTTTACCAGGTTGGATAATATTAGCTACATTATCCTGTTACTGTATTGTGTTGCTTGTTGCAGGGTTTCATATACAGGGAGTTTTCTGAGCTAAGGATAGAGTTGGTTCAGAAGTATGTCATGAAGAATTTGGGAGCAACAAAATTCTTTTGGCATATGTGACAGGTATGGCATCACAGGTTTGTGTGGTGGTTGGTCTTCAAGAGTGACTTTGAAGAGGGATACAGAGCCAAAGGAATAAAATAGATGGTGTACAGGTAAAGGTACAGTAGCGGCTATTTATCTCCAAGTGGGAGATTGTTAGGGTGTGGAGCTAAAAGCTTCAACTGTTTGCAGACACGAAGAAGGAAGGTTGCTGAAGAACTAGAAGAACTGGCGTTGGCAGCATGACTAACATCAGTCAGATGCAGTGCAGAAGGCAACCGGTGATGGCAGCTAGTCGGCCGACGTCGACAGAACCAGGCAAGCAGGGACCGGCATCGGTCGCCTGTGTGTTCCAGAACTGCTATTGACAAACAGTCAGTTAAGTGAAGCGAGTGTTTACATGTCAAATGACTAATTATAGTCATGAGATGTGTGTCTAATTATTGTAGTTAGATTTGTATTTTTGTAACCATGGGATTCTATTTAAAGACCCATGAGGCATGTATTGTAATTATCAAGAAGGCAAGTAAAAGCATTGAAGCAAGCAAGATCAAGGAGATCTACAGGTGTAAGGTTAAGGAGATTAGTTGAAGCATTCAAGGAGGGATAATAACTCAGGCTATAGAGTTTTTGTGTTGAGCAAGAGAGAGAGGGAAGAAGGTCTTGAGGTGTGGCAAGCCTTTGAGGTGGACGAAGATGTGGCATCTTCCTTATTGTATTTTCTTCTAGTAATATCTAATACAAGAGTGTGTATTGTCCCTCAAATTCTTTGCTGTCTCAAGTTTCTAGTTACTTTATCATTCTGGTATAATTCTGTGTTTAATTGCTTATAAGAAAGTAATCAATTGTGCTTCTGTTGGATAAGGGGTCACCTAACATAGGCTCTCTCCATGCATCTCCTATCGAGACCACTAGAGTATATGAGTTTGATCTTTAGTGTTGTTTCATTCACATATCATTTTCAAGGAGAGAAATGCTTACACCAAGCTCATGCAAGCTTGTCTTAAGTATCATTATACCCTTGATCATCTTGGTTTGGATAGTTATCTCAAAAATGGATCAACCTTAAGCCTTCCAATGGTAATTGTCCTAGAAATTAAACCTAAAGTGTTGGATGAGTTGCTCCCTCCCATGTCTAAGTGTTTAGAGGAAGGTAATGCTATGGATGTTGAAGGATCCATAGATGCCAACCTTGGAACTTTAGCAAGGTCTAAGATCATCAAAATCAATGCTAGCCTTGCTCCTGAGGAGTAGGATGTTTTATTTGCCTTATTGCACAAATATTTTGATGTATTCACTTGGGAATATGCTGATATAAAGGGTATGGATGCTAACATAGTTTTCCATAACCTCACTATGGATAATGGGATCCGAACCATTCACCAAAAGCAATGGTTAATGGATCTTAAAGTATCCTAGTTGGTCAAGGTAGAGTTCAAGAAAATTATTCAAGTTGGATTTATCCAAGATGATGACTACCATCATTATATTTATAACATTATTCCCATTCTCAAGAATAATGGAGTTTTTAGAATTCTAGGGCCATGTATTAATGTGCCATGACCCACATTTTCCATGACCTTATCCATAAGATGATTGAGTGTTATGTTGAGGATATCCTCAAAAAATATTGTAAGTAGGATGAGCATGTGTGAGACTTCAAGATCATCTTTGAGCATCTCTAAGAGTATCATATCAGTATCAACCTTTAGAAGTGCATTTTCAAAATTTTCATTAGAAATCTCCTCAACTTTCTCATTTTATAGAGGGGCATTGAAGTGGATCTTGATAAGATCAATACAATCCTTGAGATGCCTCCATTACATAACCTTGTCTAGTTGTAGTCCTTCTTAGGAAGACTTAACTTTCTTAGACATTTCCTTGAGGAGTATGCTCACAAATCCCTACCCCTCACACATCTCTTATGTATGGACACTCTATTCTTTTAGTCTGCTAAATTTCAAGTGGCTTTCAAGGAATTAAATCATATGATTCATAATCCTCCCATCTTGATGGCACCCATTGAGGGACATGAGTTCATATTATATACCTCTATCACTTATCTTTCTATTGAAGGGATGCTATACCAAAAGGATGATATTTTTAGAGAGAGATTTTTTTACGACATCTCTTGAATGTGAGTGTAGACACCAAAAATTTTCACACCATAGTTCAAAATTTCAAAGCACCCCTGGCCACCCTTGGGTCCACTTTGACTCTTTTACCCCTTAACCACTCCTTGACTCACCCACCTTCCAAGACCAAATTTAACCTTTCTATCCTTACCCTATTGACTATCGATGGTCTCCTTAACTGTCGATGGTTAGGTTTCACTACCTAAGAGACCAACATGCAAACTAGTCTACCTTGCTTTTTTCAAAATAGATAATTTAAATCCATATGTGAATTCATACATAAGTGAGTTAAAATTAGGAATGCCTACTTAACATATTTTTATAACTCTCCTCCCTTGACTATAATAATAGGAGGAGGTGCAAGCTAAGAGGGGTGGAAAAATTTAGGGAAGAACAGGGGCATAGATCATTAGGAGAAAATCATCGACAACGATCATCAGTTTTTTATGCAGGTACTTCTAGCAATGCTTCTAAACAAAACAACATTATCCATTAACCACAAGCTAAGTATTATTCTTATTTAAGTTTCAATTATTCAATTTTCACCCCAAACTTTTCACTTTACACCCATTAATCTACAACCTCTTTTGACCATCTGAACACTTGACCCATGAACCAAACCTCTTAACTTTGACCCTCTACCTCATAACTAATCCCTGACATGAACCTAACTATGAGAACCAATGAGACCTACTTGACCAAACCTTTTATTAAACTACCTAATTTGATAGTAACCATATATAGTCATCCTGACCATTGATGTTCATCCTAACCGTTGATGGTCATCATGACTGCCAATGGTCACTATGTAAATCTATTTACACAAAAACTAGCAAGCACCTACTACCTACCCACCTCAACTAGAACCTTGTTTTCTTGGCCCCTATCATAATACATACTAGAAACACCAACCTGACCATACCTAACCTATAATAAATAACCTCTCAACTATCACCAACCAACACTCAATCAACAACCACCTAATCCCACCTATAACAAATAACCAACCTATCAACAACCAATTGATCGTTACCTTAACCAACCAATGACCTACAACCAACTAGAAACCTATCAATAAACATTTAACTATTGTCAAAATCAACCTAACCAATCTTTGGGTTACCTATCCCAACCATCATATCAACTACCTCAACTTCATCAAACTTTTGTCTACCAAACCCAACCTTCATATCAATAACCTAAATCCACTTTGTGGTATCCTTATTTCTCTCAAAACCAAGATTTGGTTTACCCTTTCAGTCACTCAACCAAAAACCATCAATATAACTTATTAACCTACCTTATCAACCTTACCTTCCTTACCCAAACTATTCAACCAATCAACCTTATCAAACCAACCAACCATATCTACCTTACCAAACAACCCTACTTAACCAAACATACCTAACCAATAAAACTAAACCAACTTATCATATCAACCAAACTGATCAAACTAAACTAACATATCTTATCAAATAAACTTACCCAACCAACCAACTTTATCAAACCAACCAAATGCCTTACCACCTCAAGAGAAATTGGTGCACCCTCTTCCTAGGCAGTATACCCTGCCAGGGGAATCATATTCCTCAATCCTAGACAAAATTTTGGAAGCTTCATTTATTAGACTTCCTCTAGTCAAGCCTTTCAAAATTTATCTTTAAAAACCACTTTGGTTCATAGATAATGAATTTTGCGTGTATCATCGCACACACAAACAAGACAATGACAAATGTTCAACTTTTAAGATGATCATCCAAAACCTTATTTATCACAAAGAAGTACCTAAGGATAGACTCCATGTTCCTCCTAACCTAGCCTTAAATATATTCAATAAATCAATTATTGAACCTCTTATTTCAATCATTGATGAGGAAAACCATTACCAAAGCCCTTAACACAATGAGGCCCATCTAATAGATTTGGCCCTTAACAAACCTATAACTAGGAAAACTATAATCGTACCTACCTTAACCAATCCACTTGTTGACTAGGTGGAACCTTTAAAATTTTCCTAAAAAAACACAATTAAAGGAACTAACCAACCTACTCCACTTCACATTTTAGTGGATCAACCAACAAACCAACCTACTTTGATTTACCTTTTAGTGGATCAACAAACCAACCAACCTACTACACTTCACCTTTTAGTGGATCAACAAACCAACCAACCTACTCCACTTTACCTTTTAGTGGATCAACCACATGAAAAACCTTCTCCACTTCACTTTTTAGTGGATCAACCTCAACCCAACCAACCTATTCAACTTTAAATTTTAGTGGATCAACCTCCAAAAAATCAAACCTCATGTAAGGTCAACCTCACCTCAACTACAACCAAGGTTACCTAATTGTTTTGTGACTTGCTCACCTTTATCTACCCTATGGAATTATATTTGGTTTAATTACCTCTAGAGCAGGGTCCAATCTTTGGCATCCTACCTTACCTAATAAATGAAACAACCAACCAAACCAAGAAAATGAACCAGCTACCATTTATCTTACCTATTTCAACCAAGAAAACCAACCATTGAACGAAATCAATCAACCATAACCAAATCATCACTCAACCTAAACCAACATCAAATTGACATTCCACCTGAACCATCACCTTTAACTTGACCTATTCACCCATTAACAACTAGCATCTAATAAATAACAACCCTTGGGGCATGGATGAATTCATTCTCATCCCTCTTGAGTGCTCTTTGCTACCCAACACCTTTGATTTAGGATTTTTTTCCCACCTCAACCATTTATAAGAAGAGAAATTGGGGGAAATATTCCTCCAAAAGGCTCTAACCACCTAACCTAACCTTAACAAGTGACCTTAACCCAACTTTAACCTCTTGACCCTACCAACCGTTGGAGATCACCTTTCTCCACATCCATCACCAAACTGACCTTTAGAGATCACCTTTCTCTACAACCCTTACCAAATCAACCGCTGGCCCATTGGAGATCACCTTTTATCTAACGAACCTATTTAGGAGTAGTTTACTATCCATTAACCAACCAACGATCCTAGAGATTACCCTTTCTCCACCAACCAAACCAAACATCACCTAACCAACATCACCATTGACCTTTCTCTTTTCCATGTTGGAAAGTAACTGGGGGATAACATTACCCCTAATTGGCTTAAACCATTTACCAGAGTATGGATTTGGGGCATTATTCAAACCTAAGCCCCTAAATGCTTTGTAATCATGTAATGTTCTTTGGTTAAACCAAATTATTGGTCATCTTTTGTCTAACTTAAGCTCATCCCTTGATCTCAACCACATTCATCTCCATTTTTCAGGACAACCGACTAAAATTAGATCATGTGATTATCCATCACAACCTTAGCCTAATATTAAACATGGGTATCACAACTCTACCCATTGCATGTTTCTCATGATACTTTCTAACCTTTACAGGGAAGATTCCCATGGTCATTATCACTTAAACCTATTTTACCCATCATCAACCTTCTTGTGCTATGGTTTTTCCTCCATGAAGGGAAACCTTAGGCCTATATAGACTAGTCCATGTCTAAACATTAAATTGAGATATCAAATATCATTTGGGTTAAATCTCTAGCATGCAGACTTCTCCCTTGAAGGATAGATGCTCAAACTATCAAAATTTCTTAATATACTACTCCCTTATAGGATAAATATCAAACATTAATAAATCCAATGCTTAGGCCATTCCCTTGAAGGATGGCTAAGTCAACTTTGTCAAGAAAGCAATCACCTGGAAGATTTATTTATTGATAAACTTCTCTAAAAAATCAAATCAAAGAAATCAAAAGACCTCAAGTCAAAAATAAAGAGCAAAAAAATCTCAAGAAAGCCACAATCAAATTTCATAATAGCATTAGTAGACTTCCCACATCAATTAGTCTACACCCAGTATAAAAGCATGGACTTGTCTATCATGGTTCCTAGGTTACCAATAGAAGGGGCAAGCCATCCCCATAACAAGGTCACACTACCAACCATTCACCTATCTCTTTTTTTTACCTTTGCCAAATCAATGGATTTTTGAGCTTACTTAACACTTCGTGATCAAGTTACCTTGTTTTAACAAACCAACTAAAAATATCGCAAAGTATGAAGGGTTTATGTTATAAACCCACCCATCTTACCATCATTCACTTTGCCAATCAGAGTATTTAGCCTCCTCCTCTTACCTTTCATGACACTTTCAGGGCTTTGAACCTTTAACTACTAGATTTTTCACCCTTTCACCAAGAAATGGGGCACTTTTTTACCAAACCAAGTGGCACACCAAATTGGTCAACTTATTCGAACACCACGTGACTAACTAGGAGATTACCTTTCTCTACCAAACTTGACCTTTTGAGCTAACTCAATAGGGAGTAGCTTATTTTCCCTTAACCATTGAACCATTGTAGATCACCTTTCTCTACCAACCAACCCTTTTTGATCAACTAACCTAATCATTAGAAATTACCTTCTCCATCAACCCTTAACCCCTCAAAGATCACATTTCTCCACCTCACTTGGACTTGGCCATTTGGGCCCAACCTTTCACATATTTTGTGATGACCTTACCTCAGTCTCTTTAACCACACTAACTGTATTTCCATGCTTAAACATTTTTGAGCTCATTCCACCTCACACATACTTGACCAATTGGTGCCTTCTCAGGAGCACTTCTTATCTTAGATACCCATGAATTCACCTGACCCATTCATGTTTTCCATGGGAACACTTCTTGCTTTGGATACCCATGGAAACACTGACCTTATCTAGGAGACTAATAGGTGTACCCAACCACCATGCCTAAATATGGTCATGTGATACACTGGCCACTTGTCCCTTAGCAATGAACTCAGTTTTTTCCAATCATAATACTATTATGTATGCGTGATCTTTACTATCACACTTAGTTGCATTTTATGTGCTTGTTTGCACTTTAATGCCCAACCTTTTTCACCCACCTACCTACTTATCAAACTTGCACCTAATTTTGCGTTACCTCATTGACTCCTTGTTTGAGGGGAAACACATCCTCCCATACTTAGGGCAACTAGACCTTTGACCCACAATCCATTTTTGTTTTGTAACTTGCTGATACAAACTGCATAATAAAAAGTGGAAAAATGTAGACACTAGAAATATACACATCATAGTTTCAAATTTCAAAGCACCCCCGCTCCCCTTTGGGAACACTTTGAATCTTTTACCCCTTAACCACTCCTTGATTAAGCCACCTTCTAAGACCAAATTTAACCTTTCTAGCCTTACCCTATCAACAATTGATGGTCACCCTAACCATTGATGGTCACCCTAACCATTGATGATCACCCTAACCATTGATGGTCAGGTTCCACCACCTGAATCACTAACATATAAACTATTCCACCTTATTTTTCTAAAAATACCTTGTCTAAATTTATGTGTGTATTCCTATATGAGCAAGTTAAAGTTAGGAAGGTCTATTTAACATCTTGTTGCAACTCTCCTCCCTTTCCTATAAAAAAGGAGGAGGTGCAAGCCAAGAGGAAAGGAAACATCAAGGAAGAATAGGGGCACAAATCATTAGGAGAAGATCACTAATAGTGATCGTTAGTTTCTTATGTAGGTCCTTTTAGCAAGGCTTCTCAAAAAACCAACATCAACCATCATCAATCAACCATCAGGCACAAGCTAAGTATTATTCTTATTTAAGTTTCAATTATTTAATTTTGACCTCAAACCTTTCACCTTGCACCCATTCATATACAACCTCTTTTGACCATCTAAACACTTGACCCATGAACCATACCTCTTACTTTGACCCTTTGCTTTGCAACAAACCCCTGACTTGAACCAAACTACTAGAACCAATGTGACCTCCTTGACCAAACCTTTTAGAAAACTACCTGGTTTGATAGTAACCATCAATGGTCAACCTGACCATCAATGGTCACCATAACCATCGCTAATCATCCTGACTATTAAAGGTCATTGTGTAAATATATTTACAAAAAAACTAGCAAGCACCTACCACCTACCCACCTCAACCAAAACCTTGTTTTCTTGGCCCCTATCATAATACAAACCATAAACACCAACTTGACCCTTCATGAACCATATTTTGACACTTTAGCATTTAAATTAATGTTATCTTGTTAATATAAACATTTATTTTGAATAATATTTATTCCACATAGATTAAGTAATTTCATGGAACCTTCTTTTATCATCATTAAATTATTTTTAAAGGTGGTTTGATAGCCTCCAAGGAAGTCATGTACTTCTTAGATCTAGATTTCTAGGCAATATACCTTCCTACCTAACTAACACAACCTTTTATTTAGTCTCTTTCTTATGTAGGTCATCCTCACAAGCCAAAGAGAAGCTCTTATAATTATTTAGATCATAGAGCATAAACCAAATCTAGGTTCTACCAACCTTACCCTTCTTTTTAGTTTTACTATTTCTTCTTAAGAAAAAAAGCAAAATTTGAGTATAACAGATGGTAGTTGGTTGGTATTGAACTCAACTACTCTCTTCTTGAGCATCAGTGCCTCTCTCTTATCTTCACTATGAAGAAGTTGAGAGATTACATGTTGGGCCAGACTACCAATGTGATTGTCCAGTCTGATCCACTTTATTACTTGCTCAACAAGACACATCTTACTAGTAGGACTGTGAGGTGGATCATGCTTCTTCAGGAGTTTTAACTTTGCATCATTAACCAAAAGTACACCAAGGGCTTAGCTATGGCTGACTAAATTTTTAAGTGCCCACTACCCAACCCTAATGCAAAATTGATTGACAATGCCTTTCCTGATGAGATGGTCTAATAGGTCAACTGTGTTGTGGTCTCTGAGTGTGATTGGTATTAGGACATTATCCATTACCTTGAGGACCATTCTTATCCCATCTCCAATTCTTAAAAATAAAATTATTGGATCCATAAGTTTGTTGTCCATTATGTCATCATTGGTAGTGTCATGTTCAAGAGGGGTCTCGATGGTGTGTTGATGCAGTGCCTTACCTTCGAGGATATCCCTCTCATGCTTGAGGAGTATCATGAGATCATTTTTGGTGTCCACCCAAGAGGCAAAACCATTGCTCAACATATTATCAAGATGGGTTACTATTGGCCCACTCTTGTTAAGGATATAATCAAATACACCAAGAAGTGTAAGATGTGTCAAGTCATAGGGGATGCTATCAAAGCCTTGGCTGACCTCTTACACTCTATTTATTCACCTTGGCCCTTCTCAATTTGGGCTCTTAACTTCATCAGTGAGTTCAAATCTTCCTCTTTTGATGGCCATTGATGGTTCATCATGGCCACTGACTATTGTATGAAGTGGTTTGAGGCCATGCTTCTTAGTAGATGTGTAGGAAGACTATCACCAAGTTTATCCTAAACCAACTTATTTTTAGGTTTGAATTTCCCATTATGATTATGGTTGATAATGGCTTGGGCTTATAAATCCCTGAGATGTGTGAGCTAGCTAATTGCTTTGGGTTCATGCTCCACTTTTCCTCTACCCATTACCCCCAAGGAAATGGGCAAGTAGAATCTTCAAATAAAACTTTGAAGAAGATGCTTCTTTGTATCATTGCCTAGTCTAAGAGGGATTGTCATCTCATGATCTATCCTACCCTTTGGGCCTATCAAGCTAGCTTCCAAATGGCCACAAGGGCAACCCCATACTCTCTCATGTATAGGTCCAAGACTATTCTTCCATTAGAGGTATTAATCCCTTCACTATAGGTTAAGACATTTGGATCTCTTTCTGATGAGAAATAATGTGCTTCTCACCTCATCAAGCTTGAGCAATTAGATGAGCGATGCTTGGCCACTCTTGAGCATAATAATGCTTACCCGTGTTGTCAATGCCATAAATTCAAGAAGTTAGTGCATCCTCAGCAATTTAAGGTAGGTGATGCTATCCTCATTTTTTATAAGAAATATTGTAAGAAGGGATAAATCACATACAAGTGGGTTGGCCCTTTTGTTATCACTACCTCTCTAGAGAATTGGGCATATCGTCTCTTGACCCTAAAAGATGAGTCCCTATGACACCCAATCAATGGGTTTTGCTTAAGACATTTCATGTCTAGGGCTTGTGTGACCCTCTAAAAAAGTCTTCTATTATGGTAAGGTGAGCCTTTCCTCTTTTCTATAACCACTAATCTCCATGCTATTGGTGTATGTGTGTGCATGTGGGTTCTTTATTAGTAGTTCCTACAATCTAGTCACATCTATCTAGTAGTCTATATCAAATAAAGCATACATATTACACATAAAATCATACACACACAAGTGCTAATAATGAAAAACCACCAAATATATCATTAAAAATACATGATTTTCTCTAGGTACATCACATGGCTTGTTATCAGCCTAGGTTCACAATCCTTAAAAACTACCACATGCATGGCTACATATGCATATCCTAGTCATCTTATGATTCGGCACTATCTATAGTAGTCATGCTCTAGATGGATATATCGATCTCTACATCTCAACCAATCAAGCTAAGGTCTCTTGCAGTATAAGGTCTACACTCACTCTAGGTACCTTAGCTCCTCTAGCCTGCTCTTGGGCTAGCTCAACCCACAACCGATCAATCTCAACCTTTGCTCTAGCCAGTGATGCCTCAACTCCATTATAGTCACCCTATAGTTTAGCATAGATGTCTCATGTCATGCTAACTCTACCTCTAACTATGGTATCTAGTGTTATGCCCTCACTAGCTTGAGTGAGGCTCATGAACTTACCTACTAGAAGCTAGTATGTAAATCTACCCTCATTGGTAGATGTGGCACCCACATCATCATGGGTCTTAATACCACATCAAGGAATAACTCATTAAATAGTAGGTCCACCTGGGGTCTAGTCTAGGTTAGATGGTCTCCTACACAAACACATAAAGCATATGTGTTAGTCATATATCAGATCTCACTAAAGATGAGTACACAAATTAAGTGATATCTAGAAAATACACTTATATTACCTGGTAATGTTGATGTCCTCTATGGCCCTCTTGAAGGACATGCTCCTCCTATTGGTGGTGGTCCTCACCATGGTGGCCTCTCTCCACTATCACCCCCTTGCTTTATCTGAGCTACCTATTGGGCTTAGCCCCAACTAGCCTGGGCTATAATCATCTCTCCCACCTTGCCAGATCCTATCTCCTTAGATGTGTCAGGATATTAGAGTACAATTGATTAATTTTGTATAAGCAACTAAACATGAAATTGAAACCAGAAGTAATAAGTAACTAGAAATCAGAAACAACAAATAATAGGAGATACAAGAAACAACCAATCTTGTATTAAACTCTTCCAGAAGGAAATACAATGAAGAAATGTCTCTCTCCTCACACCTCTTAGATGTACATTAATTATCCTTCAAGAGTTCTCTCTCTCTATCTCTATCAATTACAACCAACTCAATTACTGAATTGTCTCCAACAATCATGGAACAAGATTTTTTAATAATCTTCTTGATTCTTGCAGATCTTCCTGATCTTGCTTATCTTGCTCAAATTACAATACTTCCCCATGGGTCTCTTAAATAGAATTGAAAGAAAACAACAATTAGAAAAATAGACTCAAGACTAATTTTAGTCTTTACATGCAAACTAACTGTTCTCCTAAAAATAGCAATTCTAATTCTAGAAATGCACAGAAGTCCAATGTCAGTCTGAATATGACCAATGCCAGCCAACCCCTAACCAATGTCGATTGGTTTTGACCGATAATGACTGATGCCAATCGACCCCTAACCGATGTCGATTGGTTTTGACCAATGTCGGTGACTGTGTAAGCCCAACAACATCAAGATTAGCTCATTAGTGAAGCTTTTAGCTCCACAACTCAACAATATCCCACTTGGAGATAAATAGCTGCACCTATACCTGTACAAGAACATCCTCTAAACATCTCTGGGTTGTTTCTCCCTCTTCAAGTTCAATCTTGAAGACCAACAAAAGTTGAATGAAGATTCAACTTCTCCTTTGTTACTGGGTTTGTTAACAAATCTACAGGGTTCTTATCTATATGGATCTTTTCTAGCTTCAACTATCCATCCTCTAATACCTATCTAATGAAGTGGTACCTAAGTTGTATATGTTTGGTTCTTAAATGAAAGGCTAAATTTTTTACTAAATGAATTGCACTTTGACTATCACTGTACAATCTGCAACTATCTTGCTCCTTTCCCAACTCTTCCATGAACCGAGTCATCCAAATCATTTCCTTGCTAGCCTCTATGACTGTAATGTATTCTACCTCTATAGTAGACAAGGCAACAACCTTTTGCAACTTTGAAATCTAGCTAACTACCATTCCACCAACAATGAACACATATCTTGTGGTACTTCTCCTACCATCCAAGTGACCCACCATATCTGAATCTACATACCCATGTAGAGAAGTGTTTGACCCTCCATAACATAAATACCTATTGCTAGTCCCTCTCAGATATCTGAGAATCCACTGAACTACTTTCCAATGTTCCTTTCCTGGATTGGCCATAAACTTGCTGACAACTCCCACTGCTTGGGCAATATCTGGTCTAATACATACCATTGCATATATCAAGCTCCCAACTACTGAAGCATATGGAACTCTACTCATGTACTCAACCTCATCATGTGATTTAGGACACTTTTCTTTGCTCAACATGAAGTGTCCAGCCATAGGTGTGCTTACTGGTTTTGTATCCTACATATTGAACCTCTCCAACACCTTATTCACATAATCCTCTTGAGACAAAATCAAACTGTGATTTTTCCTGTCTCTCTTAATACTCATGCCAAGGATTTTCTTTGCTACTCCTAAATCCTTCATGGAAAATGTGTGAGCTAATTTTACCTTAAGCTCAGTAATTTCCTGCATGTGTGAACCTGCAACAAGCATATCATCTACATATAGTAACAGGATAATATAACTACCATTATCCAATCTATTAAAATAAACACAATGGTTAGATTGACATTTACTAAAGCCATGCTCTGTCATAAACCTGTCAAACCTCAAATACCATTGTGTTGGAGCTTGCTTAAAACCATACAAGCTTTTCTTCAACCTGCACACAAGTTTCTCCTTACCTTTGACCTCAAAACCATCCGGCTGATCCATATATATCTCTTCATCCAAATCTCCATGAAGAAATGTTGTCTTAACATCAAGCTGCTCAAGATGCAAATCCTCAATAGCAACTAAAGACAATACAGTCTGAATAGAAGTCATCTTTACTACAAGAGAAAAAATTTCACCAAAATCAATACCTGGTTTCTGTGCAAATCCCTTTACTACCAACCTGGCCTTATGTCTCATTTGACCATTCTCTCCTTCCTTTAACCTGTATACTCATTTATTTTTTAGTGCTTTCTTTCCAGCTAACAACTCAACCAAATCCCACGTATGGTTCTCTTCCAAGGAATCAATTTCCTCATTCATGCCATGCTCCCACTATTTCTTGGATTCTACCTACATTGCCTCATCAAACTTTTTAGTTCTCCACCATCAGTGAGAAACAAGTAGTATAAAGAAGGGGAATAATGAATTAGAGGTTTACTTACCCTTTTAGACCTCCTTATGGGTGTTTGAGACTCATTTATAGCTTGCTATCTACCCAAATTTTCTTCTGACAGTGACCGATCCTGGTCATCTCTAATCGATGTCGGTCTACACCCGACCGATGTCGATTCCACCTGACCGACATCGGTTTCCACTTGATCGATGTTGGTCTCCACCTGACCATCATCAGTTTCCACCTGACTGATGTCGGTCTCTGTGTTTTTTTGTGAGTGATGATTTTTACCCGTGAGCTCATTTTGGATCATAACCTCTTCTAAATCAAGAATACCCTGCTCAAAATTATTTAGCCTCTTGAGCTAATCACTGCACATCACCTTCTCATTGAAAACTAGATCACAACTTCTAATAATTTTGTTAGTTTCTAAATTCCACAATCAAAATCTGAAATCTCCAAAACCATAACCAATGAAAGTGCACTGCATAGATTTAGCATCCAGCTTCTTTCTATCTTCTTTATCAATGTGCACAAAAGCTTCGAAACTAAAAACTCTAAGAAATGAAAGATCTACCTTTTTACCTATCCAAGCCTCTTCTGGAATTCCACCATCTAGTGTAGTAGAGGGTCCTCTGTTAATCAGGTAAACCATAGTATCTACAGCTTTTACCCAAAACTGTAAGGGCAAAGCAACATGCAACTTCATACTCCGTACACACTCCATTATTGTTCTATTCATCTTTTCAGCCACTCCATTTTGCTGAGGTGTCTTTGGAACCATCCTTTCCCTATGTATTCCACTCATAGAATAGTAACTGTTGAATTCATTGCTACAGTACTCACCACCATTGTTAGATCTAAGGCACTTATATCTCAAACCTGTTTCATTCTCAACCAAAGCTTTCCATTTCTTAAATGTGTCAAAAACATCAGATTTCCTCTTTATGCAATAAACCCATACCTTTCTTGTAGCATCATTAATGAAAGAAACATAATACTATGATCCTCTAATAGAAGCTACCTGAGCTGGTCCCCACATGTCTGTGTGAACAAGCTCCAACTTGTGCTTCTTCTTTGTTGACCCAATTTTGAGAAACCTCACTTTCTTCTATTTCTCAAAAATAAAATGCTCACAGAAATCTAGATCTATGCTTTTCAAATCTGAAAGCTTACCTTTTGACTTAAGAACTTTCATTCCCTTCTCACTCATGTGACCAAGCCTACAGTTCCACAACATTGCATCTACATCTGAAGTAGATAAAATAGAAGGAGAATAATCAATATTACAAGTAGATAGATAAAGTGTACCTACTCTCTTACATTTTTCTAATACAAGTGAACCCTTGAAAACTTTCCAAGATTCAAATATGAGAGTTACTGTGCAACCCTCATCACCCAACTTTCTTGCAGAAATCAAATTTCTCTTCAGGATGGGTACATGCATGACATCCTTCAACACCCATGTGTTGCCATTCTGCAATTTCAGCTACACTTTTCCTTTGCCAACAATTTTACAAGGCTCATCATCCCCTAAATAAACTTTTCCAAAATCTCCATGGACATAATCATTGAAAAATTCTCTATTTGGGGTTGCATAAAAGAGGCACTAGAATCTAAAACCCATGATTCTACTTTATTATCCAAATAAAATATAAGAGCATCCTGTGCAACAATACCTACAACTTTTGATTCTTTATTACATTCATTCTGATTTTTTTTTTAATCCTTCAACCAATAATCTTTCTTTGCATGCCCTTTTTTTCCACAATTCCAGCAGGTTATTCTTCCATTTCTGGATTTGGATCTACTTCCCATCTTTGACCTTGATTTCCCTTGCTTGCCCTTCTCTCTTTGCCTTTTCCTGCTTTCAACACTTAAAGCATTACTTGATGTTTCCCCTATGCTTTTCCTATGAATTTATTCATTCAAGATTACACTAACAACATCATCAACTTTCAAGATATTTGAAGTAAATGCAATATTACTAACTGCCATTACCAAACTATGCCAACTTTCAGGTAAAGAGCATAAGATTAAGAGAGCCTTAATTTCATCATCAAAAACTATTTTGACTGAATTTAACTGATTTACTATTGTATGGAAATCATTAAGATGACTAGATACAAATCCACCTTCATACATTTGCAAATTAAATAATTGCTTCATAAGATATACCTTATTCAAAGCTGAGGGTTTTTCATATAAATTTGCCAAAGTATCCATTAACTCTACCATTGTCTTTGCCTTTGATAAGTTGGAAAACACAGAAGCTGCCAGGCTCAACCTTATAGATCGAAGAGCCTTTCTATCAAGAACATTCCATTCTTCATCTTACATATCTATGGGCTTCTTTGAAACCCCACCCAATGGTAAATACAGATCTTTCTAATACAGATAATCTTTAATCTGCATCCTCCATAATTGATAATTCTTGCCATTGAATTTCTCCATTCTTAGTTTAGTTTCTTATGTCATTACTTTACTCCCACTCAATCAGAAACCCCTATGAGTGAATTTTGTAATCAACAAACACTAACACGTTCTGATACCAGTTATTAGTGTATACACATAGCTTTGATACCAGTTGTCAAGATCTTAGAGTATAATTGATTACTTTTATATAAGCAACTAAACACAGAATTGAAACCAGAAGTAATAAGTAACTAGAAATCAGAAACAACAAATAATAAGAGATACAAGAAACAACCAATCTTATATTAAACTCTTTTAGAAGGAAATACAATGAAGAAATCTCTCTCTCCTCACACCTCTCAGATGTACAGTGATTCTCTTTCAAGAGTTCTCTCTCTCTCTCTCTATCAATTACAATGAACTCAATTACTGAATTGTCTCCAACAATCATGGAACAAGATTTTTTAATAATCTTCTTGATTCTTGTAGATCTTACTGATCTTGCTTATCTTTCTAAAATTACAATACTACCCCATGGGTCTCTTAAATATAATTGAAAGCAAACAACAATTAGAAAAATAGACTCAAGACTAATTTTAGTCTTTACATGCAAACTAACTGTTCTCCTAAAAATAGCAATTCTAATTTTGGAAACACATAGAAGTTCAATGTTGGTCTGAATATGACCGATGCTAGCTGACCCCTAACCGATGTCAATTGGTTCTAACTGATGATGATCGATGCCGATTGACCCCTAACCGATGTCGGTGACTATGTAAGCCCAACAATATCAAGATTAGCTCATTAGTGAAGCTTTTAGCTCCACAACTCAATAAGATGACGGTATGAACCTTATAGACCTCAAAGATCCTCTTGTCCCACATAGGTTCTACCCTGACATCCTTTGGCCACACTATAGACCTATAGGGATCACATATGTAGCTACCCACTACATTTGGATCCAAGGTGGTTCACATGGGCCTAGCCCTATCTCTGAACCATACAGTGTATGCCATGCCCTCCTCTAATGTAGGTTACATATCACTACCATATGGTGTCCTCAACCATGTCAGTGGGATCCTCTCATAGGCCCAAGACATGAGTAAGCTGGGCTATGTTAATCCACCTACCCCTGTATGCTCGATGTGATCTAGTTGCTAGTATAATCCATCTAAAATATACTAACCCTAGGTATATATCTATCTTCCCTCTATGTAATGGTAAAATCCTATCCGTAAGATTGGTAGTTGCCCTATACTCTGGCCAATGTAGAGCCTCTTGACCATAGTCCCTACTATCACTATCATGAGAGTGGGTACCCCCAGTGATAACTACATGATTCTCACTTTTTGGTTGTTTTATTATGAGTGAGGTCTTAAAAATTATAGCTTTGCTACCATTATATCCTATACTGGTGGTAACTCATCTCTCTACCCATCAAATCTACCCCATAGAGTTGGTAAATGTCCTTAAAGTTGAGGATGACCTATAACTTGGGCCCCCGTTGGAACACATGTCTCTCTAGTACCCATGCAATCACCAACACATTCCCCAAGTCCATGGAGTAATGTAATAAAGGCATTTGTAATAATCTTCAAATTATTTCACTTTGTAGGTGATCCTGGTCTACCACAGGTAGAGTATCTACCTCCTAAACCAACCATGCTAGGATTCTCTCTTGGTTGGTCACCTCACATGACCCATATCGCTATGCTAACTGCTCTCTCACCTGTGAAGGCCTTCCCTCCTTTGGTATGCTAATTCCTCTATGTGTCTATGCAAGTAAGTAAATAGACAAATGGATTAGTCTACTGGCTTTAAAATGAGCAAGAACAAGTAAAAAATAATGTTTTTTAATCTATCTAGGTTATTTTTATTTCTTCATTCCTATTCTATCCCCTTTCGAGACCTCTCAGGGTCCTTCAATGATCCCTAGGGCCTATTTTAGGGCTTCCCTACCCTAAGCCATGGATTTTTGGGCAAAGCCTTAACCTGGGTAGGCTAAGCCATGGCCTAGTAGTGCCCAAGCCATGTCCTACATTAGGACACCTTGGGGAGCCCTAGGGCTCCCTGTCTCTTACTCCACGAGATACAAATTGAGCCTCCATTGGTCCCATTCTCTCTAACTTGCCTAGCCCACCATTTTGTGTCCTTATTTAATTTAGTTCATCTACTAAATCATCTATAATGAGTTAAAATGCATCTAGGGCCTTCCAAACCCCTAAAAAATGAATAAATTTGTAAAAATTCATTCATAGAGGTTACCCAAACCATCCTACACATATCTGATGTTTTCCCATGCCCTCATTTACTCCACTTGGGATTTGGAAGCTCGTGGACTCCCTTTTAATTCTCTCAGAGTGAAAATGACCATTTTCTCTCTTTTTTCCTCTTTTTAGCTCCTTTTTCTTGCTTTTTATGGGCTCATTTTGGGTGTTTTGTCCATTTTTTTGTTTCAAACCATGAAACCTCCATCTTGGAGGTTTTGGCACATTTTGAGCACATTGACAACCTCTATTTTTTTATCCAAAGTTTCCTTGGGCCTATTCTAGCCCTATTTTGGTTCTTGAGACCTCTTCTAGGTCCCCATTGACCTCTTAAGCCTGTGTCCCATTTCGTGGGCACCCAGGGATATAAGTTCTTACTATGCTTCTTTTAGTTAGTCATTTCCCCACTTTTTCATTGTCAATACACTATAACTCACTCTTTCTCTTGTTCATCATGGTTATAGGTAGGGTTGTCAACCTGTTGTAGTGGTTTTAGACTTGTTCTAGTCTTGTTGACTAGTTTTCATCTTCTCTAAACTTTCTCCCACTTTCCCTTGTTACCTCTCACCATAGCTGATGTTGGTCAATCACTATCATTATGGTTTGGTTTAAATTTTTGTTTCCCTCATGTAACCTCCTTAAACCACTTCATTTTGAGATTGCCTTTCATTAATTATTAGTATTGCATTCTCGACCCCCACCATGATGTACCTTTCAATGGTGATTTACATCGATGGTGATAGTTGGAGCAACCTAAGATTGGTAGCTATGACTTGGGTTATCAATGATCTATGGGGCCATGAGCTTGTATTAGCTGGTTTCTTCCTTACCTATGAGATGAATAATGCCATCGAGTATCACATAATCATTGGCACCTTGACTAAGGCTCATGAGTTAGGCACATGTTATGTGTAGTTATTCTTTGACTCACTCTTAGCCATGTTTCAACTCACCAATTTTTGGGCTATCATTAGTGCTAAGTTACTCCCCCTCTTTGAGGTGGTGTGCAATTTAATCTCTTTATTTGAGGATGTCTAATTCACCCATATCCCTTACAAGGAGAACACTAAGTCTAACACCTTAGAGAATGTCATTCTAGAGAGTATGATTTGATTTGATATCACTTATGTCCCTTTTTTGTAGGAGCTAGAGATAGAGTTAGATTTTGGATTATGTGGCATTTGCACTCTCACCCATGGATCATGCCATTGACTTCTTTCACCTCCATCCTTATCTAGTAAGTGCAGGTAATGTTTCCTTTTATCTTTTTAGTTCTTTCTTTCCTTTGACTTGGTGTGGCTTCCAGGTATTACATAACACTCCTTATTCATTTGAACACTGATTGCTTGTACCTCAGGGGCATATGCAATCATACTTCCCATGACATTAATCCTCCCTATGATTATATATTGCCTCACGTACAACATACCAACCTTGATCATCATACTTAGTGAAATATGCCACTTGATTGGACCTCTTCTTAATCATATTCTTACCTCCATACATCCTTAGTCCATCTTGGCCCTTTTTCATGTAAGACAAGCCTTCTAGGGAACCCCCGGGGCCTTTTAGGAGCCTGTTGACCAACCTAGGCCCATGTTTGACCTAAGACACAACTTGTGTGAAGGAAACCCATGGCCTAAGCTGCACATTTAATTTATAAAATCTATGACCTAGGCTATAACCTAGGTAGAATGCATTTTGAAGCTTCTATTTGGACCCAAATGATAAAAAATGACTAGTTTTAGGTCTTTTGGTGGATTGGGGTTGGGATATATGCCTTATTCTCATTCATTTGAGCCTCTTCTATTGTATCTCCACACTCTCTCTTGATTATTATTCCCTCTATTTACTCTCATGCCTTCTTAAATATCTCTTGATTTATTTTTGGCAATCTTGAGCTTGATTGGTGATAGAGGATCCCATATGCTACTACACATTTGTTTGGAGACTCCATTACTGCTCTCAATTATTCCCACTTCCCTATGGATTGATTCCAACTTCTACATTTGGTATTACACCTAGTTTGTGCACTTAGTTGTATATTTTACACCATTTCAAGTTCTCACTTCACCTCCTCCTTGGATCTTGGATTTTGGTTTGGACTTCAGCTTGCACATAGCTTGGTATTCCTCATATATTGCTTCCTATCTTAGATTCAGGGTTGGTAAAACATTTGCACTTCATCTTTGAGCTTTATCTGAGGGTAATTTGATATTAAAAGTGAAACTCCATTTTTTTTTGTAGTGTATATGATAGGGTTTGATTTGTTTGAGCAATTTATTTATTTTGTACATTATTTAGAATAGTTTCTAAAGTTTATGCATTCATATGTGGTTACAAGATATCTTCATTGCTTGAAATATTTACCATTACATGTTATGCTTGCATTAGAAACATTTTTATTGCATAAGTATTACTCTATATGCTCAAAAATGAACTATAGGACTTGCTTAAAAAATCTATCTCTCTTGCTAAACTAGAACATTGCATTGTTAGGAAGCATTAGTGTTGATTTTGAAAGATAACTCAAATCTTGATTAGGCATGCTCTTGAACCCTTTCTTGAAAATGTATTTATTGCTTAAAACCTCTTTAATTTATCTTGAAAGTGATTTAGCTTCTAGATTTACATTTAATTTGTTATATTTATTTACTTGGCATTGTTTTTTCCATAATTTACATGCAATCAATAGTCTAGTCTTAGCTACTTGCTTTACTGTGGTTGGATCTGCTAGAGATACTTGCATCCTTTGTGCACTTGATCATGCTAGCCCTAACCTAGTTTACAAGTATATTTATATCATGGTGTAAGTTGGAAAACTATATAGCCACTATGGATCTCTTATAGCCCATAAAGCCTTGAGCCTTTTAGCCTCCTAGTGGTTTGCTTTAGCACCTTGCCAAACATTAATGGTTCCATTTAGATTCTTGGAGCTAAACTTTGTACTACCATAACTTTTGATATACATCATATCAAGACCTAAAATTTGACACACATGATATAGGAACAAATATGAACAAACCCATATGTCCACTTTCTTCTGACACATTCACATGTGTGGATGATGATGTCATCAATTTGCTTACTGAGGAAGTTCTACCAATATGACTAGGAGAACCTAGACCTTCACAAGGCTATTCAAATGAATTTATTTCACTTCCAAAAGTATACAAAGAATTATATACCCATCATATGACCTCTAAAACATGGTCAAATCATCACCAACATCCATAAAATTTCCTAACCAAGCAAACACTGCAAGGTCTATGCATGATCACTAAGACACACTTTATCATTGAGAACCATGTATACAAATCAAGTCATAGACACTCTTAAAAACCTTAGGGACATAATTGAAAACACATCAACAATATCCCCCTTTTTTATTGATGTTAAAACTTGTAAATTTTTTCAAATATAACAACAAAATTGTGCATAAACTCTTTCTCCCTTTATAAACACTTTGTCCCCCTTTGACACAATGACAAAGTTGGCTTACCTACTGATCTTGAGGACCTATAAATATTTTAAAATCCAAATTTATGAAGGTATATCCTCTGATAGATGATAGAAACCCTCTTATCACTGTGCATACCATTTCTTATCATGACCACCTCAAACCTATTCATTGATAACACTCTACTTTGACCATGTACTGCTCTATGAAGAAAAAATGAAAAATATGAAGCAAAAATGAGTGATAACACCTTGAAAACATTGGGAGGGATTCCCCATAATTCATATGAACTTGGTAACCCCTTGATCACCTTTAGATCATCTCCAATCATGGTGAAATTTCATAGTTGCCTTCAAAGTTCTCTCACAAGCCATCCATAAAATGAAGAGTGGACATTCAATCTCTTTGTCAAACATATATGATGCATAAATAAAATTTAAAAACATTTTTAGGGACAATAATACCTTTTTATTTTGAATAAAATGACCAAAAATCACTCTTCTTCACACTAGCCTTGTCTAGAGGCCTAGTAACCCTACCTAAACCTTGAAAATTCCATAACTTTATGTGTATGCATTTTCATGGATTGAAATTTAATATCTAGAGTAAAATAATATGCCACCAAATGCATGACAAGAATAATCATCCAAATATTCCTCTGCACCATATCACCTTCACAAATTAACTTACCAATTAGCCCTCCATTTGCACAAAATCTCAACCATAGGACAACCTATACACTTAAAGATGACTATAAAGAACATTTTGAGCACCCATTTGGCCATTTAAATAGATTAGGTAGCCTAAGATCTCAAATACTTTGGTAAGGTTACTAACCCGTATGGTGCAAAACCTAGGGCATCAAAAAGACATAAGGTTAACTCACTACATTCTAATCAACACCAAATCCTAAAACTTCTTAGACCTATAGGTAAAAAATATACACTTATGGAATAATTTTTAGGTCTGACTCCTTTGGGAACCCATAGAACTGTGAATTGGTTTTTGACATGCTATCCTTTAAGCAAGAACTATCATAGTCGAGAGGCTTCAAAAGTATTCAACTTGCCCTCAAAATATCTTCAAACCTTAAAAACACACCTATATGAGGTCAGGACACCTTTATATGCCAAAAATTAAATTTGAACACTCACCAATCTTCATTTGACACTTGGAACCAGTCAAACTATGTATACAAACCTTGTGTACACAACAATCACTATGCCAAAACACCTTAGAATAATCATGGAAGGCTTATGACATCTCCTCAACACTTTTTACACATGGACACATCAAATCCAACTAGCCTCTACCATTTTTTAGCTTCATAGACCTCAAATTCATCAAATTTTCAAGTTGAACACACACTAGTTAGTGAATACTGAATAAAATGGCCAAATTTAACAAATGGTCATGAATGACTCTTTTTACTAGATGAGCACATCTAAACCCATGAAATACACTTGGGAAATTCCTCTTCACATTCCATATCAAACTTAAATTCATTATTCATGATTTGAACTTCTAAACCAAGCATAACAAATTGATGAAAACATGCTTTTAGGACCAATGTCCCTAAATTGATTTCTTGAAGCTTTTCATCACAAACCTATGGAGCAATATCATGAGCTTGTTTTTCCCCTTTAACCAATGACTTTATATGATAAATACAGGGCTTGGTAACATAAGATCATCTATTATATACCAAAATGGCATTGGTCTTAAGGAACAATCAACAACTTTTCATACCTCTATACTTTGTTCATCACCTAGAGCACACACACTTGCTTCTACATATGAAAGATGTCTCATAATAAGAATAGGTAGAGACACCCATTTGTAATAGAGGGACTAAATTCCCTAAAACTTAGGAGAATACCAAATATTTATTCTCTCACTTGACTTGCAATACTACTTCATCATCAAATTGATTTAACTAGGTTCTTAACTTCATTATTGCCTTTTGACTCAAAATCCTACTTGATCTTCTTGGCCCCTTGGGAAGATAAGGCATGATATTTGACCCTTGAACTTGTACCTTATTCTATCATGAAAAAT
Source organism: Torreya grandis (assembly GCA_037957365.1). Classification (NCBI taxonomy): domain Eukaryota; kingdom Viridiplantae; phylum Streptophyta; class Pinopsida; order Cupressales; family Taxaceae; genus Torreya; species Torreya grandis. The sequence goes on from JARHVA010000109.1 coordinate 4,655,782, forward strand.
AATCCATTTTGAAATTGGTTTTCATTCACCTCTTTGGTTCTCCATTCATTATGGCTTCTTTTCTTCATGTTAGAATTGATATTCTTTGAAGTGGAGTTCTAACCATTCCTATAAAACCTTGCTATATGACCTCTCTATTTACACTTACAATAAATGAATTTTATTTGATTTTTCATAACTTGTGTATGGGTTGCATGATGATTCCTTGAATTTTCATTATTCCATTCATGTACCTGGTCATTTGGTTTCCTGATGAAGGCATTGTAAAATATTACAATATGACAAATCCTTTGACATCTATAGCACAAGATGTCATGCTTTCCTTGTGGACCTATTGAATATCTTGAGTGATGATATTATTTATTCTTGTCATTATCTTGCACATAATTCCATGAAAATTTATTAGTAAGAGATTTTATTTTATAATCAATTATCCTATGACCAATTTGATGACAAGAATAACAGTAACCATTGAAGGAGTTATCATACCTTAATGCATTAGGTTGCTTGATTTGATTTGGAATTTTATAGCTTTTGAAGTTGTCCTTATTATTCATATCATCATTCTTCTTGTCTTTACTAGTACTCTCCTTAGCATGATTAGTCTCTTGATCTATCATCACTGTCTTCTTAATCTTCTTATCCTTTTGAACATCCTCATGGAACCTTAGGTCTCAATTTTCATTTGAGAACATTTGACTGCTTAATAGGTCATTAAGATCAACTATACTTTTGCCAAATTTCTGATATCTTTCAAATTTTCTCATAACTTGATCTAGTTTCATCTACAAAGACTCCATATCTGATTTACATTTAACACAATCTTCATCATTACTCTTTATCTCTTTAGAAAGGGTACAAACTTGAGTTTCAAGATGTTTAGTGATCTCATCATGCTCTTTGAATTCATTCCTCAACCTTTATTCAAATAACCCAATTTTCTTCTCATAGGTTTTGATCTAGGATACTTGTTTTTTGTTCTTACCTTGTATAAGCTTCAATTCTTCAAAGGAATTCATATATTTATCTTCAAGATTGACTTGCTCATCTTCTTCCTTTGAGATATCTCCACTAAAGATATCTCTACCTAAAGATAATTCACCTTCATCAAAACCAAGAGCCATGAGCAATGTTTCCTTGCCCTCATCATGAGATGAATCATCACTATTTGATGTGTTTCCTTCTTCTTCAGTAGATGAGTTACTATCTTATTCATGGTAAAGGCTCTTAATACCTTTGTATGACTCCTTATTGCCATTTATCCTATTGAATAACTCTTTATACTTGCTAATATCCTTAGATTTTTTGTGCTCATCCTCATGAAATTCCTTATGAGCTTCATTATTTTTAGACTTGCCTCTAATTGGGTACTTAGCTATAAAATGACCAAATTTACCACATGAAAAACGTTTAAAAGTAATTTTCCCTTCATATTTACCTAATCTTACATTCAATTATATTGCAATCATGGCTTCAAGTTTATCTTCATTAATATCAAAGTCTTTAAGACTTAACTTGCTCTTCTTGGCTTTTGACTCCTTGATCACCTTGAAGGCTAGTTCCTTCTTTGGTGGTTTATCCTCATTAACTCTCATCTCATAGGCAGTAATGATGCCATGTAATTCATCCATATTCATCTTAGTTACATCATGAATATCTTCTATAGTATAAATATTTAAATCAAACTTGAGGGTGAGAGATCTTAATACTTTCTTTACAACAGTAATTTATTCAATCTCCTCTCCAAGAGCTTTGATCATGTTTACCACCTCATCAACCCTTATAAGATAGGATGCCATATTAGGCTATTAATTAATTTTGAGGGCCTCAAATTATCTTCAATAAGACTATAATTTAGACAATGTAACCTTTGAATCTCCTTCAAAGATGATCTACAATTTGTCCTAGATTTCCTTGGTAGATTTGTAATGGATTACCTTGGTGAACTTAACCTTTGATAGGCCATAAATGATATCATTAATATATTTAGAATTATTCTCAATCAACTTTTTGTTAGCTTCACTAGTTGGAGGAGTAGGGGGTGTGTAATAACCATCCATAATAGATTACCAAATGTCAAAAATTAGAGACATGATTTAGGTCCTCATCCTTACACTCCAAAATTCATAGTTGGATCTATTGAAATGTGGTTCTTGATTAGTAGAGAAACCTCCTTGCATTTTATGACTACCCATTATAAATTTGATCACCTTCAAGTGGTTAAAATTATAAAGGAGGTATGGCTTCAATACCAATTATTAGAGGTACAATCACTAAGAGGGGGAAGGGGGGTTAAATTAGTGATGCAAGTAATTCAATTCCAATTATAAAACTTCAAACTCTTAACCAATCAACAAAAGCACTCATGAATCATATAAAACAATTATTACAAAGAATAAAGGAAACTATGCAAGCTCAACACCCATAACACATGGATTATGTGGGAAACCCTCATGGGGGATAAAACCCAATCTCAAGTCTGAAAACAAGTAGACTACATTCCTATAAGATATTTACAAACAAGAGACTTTTAGTGAAGTACCCACTTCACAAAGAGCATCAACCCCTAAGCATAAAAAAACACCCACTTGTCTTAGATGTTGAGTACCCACAAAACACCTTTTGATATCAACACCTCCAAATCTTTGATTGTCTTTCAATATGATAAAAAGAAATGAATAATAACACTCTTCAACCCTTCACACTCTCTTAAGTATTCACACACAAGCAATATATCCAAAATAACCTTTTGGATCACTCTACACCTCTTCACTCATCCTCAATCATTATGTTGGGTGAATATTTTGTCAGTCAGCTATTTGATTGAGCAAAATAGGTCTTATCATCCACAACAAAGGAGATTGGTCGGCCTAGTGTGCAAGTTTACTACATCAGAGGTGGACAAATCTCTCCTCTCATCAAGGGGAGGTTCCCTATAAATATGCAGGAGCTATATACTATATATATAAGCAAAAAATAACACTCAGAGGTAGGATACACCATCCATCTCTCTTATTTAAGAGATGATGTTCACAAACAAAGGAGAAGATCCTTGTGAAAATGATGAAGGCACTTCTCTTCTTTCAGAAGTGTTCTTTCAGGGGACAACAATAGTTCTTTCAGGGATGATAAGTGACTGGTAACAGGGTGCAATAACCAGTAGAATGAAGTGTAGCACAAAGTCTCCACTTCAGCTACCCAAAGAGTGAGATACAAAGGATAATTGGGGCACAAAGTCATCCCAAAATCCACAACATAGAAACAGAAAATAAACACACACTAAATACAACTATAATAACACAAAGTTTGAAAGTAACTGACTACAGGACATCTTCCTTATCACTTCCACTAATTCTACTTGTTATATTAAATAAACAAGAATGCATCTAGAAGATAGACATAAGAACAATATCCTAAAATGGCACAAGCTATAACAACACAAAGTTTTCAAGTAACTTGCTTTCTCATTCAGATAAAAAAATATGAACAACAATCTGAGCTCAAAGTCTTAGTTTTCACCTTTCAATTTAGGTAGAGTTTTGCTTCTGTGATAAAAAATATCCCCCTAAAACAATAAAAGAGATTACAATTTATAGCAGCCAAGAAAGACTTATCACTTTTTTTCATGGAATGGCCCATGCTGTGCATTCAATGCCTTGAATGCATTTTTAGTTTTGTCGGGGGGCATGTTGGAATAGGGTGGCTATCTTAACTATGGCATGTTGATTCATCTTACATGTCTTCTCCTAGGCTTAGGCCATCTGGTCTTTTACCTACTATCTGTGCAATTGTCCATTTTGCCTTTACTCCAATTGAGACAAACAAGCAATGCCTTCAATGTTTACAAGCCAAAATATCTGCTTAGTGGATTATTCCACCTACTAAAATTACTTCTGTACAAATATTTTGGGCTTTTCCCTCTTTCTACTTTTGTCTTTTCTAGCTTTGTCTCTTCCTAGAATTTAAGCTCTCAAGGCTACGTTCGCAGCTTTACTGGCTCTTTACGCTCCTTCTCTCAACAGTTATTCCTTCGTTGGTGGACTTTCACTTCAGGCTTTTTCCTATCAAGCTTTTCCTTTAGATAAAATGTTTGAAGGAAAGATTCTTTTCCTTAGCCATTTTAATCATTCCAATTTCTTCAAGCTTTCTTCTCGAGTGAATTCCTTCGGACAAAATGTCTGAAGGAATTTTTCCTTGGTCATTTTCCAGGGGAAAAACCTTTTCGAAGGAATTATTTTGGCCTCCTTCACTTAGTCATTTCCTTCAGCCTTTGAAAAAATCTAAAGGAATTCTATCTTTTATACCTTCACTCACTGTCCTCTGTAAGGGCACATGGCCTTGGTTCACTACCCTCCACAAGGGCACTTGTTCCTTTGGCTTTGGGGTAGCCCCTTGAACCTACCGATTGAACTGATCGATTGAACCAACTTTGGTTCAATGGTTTAATGGTTCAATCAGTGTAATCCCTTTATTTGGCTAAGTCCTTTGTCTACTTAAACCAATCGCATGTTGAACCTTTTAACCATTGAACCCATTAAACCTTTGAACCAAAGTGGTTCAATAGTTCAACAGTTAAATGGTTCAAGCCTTCTTCTCTTTGATCAGTGTTTTGAAGCTATTGAACCTTTGCCAAAGCACTTAACTCTTTTCGATGATATTGAACCTTAAACCCATTAAACCCTTGAACCTTTTTGGTTTAAGGTTCAATGGTTCAATGGTTCAATCTTTACTTAGAAGCCTACTGATGAACTCTTTTGGTTGCACCTTGTCGTTTGAACCAACCTTGAAATCGCCTAAGTGTTGAGAGCTTGTTTCTTTCCTATAGAGTCTATAGAAATCGACCTATGAAGTCTGTAGAACTAAGTTCATAGAACTTGGCCTATAGAGTCCATAGTTTTCTCTAAGTCTCTTGAGCCTTAAAAGAGTCTGTAGAATCCTGCCTGCAGAGTCTATAGAAATGAGCCTGCGGAGTCCATAGTTTTAAGCCTACAGAGTCTGTAGATTCAGGCCTGAAGAGTCTATAGATTTTTGGAAGAGCTTTGAAAAATAAAGAACTTGAATTCTCAAAACAATTTTTGAAAAGGGGAGAGAGGATTTTGGTCTATTGAACCAAAATAGTTCATAGGTTGTCCCAAAAATGAGTGACATTTTTGGGGAAAACACATTAAACCTACAAGAACACTATTAAAACAACAAAAATATGACCTCTATGTCATACACATATCTCTCACACTTATCTGCTCTTTAATTTATCTACCAATCATGTTCACTCTTCTCTATTCTTCACTTAACAACTCTAGAAACCTTCATCTTTGTTTATACTCTTTACAAAGCCTTCATGATCACCATCTACTTGGCTGGACATAAGGCATACCTTAACCCTTAAGGATTATATCACACTTAGAATAAGATTAATTTCACCTACATATGTCATTCATATCTTTTATACATCACCCTTAAGCAACATCACCTTTCAATTAGGCCTTAAGAAGCCCTTATAGGTCCATGAAGACCTATTCATCCTTTTGGCACTTCATTGAGCAAAAGTAGGAATACAAGACCATTTCAAAGAATATAGGTCCTCTCCATATGACCCTTAAGACATACTAAAGTGATTGCATTCATCACTACACACATTTTCATATGCAAAACCTATCAATAAGTTGCCTTGTACATGAAAACCCCATGAACGAACCTAAAGTCAAATTATAAGCAATTATTCATACTAAAGATGGATTGGTCAAATCTTGAAAATCCATATAGATGATCCTTAGGGAGTCTAAAAAACTCTCCAATAGATAATTTACCTTTAAACATACAAAAAACATCAATAAAAAGTCAAACATCCTTCCTGGGTCACTTGCAGAAGATAGTCAAACCCTTAGTTAACTTTGGACCATAATAAATGCAATTGTATGACCAGTTAAACCTCCAAATAATTTTTCTTGGATTGCCCTTGACGTTATCTACCACATTTGTTTTTATACCACCATAAAATTTATCCATCATCAAAATTTATTAAAAAATAATGTAGACATATTTTCCTTTGTAAATTCAAATATTTGAATTCCAATGGTCACTTTTTAATGCAAATTTGACTATAAAAACTAGTGAAATATGCCTAAGAGATCAAATTTTTAGTACCATAACTTTTGATATACATGATTTCAAGACCTAAAATTTGAAACACATAATCTAGGCACAAATATAAACAAACCCATGTGACTAATCTCTTCTGACACATTCATACATGTGAATGTTGACATCATCAATTTGCTTACTTAAAAGCTCTACCGAGATGACTAGGAGAACCTAGACCTTCACAAGGATATTCCAATGAATTAATTTTACTTCCAAAAGTTCACCAAGCACTCTTGATCCCTCATATGACTTATCAAACATGGTCAACTCATCACAAACATACATTAACTTGCCTAACCAAACAAACACTACAATGTCTATGCATGATTAGTAAGGCACACTTTGTCATTGAGAACAATGTATACAAATCAACTCATGTAAAATCTTGGCCATCTTAGGGAAATAATTAACAACACCTCAATATTATAATGACAAATATGAAATATATAGATCAAACTCTGAACCTTACACCTTCATTGTCTCATCTTTACTAGACAAGACATCTTGTGAACAATATTTGCAACATTTTAAATGACTTAAAATAAATATAACAAATAGGGACAAGTGTTATATGTCTTGATAAAAAATCTCAAGAAATTAGATCCATACCTAATCCACTGCAACATATCCCTAAACTCATTCTCTCTCCTACCTAGTTTTTCTCAATGTCTTCATTATTAAGCCTTTTAGTGATAGGTCATATATCATGACTAGTTTATCACATTTAAGGTATACAAATTGAAAAAAATCACCATGATAATTATGTATAAATCATAATATTTAACCTTCATCCATTGTGCAACTTTGACTCAATCAACCCTGCCTGCTATATAAAATTTCTAAGAAATAAGTGATTTTATATAGCTTCCACTTACTCATTTGAACACTAAATTACACTTTGGGATACCTAAAAGAGTAATTTACATGATAATATCATAAAAATATCCTTACAAATCCATTTTTGGCACTCACAAAAAAAATTTTCACCATTGGGTCACTATAACAGTTTAAAGAGGGTTTTAGACTGGTTTCCATTCTTAACATTTGTTCATAAAACTCTACCCATAAAACCAAATTCTAATGATTGAAAAAAACTATTATGACACTTTTACATCTTTACCTAAGATCTCAAATTACCATGCAATAGTCACACATGCCAACAAGGATCAAATTTTTCTTCTCGAGTCTTTGTCTCCTCATTCTAGCACATGAGAGACCTTAACTTCACTTTTTATGCTTTTTCCTTCAACTCAAGGCCTCAAAATACATAAAAATACTTAAAAAATCATTTCAAACATCAATATATGCTCACATAATCTCACAAGCCTTAAAACCTGATCATGACACCTCATTCTACCACCTAGGGTCTTAAGACTAGGTCTATGAGAAGACCACTAAAGAAGACCATAAATCTTTGGCTCACTTTGAGAGTCATGTGATTGACTCAACACTTTTACCACATGATTTCACACTAAATTACACAATTTCAAGCTCATATATATCCATATCACCACCATCATGCCTCTACAAGCCATATCCATGCTTTAAGAACTAGTTTATCAAATATACCTACTAGGTACCATACCTATTTGAGACCTTTCTACCACTATAGATGTATTATAAAACTCAATATTATGCCAAAAAACCTCATATCATGCTCAAATACTACCACACATCTTATCATAAGTTTTTCACATCACAACATTGTGTTAAGACCTTATGCAGAACTCAAGAACCTACTAGACCATGCTTAAGCCATCATGAATACTTATCATGTATCTTCACAAGATCATTTTGGGACATCAATAACACTCACACACCTTTGAAATCAATGAAAAAATTAATGCATAAAAAAAAACAATAATAACATACCTCAATACAAATCCCTATGATGAGGCTTTGGTTATCTCCTCTTGGGGCCCTATGGGTTCACCCAAGGTTTCTTGCCTTTGAATCTTGCTTTCTCAAGGATGAGCATTTAAACCCCGATGAGTATCAGTCAATATTCACTCCTCTCATACCTATTTCATGAACCCTGATGCCTCATAATTCATGGCATCTATCTAGATCTTCACTCTTATGAGACCTCTTCTAAGACATATCCCTAGATATTGAGCCTCTTCCCATTTTGTCATGATTGTCTTATTGTGTCATTATCATTCATAATGCATCTCCTAGTGAGGTGACTCGAGTTGCCAAGGTGGATCTTTAGTAATATCCATCCATGGTATAACACATAACCCAATCAATGATAGGAGAGATTACAATAAGCTCATGCCTATGCATCTTACACATCACCATCCTCTCACTTATTTTAGTTTAGAGGTCTCATTAACTAATCATGACCCCACCTTCAAAATTCCTATCTTTCGAGTCATGATAGGTGAACCTAAATATATGGATGATCCATATCCTTATAAATTTTCCATACTATTTAACCTCTTTGAATGATACATAGTTTCCCAACTCAGGGGTAAGTCTTTGCTTAAGGTGAATTGGTGGCCTATCCTCAGGGGTAGGCCTGGGCTTGGGCCTATGGTACTTTGATGAGACTCAAATTTTACTAGAACACCCTCTCTAGGCCCTCATTTTGTGGACTACCCACATTATGGAATTTGTCATATAAACTTATGGGTCTCTATGGCCATTTGGCTTGTGTACTCCTCCTTGGATACATGTTAGAATAGAAGCAGAGTCTTTTACTTCTTTTAGTTGATCATGTTACTGCTTGATTGCAGTTAACCCTCTATTGGCTCCCTCTCTCCTTCTCTATAGTTCCTATAGGTGGTATGGGTTAGTGGTTCTAGTTAATTTAGGCTTACTATAGCCTTCTTTAACTAGTATTCATCTTTCATGGGCCTCTTACCACCCCTCCTCACCTCTCATTTTAGTTGCCATTAAGACACTCTCCCCAGGTTGGCCACCATACAATAGTGATGGATCTATTAGCTGAGGTACCTTTCCTACCTCTAACACTCTGACTCTTCCTCACATATTCACAATAGAGTAATGTGGCACTAGATTAGTTATCTAAGAATTCTAATACTAAAAACATGTTTAGTTAAACTTAACAACTATTTTTATTGTTCCCCCCTCTAGCCTTTCTAGGTAGGTTCTAGGTCCTATCAGGTTTCCTTGGGCATATTTTTGGCCTAGGATATGGGTCTAATGGCTTGGTAGTGGTTCAAGCTATGGGTTTGACAATGCAAACCATGGATTAGGCTAGAGGCCTTTTTTTTGACCTCTCTTGGCCTCCATTTCATTTTGTTGTTGCTTGTGAAACTGTAAAACCTCCATCTTAGGGGTTTTGGCCCATTCTAGATGTGATGGAATAGTCTGTTTATCTTTTTAAGGCCTCCTTAGGAATATTTAAGGACTATTCTAGTCTCTTAAACCCCTAAGTCCTCTAACTTGCTGAGCTTGAGTACTCCTTATCAAATACACCTTAGGATAGAAGTTGATATAGCTATTTATTTCAATCAGTAGTCTCTCTACTCATTTGTGGTTGATATGTACTGACTCCCTCTTCCTCTTTCATTATGGTTCCTATAGGTGTGGGTTTGTGGTTTTAGTTTCTCTAGGACTTACTCTTATCTTCATCTATTTATCTTCACCTCTTCATGGACATCCTATCGCCCTTTATCACCTCGTCCCATAGTCAACATTGGCCTTTACCCCTTGACTGTGACTTATTTTTATTATTTGTCTCCCTTGTAGAACTCACTTGTCCTGATCTATGTCAAGAAAATCCTTCCATAGCATCCTCTTACATCCATGAACCCAACATGATACACCTCTTAGTGGTGATTCATACTAATGGAAGTAGTTGAGGTAACACGGGACCTATCACTACCACTTGGATTATTGATGACTCATGGGACTACGAGCTTGTTATAGTTGGTTACCTCCTTATCAATAAGATGGACAATATAATTGATTATCATGTAATCATCTATACTTTGACTAATGCTCATGTGATATGAATTCACTATGTGATATTATTCTCTAACTCACACTTAGTTATGTCTCAGCTCACTAGTGTCTAGAACATCCTTTGCTCTAAGTTTCTCCCCCTCTTTAAGGTAGTGCACAATTTTATCTACTACTTTGAGGACATCCAAGTCATCCATATCTCTCATGGAGAGAACACTAAAATTGATGCTCTAGTGAATTTCATTCTAGATTGTATGATTTGATCTGATATCACTTATGTCCTTTCTATATAGGAGCGAGATCTAGAGATGGATTTGGATTTGGATTACACAATATTTACACTTCTACCTATGGATTGTGCTATCAACTTATTTCATTTCCTTCCTCATCTGGTAAGTATAGGTAATGTTCTCTTTTCTCATTTACATTCTTACTTTTTTTGTTTTTATGTGGCTTCCAGGTATTACACATCACTCCTTGTTCATTTAAGCACTAATTGCTTGTACCTCAGGGGCATATGTAATCATACTTCTCATGACCCTACTCCTCTTTATGGTTACACATTAGCTAATGTGTAGACTACTGACCCCAATTACCCTAATTTAAGAAATTTTACACTTGCATGGACCCACTTGATTTACACATACATTCCCTTGATATTCCTTGCACCTCCCTATCCCTTTCGTTCATTGATAGGCCCTTTAGACACCTCCCAGAGCCCTTTTAGGGCTATGTTGACTAATCAAGATGGGAATTTGACCTAGGCCATAGATTATGTGGGGAACCCATAGCCTAGGCTACATGATACCACCCCTAAGCTATATCTTAGGCTATGTCCTAGCCAAAAATCATATTTTGGGGCTCGATGAGTTAGCCAACAGCTAAAAATGACTAGTTTTTTGCTCTTGGTAGATTAGGGATGCCCTATATGACTATTAATCACTAATTTATACCTCTCTCCCATATTATCTACTATGATATCTCATATTTATTATCACTCTCTAAGCTCATATGCCTTCTTGGATCTCACTTAGTTCATTCTTGGCATGCTAGATCTTTCATTGTGATAGGGGATGCCCTATTGTTCTAGAATTTTTTTTGGTAATTCTCTTTACTCTCTATAGTGATCCTAAGGCTTGTTGATTGCTCCTAGATCCCTCAAGTTTAACTATACCTATTATTATGATCTACACATTGGCTCTCTCTTAATTTTTAGCTTCTCCTTCACCCCATCTATTAATATTGGATCCTGGTTTGGACTCAGCTCACTAAATAACTTGGTCTTCCTCATTCATTTCTTCCTAACTTAGATAATTGGTTGGAACAGCTCTAAATAATTATATTTAACCTTGATATGAGGTTAATTTGATATGCAAAGTGAAATTCCCATTTTTTTTATAGTGGTGTATTAGCTAGGTTTCCATTATTTTGGTAATTTGGTTTGTTTGAAGCATTCTCTAGGGTAGTTTCTAAAGATTTAACATTTTTATGCATCTAAAACATCTTCCATGGTAGAAAATGTCTTTCAATATATGGTGTGTTTGATTATGAAATGTATCTCATTACATGATAAAATCTATAGTTGCTCAAAACCTTTTATTTAGTTGCATAAAAATCTCCTCTTTGTTAAACTAGAAAATTATATAATTAGGAAGTGATTATGTTGAAAAAAAAGAATTATCTTAAGCTTATATTAGGAATTCTCTTGAACCCTTTCTTGAAAATGTCTTTGATTTACAAAATGTATTTCATTTGGCCAAAAAATGCCTTTTTTTCAAGATTATGCATTATCTGATAGTTCTCTCAATTCAACAATTCCATTTCCATCATTTAGAAGCAAGTAGATTTCTTGTTTCACCTACTCACTTTACTTTGGTTATATCCATTAGAGATATGTATGTTCTTTGAGTGATTGATTGTGTTATCCCTAACCTAGTTTATGAGTCTATCTATAGTTTGGTACATGTTGATAAACCATATAGCCTTTATAGATCTCAAGTACCCCATAATGTCCCTGAGCCTATTATCCTTCTAGGTGTTTACTTAAGTACCTTATGTACCCCCTACCAAACCCTAGTGTCTATTAGGAATAAATCATAAATTGATGCAAAATAATTTCATAGAATCATAATAATAATAGATATGAATAAAGATGCATAAAAAACAAAAATAAACATGCACAATAAGAAGACTAGATTTAATGTGGTTCACCCAATGTGGGCTACATCCACCAAGAAACACTTTCTTAGATTTTATTACAAGCCACAAAAGTACAATCCACTCTCAAATTTGTCTTCTCATAATTACAATACACAAATATTATTTGGAGCTACACTCAATAAACCCTCCTAAATTCAAACCTAAATTCACATATTTTGCTATTGCTTCTCAAACCCTTATTCTCATGATGCATTACCTAATGAATATACATATACACATAATACATCAACATAGTAGTTTTACAAAACAATCGGTACTAAAACCATGGGCCAAGTCAACCCAAAATAGTTTTCCATTAAGGGGGTCCAAAAAATTACATAAAGAGTGTACAATACATTTTAAATGTATAGTATTTGAAATATAATGTAATTTAGAAATAGCCTCCACAACATAACAATCTCCCACTTGGAGACTAATTTCTACTGAGCAGGCTTCTCAACCCTTTACTATCAATTATGAAGGCCAATTAAAACTGAACATAGCTTCAATTTCTCCCTTGTGACCACCTTGGTCATCATGTTTGTAGGATTTTGACTGGTATGGATCTTCTCTAGATTCAACTTCTCTTACTCCAAAGCTATCTTGATGAAATGGTACCTCAACTATATATGCTTCATCCTAGAGTAGAAAGCAGAGTTTTTTACTAGATGTATAACACTTTGACAATCACTATATATCTTCCCTTCATCCTACTTATGCCCCAACTCTTCAAGTAAATATTGTAACCAAATCATTTCTTTGCTTGCCTCTATGGTAGTAACATACTCAACCTCTCTGGTTGACAAAGCTGAAAGTTTATCTAGTCATGAAATCCAACTCACCACTATGTCACCTATAGTAAATGCATATCCTATTGTACTCCTACTATCTAAATCTCCAACCATGTCTAAATCTACATAACCATGCAAAGTGGTTTCCAATCCACCATAACTTAAAATTTTCCCCATGGTCCCTCTTAAATATTGAAAGATCCACTTCACTACCTTCCAATGTTCTCTAACTGGATCACTCATGTACCTACTTACTTTTCCCACTACATGGGTAATATCTAGCCTAGTGCACACCATGGCATACATCAAGCTACCAATAGTTGATGAGTAAGGTACATGTGACATCTACATTCTCTCCATCTCTATCTTGCGACACTACTCCTTTGATAACTTAAAATGGCCTACCAAAGGAGTCCCAATCAATTTAGCATCCTTCATACTAAACCTTTCCACAACCTTTTTAATGTACTCTTCCTAGGATAAATTCAGCTTTCATTTCTTCCTATCCTGAGTTATTCTCATACTAAGGATTTATTTTGTTTCTCCCAAATCCTTCATAGCAAAGGGATTACTAAGTTATTCCTTGCATGCCTTTATTTCCTACATGTTCTTACTGGCAACCAACAAGTCATCCACATACAGACATAGGATAATGTAATCACCATCATCAAACTTCTTGATATATATGCAATGTTCTGAATGACCCATCATAAAAATATCAAATTTATTGTACCACTATCATGGAGCTTGTTTCATGCCATACAAGATCTTCTTCAATTTGCACACCGTGTTATTCTTCCCTATAACCCCATATCCATGTGGCTACTCCATATATAAGTCCTCCTCAAAATCACCTTGAAGGAACACAATCTTCACATCTAGATAATCTAAGTGCAAGTCTTCTACTGCACTATCCCATGAACAGTCCTAATAGAAGAAATCTTTACCAATGGGGAAAAAATATCATTGAAATCAATTCCATTCTTCTATGCAAACATTTTTACCACCAAATGGGCCTTTTACCTTATCTTGCCTCCATAATCCTCTTTAATTTTATACACCCACTTGTTCTACAATACTCTCTTACCTTCAGGTGGGGTTACCAAATCTAGAGTCTAATTTTCCATGAGAAACTGATGCTCCTCATCCATTGCTTGCTCCCACTTCTTCTTGACATCTACCTACATTGGTCCTCTAAAGCACTTTGGCTCTCCATTGTTAGTGAGTAATAAATAATTAAGAGAGGGATACAAATGTTTAGGTTCCCTTCTTACCCTAAAAGACCTTCTTACCATAGGAGTTTGGGGTTCTTGTGGAGTAGGTACCTAAACTAGTTGCTTGGACACTTTATCATCTGAAATGTCCTCCAATTCTATGTACTCTTTTTTGGAATCCTCTTTATAATCCTAAAACTATTGTTTATACATAACTTTTTCATAAAAGACAACATCCCTAGACCTAAAGATTTTCTTATCTTTAAGACTCCAAATCTGAAAACTAAAGTCATCCTCACCATAACCAATAAAGGTGCATTTTTCAGACTTAGCCTATAACATGGTCCTATCATCCTTATACATATGAATGAAGGCTTCAAATCCAACTATTATAAGAAATGAATAGTCAAACTTCTTACTAGACCAAGCTTCTTCAGATATGCCTCCATCCAAAACAGATGAAGGACCTCTATTTATTAGATATACAACCATGTTTACTACTTTTATGAAAAACTGAAGAGGTAGACCTGCATGCAACCTCATGCTCCTAGCATGCTCCATGATAGTTATATTCATCTTTTTTAACACTCCATTTTATTGTGGAGTTCTTGGAACCATCCTCTGTCTACAAATTCCATTCCTTGAATACTAATCAAAAAATTCATTACTACAATATTCCTCACCATTATCTGACCTGAGACATTTTAACTTGAGACCTATTTCTTTCTCAACCAAGGTTTTCCATATTTTAAATGTATCAAACACATAAAATTTTCTCTTAATTCTATACACCCAAACTTTCCTAGTTGCATCATTAATAAAAATGACCTCTTAAGATGACCCACCAATAGAAGATACCTGAACTGACCCCCATACATCTAAATGAACCAAATCTAACATATTCTCCTTCCTCATAGGTCCAACCTTGAGAAAATTTACACTTTTCTATTTTCTATATACACAATCTTCATAGAAATCTAAATTAGACCTTTTCAATCTGAGCAACCGATCCTTCAAAATTTGCATACCCTTTTGGCTCATGTGAACGAGCCTATTATGCCATATAGTTGCATTTGTATTTGTAGAAACTAAATTACAATAGTTATCACTAATTGATAAATACATGGTATCAACCTTCTTACCTCTTTCTACCACAAGATTACCCTTGACCACCTTCCAATAATCTATAGTAAATGTCACCATACAACCTTCACTACGTGGTTGTCTTGCAGATACAAAATTATATCTCAACTTAGGTACATGCCTAACATCCTTTAGTAGCCAAGTGTTCCCATTCTACATCTTGATCTGAACATTTTCATTTCCTACTATGATGCAAGGCTCATCATCACCAAGATAAACATGTCCAAAATCCCCTTGAACATAATCAATAAAATAATGCCTATATGGTGTAGAATGAAAAGAATCCCCTAAATCTAAAACCTATGACTCAACAATATTGTCAATGGAGAGAATTAATTTATCCTAAAAAACATTACCTCTTTCCACATTCACCTCTTTGGTGTCTTCTTGATTTTTTTTCTTGTTCTGGAGAGACCAACATCCTTCTTCACATGTCCAATCTTTCCATAGTACCAACATACTATCTTGCCCCTTGATTTTGACCTTCCAAGAACATTTAAATTTCCACGCTTTCATTTTACTCTAAAATTTATCTCCCTCTACTCTCCACTACCAAAGTAAGTCCTAAATTAGAAGTCTCCTTAGAGCTTTTCCATCACATTTCCTCACTAAGGATTACTCCTATGACATCCTCAAACTTAAACTTGGCATTATTAGAGACTGAGTTGCTCACAACCATTACCAGGCTATTCCAACTCTTTGGTAAGGAACAAAAAATAATTAAAGCCCTAACTTCATCATCAAAGTCATTTTTTATATAATTCAACATACAATCATATTAAATTCATTCAAATGATCAGCAACTGAACCATTTTCAAACATTTTCATATTAAATAACTTTTTCATTAAAATAAAAGGATTTCTCATATAAATTCCATAATGCATTCATGAAACCTTTCGTGGTCTTCTCTTATGATATATTAAATGTGACTGAAGAGGCAAGGCATAACCTAATGGCCTCAAGTGTTTCCGATCAAGTATCTTTCAAGCCTCATCTATCATACTCATTGGTTGCTTTACTTTTCCTCTCAGTGGAGCATGGAGGTCCTTCTGGTAGAGGTAATCCTCCATCTGCATCTTCCATAGACCAGAATTATATTTGTTTAACTTTTCAACCTTTGATCTATGATTATCAACCATAACTCCCACTTGAACTAATAACCCTTCTTATGATTCAACACTTTAGCAAATACAACCTGAAGCTTTGATACTATTTGTTAGGAATAAATCATAAATTGATGTGGAACAATTTCATAGAATCATAATAATAATAGATATGAACAAAGATGCATAAAGAATAGAAATAAACATGCACAATAAAGAGACCATATTTAACATGGTTCACCCAATGTGGGATACATCTACCAAGAAACACTTGTTTAGATTTTATTACAAGCCACAAGAGTAAAATCCACTCTCAGATCTATCTTTTCATAATTACAATGCATAAATATTGTTTGGAGTTATGATCAACAAATCCTCTTGCATTTTAACTTAAATTCACACACTCTATTCTTCCTTCTAAAACCCTTGTTCTCATGATGTATTACCTAATCAATATCCATCTATACATAAAACATCAATGTTGACCATTTTTTTCCCAACAAGCCAAAAATTGGTCCCCTTCTTTTCATTCTATTTTTGAGCTAGTACATTTTGATTTTGCATGAGTTTGCAAATTTCTACAGACTCTGCAGAGATTTCTATGGACTCTGCAGGTCCATTTCTATGAACTTTGTAGATTTTCTATGGACTCTGTAGGCATTTCCTTCGGTAGATGAAGAACCAATTCAAAGAGTGCAAGGTTTTACGAAGCTTCTTCAGACTCTTGTCTGAAGAAATTCATAAGGAAAGAGAGCTAAAATGGTTCAAAGACACTTTTCCTTAGGGTTGGAAAAGTGGTTCAATGACATGATCTTTCCAAGAGCTAGCATCTGTGAACCATTGAACCATTGAACAGATTCAACGCTTTGGTTTAACGCTTTGGTTTAATGCTTTGGTTCAATGCTTCAGTTAAAATCAGATGGTTCAATCACTCAATTCACTCAGTCAGTTTAATGGCTTGGTTTAATTGCAAAGTTCAATTGACAAAGTTCAATTGGCGAAGTTCATTGCTTTGGTTCAATCAAATGGTTCATCACTTGGTTCAAAATTTGGTTCATCGCGTTGGTTCAATCAAATGGTTTGTCAGCTTGGTTCAAAGGGCTTGGTTCAATTCACTCAGTTTAACACTTAGTCAGTTTAATGAGCTTGGTTCAACGCTGAGTTCAAAGCCTTGGTTCAATAATTGTTTAAACCGTTGAACTAGTTTAATGGATTGGTTCAACGGTTGGTTCAAAGGAGCAGTTCAACACAAAAAGTTCAAGCCTCCTGAAGGATAAGTGCCCTTATGGAGGGTAGTTATGGGCTCAAGAGCCCTTGCAGAGGGTAGAGAGCACTTCAAAGAGGCCACAAGGAAAGAAATCTATAAAGGATAAGTTTTTTTAGAATTTTGTTTAAGGCAGTCAAAAGGCATAATTCCTTCAAAATTTTTGTTCGAAGGAATTCCTTCGGACAAAAATCCTTAAGGAATTTGGAAAGGCTACAAACGAAAAGGATCCCATAAAAGACTAAGGCAAAAGAAGTAATTTCTTTAGACATTTTGTTCGAAGGAATTCCTTTAGACAAAAAGTCTGAAGAAAGTCCACGGAAAAGGCCCGAAGGAATTTGCCAAGGACAGTGACATCCCAGAAGTTGTCAACTTCAAGAAGACAGATTAGCTATTGATTTTTAAGTGATGACGGGTGCACGGATGTCAATTTTAAAATAGTGAAATAGCCATTTGTTTTTAAAATTCCTGAGCACCAACCATGAAAGGATCCCAAAGAACCCAGTAACCCACCAGAAGATAGCCTCCGAGGGCTGAAGGAGCAGAAGGAGACAAAGCAAGGAAGAAGACAAAGTGCAAGAAAAGACAAAGCAATCCAAGTGGCAAATGAGAGGCGAGTTATTGCTAGATGGTCACCAAATGGTGCAAATAGTAAATGGCACAACTTGTCTTCTCCCTTTTACATTTATAAGGGGACAAACCACGTGAATATCTGGAAGAAGTAGTTTGTTCACAAAAAAGAGGCACGGCCATGTTTTCTCATTAATGTTGGGATGCCAAAGTCAAAGTAGGAACCGACAATCAAATGGCTCCCCCTTCCTAAGGATCAGAGTGCACATGGGCCACTTGAAAAAAGAGCACCAAAGTCTTTCCCATAAAGTGCCAAGTTCTCTTCCTCTTTCTATATATTGTAAATTTCTCATTTGAGAAGGAAAAATCTCCCCGCCTTAAGGCAAAACTTTGCCCAAAAATATCTTGAGCTTGTAAGGCAGAACTCTGCTAGATTTTACCTTGAATCAGGACTTAGCATTTTTACCTCTATCTAGAATTACACTTTAAATTATATGTCTTTGTTCTTGTTTTGTGTTAAGTCATTGTATTTCATGCTTTTCATAGATTGATTATAAAATGTCCAGTGCATTGTGAAGTCTCTTTTTTGTAGGTCTGCCAGAAGTGTCTATAGCAAGAATATAGGCACATGTGAATAGGTTTTCAAAGTGTGTCTTAGAACACCTTTGCTAGTTCCTTCCTCCCTGTATCTCTATGGACCCCTGACTCACTAAAATAGAAGAGTTTCCCACATCAGATGAAGTGTATGGGAAGTTATTCCTGGTGAAAAGTGTATGTTCAAGCTGAGTGGGTCAACATTTTTTGGTGTATCACCTTTTCTTTTTAGGCTTAGGTTCTATTTTCAACATCTCTCTCTCCCTTTTCATCCCCCCTTTTTTACATTTATTTATTAGTAGTAAGAGAAACCAGGGCCTAAAAGATACATCAGAGGGAGATAGCCCTTATCTAGAGACTCTCCCCTCCAGCTTCGCCAGTCCCACAGGTGAGAGGGGAGTTTCCATTTTGACATGTGGAAGGCAGGAGCTAGGCGACCTGCCCTAGGTGCAATCCACTGTGTTAATAGTTTTGGCACACCCGGTGGGACCAACTAGGACAAGTTGTGTCCAAAGAATTGAAGAATTTTTGGTGTGTTCTTCAATCGACTAGCCTTTGGAGGCTTTTCTACCAACACGAATGGCGACTCTAAGTTGAATCAGCTGGTTAAGCAGCCTGGCACCATCAAGAAATCACTTTTTGTATGTATATTTCCTTTGCATAGAATCATGGGCCTTGTATTCCTTCATATTACCATGATTAAGATCAAAACATTCATGCAATCCCCTCAAGCAGCCCTCCTATTTGCCCTTCAACAAAAAGGGAAAATTCCAATTCTGAGATCTTTCACCTTGATGGCACACTCCGGACTTGGAGGGAAATAGTGGAATCATGGGGTAGGAAAAAGGAGAAGCAAGGTTTTGCTCAATACCTTGAAGAAGATAAAGCTACTCCTACCCATGATTCCTATGATCTCCAATAAAGGCACTTTTAAGAAGACATAGCCAGGAATATTGCAGAGTTGGAATCGAGAGAGAGATTCTTCAGCCAGTGTGTGATGGACAGTTCATACCCAATGACACATTCCATGTCTAAACACACCCCATCTACACACCCCCAAGAGAGTTATTAGGTCACACTTGATATTGATGAAGTGCTAGCTAGAGGGAAGGAGGAGAATCATTCGATTCTAGCTCAAGGACTGCCTCCTCTTGCACATGATTTATCCACTTCACCCCTTCTCAAGGAGGAACCTGTTCTATAGGAGGCGAGTGAGGAATAGAAGATCCAATTTATAGCTCTCCAAGAGGCTATCATGAGTGATAACAAAGAAGAAATCATCATTGATGCTCCTTCGGAAGACATCATCAGCAATGGAGAAGACACAAGTAATGCATACATGCAGATGTTCCAGCAATATGAGGAGGAACTTAAGCATGGTGAGATATCTCCCCCTTTGTTTGATGAACTTCCTTATTTCTTCGATGAGGAGGATGACTACACCACGGAGCCTGAGTTAGAGGATGACCAACTGGATGCCTTTGAGCATCTAGAAACTCTAGTCCTTGAGCAGGAAAAGGAAAGGCTGGTCTCCCTTGAGGAAAGCCTTGAAGAAGAAAGTTTTGAACAGAGAGGTGATGTTCTGTGGGATGAGCAATCAATTTGTGATTCTATTTTAGACATCACCATAGTCACCCTTCTTCAAGAAGGCAAAGGGGAGTAGAGGATGAGTTTGATAGGGTTTTCAATGCAGTAGAAGGAAATGGGTCTAACCATGATGCATTACAGAGGGATCATGCACAACAAAGGGCTTATGGTGATGAGCTAATAGCCACATATTTCTTGGTAATACACACCAGCATGAGGGACTAGCATTCAACAAGCTTCTAATAACAAATAGAGTACGTATATGTTGGGAGCATGTTCGATTTTGATCCACTCAGATGCAAGCCAATGCAGGTGACAGGCAAGAGGAGTAGGTCACCAAATCTCCTTTTCATTTAGCCACTTGTCTAGCACCATAAGTCTTCTTGCCAGGAAGGGGAATTAAGAAGTTTTCCCTTTGATCTAGGAGGGAGGCAAATATTCTTGGTTAGCTGTATATAGTAGTTTGCTTTCAGTTTCTTTTCCTGCTTTCCCTAAGTGCAGTTTGCACAAGTAGTGTTTTTAGCCTTGTGTGTGTTTTCCTTTGTGTGTGGGGTAAAGGCTCATGGTTGATTCTTGGAAATTTAGGGCTGTTTCTAAATTTTTTCAAGCTGCATCTAACTTTGTGCCCAATGGACTAAAAGGCAACTAGTCTCTAAGCATAATAGGCATGCTTTCCTTGGGAGTCACTAATTTGTTGACCATTTTTTGCCCAACAGGCCAAAAATTGGTCCCCTTATTTTCTTGCTATTTTTGAGCCAGTACATTTTGATTTTGCACAAGTTTGAAAATTTTTACAGACTCTACAGATATTTCTACAAACTCTGTAGGTCCATTTCTATGGACTCTACAGGTAGTTCCTTGAGTAGATGAAGAACCAGTTCAAAGAGTGCAAGGTTTTACAAAGCTTCTTTGGACTCTTGTCTAAATAAATTCATAAGGAAAGAGAGCTAAAATGGTTTATAGACACTTTTCCTTAAGGTTGGAAGAGTGGTTCAACGACATGATCTTTCCAAGAGTTAGCATCTTTGAACCGTTGAACCATTGAACCGGTTCAACGCTTTGGTTCAATGCTTTAGTTTAAATCAGATGGTTCAATCACTTGGTTCACTCAGTTAGTTCAATAGCTTGGTTCAACTACAAAGTTTAATCAACAAATTTCAATTGGTGAAGTTCATCACTTTGGTTCAATCAAATGGTTTGTCGCTTGGTTCAAAGTTTGGTTCATCACATTGGTTCAATGAAATGGTTCGTCAGCTTGGTTCAAAGGGATTGGTTCAATTTAGTCAGTTCAACACTCAGTCAATTCAATGAGCTTGGTTCAATGTTTGGTTCAAAGCCTTGGTTCAATAATCATTTGAACCATTGAATGGGTTCAATGGATTGGTTCAATGGTTGGTTCAAAGGAGCAGTTTAATGCAAAAAGTTCAAGCCTCCCGAAGGACAAGTGCCCTTGCAGAGGGCAGTTCTTGGTCCAAGAGCCCTTGTAGAGGGTAGAGAACACTTCAAAGAGGCCACAAGGAAAGAAAGCCACAAGGGATAAGTTTTTTTGGAATTTTGTTTAAGGCAGTCGAAAGGCATAATTCCTTCAAAATTTTTGTCTGAAGGAATTCCTTCGGACAAAAATCTCGAAGGAATTTGGAAAGGCTGCAAACGAAAAGGATCTTGCAAAAGACTAAGGCAAAAGAGGTAATTTATTTAGAATTTTTGTCCGAAGGAATTCCTTTAGACAAAAAGTCTAAAGAAAGTCTATGGAAAAGGCTCGAAGGAATTTTCCAAGGACGGTGACGTCCTGGAAGCCATCAATTTCAAGAAGACAAATTAGCCATTATTTTTTAAGCAATGACAGGTGCGTAGATGTCAATTTTAAGATAGTGAAATAGCTGTTTGTTTTTAAAATGCCTTAGTGCCAACCATGAAAGGATCCCAAGGAATGCAATGACCCACCAGATGATAGCCCCTGAGGGCTAAAGGAGTAGAAGGAGACAAAGCAAGGAAGAAGACAAAGTGAAAGAAAAAACAAAGTAGTCTAAGTGGCAAAGAGGAGGCGAGTTATTTCTAGATGGTCACCAAATGGTGCAAATAGTAAACAATGTGACCTGTCTTCTCCCTTTTGCATTTATAAGGGGACAAACCACGTGAATATCTAGAAGTAGTTTGTTCAAAAAAAGAGGCACGGCCATGTTTTCTCATTAATGTTGGGATGCCAAAATCAAAGCAGGAACCAACAATCAAACGGCTCCCTCTTCCCAAGGCTCAGAGCACACATGGGCCACTTGAAAAAAGAGCGCCAAAGTTTTTCCTAGAAAGTGCCAAGTTCTCTTCCTCTTTCTATATATTGTAAATTTCACATTTGAGAAGGAACAATCTCCCAGCCTTAAGGTAAAACTCTGCCCAAAAATCTCTCGAGATTGTAAGGCAAAGCTCTGCCAAATTTTACCTTGATCAGGACTTAGCATTTTTACCTCTATCTAGACTTGCACTTTAAAGTATATGTCTGTGTTCTTCTTTTGTGTTAAGTCATTGTCTTTCATGCTTTTCACAGATCGATTACAACATGTCCAGTGCATTATGAAGTCTCTTTTCTACAAGTCTACCATAAGTGTCTACAACAAGAATATAGGTGCATGTGAATAGGCTGTCAAAGTGTGTCTTAGAATACCTTTGCTAGTTCCTTCCTCCTTGTATCTCTATAGACCCTTGACTCACTGAAATAGAAGAGTTTCCCATGTCAGATGAAGTGTATGGGCATTTCTTCCTGGTGAAAAGTGTATGTTCGGTCTGAGTGGGTCAACATTTTCTGGTGTATCTCCTTTTCTTTTTAGGCTTAGGTTCTATTTTCAACATCTCTCTCTCCCTTTTCATCCCCCACTTTTTTACATTTGTTTGTTAGGAGTAGGAGAAACCAGGGCCTAAAAGATATAATAGATAGAGCTAGCCCTTACCTAGAGACTCTCCCCTCTAGCTTCGCTGGTCCCACAGGTGAGAGGGGAGTTTCCATTTTGACGTGTGGAAGGCAGGAGCTAGGCATCCTACCCTGGGTGCAATCCACTATGTCAATAATCGACATATAAATTTTAAAAAATAATGGGTACCAAAACCATGGGCCAAGTCAACCCAAAATAGTTTCCCATTAAGGGGGTCCAAATTTTTTTGGTGGCTACCACACTGAACCCTCATTTGTCAAGGGCTTCCACCAATCAACCCCCACTTTTTGGGGGTTTCCACCCCCAAACCCTTGCTTGGATCCTGACTTAGCCCTAAACCTTGGAAAGAATACATCAAGAGTTTACAATACATTTTAAATGTACAATGTTTGAAATACATTATAATTTAGAAATAGTCTCCACAACAAAAAAATGTCTACATCTAGATTCTTGGAGATAAACCATCCTCTAATGTCATAATCATCTCACCTATAGGTAGCCATAATGTACATGTGTTTGCATTCCACCTTTCACATAATGTCATGATCATTTTCTTATCCTAGGGCATAGGCTCTAGGAAAGCAACATGCCTCAGACCTTCTCTATCAAGAACCTCCATCTCTGCATCAAGTAAGGGTAAACCTCATAATGTATCCATCATCTTTCCCATGCAAAAATATCTCATATGGGCATCAACCTTAAAAATTACAACTAAATTAGGCATAAATAAAGCAAAACAAAAACCCAAAAACATTTGAAATTAGATAACAATGCTAAGAATCACATCTAAGGACTACTAGACATTATCACTACCTAGAGGATAATAGTGCTAGATATTATTGACACACACCTGGATGTTAGCAATAAGACCTAGACAATAGTGCCTAAAATGGGATACTAGCGCTAACTTATCCAAAATATCCCTAAAATAATCCTTTTCAATAAAAATAGTATAAAAGACAAAAAAAATGATAAAAAGAGGAAAATTCTGACTCTCTTACTAGGTGAATGTCCTCCCTATCCCAAATCTGTGCCTTAACCGCCTCATAGTGTGACAAATTAGCTCCTCATCTCCTTGGCATGTTTTAATCCCTCAGACACAAAATAATTTCAACTCAAATGATCCAAATGAATAAGAATGACCTATTTAATTCATAACTTATGCAATGCCATTTTATTAAGGTTTCCCCTACATGCTAATTTTGCTAATTAATACAACTCTCTTGTTATTTCCATATCTCGAGAACCATAGCTTCAATTTATGAACCATTTCTTGTATATGGGACTTGATAGAAATACACTATGTCCCATAATTGTTAAACTAATTACCTCATAATTATCAAATCTACAAAATGATAAAAATAATCAAATTATATTAAGAAATACAACAAACCAAGCATATATCCAACTACACACTAAATTATCAACCCTGACACAATAAATACATTATTCAAACCTAATACAACATTATAATTGACAAATAACACTAGTAAAATAGATTCTTACCACTTTTGGTTACATATCCTCATCATAGTCTCAACTCTCTCTCCAAAAGGATGGGGAATATGCATGGATTGCTTTAGATACATAGATTTTTAGATATATAGACACATGTGTCTACATAGGTTTACACAAGCATTCAGAGTCTTAGATTTTAAGATATATAGACATACAGGTCTACATAAGTTTACACAAACATTGATAGTCATATATTTTTTAGATATATTAACACATAGGTCTACATAGGTTTATATAACTCATTTAGATATATAGACAAAATTGTCTATATAGGTTTACACAGGCATTTAGAGTCACAAATTTTTAGATATACAGATACATGGGTATACATAGGTTTACACAGGCATTCAAAGTCATAATTTTTTAGATATATAGACGTATAGGTCTACATAGGTTTACAAAGGTATTAAGATGTACACTCTACATAGATATACATATTTGACACATGTATACCAGCTCATTCAGATATTAAAATACACAATTACATCTTTCAGATATCAAGATTAGGGGCATGATGTAGAGTGCACATTCTTGGTCCCCATTTTTAGATTTATCAAGTTACACTCATTATAATCACCAAGTTTTTCACTAGTTTGGGTCATAGGACTAGTTTTAGTGATTAATCCATAACATTACACCAAGCCCAATTTACATATTCATAATAGGGGAAAGCAAGCTTTGTTTTTCCATGCATTCAGTTTACATACTTAGATTCAAAGTGGGGGCAAGCGATCCTTATTTTTCCACACATTCAATTTACATATTCAAATTCAAAGTGGGAGTGAGTGAGCCTTATATTTACACACATTCAGTTTACATACTCAGATTAAGAGTGGGGGCAAGTGAGCCTTATTTTCTCTACACATTTAGTTTACATTACTCAGATTTAGAGTGGGGACAAGCGATCCTTATTTCACCACACATTCAATTTACATACTCAATTTCAGTACAAGGTGCATCCACACCATATGTCTTCCCTTCACATGTTACACTGTAGTTCTTATCCACTTCTTTGGCTAAGAAGTGGTCTAAATCTATATTACATTCACACAAGTAAGCATAGGTACACATTTCTATTTTATTTTACTCTAGCACATTCATTTCATTGCATTACTAGAATAAAAGGGGGGTAAATATAAACACCTAATCTAGTCAAGTAACCAAAAATACTATTTATTTTGTTTCTCTTACACATAAGGGTCTTAGTGATGTTTATAGTCCTTGTTTGCATGGTTATCTTGAGTATTTTGATATATATTATGTCTTAGTTTCTCTAATTTTGACACTCTCAGTAGTCACAAGTCACTTTTCCCAGTCCTAAGGGCCCCTATCCTATCATCCTTGATTTTTGTTCTATTATGAGCCTTAGGACATTAGTGCCATTTTTATGATAGTAGCATCACATGGCACTATTTTTCACTTGTGGTTTTAGTGTTTGATGGGACCTTTTACCAGTGTTTGAGTCCTAGCCCCTTCGTGACCCTTCTCTTATGTTTTTTTATATCTTTTTCAGGACTTGTTGGCCAAGAAACAAGGTATTATATTCATAAAAAAGATACTCATATATAAATATCCTCACAAGGCATTTTACATCTAGCACTAACTATTTTGGCATTTATTTACATAAAAATAACCAATAGTAAAACTCAAATACTCTATATACTACTCAGTTTTTACATGAGACATTTGCATGATTAATCAAAGAAGGGCCTATGTGAGATTCAATCTATCATACCATGCAAATTGATGGTGCACATTTTTAAAAGGATATCTACATGTGATTTGAGACCTATAGCATTGGGGTTAATGTAGGTAGTAGCAAAGATAATAGGGGTTTTGATCCACACGATAATAACATCCCACAACCTAGTTTTTCCTTTCCTTTTGCATTTGATTAGTTCACTATTTCATGTGTGCAAATATTCATTAGGCTTTTGGAGAAGATTTAGCCAAAATAGTGACATAGATGAGCCCCCACATGACATAAAATCACCTACAGGACCTCTAGAAGCTCTCGTAACTTCCATAAAAGTTATAGGTAGTCACTACAATAAAGACATTACTACCAAAATTAGAAACTAGTCCCACATGGTGCCATTGTCCTAAGAGGGGAACTACTATTTGGACCCAGATCTTGAAAAAAAATTAAAATATGTAAGATTCCTCTATGTCTACTTAGAAATTTATAGTATCCTAATATGCAAAAAACTCTGTGTATATATAGATAAGTTCCTTTTCTCCTTGTGCTTACTAGATTTTTAATGTTCCTTTGAATCAATAATTTCCAATTTTATTCCAGATTAGTAATAGACTTAGCCATTTTATTTATTAGGAATTAAATAAATTAAAATCATATTTAATTCACCAAAAAATTATAATTTAAAACATATAAACTAAATTTTAAATGTGTAAAATTAAATTTCTCTATGCACTACTTGCATCACATAATCAATTCCTCAAATCACAGTAAATGTTGCTTTAATGGAGAAAATAAAAAACCAGAAATATAGACCAGAAGTAACACATAAGAAAAGTATACTGTGGTTCACCCAATGTGGGCTACATCCACCAAGAAAATCCTCAATAAAATAATAATAGATCAAGAGTACAAATTATCCAAAGAGAACCTCCCACAGAGATTGAATATCTCCTCAAGAATTCACAAAAGAATTATCTAAATTACTGATCCAAATATGATGTCTATTAACTACCTTACATAGATTCTATGCCACACATGTATGTATATAAAATCACACCATAAGCTACTATACCACACCTTGTAATAATAAACATCAAATTTGAAAAGTCACACCACCACCTATATATAAAAAAATATGGAAGAAATGAACCCAAGAAGGAGAAACTCACCATCCTTATCCAAGATAGACTTATCATCAAGGAAACATGCCATCCTCCACCTAGTCAAACTTATCCTCAATCCCTCCAAAGAAGGAACATTCCATCCTTATCTCTCCTCAAAAAAAGGTTTACATAAATTAAAATGAGATAACAACTACCTCCCTAAAAAATAAGGAATTCAATCCCACTTCCACAAAACATGGAAGTCAACATGGAAATTAGATATTTAACAACTAACTCCCTAAAATAAAGAAGTCAATCCCACTTCCAGAAAACATGGAAGTCAACATAGAAATTAGAAAAATATCTAAGAATATTTCACTTACATGGAAGCAAAGTTCCATAAAAGGTAGAGTCACAAGAAAATGCACTCCCCACATTTGTGAAGCTTTCTAAGCCCCTAAAATTCCCCACCAAGATCATGTGATAGCTAGAAAGGGATCCACACTCAACAATCTCCCACTTGATGACCATTTCTCCTGAACAGAATCTATCACTGCTCCATGACCACTAAGACCAACCAAATCTAAGCATAGTCTCAACTTGTCCAATGTGACCACTTTGGTCATCATATCCACATGATATTAGATAGTATGAATCTTCTCCAACTTCACCAAGTTATCCCAAGCTGTCTTGGTGAAGTTATAATGTAACTAAATATATTTTATCCTTGAGTGGAAAGTGGAGTTCTTTGCCAAATGAATAACACTCTAAATATCACTATGTAGTCTCCCAAATTCTTGCTCATGTCCCAAATATCGAAACAACTACTATAACCAAATCATCTTCTTACTAGCCTTTGTGGTAGATACATACTCTACCTTTATAGTTGACAAATCCATAACCTTCTATATCCTAGAAATCTAAGTAACTGTTATATCTTCAACAATAAATATATAACCTATCATACTCCTCATGCTATCAATATACCCTACCATATCTGAGTCCACATAACCATTCAAAGTGGTATCTGATCTACCATAAAATAATGCAACATCCATGGTTCCTCTCAAGTAATGAAGAATCCATTTCACAACTTTCCAATGATCATAATGAGGATCACTCATATACCTACTCAAAACTTCCACTGCATGGGCGATATCCAACCTAGTACAAACCATGGCATACATCAAATTGCTAACTACCAATGAGTAAAGTACCTTGGAGATCTTAATATTTTCAACCTCTATCTTTGAAAACTACTCCTTTGATAATATAAAGTGAGATACCAAAGGAGTACCAACAAATTTAGCATCCAACATGCTAAACCTTTTCAAGACTTTCTTCACATAATTTGATTGGGATAAAATCAGCTTCCTCTCCTTTCTATCACGAGTAATCCTCATACCAAGGATTTCTTTCATTACACCCAAATACTTCATCTAAAAGGAATCACTAAGTTTTTTCTTAAGTATATGAATATGTTGTATGTTCTTTCTTGCAACTAACATGTCATCCACATAAAAGCATAATATAATAAAAGAAACATCATCAAAATGTTTAATGTACATGCAATGGTTAGAATTACACCTTTGATAACCTTATTCTAACATAAAATAATCAAATTTATTATGTTATTATCATGGAGCTTGTTTCAGGCCATACAAGCTCTTCTTTAGTCTACACACAATTATCCTTCCTTTTGACCTCATATCCCTATGGCTTCTCCATATATAACTCTTCATCCAAATGATCACGAAGATTTTTTTTTCACATCTAACTGTTCTAATTTTAAATCCTCAACTCTAACTAAAACAAGAATAGTCCTAATACCAGTCATTTTTACAATAGGATAAAAAATATCATCAAAATCAATACCTAATTTTTATGCAAACCCCTTAACCACCATTATAGCCTTATACCTTTTTCTCCCTTCATCTTCTTCTTTTATTCTATAAATCCACTTGTTTGGCAATGAAATCTTTCCCTTGGGTAGCCTTACCAAGTCCCACATTTGGTTCTCCATGAGAAATCTATGTTCCTCATCCATGGCTTGCTCCGACTTCTTCTTGACATCTACCTACATTGTTTCCTTATAATGCTTTGGTTCTCCATTGTCAGTGAGTCATAAATAATTCAAATAAGGATAAAAATGTTTAGGCAATATTCTTACCCTAGAAGACCTTCTTACCATAGGAGTTTGGGGTCCTTGTGTAGAAGGTTCTTAAACTGATTCATTGGATGCTTTTCCATCCACAATGTCATCCAATACTTTATACTCTTTCTATTCCTATTCCTGTTCTTACAACTAATTCTTATACATGATGTTTTCATTAAAGATTACATATCTAGATTGAAATATTTTCTTATATCTAATGATCCATAAATAGAAACCAAAGTCATCCTCACCATAACTAAAAAATGTGCATTTTTATGATTTTGCCTCTAACTTGGTTTTATCCTCTTTCTTAATAAGAGCAAAAGCCTCACATCTAAAGACTCTGAGAAAATAAAAATCAACATTCTTACTAGACCAAACTTGTTTAGAAATGCCTTCATCCAAAGGCATAAAATATCCTCTATTAATTAGATAATCTATCATGCTAACTGCTTCTACCCAAAACTCGAAAGGCAACCTTGCATGTAACCTCATACGCCTAGAACATTCCATTATTATTCTGTTCATCCTTTCAGATACCCCATTCTTCTATGGAGTTCCTAGAACCATCCTTTGCCTACAAATTCCATTTTTAGAACACCATGAAAGTTAGTAAAAAATTACTTGAGATATTAATGTTAACATTTAATTATACAAATGCATTGAAACACTCATTTCATTTATAAGTTATGTATTTATTTTTTCACTCTCTTACTTGTAGGCTTGTTGATGACACTAAGACCAAAGTTTCTCATAACATGCCATCTAACCTTAATGATTGACTTATACCACTTAAAGAGAGTGAAATGAGAAATCAGAGGTTGGTGGAGGTTGTTTAAACACCTAAAAACTAGCCACAATTGGATTTCAACTATGATTCAGACTGATTCCTACCAACCATTGTAAGTTAAGCCTAAGAATCACTAAACATCACAAATTTTCTTATGCATCATTCATCAAAGATCAGAATCACATTAAGACATCCCTAATTAGGGTATCCTATCATATGCAAAAATAAACTCTCATGAATTCATCATTAAGCATCCTACGGAATTAAAAAAATCAATTTGGCCTATGGACCTATTAACTGGGGCACTTGCACACTTAAAATCAAATCTTGGAAGATCTAAATGGCTAATAAGAATTAATTAATGAACTAAACCAAATTAAATGCCTAGTTGAATTATCCATGTATAATTAATGAATAACTTAAAAAGAAAATTCAAAAATGTAAATATCTTAGCCTTTCATCATGACCTTTGTGAGTTTTCAAGCTCTTTAGAAATATCTTAAATAACTCATTTTGGAGATCCATGCCTATTCATTGCAAATCATGATTAATTGATAACTATTAACTCTACTGGGGTTAGTCTCAAATCCCTTAGGTTAAGTTTAAACTCATTCCATGTTTAAAATCTAACTTAACTCACCTTGGGTTGGGGTTAGTCTATTTTATGTAAATACAATGCCTTGCTTATTGCATTTTAAGTTATTTTGGTGCAAAATTATCATGCACAAATGACTTCAAATATTTGAGAAGAGTAGTGTTATAATGTGAAAATGCCTAGAAAGTAGTGTTGTAATGATAAAATCTTGAGCCAAGATACATCAAACCACAACACAAGCCATGGTGCTAAGGAGAGAAGGAGCTACACAAATTCCATTGCCAAAGACTCTTTCAAGCACAGACCGAACAAGCCACTCAATAATGCATTTGGATCTCTCAAGGAAGGTAAAAGATTGTGTGTCTTTTGAATTTTAGTTATGATTTAATTTATATTTTGTTCATTAAGCTCACCCCTAAGAAATAGGCTTTTAAGTGTTAGTGTTAGTATGTTTATTGAAGTTTTTGTTGCTTAAACTAGCATGTTACTAACCTCCATTCTTGTATTCGTATGATCACAAATGGCACACCTGATGGGACATGCACCACATGAAATTACTCTTAAATCCTTCTAGACCATTTTACTAATGATTTTCATATAAAAATTTGAGCTTGCTGACCCAAACATGTGAAAATTTGAGGCTAAAGGACATTTTTTTCAGTCATGAGGTTGCCCTATGTAATTACAATTTTGCACTCTAGAGTTATGATATTGCAATAATATCACAACTCACATAATCATGATTTTACCTCTATTTTAGTGATTTTGCATCTCAATATTAGTATTTATGCTAATATTTTGTTGTTTGTAAGAGAATTTTTGATATTGCAATATTGTGACTTTGATAGTCACAATATCGTAATATCACAATTTTGTGAATAATGACATCACCTAACCAATTATGATTTTACCTCTAACTGCTTGCAGTTAGTCTAACCATTTCAAGCTAAGTTGTAATATCATGACTCTTAGAGTAGTGATATTTCCCTGTCTTTTGTGATTTTTCAACTAGAGTAGTGATTTTGCATATTATACTTTATTTTCTCACAAATTGCATTATTGCACTGATAGTTGTAGTTTTGCAGAGTTATGGTTTTGATCTATGTTTTACGATTTTGCACTGTGTAAGCCAGAGAGATATATTTGAAAAATATTTTTCTCACTCATGAAGTGCTTCAAGGCAGGCAAAAACCCTCTAAAAATTGTAGGACCTAATCTAGGAAAGGATACAAATTTGAAAGTGTTTTAAGTTTTGAACATTTCATTTTGGTGCCTAAAAGAAATTTAGACATTTTTATGCTTAGTTACTTTGTGAATTTTTTTGCAAGTTTTAAACTAATGCTAAAGGTAAAACAAATTTATTACACATTTCATTTTTGGTGCATTAAAATGAACTTTAATCACTTAGTTACGTGTTTTTGATAACATTTATTTTATGCCTTATTTGTTTGGAGTTGTTTATTTTTGCAAACTGATGGATGCATGTATGCTCTCCCCCCATCCCTTTGAGGGAATTCAGGTGTCCAAAATCACTCTTTGTTTACATTTTTGACTTTATCTAAAGGCATGAAAAGAATGTCACTAAGGATCTCCCCAAACCCATATGGTTTGCATGATCTAAACATGACCTTAAAGTCTTTTCACTTGTCATTTATTTCTATGCAATTTGGTTTGTGAGTGAGAGTTCATAGCCTCATCATGAGTTCTTTAGGGGTGAATTGACCTGGGTTTTTATCTCCTAGCATTGTACCAACACTACTCCATAGTGGGGTATATAAATTAAGGCACAGATACTATGATTTCCAGGGGGCTGAATGGCTAACCTCTTTAATTATAATGAAAACTTGAGTTAGGTTTGGATAACCAGGGGATTCCAATAAGAAGTACATGGGTGAAATCACTATATAAAGGAATAAACTCTTACATGCTAATTTAGCCAGTATGAAATCAATTGACATGATTACATCTCTAGTGTTAACCACACTTAGGACCATCTAGACACATGAAACCTATAGTTTTAGAACAACCTCACATGTTACAGAAATACTATGGATGCAAGGTAAGTAACCCTTATTTCCATGTCATCGTATAATCTCTTGGAAAAAAAGGGCACCTAAAAACCCTAATTTTCTTGCACTTTTATTTTTGGATTAACACTTAAATTCCTCCTAAGGGCATGTATATAGATGAAATTTGATAGTACTATGCAACCTTGTAAATTTTAGGATTTAGAATGTTACATTTAGATGTTTATGTCATTTTATCCTCTATTGCATGATTTTTGAGTCTAAACTATCTATTTTATTTGGTATGCCATGTAATTTTATCCACATCACTTGATTATTTACGGAGGTATCATGCTGTCCATTTTTGTCACATTCCTTTTCCTTAGTATTTTGATAAATCTTTGTGTGTGTGTCACTTGATTGGAAAGGGTAATGTTATGCTGTTCAATTCATTTCAAGTTTTTATGCCTTAGAATCTTGAAACATACCATTGTTTACATATTTAGAGCATGATAACATTTTTATATTTCTCAAATCATTTCAAAGACTTGTTTGCCTTTTGTCCAAAGTCCATTATCCAAAATAATCCATGTGTACTTATTGGATCTTCAGCTAGTATTGTCATACCATTCACATTTGTCTATCTTGTTGATTAAAAAACCTACTTTTCCTAAGTTGAGTTTTTAATTAACCTTGACAAGTTCAAATCAACATATTGATTAATTTCTATTTATGCATTGTGTAATTTGGGCTTAGACACTGATCTCTCTCTTTTAGGTTGTGTAACTTAAGTTAATTCTTTACCCACTTTGAAAAATATTATTTGTGCCTTTATTTGGGAGAAAATAGTCTATCTATAAGTGTTTTTTTGTTTCATTCCTTATGCCAATTTGGTCAAAGTTCATGTTTAAAGTTGAGTGCCTAGTTTATACCAAAGTGTTTCAAATTTGTTAGATTAAATCATGCCCCTTTGTTTGAGCCTAGATTTTGACACCGTATTTGGCCAAAATACCTAGACAACCTTTATTTTCCTAGATTAAGACTTGTTTGGAACAATTTAAACCTAGAGTTTGGAATTATAATTTTAGTTCATCCACTTGACCCTTTTGTGTGAGACATTTAATGTTAGACATTTGATGTTAGGTTGTTTTATACCAAGATTTTGCATAGAAATTTGTGGATATACATCTCCATCCTTTGACCAAGTTCCATTGAGTTTGCACCTTTTGTAATTTTAGGCATTATTTTTAGAGTTTATAGAAATCTAACCCCTTTTATCATGAATCATTCACCATTGATTTGAACATGTCTCACTATACTCATAGTGGCATCATGTACAAACTAGGGTATAGTAATGTGGTCACACAAAAAGATTTTGTTCAAGACCCATATGGAGATGATGTCACTTGTGAGATGGATCCTTATCCACCTTACAAAAATAAAAAGGGGGAACAAATCCAAGATCCTTTAGCTCACTATTTGGTCAACACACCTTCATACTTAGAGTAAGAATAAGAGCAAATGGCACAATACTTAGTTAACGTACCTTCAGTTGTAGAACAAGCTCAAAATTAACCATATAATGTTATGATAACATCAGCCTATGACCCTTATTTTTTGATCATCATTTGCTTGTAAACAAGGATGAAGTCTTAATCAAAGCTATAGATGTAGGTGATAAGTTTCCAACAAACTTACCCCACAAAAACTTTCCCAGTCTAGTTTGAGTGCCTTAAAATATACCTTATAATCAAACCAATGAATAAGCCTCTTCTATCAATCCTCAATCTCTAGTGTTGATGCCTTATCAGGACCCTCATATGCTTATCATAGGAAAAGGCCTCATGGAGGACCAATTCATATATATGTAGACAATATACCAGACTTATCTAAAATTAGTGTATAAATTCAACAATATGACCATGTCAAATGATCCTCTTATTGAGATAACTCCTTCAATAGGAGTCTTAAGTGAATTGATAAGCCAAGAAAATTAGTGTATAGACCCATTTATGCAAAGCACTTTGGTTAGAAACATGTTCAATACCCCAAACATCAAATAAGTGTCTTCTACTTCTATGCAGAATAGTGAGCCCAACACAATGGATAATACACAAGTATTGTCCATTTTAGACCAAAGTGGTGTAAATACACAAATAACTAGTCCACAAAAAAACATGTATTTGGTTAACACCATGAGTGGTTCAAAAATATAGGGTGGAGGAACTTATACCTACTAAACACAAATAGCTACATCTATTCCTCAACCAACTATTTCTTCAAGCATGTAACCACAAGGATTAAGTATTCAAATAATAAAGTGTCATGCCTCAACAAAATGTGATAGATGTTACTCCACCCCAATAGGTGATGACTAATGTTACGTAACCATAGGCACAATCCAACATACCAATTCAATACAGGCAAAACATCCTACCACCTCAACAAGTGGAACCCAATGCTCCACCTCTCTAGGTAGTAACAAACATACCTCTTCAGTCGTAGAACAACTTACCATTACAATCATAAATGATGTCTAATCAATAACATATGATTATTGGTCCAAAAAAAAATCCAAACCTTTAACATGAATCTACTTCCAAACAAATATTCATGCAACCAAGAGGTTCTAATGTTTCACTATTCCTAATGTGCCACAAACTCAACGATAAGGCCTTGGTTTACAATTTATTCTCAACTAACAAGGTTTGAATAGTCAATAATAAGTCCCTATTCAACCTCAATAGGCATAATATTTCACCCCCACTCATATCCTTCTATCTCATCCATAATTTCCCCAAAACTAGGCCCATATACCAAATCCTAACTAGAATATCACACTGTAATACGTGTAATTACAATAGTCACATCCTAATCCATGTATGCATATTCCTAGTCAATTCTGCATCTAAACCAACATCCAATAAAAAACCATAACTCTATTATACCCTGGTCAATGTAATCCACTTTTAACCACCCAACCTCAGTTTCAAGCCAATGTTCCCTTTAGTTTCCTCACACAAGAGCTATAAAAAATGAAGGATGTAATTGCCACCATCCAAGCCAAAAATGAAACCAAGAATTTTAAGTTAGATGACTTGTGTTACTACCCATTCAAAATTTAGCATCTACAAATACCATTTCCTCTAGGGTATGAACCACCAAAGTTTGAAAAATACAAGGGTAAAGGAGAACCTGAGGCGTATTTAATGTAATTATTTATTGCTATCAACCAGTGGCCTACAGTGACATATACCTCCTACTATTATTTTCAAGGAGTCTAGTAGGACAAGATTTGGAGTGGTTTGTAAAATTGCTTAAGAATTTCATTTTTTATTTTGATGATCTTTCCAACAAGTTTGTGTAACACTTCTCCTATAATATCAAACATGAGATTTTGTTGGTATATTTAATGCAAGTCAAATAAAAGGTTGGTAAAAGTTTTATGAGTTATTTAAAATGATGGACAATACGTGATATCAGATTCATTTATAATTTACCAGACAAGCAATTAACCACTATGTTTACCAAGAATTTACATAGTGAAATATCTTACCATTTGGAGCTACTATGTATACACACTTTTAAGGAAATCATCGACAAAGGTTTGTTGATCAAAAGGGCCCTTATTAAAAAATGGATCATTAAGATGACCTCATAAAATTAGAACTAGAATCAGAATGAAAACAATAGCCAAAATTAGAACCAAGTCCAAGCTCAAGTGTCATAACCTTCCCAGGCCAACAATTATGAAAATTCTAAGCCATTTAATTGCAAAACTAATGTTGTCATAAATGGAATAACTAGGTCATGACATATCCAAATTGTGAAAACACCATCAACAAAGCCTATGTTGCATATGCAAATTACTCCTAACCAACAACTTCTTCAGTAAACATAACATGCATATTAGCCTAGACTAGAGCAACACACACATCAACCTTTGCCTTTGTAAACACTTCCTCTAAGGATAATTGTGCCTACTCATCATGTCTTTAGTGACCATGGAGAACCCATTAAATCCATATTTCATAATCTTGATACCACTAATCTAATTAGTTGGCCTATTCTAAATCACTATCCTAAGGGAGTTCCTTATCCATATTGGTACTAACAAAATGAATTCTATTAGTATCATTAGGATAATGGACATAATTTGCATTGTTGTGTGTAAATTAAATATTTGATTCAAAATTTATTGGAAAATGAGGAGATAACATTGGATAGTATAGATTTTACATCCAATCAAAATCTTAGAATTTATCAAAACTCATTTCCACAACATAAAAACCAACAAAAACAACAATAAAGTCCATAACAACAAAAATAATAGTATCAATAGTCGAGACAAAACTAACAAAACCAACAGTAGACGCAATGTCATCCAAATTGAAAAAACCAAGTCTAGAATGATGCCAAAAACCAATATACCTACCATGCAATTGCACATGACTATAAAAAAGTTGTAGGACATATTATGGGAGGTAACATTTACACCATCTCCATCAATCCAAGACCAAGTATTAACCAAATGAGACTGTTGTTAATCAATTCCAACTAGCCAACCTATGATAGTGATCCTTTCTTGACCTGGGACCACATACAAGTATACCAAAAAGTAGGAATTACTAATTTTGGAACTCTTATTGATAACTCATCCTTGCCTTGTGACCACACATAAGTGCACTAGCAATCGAGACTAATCCTATCTGGTCCCCCACCACCATCGTTTGATAGTAACAATGGTCTTGTATCTAATCCTAATTTTACAATCACAACTCAATAGTTGAATATTACCATCCCAGGCCCAAAACCATCTATCAATGCAACCATCTAACCCACCATTATAGTTAGGAACAAGCCATTTTCCACTATAAAGTAAAATATTTATGATATTTTGGAACAACTACATATGACACTTGCATAAATCTCTATTTAGATTTGTTACGTATGTACACCATCCACAAGAATATCCTGACATAGTTCCTTGGCCAATCCCAAGTTCCTAATGACATATCTGTAGACAAATTCTAAGGTTTGGTCAAACATCTAGCCCCAAACTAATAATTAACCTTTGACCAAAGTGATATGTTATCCTTTGGCCCTCTGCATAAAAATCCAATGTATACTAAAGTTGTCATAATATGGCACAAAGTGAAGCATGTCCTCATAGAAAATAAATTGGGTCTAAATATTATGTCTCTAAAGCTCATCAAGCTTCTCAAGTACACTACAGTGGATATCTAGCAAGAAATGATCATAATCAAGGCTTATGATAATGAAGAATGAGAATCACAAGGCACCATCAGCTTGCTAGTTATCTTTGGGACTTTGAGCCATAATACATTATGCCATGTGTTAGACCTTGATTTATCATATAATGTGATTTTGGGTAGACTTTGGATACATGAAATTCATGCAATCCCTTCAACATTGCACTAGTGTCTCAAGTTCTCCCATTTAGGTATGAAGGTTACTATCGATGTAGATTTGCATGCATACAAACATTGTAAGCATTTGGAGGTTGAGTACCAAAGTTATAACTATCATTTTGGCCTGAATCTAGTTTCCAAAATAGACAAACGGAAATAAATACTTGTTAATTTACCAGAGGCCAATTGCTTTGAAATTGATACCCTTGATTACCTTTCCCATATGCCACCTCCTAAAATGTATAATCATTACACTATCTTAGCTAATGGCCCAAGAGAATATTTGGCCCATGATATATTCCACATTGCCAAGCTTCCACAGAATCCCAAGCCCTGTGGAAGACCTGAAGCAAAACCACCTTGCATGGAATGGAAACATAAGGGCAAAGGCAAACTACATTGTCTAGAACCTATCATTTTCATACCGAACATTGGCCAAGAATAAGACCCACTTATAGATGATGAATATTGGCTATATGATGACAAAATAGTTGATTGTTACCTAAATGTCAAATATCCCATTTCAAATAAAATCATGAAGAAGCATGCCTATGAAGGAGGAGGCCTTGAGCTACATTAACAGGGTCTACTTGAGCTAATTTATTCCACTCAGTACAAAATAACATATGGTCTTAGATTTAAATTGATTAACAGTGACCCCACATATCTTATTCATGTTCAACACCAATGACTAGTGATGACAATGTTGACATTGAAGCAAAGTCTGATCATAGCCCTTTTGATGACCTAGATAATACTAATTTGTTTGATATTAATTTTATTTGTACCCTTAGACTAGTCATTAGAAATAATCCACTTCTTCTCTTTCATCCTCAACTTATAGACTAAGACCAACAAGAATCAATAGTGTTGGTCGACGAGTTTTAGAACGATGAGGCCTTCTATGATTTTTTAGGTCTGAAGGACAATGTTTTGTTGGGAGACCAAAAATAAGGGTTCTCAATCAAGTTGGATCCTAAAGGATTTTTTGGAGAATGGGTGAACACCCTTAGCCATAAACAATTAAATAAAACATTGAGGTCCCAAAGTGAAAGCCTATTTGAGATGCTTTTGGACTAGAGGAAAAGTAAATAGAAAGGCTAGTCTAGTAGTTAAAACTTGTTTCAGGCACCATTAGACAGGGGTGTTCAACTTTCCTCAAACATAGCTCAAGAGACCACCAATGATGAAATTGGCTATGAAACTGAGTTTAGTTTTGAAAAACAATAGGCTTTTGATCAAATCATCTAAGAGTTCCTAAGATTGTTTGTTACATGGCCATCCCTAGCATTAGGAGATTCTGATTCTTCATACTTAGGAGAACTTGAGGAGCTACTCTAAGATGAGGACTCTACCATTACAAGCTAATTTAAATCTTTGCCAACTATTCTAGATGATGGTTCAAGTCTTCTTATTGAGGACACTATAAAAGTTAACATCAAGACTCTAAATGACTTAAAATGGATCAAATTAGGCATGTCCCTCACTCAAAAAAGAATGTGAAATTTTTACCACCCTATTGAAGTAGTTTGTTGATATATTTTCTTGGGCTTACTCTAACATGCCAAGTTTGGACCCCACCTTGGTTGTGCACCACCTTGTGGTATATCTATATGTCAAAATTGTAAAATAAAAATTATACAAGATACATACTTTCATTGCTATGTTAGTGAAGAAAGAATTAGAAAAACTCTTGGAAGTAAGATGTATTCGATCGATCGACCACTCAGAGTAGATCTCTAATGTTGTGCTAGTCATTAAGAAGTTAGAAAGAATTAGAATCTATACAAATTTTAGAGACATAAACAATGCTTGACCCAAGGATGACTTTACTCTACCCATTATTAACATAATTGTCAACTCTAAAACTGGGTACAAAATGCTTTCACTAATGGATGGATTCTTAGGCTACAACCAGATCTAGATTACACTAAAAAAATAACATAAAATAGTGTTCACCACTTTGGGGGGAATGTTTTGTTATTATTTTATGTCATTTGGTCTCAATAATGTGTGGCCCACATACCAAAGAGCCATGATTGTCATATTTCATGATATGCTGCATGACATTATTGAAGACTATGTCAATGACATACTGGGAAAATCAAAGACTAGAGTTGATCATCCATCAACACTATGGAAGCTATTTGAGAGACTGCATGAATAGAAGGTCTAAATTAATATTAAAAGTATGTTTTTGTAGTTACTTCAATCAAATTGCTTGGATTCATTGTGTCTTGTAGAGGCATTAGAATTGATCCATCCATAGTATAAACCATTATAAAGATGTCACCATTGACCAATTTGAAGTAGCTTTGCAATTTATAGGGCAAGATATAATCCATTAGATGATTCATCTCTTAGTTGGCCAACAAATGCCACCGATTCACACACTTGATGATGAAAGGTGTCATATTTCATTGGGATGATGAATGTTAGAAAACTTTTTTGCAATTGAAGGACTATCTTGCCAATTCACCTATTTTGTTTCCACCAATGCTAAGAAAGTCATTCTTACTATATCTATCTACCATAGATAAATCCCTGGGGGCACTTCTAGCTCAACATGATGATAATGTAAAGGAACATGCTATGTACTATATAAACCATAGATTGGTTGTGTATGAGCATAATTATAGGCCCATTGAAAAATATTGTTTATCCATGGTCTTTATAGATAAAAAACTATGACATTACATGTTAAAAAATAAGGCCATGGCTATTTAAAAAGTATATTCACTCAAATATATATTATCCAAAACAACCTTATAAGGATGCATGGCCCAATGGATCATGATTTTCAATGAGTTTGAGGTAGAATACATCCACCAGAAAGCCATCAAATGATAGGTCCTTATAGATCAACTTGTTGAAGCACCCCTTACAGATATAAAACCACTAAAATTTTGATTCCTAGATGAATCCATTATGAACATCATTTAAAAACCTCTTGAGGAGCAGCACTGGAAACTGTATTTTGATGGATCATTCACAACACATGGATTGGGGATAGGCCTTTTATGCATTACAACATAGGGGGATTTAATCTCTAAATCATTTTGGATCAAATTTATTTTTACTATAAACATGGTTAAATATGAATCACTTATTATAGGGATTTGCTAATTAGTACAAAGGAACATACAGCATCTCAATGTTTATGGTGATTCTCAGTTAATCATCAATCAGGTCACAAATAGTTTTTAAACCAAAGATGATAAGCTAGTACCATATAAGGCCATGCTTGACAATCTCAAATAATAGATTATCGATGCATAATTTAAACATATACCAAGGGCCAGTAATAGAGCCACATATGCCATGGCCACCATTGGATCTTTGATTCATCATATAGACACTACAAAAGAATATCAATTTCTCATTGAAAAATTGATAATGCTAGCTCATACACCTTCAACTATCACAATGTTCTATGATATTGTTGGTCCTAGATATATATGGTATTCTAACCTTTATGCCTATCTCTATGACCACATTATGCCACCAGAGCTATCCCACAAATAACACAATGCCCTTATCCACCATGCTGCATGCTATACCTTACTTGGACCAACCCTTACCACTGTAGTTTTGATATAACTTTGCTTCATTATTTAAATTTGATAGAATCAACATTAACATTATGATAAGTTCATGGAGCATGTGTATCCCACACAAGTGGGGCCATCCTTGCCAAAAACATCCTATGTACTAGGTATTATTAGCCAACTATGGATTTAGATGTAGCTGCATATGTTAAAAAATGTGAAAAATGTCAATGGTATGCCAATTTGATTCATGCCTTAAACAAAACTCTAAAACCAATGCTTACACCTTGGCCATTTGCTACATGGGTCCTTGATCTCATTGGTAAGATAAACTCCACCTCATTTGATGGCTATAAACACATTCTTATCGCTACTGAATATTTCACTAAATGGGTTAAATCTATACCCCTCACTTATGTAAATGGAAATCAAATTTCCAAATTCATCTTCAACCATCTCATCTACCGATATAGTATCCCATCTAACATTATATCTGATAATGACATATCATTCAAAAATAAGGATGTCAAATCATTGTGTTGAGTATAAAATTACTCAACATTTTTCCACCGCATATTACCCACAAGGTAATGACCAAGCAAAAACATCTAACAAAACCATTGTCAACATCGTTAAAAATATTATCAATGATGTTGGCTATGATTGGCACCTCCAAGTATTCTATGCCCTCTAGGCCTACCATACCAATTATTATACTCCCATAGGAGCCACTTCATATTCACTTGTTTATGGCACTAAGGCCATTCTTCCCTTTAAGGTCAAGTTACCTTCTTTTCACATCTTTTTAAAACATGTACTAGATGATGAAGACTATCGAGTAGCTCACCTACAAGAACTGGAATTACTTGATGATAAATGCATGGCCATAGTTAACAACTTGAAAGCATCCCAAAACTAACTCTATGGACACTACAATAGATACATCATACATAGAGAATTTGAGATTGGTGATCTTGTACTTAAATAAAACCAACATAATACCACAATAAAAAAGAAGCATAAGGGAATGTTTAAACCCAACTAGATAGGCCCATTCATAATTATTGAAAACTATGGTACTGGAGCATATAGACTCACTACACTATATGGGGATGAAATTGATGAGTCGATGAACATTATACACCTCAACCATTACTTTACTTGAGAGACCTAGTGTATTGTATATGAGATATACTTTTGTTCTAACATAATATCAACATTCTTATTTGTACCATGTAATTCTATCTCCATACCATTATACTATGACTTTCCTATTGACCAAGTTATTTTACCCATCCCTACCCAACCCTTTAATCGTGGTTTCATTCCTTTGATTCCATGACCACTTTTAGCATGAAGATTTAGATCAAGTTTCATAAATTGTTTCATTATTCTAGTCAAAAGCCATAATTTAGAGCAATGTGATAGTGGTTTGGTAGTTGAATCCTTCATTTCTTGTTTCATTATACACCATGTGAGCTTGATTATAACTTACTTTGGTTAAATCAATGTCTCTCCATCTTGCTACTAATTATAACTGCCTATGGAAAAATTAGTATCATTGAACTATGTCTTTATTTATTAATTCTAATTACCTATGGGAAAATTAGGGATACCACTTATTTATCATGTCTAAAAGTACCACCTTGCCATGCTTATGTTGTACTATGCTATTTTCTAACTCTACCTATTTTGTTTTAATTAGCTGTTACACTAGTCATATTCCTCCACTATAAGGCATAACTAAGATGACTTGAGTTCCCATCTTGGGACTATGTAGGTAGTGATCAATTCACATTGAGGTCAACTCAGTCACCCTAAGCCATGATCTCAACATTTTTCAAGCAACCTAAGCCATACTCTCATCATTTTATGAAAATTTTTTAGTTTAAACGCTCTCACCATTTTTCAAGCTTGGACCATTTAGTATCTCCTCATTATCGATCGAGTTGAGATGCTTAAAAAATTTCAATTTTATTTTGAAAATGATTTAAAGAATACTCAACATTGACTACTTCTTTGCCTTAAGGATTTTGGGATCTCTAACTAATTCATAAGAAACCACTTATCATTTGATTTCCCCATCCTTATCAATCTAGTATCTCATGCTCTCGCCATTTTGTGAACCCATTCCCATATTTGTTACAACCCCCAAGTTGTACTTAGAAAATTCAATAATTTTTTTCTTTAAAATCAATTTATCTAACATTCTTTCCATACAATAATACATTACAACATATCTAAACTATAACTTAGAACAAAAGTACTTCTAGTCCAAATACTGAATACAATACTTATCTTATACAACTCCAAGGAAAGTAATTACAATAGGATATAGATATTATTGGTCACATAACACAACAAC
Source organism: Torreya grandis (assembly GCA_037957365.1). Lineage (NCBI taxonomy): Eukaryota > Viridiplantae > Streptophyta > Pinopsida > Cupressales > Taxaceae > Torreya > Torreya grandis. Next base: position 4,700,457 of record JARHVA010000109.1, read on the forward strand.
TAATGTTTAAGTATAACAAATATAATACAATTACATTTCCATTAGGCATTCATCCTTAATACAATAAATAGATACCAATCCCTCCAGATTTTGAGTCAAACCAACTTGTGTATTTTTGAATCTCAAGTGTAGTCTCCATATAAGTAGCATTATAGTGGGGAGGGAAAGCATCATCTGAGCAATTTTCCACACCAACCATAGACCAACGATCCCCCACATAATCCATTATTAGGGAATGACCCTCCATGTATAGATAGATAGAATGTTGTGGAAATCTAGAGAACAAGATAGTACCCAAGTGTGTATGATTTCTAAAACTAAACTTGTAGTGTATCATAAAAAAACCATTCTATTGTAAGATATTGCACTGACATGCAAATCAAACATAGCAAATGATAATGTCTCATTATAAATTATTTAACCACCAAACTAATACTAATTACCTCCTTCTATCCATAATATCACATCACATGCCTTATATAGGAGTAAGCAAAGTATTCATTTATTCCATCAACGTATGAATTATCTATCTCATACTAGAATTAAAGCCTATAGTTTATACCTCCCAGGTAAAATTCACATTAAACTATAGATCCTAAACCACGATAATAATATCCAAAAATTAAACCCCATGATATCCCATATTATAATAGCCTAGTATTCTAAGTCACAAGTACTAATTTTTTCAAAATTAGTCATACTAAGTAGTCATAAATACATATAAGCATACACTTTTGATCAATCAAGTACATATAATAAAGTAAGTCACACAAATACATAAAAGTCTAACCCAAATTTGTTTACACTCTCAAATTTGTATGCACACATACATGATATCTTACTAACTTTTATAAAACATAATATTCAAGTAATACCCAACACATACATTTGATCAATCGATATAGGTGAGAGTCTAGGCATACATCTATAGTATTTACCATATAGGCATATAAATTTAAGTTAAGGTATTCTATGATATCCCATACTATCATAATTCCTTATGCATTAACACCCTACTCATACATGAACAATCAACTTACACTATAATTATTAAATAAATAAGTACAAGATTATACCACCCAGGTATACCCTAGATTATACTACACAATAATAATTAGATGAAAACATAATTTATAGGTACGCATCATGATGAACTATTTTATTCTAGAAATGTTTAATCACTTATATATGTTGATACTCTCACAATATAAATTGCATACAAGTTTTAATTTTCAACAGTTATCATAATCCCAGATAACTATAAATCAAGTTATACTTCATAGGAACATAACTTAAGGGTCAATATTCATATGGTTAAATTTTTCAATTTTCTAGAATTTTTATATTCTTAATATCAATCTATTACCTCAGTTATAGGCATTTTATCTAATGTCCTATGAAGTTATTCAATAATAAGAATGCCCAAGCCCAATATATTTGGCTAATACATATATGACCAAGAATTGGTTAGATCATAAGCTATTATACTTATGCCCCAAAATATACTTAATAATTAATATTTTTCCTACTTGTTAATTTTCACAATTTATAATCCCTTCTTCCCATACTATCTCTACATGGTGACTTTTCATACTTCAAGATAAAGTATTTATCAATATGAAATATACTAATAAATAACCATTCTATGTTCTCATACAGATCCATGATAATCACACTCATTATTTAAAATGCAACTCGAGTAATCTGAGGAAAAATTAAAGTTCAAACAAATATTCGATCTTGCATTAAAGATGAGACATATTCCTTCTTCATAATAATATAAGGTCTCAAATATAATAGCAACTTTTGAAAAATTGAATGCTTTATATAAAAACTACGTTAGAGATTCAACATTTCTATTGAATATTCAATTATTTTATTTAATAATTCTAGGTGTTTCATTTTTTTATGCTAATCAATTCAATTTAGATGCAACTTGAATATAATTATTGAAACTCAGTTTAACCTTTTGATGTTGCAAAAATATAACATGTTGTCCACATAAATTATGTAATGCTGCCAGTATTTTATTTACAAAGATTATTTCAAATGTATACTCAACAATTTGAAATATTTTCACAACTTTTTAAAAAAATATACTCAATGCTCTTATTCAAAATGACTTAGCATTTTCTTCAATGACCCAACATCTAATTTTATAAATTCAACATTTCATTTTATAAACTCAACTAATATTCTATAAGCTTAACATTCACTTATATAGTGCTTAGTGTTTTTAGCAATGAATCAACTTTTTAACTATTGGCTCAGTGTTTCAACTAATGGCTTGGCATACAAATTTTATTAGAATTAGCTACAAGATCTAATGAATCTAATAGAAAGCATAAACAAGAGATAATATAGTAATAGTAATAAATAATAACTGTATATCCAAAACAATAACATAAATGAATAAATAACTCAAATATGATGAATTAATTTGATAATTCAATATTAATCTGATATAAAATACAAAAATAACCATTGATTAAATAGATCAAGGCATGTAAGATAAAGGTCAATGAACTCATACAACATGTGTAGTTTAACTGATATCTGACTACAAGAATAGTGGAGTGCAACTCTACACTAACAAGATAGGTGTCCAACTTGTGTAAATGATCAACATAAGTTGACTACTAGTCAAACAATCTTATCCTATCTTACCTTGAATAGTGGAGTAGAATTCCACTGTCACAAGATAGGTATCTAAGTTAACTAATAGTTAAGCAAGCTTATCATATCTGGTACAAATTATTAATAAAAATAATAAACTAATTACAATAATTAATTAGTGCACTAATCTAAATAATAAATATAAGTAAATGCAATATAACAAATAAATGCACCAATATCCCCCATAAGTGTAGCTTAGTAGGGCTATGTAGATAAGAGTCTCAACAATGTGTATCCATATTAGGTACTCTGTACAAATCGATGAGGAAAGGAGAAAACATGAAGGAAAAAAATCCTCCTCAAAATGAAGGTCTAGAAGACCCCTTTGAAGAATTGATGTCCTTTAAATAAATAATGTCCTACACCCCAAAAAGAGATAAAAAGTGAAGATAATTGCTCTCAGTGAAAGGTTTGGTGAAAATATATGCAATCTGCTCCTTTGTAGGACAATATTGAAGATCAATGATCTCCATCTAAATTAGCTCCATGATAAAGTGCATATGTATCTCTATGTGTTTGGTTCTCTGATGATAAATCCAATTATTCAAAATATGGATAGTGCTCTAGTTATCATAGTAGATGACTGATGGCTTCTAAAATGGAACACTAAGCTTAGTGAGAATATTCTAAAGCCAAATAGCCTCAGTAGTGGCATTAAAAACACCACGATACTCATCCACTATAGATGAAAGAGAAATAGCATGTTATTTCTTACTCTACCAATAAATGGGGCTGGATCCAAAGTGAAAACTATAACCAAAATTGGACTTATGATCATCATAATTACCAACCCAATCAAAATCTATGTATCCCACCAAGTCTGAACCTATACCTACTGTATAGTGAATCTCATATCTGATAGTTCCCTGAATATAGATCAAAATTCACTTGGTGGCTCTCTAATAAAGCTCATGTGGTGTCTGTATAAATTGTGAAACCATACCAACTGCATATGAAATGTCAAGACATGTATGAGTCAGATAGATGAGGCTACCTACAAGCTAGTGATACAATGTGGCATCAACCAAGGGAGTGAAATAATGAACCTCAAGTCTAACTCTAGATAAAGAAGGAGTCAGTGTAGGCCTACAGTCAGCCATGTGAAATTGAGCTAACAAGTCCATGGCGTGCTTGGGTTTTGAAAGTGTAATCCTAGAAGAAGACTGCACTATCTGAATCCCAAGAAAATAGTGCAATAGGCCCATGTCTGTCATAGAAAACTTATCATGAAGTGAAATATTAACACCACTGATGATGGATGTTTTGATCCCTATAATAATGAGATCATGAAAATAAAGAACTAAGTAAAATAGTGAGTCCTCTTGTCGTAGAATATAGACATTTAGATCTGAGTGACATCTTGAGAACCCAATTGAAAGAAGAAATGTGTCCATCTTGGAATACTAAGCCTTGGGGGCTTATTTCAAACCATAAAGAGACTTATGCAAGTGGCATACCATTGAAAAATTCTTGAATGAACCCCTGTGACAAATCCATATATATCTCCTCATGAATATACCTATGAAGAAATGCACTCTTCACATCCATTTGATATACAACCCAACCATAAGTTGCACCAATAGCTAGTATCAAGTGAATGGAATTCATCTTAACAATATGTGCAAAGGTTTTTGTATAGTTAATGCCTTCTACTTAGAAAAAAATTTTGGCCACTAAGTGTGATTTATACTTATCAATATTTCCATCTGCTACAAAATTAGTCTAATATATCAACCTAAATCGTACTAATTTTTTTTTCCCTTAGGAAGAGGAGCAAGATCCCAAGTGTTTTTCCTAATCAATGAGTCATACTCTTTTTCCATCACTAAATCCCACTCAACTATCCCTTTGGCTTCCTAAAAATACTATGGATTAGAAGCTATGGCAATGTAGGAATGTGAAAGATCATTTTGTGACCATGTTCTCGTTCTATCTAATGGATCCGTAACAAGAGGGTCTACAACTGCCAACGTCCATCTAGCCCATAAAGGCATTAATGGGTGAGGATCTAGAGGAAGAGGAACATGACCTACTAAATCCTATTAGGGAGGTATTACCTCATCATCCCTATGAGTAGATGAAGCAAGAGTATCATCATCATTGCTATCTGATTCTTCTAAGGAAGAAGAATGAAAAATGCTAGAAGAAAAGTCTAAAGGACTTTCTTCAAAGTAAATAGTTCTCGCTATAATAAGGTCATGTAAATCTAGATCAATGAGTTGATATCCCTTAACACCATAAGGATATCCCACAAATGTGCAAGTTTGTCTTTATTTTTCTAAAGCATAGTGCTTATTTGAAGGTATATGAGCCAATGATAGACTATTGAAGACTCTGAAAAGATGCACATCTAGCTTTCAATTGCACCAAGCTTCAAGAGGTGTTATCCCTTTTAAAGTTTTTTGAGTAACTCTATTCTATATATATGCAACACAATTAATCGCTTTTGCCCAGTACTCAAGTACTAATGATTTTTCATGAATCATGTAACTTGCTATCTCTTTTAAGAATCTATTCTTCCTCTCTATTACACCATTTTGTTGAGGTGTGTATGCAACTGAATGTTGAAGATCAATTCCTTCAAGAGTACAAAATTGTTTAAACTTGTTCACATATTCCTTCCCATTATCTGTGTAGAGAATATTGACATACTTCCCAAATTATTTCTCTACTAGAGCTTTAAAATCTAAAAATATATCAAATACTTCACTCTTAAGTTTCAAAAAATAAACCCAAGTATATCTGGAATAGTCATCAATAAATGTAAGAACATAGTGAGTTTTACTAAAAGACAAAGTAGGTAATGGACCTGCTAAATCACTATGAACAAGTTCAAAGATTTGTGTAGCCCTCTAATCCTTCCCTCTATCAAAATTATCCTTTGGATGTTTGGCTAAGGCACAACCATAACATATACTCCTTGAAAATTGAATCTGTGAAAGTCTTATAACCATCTCTTGTTGATTAAGTTACTGTAAATAGCAATAGTTCAGATGACCAAATCGCTCATGCCATAGCTTGCTCACTGAATCAATGTGTGAGAGCAAAGTTTTAGAGAAAAACTAAGGCACAAAGTGGGAGAATGAATAAAATCAAGTATTATTATCAACTTTTTCCACTGTAACTAGGGCATTATCCTCCAATTTTCTAATCGAAATAAAATCAAGTGTAAACTCAACTTTTCTACCAATATCAAAGTGGGTGATTTGGTAGATAGAGAGAAGGTTATTTGATAATTTTGGTAGATAGATGACATATTCAAATACCCCACTATCAACATCAACTGTACCTTTTCCTATGATATCTACCTTACAATCATCACCTATGAGAATATGAGGCAAGAAATTTGGTTCTAATCTAGAAAATTATTCTTGATCAGAACCCATATGGTGTGAAGCACCTAAGTCAAGTATGTTAAGGTGTGGAGCTAAAAGCTTCAACTATTTGCAGACACAAGAGAGGATGCTGAAGAACCAGAGGAATCGGCGTTGGCAGCATGACCAACGTCGGTCACAGACAGTGGAGAAGCAAACCAGCGACGGCAGGGAGTCGACCGACGTCAGCAGCACCAGACAAGCAGGGACCAGCGTCGGTCACCTATGTGGTCCAGAATTGTTTGTTGCACAAACAGTTAGTTAGTTAAACCGAGTGTTTGCATGCTAAGGGGCTAATTTAAGTCACGAGCTGTGTGTCTAACTTTAGTAGTTAGAGTTCTATTTTTGTAAGCATGGGATCTTATTTATAGACCCATAAGGCATGTATTGTAATGAATTTTAAGGTAAGTAAAAACATTGAAGCAAGCAAGGTCAAGGAGATCTACAGGTGTAAGGTCAAGGAGATCAGTTGAAGCATTCAAGGAGGGATAACAACTCAGGCTTTAGAGTTGTTGTGTTGAGCAAGAGAGAGAGGGAAGAAGGTCTTGAGGTGAGGCAAGCCTTTGAGGTGGAGGAAGAAGTGGCGTCTTCCTTATTGTACTTTCTTCTAGTAGTATTTAATACAAGAGTGTGTATTGTCTCTCAAATTCTTTGCTATCTCAAGTTTCTAGCTACTTTATCATTCTGGTATAATTCTGTGTTTAATTGCTAATACGAGAAGTAATCAATTATGCTCTAATTGGTAGATCTACAGATCCCCTGACAAGTGGTATCAGAGCTACAGTTTACAGGAAGCAGGGTATTGTTTTTGATTACAGGTCATTCACAGGGTTTTCTGATTGAGTGGGAGTTCAGCAATGGCAGAAGAAAGCAGGCTACGAATGGAGAAGTTTAACGGCAAGAATTATCAACATTGGAGGATGCAGATTGAGGACTATCTGTATTAGAAGGATTTGTACTTACTGTTGGGTGGGGCTGCATGCAAGCCCACATATATGAAAGATGAAGAATGGAATGTTCTTGATCAAAAGGCTCTCGGTTCCATAAGGTTGAGCCTTGCATCATCTGTGATTTCTAGCTTATCACAGTGCAAGACAACGGAAGAGTTGATAAAGTCCTTGGAAAATTTATACGAAAAGCCCTCTGCTTCTAATAAGGTATATCTTATGAAGCAGCTATTTACTTTGCAAATGCATGAAGGTGGATCGGTACATACTCATCTCAGTGATTTCCATGGTTTGGTAAACCAACTAGCTTTAGTCAATATTGTTTTTGATGATGAGGTAAAGGCTCTCTTGATTTTATGTTCTTTGCCTGAAAGTTGGGACGGTTTGGTTATGGCAGTAAGTAATTCTGCATCTGCTTCTAAAACCTTAAAAGTTGATGAAGTTGTGAGTGTGATCTTGAATGAAGAAATACGCAGGAGAAGCACAGGTGAATCATTAGGGAATGCTCTAAGTGTAGAAAGTAGGGAAAGGCAAAGGGAGAAGGTTGAGCAAGGGAAATCAAGGTCAGGAAGGAGATCTGAGTCCAAAGGTATTACCTGCTAGTTTTGTGGAAAGAAAGGACATACAAAGAAGGAGTGTTGGTTGAGAGATAAAGAGAATCAACATGCAGGTATGGAAGAAGCAAAGGATGCAAATATTGTGATGCAGGATGCTCTCATACTTTCTTCGGATAGTCAGGTAGGATCATGGATTTTAGATTTTGGTTCATCTTTCCATGCATCCCCAAACAGAGATTTGTTCTACGAGTATGAACGGGGAGATTTTGGAGTGCTCTATTTAGGGGATGGTACACCTTGTCAGATAGTTGGCAAAGGGAAAGTGCAGTTGAGATTGCAGATTGACAACACGTGGGTGTTGAAAGAGGTCATGCATGTTCCAATTCTAAAGTAGAGTCTGATTTTTGTAGGAAGGTTGGGAGATGAGGGATGCACAATAACCCTCACAGTGGATTCTTGGAAGGTTACCAAGGGAGCACTTGTTCTAGCAAGAGGTAAGAAAGTAGATACTCTTTATCTGTCTACTTGTATTACTGATTCTACTTCTGGTGTAGATTCGAAGATGTGGCCTAGTAGGCTTGGTCACAAGAATAGGAAGGGAATGGAAGTTCTTGATTCAAAAGGTATGTGTTCAAATTTGGAAAGCACAGATACAATTCATTGTAGAAAGAGGAAATTTAATGCTTTTGACAGGAACAAAGAAGCCTTAGTGTTTATGGAGGAGATGAAGGATAGAGATTAGTCACAGGGGCTGAATAAATCTGAGCAGGGCAGCATGGACAGAGGTATGATCCAAGAAGAGCTCGCAGATGAAAATTTCATCACTTAGAAGAACACACAGACACTGATGTCGGTAGCTTGGCACCGACGTCAGTCATCCAGGTACCGACATCGGTCATGTGCAGACCAACAGGGTCGGTAGGTCAAACAGGAGAAGTTTGACGTTGGTCATAAGGATCGACGTTGGTAGGAGGGACACCGGCGTTGGCCAGGGAAACGATGTCGGCAGTCAGGATCAGTGCAGGGAACTGACATCGGTCAGAAGCAGACTGGGAGATGGCCTAGATCGGTCACTGAAACGGATGCTAGGTGAATTACTAAGTCTCAAACACCCATGTAGAGGTCAGGAAAGGTATGTGAACCTCATATTCGTTGTTCACCTTCTTTATATTGCTTATTGATAGTCATGAACTAGGAAGATGGAAGAAGCAATGCAGGTAGAATCCAGAAACAGTGGGAGCTTGGCATGGATGAGGAGTGTGAGTCCTTGGAGAACTAAACAGGTATTTGTTGGTAGTGTTGTCAGCTAAAAGGAAGCACTAGATAGAGGGATGGATTCCCATTTTAGAGAAGAGAGTGGACGTACACATGAGACATAAGGCTATGGTATATGGTCTTGATTATGCTGCAGAACAATGGAGGTTTGACCATTGTATTTTATCTTTACCAGGTTGGATAATATTAGCTACATTATCTTGTTACTGTATTGTGTTACTTGTTGCAGGGTTTCATATACAAGGAGTTTTTTGAGCTAAGGGTAGAGTTGGTTCAGATGTATGTCATGGAGAATTTGGGAGCAACAAAATTCTTGTGGCATAAGTGACAGGTATAGCATCACAAGTTTGCATGATGGTTGGTCTTCAAGGGTGACTTTGAAGAGGGATACAGAGCCAAAGAAACAAAATAGATGGTGTACAGGTACAGGTACAAGTTGTAGCTATTTATCTCCAAGTGGGAGATTGTTAAGGTGTGGAGCTAAAAGCTTCAACTATTTGCAGACACAAGAGAGGATGTTGAAGAACCAGAAGAACCTGCGTCGACAGCATGATCGACGTTGGTCACAGACAGTGGAGAAGGAAACCGGTGACGACAGGGAGTCGGTCGACATCGGCAGCACCAGAGAAGCAGGGACCGGTGTCGGTAGCCTGTGCGGTCCAAAACTGTTCGTTGCACGAATAGTTAGTTAGTTGAATCGAGTGTTTGCATGCTAAGGGGCTAATTTAAGTCGCGGGCTGTGTGTCTAATTTTAGTAGTTAGAGTTCTATTTTTGTAAGCATGGGATCTTATTTATAGACCCATAAGGCATGTATTGTAATGAATTCTAAGGCAAGTAAAAGCATTGAAGCAAGCAAGGTCAAGGAGATCTACAGGTGTAAGGTCAAGGAGATCAACTGAAGCATTCAAGGAGGGATAACAACTCAGGCTTTAGAGTTGTTGTGTTGAGCAAGAGAGAGAGGGAAGAAGGTCTTGAGGTGAGGCAAGCCTTTGAGGTGGAGGAACAAGTGGCATCTTCCTTATTGTATTTTCTTCTATTAGTATTTAATACAAGAGTGTGTATTGTCTCTCAAATTCTTTGCTGTCTCAAGTTTCTAGCTACTTTATCATTCTGGTATAATTTCGTGTTTAATTGCTAATACGAGAAGTAATCAATTGTGCTCTAATTGGTAGAGCTACAGATCCCTTAACAAGTGGTATCAGAGCTATGTTTTACAGGAAGCAGGGTATTGTTTTTGATTACAGGTCATTCACAGGGTTTTCTGATTGAGTGGGAGTTCAACAATGGCAGAAGAAAGCAGGCTACAAATGGAGAAGTTTAACGGCAAGAATTATCAACATTGGAGGATGCAGATTGAGGACTATCTATATCAGAAGGATTTGTACTTACCGTTGGGTGGGGCTGCATGCAAGCCCACATATATGAAAGATGAAGAATGGAACATTCTTGATCAGAAGGCTCTCGGTTCCATAAGGTTGAGCCTTGCATCATCTGTGATTTCCAGCTTATCACAGTGCAAGACAATGGAAGAGTTGATAAAGTCCTTGGCAAATTTATACGAAAAGCCCTCTGCTTCTAATAAGGTATATCTTATGAAGCAGCTATTTACTTTGCAAATGCAGGAAGGTGGATCGGTACATACTCATCTCAGTGATTTCCATGGTTTGGTAAACCAACTAGCTTTAGTCAATATTGTTTTTGATGATGAGGTAAAGGCTCTCTTGATTTTATGTTCTTTGCCTAAAAGTTGGGATGGTTTGGTTATGGCAGTAAGTAATTCTGCATCTGCTTCTAAAATCTTAAAAGTTGATGATGTTGTGAGTGTGATCTTGAATGAAGAAATACGCAGGAGAAGCACAGGTGAATCATTAGGGAATGCTCTAAGTGCAGAAAGCAGGGAAAGGCAAAGGGAGAAGGTTGAGCAAGGGAAATCAAGGTCGGGAAGGAGATCCGAGTCCAAAGGTATTACTTGCTGGTTTTGTGGAAAGAAAGGACATACACAGAAGGAGTGTTGGTTGAGAGATAAAGAGAATCAACATGCAAGTATGGAAGAAGCAAAGGATGCAAATATTGTGATGCAGGATGCTCTCATACTTTCTTCAGATAGTCAGGTAGGATCATGGATTTTAGATTCTGGATCATCTTTCCATGCATCCCCAAACAGAGATTTGTTCTACGAGTATGAACGGGGAGATTTTGGAGTGCTCTATTTAGGGGATGGTACGCCTTGTCAGATAGTTGGCAAAGGGAAAGTGCAGCTGAGATTGCAGATTGACAACACGTGGGTGTTGAAAGAGGTCATGCATGTTCCAATTCTGAAGCAGAGTCTAATTTTTGTAGGAAGGTTGGGAGATGAGGGATGCACAATAACCCTCATAGCGGATTCTTGGAAGGTTACCAAGGGAGCACTTGTTCTAGCAAGAGGTAAGAAAGTAGATACTCTTTATCTATCTACTTGTATTACTGATTCTACTTCTGGTGTAGATTCGAAGATGTGGCCTAATAGGCTTGGTCACAAGAATAGGAAGGGAATGGAAGTTTTTGATTCAAAAGGTATGTGTTCAAATTTGGAAAGCATAGATACAGTTCATTGCAGAAAAAAAAAATTTGATGCTTTTGACAGGAACAAAGAAGCCTTGGTGTTTATGGAGGAGATGAAGGACAGAGATCAGTCACAGGGGCTAAATAAATCTGAGCAGGGTAGCATGGACAGAGGTATGATCCAAGAAGAGCTCACGGATGAAAATTTCATCACTTACAGGAACACACAGACACCAATGTCGGTAGCTTGGCACCGACGTCAGTCATTCAGGTACCGACATCGGTCATGTACAGACCAATAGGGTCGATAGGTTGGACAGGAGAAGTCTGACGTTGGTCATAAGACTGACATTGGCAGAAGGGACACCGGCGTCTTCCAGGGAAACAACGTCGGTAGTCAAGATCAGTGCAGGGAATTGACATCGGTCAGAAGCAGATTGGGAGATGGCCTAGATTGGTCACTGGAACAGATGTTGGGTGAATTAATAAGTCTCAAACACCCATGTAGAGGTCAGGAAAGGTATGTGAACCTCATATTCGTTGTTCACCTTCTTTATATTGCTTACTGATAGTCATGAACTAGGAAGATGGAAGAAGTAATGCAGGTAGAATCCAGAAACAGTGGGAGGTTGGCATGGATGAGGAGTGTGAGTCCTTGGAGAACCAAACAGGTATTTGTTGGTAGTGTTGTCAGCTGGAAGGAAGCACTGGATAGAGGGATGGATTCCCATTTTAGAGAAGAGAGTGGACAGACACATGAGACAGAAGGCTATGGTATATGGTCTTGATTATGCTGCAAAACAATGGAGGTTTGACCATTGTATTTTATCTTTACCAGGTTGGATAATATTAGCTACATTATCCTGTTATTGTATTGTGTTACTTGTTGCAGGGTTTTATATACATGGAGTTTTTTGAGCTAAGGGTAGAGTTGGTTCAGATGTATGTCATGGAGAATTTGGGAGCAGCAAAATTCTTGTGGCATAAGTGACAAGTATAGCATCACAGGTTTGTGTGATGGTTGGTCTTCAAGGGTGACTTTGAAGAGGGATATAGAGCCAAAGGAACAAAATAGATGGTGTACAGGTACAAGTATAAGTTGCATCTATTTATCTCTAAGTGGGAGATTGTTAAGGTGTGGAGCTAAAAGCTTCAACTATTTGCAGACACAAGAGAGGATGCTGAAGAACCAGAGGAACTAGTGTCGGCAGCATGACCGAGGTCGGTCACAGACAGTGGAGAAGGAAACTGGCAACGACAGGGAGTCGGCCGACGTCGGTAGCACCAGACAAGCAGGGACCGGCGTCAGTCGCCTGTGCGGTCCAAAATTGTTCGTTGCACGAACAGTTAGTTAGTTGAATCGAGTGTTTGCATGCTAAGGGGCTAATTTAAGTCGCGGGCTGTGTGTCTAATTTCAGTAGTTAGAGTTCTATTTTTGTAAGCATGGGATCTTATTTATAGACCCATAAGGCATGTATTGTAATGAATTCTAAGGCAAGTAAAAGCATTGAAGCAAGCAAGGTCAAGGAGATCTACAGGTGTAAGGTCAAGGAGATCAGCTGAAGCATTCAAGGAGGGATAGCAACTCAGGCTTTAGAGATGTTGTGTTGAGCAAGAGAGAGAGGGAAGAAGGTCTTGAGGTGTGGCAAGCCTTTGAGGTGGAGGAAGAAGTGGCATCTTCCTTATTGTATTTTCTTCTATTAGTATTTAATACAAGAGTGTGTATTGTCTCTCAAATTCTTTGCTGTCTCAAGTTTCTATCTACTTTATCATTATGATATAATTTCGTGTTTAATTGCTAATACGATAAGTAATCAATTGTGCTCTAATTGGTAGAGCTACAGATCCCCTGACAAAGTACCCATGACTTGGGAGAATTTTCTAGTGCAATTAGTGTTGTAGCTTTCCTTTTCCTTGAATTTGAAGGAGTGGAATAATCCTTTGAAGATGATTAATTGATGTTATTCTTCTTGAGAAGACCCTTAAGTTCATCAATCTCTTTCTTTCAGCAATCTTGTTCACTATGAAACCCCTTTTTGCAATAAGGTCAAGGAGTTTAAGTCTCTTTATATGAATCCACTTTCTTATTAGTGGATTTATAATCTCCTTGTGAGGAAGATTATTTCCCTTTATTCTTATCTTTCTGTGACTTATTATGATTACTCTACTTTTTTTTACTTGAACTTGTGTTTGATGTTGATGTTGAATCTTACTTATGTTGAGGTTGACTTGAAACTAGAGCTTGAGATTTGGATGACTTGATTAGACCCATAACTATTAAATTTTTTTCTTCAGCCATTAGAATCTTAGAGAATACCTCAAATGTGGGAATTTGATAATATGTAGCCAATGTGAGCTTATGAGTCTGAAATCTAGAGACAAAGGATGAATATTCAGGATCTAATTTTTGTAAGCCACTAAAAATCAACTGAATATCCTTTTTATCAATTTTACATTCAAAAAGTTGTGCTTTAAGATCTATGACTTTAGTGATGTAGTCTTATATTGTAGCATGATTTTTAGGATCCAAACTAATGAGTTTGTTGTCAATTTGGTAACCACAAACCTAATCTATTTTTCCAAACAATGATGCTAATTTATCCCAAGCCTCTTTTGGTTTTGTAAATTTATCAAAATGGAAATTCAAATCTAAAGACATGTAAGACTGAATGCATCTAATTACCTTAGTAGTTTCAAAGAGAAAGTGTTGTAACTCTTTTGCATCAGTAGGTAGAGTAAAAAGAGTTGTTAAGTAAGATGTATATCCTAGCATCATTAATGCATTCCAAGCATTTTATTTCTGTGTTATAGTTGTATGCTATTAATAGTGGGAACTTATGATTTGTCATGATGTAATTGGAAATAAACCATCATAAAGTAGAAATCAAAGTACATAACACACCACAAAACCCCATAAATTACTTAGTTTTATCTCACCCAGTAAGTATTTTTTGGCACTTTATAATTGAGTACATTTACAAGGCTAGATTATAATTGTTCAGTTTATAAAAAGCTCAATTTTGCCCTCTAGTCTAAAATTACAAAAAATATGCATTTTATTACAAATTTTTTGCACCAATGCATTATGCTCAAAAAAATATTAACTTAAAAAAAATAGGACCTCAATATGAGTTCGTATGTGAAATTTATGAGCCTCTAAAGTTGCAAAAATGAGGATGGACAAGAGCTATAGTATAAAAACCTAAATTATAAAAAAATATGGAAAATTTTAGAAAAAATTGAAAGTATAACAGCGACGACTACAAAATTTTAAGCTATTTCAAAAAAAAATCATTCAATAATACTTCTTGGTGTTTAAATGGTGGGCTCCCAAATTTACCCTATCAAATCTACCTACTGATCCGTGAGGCTTGCTAAGAAAACAAAATAAAATAAAATTACCTACATAGTTTGTACGGTCCATATGATCGTAATTAGGAGCAAAAAAAATTTTTCCTTCCGAGTGATTGTGTCCAAATTAGACAAATTTTATATGGATCTATAGGTTTTGATACCTTTTGAACACAACCGTGAGTTAGATTTTTCTCAAAAACACTTCAATTTTTAGGTACCTCTTAGATTTGGGCATGGTGATTCTAGATCAAACCCTTACCAATTTTGCCTCTTGTACCCATTTAGATAAAATTGTAGATGATTTTGACTATCTTGAGAACTCTAAACTCAATGGAAAGCTCAAAAATTCTCCACAAAACTCTAATTTTTGCCTATATAAAAAATAAAAAAACTGATCCTATATCTAGATATTTTTCTCTTTAATATTTAGCACTATATAGACTCAAGATAACTCTAGTACCATGTTAGAATTAGCTACATGATCTAATGAATCTAATATAAAGCATAAACAAGAGATAAAATAGTAATATTAATAAACAATAACTATATATCTGAGATAATAACAAAAATAAATAAATAACTCAAATATGATAAATTACTCTGATAATTTAATATTAATCTGATATAGAATACACAAATAGCCATTGCTTATATAGAGCAAGGTGTACAAGATAAAGATCAGTGAACTCACACAACACGTTTAGTTCAACTGATATCTGACTACAAGAATAATGGATTGTAACTCCACACTAACATGATAGTTCTCAAACTTGTGTAAATGATCAACACAAGTTGACTACTAGTTAAAAAATCTTATCCTATCTTACCTTGAATAGTGGAGTGGAACTCCACTATAACAAAATAGGTATCCAAGTTAACTACTAGCTAAGCAAGCATCCTATTTGGTGCAAATTATTAATAAACATAATAAACTAATTACAATAAATAATTAGTGCACCAATCTAAATAATAAATATAAGTAAATGTAATAAAGCAAATAAATGCACCAACAAATTTATACTAGACAATTTCAAGATAAAGACTTTTTCATTTCAAATTTAATTTAGCTCAATGATTTTATTATACTTGGATTTATACTTTATACTTGGCTATTTTCTTAAACTTGGTGTTTCACTAATATGACTCAACATTTAAATAAACACTCAACTAATAGATTGTTAAACATTGCCCTTGCAAACTTGGATGCTATCAAAGTAAAACGTAGGCTATTAAAAATTGAGTGATTTATTAGGACTCAACCTTTTATATATATTGACTCAACTTGTAATTTAAGGCTAAGCATTTTATAATATATTCATCCAACCATTTTAAAACCCAATGATTTAATAACTCATTATATATATATATATATATATATATATATATATATATATATATATATATATATATATATATATATATATATATATATATATAGTGTTCTATATATATGAATCAATATTTTGAATAGCGACTTGGAGTTTTTACAAAGAGACTTGAAAAAATATGCTTAACCAATAATTAATCACCATGAAACAATGTCAATGCAATGTTTTATTTTATCTAAACTCAGTGTTTTGTTTTTGTTAAACTCAACATTTTATTTTAACAACTAAGCATTGTATTGAGATAGGGCATTTCAAGATATGACTGGGCAATTTTAACTTAATGACCTAGAAAAAATACTTATGTGTTTTAATGGAAGGCATAAATAATTTAATAATTGACATCAACAATTCATATAGACTTAGTGGTTTCTATTTTATACCCAACATTCTATACAAACACATTGATTTAATTTAATACACAATAGTTCAATTTTTACACTTAGAGAAACACTATGAGTATTATTACTTGGATATCACCTTTGAACTCTATCGAATTGGAAATTACCAATAACCTGGGTTCTGGAAGTCTCAACCTATATTCAGAAAGAAATACACATCCTAGTCAATGAGGCAAGAATCATAATTTAGGGATTTCAAATACTTCTCACCATGAGCCTCTTGTTCTATCATTTACAATAAATACTCATCTTGATTTTAGAACAAATTTTATCTAATATTAAAAATTATAGACTTACAGGTATATTTTATGCCACTAAGTTAATACAAAGTCTAGTGAAAGAATCCAAACAAATAACTAGGTTTCTTTTCTTCACATAAATTGTACAGAGGAAAACAAAATATAGAACCTACCTGGTAAAAAGTTGCTTGTGAAGATGTTTGGATGAGAAATTATCCTACCTCTTCTATCTATTCCATTTTGCGTTGTTTTCCCTTCTTGGGTATATATATTTTTTAATATTTTTTTGCCTTTATTTACTAAACTATCTTTGCTTCATTCTATTGTGCTTCATCTCTTGTGTGCTAAAACTCCCTTTTTTTACCTTCCATGCATATTTTATTCTCCTTTTCTTTTTATTAAATGGATTTATCCTTTTATTAAATCCTTACATCATCTTGTTTAATTTTTCTTACTAAAGATCTTTACACCAATTTTCTAAGTTATCTCAATATGTTACTAAATTGACTAATTAAACAAAGATATCTATTTTCTAATTTTCACCATAATTTCATGCATGTATTAAGAAAGCTAATTTTAGATCAATTTACTCATTATTAGTACAATAGGATAACTCAAACTCTTGAGAGTAAATAAATAAAGGCAATTGTTTTGTTTAAAAAATGGATAAATAGTTTTCTAATTGTTTTTAAAATAAGATAATGTATAATTAATTACTATTCACATATATCAATTAAATATCTATTTTTTGATATATTCTCAAAAATCAAGACAATTAAATTAAAGTAATTTAATGCATATCAATAACTAAATCCACAAAAAATATAATCACATCAATATTTTCTCAATTACGCACTAGTATTTAAAACATATAACATTTTTAAATCTAATATGCGTATATGTAAGGTCACTGAAAAATTCTATATCATCACCCAATCATCCCATCTAGCCCATCCTCTCTGATGATGCTCTCCCTCATCAAGCTCTGAAGGTAGGATCAATCCTGCATCCACCTCATAACAAGTAGGTAGTTAGTCTGAGTCATCATATATATATATATATATCAACAAATGATATACAACTAACAAATACATATCCACAATATACATAATAATTAATTTACACCTATCATGTTATGTATACTAAACAATAATATAACTGTCTCATACCAGTATATATCAAAAAACTCAAATCAAATCAATAATAATCAATTAATAACCATATTAATCCATGGATTTAAAGGTTATAAATCATAGGGTGAAATTAGGATGTGATAGCCTCACCCCTAAAACTAGTCATCATCTTGATGACACTAATTTTAATAATAGTTATGATTAACAAATAGAGTTTAACAACATAAAAAAATAATATCAAGTGTCATATCATGCATATAAATGTAGAATTTACCTGAAGGACTCATTATAGTTTTCTTAATTAACACTATTCTTAGAGTATTAGTCTCACAAGACCCTGATTTGTAACATTTTCTATTATGTAAATAAGTTTTACATATGTCACTTACGTTGATTAGTTCTATCATGACCACCACATGGTCCAAAATCGCAAGACAAACCCATAATAACCTGGTAAAAGTCTTACTGACTTTTAAAAAACTCATATGAGATCATCATAATAGCCAAAATAAATGACTATGAGGAGTTCCACAAAACCTTCTAGCCCTTATGCACATCTCTGTAACCTAGAGAAATGTATTTCTCATACTAGAGAAAAGCATTTAAGGAACCTAGTGATTTTTTATTTTTGGGAATAATAATGTTGTGTTCTTATTTAATAAACAAGTCTGATTAAGAAAAAATAGTAAATAATATTCCTAATTATAGCTATTGAGTTATGAATTTGAATTGCAGTTTGACCTTTCTAAAAATAGTAAGAGATCAAGGAGAAATGTAACTTAGCTTATTCTAGACTATTTCAACTGAAACAAGGTCTAGAAATTTAGGTGTAGGATTGGGACAGTCTCATAAACAAGATTGTAGACTTTGTTTTATAATTGGATAGGAGTGCTAGAACTGGACAACCTAGGCTTTGGCACTGTAGTCCTCCCATAACACTATTATCCTCAAGATTTGAGCTTCCTGAGTTTTGTTCTCCTACTCAATGTGAGCTTGTGTAACAAATTTTAGGTCATTGCTATTGACAAAGTTCCTTATAGAGCTGATTATTCATGTAATTGTATTTTTTATGTAATTGAATGAACTTGGGAAAATAGGGAAAATGGGTTAGTGTGTATAAGATGCACTGGATGTGCTTCACACCCCATGTGTGGGCATGCTGCTTACATACCAATACTTTGAGGAGGGATTGAGCCATATGTAGTTATCCCTTTAAGAGTGCTTAGTGCAATAGTGAATGAAATGCAAGAAATGATAAAACTTAGTATGCTTGAGATGGCTAGGGACTAGTCTGAAGACTTGATTTACCTTGATAGTGTATAGACTGGTTGCATGCAAAGAATAAGGAAGATTGCTTGAGTGGTCTTGCTTGCTTGAATGGTATTTTCCAACCCTTTCCAAATTATCTTTTAATATTGGTCATGGATTAGATGAAATTGGGCTAGGTCAACATAATGGACAAGATAAATTAGGGAAAAATGGTAATTTGGGCTCAAATGTGATTAGACAAGAGCGCTGAAAAGGGGACACCCTAGGGTTTAGTGCTACTATCCAACTTTGGTGTTATTGTCTTGGGTAGATGATACCTAGGGGATGGATTGGTTATGAAGAGAGGGTCCTATCTCAGTTGAGATCAAGTTTGGAAGGTGATATATGATTGGGAATTATCGAAAACAAGTTTGAGAGGGTATAAAGAGCAAACAAGAGGGACCTATGGATCGGGTGTCTTTAGCCATGCTCAAGTTACTAATTTTTTCATTTTATATGACTACACCTAGAAATAATTATGTGTATATGTTAATATTATCACTACTCACATAGCTTTAGATAAGTAAAACATGTCAATATGGTCACTACTTATACAGAGCTCTTGACAAGTGTGACGATGAATAGGAACTGGTAATAATCTATACAAAATCATGGAATATCCATCCATAGTATACATGTGTATGGTCACACAAATAAATTTGATAAGTTTCACCTATCAAATTCCATATTCAATAAGTCTATCTATTAGATCCAACTTAGTACCAATAATATGAGTCAATATGAGGCTAAGTAGGATACCGTTCTATCGCTTAGAACTCACGTTCCTAATTTACCACTCTTCCCTTAGGTATCCAAGACCTGATTATTTAATTAATGTGTACAAGGTTATATTAAACATAAATCTATACTAATAAATCATAAAAAATAATACTATATGCTAATTAATTCCACAGGTACTAATATACATACAAAAAAAGTCATACAATCATTCCTAGATTGTATCAAGTTGCCACTAGCTAAACATAACTAGTATCATAATTCTTAGCTTAAACTATAATATTATATTAATAGTTAAGTGAAAATAATTTCTTTATTAACATAACATATAGAGGCTAAAAATCATACTGTCCTTACAACTTTAAAAACAAGACAATGTCTCCTTACTAGCATGATTAGCACACAACAAGTTGAAAAGTTTATCTCAACCCTTTTAGTCTACCAAGATGTTCTACATATCTTATACCTTACTTACTTTAGATGAAAGGTACATATAAAAATATTAAAAAAAACATGCTTTAAAAAGAGAATAATATCATTCTAATCAAAGGTATATAATAACATAATAATTATAATCAACTAGAATTAGTATAAATTCAAAGTTTGCAATTTACTTGAGGTTGAATTCTCAAGTTAGATAAAATAGTAACTCTATAAAGTCACAAAGTGGAAATTAGATAACTAACATCTCAAAATAAAATCTCCTACATACCCTCACATGGTAAAAGGAAACATCACAACCCAAGTTGCCAAATTATCATTCACTTACCAAACTTTTAAGTGTAGTATTATATTACCTTCATAACCAGAAGGAAAAACCTAACCTCAAAGATGCATCAATATATCTAATTCTATAGCTTCTATCAACAAGAATTATAAAACACTATCCCATGAATTCAAGGGAAATAAATTAAAACATCAATTTAGAAATAAGTTTTATGCTAAAGTAAACACTAAATCAACATCGTGAGAATATGAATCTTCTTGGTAGTTGAAAATGATGTAAGAGGAGAGTAAGAATATAACTACTCACCTTTAAGATAATTAAGAGAAATGACACTTATTATCAATTCCTACATAAATATAAAGATGCTAATACACATAGAAAACTCCTAACATAAAGAATTTCTCAAACAAAACATCTATATTCAACTACAATAAAATTCCCATCACACTAGGTGGTGCCAAACTAGAATGCTCTTATAAGATTCCCACTCCTAGGATATGTGTAAGTAAGACACAAAACTGATTCATATATACTTAAGTGAGAAGAACTCCATGCTTTTTAAACACTCACAAAACACAAATGGTGAAGGTGATTCAAGAAAGACATAATCACACTCGAGATGTTCAATCTAAATATCAAAAATATGGTAGGAGACTCTTGTTGACAACTAAAAAACTAAGCTATGCAATTTAACTATCTAAAACATCTTAAATAATCATCACCAATGAGACACTCGATAAACCAACCCTTTATCAACTCTCCTAAGGGGGTACGAGTGCTCTTAGAGTACACACCCAATGTACCACCTACACATTCACATTTCTCTTTTTTGTTAAACAGAGAGGTATAAAAATGGTAATGGACTCATTAGATCATAGAGTTCAATCCACAACTCTGATATCACATGTTACAACCCCCCAATTTATACTTATAAAATGCAATAATTTAAAATAAAATAAAAATAATTGACTTAATATTCTCTCCATAGAATAATACAATACAACATATCTAAACTATAACTTAGAAAAAATCACTTCTAATCCAAATATTGAATACGATATTTATCTTATACAACTCAAAGGAAAGTAATTACATTAGGACACAACTATGGTTGGTCTCATAACATAACAACTACTGTTCAAGTATAATAAATATAATATAATTACATTTTCATTAGGAATTTAGCCTTAATATAATAAATATATACCAAGCCTTCTATAAATTGAGTTAAACCAACTTGTGTATCTTTAAATCTCAAGGGTAGTCTCCATGTAACTAGCACTACAGTGGGGAAGTAGAGCATCATCCAAGCAATTTTACACACCAACAACAAACCAAAGATCCCTCACATAATCCCATATCAAGGAATGACCCTCCCTTCATGGATATATATATATTATAGATAGAAAAATGTAAAAATACAAAGAACAAGTTAGTACCCAAGTGTGTATGATTTCTAAAACTAAACATGCAGTGTATCATAGAAAATCTGTTCTATTACAAGATATCACACTGACATGCAAATCAAACATACCAAGAGATAATGTATCACTATACATTATTTAACCACAAGACTTATACTACTAATTACCTCCTTCTAGCCATAATATCACATCACATGCCTTACATAGGAGTAAGCAAAGTATTCATTTATTCCATTAATAGATGAATTATCTATCTCATAATAGAAGTAAAGGCTACAATTTATATCACCTAGGAAAAATTTACATTAAACTATAGATTGAGATACCATAATAATATCCAACAACTAAACTCCATGATATCCCATATTATCATAGTCTAGTGTTCTAAGGCACAAATACTAGGTTTTCCATAATTAGTCATATTAAGTAGTCTTAAGTACATAAAAGCATATGCTTTTGATCAAACAAGTACATATAATAAATAAAGTCATACAAATACATAAAATTATAACCCAATATTCGTTTACACTCTCAAGGTTGTATACATGCATACATGATATCCTACTAACTGTTACAAAACATAATATTCAAGTAATACCCAACACATACATTTAATTAGTCGATGTAGGTGATAGTCTAGACATATAGCTACAGTATATACCATCTGGGCATATACATTTAAACTATAGTATTTATGATATCCCATAATATCATAGCTCATTGTGAATTAATAACCTAATCATACATGAACAATCAAATTACACTATAATTATTAAATAAGTAAGTACAAGATTATACCACTTGGGTATTCCCTAGATTATACCACACAATAATAATTAGATGAAAACATAATCTCTAGGTACACATTAAGATGCACTATTTTATTCTAGAAATGTTTAATCACTTATACATATTGATACCCTCACAATATAAATTGCATACAAGTTTTAATCTGCAAAAATTATCATAATACTGGATAACTATAAATTAAGTTATAGTTCATAGGAATATAAATTAAGGGTCAGTATTCATATGGTTGAGGTTTCCCATATCCTAAAATTCTTATATTCTTATTATCAATCTATTACTTTAGTTATAGGAATTTTATCTAATGTCCTATGAAGTTATTTAATCATAAAAATTTCTAAGCCAAATATATTTGTCTAATACGAATATGACCAAGAATTGGTTATAAGTTATTATACTTATGCCCCAAAGTATACTTAATAATTAATATTTTCCCTACTTGTTAATTTTTACAATTTACAATCCCTTCTTCCTATATTGCCTCTACATGGTGATTTTTAATATTTTGAGATAAAGTATTTATCAATATAAAATATACCAATAAACAACCATTCTAGTTTCTCATATGGATCCATGATAATCATGCTCATTACTTAAAATGCAACTTGAGTAATTTGAGGCAAAATTAAATTTCCAATGAACATTCAATTTTGCATTAAAGATGAGGCATATTTTTTCTCTGGAATAATATACAGTCTCAAATAGAATAACAACTTTTGAAAAAATGAATGCTTTATATAAAAAGTACATTAAAGATGAGGCATATTCCTTCTTTGGAATAATATACTGGGAATTTCATTTTTGACACTAAGAGTTTCAATTTAGACACAACATGTATATAGTTATTGAAACTCAGTTTAACATTTAGATGTTGCACCAATATAACATGCCATCCACATAAATTATGTAATGCCACTGGTATTTTATTTACACAGATTATTTCAAATGTAAACTTAGCAATTTCAAATATTTTCATATCTTTTTTGAAATAATATACTCAACACTCTTATTCAAAATGACTTAGCATTTTATTCAATGACTTAGCATCCAATTTTATAAAATCTCTGTTTCAGTTTATAAACTCAGCTAATATTCTATAAGCTCATCATTCACTTACATAATGCTTAGTGTTTCTAACAATGAATCAACTTTTTCACTATCAGCTCATCATTTCAACTAATGACTTGGCATACAAATTTATACTGGGTAATTTCAAGATAAAGACTTATGCATTTCAAATTTAATTTGACTTAACAATTTTATTACACTTGAATTTATACTTTATGCTTGGTGATTTTCTCAAACTTGGCATTTCACTAATATGACTCAATATTTTAATAGACTCAGTCAATAGAATGTTAAATACTACCCTTGCAAACTTGGAGGCTATCAAAGTAAAATTTAGGATATTAAAACATAGGTGATTTAATAAGACTTAGCCTTTTATATATATTGAATCAAATTCAAATTTAAGGCTCATCATTTTATAATATATATGATCCAACCATTTTAAAACCCAATGACTTAATAACTCAACTTTTATATTAAAAACATAGTTTTACATGTATGACTCAACATTTTCAATAGAAACTTGGAATTTTTACAAAGAGACTAGGAAAAATATACTTAGCCAATAATTAATCACCATGTAGTAATGTTAATGCAACATTTTATTTTATCTAAACTCAACATTTTGTTTTCATTGAACTCAACATTTTGTTTTAATAGCTATGCATTGTATTTAGATAGGGTATTTCAAGATATTATTAGGCAATTTCAAATTAATGACCTAGAAAAAAGAATTCTACATTTCAATGGAAGGAATTAATAATTCAATAATTGAAATTAACAATTCATATAAACTCAACGGTTTCTTTTTTAATCCAACATTCTATAAAAATCACATCACTTTAATTTAATACATAACAATTCAATTTTTACACTTAGTGTAGCACTATGAGTATTTTTACTTGGATATCACCTTTGAACTCTATCAAATTAGCAACTACCAATACCCTAGGTTCTGGAAGTCTCAAACTATATTAAAAAATAAATACACATGCTAGTCAATGAGGTAAGAATCATAATTTAGGGATTTCAAATCTTTCTCACCACGTGCCTCTTGTGCTATCATTTATAATAAATACTCAGCTTGATTTCAAAATAGAATTCATCTCATATTAAAAAGCATAAACCTAAAGGTGTATTTTATGCCACTAAGGTAATATTTATTCCATTGAAATAATCCAAACAAATAATTAGGTTTCTTTTCTTTACATAAATTATACACAGGAAAATAAATTACAGAACCTACTTGGTAGAAATTTGCTTGTGAAGATGACTGGATGAGGAATTCTCTTACCTCTTCTATATCATTAATTTTGAATTATTTTCCCTTCCTAGGTATATATTTTTCTAATTTTTATCTTCCTTTATTTATAAAACTTTCATTCATTCTGTTGCACTTCTTATCTTGTATGCTAAAACTCCCTTTTTTACCTTCTATATATATTTTATTCTCCTTTTTGATTAATAGGAGTTGTCCTTTTTGATTAATAAGAGTTGTCATTTTATTAAATCCTTATATCATATTGTTTAATTTTTATTTATAAGGATCATTATGCTAGTTATCTAAGCTATCTCAACATGTTACTAAGTTAAATAATTAAATAAAGATATCCATTTTTAAATTTTCATTATAATTTCATGCATGTATTATTGACCATTTTGACCACAAGTCAAAATGAGTCAACCCCATATGGTAAAAAAATTAATATAGGGGTATATTATAATGTAACATGGTGTGTCATGGTGTATTTAATGTATTTTAATATGTCATCACCTTAGTCATGGTCATTTCCCTTCCTAAGTCATTTTATATCACTTAAGGTGCATATTGGAGTCATTTATGAGAGTTATATTATTTTATAATAAATAAAAGTGTTATAAAATCATTATCAACATCCCTCATGTCCATACTTATCAGATATGTTAGTATCTAACTAAAAATATTGCAGGTGTTAAGTAAAATCAAGAAAATAAGTGAAATCGAGGAGTTTTTGTAGTTGTACAACATATGACTAGAGTGGCACGTGGGAATATATTTTGGGATGGATATTCAACTTACTTGGACTCATTTCAACACTTGAATAGATTTGTAATGTTAAAAAATGGTTAAAAACCATTCTGCTCTTTCATCACTCCACTAGACATGCAGAACTAGTCAGTAGGTTTCTTCATGGTATGGATAGTAAGAGAATTTTCAAGTCAAATGATTTTGGAGCGTGATATTAAAATCATTAAAATTATTTTTTTATAATAAGATTTTAAGTATTGGTCACTTGTTCTTTATGAACCATCCTTTATAAGTTGATTGTCTATTTTTATATGTTATTTCCCATACCCTACAAGTTCTCCTCTTATATGAGCTTTTTCATATAATATAGCTAATAAAATTGATTATATAGATATTATAAATCTTTGTCTCATGATTCCCACATTTTTTTCATGTTTTAAATTATTTTGATGTGCAAAGCATTTCAAGTTGCAGGTAAAGACACCTTTCTATGTTGTAGGCAAGTTTTCACCACTTTCAGAGTTTTCATGTCTTGGTAGTGGTTTCATGAGATGATGATATTTTTTTTTCATGATTACAATGTCCTCTTGGTCCTCTCTCATTTCAATCTCACTCTCTAAATTAATCATCTATGGACTTGCAGTCATAAGTGACATATAGTCAATTCCTTGCAAGTTCCATCTGTAGTTATAGTGTTAGTTTACAAAGATGATTAGTTTAAACATTAGTCATGAAAATAAAAAAAGAATGCATAATAAATAAAAATATAATAAAAAATATTCTATGGGGTTTGGAAATGATAATAAGAAGCAATTGAAAGAAAGCACATATAACTATTACCTACCTAAGTGATTCCACCATCCAAAAATAGCTCCAAGCATGTTTTTCCCCTTGATCTAGTGTTCTTGTCTTTTCAAAAATGGATGCCAAGATCTTCAATCATTGCAAGACCACTATGAATAATCTAGGATCATGATATGAAATAACTAATATGTCTATCAATTAAAGCTAACCTCTTACAAATAAAACATTTATCAAAACACAAATGACTTGTGGAGAGAATCCTGCATTTACACAATTTAATCTTAAAAATGATGATATATGCCCTCCTATTTATATATTTCCAAATGGGTTAGGATCAACCATGACCATCCATATCAAGATTGAGATGTTTTTCCATGCATTAATCTAATATTTAAAATTAAATTCATAAATATCCTCATAATGATTAGGGAGGAAGGAGCATTAATGAGGCATGGGTGCCCATAAACTTAATATTTAGTGAATTTATGGCTTATAGATGCCACCCCATTGATCATGTCATTAGGTGATGAAGATATTCAAAATCAATTTATAATAAATAAATATTCAACTTGTTCTATGGAGTTCTTACTTAAGCACTTAATTTGAGTTAACTTGCCTACGTAAGATTAATCAGTTTTAGTGTAATTATTTGGAAATTTAGTGCACGATTAATCAAAATGATTATAAAGTCATATTAATGGGTCATAATTTTACTCAAGAAGAATTAGAAGGTGATATTAGATGTGTATAGTTTTTTTAATCCCATTTAGGATGTTACCGACATAAAATAGCAAAAGTACGTGACGTGTACTAATAAATTAGAAGAAAAGAGTGATCTAGAGCACCCAAATATGAAATCGTCATTTTGACTCAAAATGATTTAATAAAATTTAGGAATAAAATAAAATATGTTACCCCATTTAGGGATACATTGGCCTAAATTATCACTTGTATATGACAAGCTTGAACCATTTAGTGCATTTAAGTGATTTTGGTCTAAATTGAGCATTTGAGTACAATTTTAGTAAGATTGACAATTTCAACACAAATGGTGTTAGAAATTGGATGTCTACATTTTACCTTTGTTTGAGAAGGTGTAGCAAGACATTTAGGCAAAGCAACATTTATTCAAATAAAATAACTATCAAGAATAAATTAGAAATGACCCATGATGCCCCCTTGAGAGGACATACTAAGATGAAAGAGAAGGATGGACTCTCAAAAAGAGAGAGAAAGTGAGATTAACCCATGGAATAGATTAAATCTAGATGAGCTAATGCTTACACACATTGATTCCATCAATGATTAAAATATAATTAGAGGTATAATGGGGCCTAATGATAGGGGGAATAGGAAGGATACAATCCAAAAATAGAAGTGACACACTTTGAATGCATCCAATTTAAGAGTACAAGATGTGCACTTTTGGAATGATCAATCTCGAGACAAGTTGCAAACTAAAATATTTCCATTATGGGCAGAAGTGTGTAGAGATTGTAATTCTAAGAACATGAGAATGTGGTCTCTAAAGAGAAGATAATAAGAAGTGACCCAATAGAGAAAATTTGATTATGATAAGATAGATTTGCCCTAGTAAGGCCAATTTTGATCATTGATAAAGAATAAATAATGGGCTTGCCCCATTAGGGCTTATTTAGATTTGTGACTTGGTTCAAATGTTGTGCCCTAGTATGGGCAAAGTGGAAATCAATATCTCAAGGAGATAACATGATGTATAGATTAAAATGAGCAAGCACAAACATAGATGCGATGGTGGAATGGCTGCTAGAGCCACAAAAAACCATTCATATGAGGATGTAGAAAGTGATGAAAGAGATGAAAATATGAATGAAAGGTGGCTGATCTGACCTCAATATAAATTAAATGCTACCTACATAGTCTAGATGGACCTCAAGCCAATGTAATTCACCTAGAAATGGGAGAGAATGGAATGAGAGATGAATAAAAAATGACCAAGGTCTTATTAGACTCATGATGTATGCTAAGAGAGGCACATCTAAGCATAGAATCAAAGTGCTAAACCTATTGAGCCTAGTTTAAGCAAGGTGTTCTTGAGAGCTATTCATTAGATTTGCATTAACATTTATACTTGAATCCAAGGCACAAAGTGATTGATATAACAAAATAAATTAGGCATCATAAGTATAAAGAACTTATGAGGACATGGCATTTTAATTGGATGGAGATGGTTCAAATGTGAATGCCTATAACTAAGGATAATGGTAAAAAATGACCAAAACTAGAGTTACAAATATTTACATTTAAATAAAAAAGAAAAGATAAAGAAAAAAGAAAAACATAAATGAACCTAACTTAAATTTGAGATATGAACAATCTAGATTTAGGTAAGAATAAGAATATTTAAAAATAAAATAAGAACTTTTTAATAACATGAGATCAAGATATAACTAATCAAGATCTATAAGGACCACCAAGATGTACTTGAAAAAAGAAAATAAAACAAAAGAAAGATCATATAGGAAAACACAAGACTAGGAGAGACAAAAAGTAATAAAAAAGAGAAAAGAAGAAAAAACCAAAGGAAAGAAGAAAAAATAAATGAAGAGACAAGAAATCACAATAAAACACCAAGAAAAAACAACAAAACACTAATGAAACTCAAATAAACACACACAAACAAAAACCAAGTTAGTGTAGTTTAAAAATATTTATTCAGGCACAAGTAGTAGAGGTGTTACTTTCTATAATAATGTAATAAGAACAGTGACACAAAGTTGTTCCTTAATTAAAGAGGAAAAACACAAAATAAATGGGGGAAGAGAAGAAAAGGAAGGGGTTGGTTGAGATGACTCTAGATATATAAGACAAGTGGACGTTACTTACATAGCTCTATGGACTCATGTTCCAATATGAAATTTAAGTTAAATGTAGTTCTCCCAGGAAGTGGGATTGAAGAAAAAAGTGATGACCAAAACATATGATTAATGTTGTAGAATAAAAGGGAAGAAAATAAAACCAATGATACAAAAGAGAATGGTATTGCAAAATGGCAAGTTGGTGGATCAAATACCTATAAAACAATAAGAGCATGGGGATCAGAATGTGCAAAAGCACAAGACAATATTTTTATTATTTTGTGGACTATTTTCTAATGTTTTTGGTGTTTTTGGGATAAAATATGTACAAAGGGGAACCAACTAATCAAGGAGATGTTCGTCTAAGATTAAAAGTTCTAATAAACAACTAAGATGGTTATAACAATAGATGCTCACAAATTGGTGAGAGCAAGGCTTAAATTGCTCACAAAATGGCAAGAGTGTGAAGAAGGTGATCGAGTTATCCTCAATACAAATTGAACACTACCTACATAGTCCTGAAGGGCCTCAAGTCAATGTAGTTCAAACAAAGAGACAAATGGAACATAATGGTATAAAATTCCTATAATGAAATGGTTTATAGGGTTATCCCCAATAGACAAGGCAAAGAAAATATAAGGGTAATGGAAAATTAAAAATGGTTCTGCTACTCTTGTTGAATTGGAGATGCTCATCCTAGTTAGCATATGAGACAACATAATAATAAGTCATAAATATTATTACCCAACACCCTTTTAGAAAATTTGCTATGTTAAGAACGTATTGTAGATGTGGATCTCAATAATGTGTTCATGATCTTCGTAGGTCATTGATTCTACTTCCTTCAAACATCGAGACAAGATGTCTTTGTTGCCTTTATAAAGGAAAGTATAGCCAAAGATGATAAATAATGCTAGGCGCATGATGAATGATATAAATGGGTAATGAATAGGTGGATGATAATGGAATGTATAATGAATGGGAAATAAATGAAGATCAGGACTTTCAGTCACATATAATGTTATTAATTCTAGATTTAACATAATTTTGGTTGTTACATGGCCAAATACCTCTGAATATGCTCTCGATAAGACCACCAATTTTTTTTTTATTTGATCTTGACATTAGCTACCATCTAATTATGCTATAGATTAGAAGCTATAATGATTTTTTCTTTGATAACAAATTCATCAAGTAGTGAATAAATTTTGTGCTCAGTTGTTGGTGCCTCAATGAGGTTTCACTGATGAATTTATCTTGATTATCCCATAGTGCCTCTAAGAAGGTTTTATGAAGAGATGTTAACATTTGACTTTGATTGTCTTCTAGTGCCTTAGAAAAGGTTTCACTAAAATATGTTGATTTTGTTCTTTGATCATCCCCTAGCGCTTTTGAAAAGGCTTCACTAAGAAAGTGTTCCTCTCTTGCATGACTTTGGTATTGGTCCACATGATATTTTGTAAATGGTATGTTGCCATAGATGTAGTTCAACAAAGTGTGATCCTATTGGTCCTAATCAATGCTTGTGGGAGGTGGAATGTCAATATAATGGATATAATGGGTGAGAATAATGGAATGATGAAAGGCAACACAATACTCATAGAAGATACTAGGAGAACCTGTGTTGATGCTAAAGTAATCATCCTCAAAAATTGTAGAAGGATCACAAATATATTTAAATTGATCTGTAAGATAAGTGTAACCAATGTTGTAACAACCATGACTATACTATAATTCTGAAGTTGAGTTCAAGTCAAGGAACTCTAAATAAAGTATTGGTTTTGGTAGTGATTCTACTTTTAATGTTAAATTTGATGTCAGTTCAGAAAGGGAACCTAACTCTAATGTTGATTTTTTAATCTAATGTGGTTATTTATTTAATGCTTTGTTGAATGCTTAGTATCGAACAAATAATGGCTTGTGATGGCATAATGGGCTTTATAAAAATTAATTCATCTAATAAGGATTCAACATAAACCGACTCATCTAATTGAATCTAATTAAAGAGAGTGAACCACTCAAAGGATGACTCGACAAAATCTTGTCTATAAAAAGGAAACTTCTCAATGAGTGGAAAAAGATCAAGAGATAACTCTACAAAGATTGGATTGTCAAGGAGATGAGGCTCTTTAAAAATAGGTAAACCAAGAATAGGTGATTCATCATAGGCTAACTTGTCACAAATGAGTGTTTCAACAATAAAATCATGATCTTGGTTTATAATTTTTTGAAAAATATCAACCTTGAACACATTTTGGTCCTCATAAGATAGATCTTGAAGAGGTAATGGTTCTTGTTGAGGCTCATAGGTCAGTACCTAATTTATAAAGTGGGGAACCATGTTTTATGGCTGAATAATGGGATCTCCAAAAAGTAGAGTATTGAATAAGGGGTCAACAAAATTAGGTTTGTTAAATGGACATTCTTCAATAATAGGTTCACTAAATATTGATGGTGGGCCTAGAATACTAATAACTAGATGCTGCATAGTTTGGTTGTTTACATAATCCAAAGGAGGATGTCTTAAAATGATAACCTTCATGCATTGTGGAGTTGGATTTCTCACCCAAGATGAATGATAGTGGCCTAAAATGGTAACGTTCACATGTTACATAGCTTGATTTCTCACACAAGCTGAAGGGGATAACCTAGAATGGTAACCTTTGAGCATGATGCACAAGCTAAAGGAGGCTATCCAAAAATAGTAACCTTTAAATGAAACACTCAAATAGAATGGGAAGGATGGGGATGATGCAAAAAAATAAATGTGGATTGGATTGGTCTTCAATAAATAGGCTCAAAGAGGGTGACGTCCTCAAGCAAGATGGAGTGTTCATGTCTACCATAAAAATTCTTTACCTTGAAACTAAGGCCACAAGAGACCCCATTACAAGTGTACCTTAGCATCATGTCTATAAAGGTTTATTCTCTACATTTTCCAATATTTGGAAATGTTTTACAAACATTTGAACAAGGTACATGTTTTTATTTTTTCTAAACAAGGTGACTAGGTTACCAAAGAGACTATAAAAAAGGAGGGTGGTGTAGTACCACACACAGTTAGAGGAATGTGATCACGAAATTACTCAGCCTTGGGTAAAGTTTAAATCATATGAATTATAGGAGGGTATGATAACTCAAAAATCCTAGAGTGTAGCTAGTACACTAAAACATAAACTTTTGAGATATGTTAATACCGTAAAGACTAGTTTAGCTTCGATAAGTTGATAATAGGAAACTAGAAGAAAGCCCTTCAAATTAGGAAAAATATAATATGAACCAAGAAACTCATGATGTAGAAACATGCAATAATTCCTAAGTATAAAACTAGAACCAAATGGGCAGCTCAATGCCACCACATGGTAATAGGAATGGTTGTATAAAATATGTTCTAGAACTTGGAGTGTGAGCGATACACTTGATGACCTAAGTTCATAATGGTGTGGTAGATGATGAGTCTATAAATTAATTTCAATCCAAATGGTAAATTTAACCTAAGTTCCCTCAAGTTAAGTGTATATGGTGAACCCAATTAACACATCAACCTTATGAACTTAGAAAGGTGTAATTTCAAATTTGGACTATCAATGAAGGACTTAAAGATAATTATGAATTGGTTTATACTCAAATTGGAAGCATAGATACACTAATTTGATGTTATTACATAATGTTTAAGATGACAAATTCAAACAAGGCAAAGATTGATTTTTACTTGGATAGTGTAATGCCTCCTTGTTCAAGAAATTGTAGACAATGTGTTTTGGTTATAACATTTGTTTACAAGAAAGTTTTGACTTCAATCAAGGACCAAGTAATCTAAGACTAAAAGACAAACTAATGAATCATCCAAAGTCATAAAATTACAAGGTTTGATTTATATTATTGAAGTCCATTTATATACATACACTTGGAAGGAAATTAAGTATTCATCCAAAATAAAAATGCATCATATATAGGGTATTTTACATCCCCCTTCTTCCAAGTGACAATACGATGATATGGACATTTAGGTTTAACCTTAATCAATAATACTCTACAATAAGTGTGGATTTGTAAAACTTACAAGTTATGACCATCTCGATTATTCCAATTGTGGCTAACATAAAGGATTCAACATGCTAATTGGATCCATGTCAAGTGTCTTATTGTGAAAAGGTCTAGTCCTTTTCATAACCACTACATCCATCAATTACTTAGTGTAGTGTGATGTCCTGAATGATATTATGTTCTAGGCCAGCTTACCACTAACAAAGATGGTTTAATTTCTCAAACCACCATCCTAGCAGGGCTATCCTAATTTGTATACCCCCCTGTGGAGAGGGGTTGAAGACAATGTAGAGAGATGAAGCCCTAGGTCAAAGCTTCCTTATAGAACTCATGGGAGGTAATGACATCCCCCTCACGAGTCAAAATGCATGAAATAAAATCTAAGTAAAAAGGCTTTAGGGTTATTTTTAGATCACCCAAACCATACAGGTTTTGGGGAGAGCCTAGATAACTTTGTTTTTATGCCTTAGACAAAGGCACAATTGCAGTGGGGGGAGAGCATACATTCATAATTATTTTAATCAAACAATCTAACAATCAATAGATTATTTGCATAAAATAAACACACTTTTTGAAAAATATTACAACTTTGAAGTGAGTTTGATTTTAAACACTAAAAATGAAGTGTTTGGTGGTGTTATTATCCCCTTGGCTATAATTTGAAAAAACTTTGAAAACATCCACTTAAATAATCAAATAAACCATCTAATTCCTTTTAAACACAAAAGGGAAGGTTACCAATTCCTTTTAAAACACTAAAAGGAAATGTGAAAAGACTTAAATGTGTTTAATTTATCACTTTTCCATGCAGGCCCTGCAGAAAAATTTAGATAGTCTTGTTTAGCTTTGACGCATTTTTTCTTTTGAAATAAGTAACCTTGGCTTTTTTTCTCTTGGGTCTATGTTCTTTTCAAAACATAGAGATTGAAATTGGTTACTGTTTATCGATGCTGATTCCTAAAAGACCGTCTTCAATCAAAACCCAATCATGGCCGATAAAAAATGACCAATAAAAATCACCTATGAATTCGAAGGTATGAAATATATAAAAGATAAGCTTATGGATAAATATTATGTTCAAACCATAGACTTATAAAAATTAAATTGTAAGAAACAAACTTCAATAAATCTCTAAAATTGAAAATTTTAGCTATATTTTCCCCTGCAACCCAACCGACTGCGGTTAGCCCTAACTGATGTTGGTCACTTAGAACCATTTCTAGTCACTATGTGACATGTTTGCGCATAAACAATGTTAGAAACATGGGAAAATGAGCATAATTTGTTATTAAAGGAATTTTTAATGAGTTAAATCAAAATCTAAATTTTCCAAGATGTCTTCCTTTCTTGAATGGATGCTGTGATCCCATCGAGCATGCCAAAATGTAGTGTTGGATTACAAACATTATTAGCTCAAAAATTAATCATGAAAATCATAAAATAATGTATAATAAATAAAAATATTAGCCAATCTATTCTTAAAGGTTTGAAAATGATAACAAGAAGTAATTGAAAGAAACACAAAATACCTATTACCTTCCCAAGTGATTCCACTATCCAAAAGCAACTCCAAGTCTATTTTTCCCCTTGATCTAGTGTTCTTATCTTTGTCAATAATGGATTCCAAGCTCCTCCACCATCTAAAGATCATTATGCGTAACCTAGGCTCATGATATGAAATTAATAATATGGCTATCAATTAAATCTAACCTATTACAAATAAAGCATTTATCAAAACACAAATGACTTGTGAAGAGAATCCCACATTATAAGTTTACACAATTTAAGCTTAAAAATGATGTTATATGACATCCTATTTATAGAGTTTCTAAATGGGTTAGGATCAACCATGACCTTCCATATCAAGATTGAGATGTGTGGCCATGAATGAATATAATATTTGTAATTCAATCCATAAATATCCTCATAATAATTTGGGAGGAAGGGGCATTAATGAGGCATGGGTGCCCATAAACTTGATATTTAGTGCATTTATGGCTTACAGATGCCATCCCATTGATCATGTCATTAGGTGATGCAGATATTCAAAATCAATGTCTAATAAATAAATATTCAATTTTCTCCATGGAATTCTTACTTAAGCTCTAAATTTGAGTTAACTTGCTTAAGTAAGATTAATCAATTTTAGTGTAATTATTTTGAAATTTGGTGCACAATTAATCAAAATGATTAGAAAGTCATATTACTAGGTCATAATTTGACTCAATAAGAATTAAGAGGTGATGTTAGATTCATATAGACTTTGATCCCATTTAGGATGTTGCTGACATAAAATAACAAAGGTACATGACATATACTAATGAATTAGAAGAAAAGAGTGATCTATAGCACCAAAAGGTGAAATCATCATTTTGATTCGAAATGATTTAAGAAAAGTAAGGAATCACATAAAATACATTACCCCATTTAGGGATACATTGTCCTAAATTAACACTTGTATATGACAAGCTCGAAACATTTAGTGCGTTTAAGTGATTTTGGCCTAAATTGGGCCTTTGAGTGAAATTCAATTAAGATTGACAATTTCAACACAAAGGTGTTAGGAATTGGATGTATACATTTTGTCCCTTTTTGAGAAGGCATAATGAGAAATTTAGATGAAGAAACATCTTTTAAAATAAAAGATTTGTCAAGAAGAAATTGGAAATGACCCATCATGCCCACTCAAGAGGACATACTAGGATGAAAAAGAAGGATGAACTCTCAAAAAGAGAGAGAAAGTGAGATTAACACATGGAAAAGATTAAATCTAGACAAGTGAATGTTTACACACATTGATTCCATCAATGATAAAAAGGTGATTAA
This sequence comes from Torreya grandis, assembly GCA_037957365.1. NCBI lineage: Eukaryota > Viridiplantae > Streptophyta > Pinopsida > Cupressales > Taxaceae > Torreya > Torreya grandis. The sequence goes on from JARHVA010000109.1 coordinate 4,736,934, forward strand.
AATATAATGGCCCCAAATATGGGTGGAATGGGAAGGACACCATCCAAAAATAGAATCAACACACTTTGAACACACACAAAGCTGGGGTGTATGATGTGTGTTTTGGAATTGATCAATCCTGAGACAAGTTACACACTAAAAATTTGCCATCATGGGAAAAACTATGGAGAGCTTGGAATTACAAGAAAAGGAGAATGTGGTCTCCAAATAAAGGAAATAATAATGTTCTCCACTAGACCAAATATGATCATGATAAATAAGTTTGCCCCAGTCGGAATTTTTTTAATCACTAATAAAGAATGGTTGGCTTGCCCTTGTAGGGCTAATTTAGATTTGTGAATCAATTCAGATGTTTTACCCCAGCACAAGAAAATTGGAAAGGAATAGATCAAGGATATAACCTATTACATAAATTAAATATTAACCAAAATTTAGTCCTATTAGTTCTAATTAGGTGATTGTGGGTTCGAGTCCCACTAGACATGCCAAAATGTCGTGTTGGATTACATAGATGATTAGTTCAAACATTAGTCATGAAAATAATTAAAGAATGTATAAGAACTAAAAATCTAATACAACCTATTCTAAGAGGTTTGAAAATGAAAATAAGAATCAATTGAAAGAAAGCACACATACTTATTATGTTTTCAAGTGATTCTATCATCCAAAAGTGGCTCCAAGCATGTTTTCCCCCTTGATCTAGTGTTCTTGTCTTTGTCAACAATAGATGCCAAGATCCTCCATCTGTTAGAGGTATAATAACTAAGAGGGGAGGTGAATCAGTGAGCCCAAATAATATATCTTCAATTTCAATCTTTACAAACACTTAATCAGTAACCACAAGCATTCATGAGCATACACATCATTCATAGCAATGAGCAAGAGAGACAATGCAAAATCAATCACATAACACATGACATGTGTGGGAAACCATCTTGGATAATAAAACCCACTAGAACTTGCAATCGAACTACAATCCTATAGTAAAAAGAACCAATTTTGACCATCTACAAAAGATGAAGGAACTACCATTCTTGATTTTAGTGAGACTAAAATCCCACATGGAGTTACCACACCTATTTAGCTGAGCTACCAAAACAACTAGACCTTTAGCAATTTTCACCTTGAAAGGAGGATATAACCCCATTAGATGATAAGTTTCCACAATAACACCTCTAAATACATCCACCTTTTCACTGATGTCTTCAACACCTGTTGATGGACCTTTGATTATCACTCTTCACCTTCGCTCATAGTCAATTTGTAAGAGCACTATTCTACCAATAAAATTATGACCAATAGGTCATAAAAATAGTCCTTAATATATTCTACTCTTCAAATCATCCACAAGGCTCTACCCCTTCTTATCTCCACAATTCACACACTCAAGCCTCTCTCAAATCTCTCCCAAGTCTCTCACATAAAGTCTAGAAACCAACACATTTGGTTCCACTATGTATAGGGCATACACGATAATCACTACCTTGGTCAGCCATTAGGCATGGATTAATACTTAAGGCACATTTCACATCAAGAAACAACTCAAAAATAATCTTCATAGGTTGGCCATAACATCTATGGGTCACCCTTAAGTAGCTACACCTTTTAATAAGGCCTTTGTAGCTCTTATAGGTCTCATGGAGACCTATTCACCCATTTAGCACATCATTGAACAAAAAAATAACATAGGAACACTTAAAAATGCATGGACCCATTCCAAATTACCACTTAGTCATCCTCAAAATGCTTGCAGTCATCATTGCACTCTTCTATGCAAGCTCAATCAACATTCTATGCACATAAACATTGTGAACAAACACACAATAACCTTATAAACCATTGATCATACTACATACAAATGGTCAAACCTTCATAATTCACATAGAACATCCTAATGGATTTTAAAACACTCCCCAATAGCTAATTTACCATGAAACATCAAAACAAAATCTACATAAGCTCAATTAGTCTTCTCGGGTCTCTTGCAGTCCATGCACAAGCACATAATTAACTTTGAACCTTCATAACTATATATGTACACACTTTAAAATCTTCAAATCTATATTTTTAGATGCATCTTGGATTCTTGTACAACTTTTAATATTACATCATGAGAAAATTCTATCTATATCAAAAGATATGGTCCAAAAACCATAGACTAGTTTTCCCTTGTTAAATTCAAATATTTAAATGTAAACGGTCATAGTTAAACTTCGACCACTTTGCTCACATATCGTGTCCTAGATGCTCAGAAAAATTACACACCATTGATCTTGTCTAAACTTTAATTCATAGGTGCCCATGCTCGAACATTAAACCTTATAAACTTTGACCTCATCTCATGTAATATTTCAATGTTGACTCATCACGCACCATTGATCTCCTATATGCAGCTCACTCTTTAACAAAGCTAAATAGATGTCACTTTGACCTATTGAAAATAAGATGCACCATTAATCTCTATCTATATGATCACTTTCTCACTGTAGATCCTTGGAAGAAGATTGATCTTTATCTCTGTTCAACATTAAACATCATGCACTTGTCCTCATCTTACTGCTTCTTGATATCTTAGAGAAAACACGCTCCATCAATCTTGATCAAAATTTAACTTATGCAAAAAATACTATGGGAACCTTGATTATCTACCTAAGTAGCCATTTTTGAACCTTAATATTTTTTTCTATTCTTAGATGCATGATCTCAAATTTAGACCACATGATCTCCTTACATAGGAGAATCCATCCATATAACAATCTACTCCTAAAACCCACACATGTGCGAGATATGCCATCATCAACATTCTCTCACAAAATTTTCTTCCATAAAGCCAACTATGTCTCGATCTACCTAGAAGGCCAAATTTTATCAGGCATATCTTTTGATGTGCTTCATCACATGATCTAAAAATTAGTGTAAATAAATTAGGTTCAAAATTGAATAAACCCATATGATCACCTTTCCCTAAAATGTCCACACATATGAGATATAAATTCATCAATATGCTTAATCAAATCTTCTTATCACATTGCAAATTTGGCTAAGTATGGGAAAACATAGTCAAACTACCTGGGAGCCTAACTTTGCACATGCATATCTTTTGTCGCGCTTAATTACATGATTTGAAGTTTAGTGAATAAAAACTAGACACAAAAATGACCAAACCCATATGATCATTTTATCCTGACATCTCCATGTGTGTGAATTCTGACTTTATCAACATGATTACTTACCCTATTTGAACCCTTTTGCAAATTTGGTGAAGTATGGGAACTTAGTGAATTCCATCTGAGTATCCAACTTTGCATCGTCATATCTTTGACTGTACTTCATTATATGAATTGAGATTTGGTGCATAACAACTAGGGACTAATGTGGTCACAACCATATGACCAATTCCCATTGACTCATTCCCATGTGGTAATGGTGATGTCATCAGACTATTTACTCATATTTTTTGCCACTAGACCCAAAGATTCTACATGAAAACTATCGACAACCAAATGAATTCCACTTATGCACATAAGCACTCAAAGCATAAAAAATACCTTAGGGATCTCTTGCACATATTTGAATCACCATACTCATCCCTGGACATCTCTAATCATGCAAAAACTAAAGATCAACCAAGCCAACTTCAATAACATTAGGGAAAACACATTGCACGCTTTGTCATTGTTACTTAAGTTATCAAAGCATTTCATCCAATCAACAAGACACCTCCATGACATCACCATGACATCATTCACAAATCTTCAATAATATCCCCCTTTATCATTAATGTCAATAACCATCATATATATTAATTTACAATTCACATTTTTCCTCTTTAAACACTTCCTTAATAGGGACTTTCTCCCCCTTCGACATAATGACAAAGTGGGAACAAACTGATCCTAAGGACTTGAAAAGGATATCAATAGGAAAAGACCATATAAGAAAAATGATAAACTCCCCTTTACCTTGAGACTACCTCTTCTTACCTTAAAAACTTCCTCTTCATCCATTCCAACACTCTCTTTAATCAAGCCCTATAAGTAATGAAGAAAAAACACACAAAACTATAGGATTATGATGGAATACATCAAGAAACATCTAAGAGAGACCCCCGTAAGATATTTGATCCATTGCACCTTTTAGCATCTTTGTATCTCCATACACCATTAATAACCACCACACATGTTTACTAGACTTCTCTCTCAAGCTTGAAATACTCATGAATTTCTCCTTTGGAGAATCTGATCAAAAAGGCACTTTTCTTCACGCTAGGCCTATCTATCCTCCTTATAGCCCTACCTAGAAATTTTAGAGCCCACAATTTTTAGTAAACACATATTCAAGACTTGAAACTTCATATTTGGAAAACAATAATATTCCCCCTTAAGCACACCAATTTTGATCACCAAGCACATTCTCTGCAAGATACTTCCTTCACAATCCTACTAGCCAATTAACCCTCCGTCATGACAAAAACAAGAATAATTTGAAAACCACAAACCTTAAAATCTTTTTGAATCTTTATTTTACAATGAATTTGACCCATTCATCCTATTAATAATCCTCATAACTCAAATCATAAGGTATACCACTTTTATAGCATGGCCCAAAACCCTAAAATCTTAAAAATAATAAGGTCAACAAACCTCTTTCTAGTCAATGTACACCTCTAAAACTTATTTCACACTTAGAGACACCCATCACACACTTATGGACCAATATTTGAGATTACACACCTTTTGTAACCCATACATCCTATAACCCATTTTAGGTTTGCTTGCTCTTAAGTCAAAAACTAAGAAAATTGAGAGCACTAAAAAATCTTCAATTGACACAAACATACCTTCAAAACACAAAATCAACTAGAGCACATCACAAATAAGTGTATATACCTTTCTGAGCATAAAAATATTCTTGACATTTGCATCAATCTCATTAAGCCACCTGGAACCACCCATTCTAACTCTGTGCTACAACTCCTTCATAAACTAATGGAGCAAACTCATGAAGTTGTTGCTCCCCCTTAACCAATGACCTTATAAGATCAACACAAGTCTCTATATAGATTATAATTATTATCTTGAGCCCAAAAACTTGATTCTCCACAATAAATATGTTTCCTAAGAAGCATAGGTCGAGAAACCCTATTTCACAATATCTTAGAATAATGTGAAACCAAGAGTTGCCCACAAATCCTCATATTCCTTCTCCTCTTTGGTCATCTGATGCTTATAGTTATTATTATTCTTAGGCTTAAGATAATCAGCATGTTAAACCACTACAAAATTATCCTTTTCTTCTAGAATTGGAATGACAATACATAAAGATAACAAAGATTCATGACATACCTTTTCTTCTGTAGAAACTTCCTTGTAGCTTGGAACCTCATCATTAGGCAAAAAAAAATTGATGTTATTTGCATGATACATGCTCAACAATAACAAGATGTTCAATTGAATCCATACATACCTTAGGACTTGCTTCAACCAACACCTTGGTCTTCTCTTTGAGCTTGGTCTCTTCAATCACAACATGAGAAGATAATAAGAGCCCTTGGCACTCTTCAAATTTTGAAGTATTCTCCACCATAGAAAATAGATTACCAGGATTTATAATCTCATCATGACTCAAAATTTTCACCTTTAGCTTCCATGTGTTAACATGCCTTCTTTCTTACACTCTAGGATCCTGATTAAACTTATTCTAACTTGTAGACCTTTGCTTGCAGAACCTAGCAATGTGACCTCTTTGTTCACAATTGTAGCACACCAAACTCCTTGATAGAAACATAGTTTGTATTATTATGTTTGGAAAAAAACTTGCAATATGTCCTTTGTCATGACAAACAAATAAACCTCCCCTTTTTAAAGATGACTCACCTTGTCTAATCTATGTGGACAATGGTTTGAAAAGTGTCCCACATGAAGACAATTGAAGCACTTAATTCTAATCACACAATTTGACTGATGAACCCCATCATAGTCCCATGTAAATTCATTTCTAATAGGTCTCTTTTACTCTCTATCCCTATGACCAAATTGATTACATGTGTAAAAATATCTATTGAATCTTACATACCTTATGGCACTTGGCTATCTAATCTAATTTGTCTTCATTTTGGTAGCAACTTCAGTCCTTGTCTAATGATTTGTCTTCAAAGTATTATTATTCTTATTCATATTGTCTTGAGTTACATTCTTTTGTTCTTCTTCATATCTAAGACCATTCTATCACTAGCATGTTTTTGACCACTCAAAATATTGTCTAGATCACATGAGCTCTTTTCATATCTCATAAATGTTTTCACCTTACTAGCATATTTATCTAACTCATATTTCAAATACACAATCTTAGAATCATACCTTGAGCATTTTTATTCTCTAGTTCTTAGACTTTTAGACATAGACTCCAACTTAGAATTAAGAAATATGACAACACCTTCATGCTCAGAATCTTCAACCAATCTTACCTCAAACACACTGAATTGTTCCTCATAGTCTTTGAGCTTAGATTCAATCTTCTTAATTATATTCTTCTCAATATTCACTTATTCAAGAGCATTCATCAATACAGTCTCACAGTCCACCTCATCTTCATCATCATCTGGATCACTCCAAGTAAACACCTTATTATGTGTGCAACTTCCTTCCTCAACCATGAACATAGCTTCATCTTTAGTAGTAATACCTTTTGTAATACATTATCCTCTTCAAGGTTCTCTCTAAGACCTCTAATTATGTTCAAAATCTCATCAACTCTCTGTAGAAAGGATGCCAAATAATCTTCTTCCTTCATCTCGAGACTTTAAAATTGCCTTTTATGAGTCTGTAACTTAGCAAGCTTGATCTTTGAATATCCTTCAAAAATGATATAAATTTTGTCCCATATCTCTTTAGAATATTTACAATGGATTAATTTGGTGTATTAATTCTTTGAAAGAGCACAATTGATTGCATTCATTTCCTTGGAATTGTTCTCAAACAACTTCTTGTCTGCATCACTAGATGGAGGAGTAATAGGAGCAATATAACCATCCATAATAGATTTCCATACATCAAACCCTATGGAAATAATGATTTTACTCATCCTTTCACTCCAAAAAACATAATTAGATCCATTAAACATTGGTGCATTTTTATTATAGAAATCTCATTGATGACTACCCATATTGTACCTTTGATCACCTTTAAGCTATTTAAGCCTTTACTAAAGGACCTGATTTGATACCAATTTTTATAGGTATAATCACTTAGAAGGGGGGGGTGAATTAGTAATCCCAAATAATATAGCTTCAATTTTAATCTTTACAAACACTTAACTAGTTACCACAAGCATTCATGAAGCATACACATCATTCATAACAATGAGCAAGAGAGACAATGCAAGATCAATCACATAACACATGACATACATGGGAAAACCTCTTGGGAAATAAAACACACTTGAAATTTCAATTGGAATACTATCCTATAATAACAAGAACTAATTTATACCATCGAGAAATGATCAAGTAACTACCATTCTTGATTTTAGTGAGACTACAATCCCACAAGGAACTACCACACCTATCTGGCTGAGCTACAACAACAACTAGACCTTTAAAAAGTTTTAGCTTATAAGGAGGATAAAACCCACTTATATGATGATATTCCATAGTAACACCTATCAAAAAATCCACCTTTGCATTGATGTCTTCAACACTTGATGATGGACCTCTAATTATCACTCTTCACCTTCTCTCACAATTAATTTGTAAGAACAATATTGTGCTAACAAAATTATGACCAATAGGTCATACAAATAGTCCTTAATATATTATATTATTCAACTCATCCACAAGGCACTCTACCCCTCCTTTAATACATAATACACACACACAAGCCTCTCTGAAATCTCTCCCAAGTCTCTCACACAAAGTGTATAACCTAATAGATTTGGTTCCACTATTTATAAAGCATACTTGATAATCACTACCTTGGTTGTCCATTACACATGCCTCAATCCTTAATTCATCTTTCACATCAAGACAAGACTCAAAAATAATCTTCATAGGTTAGCCGTAGCATCTATGGGTCACCCTTAAGTAGCTACACCTTTTCATAAGGCCCTTGTAGCTCTTATAGGTCTCATGGAGACCTATTCACCCATTTAGCACATAAAAGAACAAACCAAGAATATAGGACCACTTCAAAATACATAGACCCATTCCAAATGACCCCTTAATCATCCTTAAAATGCTTATAGTCACCATTTCACTCTTCTATGCAAACTCAATCGACATTTAATACACACAAACATTATGAATAAACACATAGCCACCTTCGAAACCATTTTTCATATTGCATATGAATGGTCAAACCTTCATAATGATCAATGAACATCCTCATGGATTCTAAAACACTCCCCAATATCTAATTTACCATGAAACATTGAAACAACATCTACAAAGCTCAATTACTCTTTTCGAGTCACTTGTAATTCATAAATAAACACATAGTCAACTTTGAACCTTCATAACTATGTTTGTACACACTTTCAGATCTTAATATATATATTTATATATGTGCCTTGGATTCCTCTACAATTTTTATTTTTACAGCATGAGATAATTCTATCTAGATTGAAATATATGGTCCAAAAACCATAGACTATTTTTTCCCTTGTTAAATTCAAATACTTAAATGTAAATGGTCACAGTTAAACTTCGATGACTTTGCTCACATCTTGTGTCCTGGATGCTCAAATAAATTATGTATCATTGATCTTGTCTAAAATTTAGTGCATTTTAACAAATTCTCAAACATTAAACCTTAGTCACTTTGACCTCATCTCGTGCAATCTTGCAATGTTGACTCATCATAGCTCAGTTTTTAACAAAGTTAAACAACTATCACTTTGACCTCTTGAATTTAATACACACCATTCATCTCTATCTATAAAATCACTTGATCATCATATATCCTTGGAATTAGCCCAATCTTTTTATCTATGCAATGTTAAACATCATGCACTTGTCCTAATCTCACTACTTCTTGACATCTTGGAGCAAACACGCTCCATCGATCTTTCTCAAAATTTAACTTGTGTAGAAATAAGTATAGGAATGTTGCTTATCTACATGAGTAGCCATTTTTTAACCTTAATAAATTCTTCTATGCTTAAATTCATGATCTTAAATTTGGATCATATGATTTCCTTACATAGAAGAATCCATCCATATAAAAATTTGGTCCTGAAACCCACACATATATGAGATATGACATCATCAACATGCTCACTGAAAATTTTCTTCCATAGAGCCAACTATTCCTGGACCTTCTTGGAAGTCCAAATCTTCTCATGCATATATTTTTAAGTGATTCATCACATGGTTTAAAAATTATCCTAAATAAAATAGGCTCAAAACTGAATAAACCCATATGATCACCTTCTCTTGAAATGTCCACACGTGCAAGCTATAAATTCATCAATATGATTACTCAGCTCTTCTTGCCACATTACAAATTTGGATAAGTATGGGAAAACATAGTCAAACTTGCTAGGAGCCTAACTTTGAACATGCATATCTTTTATCACACTTATTCACATGATCTAAATTTTAGCATATAGAAGCTAGACACAAAAATGTACAAACCCATATGATTATTTTATCCTGGTACCTCTATTTGTGTGAATGCTGACCTCATCAACATTCTTACTCAGCTCTGCTTGAACCCTTTTCCAAATTTAGCTAAGTATGGGAACTTAGGGAATTCTATTTGAGTATCCAACTTTGCATCCTCATATCTTCGACCATGCTTCATCCATTACTTAAGATATAACACATAACAACTAAGGACTAATGTGGTCACGACCCTATGAACAACTACCTACTCATATTTTCTTCCACTGGACCCAAAGAGTCTAGATAAAAACTATGGACAACCAAATGAATTCCATTTATGCACACAAGCACTCAAAGCATAAAAAAATATTAAGGACCTCTTTCACATACTCAAATCACCATACACATCCCTAAAAATATCCAATCATGCCAAAACTAAAGATCAACCAAGCAAAATTTAAGCACATTACACACTTTGTCATTGTTACTTAGCTATCAAAGCAATTCATCCACTCAATAAGACACCTCCATGACATCACTGACAACTCTCTAACACTATAATATAAAGATCACTATGCATAACTTAGGTTCATGATATGAAATCACTAATATGCCTATCATTTGAAGCTAACCTATTTAAAATAAAACATTTATCAAAACACAAATGGTTTGTGGAAAGAATCCTGCATTATAAGTTTACACAATTTAAGCTTAAAAATGATGTTATATGCCCTCCTATTTATAGATTTTCCAGATGGGTTAGGATTAACCATGATCATCCATATAAATATTGAGATGTGTGGCCATGAATTAATATAATATTTGAAATTAAATCCATAAATATCCTCATAATTATTTGGGAGGAAGTGGCATTAATGAGGCATGAGTGCCCATAAACCTGATATTTAGTGCATTTATGGCTTATAGATGCCACCCCATTGATCATGTAATTTGTTGATGTATATATTTGATATAAATTTATAATAAAGACATATTCAATTTGTTCCATATAATTATTAATCTCTTAATTTGAGTTAACCTACCTAAGTAAGATTAATCAATTTTAGTGCAATTCTTTGGAAACTTGGTGCATAAGTAATCAAAATGATCATAAAGTCATATTACTAGGTTGTAGCTTGACTCGGGAAGAATTAGGAGGAGATGTTAGATGCGTACAAACCATGATTCAATTTAGGATGTTTCTAACACAAAATAACAAAGGTATGTGATGTGTAGTAATGAATTAGAATAATATAGTTATCCAAAGCACCAAAATGTGAAATCATTATTTTGAATCAAAATGATTTAAAAAAAATTAGGAATCACATAAAATGCATCACCTCATTTAGGGATAAGTTGGCCTAAATTGACACTTGTATATGATAATATTTAACTATTAAACACATTTAAGTGATTTTGGCTTAAATTGAGCATTTGAGTGTAATTTGAGTAAGATTGATAATTTCAACACAAATGGCGTTGGGAATTGGATGTCTACAATAGTCATGATGTATGAATGATTTGATCATGTCCATGGAGATGTAATGAAGTTTATAATGAGTTTGAAAATGTTTTTCTATCATGAACAATCATACCAAGCATGAAGAGATGTTCTCAAGTGATGTATGCAAACTGTGATGACCAATACCTTTATACATAGTCATACTCCATTAATTATCACTTATAGGTGCTATAAAAAAGATGAATCATGTTTAAAAATATAAATTTCCTAGTTTATATCACTTCATGGTTAAAAATTATTATTTAAAGGAGTTGAAAATGTCTAAGTAAACCATAAGACCATTCACTATGCATATACCCATATTTCCTTCTCACTACCTTGTATACTGTACACTCACATTCAAATGCTTCACAGTGAGTTGAACATGTTGAGATGGAATTATTAAGGAATGGTTTGAGGTCTCACCAAGTGGGGAAGTTCAACATAGATTGATGGGAGTTCTAGGATAGATCATGAGAGCAATTTATTAGTCACATAGTAATATATAATATCCTTAAAACCTTGACTGCTACTTTATGAGTACAGGTGGTCCCATAAAGATCTAAAATTGATTCATGAAAGAGTATGGATGTGTTTTTAGACCCTTATTGAGGGATTAGGATTTGAATGGAGTCATGAGAAAATTGCTTAAGGCATTGGATTGGAAAGCAGTCTTGAGAGACATTTCAAGACAATAATTCTACGTTTTAGGGATAGTTTCCATAAAAAGTTCCAAACAGATCCCTCAACACTTTTGATGATGCCATGAGATGAAAAAAAAGATAACCTAGGTGAGCTTTAATGATTCCATGTTGTAGCCTCCATATAGAGGAGTTTCCTTATAAAAGGATACAGAGATTAGAAAAGTAAGGAAGATGTTAGGAGGTTAAAAAGTTAAGCTTTTATTCACTGTAAACATTCAATGTTTTCTATAGAATTTTAAACTTCAAGTGACCTCATTATTCAAAGATAGCAAGTTAGAGACATCTCCCCATGGTAAGTGATCTATTGACCTTGAAGGAATATTAGAAACTCAATAATAATCAATAGGGATTTGTTTACAAGGTTTTGACAAGCATGATAAAGTATAGGATCCTCTTTTGGCCTAAAGTACACACCTATAGGTTTCAAAGAGAAGTAACATGTTAAAACATAATTTTTGAGTACTAATTTTAAGCTTTAAGTAGTATATGAGTATATATTACTCATTCCATGAGACCATAAGATTTGAGGAGAAACTAGACATGATAAGGACTATACATTGATAAATACATGTGCCCTTTTTTATCTACAATGGTCACCTAAAACCAACTATAGGGTGACAAGTAGGCTAGTACCATAGTTTGGTTTTATCATGATATTTGAGAATGAAGTAGATATAATTGAAGTTTAAGGAGACCTAATTGATTTCAAAGGGAAAATAAAATGAGACACAAGACCTAATAATGCAAAAATCACCTACAAGAAGGTACTTTTTTTTAGCAAAAAACATAATGTACAGTTGAATGATGAATAGGCCTATCTAGTAGAATGTCTACCTTGATAAATCTAATATAAACTTAAAGGAATGAACATGTTTGAAGTATCATGTTTTAAAAAGGGTATGGGACATTTTAAGTATAATTTTTTAAATAGGGTAGGGGCCATTTTTAGGTGCACCTACAAACACATTTATAAAACCTTGCATACAGTTAGGACTTCAAGTGTCTATTTTGGGTTCGAAGGCATTTAGGGGTGATAGGAACATCAACCAACACTTAAAAATTATAAAGAATACCCTCATGATTTTTTTTAAACATATACACCTTCATTTGGACTAAGAGGTAAGAGGAGATGCCCTCTATTCTATCTTAGATAGATGGTACTCCAAGAAATTGAAAAATTGTAGGTTTTGAGAAAAGAGGATGAAAAGACAAGATAGGGGTAGATGAAAAATTTAATGGAGGTGTAAAAGGTTTTTATATAAATTTAAAAACATGGAAAATCATGCACAAGGGTTAGAAATAGGTCAAGTGGTTCATACCTATAAAGGATACAGTCAAGACCTTTAGGTCTATACTAAGCCTATTGTCTATTTGTGGTATACTTTCACTTCTACCATAAAGGGAGCATTAAAATGAATTATAACATGTTCATAGGGTATTTTTAGGTATTTTTTAACTATTGGCATGTAGAGGAATCCATAGGGAATCTATTTTTGGCTTAAGACCAACTCAAGCCTATGCAGAATGAAGATCAAAACTCAAGTAGTCTCATTTGAGATGCTCACACCTACTTAGAGGTTGTGCATGGGAGTATAAGGAGTTAGGGGATGATGAAGGAAGTATTGAAATTTTTTTTGTAATTGTTTTTCCAATTGGATGTCAAACATGTATGAACAATCCTTAGAGGGTAAACTCACTCTAAACCCTCTCAAACCCTTACCAAAGACCCGATTTGGAGAATAAAGTAGGAAATGCATCTAGATGTTATGGAATATCTTAGGAGATGGTTGGAAGTCTTATAGGACTCTCCAAGTCTCCTCTCTATCTACTGGAGTTGTACCTTACCTATATGGATAGGGTGGGAAATGGATTTCTTTGACTATTTTTGGTGTTCTGTAGGTATAAAAGGGTTTCAAAAGATGAAAGAAACTTTGGGAGAGATATTGGAACTTAATATAATCATAATTTTAATTTATTACCTCATTTAAGTTTTTAATTACTTCTACAAGTGTATTTACATTAGCTAGTCTAGGATGGCATAGTGAGCAAGCTATTACGAAAGTGAAAACTTCAAGCGGGAGTCATTTTAAGTTATATATAATGAATATAAAGAAATTATGTGTAATAATATGTGTCATAAACTAAATTTTATGGATTATATTGGAAAAATAAATGAAATTTTGGTGCTAAGTTTGCAAGGTAAGTGAAAGAGGAGTTATTTGGACTGCAGGTAGTGAAAACTCATCTCTAGAATAATATTGATGATTAGGGATGAAAATAATTCATTTTTAATCATGTATACAACACCTAACCATAAATTTAATCATAAAATATATCCCTATTATGATATGGGATGTTTTAAGAAGGCCAAATGATGAAGGCATTTTTGTGAGTAAGCAATGAGAAATCCTATGCCACATTTCACGAGTTTCATGTTTTGAGGGACATTTGTCCAAGTAGATCTTTCATGGTATATTAAATTTTCCTATATCCTAAATTATTAACTCATTATATTATCATGACACATGCCCTAATGAATCTTTGACTTCATTCTCTTTTCCTCTTTCTCTAATTCTATAAGTAGTCGCCATTTTGGCTTTTGTAGACTAATACCACACCATATATGGTAAATACCTGATAGTTTTGACATTTTAATTTTCCTTAAAACAATAAATAAAATATAATTTGAGTTAATTAATCATATTTTCAAAGTGTGTGAAGATATTTATAGTGAATAATTAAGAGATATTCATCTATCCTTGCATTCCCTCAATCCTTCCATGTTTGATGCAAGTGATTCCATTCTAACAGGGCATATGAAGTGTTTTTAAGTGTATAGATATATTATAAAGTGTAAAATTAGCCATATTATCTATAACTAATCACTCATTTCACTTAATTTGGATAGTCTTCAAGCATGTCACCTTCATATTGAAATACTAATGCTAGTGCATTCCAAGACTTTTAGACTAGTGTTATAATATTTATTTTATAGTGAAACAAGTATGATAGTCTTGTGGAAATACTTATGGTGTATTAGACCATTAGATTATTTTAATTTATTGAAAAATTATATCCCTTTTCCCATAAGAAAATAGTTGGTTAGGTGACAAGCACTTCAAGGTATATTCAGGGCGCTGGCCCTTAAACCTAGAGGTCTACTTCTACAATAGGTACACCCACATACCTAAAAGTATTCCCATGTTGAAAAAATATGGAGGATTGAACATTATCCTCTAATGTGAAATATTTGGTGACAATATTTTGGCACACTTGGTGGGATAGGTCTAAGAGAGTGAAAATATTGTTGGTGTGTCTTTCCTATAATTAGCTTTTAGAAGTAAGATAGCACCAATGATGACTCTAAATGAATAATTTTTGTTGTAAGTAGCCCAGGTATATTTTATTGAAGGTTTTTATTATTAATTATATCTCATTTAACACATGATGTTGATATTAATATCTATGGTGAAAATACCTATCATGAACCTCCCTATCAACCTTGTTATGAACCACATTGCATTCTTCAACAGTGTTATTACAATGGATATCAAACCTATAGGACATGGCAGCCCTATGGCCCTCCATTTAAATCTCCATATAGACATCACTTCAAAATAGTTAGTTAGGTGACAAGCACTTCAAGGTATATTCAGGGCGCTGGCCCTTAAACCTAGAGGTCTACTTCTACAATAGGTACACCCACATACCTAAAAGTATTCCCATGTTGAAAAAATATGGAGGATTGAACACCCTCCTCTAAGGTGAAATATTTGGTGACAATATTTTGGCACACTTGGTGGGATAGGTCTAAGAGAGTGAAAATATTGTTGGTGTGTCTTTCCTATAATTAGCTTTTAGAAGTAAGATAGCACCAATGATGACTCTAAATGAATAATTTTTGTTGTAAGTAGCCCAGGTATATTTTATTGAAGGTTTTTATTATTAATTATATCTCATTTAACACATGATGTTGATATTAATATCTATGGTGAAAATACCTATCATGAACCTCCCTATCAACCTTGTTATGAACCACATTGCATTCTTCAACAGTGTTATTACAATGGATATCAAACCTATAGGACATGGCAGCCCTATGGCCCTCCATTTAAATCTCCATATAGACATCACTTCAAGGTACACCCACATACCTAAAATTATTCCCATGTTGAAAAAATATGGAGGATTGAACACCCTCCTCTAAGGTGAAATATTTGGTGACAATATTTTGGCACACTTGGTGGGATAGGTCTAAGAGAGTGAAAATATTGTTGGTGTGTCTTTCCTATAATTAGCTTTTAGAAGTAAGATAGCACCAATGATGACTCTAAATGAATAATTTTTGTTGTAAGTAGCCCAGGTATATTTTATTGAAGGTTTTTATTATTAATTATATCTCATTTAACACATGATGTTGATATTAATATCTATGGTGAAAATACCTATCATGAACCTCCCTATCAACCTTGTTATGAACCACATTGCATTCTTCAACAGTGTTATTACAATGGATATCAAACCTATAGGACATGGCAGCCCTATGGCCCTCCATTTAAATCTCCATATAGACATCACTTCAAAATAGTTAGTTAGGTGACAAGCACTTCAAGGTATATTCAGGGCGCTGGCCCTTAAACCTAGAGGTCTACTTCTACAATAGGTACACCCACATACCTAAAAGTATTCCCATGTTGAAAAAATATGGAGGATTGAACACCCTCCTCTAAGGTGAAATATTTGGTGACAATATTTTGGCACACTTGGTGGGATAGGTCTAAGAGAGTGAAAATATTGTTGGTGTGTCTTTCCTATAATTAGCTTTTAGAAGTAAGATAGCACCAATGATGACTCTAAATGAATAATTTTTGTTGTAAGTAGCCCAGGTATATTTTATTGAAGGTTTTTATTATTAATTATATCTCATTTAACACATGATGTTGATATTAATATCTATGGTGAAAATACCTATCATGAACCTCCCTATCAACCTTGTTATGAACCACATTGCATTCTTCAACAGTGTTATTACAATGGATATCAAACCTATAGGACATGGCAGCCCTATGGCCCTCCGTTTAAATCTCCATATAGACATCATGATATTGGATAGTCCTATGAGGAAGGATACTAATAAACTTATCAAGAAATGCCTCCCTATCATCCCCAACATGACCCTTACCAACCATATCATGATGCCTATCAACCTCAAGAGGATTCCTATGAGTCTTGTAATGAAAAATCAGATGGTTCCATGGATTATAAATAAATACATCAAGAGGTAAGATATGGATTATTATATACTCAATTACAACAATTTGAATCTAGCCTTGATCCCCATCATTACCCTTCTCCACTAATCCCATACTATATTAAATCTTTGTTAGCATTCATACCATAGTTGTTAGTTTATGAAGAGAATATGAGAACATGGGATGATGAGTCTGAGGTGCTCCATAATAATCTCATGGAATGGTTAAGAGTTTTTTCCAAAAGTTGTATGCAAATGTTGGAGATATTTGAAGAGCTAAAAGGAAGTCAATAGGAGATCAAAGAGCAGATGCACTTACAAATAAGTGTGCCCAATGCTCAATAAGTAGGGTAAAGATGTGGAAATAAAAGGAACCTAAAAATGAACATGTCACTATTGAATATCCCCAAGGAGGCTATTATTAAGGTGAATTTTTTTCTCATGTAGGTAAATTTCCTTCTAATTATCCCAAACTATCACTTCCACATGAGCTTACTAGTGAGGTCCTCTTTCCTAAATCCATTCACAATCTCTCTACTACATCTCAAATTCCATATCTAATTCATAAACACCCCATGACACCTCATTCCTAACCTCTAAATCATGAACCTATCCACCAACCTTAAACTTCACTCGTTCTTGAGAATGAACCCATTTTGAAGGAAGAAAATGAAGACAAAGGAGTTCAAGTTATAATTGATCAAATATATGTCATGAGTGACTATGAGTAATAAATCACCATAGGGACTCACTTTGGTGAACATAAAGGCAATTCTACCTTCTTGAATGAGGAGAAACATATTTAATATTATTTTGTAGTTGTCCATGAGGAATGTAGAAAAGACTTGAAGAGAGAGATATTTGAAGAAGAATCCATAACTGATCATGACGTTGTTGATGATTCTAACAAACCTAAAGTTGAGTGTGATATCAAGGATGAAAGTGAACTTCAAGTCATTCCTTAAGAAGTTGCAGTCCTAGAAGAGTCTCATGAGACTAAGGTAAAATATGAAATCCTTGAAGAATAATCCATACCTTATCCTGGTGTTAAAACACCCTCAAATTCATTGAAACATAAATAATACTAGTTTGATGACTTCATACATCAAGAAGATAAGGTTGAAGAGGTAATGGTTTTAGATGACATGGAGGATAAAAATAATTAGCAATAATAATTGGAAATATTTAAAGAGATTGAAGAGCTTTCCAAAATGAAAGTAAATTATATGAGAAGATGGAGAAAGAGTTTCCCATGGAATACAATGACAAAGATTGGGTAGACTATGCAAAGGTCCTTGATGAGCTTAAAGAACTTGCATTTGAAAGGAGACCTAATCTTATTGAGAGTATCATGAAAACCAAGAATGTATGTATTATTAAACCACAATTAGAGGTTGTAGTTAAAGATTCATATGAAAAATTTGAGTCTATTTGGATGGAAATGAGTTCATTTCCATAGCTAACTTGGTTGGAGCTATTTGGTTTTCATTGAACATCATGCCAATAAATTTGGTAAGCACCATTAATAAGATGGAAGCATCAATGCCAAGGGTTAAAAGGATACATGCCTCATTAAATAATTAATTATATGAAGAAAGAGGGTTTTCAAATTTACCATTTGATTCATGAGGAAGTTTTTATTTTAGGTTAGTTTGTGTTTGAGTCAGTTAGTTTGGTTTTTGTGTGTGTGTTCCATAAGTGCTCATGAAGCACAAGTGTGTATTTACTTAATTTATTGTCCTTTGTGTGGTATTTTATTAGTTTAATATTGCTTGGTATATTTTATAAGGTATTTTATGTGTCATATATGTGTATAGGTGAATCTATATCCTAATGAATAGGTAAAGGCTATTATTCTTGGGCATAACAAACATACCACCTTCGGGAAATCACCAAGAATGTTGACCATTTTGACCACAAGTTAAAATGAGTCAAAATTTTATAGTCAAAAAATTGATATAATGGTATATTATAATTTCATAGGTGTGTCATAGTTTTATTTTATGTATTTTAATGTGTCATCACCTTGGTCATAGTCATTTTCCTTCCTAAGTCATTTTATATCACTTAAGGTGCATATTGGAGTCATTTATGAGATTTGTAAATTTTTATAAGAAATAAAAGTGTTATAAACTCATTATAAACATCCATCATGTCAGTATATATCAGATATGTTAGTCTCTAACTAAAAATATTGTAGGTGTTAGCTGAAATCAAGAAAACAAGTGAGAAAAGAGGAGTTTTTACAAGTTTACAAACCATGAGGAGAGTGGCATATGGGAATATATTGTTGGATGGATATTAAACTTACTTTTAATAATATAAATTATTTAAAATATTTGGAATTCCAAAAAAATGGTTAAAACCCATTCTTCTCTTTTATCGCTCCATTAGACATGTAGAACTAGTCAGTAGGTTTCTTCTTGGTACGACCATTAGGAGAATTTCCAAGTAAAATGGATTTAGGGGATAAAATTAAACTTAGTCCAGTTCATTTTCATATAAATATTTAAATGATCATTTACTTATGATTTATGAACCATCTTTTATAAGTTGACTATCTATTTTTACATGTTATTTCCCATACCCTGTAGGTTTTCCTCTTGTATAAGCTTGCTTGTACAATATAGCTAATGAAATTACTTATATAGAGAGTAAAAATAATTATATAATTATTAACACCTTTTGTTTCATGTTTAAAGTGTTTTAATGGGCAAATAATCTCAAGTTACAAGTAAAGACACCTTTCTGTGTTGCAGGTAGATTTTCACCATTTTCAAAGTTTTCATGTCTTGGTAGTGGTTTCAAAGGATGGTGATAAGTTATTTTTCATGATTAAAATGTCATATTTGTGCCCTATCATTTAAATATAACTATCCAAAGCAATCATCCATGGACATACAATTATAAGTGACACACAATCAATTCCCTACAAGCTCCATCTATGGTCATGATATACGAAGGCTTTGATCACATCCATGGAGGTGTAATGAAGTTTATAAGGATTTTGAGCACGTTATTATATCATGAAAAATGAAACCAAGCATGAAGAGATAATCTCAAGTGATGTACGTAAATTGTGATGACTAATACCTCTACACACACAATCATACTCCATTAATGAGCACCTACAGGTGTTATAGAGAAGACCAATCATGTTAAAAAAGAGCAATTTCTTGGTTTCAATATTTTCATGGTTTAAAGGTCTTGTTTAAAGGATTTGAAAAGGTCTAAATGAACCATAAGACCATTCACTATGCATATACCCATATTTCTTTCTCACTACCTTGTAGACCATACATTCACCTTCAGATGCTTCACAGAGAGTTGAACATGTTGAGATGGAATTATTGAGGATTGGTTTGAGGTCTCACAAAGTGGGGAAGTTCAACCTAGACTGATGGGAGATTTAGGATAGATCATGAGAGTAGTTTATCAGTCACACAGTAGTATATCATATCCTCATAACCTTGAATGCCACTGTATGAGTATAGGTGGTCCCACAAAGATCTAAAAATGCTTTATTAAGGAGTACAAATGTGTTTTGAGACCTTTATTAAGGGATTATAACTTTAAGTGAGTCACAATAAACTTGATTAAGGAATTTTATTAAAAATTAGCAATAATTCTAAGTTTTAGGGATAGTTTCCCTTAAAATATCCAAACATAGCTTTCAATACTTTTGATGATGCCATGAGATGAACAAACAAAGAACCTATGTGAGATTTAATGATTCCATGTTGTATCTTCCATTTAGGGGAGTTGCCTTGAAAAAGGATATGAATATTGGATAACTAAGGAAGATGTTAGGAGGTCAAATTCACTGTAAACATTCAGTGTTTTCTAGTGAATGTTAAACTTCAAGTGACCTCATTATTCAAAGATAGCAAGGTAAAGACATCTCCCTATGATAAGTGATATATTGAGATGAAAGGCATATTAGAAAATCAAAGATCATAAATAAGGATAGGATTATAAGTTTTAAACATGATTGATAACCTACAAGACCCTCTTTTGGCATGTAAAGTACACACCTATAGGTTTTAAAGAGAAGTAACATGCTAAAACCTAGTTGTTGAGTACTAGTTTTAAGCTTTAGGTAGTATATGAGTAAATATTACTCATTCCATGAGACCATATGATTTTAGGATAAGATAGACATGATAAGGACTATATATTTATATCTATAGGTGCCCCTTTTTATCTACAATGTTCACCTACAATGAACTGTAGGGTGACAAGTAGGCTAGTACCATAGTTTGGTTTTATCATGATCTTTGAGCATGAAGTAGATCTAATTGAAGTTTAAGGAGACATGAATGATTTCAAAGGTAGAATAAAATGATAAAAAATACCTAAACATTCAAAGCTTACCTACAATAAGGTACCTTTTTTGAGCAAAGAACACAATGTATAGTTGAATGATGATTAGGCCTATCAAGCAGAAGGTCTAACTTAAGAAATCTAACAGAGGATTGAAGGAATGAACATGTTTGGAGTCTTTTTAAAAAAATTATTATTATCCCATCATGATCATCACATTTGAAATAGGTTATGGGCCATTTTTAGGTGCATCTACAGATGCATTTACAAAACCTTGAATACAATCAGAACTTCAAGAGTCTATTTTGGGTTCTAAGTCATTTTGGGGTACTATGAACATCAACCAACCCTAATAGGTTTTACATAGTACCCTCATGAATTGATTGAAATAATTATACCTTCATTTTTCTTGAGAGGATAGAGGAGATACCCTCTATTCTATCTCAGACAGAGGGTACTCAATGAAATTGGAAAATCATAGGTTTTGAGAAAAGAGGATGAGAAGACAAGCTAGTGGTTGATTAAACATTTCATGCATGTGTATAATGTTGTGACAAACATGGAAAAACATGGAAAATCATGCACAGAGGTCAAAAATAGGTCAAGTGGTTCAAACCTACAAAGGATATAGTCAAGACCTTATGCATATTTTTATTAATTCATCATGGTGTTTTATCATGATGCCTACCATTACGTGCTACAAAAAAAATAGATCAAAGAGTCTACATAGTAATGAGGCACTGATATATCTCCTTGGCACTAGAAATATTCTTGATAAAATCCAAATATTTGCCATTTACAGAGTAATTAAGTAACAAATAATTTTAACCTTTGCTAGTTTAGATGAGCATGTCCCTACTAGCAAGTTGCCCCAATTCATCTTTCTCCTTTGTACCAATTTTCCATCCTGTTCCATATCATATTTTCCATAATCAGGGTACAATGATTATAAACACTATGGTCAAACTCATTGTATACCATCTGAATTATGTTACGAATGATTCTAACTACCTTTAGGAAAATCATTGTGTTTCTATGTATTTGAAGTTTAATGGTTATAAACACCTTTGGGAAAATAATTCTCTTTCTGCCACCCAAATGGGGAACATTTTCATTGTGATAATGCTTATAACCACCTTTGAGCAAACCATTATTTTTATCTACCCAATTGGGGCATGTTTTTATTCTACCAATAATTATAACCACCTATGGGCAAATCATTGTTTTCTATTTCATGATTATAACCACATTTGGTAAACTCATTCACTTGATAACCTAATCCTTTTTCAATTATTATAACCACCTTTGGGTAAATCATTACCTTTTTTGTCCCACCCATGCTAATGATTATAACCACCTATTAGAAAATCATCCTATTTGTCTGCCCAATTAAGGAAAACCAATATGCCACTAATTATACCCGCCTATGGGAAAATAAGTCATTTCCACCACATTTTCTCTTTTTGTTCCCATCATTTCCTCCTTTCAAGGACTAATCACTGACCCCTTTGAAAATTATTCCCTTGAGGGGGTACCTATAATTCATCCATTACCATTGAATTTATAGGCATACATGACCTTTTCATTCTTTTAAAAGATGTTATTGTGCATATAGCTTATAATTCCTTCCCAAAAAAGGGTAAACTATAGACACCTAAAACTTTCCATAACTGGCTCTCAACCACACTTTAGATTGATTCCTACCAACCATTATAAATTAAGCTTAAGAATCACTTAACATCCCAAATTTACTTGTGCATCATTCACCAAAGCTCAAAATCACATTGAGACATCCCCAGTTGGGGTATCCTATTGTTTGCAATAATAACATCTCAAGGATTTATTCCTAAGCATCCTATGTCATTACAATAGTCAATTTTGCCTATGGACCTATTAAGTGGGAAACTTGCACACTTAAAATCAAATCTTGGTAGAGTTAAATAGCTAATCAAAATTAGTTAACAAGATAAACCTAATTAAATGCCTAGTTTAATTATCGATGTGTAATTAATGAATAACTAAAAAAGGAAATTGAAAATGCAAATATCCTAGCCTTTCATCATGACCTTTGTGAGTTGTCAAGATCTTTGGAAATATTTTAAACTATCTCATTTTGGAGACACATGAATATTAATTACAAATAATGTTTAATTGACAAATATTAACTCTACTAGGGTTATTATTGAATCACTTAGGTTAGGTTTGAACTCATTCCATGTTTAAACTCCACTTTAACTCACCTTGGGTTGGGGTTAGATCCATTTGATATAAATACAATGCCTTGCCTATTGAATTTTAAGATATTTTGGTGCAAATTTATCATGGACAAATGAATTTAAATATTTGAGAACATCAGTATTATAATGCAAAAATTCCTAGCAAGTAGTGTTCTAATGCTAAAAAATTGAGCCAAGCTACATCTAGCCATAACACAAGCCATGGTGCCTTGGAGAGAAGGAGCTACACAAACTCCATTGCCAAAGACTCTTTGAAGCACAAATTGAGAAAGACACTCAAAAATTCATTTAGATCTATCAAGAAAGGTAAAATATTATGTGTCTTTTGCATTTTAGTTGTGCTCTCATTTGTCTTTGGTTCATTAAGCTCACCTTTAAGATCTAGGCTTGTAAGTTTTAATGTTAGTGTGTTTATTAAAGTTTTCATTGCTTAAACTAACATGTTAATAACCTCCATTATTGTATTATTATGATAAAAATATGACATAAAGAGAGTGAAATGATAAATTATAGGTTGGTTGAGGTTGTTTAGAGACTTATTAAGACAAGAAACATGCAAAATTGACAAAACCCTGCTTGTCATCTTCACAAACCAATAAACAGAAACCATTTCTTGCCACCATAGTAATCACATGTGCCAAATAAGTGATAGAGATGATTTTAAGAGATTAGTGGGATCCTAAAAGAGTTCAAATAGTCCCCCATTATGATTAAAAGCTCTGAAATTCCATATAACAACCTAAACTTAAGCTAGTGGTGTTTTAAGATAGTTTTAGAGCACTTTTATTTTAATGATGGTTCATAAAGTTAAGCACACATAACTTATGACTAATGCATGTAATATTGAGGTAATAGGGGCCCCTATATAAACCTTATAGTATTTGAGCCATCTTGTTTTCTCCTTCATGAACCAAACATTTGATAACTACCTTCTTAAGCTTGGAAGGAGCTCGATGGAAGAATGGGTAGGTTTTATACCATTTTTGGATATGCTAGACACTCTTGAGTATGGATATAACTTGAATAAGATGGAGGAATCCATGAATATGATTTGATACCATATTCACTTGGAAAACCTACAATAATGCCTCAATATACCGCTTTATAACAAGGAAAATAACTATATTTTGCTTGAAACTCCATTGGAGCTAAAGAACAAGTGGCCATGGAGTCTCTTCATTCATGTACAAAGGTGGATCAACATGCCAAGAACAAATTAAATTTTCTTACCTACCATCTCTTACACTATTACTTCCTTGCACAATATAACATTGAGAAAGAAAACACTTGAAATGGCTTATAACATTATAATAATGAGTTGAGCATTATTTTATTAGTTGTATAGATCAAGAAAGTTGAAAATATGATATTTGATATGTGTCCATTCCCTAATAAGACCATATAAACCTTTATCACCCTTGAACCAATGTGAATATGACAGGGAGTAATTTGGACATGAATAAGATAAAATGAGTAATTACCTTAATCTTCTCAAAATAACCTTAAAATTTTATAAACACCTTATGAAGGGTTAAATTAAGAACATTGGCTAGAAAACTAAGTGTTATGACTTAACATTTTGGCTAGGAAACCTTAGAAGACCCTGGTCACCATTAAGAAAGACACTCTTCCTTACCATGATAAGATAAAATATGAACAAGACAAACACCTTCAAGGGCTATCAACAAAGTTAAACATGGTATATATAACAAGTTTTTAATATCACTCACCTATTACATCCAACTTTATCTTATAGTCACTATGAGGATGAATAATCAGGGTTTTTAATTTCATGAGAAGTGATAATCCATGACCTAGATCCGAATGCACCAAAGTGAAGGTGAAGACAAACCCAAAAGCATCCAGGTGGCTGCATCCTTTTTTAGTAGGTATTCAATATAGGACACCTATGCTAGGTTCAAATAGTAATGTTGATGCAACTATCCAAGGTTGATGCTATTATCTATAGCTCTAGAGGCACTCAAATCATAATTTAGAAACTATTCTAGAATCATCTTCCAGTTTGCTTCCTACCTATTCTAGATCTAGAACTATGCCAACATTAGAACTAACTAAGTACATTAATTATTTATCATTTTCATATATAGCATAATTGTAATTACTATTTTTATCATATCTTAGTTTAATGAATTCAACATATGTTATATCTTTGTTTAACATCGAATTAGCTTACTATAGAGATAATTTATCACCCTTGTATCTTAGGCTATCTCTATCCCATTTATTCATAGATAACCCCTATCTAGAAATTTAGGGTTAAACATTTGGTGAACCCGATGTGAATCAAACATGCAACCTTTTGATTAGCACCCATTATTTTTCAACAACTTATATTAGATTTTACTATCCATGCTATTACTAATCGAAGAGTTAATGTTTCTCAATCCATTCTACCACATGTTAATATATAATAGGTGCCTCCTAAACATAAGATTATAATAAAATCTAAGGGATATGACATTATTGACCAATTGAGAAATACACATGCTAAAATTTCAATCCTTGAGCTCCTAAAGTAATATAATGTTTATAAGGATATATTATACACAACATTACATGAGACACAATTCCAAGTAATATTGAGCCTGCTTATTTTGTGGATATCATAAAGGATTTCAAGAATAATTCAAATCTCATTATGTTTGATCCAACATATTTACCATCCAAAGATATTGTTGACCAAAATTTGCCTTTATTCATACAAGTAACCATGCAAAATAAAGGCATCAAAATGGTATTCATTGATAATGGATTGGGCTTTAACATTTGTAGCATAAAATTCCTAAAAACCATGGGTATTAACACCAATATTCTTCAAAATATGGTTATGAACATAAAAGGATTTGAAAATTCCCATATCCCTCTAGTTGGTCAAACCATATTGGATATGACATTAAGACCAAAAATAGTTTTAACTACTTTTCATGTAATGTCTCAATCATTACATTATAATTCACTTTTGGGATAACCTTGGATACATTAAATGGAAGTTGTCCCATCTACGCTTCACTAATGTGTAAAATTCATACATGATGGGAACTTATTATCCATGATTACTAATGATGAACCTTTCAATTTTTTTAAAATGATACATTCTAAAATTGAAGGCATTCCTACAATCGTACCACCTAGACAATGCATTCCTCTTGAGCCACACATATGTAATAGGTGAGTCAAGTACAATATATCCTGTTTATCCAAATGTAAATAAGGCAATAAATAATAGGGTACACATAGATGCACATAAAAATAAATAACCATTACTAAAGGAGATAATAGAACCCCAAGAGCCCCTAACATTTGAGTTTCCTTTATTGGTCAATATGAGTAGAAAGATGGCCATGTTTTAGATTACTATGACAATGATGATGATACCACTTATAATATGACATATGCTAAAAAGTAAAAACTAAAATTTGATCCACTTGATTATATTTAGCATAATCTATTTGAACCTAAAGGTCCTAGTACATATAAGCTATATCACTTTCAAAAGATACAAGATTGAATTCAAATAAGGGAAAAACAAAAATAGTAGATGAACATGTAAATGCTTGTTACTACAAACATCCCTCTTGGATGAAAATATTGAGTCAACCTTACAAGATTCAAATGTAAATTCATCATGTGAAAAATATGGATTCTTCTCAAAAGGCTTCATAATAAATTTTACATATCATGACATAGGATGATACTATAGATACCATATTATCTATGTTACTTGAACATAACATGATTTCTTTACCTTCGACTCGACATAGATCATGTAGTAGACTTATACCTACAAAAGACAAGGTAACATATTATAAATATCATCATATCATTATCCATAATACCAATATATATGAGGAATTAAAGAAACTAATTTAGAAATATAAAAATGGAGGACAAACACATTGTGTCTCACATGAGAAAAAGGAAAAATTAGTTTGAGGCCCTCTTCATAGTATTGGTTATATAGGAAAAAATTATTGACAGAGGGGTCTTTGGGGTCAACTTGAAACCATGTGCTCACTAACCCATTTTTTCCCAAGGTCACTATGAGGATGAATAAATAAGGTTTTTTAGTTTGATGACAAGTAACACTCCATGACCTAGATTTGAATGCACCAAAGCAAATGCAAAGACAAATCTAGAAGTATCTAGGTGGTTGCATCCTTTTTTAGTAGGTATTCTGTATAAGGAACCTACATCAGGTTTAGAGAATAGATTCAATGAAACCATCCAAGGCTGATGTTAGCATCTACAGCTTTAGAGGCACTCAAATTAGAGTTTGGTAACTATTCCAAAATCATCTTCTAATCTATTTCCTTCTTATTCTAAATCTAGAACTATGTCAACATCATAACCATCTAAGTACATTAATTCTTTGTCATTTTCATTTCTATTATAGTTTTACTTACTATTTTTAGCCTATCTTAGTTTAATGAGTTCAATATATGTTATATCTAAGTTTAACCTCTAATTGGCATGCTACAGGGATAGTTTATCACCCTTGTACCTTAGTCTATCTCTAACCCATTTAACCTTAGATAACCCCAATCTAGAAATTTAGGTTTAAATAACTTTAAAGCACATAAAGGCTATATGAATATAAATAAATGGAAAATATAAAATTAGAATGAAAATAAATCCATTATGGAAATTCATGAAGGATGAAGAAGCATGGGTGAATATTATTGAGAAATATTCCCTGAGATTACTATAATATGTTGACTTTTTCATAAGTTAGATTCAATTCCAAAGTTTTAATTATTAGTATGATACACATGATAGATTTTGTTTTTGTTTTTGATTTTCTAAAAAGTGTTTAACAAATCAAATCTAATATAATGGAATTTAGGAAAAAAAACAAATAAACCTTGTAAATTGTCAAATGTTGATGGTAGATTAGAAATGAGTTGTTTGATGAAAATCTCTAAATCCTCAAGCTCCTATCTCCTTAGAATTTCTCAATATAACCTAGGGGTGTTTTATTTAACAAGAGGAGTATGGGATAATGGAATTGTCATCAAATAATGAAGAGAAATTATAACAGTATTTTGGTTGGTTCTCACAAATATTAGAGTGTAAGTTGTTCATTCACGGACTTTGATTTCTAATTTAAAAGAAGGGTGAATGGAAATTGAAATACATATGTGGTTAATATTTAATAAAAAATGGAGTAAAAACTATCATGTCCTTAAAATTTTGATCCAAACTTTGATGTAAACATGATTATTAGTAAAGAATAGGGTAATTGGGATAATTGAGAGTTCATTAGAATTGATTGGGAGTTCACTAAGTTTGATTTGACATTAAATAAAATTGATTTTGAGTTCACTGGGGTGATGGATAGATAGTTATAAGAATCACAATCAAAGGTGGAGTGAAAAACATGAAAAATGCTTCAAAACACATGTCCTAAGAGTGAAATTTATAGTTTAGCAAAGGTGATGAAACCCATACTTTAAAAAGGGTGGCTAATACAAAAATGCCATGATGGTTAACAAAACCATCATGGTGGTTGAAAAACCATCACAACAATGTTTCCATGCATATTGAAACTCTGGGTTTAGGAAGGTTAAAACTAATCATGTAAACTTGACACTTATGGAAGGTATGGAAAAATAGGGAGGAAAATGGGTTTTAGCATTTTAATTTTGTTCAGAGGTATTTACATCATCATCAAATCCCTTTTTTTAAAATTTTACACCATGTAAGATTTGGGTACATAAATAATTTCCCATCAGAGAGGTGTCCTATCATGTGTTATTTAGGTAAATTTAACTGTGAAGAAGTGCACTCCATTGAATAGGGGTTTAGAAAACTCACCTTACTTTCTTAGGTAGCACAACAAAGCTAATTAAGATGCCTCATTGTCTATAACTAAAATATGAGAATAAAATGGAATATATGAAAGGAATTATAAATGCACCATCTAATTAAAATGAAAGATAAGAATACTTACCATTCATGTGGGGAAAAAAAATAATATCTGGTCTATGCCTTCTAGGGGTGGATCTTAGCACTGGGTGAAGAGATGTCAACTTGAAAGGACAAAATGAGATGTAAATGTAAAAGTAAAATGCTTTCCACAAATTTTAAGAAAATATAAACATAGATACTTTAAAAATGGGGGAAGGTAATGACTTATTCATGTTGTGTTTTTCCATACTTTTAAAACCTGAAAACACATCAAAGTATTCCAAAAATAAAGTAAATGAAATAATTTATGTTGAAAATGGGTAATTTTGGAATAAAATAATAGAAATTTTTTATTATAAATAACATTTATTTCCAAATTTATAATTCATATGTACTCCCCCACTTTCCAAATTTGGAGTTTTGGCCCATATATGACCAACTTATGAGCGAAGACAGATGATCATGAGAGTACAAAGAGAGGATGGGAGTGAAACTCATGGTAACAAGCACATATTAGTTTTTACCTATTTCCTACAAACCTAGGTTTGTTAGATTTATTTGGAAAATAGCCTAGGATATGTAAAATTCATTAAAAAGGTAGTCAAAATGCTTATTACAACTAGGTGATTAGGAAAATGTAATTATTTTTCTTTTTTGAGTGATTTTTGAGCTTTTGAGATTTTTGGGGCATGACAGTTGAAACCACTAGTTTCTATAAACAGGTGGTTACATAATCACACCAATAGTTTTGAAATTATCATTGGGATTGTGCAATAGTATTGAAGATTACATAACTACTAGCCTACATAGACTAGTGTTTTTGAAACCACCATAATAGTTTTATAACTAACCCTACATATATCAATGGTTTCATCATAACAAGGAGTGTATTTGGTTTTGAATGGACCAGACTAATCGAAACTTGTTTTGGTGGATGAAGGGACCCTACGTGAGGTAGAGCTGAGCATGGGAGCAAGAGTGGTTACCTTGGGTGATTATCATATTGACTGCTAATGAGATTACATTGTTAGATTGTGTCAAAATTTATAGGTGTTAGGAATACATATCTCAAAGCAATATTAATGAATTAAAGATGGAAATAAAATGCAAAAAACACAACATAATATAGACACAAATTTAATGTGGTTCATCCAATATGGGCTACATTCATAGAAAAATAGCTAGTCCTTATTATTCAATCCAACAAATGAAGGGAAAAAACTATAATACAACCACTGGAATATCCTCTTCACTCACATACAACATGCCATTGTAGTTACAATACCCTCATATCAAAATGAGGGTTACATATAGGGAAAAAATACACAAACATGATTTCTACTGTTAGATCTACAACTTAATAGTGAACAATCTAGATTTACTATGAAATAATAATATTCTATAGTGCATTTTTAACTAAATTTACGATGACCATAGTGGGGGGAATTTCCCCCCACACCCCCCTTATCAAGAATTAGGTATTAAAATAAGATCAAGCTCCACCATCCAACAATAGGATTACTAGGGTGGGTTTGATTTTCCTAGCCAACATATTATTATGTGATTTGTTTACCTACTTGGATACAAACTTGAATACATTCTAGTTTCCATAGGTCTTTGGTGAGTGGACAATCACCCTTGAGGATGTTTATAGGATCATGGGTTTGCCTACTATAGAACATAAATTAAAATTAAGGCAGGCCACAAATAGGGATAAGGATCAGAAATGGTCTAAGTACTTTGGTGACAAGGAGGTACCCAAGGTGAGTGTCAAGCAGGGTATGACATTGGTAGAAGTAGAAAGAGAGAAGATATCTTATCCAAAAATTAGAATTCATATTTAAAAATTAAAAGATTGGAAACAATGTAATCTTAGAAATAAGGGTGTGATCATTAATAAATTTTGATGAATTTGCAACACTTTTTGTGTCAAAAATTATTTTTTTTCATGATTTTTGATGAAGTTTGTATCAATGATTTTCCTTGATGCAAATTACATTGAAAAATGGCCAACACTAGATTTATTGGTGTAGATGTTTTATCTCACATAGGTTTAACTTAATTAAGTTTGCTGATATAAGATATAGTTCTTAATTTCCTATTTTACCTATTTAAAATTAGGAAAAGTTACCTTTTCATGGGCCAATAAGAACACACCACTTCTTATAACCAATGGGAGATGGAATTTTCATTAGCCAATTAGGAGTGCATATTTCCCAACCAATTAAAAATCCTCCTAACCTTAGTTTTTCTATTAATACTCTCATGTATGTAGAGTTTCATAATAGGAAGAAGCTTAAAAATCCATAAGAGGCTATTTTTAGGAGAAATCGATGTTGTTTGAGCATGACAACTTATAAATTTGTTATTATTTCTAGAAGAAAATGTATGTTCCATTTGTAGGTTATATACCTTTCCTTTTATTGTGTTTTTATTTTCTCGTTACATGCATAGTTTGATATTAATGCAAAGAGATTTTAGTAGATTCTACAATCGTTCACATCCATTGAGCCTTCAAATTATTCCCATATGGTATTATATCCCTTCATCTACAATATTTTTTGTTAGAATTTGAAAGCATAAATTAGGATTTGTGGTTCGTTTTTTTTTTGCTTCTAAGATTTCTTACATTGTTTCTTCTTCTTAGGGTTCTTTATTTGGTCAAAATCAATTTATAGTTTTTTAAATAAAAATTTAAGTGGGGAAAATCTGAAAATAACTAGATTTGGGTAATGAGTTATAAAAAAAATAGCGGGTTTTCATTTTTAGGGCAAAATAAACATTTTTAGGGTATTTGAAGTTGTATTTCATTTTTTTGGAAAACCATATAAAACTTTCGATTTAAAAAAAATGAACTTTATGGTTTTACGGTTTTTTTTAATGTTTGTTTGAAGTTTTAGTCCTTATAGTGTTTCAGGTCAAACACAATATCCTCAAAGTGTTTCTAGGATTTTTGAAAAAAAAAAAAGTTTTAGAGTGTCATGATTATTTTTAAAAATTTCTCTCATTATTTTTTTCCTTTTGTAAAACATTTAGAGCAAAAAGGAGCTATGGTTTAAAATTTATCATTTTTTGAAGTTTGTAGAATCTTGGAAGGCCCATCCCTCACCATTATCAGCCTCACACAAGCCCCTATGATCTCCTAAGAAAAAAATTAACTTACCCTCCAATAATGTTCCCCGCCACTCCCTTCTCCTCCCCCACCACTTAGTTGGCCTCTATGCTCACTATAGATTGTTCTCTGTGTGATTTATAATGTAACTACCAAGGTTCCTACTGCTAATTCACCATTAGGTGAATCATTCACTTCTTCACCCACCACAAGAACCTTGGAGTGCACTCATACCAATCTGCCTGACCCTTTGAGGCAGCCTTGACCCTTTCCCTATTTTGAAATTTTTTGGACTTTTTTTTGTATTTTTTGGCATCTTCACACACTTTTTTTCATCTTGGAAGAAAATAAACTAAGCCATTTATTGCTATAGGGATTGTTTAACATGTTCAATAAGAAAAAGGGACTTGGTGTGACAAGAGGTGACATCCACCACTAAGGACACCACTACCCCTTTGAAGGAAAACCTTGTTCATGAAACTTTCAAGTTTAATAATTTTTGATTCATGAAGTATTTTCAAATGTCATTTTTTTGTTTGTAATGTATCATTAAATTTTCAAATATTTAGTCATATTTAAGACTCATTTTGAATGGAACTACATTGTGTTTATATTTCCCTTTTCTACAATTATTTGAATCTCACATTGTGATATTATAAGTAGTAGTGTGGTGGTTTTATTTCTTCATTTGCACTCAATTATAAAGTGATATAATTTGGGGGGGCTTAACTCATCACTAATTTTTGGGGGTTTATAGTTGAATAGATTTTGATACGTGAAGTATATTTTCAAATGCTATTTTTTAAAGTTCATAATTTATTGTTAAATTTTCAAATATTTTCTCATATTAGACTCATTTTGAATGGAACTACATTTTTTTGTTTTTCCCTTTCTTGCACTTATTTGAATATTGCATTGTATAACACAATGTGCTATTATAAGCAATAGTGTGGGAGTTTTTATTTTTATATTTTCACTCAATTATAAAGTGCTATAATTTTGGGTGGCTTACCTTATTTTTATGCATTAATTCATGTGTAATAATTATGTTAGGGGATTTTTATTTGAAAAACATATCTCATGCTTGTTGGGCATAATTGACATGGGCTATATTTGACACTCTTTGGATAATTGTCACACTCATTTTTTGAGAACTTTGTGTGAGGCCTTGTCTTGCTTCACTATTTTACACGCACATTGACGCAGACATTTTTTTTCTCTTTTTCATGTTCACATTCTGATTGTGGTCATGTGGATAGATTCGTGTTGAGAGATCTCAAATAAAATCAACATGATGACAGATTCACCTCCATTACTTCTTGGCATAACCAATTATTCCCTATAACATTTGGGCATGGAATAATTCTTCATGTCCCAAAGCCTTCATTCATTCTCATATAGACAAGTTACAATTCCTAATTCAATTTTCTATAAAAAAATAACTCAATTCATGTGATGTTGTTCTTGGTCACTTGTTGATGAATGTTTTCATGTCTGTGTTTGTCGACCACCATATGGATCACATGGAGTGTCCTCACACTATTTGGAGAAGTATTCAAATATTTTTATGGAGACCCTTATTTTATTGGAGAATATTGTTGATTAGAGACATTATTTTTCACAATTTCAACATGGTATACATAAAAAAATTACATTTTTTTTCGGTTTTATGAGCTCTCAACACGTTTTAGTAGTTTTAGATGGTCAAATCCATAAAATAGCAAGTTTGAGGTATTCAATTTATTGAAAAAATCATGGGTTTTAAATTTAGGGATTAAATTTATGATTTATGGGGGTATTACATGACACTTTAAAATTTTATTGTCATTTTTATTTTATAGGTTGGGTGGTTAATTTTAAAAAATTCTATGCAAACACTCTAATTTTTAAAAAATTAGATTACTAGGCCTTATGATTGATTTTTTTGTTAATTTAAAATCTATAGGTCAACTAAGGATCATGATGTCTTAGTATCAATAGGTGTTTTCTACCATTTATATAAAAAGAATAAGTTTTAAAACTCCCTCAAAATTTAATATAAAATATCTAATAAAAATGATCCATTTCAAAAAACATATGTGGAAAAGATGTTTTTGAAAATCTAGTTATGAGGATTTAAGGTTTTGAAGGGCTTGACAGCCTTGGCCTAGGCATTCAAATCCTTCCCCTACCTCAAAATACTCTACCTACATCTTACCTCTATTATTTATCCCCTGACTATTGTGTTCTTCCCCAACCACTTAGCTAGATGTTTGCCTCCATGTGTAGTGCCTTATGTAAGTTTTCACATGCACCATTGTATGCACAAGAAGTGATGGGCTAAACTTACATACTTGACTTATCAAGGTGAGGTTTAGATAGTGTAATGAAATATGGGGTTAATGTGACTAGTGATCTAGCTAAATAATTTAGTTAGCTGAGACCATTGAACATGATGAGCTTATTGAATTCACTTTGACACCTTGTTAAGGTTATGAAATATACATCTTAATGGGTGTGATTTTCTATAATGGTGTAGTTTGGTTGCTTCATAATGTTTATTTAGGGAAAAAAATTGCCTAGTAATGAAGGCCATAGAATATCCTGACTCTAAGAGAACTAGGTAGTGTAACTTTAGATGAATATTATGGTCTCTAAATGGATAGAAGTTAGGCTAGATTAATCTCATATTTTGAGCTAATTGATTAGGTTGGTTTATGTATACACCAAAACATTACACAATATAAAATTTTAAAAAAAATGATGATGATGCAAGGATCTCCAAAGCATGCTCAGACTTGGTTCTCTGTGTTAGTGTATGATTTTATTTCATTTAATGGTTTTTCCCTACACATGTATAGTTTATCCTACTTAGGTTTGTTTTAGGTCATTGTGAAAGATAATACTACATTCATGTAAAAGTGAGGACATGTTTATATTTAACCTATATAATATACTTTCTTAAAGCTTTTATGACTAATTATGTTAATGCTAATATTACAATATTTTGATTGTTAAGCAATTGCTTCTTATAGATCATGTTTGATTTTGCTACTCCACATAGATAATCACATCTTATAATTTAATCTATCTATTAGATCCTCAATCTTGGTCTAATCTAACATGGTATTAGATTTTTTATTTTGGGTGAATGCCATTTTTCCTATTGTGAAATATTTATTTTTTAGCTTACATGTAACAGATCTACCATTTGTTGAACTAACATATTGTAGGTTCACCATCTCTCATATTTTACTCTTCTTTTGAAATGCTAAGTGGGTTTAGATTTAGGAAAAAAAGAAGTGAGAAGACATATTTTTCTAGTCACATATCTTTTAGTAGGTTTTCATGCAAAATGGATTGTGCCATTATATTTATAAGGTGTCAAAACCCCAATATCGGCTGTAAACATGACCTAATTTTATGATAGTTGATTTTGACCTTTTTAGAGGGTTTTAGGTTTTGTTTGACAATTTCACACAAATTTGTACATTTTTATATTCTCTAAGGAAAATTAATTTATGTTTTTTTCTAGGTTTTTGGAGATCTCTAGTGGGTCTTTGGTCAATTTTAAAGAGGTTGAGGAAATATGGTTTTTTTTGAGAAAATCAAGATTTTCATCCCTAAGTGCACTATATGAACCATCATCATCTTTTAACCCTAAAATGATTCCTTCTAACCCTAACACAAAAAAATTGTGATGGCTATAATTATAGGATATATATTTGATGAAAAATCCCAACATCAAGACTTTTGACTATGGGAGTAGTCAGTATCCTTGACATTAGGACTTTTGACTACAAGAAAATTCAACCTTCCCTACATTAGGAGTTTGAATTTTAGGATAAATTCACATCCATTTCATCAAGATTATGGTTTGAGAGTGGTTGGAAATCTTAACACATGGATGGAGGGACTGTAACTTTGATTCATTTTTCTACTATGGGAACCATCCAACATCTTGGCATTAGGACTTTGGGGTGCACATGCAATCTCAAACCCTAGTGCAACAAGGTCATACAACCCTAACACAAAACCCCAACATCAGAAATTATGATTGTAGGAGCAATCTAAAATCTTAAAAAGTGCACAATCTCCTCTAAACTCTAATGATGGTCTAGAAGATGTTAAATTTAATCTAGTGAAGTGTGACACTATTCATTTTTTAAAAGGTTTTTTTTGGGATGATGTCACTCCCACAACAATCACATGAATCAAAGTGAGGGGGTAGAGTACCCAACTTTGGTCCTAGCCCCTGGTCATATTAGAGTTAAGCCCTTGGTCATAACCAACCCAAAAATGTTTTACTTTTGTTCCAAGAGGGCATAAGTTTTTTGAGTAGAAGTTACCACCAAAAATATTTCAAACTATTTGCACACCCAAATTTTTTTATGCATGGTGGAGAAAAATATTTTTTGCTAGCAAGAAACATTCAAATGTGCATAAATTTCAGCCTGCTAGTCCTTTTGAGGTGCCATTTTTTGAAAGTGCATGTTTTTTTGAGATATACATATTGGTGATATTAAATTCCTTATAAATTTTTATAACTATAGATGTAGGGGTGTTAATATCCTAGTATATGACACATGAAGTTCTTATACTTCATTATTGTATCATGGATATTAGTTTCATTTTTATTCTTACATGATTTAACTATCATGAGTGGAAAGTTAAAGTGCAAATAATGTTGGGGAAAAAAGTCTTATACAAAATTACAATGGATATTGAAATAAAGTTTACAACTTGAGGCAAGGAAGATGAATTAGTAAAAATTAAGTGATGAAGCCTATGGTCTATTGTGTTTATCTATGTCTCATGACTTACTCTTTCATAGCAAATTTGTAACATCTCCAAATCAAGTATGGTCAACACCGGATAAATTATTTATAAACAAGGATGAAATGAGGGGTCATGACTTGGAGAACTAGCTCATAAGTTTGAGTCCAAGAAATTTTGATATAATATAATAATTTATCACTAAGTTTAAATCACTTAGGTTATAGTTGAAACTATGTGACATTGACAAAAAGGATGATCAATTGATTCTTTCCATACTTTCCAAATTAGGTTATAACAGTTATGTCTTTATTTCTACCTTCCATTCCACCAAATGAGCCATTAGAGTTATATGGGCCATGTCATTATTGGATGGTTTTGCTGCTAAATTGACTAAAAAAGAAGACAAGCTCATTTAAATGGGTACAATGAAGTCATATAAATCACATTCCTTGATTGTGAGTCATGAAAAATAGAGGGATTCCAATAACAGGGAGAAAAAATAGAATAATAAGGACCCAAAACAAATAACAGGTAAAAAATATGATGCTAAGCTAAAAAAATCAAAAGAGTCGCCCTCTTTAGATATAAAATCCAAGAAAGAGTGACTCACATGCAACTACTACAAGAAACCTAGACATCATGAATCCAAATGCATGAAGAAGTAGATCAATCAATTGAAAAAAAACACTCAAGAAACATAATATTAGTGTCCTTGATTATTATAATCAAAGTTCATAAAAACATGAGTCTTCTAAGCCAAAGATAGTAAGAAAGGCAAAAATAAGGGCAAAACACTTATTACAGTTGTGTCACAATTTTTCACTTGGGTTATTGATTCTAGTGCATCATACCACATGGCTTCATCACAAGACATGTTATCATCCTTGGAGTATTATTTTATGCCTTCTATTTTATTGGTTGATGACACTTCCATAAAATTTACTGGGATTAGATATATTGAAGTGAATGATGGGAAATTTC
The DNA here is from genome assembly GCA_037957365.1 of Torreya grandis. Taxonomy (NCBI): domain Eukaryota; kingdom Viridiplantae; phylum Streptophyta; class Pinopsida; order Cupressales; family Taxaceae; genus Torreya; species Torreya grandis. Next base: position 4,775,330 of record JARHVA010000109.1, read on the forward strand.
ATGATGTTTTATGTGTTCCCTTTTTATCCACCAATCTCCTATCAATTTATCAGATTAATCACATTGGTTTGAGTATGAGAGTTGAGTTCACACCCAATTCTATGGTTATTAGGGAAGCTAAAAATCACTCCATTGTTGTATTTAGGAAAGAAGATCACCAATCTAGGTAGTATACTTTCTCCCATTTTACTCCTGATCAACCCTCTACTATATTACTCACTCATTCATATGAGGTGAGTAAATTATGGAATTAGCGATTCAACCATCTCAATTATCTCTACCTCGAGTAACTAAATCATCAAGACATGGTTTCAAGGTTGCCATGAGTTAAGTTTTCTGATGGAGTTTTCCAAGGTTGTATGCTTGGTAAGCATCCAAAGGAGAAGTATGACAAGGGAAAATCATAGGGAGCTAAACAGATATTAGAGATTGTCCATGGTGACATAGTTAGTCCATTTCCAAAACCTTCATCCAATAAGACTAAGTACATGATTAATTTCATTGACGAATTTTTGAGGTACACTTGGGTGTATTTTATTAAACATAAATTAGAGGTATTTGACCATTTTTAAGACTTCAAGGTGTTTGTGTAAAAATAGTTAGGTAAAGACATAAATATTTTGCACACTGATAATGGTGGTGAGTATGTTTGTAAATATTTTGAGTAATTATGTAAATAAGAGGGGATTGAAATAAAAAATACAATTTCATATAGTCCTCAATAAAATGGTGTTGTAGAGTGAAAGAATAGGTCTGTGAAGGAAATGGCCAACTGTATGATACACTCCAAGTCTCTTGCACCTCAATATTGGATCGAGGACTTCAAATATGCTTATTACAACTATAATTGAGTTCCTCACAAATCATTAAAGGGAGTCACTCCTTTTAAATCATGGATCATTCAAAAAACCATAGTAGAGGACTTACAAGTGTTTAATTTTCCAACTATGGCTCACATTCCAAATAGTAAACGTAAGGAAATAAAACCTTAGAGTTAGCCTTGCATCTTTATTGGATATGCTAAGGGTGTTAAGGGTTATAGGATTCTCCATCCCACTACTCATGAGTTGTTAATTAAGGGTAGTGTTTATTTTACAAAGGCTCCTTTAGATTCCACACTCGACACCTCTCACTCTTCCTTAGATGCACTTATATTTGATGATAGTTCTAATGATTTAGATCCACTTGATTAACCTTCTAATGATCTAATTCTTACTTTAGTTATGATAATGAGAGTAGTGATGAGTATTCTCCTTCTCCTTCTCCCAAATTATATTTAGATGATGAGGAATCTACTCCTAACTCTTTAAACACTAGTCCTCTTTAGGCTAGATAGACACTATAAAGTGTTAGCAAATGGGTTGAAGATCCATCAGATAATAGGTGAGCCTGTTCATAATTCCATAAAACCCCACATGATTTCATTACATCTGATTTTGATCAAAAAATATTTTATGAGGCACCAAAAACTCCTAAATACGATACTACCATGAAAGAGGAGTATAGTTCCTTGTAGAGGAATAATGCTTGGGATCTTGTCCTAATTCCTAAGGGAAGAAAACTTGTTCGATGTAGGTGGATCTATCGAATAAAATTTAGAAAAAATGGGTCCATAAACAAGTTTAAAGCATGTTTGATAGCAAAGGATTTTTCCTAGGTACCTAGAATTGACTATGCTAAGACATTTGCCTTAGTTTCCAAAATGAACTCAATCTAACTCACTCTCACTATTACCACAACACATCACTGGGATGTTCATCAGATGGATGTGAAGAGTGCCTTTCTTCATGGTGACCTCAAAGAGGAAATATACATGAAGTAACCAGAAAGATTTGTGGAAGACTCTTCTTTTAATGCAAATATTTTGTGAAAATGGATTCATTTAGACAAAATTATCACTTTCCTACACAAAATTTCAGCACACCTCTAATTTGGAGCTAATTAAATAAACATACAATTTAAATGAAAAGATTATACCTAAATATGCTTGAATATTACCTAATTTTATGCTCCAAACAAGAATAAGATTAAAGATTATTAGATTTAGAGTTAGATTGCCTCAAATAGACTCAGATTTAATGATATAATTGATATTATCTTGATAAATTGACTCATGAACAATGGATTATTAGAGGATCATGGATTTGAGCAAATTATTGGATGGATTAATGGATTTTGGCTTAATAGACTTAATGAACATTCCAATAATTCTCAAATGAAAGGAGATGGTGGGTTTAAATAGAGAGAAGGGAGGGAGATTTTATGGAATTTAAAATTCCATGGATTTCTCTAGTGAGTTGGAGGAGGATTGGAGAATTATAAACTCCATTATAGGATCATAATGGGGTTTAATGGGTGTTTTGCTAGGTTTATAGGATAATTAGGTGGAGACTAGGTACTATGTATGTAGGAGAGACTAGGAAATAGGTAGGTAAGTGGGTTATGGGAATTTTAAATTCCCATATAATGGATACATGGGGTTGGTTGACAAATAAGACATAGTTAGAAGAATTAATTTATTTGTGGGATGATATAATGTGAGTGCATGGATATGAATAATGAAAGGGGTGTTAAAATAATGACCAAGAGGATTAGTAAGGATAAGTTGGATGAAATTAGATGGGATTATTAGTGATGTTAGTGTTGACTAATAATAATATTAGCGATGATAAATAAAGAAAGCAAATTTATATTCATCCATTTTACTCCTCTTTGAAAGGGCATTATGAGTGGACATAGTGGAAGGAGTAATGGTGTTTTGACAAAGAAAGATACTCATGGATGAATGTTATTAAATGATGTTAGTGGACATGATGCCCCCTTGAGGGGACATGTGAGGAAGAGTGAGATGGATGAACACTAAAAATAAGAAATGAGGTATGGGATGTGTGAAGAGATAAGGGGTTAGGACACTAGATATGAAACTAATGATGAATACAATATACTCAACCCAATCAGTGAGCTAAAAAATGATGATGTTCCTTGAGAATACCTATGCACATGGAGAAGAAATGACTATGTCATGATTTTTGACACATATAAATGGGGAATAAATTGTAACATGATGATGATAAAAGGTCATAAGATTTTGATATATCTTAGGCAAGGATACATGTTAGGGAGAGCTATGGACCAAGATGATTGATAGAGAAGGCCATGAGATGTCAAAATATCCCAAGTAAGGATGAATGTAAGGGATATAAAAGAGCCAAAATAATATAATGATTTGATAAAATTAGTGATGAGTGTAGTTTAAAGATAAATTCAAGAGTTATGATGAAGGTGATGAGAGAGAATAAAATATATGATTGAGTTACCAAAAGATGAAGGGCAATAATTATACTACATTACATTGAATCAATGAGCCATAATGTGATTAATATTGATGATTCCCCTAGCAAAGACACATTAAATGGAAAAAGAGATGATAATAAAGTTATGATTTTAGTCATGCCCCAATCGAAGGAGGAAACCATAAACTTTAAATGATGAATTGACCAATCAGTGATAATGGATGATTGATGGAAGAAAAGATGGATGTTGTGATTTATTGGGTCCAATTGATAGGTGCAGGTGATTGTTGAAAATATTAGGGAGATTATTTTAGGGATGCTAATTGATCAATATATATATATATATATATATATATATATATATATATATATATAGATTAATGATTGATATTATATCTCAAAGATTTTATTGATGTAAGACTTGAGTATGAGGAAAGATGAGAGAGATGTGATGACAAATTATGGGGGATGAAAGAGATCGACTAAGCTGACCTTAGACACACCATGTGACTAAGCTATACCTATATATTATGAAAAGACCTTAGGAAAATGTAGTTTAGACTAGATCATAGATGGAGATGAAAATTACTGTTAGACATGTTAGTTGTTAGATACAAGATGTGACTTATATGTTAGACATGGTGATAGATGACTAGGATAAATGATGGGAGATGAGATGTTAGATGTTATGAAATGTGGTTGGGTTAGATTATTGGACTTGGATGATAAAATTGATGATGGGATGATGATTGATTATATGATTAGGCAAGTGATAAAGGATAGGATAAATGATGAGTGTGTTATTATCAAGACATCATTGTTGTAATAAGGCTCATCATAGTCTAAGTAATCTAATGTAAATGTAATAATAGGTAGTATTCTTCATGATATAAGTATGACCAAAAGGATGTTGTGATAAATTTCATGATCATAAAAGGTGAAATAGTGAACTCTACATCATTGAGGGCACCTAAAATCATCATAATAACTTTTTATGCCATCATAGCATCGTCGTTCCTTGCCCAATAGACAAAAAAAATTATGCTACAAGAAAGATCATAATAAGATAAAAAAGATATATACAAACAAACATTTATAGAAAACACAAATAAAAAACACACAAATCATATAAATAACACACATAAATATATACAAATCAAGTAAATATGGTCTCTTCTATTGTCTAAATGTATAAAGATGGGATGAATGAGGATGAAAATTGATGCCAACGAATGAAGGTGGATAGAATTGCCTTGATTGGATTAGGATGGAACAATATTGTGAATAGGGTGTGATTGAGAAAATATTAAACATATGGGATAATTGAATTGTATATTGACCATGTTTTGAACTTAGATGAGAGACTTAGGACTTATTAGGCTAAAGTGAGACTAGGTCAATGCTAGTTCAATATAGACTATATTTTCCTTGATTTGAAATAGGGGATGAAAGATAATAGTAATATGGTTGGATATGAATTGGTTATAGAAATGATAGGTGAAGGACATATTTATGGATGTGATTGGGGGAGTAGGCATAAGACAAGACATATTCAAATATTTTTGGCTTTTTCCATATTTTATGTTTTCTTTGGATTTTTGGAACATTTTATTTTTTTGGGCTTGTTAGAATACGAATATACACTATAGAAAGGGGGTTACTAACAAAGGGAATACCATGCCTAGTAACCAAGATGAAGATAGGTGTAATAATGGATGGGATGACAAAAGGATGAGGGTGATGTTGAAAAGGGATTGAGGACCAAATAAAAATGAACTAGGGATTAGTAATGACCACATCATGAAGAAAACAAATATCTAGTTGTCTAAGTTTCCATTAGAGGATATGCCAAGATGATTCTAGAAAATTTCCCAAGACATATTACACTCCCTTATGAAGGTCAAGACTATAATAAAAGAGGGACATAATGGGATGTAAGATATGATGGTAGATGATGGGTAGAAGTAATCAACTAATGAACAAGGATGACATGGATGTGATTGACAAGGATTGGATTTTAACCTAAGTGTCAAGGTATAATGTGGAGAATAAACTATTTTATGATGATTCTAGAAACTCGTTTTCATCATGTTACTTGCCTAAGACTCCATAAGATTAGTTTTCACCATTGGATGAATGATTTGTTTTTGGATTTTGTCATCTCAATTTATTAAAGGTGGGAAATATGTAGGATGCAGACATTTTATTGATCTTTAGCCAAAACCTATTCTAGAGATATGTGATATTGGGATCATGTTTCCAATGCTAGATGTGTTGATGTCCTTATGGCCTTTGCTAATTTTTTATTGAGACCACCCCTTCAAACATCTAGACCAGGTGTCTTTATCACACCTATAAGAGACAATGTTGCCCATGTTTCTGAGGTGTGTAATGGATGGGTTTAGAGTTTGGATTTGATGGTGATATATAGGAATTGAATGGATTATAAGATCATGATAGGGAGGTGTGATGGGTGATTAGGAAGTGGGATTAGTAGTCACATACACTATTAGAGATGTTGGATATTCTAAATTTGATTGGTGCCATATGACAAAAGACTTTAAGATATCTAAGATACTTTGAATTTATGGTTTATCTTTGATCTAATTATTTGAAGGATTATAAACCATACCAATAATGCTTTTGATAGGGACTTGATATTTAGAATTGATTATATTTTGACTATCCCCTGGTGCCTAACATTGGGATTCACTAAATAAGATTGATCTTCAACTTGATAAATGATGATTATTTTGACTTTGATGCTCTCCTAATGCCTCAAAGAGGGTTTCACTAGGGGAAGACACTTTTTTATTAGGCTGATGTTTTGAATTTTATTGATTTTGACTTATTCGATCAAAGGTGATTTGATCATTATGAATGAATTTTTGAATATGGTCTTAGAGCTTCATATTTTTGGCACATGTTATATTACTTAGAGAAGAGTCCAATGGTGTATGTTCATGTTGTTCCTATGGAGGGATATGATTATATAAACATTAATGGGAAGAAAAGTATCTATGATGGATGAAGCTAGTGGAGATGGTATGATGAGGTCAATGAGTGGTGAGGGGGAAACATGGTCCCAATAAGGATTCCTAAGAGACTTAGTTTTGACATCAAAGAAAATTTGATCAAGATTCATAAAAGGATCACCAAGACTAGTTATAAGACACACATTTGAGGTAGGATCAAATTCATTAAATGATAAAGCTAGTAATAAATCTATTATGACTTCATCATCTTGGTTGGGATCAAAAGATATGCCTTGTGGCTGGTTGACATCTAGATTCAAGGTAATCTTAAAAAGGTACATGTAATCACGAGTTAAAATATTTGAGGGATGATATTTTTGAAAAGGAATCTAATTCAGATACTGGTTTTGAACATGATCCCAATTCATATAAAACTTGTATTGATTTTAATGCTAACTGTGATGAGGCTACAAGAAATATTGATTAGCTAATGTTGCTAATAGAGTATTATTTGTTTGCAAGTCACCTCTCCAAATAGGGTCTTTAATATGATGGATGAGAGGAAGATGATGGTGGAATAATGGATTCAACAAATATAGGCTCATAGAAGGAGGACTTATGAGATAAGGGAGGATTAGGTTTATGAGAAATGGACTCATTGTGAATGGAGGATTTGTTAAAGATGAGGATACCATAAAAGATGGACTTGGTGTCTTGACTTTGGCTTAGAAAGGGAAGGGCTTGATCATGATCAAGAATCGAATCTTGACATACCTCTTATTTTTCACCCTTGGATGTAGACCCATATAATTCATTATTGATTTCTATGTTACCATGGTTAATGAGGTATTGAACATAGTTTTGAAAATTATGTCATTGATTAATGGTATGCCCCCAGGTTCAGTGATATATATATATACATACATACATACATATATATATATGTGTGTGTGTGTGTGTGTGTGTGTGTGTGTGTGTGTGTGTGTGTGTGTGTGTGTGTGTGTGTGTGTGTGTGTGTGTGTGTGTGTTTATAGCAATATGGCTTAGGATTGGTTGGATCATTATGCCTTATGGGTGGATAAACCATCATGCCAATAGAAATGAGTTTTCGGTAGAGATATTCTAAGGATATAGGAAGAGAATTATGGGGCCTCTCTTCACTTCTTAACTTGGATGTGGAAATGTTAGACTTAGGAGTGGAAGCATTTGATTTCAGACTTGATGTTTCGATGAGGTAGTTTATTGATAATATGTGGAGGTATTGTGGTATATGAGGTATTTTAGGGGGTTAAATATTATTGGATGAGGCTAGTACTCTAGGATTCTATTTTCTAGTAGGACAAGGAACTTGTGATGGTCTATGACTGGTAAATGGAAGATTTGATTATAGATGGCTATAAACTAAAGGTAGGGTTAGCTGAATGGGGTAGAAGCCTATAAGAAGTTAGGTACACATTTTGAAGATTTGTAAGAGGTATGAATAATTATTGTAAATAATATATTTATTAAATAAAGAAAACTCTTTATTAGTTTATTGACTAGGAAGGTTATGACCAGGACTAGGACTAGTGGATGAGGAATCAAAATGGGATTAGTTATCATAAGAATTGGATGTGGATAAGGGTTGATGAGGCACTTTTTTGGTAGGTGACCTTAGGTTTAGGGGTTAAAAATCATTGGGAAGGTGGGAACCCATCTCTAATAGCCATACAAGGAACTTGTCCTTATTGTCAAATATATACTTTTGAAATAGGGTGACCTCAACACTTATATATTGGGGGATGATACAACTATGGTTATGAGGAATGAATAATGTGTTTATCCATGATGATTAATATGAGTAACCTAAATTTAGTGGAGATTATTTATGGGTAAGGATATGGGATGTTAATTTAGGCTTGATAGGATTAAGGTCTAGAAGTAAGCGAGCACCTATTTATACAACCCATAAAAGGATCTAAACTTTGGAAATCTATCTATGGCCTCAAACAAGCTCCTCGAGCTTGGTATGTCAAGATGGAATCCTTTATTGTTTTGGTTTGGTTCACCAGATACCATTTTGATCCAAATCTCTACATATTATAACAAGATAATTTTTTGTTGATTTTGGTTCTCTACGTGGATGACCTATTAATCAATAACAGTAAAAACTAATTTGTCTGATAGGTTCTCAATGAATTAATTAGGATTGTTGCATTATTTCATGAAGATTAAATTTTTTTAGTCTAACTCTAGGATCACTATTTCAAAATCCAAATATTCTCTTGATTTGCTTGTTCGGTTTAACATCACTAACTATAATACAACTTTGACTCCTTTTCTATTTAGATTGAATCTTAAGGCTAATTGTCCATCTCTATTGGTTGATGTTACCTCATATCAACAACTTTTTGGAAATATTATATACCTTACATATACTAAAATTGACATTTCATTTGTAATGAGCATGGTCTCTAGATTCATATAACAACCACATGAGCTGCACTAGAAAGTGGCTAAGTGGATCCTCCATTACATTCAGGGTACTCATAGGTTTGGGATTCATATGGAGTAGGCATCAACATCAACTTGATTGGTTATATAGTTTTAGATTGGTTTGGTGACATTTATAGTCACAAGTCTACTTCTAGATACTATTTCTCCCTCAGTTTAGGTTTGATTAATTGATTAAGCAAGTAGCAAAATGCTATTGATTTATCTTATATAGAGGTAGAATACATAGGAGTTGTTAATGCTACCATTGAGGTTATTTGGTTTTAGAGGATTCTCACTGAGTTTGGCATCCCATTTTAATGATCAATAATAATCTTCTATGACAACCAAAGCACTATTTAGTTATGTAAAATTATTGTCCTCCATCAATGGACCAAGCATATCGAGATTCACATGTATTTAATTTGGGAGCTCATCCATGAGCAAGTCACTAATATTTTCTACATCCAAAAATTAGAGTAAATTGCTAATATATTTACCAAACCTTTCATTGAGAGCAAGTATCTTCATTTACGAGCTCTTATTGGGGTTCAAGTAGTTAGGAGGCATTTTATTGTACATGGATACCTCATTAGGGATTTGATTTGGGACCCAATTATAATACCCACCTATGCTACACTTAAGGGGAGTGTTAGTGTAGGTTTTTATTCCATTTAATGGCTTTTCCCTACACATGTTTAGTTTAACTTGCTTAGGTGTCTTTTAGGTCATTGTGAAAGATAATCCCATTTTCATGAGGAAGTGAGGACATGTTTATCTTTCACCTATATAATGTACCTTCTTAAATATTTTATGGTTAATTATGTTAATGATAATATTGTAATCTTTTTATTGTTAATCAATTACTTCTTTTGACAATATTGAATTATATTCTATATAGTATATACTCAATTGTGGCCCACTATGACACTCTCTAACATTTTTCTCCTTACTTATCCTTTCGTCCTATTTAAACCTTTTTATTGCATTTTTATAAGTTTTTCTAGATTTAATCTCTAAGCTCCTGCATTTGGGATGAAACCACCACTTTATGTGACAAAACCACCAATTTTTATGATAAAATCACTAGTTTATTTGATGAAACCACCCTTAATCATGAATAAAAAACTCTTTTTGAATGTGTTATAACATGGAAAATTTGTAAACTATCATCATAGAAGCATCATATATAGTGGTTTCATTATTTGGTAGGGCATTTTCATTGTAGAATGAGGTAGTTTCATAAACCAGCATGATAAAAACATCATATTTACAGTGGTTTTGTATCTATCACTTAAAAATAGAGGTAGTTTCATTATAGTTGACCCATATTTTAATTTCAACATTGGAGACTTGAAATATCACATGTTTTGCATGCTTTTCTTCATGTTTCTCTTTTATCTCACTTTTTGTTTGCCTTTATGATAGCTCAACTCACTCCCATGCCTTATTTTATCAATCCTTTTCCCTCATAAGTTTACCTTTTAGTCAAAAAACAATTAAAGTCACCCTTAAAACCTCACTTATTCCTCTACAATTATCTATGTTTTAGATGAATTTTAGATCCAAATTTTGCATTTAAAATTGTTGTTTTCAAGCTCTACACAACTCTATCCCACCTAATTTTAGTTTTGGATAAATGTTTGCTCCACCGTTCATCATTTTTGTGTCAAATATACATAGTTTTGGGTAATATAATTTATTAGATCATCAACATATTATTTTTTATTAGTGAATCATCCAACCACAATACAACTACACTCTTATCCAGGATCATGTTCTTCTCATTCTCTTTCTTTTGCTATAATCATTTGATGAGACCATAATATGTCTCATTTATATCAATAAGTAATGCCATTTTATCTTCATTATATTAAGTCTTAAAGTGGATTTTGATTTAGTTTCAAGAGCTTATGTTTTTAGAGTAAATTATAGGATAAATATTTGGTCTATTCTCTATAAGTCATTACAATCTAAATTGTTGACATTTTTTGATGATTATTTGGAAATAGATGTCAAATAATGTATATGTAGATCATAATGACTCATACATGTAGATAATAGAGTTAATATAATCAAGGGATAGTTTAAAACATCTTTATATTCCTATAGGAGCTCTGGAGTTCCATAAAATAGTAGCTCCTGAGATGTACAACAACTTTTGACATAAATAATAACTTTGAAGATCAACTTCAGAGATCATCATTAGCTCCAAAGATCAGCTCCCAAAATGTAAAATAATCATATATGTAGTTATTGATTATCATATCAACAACTCCTAATTTAATATAGGTAGCTCATGAGTATATATACAGTTAGCTCTTAAGTTCACATATAGACTAGTTCCCAAAATTAGCTCCATAGATCATCAAAACAATTCTAGAGATGCATAGATTTAGCTCTAAAGATGAAAAAAATTATATTTAGAGTATATTAGTCTATAATATTCATATGATAAGATCAAATAAATAATTAAATATTATTTTGGGATAGGTTTTATAAATATTCTATAAATAGTCTTTTTATATAGCACTTTTATAAATAAATATTATAAACTAATATGTAATAGGAATGAGAACAAGATCATTCCAAGATAGGATTATGAAGCATTGATAGAAATAAAATCACAATAATCTATCAAAGGAATGAAATGCAAAGACAAGGCAAAATATATATTATCTAGAATAAGACTTGCAAGTACAAAGAAGATCCCTTGCATAACTAGGTAAGGTAAAATAAGAAACTATCCTAAATAATAAATGTGGGATAAATCTTCACATAGGAAAATAAGAATAAAACTATATATAACATATTAAAAAAGATATATATACTTTAACACCACTCCTCAAGTGAAGCTAAGGGCTAAGAATAACCAAAAATGATATAGTGGCATATCCACAGTATGAGTCTCAATAACTAGGCCTGATAAGGTACTCATGTAAAATATATATCGATTAAATGAAGAAAGAATATGTCATAATGAACACCCCCAAAGGATAATTTATAAAACTCCAAGAATTCCATGAAACTCAAGGAAATGAGTGATGAAAAAGGCTTCATGAAGATCTCAGAAACTTGCTGTAGAATCAGAATGTACTCCAAGCTAAGAACTCCATCCTGAATGTGTTGATGAATGAAGTGCATGTGAATCTCAATGTTATTGGTATATTTGTTCTCAATTGAGTTGTAGGATATGTGAATTGAACTCTCATTTTCACACCAAAGTATAGTAGGTGAATCCTACATGAAGCCAGACTTTATGAATAACTAATGAAGCCAAAAAACTTGTTGACTTATTGTAACTGCTTCCCTATACTTAGCTTCTATAGATGAAAGTGAAATAACCTATTGATTCTTACATGCCCAATAAATAGGTGAAGAACTAAAATAAAATATGTATTCAGAAGTGAAATGCTTATCATCAAGATAACTTGCCTAATATGAGTTAGTGTACCCAACCAACTGACTAGAATCGTTGGTGTAGTGTAATAAAAAATGGGTAGTGGCTCATAAATATCATAAAATCCTCTTGGTATCCTACTAATGACTATCATGAGGAGCATGTGAAAACCTAGATACAAGCCCAACTATAAATGAAATGTCAGGGTGAGTATGGATCAAATAGATAAGACTCCTAACCATCTACCTATATAATGTAGGATCATAAAGAGGAATGGTCTAGGTAGAAGTGAGAGTGAATATAGACTAAAAAGGAGAGGGACTTGGATTATAATCAACCATGATAAAATGTTGAATAATATCAAGTTTGTATGTATGATGACTCAAATAAATCCCTAAATCTAACTGATAAATCTAAAAACCAAGGAAGAAGTGCAAAAGACCGAGGTCTATCATATCAAACTATGCTAAAAGTGCTTGCTTAATAGCTTGAATTTGAGAAGAGGAGTTGCTTGTGAGAAGAAAATCATCAATATATGAGACTAGTATAACAATGTCCTCCCCAACATTTTAGATATAAACTATAGTATTATAATGGTAGTGAATAAAGCCATGAGAGAGAAGAAAATAATCCATCTTCTAATACCAAGCCTAAGGGGCCTATTTGAGACTATAAAGAGACCTCCAAAGTTAATAAATAAGAGAAGAACCATGAAAAAACCTAGTAGGTTGATCCATAAATATTTCTTCCTATAAATATCCATGTAAGAAGGCACTTTTAATGTCCATCTAATACACTGGCCAAACTTGTGATGTAGCAAGAGAAAGTACAAGGCAAACATAATCCATTTTGGTAATGGTTACAAAAGTCTCAGAGTAGTCAATACCATCAACCTACAATAAACCCTTTGAAATAATACATGACTTATACTTATTAATAGACCCATCAGCTATATACTTGTTACGATATACTATTTTCACCTAACCAACTTTCTTCCCTTAGGAAGAGATACCAAATCCCAAGTATGATTCTCCATCAAATAAGAATATTAATCTATCATTGTATCATCCCACTTTGGTATCCCATGAGCTTGTGAAAAAGACTTTGACTCCTTAAAGAATTCCTGACATAAACAAACAATTCTTATAGAATGTGCATGATGATATCTAGTGTGTGGAAGATCCTATATAAAAGGTGGTACCTCAAAATCTGTAGTATAAGCCACAATGTCATAGTGACAACATTAGTGGGAATAGGATCCTCAACATCCATAACCTGCTCAAGGGCCTCTTGGACTGGCTTCTTAAATAATTAATCCTCAAGAGGAGGTGAAGAATCAATAAAATAAGAAGAATAAGGGATAGAAGAAGATGAAGGGTCATGAAAAACAAAGCGCTCATCAAACTTCACATGTGTTTGAAAAAGAACATCATGAGTATTAGGATCCAAAAGATAATAAGCTCTAATATCTTCATAATATCCTACAAAGATCAAGGGTTTTCTCTTTTTATCTAATGCTTTCCTTTTATTTTTTGGTAAAAATGACCAAGAATTGCTCCCAAAAACTCTAAAAAATGAGAAATCAAACTTAGTTTCAAACAAGCCTCCTCGAGAGTCAAATGCTCAAGTTATCTATGTGGTGTGTAGTTATGAATGTAATTTGCATAATTGAATGATTCTTCCCAATAGATGGGAGATAAATCCCATGAATTTATCATGCATTTATCCATATCCTTCAAATTTTAGTTCTTACATTCTACTAATCCATTCTATTGTGGATTATAGGGAACATAATTCTGGTGAAAAATACTATGAGCTACCAAAAATTAGAGAACTCTCAACTAATGTACTCCCCCCATTATCAGTATGAATCTTCTTGATAAAACTATAAGACTATTTCTCAACCAAAGATTTAAATACTTTTAAGTGTGCAAAAACATCACTCTTGTACTCGAGAAAATAAACCCAAGTACACCTTAAAAAAATATCAATAAAAGTAAGTGCATAATTAGCTTTGTTGAAAGGAGTTAAAAAGACCATCAAATCACTATGCAAGAGTTCAAGTGGTGAAGAAACTCTCTTGAATATACCCTTAGGAAATAGATCTTGGTGTTGTTTCCCTAATCCACAACCAAGGTAAATTCCATTGAAACATGAAACTATAAGAGGAACATCTACCATACCATGAGTGCTCAACTCCAAATATGTATAATTGAGATGTCCCAATCTCTCATGTCAAAGCTTACTCTAAAAATCTACATGAGAAACCATACACACCCCTAGAGGAGGAGTATCAACAAAACCCTCAAATTAATAGAGTCAATAATTATGATCAACAATACCCTATGCTATAAGTGTATGAGGATCCATAAATATTTAGGTTCAGCCCCCTATGGCGTGAAAGTTATTATCTTGCCCTAACTAGAATGGCAAATCTAATAAACTAAAAGTAGATTGGTGGTGATTTTAGGAACATATAGTGCATCACTGATGTGGCTACCATTAATTTGTATGTCACCCTTACCCTTAATATAAATAAAAGAAGAATATCTAACCTAAATGTTGGAAGTAGAACTCAAGCTAAGAGATACAAAGGAATCCTTAGAAGAAGTCATATGGTGAGAATCAACAAAATCTATAACCCAACTATCTGAAATAGGTGATTAAGATCTCCCAATAACATTAAGAGCTTTACCATGCTAATGGGATGGAGATGGACTGGAGATATAAATATCATGTTTTTTAATAGCATCTTCTAGGGCTTGAATTCTCTTAAAACACCTATATTCTTTAGGACCAGTCCCCCATAGTAGGAGCATGAAAGGCTAGACTTATTATTGGATTTATAAGATTAGTTGGGTTTAGATGTGTTGTTGTTGGGATTATGGGCACTTTGAGATGGAGTGTTCTTGGATTTACTCTTTGATTTTAGATTGCTCTTAGGATGTGAAGCTACTAATGGGTTTTGAGAGGTGGAAGACTCAAGGTGAGACAATTTTGATTCTTCCTTAGTAAGACATTCCCAAAATAACTCAAAATTAGGCATTTAAAGGTAGAAGGAAAGATTTAGAAATGACCCTTCAAGTTGGACAAAATTAGGTACAAGCACTCTTCATCTTTCTTATCTCATTCACTCCCATTCAATTGTGTCAAAAAGTGTTTAAAATTAGTGAGATAGTCTATAATAGAAGGAAAATATTTAGGATTGAGTGAAGCAAGCTCCACTTCAAGCTGTATGTCTCTCATGTGATCTAATTTCCCAAATAAACCCTTTAGTTTATCTCACATTTTGAATGGAGTGTCACACCCATCCAAATTAAACAAAAAATTATCACTCACATAAGTCCCTATCAAATCCATACACTCATAAAATTTACATTAGTTCTAAAATATTTCATATTCTCTTATGAATTGTGGTTGAGTTTCATTCATTAGGGATCATAATCCTCTATGCTTAATGATTATTTTCATTCTACGTCTCCATGTATGGTAATTATGTGTAGTCAAAGGCTCACATTGATCTAAATCAGAAGTAGAAGCCATGCTAATGAATCACCAAAGTGTACAAAAAATACAAAAGGGTACACAAATCGACATAGACACAACCCCTTAAAAGATTTGTATTAAGACCCGCCCCCAATTTTGGCACTTTATAAAATTAGAAATTTTTAAAAAATGGATGATATTAATGGATAGAGAATTGAAAACCATACACTTTTGAGAAAAACTAAATTCAAATATGAGTTACAGTTTGAAAGATATAGGTTTTATGAATTCTTGTAAATGGTTCAAAAATAATAAAAATTACACTACAAGCTGATGTTTATAAATAAATTAGAAATGAACCTAACCTTCCAACCACATGTTGGAACTATAATTTCTTCATGAACAATATCAAGACAAAAAAGTGAAAAATAACCAACAAGGTGACTTTTATGAGCTTGTAATCGAAACTGACTTCCTTTTAAGGAAAAAATATAGCTTGGTAAAAATAAATAATG
The DNA here is from genome assembly GCA_037957365.1 of Torreya grandis. NCBI lineage: Eukaryota > Viridiplantae > Streptophyta > Pinopsida > Cupressales > Taxaceae > Torreya > Torreya grandis. Next base: position 4,791,471 of record JARHVA010000109.1, read on the forward strand.
AAAAGAACAAAAGTTTTAAGAGGATAAATGATTAGTTTATAGTTTTTTTCAATTATAAAGTGGAAGATCAAGCAAATGGGATTCCATTAGGAGAGAGAATGATACCAAGGCTATTTATAATCCTCCAACGCACCTGTTTACAAATAGAATGCAACACACATACCATAAAAGAAATAAGAGGGTGATGCAGGGTAGAATGGAGTGATGTAGCTGGGCACCATGCAAAAATAGTACGTAATAGTATTCTGATCTCCCTCTAAAGTAGTCTAAAAAGAAAATTTCTAGTTCTAAGGCACAGTAAAAGACACCAACACAGTCCATAAAAGAAGGGCATAGACCAAACTAAATTCTAATACCACTTATGCATAGTCCTCCATATTTCCAAGTAGATCCTCTGATAATGAAGGATGAAAATAATATATGGAATATGTAGACTATATACAACATAGTCCTACTAATCTTTAATGCCCCATCAAACGATGTAGAGTGGTGCCAAGAGAGAATAATAGGCTAAGGTAGAATGACATAATATTAGATGGAAAGGCATTGAGGAAAAGAAATGATATTTTAGGAAAAACACAAAAAAAAAAATTCCAACTCTTCTGCTATCTCTAATGTAGATTGGATAGCACCAAAGATATAAGTGTGCCAAAAAATATCTTCAAACTGAATAGCAATTTATCAATGGATGACTGCAACCCTTTAAAGCTTTGATATCATAATATAAATGATAATGAGATCATTCCAGTCCATGAGTTTGAAGCATTGACAACAAGAAAATCAAAATAAGCTTGCAAAGGAATGAAATACAAAGACACAAAAAATCTTTATAAATAAAAACCCTTGCATAAGTAGGCAAGTATAAATAAAAACCCTTGCATAAGTAGGCAAGGCAAAATACGAAACTAGAATAACTAATCAATGTGGGATAAATTCTCACCTAGGTCAAAAACTAAGAAAAGACAGAATCTAAAACCTAGTAAACATGAAAAATATACTCTAACAATATGGATGTCTCAAACTGTAATTTTTTGGAGACATCAAAATGAAAAAATGTGGATTTTACAAGATCATAATAGATTCTCTCCAACAATATCATTTTTTTTGGAATGAAACCAAAATTGATCATATTATATTATCTCCAATAAAATAAAAGATATTGGGTTTATGAATCTATCACTCCCCATTATTTTCTCCTTGAATAACATGGATTAGTATTATTATCTAAATAATGTATGCACCTCATTTGTTATATTGTTAACCTATAATAAGAATCAACTGCAAGCTAATTGGATAGGTTGCTATGAAATTGTTGAAAAAGTTTTATTATAAATACAACCTTATCATTTATATAAAATAGAAATGAAATGATGATGAAACTAAAATTATTATTGAAGATTATAATATTTGAATTGAATAATAAATTTGAATATTTATAAAGTTTCTTGTTTCTAGTCTATTCTAAAGGTGGAGCAAGGGCCCAGTCAACTTGAAGAAGAAAGATAAAATGTATAGTAATTATAGATTAAATTTATTTATGTTTTTTTTTCATTTTTGAATATTTATTTTGCTCCTATAATATAATATTACTTGCAAACCAACTATATCTAGAGAGCAACAACTATTTAGTTTCATTGGATGTAAGTTTATTTCCCTTTATGTAACGTGTATTTAAATTTATATAATTTCAATTCTATAAGTATGTTTTCCATTCTAAAAAGTGTATTTGATTTATGAAATTTAATTTCTTACAAGGTATGTTTTAATTCTACAATTTCAATTCTTCTAATAAGATTAGACTTGTTATGTTTCCAATTAAAAAAGAATTGTTACCTGAAAGTATTCTTGTTCCTATTACATATAGCTTTCATACATAAACCTTGGACTGATATTATTATTAAATTAATAGGATCGACAATCCTCATAATCCTTTGTAAGATATTTCCTATGGTCATTTTGAGTGGATGAGCTAGGTTCCTAAACACACTTTACATAACAATAATTTCTTGCATTTATTTTGTCATAACCATTGACTAGCTAGGAGGATTCATAACTTAGTATTATTTTTATTTATTAGATTAGAATAATTTATTTTTATTTATTTATTAGATCAACTGGGTATTTAAAAAAACACATAAAATAAAAAAATAAATCATTTTCTCTTTCCTCTCTTACACAAAAACATAGTCTAGATTTCTTGTTTTATAGTTGCATATTAGTTTCCTTGAAACAATGTAGTTTTTCATATCATATAAGGTATATTAATCAAATCATAACAATATATACAACAAAATATAATAGTTTATTTTTATTTTTAGATAATTCTTCTATTGGACAAAGAATGGAGCTTGCTAAAACCATGAAGTATATAGGATAAAAACATGTTTGAAGTGTTTGATTTTGTCTTTTATATAGTTTTATACATATTCAAACTTATAAGTCTAATCAGATAACTAAAGAATGAAAAAAGTATTTTATTTTGTATCTCATAAGGTTGGACGATGAAGATATAATAGGATTATAAAAGATTATAAATAGTACTTTGATGTAATAGAATCTGGTTCAATATATTGATAGAGGTTAATAAAAATTATCCTATTATGGTTTTGCTTTATTTTATTTTATGTATTGTGTATATGTACTTAATTACTCTATTTTAGTTTATTATGTAATATAGTGAAATATGAGTTATGGGCATGGTTTTTTATATCTATAATTCATCCTACTATTTAGTTTAATTGAAGATGTCATATAAGGCCTGCACTATTTATATCTCTTTGGCACCTTATTATACTCTCTACTATGCATGTTATCCCTGTAATTAGCATGTTCTAGTGTAATTCTAAGAACCTATGTTAATAATGGTATAGTGAGCATGGAACCATATGGGATGAAATATGTTGATATGGTTGACAGGGCTAAGAGACATAGAATGATGGATAAATGAGAGAATTAAGAATTTTATAGATAAAGAAGCATGAAGAGTCAGAAAGACTATAGATGAGATCAACCAAGAACACATCTATTGCGAAATTTATGAAATTTTCTAGTATAAATTACCTAGATTGTTAGCTACATGGTTAACCAAAATAGAATACTATTGCTTTAGTTTGAGAAGAACATAATTTATAATTTAGATTGAGGACAAACTAGAGAGATTGTGAAACCTAGATATTGACTAGTATTGAGTAGTAGATTACTCGATGAAGACTATGATCGATGGGTATATCACAAAGCTCACAGTACAAGGATACATAAATTTTGAGACTATGAAAGATCAAAGTTTTTAAGGAATTAGAGGGAAATATTTGTGACAACTACCCTTATTGATCAATATGTTAGTTTTGGATAAGACCATGGTGCCTACTCCAACCAACATGGAGTGGTCACTTTGGGCACCATGGGAGTGCATGCGAGAGAAAGTGGATGATGAAGAACTAAGTAAGAAGAACTTGAACCTGATCCCAGAAGATGGAAAGTGAAAAAACTTTGAGTGAAAAGAAAATTATGAGATTTAAAAGAGAACTAAGAAAATAAAGAGGATGGAATAATACAAATGAACCTAAAGTAATTGTGAGTAGGACTAAGAGTAAAGTAGAAGTTGCTAGAGTTAGAGATTTTCAAAGCAAAGATGCTAGGGAATAAAGGTTTTTGAAAGGTGTGGAAGTTACTAAAAAAAGGGTATGCAAAATATGAGAAAGGACCTAATGAGAAAGAGGATGTTAAAAGTAGTGATGTTGAGGTAGATTAATTAGGAAGTAGAGGTAGGTTACAATTAGCTGAGGTGTTTTTTGCTAGAATTAGGAAGGAAAGTTCTTGGAAAAATGTTAAATTTGAAGGAAGTAATATTACAAGTTCAAGTTTGAAGCAATAAGAAGTTGGAAATAAAGATCATTTATTTCAAAGGTATGCACCCCCCAAGCCACTTTTTTTATAGAAGGCAAAAAAAGTATAGAGAGAGAAACTAATTTAGGCTGGTTTGATTCCTTTATCGATAAGTTTGGAAGGCTTAGTACAAAAACCAAATAGGCATTAGAAAAAATAAGTTACAAGAAGTAAGATTTGTAGTTACTCCTAAAAATAATAGTGTGAAGTAGCCTATAGCATAGTAACCAATACACATTATCTCAAATACACAATGACCGGTGATGAGTCATCAATTCATCATTTAATAATGTCAATCTAAGGCTGGTGTACAAGGTTGTATATAATAGGAGAAAGAGACATCTAGCAACCGGTCTCTTCTACCACACTCCCCACTTGTAAGAATTGAAAAGCAGACTTACAGGTAAGTAAATCACACCCCACTTTTCATAAAAGTAAATCACACTTGTGTAAATATAATATCACACTTGCAAAAATTAAATCACACTTGCAAGAAAGTAAATCACACTTGCAGGAAAATAAATTACTGAAGTGAAAATAAATGATAAACAAATAAAACACCTGTAAGTTCATAACAAAATTTATAGAAAATAAATGTTTACATGAAAAATAAATAATAACAATTCAAAAATATAATTACATAATAAATAAATAAATAAAAAGACATTTACCCATCTTCTTTGGAATGAGTGGCCAGCTCATTCCTCAAAAAAAGATTTTAATCAGAACATTAGATTTATGTCACAAAGCTTCATAATGTATTATTGATAACCAAGATTGATTACAATAGTGTGGGAGGTTACATTTATAATATCACACTTGTAATCAACTCCTTATTCAAGAATAACAATCCTAGATGTTCTCCACCAAATATGGAGAGAACCATAAAAACTTAAATATTCTAGCTTATCTCAATCTTCCATAAAATATGGAGAGAGACGTTATTATCTATTTACAATATAAGCTTAATCTTCATGAAATATAAATAGAATTATTTATAGAATAAAATTATACAAATCTAAATTTAGATACAATCCTGAACTAGTCCATAGATAGACCTGCATAATCCATAGATATGCCTGCATAGTCTATAGATATACCTACAGAGTCTATAGATTTTAAAACCTATAGAGTCCATAGATTTTAGAACTTGTAGAGTCATAGATTTTAGACCTGTAGAGTCCATAGATTTTAGACCTATAGAGTCAATAGATTTTATAACCTATAGAGTTCATAGATTTTAAAACCTATAAAGTCCATAGATTTCAAACCTGCAGAGTCTGTAGATTTTAGAACATGCAGAGTATGTAGATTTTAGAGCTATAGAGTTTATAGATTTTATTCAAGTTGTATTCTTCTAATTGTTGATGATTATGATGGCTTCCTTGATGTTTTATGCTTTGAATTAGTCTTCAATCAACAAACTACATGGATGTAGAGCTACTGATTGAGTCTATAGATATAAATTGAGTGAGTCTATAGTAAATTTGGGGGAGTCCGTAGCTAGACTAGGTGAGCCATAACTATGTTTAGAGTACTTGTAACTCACCTCAAAGCTGATATTTGGTTGGTACCTCATGCTCCTATCTAATATATCTTATTATGGACTATATATATAGACACATTAACAATTTTTTTTAGATATATAGTAAAAAGAATCAACAAACAAGAAGATAATGATTTATAAAGAAATAACCAAGATATAGTTCTCTATTTTATTCTAAATAAATCATAAGTTCAAAAACTACCTTTAGATATACTTCTCATGCAAGAAAAAAGGATGTTATTTCATGGATATAATGAGCTATTTTATGGTCTCATCATCTCTCTCATAGCTAACCTCATGCATGTCCTCATGCATGAGGTTATTTTATCAAAAAAATTTATAGGATACAAATGCATGAGATAGATGTTCTCATTTTCTAATAGGCTTTATAGATTTGACTTTGCATGAGTAAAATGATTTTTATCTTGTAGAATCCTTTTGAATTTTATAGGCAAAATTTTTCAATGAAAGTGGTCAATAAAATACATTTGTCAAGGATAGGTTCTTGTGTAGAAATTTTCTTTCAATCTTTGATTTTTATTTGACACAGGTTCTTGTGTAGAATTCTCATGTTGCCTTCTTTTATTTATTTTAATGCGATGAGAGTAGGTGTAGACACCAAAATCGTGTCTATCCCTTGGTCATTCTCCCCCTTGGTCCCCTTGGTCCACTTCTACACATTCCTAACCCACACAATTATTAATTTAAAATAAATTAACTATTTTAAATTAATAACACCATTGACACATCACCCATGACACCTCACCCCACCTTGGATACCTCTCCTTGGATGCCTCCCATCACCCTATGACCAATTTATGACCTATTTCAACCCTCTCGCACTTATTTAATCCACCTTCGACCGTTTTATAATGATAATTAGACCTAGCAGCTGGAAGAATAGGCAAAAGGCTAATTTTAGCCCTTTTTCCCATCTTCTAGCCACTGACATCAGTTATAGTCGGCCGATGCCGGTAGGATCACTGACGTCAGTCGCTTAAAACAACCTGAAGGTGAATTCTCTTCCTCCTAAGATGTTGAATCAATCAATCATAGGCTACGAATGCAAATTCTATCTCAGACTCTCTTCCTCTCTCGGCTCTCAGACTTGGACATCAATAGGAACTCTCTAAGATCAATCATCAGACTTCAACTAAACATTCTTTTGGCTACAGACACAATAGGTACAAGCATTTCAAACACCTCTGGCTCTGCTCCAAGCAAGAGATAAGTATTCTTTTGCCCCTTTTATTATTTCAATTATTTAGATCATATCAGCAATCAATTTTCTATTCATTACTTCTAAATAACATTATCAACCAGACCTGACTATCAACTAGACCAGACCTGACCAAACTTGTTCCTAAGAGGCTGAAAAGTCTGCCTTCTTCCTAGCCCTTTTTGACAACCTATCCCCTACCTTTGTTCCTCCTAAAGACCCTGTCTACTGTCCTGTATCCCTTGCACAGACCCAAACTCCTTTCAGACCATTATGTCAACCATAGACAGTGCTGAGACTCATCCAAAGCCCCATTGCCCCTACCGAAGTTAGTCTCTAGGCCCATTTCACCTACCGACATCAGCAGAATAACTGATGTCGACAACTTTAACCAAATTGATGATAGCAGAACAATCGACGCTGGCGACTGTGGCAAACTGACTGCAAAGAAACAAGTACACATTATCTAATTTTATCTTCACTAATCATTTGTCATTTCTTTATTTTTGACACTTTTAATTATTAACAATGGACTGTCATCCCACAAAGAAGTCTTTGCACTTCTGGGATCGAGCTTTCACTTGGCAGTCCACCATCTATCCATCTAATGATCTCTTTGTTTAAGTCTTTCTTCTACAAGTGTCATCCTCCACAGCCAAAGAGCAGTCCCTACAACATTTGGATAATGGTGCACAAACTTTATCTGGGTAAGTACAAACCCTTGACCATTTTATCTTAGTTTCTTATTCCTTTTGAATGTGGAAAAGCAAAAACTTGTTAGAAACATTCTGGCACGCCCGGTGGGACCGTAGAAGTCTTTCTTGGGTTCATACCTTTTCTTCTAAAAACAAATATTCATATAGGTGCATTAGGTCTCTTCTTGCATCTTTTTCTTCTATCTCTTCCAAAAAGACACTATTAGTAAGTTAAAAAGAATCTTTATTTTTCTTCTTGTCACCTTTCCTTCTTGCATAGTGAAATTCATACTCTTCAATCTTTTCTCCACTTGTCTGCATCCGAACACACATTTCAATTTGGGCTTAAAAATCTTTTGCATTTCATTTCTACTTGCTTGCATTTTTAGCTCACCTAGTAACTTAAAATGCATTATGAATAAATCATAGCACACTTATGTTACACATCCAGACCACTTTCACAATCAAACATCTAAACACACCTGAGACAAGGTCCGACTAGGATTTCATCACCTAGCAGATACCTTACCCTTCCTGGTAATCCCACTTGGACTTCACTACCAAGGGGAGAGCCCACTCTGTTCTCTGGCAGAGTATAAACTCTAGGGGAAGTATATACTAGCTAAGCGACCTAGCTTATCTCTAGGCTCGTAAAGTGAGGGGAGCTCAATCCTTAGCACCAGGCCATGTACGAAACTTAACACAGATCTTGAGCACCAAAACTAACCTAAAACCAACCTTAGACTGCTTCTTCTAGGACCCATTCTAAAAGCCAACCTCCCAAACACACTCTTCTAAGGCATAAGCAAACAAGACTCTAAAACTTATTCTTAGGAATTAACATTTAGGGTTTGCTTGTCTTCATCTATTTTTCTATCTCTATCTAGTTTTTTGAGCTGGTGAGGTTGCATTCTGAGCTTCAAGACAACTCAGACCTTCTTCTTTTTCTTCCAAAACCTTTTGGTTTCTGGAAACACACAGTAACTAACATCAGTTTTCCAACTGACGCCAGCAACATATTTTCACCGACATCGATTATCTGATCGACGTCGGCCACTTATCCACATCGACATCGGTTTTTAAACTGACGTCAGTCACTGTCAAAACTTTTCTTCCAAAATAACAAGCCTAAAACCTAAATTTTTTTGGCTGTTAAACATACCTTTTGGTTTTTTGGAGCTGAAGAACACAGTTTCTAGAACCTGACCCTTTCTGCCTTGAATGGTTTTGACACGTAGTCAAACCAAAACTCTTGTTGACCACGCAAGGTAACAACCACTCCCACCTTCACCCTCCATAACTAGTCCTCTAATGGAGTATCATTTAGAGACCAAATGAACTCCTACCCAACCGACCCCGACTCAGCCTCCCATTGTCCCTGAAGGGGACCAAGACTTTGAAAGGTTCCTTGACCTTAATGTCAAGGCCCTTCAACATTATCTCACTAGAAGTCAAACATGAGACTCTTTAGGCAACCCAATTTATGGGATGCCAACTTCCTTACTTGAGATGGCAACCGTATCAACTGCCTCCATAATTCAACCCATAGACACCCAAGCCATTGCCTCAGTCAACAACCCGACCATGACTAACCTTCAAGGTGTGGCTTTTCCTTCTATTTTTGGACCCACCTCCTTTGGGATTTTGGCCCCCCATTAATCACAAACTATTCAACAAACCTCTACCCCTTTCCAAAATCTAGTTGTCTCCATCTTGCCTACTCTTTCCCCCATCAACACCAGGGTGGCTACTCATCCATTGGCTAGTGTTTCCACCCCTCAACCACCTTTTGTGTCCCCTATTCAATTTGTGCCTTCTACCTTCACGACACAACCACCCCTGGCTTCAACATCTACCCCAATAACTAGTCACCAATATGTTGCGCCTATACAAGCACAACCAACTACGTCATATGCCCCTCCTAATACCTTCCAAGTGCCTTACAACCTAGGGGGCACCCCACCTGAAAATCCGTCAACCGATCTAATCAAAATGTTGATGGACAAAATGTCTAATTTTGAGACATCCATTTCCAGTTCAAGCAATGTTCTTCCATATGAAAAAATTTATAATGAACCCATTCATCCCTCAATCCCAATCTGACCATATCCCAGTCAGTGGGAACTTCCCAAGTTCACTCACTTCCAGAGTAAGGAAGACCCACAACAACATCTACGAGCATTCAGACATGCTTGTTATCTTATAGCACATGATGATGCATTACTGCTACGCACATTCCCCATGTTGCTTTCTGGTGCTGCTCTCGATTGGTACAACTCTCTCACTAGTCACTCTATTTTCACATTCACCCAGCTAGCTCAACTTTTCCTTGACCACTTTTTGATCAATATCACCAAAAAGGTCTCCATCACAGACCTCTACTCTATCAGACAATTTGACGATGAATCAATAGCCAATTTCATCGCCCATTGGAGAGGCTTAATCAACCAACTCTCCTTCTCTTTACCTCAACTTGAGCTCATAGAGCTCTTTTCACAGGCATGTGCCAAACATATCTCTTCCACTTTGTGGGTCCAAACATTCTGCACCTTTGATGAAGCTTTCATGATGTCTAGGAAGCTTGAACTACGTGCCATCGAGGAAAACAAGGTCAGATTGCAAAGTAAAAACCCCAACACCAAGTCAAATGACTCTTCCTCTAAACCTTCTTCTTCATATTCCAAGTCCAAGGGATCAACAAATGTTGTGGTCCTTAGGCCATCATATTTGACAACAACCGACCAATCCGAACCTTCTACATCACAAAGCATCACCAAACAATTCCAACAACGGTATGTACAGCATCAGTATACTCCTATAGGAGAATCATATGCTTCCATTTTGGATAAACTTGTCAAGCAGGGGGTCCTTAATCTCCCTCAAATTTGACCACCTCAATTCGACCCCGCAAAAGCCATCCCTACATGGTATAGGGAAAATGACTTCTACAATTATCACCGTGTCAAAGGCCATGACACAAACAACTGCAAAAACTTTAAAAACATTGTCCAAGACATGATAGATAAAAGTGACCTTGTCTTAGATAATCCAAATGTGCCACCCAATCAAAACATATACATCTTTAAACAACCTTTTCCTAACCATCCCCCTAGCCAAAACAACGTGCAGACCATGACCGATGACTCCCAGGAGAGTAATATATGCACAGTCAACACGGTCTCGCCTCTTATGCCTAACCAACCTCTCTCACAGTCTGAAGAGGTTAGCCCACCCATTGGTCCATCACAGGAAGAAGAGCCTTCTTCTCCCACTTCTCTTCCACAGGTGGGCAAACTGTCTTCTCCTGTTAGTTCTCCATCGACTTCTTTTATATTGGAGGACACCTTGACCATACCAACGCCGATAGCCTCGCCCTCATCCTTCCTATCATCAATGGGGGATCATACTTTTCCTGCACCTTGACCACATGTTGAAGCCATCACCATCCCTACACTCTACCCTCTTAAAGAGCCAAACTCTCCAATCCCTTCTCTGTCGAGAGAGGAACTAGCCGCCTCACCCACTTCGATTGAAGAAGATTCGGTGAAGGTTGATTTGAACCTCACCCCTCACAATAGTAGTCCTCGCACTAAACCAAAGAAGGCTACTAAACACCGTCAGAGAACTCCTCCCCCACCTTCACCATTGCCCTCCATTTTGGGCCCACACCCATCCACCTTAATAAGAGTGCTTCCTACTCCGACACCCAACAAAAACAAATCACCTCCATTACGACCAACACCTAACAAAAACATACCTCCTTCAAAACATCCAACGCCTCTTACCACGAAAGTGTCAACTACGTGTCTGGACACACTGCCAAATAAAAGGATGGTATGAAACACTCCCTCAATAGCTTCTAAACAAAAGTTGTCAACTTTTACTGCAACACAACATGCAGGCCCATTAGCAGGTTCTTATACCTTGCTGTTACGCCAATTGTTACAATCCTCTAACATCACTCTTCTACCTATCAAACCATTTCAACCTCTCAGACCAAAACTATCTTGGTTTGATGACACTAAAGTTTGCCTATATCATCGCACACTTAGACATGACACTAAAAATTGTCGTGCCCTTAAGGTTGCCATCCGCTAATTCATGGAAAAAGACACCCTTCTTGTTGAAGATACTATCAACATATCTCCAACACTGTATCATGCCTCCCAAACCTGTTCACCGTCACACTCATCAACTCTTAGATCAAAGCCATCTTGGTTCGACGACACTAAATTTTGTGCAAATCATCACACACCTGGACATGACACTAAACATTGCTGTGCTCTTAAAGCTATCATTCATCAACATCTCAAAAAGGACACCCCTTTCATTAAGGATACTTTTGACCACCCTTTAATCAAGCCATCGACATCATCCTATACCTCTCAAACATCCTCACCTAAATCGAGAGCCCATCATCAAATTGTGGTCCCTCGATCACCTTCAACCCCTTTGTTCAAAATCAACACCATCAATGTGGCCAACAAGTCACAAATCATGAAGGATAAAGGGAAAGAGAAGGTTTCTCTCCCCCACACATATCCATTCATCAAGCCCTCACCACAACCAAAACCCAAGATTACTGTCTTGGGCACACCTCAACTAACTTATTCAAACCCAATTAATGACCCCATGGTGAAACAACGTTGCCAAACCTCTATGGAGACATCTTTGTATGACCTCATAGAAAACTCTCTATAGCATTGCCTAACTTTGATCAAAGCCTTACAGGTAGTGAAGGTCTAACCCGAAGACCCCCAACCACTGGCTGCTTTGGTCACATCATTACCTACCATTGCCTCCATCACTTTCAGTTATTCTGAGATTCCAACCTCCAACATGGAAGATCAGGATCTTACCCTCTCAAACTAAATCTGCCAGACATTTTCCCTATCACATAAATGACTGGGGAATTTGACTTTATCCTAACTATCATGACCTTGACCAAACATCAATTGACCAAGCCTCAACCAAGCCTCGACCAAACATTGACCAAACATTGACCTCGACCAAGCATCAACTGACCAAGCCTTGACCAAACATCAACCAAGCCTCGACCAAACATCAACCAAGCCTCAACCAAACATTGACCAAACATCAACTGACCAAGCCTCGACCAAGCCTCGACTGAGCATCGACCAAACATCATCCAACCAAACATGCCAACAACATATCCACCAACTTCATGCCAACAACACATCAACCAACCAAACATTGACCAAACATCAACCAACCAAACATCATCTTAACATCCAAGCCTTAACCAAGCCTCAACCAAGCATCGACCAAGCCTCAACCAAGCATCAACCAAATGACAACTAACCAAACATCGACCAACATGTGACCAATTTGGAAAGAAGTAAATGAGACAAGTTTGCTCCTAATTGGCTCGGACCTTACATCATCATGCACAAGTATGGGTGAGGAACTTATCGTCTGTCCTCTCTCAACGGATGGCCAAAACTTGAGCCCCTTAATGCCTTACATCTACAACCATTCTACTGTTAGTTGAGTACTTGTTCACTTGACATTTGACTTTAGCTTGTCCCTTGAGCAATCCCTGTCATCTTAATCCTTATTTCTTTCAACCCTATTTTCCTAAAGCAAACACTATGTAACCCTTTTATAAAGTATGAATGCTTTGTCCTAATAAAAGGGAGCCCTCAAACTTATATAGTCTTGTCCATGACTAAAAAATTCTATCAAAAATAAATTGAGATGTCAAAATATCAAAAAGTCATAAATTCTAAATGCAGACTGCTCCCTCGAAGGACAGTTATATCATCATTACTATAGCTAATAGACTACTCCCTCGAAGGACGGCTATTCAAAGCCCTTATATATATATAAAGCAAAAATATAGACCACTCCCTCGAAGGATGGCTATGCCTAAACTCTTGCTACAAACAGTACTCTCTTAGAAGCTTCCCGCATCGATTAGCTTCACAAATGACCACAAAAAAAAATGACATCCCCACGTAGACTTCCTGCATTGATCAGTCTACCAAAAAAAAAAGGGGGGGTCATGGACTTAACTTGTAGTCGTTCTCAGGGTCTCCTATTAAAAGGGGAAAAGTTATCCCTACTAAAAGGGGTTACCCTGTCCTAATATATCACATCACCTACTCAAGGGATTTCAAGCTCATTTTAATGTCAAAGTGATTTGATTACTTCTCTAACACAGCCAGTGGTCAATGACGTAATGCATGAATAGGGCTTTTGTTTCTAAAACCCCTACCTATGTTATCATTATGGTCCTTGTTAATGAAAGAGAAACATGCCTTTCACTTCCTCCATACCTTTGTCACATCTAACCAAATCATCTTCTGAACCAAACCAAACCAAACCAAAACATTTTCAAACCACTCACACTATCATAGCTGATTCACATAGTTTCTATGGACAATAATACACATGGAAACTATCGACCACTCAATTTATGCCAAGCATAAACCATTACTTGTTGAAGCATAAACATACTCAATTCATTTTTAGCATACATCCATCACCGATATGGAAAATTGCTAGGGATGAAAGACCACTCAACAAATGTTACAAAATACACCATCACATAATATGGAAAAGGTTGTAACATCATTATACCCTCATCATTTATAACCTGACCAAACCAATCATCAACCATTTTGCCTCTTAGCCTGAACTACATTGGTTTGAGGCCCTTCAAACAGGGGCTATGTAGGCAGCACTCAATCGACATGACGTCTTTTGGGGTTAGCTCGGCCACATCCATTTGTTCATCTACCTGATGGACAAACTATCTTACCTTTGACCATGACTTAACCTGACCAAACCAATCATCAACCATTTTTCCTCTTAGCCTGAACTACATTGGTCTGAGGCCCTTCAAATAGGGGCTATGTAGGCAGCACTCAGTCGACATGACATCTTTTGGGGTTAGCTCGGCCACATCCATTTGTTCGTCTACCTGATGGACAAACTATCTTACCTTTGACCATGACTTAACCTGACTAAACCAACCTATCAATCAGTCTAAACTACATTGGTCTGAGGCCCTTCAAACAAGGGCTATGTAGGCAACACTCAAATGACATGACGTCTTCTGGGGTTAGCTCAGCTACATCTGTTTGTTCATCTATCTGATGGACAAACCATTTCACCCTTAACCATGACTTAACCTCATCCAACCCACATCCATAACCGACCCCCTTCCTCCCTTTTTGGGAGAACTATATCGGCCTGAAGCCCTAATGATTGGGGCCATGTAGGCAACACTCAGTTGACATGGGGTCTTTTGAGGTTAGCTCGGCCATTCCTTCATCTATCCATCTAACAGACCAACTATCTATCTCAACTCACCTCAACCAACAACCTTGGAGATCACGACTATCTCCTCCGACCACGACCATTTTTGAGACAACTTTGCCTTAGCTATTTTGATTGTATGTAGGCTACTTCACGAATAGTTAGCCAAATTGTCTACAAATTGCATTTCAACCCTTACAAGTATTGGATCGCACTCCAGTTGATCCCTACTACTTGTGACTTTTTCAAGTTTTCCAGGAGCACTTCTTGAGCTCAGGATACTTGGAACATGATGACCATTAGAGCTATAGCTTGGATCATTTTAACCCAATCAGCTACAACTAAATGTTGGGGACTGGTTATTTTGATTTTAGCACTCCTCAACCTTTGACCACAACAATTTGACCTACCTATCACGTGGAGTGGTATGCGTGCAATCCCACCCTTTGTAGCATTCACACTCAAACCATATCCATCCTCTATCTATCAAATTGGCACCCGATTTTAGGTTCCCTTCCCTCGACTCCCGCTTTGAGGGGGAATACCTCATCCCATAATTGGGGCAACCTACATTCATTTTTGTCTTGCAGTTCATTAGAACAACCAACAAGACAAAAAAGACCTCATCCCACATCTGGGGCAATCAACTCTTATTTTTGTCTTGCAGTTCATTAGAATAACCAACAAGACAAAAAAGACCTCATCCCATATCTGGGGCAACCTACTCCTATTTTTGTCTTGCAGTTCATCAAGAACAACCAATAAGACAAAAAGGGGCAAATGTAGACACCAAAATCGTGTTTATCCCTTGGTCATTCTCCCCCTTGGTCCCCTTGGTCCACTTCTACACATTCCTAACCCACTCAATTATTAATTTAAAATAGATTAACTATTTTAAATTAATAACACCCTTGACACATCACCCATGACACCTCACCCCACCTTAGATACCTCTCCTTGGATGCCTCCCATCACCCTATGACCAATTTATGACCTATTTCAACCCTCTCACACTTATTTAATCCACCTTCGACTATTTTCCAATGATAATTAGACCTAGCAGTTGGAAGAATGAGCAAAATGCTAATTTTAGCCCTTTTTCCCATCTTTTAGCTGCCGACATCGGTTATAGTTGGCTGACACCGACGGGGTCACCGACATCCGTCACTTAAAACAACTCGAAGGCAAATTCTCTTCCTCCTGGGATGCTGAATCAATCAATCATAGGCTGCGAATGCAAATTCTATCTTGGACTCTCTTCCTCTCTCAGCTCTCAGACCTGGACATCAATAGGAACTCTCTAAGATCAATCATCAGACTTCAACTAAACGCTCTTTTGGCTATAGACACAATAGGTACAAGCATTTCAAACACCTCTGGCTCTGCTCCAAGCAAGAGATAAGTATTCTTCTATCCTTTTTATTATTTCAATTATTTAGATCATATCAGCAATCAGTTTTCTATTCATTGATTCTAAATAACATTATCAACCAGACCCAGCTATCAACTAGACCAGACCTGACCAAACTTCTTCTTGAGAGGCTGAAAATCCTGCCTTCTATCCTGACCTTTCTTGACAACCTATCCCCTACCTTTATCCCTCCTAAATACCCTGTCTATTGTCCTGCATCCCTTGCACAGACCCAGACTCCTTTCAGACCATTTTGTCGACCATAGACAGCGCTAAGACTCGTCCAAAGCCCCATTGCCTCGATCGACGTTGGCCTCCAGGCCCATTGCACCTACTGACATTAGCATAATAACTGATGTCAACAACTTTAACCAAATTGATGCCAACAGAACAACTGACACCAGCGACTGTGGCAGACTGACTGCAAAGAAACAAGTACGCATTATCTAATTTCCTCTTTGCTAGTCATTTGTCATTTCTTTATTTCTGACACTTTTACTTATTAATAGTGGACTGTCATTCCACAAGGAAGTCTTTGCACTTCTGGGACTGAGCTTTCGCTTGGCAGTCCACCATCTATCCATCTAATGATCTCTTTGTTTAAGTCTTTCTTCCACAGGTGTCGTCCTCTATAGCTAAAGAGGAGTCCCTACAACGTCTGGATAAGCATGCACAAACTTCATTCGGGTACGTACAAACCCCTGACCATTTTATCTTAGTTTCTTATTCCTTTTGAATGTGGAAAAGCAAAAACCTGTTAGAAATAGTAGGTTCTTGTGTTGAATTTTTTTTGTTGTACCTACATAACTCTATTTTTACCACAAAATAATTCTTGGCATAAAATAAATTTTGATGCTTGAAATCTTTGAAATTTTAAAAAAAATATATACCATTATCAAAGTCATTAAATTGATTTTACTAAGCCCCATTATTTATTTATTATTGAGACCATTTTATTTTTCATTCTCTTCCACACCTAATCCCATGCATGTCTTCATGTATGAAAATGTAAATATATATAAACTATGGAGATATTTGATTATTTTTTCTTCTTCCCAAAAAAAAAAGATCTTTATGTAATTTCAAAACTTACAAATAAATTTAAAAGTGAAATAAAAGAAACTAGATACCTTGGCACAACTTTAGTTTGCATTGTCTTTCTTGATGTCAACCCCATGGAGCATATTGGACAAGATGTTTGAAGAATGGAAGACCAAACAATACTAAAAATGAGAGCATAAAAATTCAGCAATCAAATATTTATTGTGTTGGTTGAATATTTTGTCGATCAGCGTACTAATAAATAAAATAGGTCTGATCAGCCAAAGTAAGAAGATTAGTCATCCAAATGTGTAGGTTTACCACATCAAAAGGGGACTGATCTCTCCTCTCATCAAGGGGAGGTTCCCTATGGATATGCTATATATATAAATAGAAAATAATACTCAAAGGTAGGACAAACCATCCATCTCTCTTTTTTTAGAGATGATGCATGCAGATCAAAGGAAAAAATTTAAGGGAAATGATAGATAACACTCTCCTTCTTTCAGAAGTACTATTCAGCCAGCCGCAAGAGTACTCTTGGTAGTAACAACAAAATGTAACCAAAGATGTAGTAACCAACAAATCAAGATGCAACACAAAGTCTCCACCTAAATTTCTCAAGAGTAAGATACAAAGGACAATGAGGGCACAAAGTCATCCCAAGGTCCTTTACACAAATGTAACAAGAAAACACACTAAAGGAAATTATGGGGGCATAAAGTATCTCCACAACTGACTCTTCAGGACACCTTCCTAACTAATTTCACTAATCCTGATTGTTGAATTAAAGGAACAAAAAATATATTAAGGAAAAAGACATAAGAAGAGTTTCCTCAACAACAAAGATATCACAGCACAAAGTCTAAAAAATCACTTACTTTCTTATTCCAACAAAAAAATATGATCAACAATCTGAGCTTAAAGTCTCAGTAATGCCTTTCAATTTGGGTAGAGTTTCATTCTAATTGTCAAAAAAGAGATCCATTTACAATAAAAGATAGTCCCTTATATAGCCTCTTTAAGAAGGAATTGTGAACAGTAACACATCATGTTGCGTTGAAAACTATTAGGAAGATAGGCTGGAAATTAGGGGCATCTACCCATTTGTTTTTCTGAATGTAGAGAAACAAGTCATGTTATTAAAAGTTTGCAACTTTCAATGTCCACCTGGCGATCTGATCTTTCTTCATCGTTCCTCCTTTTTTGGTTAAGTGAATTGGGTCCTAGATTCAATTTGCTATTCTATTCCTTCCTCACTTCTTGCTGGTCCTGGCCTTAAAGCCTGTGAATGCATTCGGGTCTGTAGATTACAAGGATCAATAGTTATTTTATGAGCTTTGAAATTGACGTTTACGTGCCCATCACTATGTTTTCAATGGCTAGTTCACTGTCTTGAATTTGATGTCTTTGGGCGCATCACCCCTTGGTTCTTCTTTGGCTTTTCTATTTTTGTCAGGATCCTCCAATAGAAGCTCCCTGAGCTGGTCCCCACACACCTACGTGAACAAGCTCCAACCTGTGCTTCTTCTTTGTTGACCCAGTTGTGAGAAACCTCACTTTCACCTATTTCCCAAACATACAATGCTTATAGAAATCTCGATCTATGCTTTTCAAATCTGAACTCTTATCATTTGACTTAAGAACATCCATTCCCTTCTCACTCATGTGACCAAGCCTACATAGCCACATCTTTGCATCTACATCTGAAGTAGATAAACCAGAAGGAGAATCAGTAATACAAGTAGATAGATAAAGTGTACCTACTTTCTTACCTCTTGCTAATACAAGTTCACCCTTGAAAACTTTCCAAGATTCCGCAATGAGAGTTACTGTGCAACCCTCATCACCCAACTTTCCTACAGAAATCAGACTCCTCTTCAGGATGGGAACATGCATGACATCCTTCAACACCCATGTGTTGGCCATCTACAATTTCAACTGCACTTTCCCTTTGCCAAAATTTTTACAAGGCTTACCATCCCCTAAATAAACTTTTCCAAAGTCTCCATGGACATAATCATTGAAAAATTCTCTATTTGGGGTTGCATGAAAAGAGGCACCAGAATCTAAAACCCAAGATTCTACTTTATCGAAGGAACATTTAAGAGCATCCCGTGCAACAATACTTGCATCATTTGCTTTTTTATTTCTTTCATGCTGATCTTCTACCAACCAATAATCGTTCTTTGCATGTCCTTTCTTTCCACAATTCTAGCAGGTTATACCTCCATTTCTAGATTTAGACCCCCTGTCTATCTTTGACCTTGATTTCCCTTGCTCGACCTTCTTTCTTTACTTTCCCCAACTTTCAACACTTAAATCATTACCTGATGATTCACCTGTGCTTTTCCTGCAAATTTCTTCATTCAAGATTACACTAACAATATCATCAAATTTCAAGATTTTTGAAGCAGACGCAGTATTACTTACTGCCATTACCAAGCTATGTCAGCTTTCTAGTAAAGAGCATAAGATTAAGAGAGCCTTAATTTCATTATCAAAAACTATTTTGACTAAATTTAACTGGTTTACCAAACCATGGAAATCACTAAGATGACTATATACCGATCCACCTTTCTACGTCTACAAATTAAATAATTGCTTCATAAGAAATACCTTATTCAAAGCTGAAGGTTTTTCATATAAATTTGCCAAAGATTCCATTAACTCTGCTGTTGTCCTTGCCTGAGATAAGTTGGAAACCACAGAAGCTGCCAAGGTCAGCCTTATAGCTCCTAGAGCTTTTCTGTCAAGAACCTTCCATTCTTTATCTTGCATACATGTGGGCTTGATTGCAACCCCACCCAATGGTAAGTATAGATCTTTCTGATACAAATAATCCTCTATCTGCATCCTCCATATTTGATAATTCTTGCCATTGAATTTATCCATTCTTAGCTTACTTTCTTCTGCCATTGCTTTACTCCCACTCAAACAGAAACCCCTGTGAGTGACCTGTAATCAACAAACACTTAACACACTCTGAAACCAAGGTGTTAGTGAACCAAGCTCTATGAACCTGTAGCTCTGATACCACTTGTCAGGATCCTACTCCTTAAGAGCACACTTGATTACCTTTGTATAAGCAACTAAACATGGAATTAAACTAAAAGTAATATGTAACTAGAATTCAGAAACAACATAGAATATGAGAGACACTATAATCTTATATTAACACTCTTCTAGAAGGAAATACAATGAAGAAATCACACTCTTCCCACACCTCTTGGGCGTACAGTAATTCTCCCTCAAGAGTTCTCTCTCTTTCAACCAATTACAACCACAACTCAACACTGAGTTGTTCCCTTCACCAGTAAGTGACAATCAACTCAACCATTGTTGCCTACTTCCAGTCCACCAAGTACTCCAAGTAATCCAAGTAGTTATCCTTGATCTTGCACACCTACATATCTAACTGATCTTACTTACCATGTAGATCTCCATGATCTTGCTACCTGTAGATCAACTGATCTTACACTCAGAAGGATCTCATTCTTGTCCTTTACAAGTCCTTGACTGTTTCCTTAATTACAATATAGCCCCATGGGTCTCTTAAATAGATCCCAAACCAAATAATAATTAGACTTCCTAATTATAATAATTAGAAATGTAGATTCAAGACTAAAATTAGTCTTTACATGCAAACTAACTGTCCGTCTAAAATTAGACCAGTTCTAGAATGCACAGATGACCGACGTCAGTCACCGTCTGTCTAGAGATGACTGATGTCGATTCTTGTTTGACCGATGCTGGCTAACGCCTAACCGATGCCGGTTGTCCTATACATTGGATATGACTGACATCGATTCCTATTTGACCGATGTCGACTGACCCCTAACTGATGTCAATTGCTCTGTACACTGAATATGACCGACGTTGGTTGATTAGATCGATGTTAGTTACTTTAACACTAAAAAATCTCCACCATTTGCATTAGTAAAGCTTTGAGCTCCACAACCTAACAACTTTTCTAGTTTTACATCTTCCCAAAGGGAAGGTGACCCTTCAGCTTCGGGGAAATATCCTCCAAGTTGGCAGCTGAGAGTCCCCCGCAAGGGCACTTGCCCTTCGAGGTCTTTCGACGGTCTTTTCCTTAGAGTCTTTGCAGACATTTCCCATGGATATTTCTTGCAGACAATTCCCGTGGGTATTTTCCCTGGGCTTTTTCCGCGGACAAATTCTTGTGGACAAAAAGTCCATGGAATTGTTCTGTTTGCCTTAGTCTTTGCTTCTTTGGAATTTTCTTCAGGCTTTTTGCCCACAGCTACTTTCCCAAATTCCTTCAAACTTTTTGTCTGAAGGATTTCCTTCAGACAAAATTTTTGAAGGAATTACTTCTTGCCTTATTATTTTTTGAATTCCTTAAACAAAATCTAAAAGAATTACCTTTGTGGCCTTCTTTGAAAATGACCCTTCCGAAGGGTAATTTTGTTGATCAAGTGCCCTCCACAAGGGCACTTGTCCTTCGAGAGGCTCTTTGTACTTTTGCATTGAACCGCTCCTTTGAACCATCACAGTGAACCACTTGGTTGAACCAAGCCATTGAACTGTTTAATTGAACTAAACGTTGAACCAAAGCATTGAACCGCTTGGTTGAACCAAGTCGATGAACTAAGCTTTGAACCAAAATGGTTCAAGCTGATGGTTCAAGCCGATAGTTCAAGCCAATGAACCAATTGAACGAACTAAAGCATTGAACCAATTGTTGAACCAAACTTTGGTTTAATGGTTCAAATGAAGCCTTTGAACCATTTATTTGAACCCGCCTTTGAACCAAAAGATGTCGAACCAATCATTGAACCAAGCTTTAGTTCAATGGTTCAAACGAAGCCTTGAACTGACTGGTGAACCATTTGATTGAACCAAAGGATGAACCAAAGCATTGAAAAAAAGTGAATGAACCACTTGAGTGAAACAAAGCGTTGAACCGCTTGGTTGAACCAAGCCATTGAACTGTTCCTCTGATTAAACCCGACGTTGAACCTATTGAACCTTGAACTTGTTGAACCTTTGAACCAAAGTGGTTCAATGGTTCAAGGGTTTAAGCCTTCTTTTCTTAGATGCTTGCCGATGGAGATTTTTTATTGAACCAAGGCACTAAACCAATTTTGAAAATGACCAAGTGTTAGAAACTAATTATTTTGGTTGAACCCGCCTACAAAACCTGTGAAGCCTGTTGAACTTGGCCTGCAAAGTCCATAGATTCTAGCCTGCAGAGTCTATAGATTTTTGAGAAGATTAAAAACTAAGGAATTTGAATGCCTAGGACAAATTTCAGAAAGGGAAGAGACAATTTTGGTCTATAAGACCAAAATAGTTTAAATGTTGTCCCAAAAATGAGTGATATTTTTTGGGGACAACAGTTGGCTCCAATTGGGGAAATTTTGTCAATTGCAAAAAGAATTGAAGGGAGTAGAATCTAGAATCTCTAGTGTCTTCATGTGTACCATTGGGCTATGGAGTCATGCTACCCAAAAATGAAAGGCATCAAAAAAAAAAACAAAGCAAAATAGAATTAAAAACTATACAAATATACATATGTACAGATGGAATGATCTGATACTTCAATAATTGAAGTATTTCAGATGTTGCTTCTTGAGAGACAGTGAAAATAGTGCACCATCTTGGTAAACCAACAAGAAGACATTTTGTCCCCAAAAATGGTGACGGGTGAATGGAGCTCTCCACTAGGAAACTAATTTTTTGCATCTTCCTGTTGACTCTTTCTTCTTCTTGCCCCATGGTAGGATGTGGTCTTCAATTTGAAAGCCATAACTCCTTGCTTTCTTGGCGAAGGGTTCCTTTGCCTGATTTTGATTTGCAGCAACATGGTCCATTACCGTAATTGATTATTCTTCTAGTTTAGTCTAGCATATGATTGGATTGTCTATATTAAACTCCTAACAAATTATTAGCTTAGCATCTCCTTTGATGTGAAGGAGTTTGATTTCTTCATTTTGAGCAATCTTCAAACCGAGAAATAGAGATTCGCATCGAGCTGTGTTGTTGGTGTTGCTGACTTCTAAATTGCATGAAGTAAGAATATCTCCTTGAGGAGATATCAACACAATCCTAGCTCCTTTGTTGGTGGAAAAATTGTTGCCATTGGATTTCAAGATCCTAGCATTATCAGAAGCTGATCTCCTATCAGATTTCTCTTCATTAGAGATGGAAGATCTTTCCTTATTTTTAATGTGTCCTACCAATTCTCCTGAAGTCTTTTTTGGATCAATTCTTGGATTGTCAGTTATAGGATATTTGTCTATAGAAATATGAACATCCTCTGTGGTAAAGAGATAATTACCCCTTCCTAAAGACTCAAATAGAATTTGTGCTGCAGGGGCTGATGTTTGGGTGACCATGTATTTTGCCTCCTTTTCAGGGAGCAATCTCTTCATTATGCCTTGGATAGGGATCCTTGCCTCAGATAGGTCCATGATTAATTCTCCTCCCACATCCTTGTAGAAATTTCATCCAAGAAAAATGCCATAGGATGCTGGGACATTAGCCACCAAGACAGTCATCTTGATTCTCTTATTTGGAAAGGCTGCCAATGCAAATTGGGCATCTTTAATTTTCCCCAGTAATGTTACTTGCTTTTTCTCCATGGCAAAACATCTCTCAATTGTCTTGGTTAGTGTGAGACCTAGAGACTCAGCTACTTTAGTAGGCATGACATTGTCAGATGCCCTAAAATCAATGATGCAATTATTGAGCTGATAACCATTTATTAATAGGGAAACATAGAAAGGTTCTATTTTCCCAAGGGCAGCTAGAGGAGTAATGACAAGATTATTTGGAATAGGTGTGTTCTTTGGAAAATCAAGAGTTACCTTTTTAGTTTTTTATCCAATTGATCAGGATTGGACTACAAAGATTTGAATTTAGACATTTGTATTTTTGTCTTTTTGACATGATCGATTATGTCAAATCGCTGAATTGAGCTAGGTACAGAGAAAGGTTCTTCAACCTTCTGAGTTTTAAGAGGGATGGGAGGTGGGCTGGTTTGCAAATTTGAAGTAGAAGGTGAAGGTGAAATTGATGTACTTATTTTTTGGGTGATCACCAGATTCTTTGACTGAAAAGGAAGAGGGGTTCCATGCTTATCAATCGTAACTGTTGGTTGAGGTTGCTCCTTTGTCTTCCCTTTATCAGCTTTTTGGACTAATTGGTTCTTGGACCTGGTAAACACTGCATATGATCTATCAATAGCTTCTCCTTTACTTTTGGGTTCTTCTTGATAGTTCAAAAAACCAATGTGGGAGTTTCCAACTGATTCTTCTTGATCCTCCATGAAGAGATCAACATCATTTTATTGCTCAAACTCAGGTTAGAAAGAGAAAGCATGTTTTATTTCCAAATATCCAACTGTTGAGTTGGTTGGAGGAGCTTCAAGGGCAAGTTTCCCTTATGGGGGAGGAAGGTGATTCTATTGCCCTTGATTCCTGGCAGCATTGCCCTGATATGACTAATTTGAGAATGTCCTTCTTGGCATATCTCTATATGAAGGAGTAGAAGACATTTCTTACGCCATTTTATTTTTCAAGGCTAGCACTTCATTTGCCAACTTTTGCACCATTGGATCAGTGGTGCCTGTAGCTGCATATTCAGAAGATGATGAAGATCTATTTCTATTTGGATCTCTTCTTATCTTCCCTACTAAGATGATATCATCTTCTACTTCAGTGGCCAAAAGTTGAGCTACAACAAGATCTATTTGACTAGCACGTCTCAGAAAAAACTTACTTCAGGTAACTGAGAATTAATGAAGAAGCATTTGAGATTCTCAACTGTAGGTTGAGCAATTATAAGAATTTTGTTCCTCAGTTTGTCAAATTTGGCTATGAAGTCTCTCATTGGTTCATGAGGCTCTTTATTGATTTGTGTAAGTTGAGCCAGAAGTGCATGTGCATCTTCTGCAGGTTTGAATCTGGCTTCAAACTTATCTTTGAGAGTATTCCAATCAGTCACTGATCGAGCCTGTAGATGATAAAATCAATCTACAACAGCACCTTGTAATGTTTCTACAAAAATCTTGACTACTACATCTTCAAATTCTACTCCGATTACTTCATAAGCTATGCTGAAGGCTATAATGTGTTCATCAGGATGAACTTTCCCATCACCATAGAATTTGGGGAAATTCTTCCTTGAACTGTGTGGAAGCTCATGTAGAGGTGGAGTAAGATTGAGAGGACCAAAAGTATTACCCCAGGGGCCTTGAACTGCCATTATAGGATTATGAAAAGGAGGGATAACAAATCTTAGAGGGGTAATTATTGGCAAAGATTTATCAACAACAAAAGTAGATACTTCGTCTGGCAATGGAGATCTAACTTTAGTAGGAGGAAAGCTCTTGGTTTGTTTGAGACGAGATGGTGAAGGAAACAGATCAAAATCACTTTACTGTACCAACTTGAATACAGGGTCAATGATACCTTTAGCCCTTTGGCTTCGTGTATACCTTAAATCTACCAGATTGTGAAACAAAAATGGAAAAGAATTGACCTTGCTTCAATTTACAGCTTGAGGCTTTAAACTGTGCACTCTTTCCTAGCAACTCTGGTTTTACAGACCAAATAAAATAATGGAGGTGGATGAAGATGGTAAGGCTATAAATGGATAATGGGTAAGACATGAAAAGGAGTCGCCAGAGTCTATAATGGATAAGGGTTATAATGATAATGGGTAAGACACAGGTGATGTTTCAATCTGAAACTTGAGGTTCCAAATTGCACAAAATTATTTATATCCCCAGTGGAGTCACCAAAAATTGTTGGTTGAATATTTTGTCGATCAACGTACTGATAAACAAAATATGTCTGATCAACCAAAGTAAAAAGATTAGTCATCTAAATGTGTAGGTTTACCACATCAAAAGGGGACTGATCTCTCCTCTCATCAAGGGGAGGTTCCCTATGGATATGCTATATATATAAATAGAAAATAATACTCAAGGGTAGGACAAACCATCCATCTCTCTTTTTTCAGAGATGATGCATGTGGATCAAAGGAAAAACTCAAGGAAAATGACAGATAGCACTCCTCTTCTTTCAGAAGTACTATTCAGCCAGCCATAAGAGTACTCCTGGTAGTAACAGCAAAATGTAACCAATGATGTAGTAACCAGTAAATCAAGATGCAGCACAAAGTCTCCACCTAAATTTCTCAAGAGTAAGATACGAAGGACAATGAGGGCACAAAGTCATCCCAAGGTCCTTTACAAAGAAATAATAAGAAAACACACTAAAGGCAATTATGGGGGCACAAAGTCTCTCCATAGTTGACTCTTTAGGACACCTTCTTGACTAATTTCATTAATCCTGCTTGTTGAATTAAAGGATTAAAAAATATATTAAGGAAAAAGGCATAAGAACAGTTTCCTCAACAACAAAGATATCACAGCACAAAGTCTAAAAAATCACTTACTTTCTTATTCCAATAACAAAATATGATCAACAATCTGAGCTCAAAGTCTCAGTAATGCCTTTCAATTTGGGCAGAGTATCGTTCTGATTGTCAAAAAAGAGATCTATTTACAATAAAAGATAGTCCCTTACATAGCCTCTTTAAGAAGGACTCGAGAATAGTAATGCATCATGTTGTATTGAAAATTGTTAGGAAGACAGGCTAAAAATTAGGGGCATCTACCCATTTATTTTTCTCAATACAGAGAAATAAGTCACGCTATTAAAAGTTTGCAACTTTAAATGTCCACCTGGCAATCTGATCTTTCTTCATTGTTCCTCCTTTTCTGGTTAAGTGAATAAGGTCCTAGATTCAATTTATTGTTCTGTTCCTTCCTCACTTCCTGCTAGTCCTGGCCTTAAGGCCTGTGAATGCATTTGGGTCTGCAGATTACAAGGATCAACAATGATTTTATGAGCTTTGAAATTAACGTTTGCGCACCCATCACTACATTTTCAACAACTAGTTCACTGTCTTGAATTTGATGTCTTCGAGCACATCATCCCTTAGTTTGTCTTCAAAATTTTTGGTTTCACATCTTCTCAAAGGGAAGGTGACCCTTTGGCTTTAGGGAAATATCCTTCAAGTTGGCAGCCGAGAGTCCCCTGCAAGGGCACCTGCCCTTCAGGGTCCTTCGACAGCCTTTTCCTTAGAGTCTTCACAAACATTTCCCACAGATATTTCCTGCGGACAATTCCCATGGGTATTTTCCCCAGGCTTTCTCTGCAGACAAATTCCCACAGACAAAAAGTCTGCGGACATTTCTCGTAGACAAAAAGTCCACGAAATTGTTATGTTTGCCTTAGTCTTTGCTTCTTTGAAATTTTCTTTGGGCTTTCTGCCTGCAGCTACTTTCTCGAATTCCTTCAGACTTTTTGTCTGAAGGAATTCCTTCAGTCAAAAATTTTGAAGGAATTGCTTCTTGCCTTAGTCTTTTTTGAATTCCTTAAACAAAATCCAAAAGAATTACCTTTGCAGCCTTCTTTGAAAATGACCCTTCCGAAGGGTACTTTTGTTGACCAAGTGCGCTCCGTAAGGGCACTTGTCCTTTGAGAGGCTCTTTGAACTTTTGCATTGAACCGCTCCTTTAAACCATCATAGTGAATTACTTGGTTGAACCAAGCCATTGAACCGTTTGATTGAACCAAAGCATTGAACTGCTTGGTTGAACCAGACATTAAACCAAGCCGATGAACTAAGCTTTGAACCAAAATGGTCCAAGCTGATGGTTCAAGCCAATGAACCAATCAAATGAACCAAAGAATTGATCCAATTATTGAATCAAATTTTGGTTCAATGGTTCAAATAAAGCCTTTGAACCATTTGTTTAAACCCGCCTTTGATCCAAAAGACATTGAACCAACTGTTGAACCAAGCTTTGGTTCAACGGTTCAAATGAAGCCTTGAACCGACTAGCGAACCATTTGATTGAACCAAAGGATGAACCAAATCGTTGAAACTAAGCGGATGAACCACCTGAGTGAAACAAAGCATTGAACTGCTTGGTTGAACCAAGCCATTGAACTATTCCTTTGATTGAACCTGCCGTTGAACTGAAAGTGTTGAACCTATTGAACCTTTGAACCAAAGTGGTTCAATGGTTCAATGGTTCCAACCTTCTTTACTTAGATGATTTTTGATGGAGATTTTTGATTGAACCAAGGCATTGAACCAATCTTGAAAATGACCAAGTGTTAGAAACTTATTCTTTTCACTGAACCCGCCTACATAACCTGTGAAGCCCGTTGAACTTGGCCTGCAAAGTCCATAGATTCTAGCCTACAGAGTCTGTAGATTTCTGAGAAGCTTGAAATATGAGGAATTTGAATGCTCAGGACAAATTTCAAAAAGGGAAGAGACAATTTTGGTCTGTAAGACCAAAATAGTTCAAATGTTGTCCCAAAAATGAGTGATATTTTTGGGGGGCAACATATTGTAGGTGGGAAAAGAAACCATTACTTATTTTTAACTTTTCTCAAAAAAAAAAAATTGCCCTTGACTAGCTAGTAAAACTGGTTTTCTAGTTAAGGCTCATTTTTTCATTAGTTGGCCCGCCAACAAGCTGGTTTTTAAACTAAGACTACCAACAATGCTCGAAGGTTTTTGTTGTTTGTTTTTTTTTTTATTTTTTTTTTAAATTTTCTAAAAATTGATGACATGGAAAATGTTAGCCATAGACTTTATGCATCTTCATATTGCTTGCAAATATAGCATGAAATTTTTTGTATGTTGACATTCTCCAGCATTGATCTATGGAGTGATGACCAATAACTGATGATAGGCACTTGCTGATTTTGCTACATGTTATTGTCAAAAGTAATTCAAGATAATACCCTAACTACTTGCTGAAGTTATGGACATAAATTTTCATCTTTAGAATGACTCCTTGTAATGAAAGTATCCTATAAAAAACCAAAAACAAACAAGACCTTTCCAACCAAATATAATATCGATAATGTCAAATAAATATAAATACCAACAATAAATCATTTAAATATACATGGAAGAATGCAATTCAGCGTACGTAAGAATGATTGATGGTTCAAAATTTTTAATGAATTATTCTTATGGAAATAAGAACTCCCTCAGATAAGTTCTATTATTATGATTGGTGGATATGGATTTGACTAATGGATGGAATGGAATGAAGATAAATGTCATCAAATATTTTTATTTATAAGTTTTATAGGAAATTTTAACTGTGATATGCACAGGGATAATGATAGATCTTTAAAATTTTAAAGCTAAAATTAGGTATTAATTTTATAAAAATCTATCATACCTTAAATGATAATGCATGTATGAAAGGAATATACAATGACCTATGATTTGTATGCATAGTAGTTGATGGATAAATGGTATGAAAATATCAAACTGAAAATAAAATAGAGTACAAAAAATTATACCTGAATATTATTCATATATAAGATTGTACTGTAGGATATCCTTGCTATTACTAGTATATTAGATCAAGGTCTTTTTTAGTCCTAACAATCAAGGACTGGATCAAGGTCTCTATTATAATTTTAATATCAATACCTCAACCTTAGATTTATGTTTGATAGTAACATTTTTATTTATATCAATATTAACCCATCCAATATTTACAGTACATTCCTATTCATTAACCATTGTTTTCCTAGGCTCAAATAAAACCTTCAATCTTCTCCTTACAACCACAAATTTTGTGTGTTTGCCTTCATTTGGTATTCTTAAAATTTAACCAAAGAATTAGCAGCATAAAATATCAATAATTCACTTTTATTATTCTTGTCAAATCTATTGATCCTCATGGAATCTATTCTAGCTTCATGCATGACAATTTATTTACATACAATGCTTGATTTGTGTGTTGACCCACATGCATGGAAATTTATTTACATGCAATGCTACATCCATGAATATTTATTTGCATGCAATCTAAATTTATGCAACTAATATTCATGCATACTATTTTTTCACCTAGATTTATGCATGTAATCTAAATTTATGTAACTTCATGCATACTATTTTTCTATATAGATTTATGCATGTAATCTAAATTTATGCAACTAACTTCATGCATGCTATTTTTATACCTAGATTTATGCATGTAATGTAAATTTATGCAACTTAGTTCATGCATGGTAATTTATTTGCATGCAATGCTTGATTTTTGCGTTGACCCACATGCATAGAGATTTATTTACATGTAATGCTTGATTTATGCATTGACCCATATGCATAGAGATTTGTGTGCATGTAATCAAGTATTGACACACATGCATGGAGATTTATTTGTATGCAATGTTTTATTTATACATTGACCCACATGTATGGAGTTTTAAGATATGATCTATCGTATCTTTTTTAGAATGAGATCGATTTAATTGAGTATTTTTCCTTATTTTACGTATAAAATCATATGCAATATTTTCAAAGTCAACTAACCAAAAAATTACATGATCTTTTGTTGATGATTTTATAAAAAATGTAACTATGTTTCATCCTTTGTATAGTCGATCTCAACTTTTTTAGAAGGTAGTTCAACCCTTAAACATGCAGATTAATCTTTTAATAGGTACAAGGCATAAATTCTAGATTCTAATTTATGAACAACTGTAGAAATTTAGTCCATTTTTCTCCATCTTTTACGCTATTTTACATCATCATTTCTTTTTGCCAACCTGCATCAATGTTTAAATCTTTTCATATGGTTTTAGCAGTTGTTATTTCCTATACAATGGTGTTAGTATGGTGTGGGGGGTTTTTTGAATGAAATTAATTTTTTTAAAGTTAATTGCAGAAAAATAAACTCTAATCTATGTTGTAGGAAAATAATTTTTAATATATTTTGTAGAAAAATAAATTTTAAATAAACTATTAACTAAGTATCTCCTATCACAAAAATTGTAAAGAGACGTTCCCTCTCACTAGGAACTTGTTTATCTGCTACCACTAGACAATTATCCTAACAAATTATGAATCTCCTAATAACACCGTGTCCCTAGAAATTGCATAAAAAATGATGAGTCATCAATTCATCATTTAATAATGTCAATCTAGGGTTGGTGACCAAGGTTGTATATAATAGGAGAAAGAGATCTCTAGCAATCAGTCTCTTTTACCACACTCCACACTTGTAGAAATTGAAAATCACACTTGTAGGAATTGAAAAACACACTTGTAGGAAAGTAAATCACACCACATTTTGCATAAAAGTAAATCAAACTTGTGGAAATGGAAAAACACACTTTCAAAAATTAAATCTCACTTGCAAAAAAAATCACATATGCAGGAAAGTAAATTGCTAAAGTGACAATAAATGATAAACACAAAAAAAATATAGATTCACAAAAAACTTTATAAAAATAAATGTTTACATAAAAAATAAATAATAATTCAAAAAGATAATTACATAATAAAGAAATAAATAAAAATGCATTTAGCCTTCTTCCTTGGAATGAGTGGTCAGCTCATTCCTTGAAAGAGGATTTTAATCAGAATACTAGATTTATGTCACAAAGCTTCAAAATGTATGATTGATAATCAAGATTGATTACAATAGTGTGAGAGGTTGCATTTATAATCTCATGATTACAACCAACTCTTTATTCAGGAAAAACAATCTTAGATGTTCTCCATCAAATATGGAGAGAAACATAACAACTTAGATATTCTATCTTATCTCAATCTTCCATAAAATATGGAGGGAGACGTTATTATCCATTTACAATATAAGCTCAATCTTCATGAAATATGAAGATAATTATTTATGTAATAAAATTATACAAATCTAAATTTAGATAAAATCCTGAACTAGTCCATAGATAGACCTGTATAATTTGTAGATATGCTTGCACAGTTCATAGATATACTTGTAGAGTCCATATATTTAAAAACCTATAGAGTTTGTAGATTTTAGAACTTGCAGAGTCTATAGATTTCATACTTATAGAGTCCATAGATTTCAAGCCTATATATTCCATAGATTTCAAAACCTACAGAGTCTATATATTTCAAAACCTGTAGAGTTCATAGATTTTAGACCTGAAGAGTCCATAGATTTTAGACCTGAAGAGTCCATAGATTTTATAACCTATAGAGTTCATAGATTTCAGACCTACAAAGTCCATAGATTTTTTTCAAGTTACATTCTTTAAATTGTTGATGAATATGATGGCTCGAGCCCTTGATGTTTGATGCTTTGAACTGGTCTTTGATCAGTGAACTACATGGATGTAGAGTTACTAATCGAGTCCATAGATATGAACTGAGTGAGTCTATAGTAAATTTGGATGAGTCTGTAGCTAGAATAAGTGAGCCATAGCTATGTCTAGAGTAATTGTAGCTCACTTCAAAGCTGATATTTGGTTGATACCTCATGCTTATGTCTAATATAGCTTATTATGGACTATATATATACACAGTAATAATTTTTTTAGAGATTTAGTAACAAGAATCAACAAACAAGAAGACAATGATTTTTTGAAAAATAACCAAGATATAGTTCTTTATTTCATTCTAAATAAATCATAAGTTAAGAAACTACACTTATATCTATTTCTTATGCAAGGAAAAAGGATGTTACTTCATGGATATAATGAGCCATTTTATGGTCTCATCAACCAGTGCATAAATAATGTTAGTTATAGTAACTAGTATTTAGATAACCACAATAACAACTAGAAATCCATCAACTATGGTACTTCATGTAGGTATGTTTGTATCTTTAATGTTGTATGATGGATCTTTGGATCCTAAATAATACTTAGTTACATGCGAGATGAAATGGGTTACATTAGATGGTGTGAAGAAACACAAACTAGTAGGAGATTTGGGAGGATGTACTTTTGAGTTCATTTGAAAAAGAAATGTCAAAACCCTAGATTTAAAATAATTCAAAGATTTGTTGATAGCATAATTAAAAGTAAAAAATACTCCAGTCAAGTGATTCAAGATCTAAAGGAGATTTGGCAAAAATCAAGAGAAACTATTGGAGAATATAATTGTAGGTTTTCTGATGTAATGAATAAAATTAATTTTATTCTAGAAGATAAAGATAAGGATACTTGGTTCATAGAGGGCTTACGACCAAGAATAAGATTCACTATTGTGCAAACCCGATTCTCCACCAAATTTGATGCTTGATCTGCTACCATTAGAGTTGAATAGATATAAGACTATACATATCTTCCCTGGATAGGATCAAAAGTAGAATTTAAGTTAGATGATTTTATGAGGAGGTTAAATTAGGCTTATGGTGCATGGAATGTGGTCATGAAGGACACCATATGAATGACTTTCTGATAATCAAAATAGAATTTTGTGAAATTTGTAGCATAGTTTGACATCCTACATCCAATTTCCATCTCTTACAACAATATATTCAAAAGTTACACAACATATATTGTAATTTTTAAAAATCTAAAAATCATGATGAGACAAGTTTCTATGCATTGTAGGAGTTAAATAAGATATAACAAAGAATGTCGTCACAGTTATGGCCCAAAAAATACCTACTATGAAGTAAGTAATTATAGGACTAGATGTGGAGATGACAAATGTGACTTAAGGTAGTATAGGATGGGTGCTTTCATCATCATAATATTAGATGCCATCATCATCATAGTACTAGCCACAAGGCTTGAAAAGATATAATAATACATAATCTCCCTCATATCAATATTTTTTTCAATATGTGAAACCATATAATAATACAAATCTTCAATAATAGTAGGTAATTTAGACCCCAAGTTATCCTCAACATCAGTATAGGGGATATGATGCACAAATAAATTAGTAGGGAGGATATAATAGACAATAGTCTCAAGGTTGGGGATATCAACATAATAGAGGAGGCTATAAAGGAGGATATCATGATAGATATCAAGAAGGTTACAATAAAAATAATCATAAAACTTGACTACCCATGCAATGTTATCTATATAGAGAATATATTCATTATGTGAGGAACTATCCCACCAATCCTCAAAGGCAAGTTTTTTATGTATATTACAAGATGAAATGTCAACATCAAATGTCAACATCAAATGGAAGATTTCCCTATTTTGGAGAAATAGAGAAAGGAGAAGCCAGTGTGTACAGTAAACATGATTAATGCAGAGCCAAAAGAAAATGCATTTGTGCAAGTCATCATAAGGCAACAAAGAGATGAACAAGGGTTACCTCCATTAGAGATGCCTCAGGATCTAGGTATTATAAAAGTTTAGTAGGAAATATATCCTAACCTTAAAACCAAAAATAATTTGATGTATCAAGCTACATAGGTATTACAAGAAATACAACAAAAACTAGTTTCTAATGAGGATAACATTACTATTAATGCTCAAATGTATGGGAAAATTATTTGGATAATGTGAAAAGAAGTCATTTTGACCACTTTGATATAAATAATGAAAATACTCAACACATTACATAATGAGGATATGTCCTAGAATATTACAAACCTCCTTCACAATCTTCTGGAGTATGGATAGTGAGGATAAACAAGGGATGCTAAAGTAGTTTGGTATGGCAAGACCAAGAAGCCTTGGGATGTGGATTCATGAATAGACATCATGTTGTATGGATATGAAATCCCAAATTTAGTATTTAACTTTGGTAGTACCATCAATATGATTCCTTGTTCAACATGCTAAGCCATTAGATGACCAACTCTGAGTTACAATCTAGTAACATTAAGTTTAGTGGATTATGATAGAGTCAAACCCATTGGCTGAGTTAAATATTAAAATTAAAGTGGCTAAAATTAGCTTGCAAGTGGAATATGAGGTCATTGACATAGAGATAATAGAGACCCATTACCCTTCCTTAATCAATAAGAAATGGGCTTATAATAGACAAATGACTATTAATACTATGCATAATCAGTTAGAAGTACATCAGAAAGATTAAGTAATTATACCTTTAACAAAATATGAATAAAAGCTATATATTATTCCTAAGGATCTATAGTCTCCTTATGCTTATGATGACAAAATTTTATTTAAGTTGGGAATAGATTATATACAAAATGGGATGTGTATTGTTGAATGCCAAAAGTGGAAGTCTAGTACTATGTAATAGGAAAAACCACTGGTGTTTAAATTGATAATCACAAAGTTTCTAGTTAGATAGGTTCAAATTGAAGAATGTTTTTCTCAATCAGTATGTTCATCTATAAGATCTAAGCTAGAATTTTCATCTAATAATAATGAAATTATGATGTATTACATTGAACTTACACCTGAAGGAATTCTACCCTAGGATTCAACATTGTCCATAAGTGGTGACTTAGATGCACACATCCTAAATTGGTACCATATAGATCATGAATTACAACATCTATATATGGTGTTCATTGTATAATGTCATAATCCTCAATAGTTTATGATTTAGAATCTCAATCCATTCATATTGAGGCTTGAACACCATATACTATAGGTGAAACAATGAGTTAGTTTACTCAACTATGTACTAAAAGAAACTACTGTAACATGGTGGGCTGTGCACAAAAATAATGAAATACATTGGGAGGATGCTTATGAAATCTTATATTTAATATTTTAGCTACTAGCTAGTATTAAATTATAATGGCCTTTATTTTAAGAGGCTCAATGTCCCAAATTACACATCCATCAGTGCATGGATATATGGACTATACAGGGAGTAGAGCCTTGATATTGGGTGCACATATTTAGTAATACCCTTGTACCTCTTCCAATAAACTAGTACATGCATCAAGAGCGTATAATAGAAACTAAACACTGGATACAACATTAGCAAGATTTTATCCAAACTTTTGTATTTGAAGATGATAATCTCTTAGTACATAATGCCCTACAAAATATCAAAAAATTCTATGTCATGGATGCGTAGAGGATTTAACAAATGTTTTTGAATCATCCTCTCATCAAGAAGCTATGGAGGACCTAGATCTTGCACTAAAAAATTACAAATATGATAAAAAAGAACAACTCTAGATTAGCCATGTAATAGACTAACAATGATCTGAAAAAATCCAGCGACAATGATAGTGATGGGGATCTCGATTTAGAAGGGTTATTTGAACTGTAGCATGAAGAGGAGTCTAAACTAGTACAAAGTGAAAATCAGGTAGAAGAAGAGAAAATGTGCAATATTGACATCCCACAATGGGAAGTCAAATACATTTTATAAGATACTATGCCTAGTGGATAAAAAAAATATATCAGGAACCATTGCAAAAGACTCAAGGTAATATTGGGATAGAAGTAGTCCCTAAACTTAGAATAGTGGGGATTAATGGGGACAAGAGCAGATCTTCGAAGCCCTGCAACTATTAATAGACTATCAGGATGTTTTTCCAAGCAAATTTTTAGAGGTCAAAGGCATAGATCCATCCTTAGGAGAAATGCATATTGAGCTAAAATAATGTGTGTACCTGATTAAAAAGTAATCCTACAAGCTCAATCCTAATATAAAAACTAAACAAAAGGATGAAATGGATTGCATGAAAGAAGATGGAATTATTTATGCAGTTGAAAAGGTAGAATGGGTGAGCCCCATGGTGGTACAACCTAAGAAGATGGGAAAAATATATGTATGTGGGAATTACCATGCACTAAACAATGCCTTCATCAATGATCTATTTCCTATCCCTTTTATTGATGAATTTCTTGAATCTATGGCTAAAAATGAGGTATATTCCTTTACAAATAGTTTCAGTGGGTTTCACCAAATTGTGATTGCTGAAGATGACTAGGCCAAAACTACCTTTACTATTAATGGGGGTCTAATTCCACTTGGTTTAAAGAATTCACCTACTATATTTTTTAGATATATGGTAAATGTATTTAAATAATTCATTCATGATTTCTTATAGGTTTATCTAGATGAATGATTAGTCTTTTCTTTGTTTAAAGAACACTTTTAAAAGTTAAGATTGTTGATAAAGTGAAGGATTTGCACATCACCTTAAATTTTAAAAATGTCTATTATTTACACCTTTTAGTGTCTTGCTAGGTCATGTGGTATGCAATGATAGAATTTTGGTTAATCCAACTAAATTTTTTGTTATAGTAGGAATGTCACC
The DNA here is from genome assembly GCA_037957365.1 of Torreya grandis. NCBI lineage: Eukaryota > Viridiplantae > Streptophyta > Pinopsida > Cupressales > Taxaceae > Torreya > Torreya grandis. The sequence goes on from JARHVA010000109.1 coordinate 4,828,578, forward strand.
TCTTATAAACTCAACTGTTATGGGTCATACCAGATATTATAGGAAGTTCATAAAAGGATATGCAACTATATCAACATCCATGGAGAAGCTACTACATAAGGACATAAAATTAAAATGGATATCAGAGTGTCAAAAACATTTATAAAGTTAAAAACATAGGTTGGTAATAACACCCATCTTGATATTTATTGACTGGAAGAAGCCATTCCATGTACATGTGGATGCTTTGGGCATTATAGTAAAATCCATTTTAGCGTAACTAGGCAAAGGTGGACTAGACCATCTAATAAAATTTTTAAGTGGGAAACTATTAGCTAAAAATAATAATTACACAACCACTGAGAGAGAAGCACTCACCATGATGTTTTTATTGCAAAATTTTGAGCATTATTTACTAATTACTCCTTTTGAGTTCTTTATAGACCACTAGGCATTGTGATACTTGGTCAATAAACCAATGCTAGGGGGATGGATCTCCAGGTGGTTGATGATCTTCTATGAATTATAATATTGAATCAATGTGAAGCGAAGATGGGAGAATGTGGTGCCAAATAATCTTAGCTGACTACACAACAGGGAAGAACTAGAGGAACTCAAAGAAGAATCTCCTGATGTGAATCTATTTAGAACTATTGTAATTCCTGATAACAAGGAGGAAATCATAATTTTTTTGAAATAAGGAACTTTTCCTATACATTATATAGAGATGTATAAGAAATAGATGGTTATCAGAGCTATACCATATAGCCTTATTAATGGATTCTTATATAAGCTAGGTAAATATGATGTATTACGTAGGGTAGTTATAAGACATGAGCAACCACAACTGCTTCAAGAATCTCACCAAAACATTCTAGGAAGACACTTTGTATGATATTAAACTACCAAAAAAATACTTCAAAGTGGTCTACACTTTTTTTAGATGCACATAGAATTTCTAAACACTACAACATCTACCAATGAATGGGTAATCCCAATTAGCAAGATGAAATGCCTTTCATTCCTATACTTTTAGAGAAACCTTTAAACAATGGAAATTTTATTTTTTTGAACCTATAACTCCCCCAAGTAAGTGTAGTCATGCTACATACATTATCACTATGATTGAATATTTCACAAAATAAGTGGAAGCCGCTACTACTCCAAGTTATGATGCAAATAATGCTACTAAGTTTTTATATGAAAACATTATCATGTGGTTAAAATGCCCATTTAATATGGTAAGTAATAGAGGCATGCACTTCCTCAATAATACTATTAAGACTCTCATAATTTGAATTCATGATATCACACCACAAAATTACAACTTACCATCTATAGGTCAATGGACATCTAAAAGCATCAAATAAGGTTTTGGGTAAGATGCTGACAAAAATTTGCAATGTCTAAAGAGATGATTGGGAGGATTGCATTCATGTAATTATATTGGTCTATTTCACACATTATAAGTAAGCTACTAGATCCACTCTCTTTCAATTAATATATAGCATCAAGGTAGTAATGCTTATGGAATACATTGTACCTAGTCTACGTATTGCAATGATCATGAGGTTAGGGGATTAGGAATCATTAAGGGTGTAGTTACTATATTTCACTCAGAAGGAAGAAGACAAGTTAAGAGCATAGTGAACACAAAAAATCAATAAAAAAAAGTCAAAAATTATGGCATGATCATAATTTACAATCTAAATAATTCTACATGAACCAAATTATATTACTTTATGAGAGTAGATTTAAAGAATTCCTAGGAAAACTATGTATATGATGGAAAGGACCCTATATAATTCACAAAGTATCACCATAGAGTACCGTATAACTAGTGTGAATCAATGGCTATAGGCTTAAGCCATATCATCTTTAATCTCTATCACGCTACTAAAAATTGAGTGGGTTCTAGGTAACACCATGTAGTTAGGATTTTATTTAATGTTATTTGTTTTCTATTTTGTTTCATACGATAGAATGTTTTTTAGTGTTTTCATTTTTGCACAACACATTGTAACCACCATAACCAGTTATCATCATAGGATGTGACCACCTTACCAAGATAGATCACTAAGGAAAGGTAGCCATAATTACATTAAAATTTATAATTAAGTCTAGGAAGGTGACAAAAATACAAGTATGATAGATGGAAGGCCAATGGTTAGGTCAAACCATTAATGATGTGACATCTCAAAATATTACAATAGTTTCAAAGGAGATTTAGAAATAAAATGACAAGTGGATACATAAAATTAATTGATTAACCAAAGGGATAGTTACTCACTGATAATAACTACCCAAAACTAAATCAAATATCCTAGGCACCAAACATCCCTATCAAGATGATTTCTAGCATTTAATATTATTACAAAGAGAACATTCATTTACATGTAGTCAATGCATTCAAAGAAGGTTTTGACATGAACTTGTGTGCCAAAAATCTATAAAATAAAAGGATATGGACAATGATAAGATATTGCATCCTCCACCTAATTAAAGATTTATACGATTGACCTCTCAACTATCTCTTTGAAAAAAAAAATTGAACTAGGGTGTAATTTCTTAGACTAATAATTAATTTTTCTCATTCATCCATCCATAGATAGAGGTTAACTATTGATCCCACTATCTAATATTAGAAGGAGGAAATGGGAATAGGTTTAGGGATATGATAAATGAAATACTATGATCTAAAACCATTCAATTTCATTGACATGGTAGAAGCTACTTTGTTTGCTCAATAAGCCCAAGGAGTAGCACAACTAGGAACTTTAACACTACAACATCAACTACAAGGCTCTGATATTGAATGGTTACTTAAGCTACCTACATTTGGTAAATTAGATAAAGTAATGATGACATTATTGAATTGATACAACTAGGGAGATATCCATTTATCTCAAGTTATTACCATCTAGATTATTGCACACTCAATGTCAATAGAAACTAGTCTACCTAATTGTGGCAAATCTCTAATGACATACTAGTCTATAGTACCACCACTTCATTTAGATATCAGAGATAAATACACCAATAGGAAAGAAGAGTAATTCATATTGATTTAATTTTTGATGCTTCATATGCATCATGGTCCATTATATTACTAAAATATTTTGTTAAACCAAAAAGCATGCAAAGCAAAAAAAAGAGGCATCATTGACATTGCCTACCAAACAATGAAGCTGCATGAGGATTTTAATTGGCCTAAATTTTTGGTATCCAAGCTTATCAAAAATATCAAAAAGTTACTTTTAGGTACCACATAGACCTTTCAATATCAATTTTTGTGTTCTATTTTTGTGTTTCATTTAGTGGAAGTCTCTTCTAGGGACATTAAATGTAACTACCAAAATTTGGCCCGATAATGCCTTCAAAAGAATTACATGGACCAAAACTAGTTAGTATTATGAATAATTGGGGTATTTTAACACATGGTGGATAGAATCCCTAGCATTGATTTGATCACATCCCAAAATTCCTCAGGATGTCATGTAGTATTTGGGTAAACATGCATATATTACCAAATTGCACAATGGTATAAAAGTCAAGGTACATGAGTTGGCTACCCCAATTGTCAACCCAATGACATTATTCATTTGATGGTCAAATAAAAGACTAAGTTCAATCCTAAAAAATACCTATCTATAAGGTTAGTACCTCTATTTCATACCATCTATCTATAAGCCCAATAATAATAGGCAAAATAAGTACCTACATAACAACCCACACAACCATCACAACCACAAGCTTTAACATATCAATAAAAAGGAAAGAGGAAAGCACATGTATGTAAAACCTCACCACTTATAGCAAAGAAAATAACCTAATAAGTGAAGTAATGTCTCAAGCATTCCATTAATCTATGAATAGCCACTAAGTGCAACCTACCTAATTTGGGGTTAGAGGGAAAAAGTGCTCCAATGAATGATGTAAGACATCAATACCGAGGTGTATGATTTAGAGGAAGAGAAGGGGTAATTTTAGAAATTAGTGTGCATTTAACAAGTGTGAAATCAGGTAAGGCATGACCTTTGGGTTGATATCACTTAACCACCTACTTCTATCTTTATTGACACTATAAGATAGGAAGCAGCTTGATAGTTAGAAGTAAAAATATTTTTAATAGAACCAACTATGGGATCATTCATTGCACACGTAGTGACTTATCTATAGAATATATCCCCACACAAACCTTATTTAGGTGAACATGCACACATATGATTGAAAATTTCTCATAAATAGTGCATGAAAGGATGGACTCTTTTAACACACTTGGATAACAAAGTAGTGCGCAACTAGCTCAACAACCTCAACCCAAGGGGGAAAAGAAAAAAAAGTAGACACTTAAGCATCTAGTCAAATCTAGAAGAAAAACGTTTGTACAAAAATATTAACTAAGTGAAGCACAATCATATGATCATACTAAATTTGATGAAGGCATTGAAGGAGAAGAATAACCTATGGATAGAGTTACACATGGGGAATATGAGAAATAACAAACTGTATATGGCACACTTGAGCCTAAGGTGAGACAATAAGAGTAAAGCACTAAGGAATTGCAATAATATGCAACTATGCCATAATCAGCACAACAAGAACCTACACAGAGTCCACAATGGAAACAATAAGACATAACCATGGAGTAACAAAAGAAAGCTAAGGATGTAGAGGCTGCACATAAGCAATACATAAAAAGTTGAAGCTAGAAAGAATAAAGTTGAGGAATCTAGAACTGTGTGTAAGCAAGCTAAAGAAGTAGAGGTAAAGAAAAAATAGAGAGAAGAAGAATAAAGGCAACAATAATAAACCTAGGCCACATAGAATAAATAGTAGGAACAAGTAGCCAAAGCCAAAGTCAAATCTGAATCCAAAGCTCAAGTTGAAGTTAAAATTAAAGCCAAGGCTAAGGCCAAGGTTGATGTAGAGGCTAAATCTCAAGCCCAAGCCCAAGCCCAAGATGAAACTCAATCTAAGGATAAATAAGAAGCTAAAGCTAAGAATAATGCCAAGGTAGAATTAATAATTAAGGCTAAATAACTCAAGAATTCACAAGTCTAAGCAAAGTTATCATCCACCAGTTACACTAAGGGCATTGAAGAAGTAGTGCAGATCGCTAGTCAATGGCTATGGGATGTCCCTTCAACATCCACTTGGTAGACTAATTTCTTGTTTATACTTACTTAGTTTACACCTGATCCAACTAATCCATGACTACATCCATGGCACTTTCCACCACTGTAATGGAAATATCATTAGACATAACCTAACTATCACTCTCTAAATAATTTTAAGGAACAACCATTTTTTTAGGGATCCATTATGTAGAGGGATTTAGATTTAGATAAAGAAGTCCTAAGGCTATAGGATGAAAAGTTTGAGTCATAGGAGAGGTTGATGAATGCAAGGTAGTTGATCAATAACACCTATCTCACCTTAGTTACATAGGTAATGGGTGATTTTGTTATGTCATAAGATAAACAATTCATGGTGTTATTGATAGAACTTACAAAGATCTAGCTAGATGCACAAATTTTTTTGACATTGCACACACAAGGACAAGACCTCAAATTATAAATATAGACTATGTGCCAACTCTTAAAGGAATGTGTAGGTCCTAAAAACTACTACAACACAAGCCAATAAGCTAGCCAAGGCTATGATCAACTGGAGACAATATTTGAATCAATATCTAGCCACTACATAGCTTAAATTTTTTAATACTAACAAAGTTAAATCCATGATATAGGATCAAAAAATAATTACAAATAAAATGATTGATGTACTCAAAAAATGCTAGATTATCAAGATGTTATATATAAGTTAAAATTATGAAATCATGAAATAATGCACAATACTTTCACATACATTCAATCTCAGAGGATAGAAGACAAATTAGATGAGGTCATCTTGGAAATTCAATAAAAATAATCTAATGCCAAGGCATTGCTTACAATCATAGAAGATGAAGACTTGTAAAACATGATGATGATATAGGTACCACTGTGCATTCTACTTGTAATGGTATACAAAGTACTTGCTGACTAGAAAATGCTCAATTAATATATAGCTCAAGTGGATCCAACCATTACATAGATAACATATGATCCCCAATTCATTCCTCCATAAAAAATTATACAAATCATACAGGAGAGGGAGATAAAGGCACAAGCACAATCTTCATAGATACCTTTAACAGTGGATCCATTAAGAGCCACTAGGACAGAAACTACTTAGCAACAACAAACTCTATAATCCCCCAACAAATCAACCTCCTAGCCATAATAATAAAGTTTGCACTCTACATTTTTATAACTTCCAACATATTTATTTTAAGATATTTTAAACATTAGGAGTGCATCCAAAATGGTTGAAATCGATAAAGGGAGGCCACCTAGTTATACTAGTTTATTGAAATGTGAAAGGGTGGTAGGCTAGTATGATAATTAGCTAAAAACCTGAAAGGGTAGCTAAGTAGTGCACACATGATGAAAATCAGTAAATGTCACCTATAGCAATTACTATGACTTTTTTTTATAACTTATCTTTCTAGCTCATTTCATCTCATCTTCTACCTTTTTCTCAGGATGAGACAAATAATTAAGTCTAGGAAAGTGTTGGATGAAGAATGGAGCTTGCTAAACCTTCAAAGTATATAAGATCAACACATGTAAGAAGTGTTTGATTTTGTATTTTTTATAGTTCTATATGTATTCAACCTTGTAAGTCTAATCGGATAATTGGATAATGTGAAGAGTCTTTCATTGTATATCTCAAAAGGTTAGAAGGTGAAGAGACAATAGGATTGTAAAAGGCTATAAATAGTACTTTGATGTAATAGAATCTGGTTCGATGTGTTGTTAGAGATTAATATAAATTATCATGTTATGATTTTCCATTATTTTTTTATGTATGGTATATGCATATTTAAGTAGTCTATTTTTATTTATTTTGTAATCAGATGCAATACAAGTTATGGTATAGATCTATTATATCTATGCTTCATCTTGCTCTTTAGTCCAATTAAATATGTCATATAGGTCCTGTACTATTTTTGTCTCTTTAATGCATTAGTGTACTCTCCATTATACACACTATACCTATAATTATCATGTTTTGGTGTAATTCCAAGAACCTCTGCTAACACTTTCATGTACAAACAACTCTTAAACACACATAAAAAACTAGTCAACTTGCGTACTCAAACATTGCATATTACATTCAAGATTCATTCATTTCATTGGTGAAATAAAACTATTTTATAGGTATAAAACCTATAAAATTAGAATAATAAATTATATTCTTTCACCCTTAGATCATTTTATTTCATGCATAAACATTTAAATCTTTCAAAACCAATTTCTAGCTTGTGTAGGTGAAGTCAATTTTTTGAGTTCTTAATAAATGTGTTGGCTAGGGTTTTAAAAGTTAATTTAATATTTTCATGTTAAGGATAACCATTTTCATTATATTATTTCATACCAATTTCATAATAAAATACAAAAATAAATTTAAACCATTTATACTGCATTCAACAAATCATTTTAAAAACTAGGAAAAATCAACACTTGTATATTTTCTTCATAATTTTAATTTTTCAGTTTGCATGCATCCAAAACATTAAAAAGAACAAAAAAAAGTGATTAATTTAATTTTATTTCAGTATTCATTAATTCATTTCTTTCAACATTCCATTTTTAGTACAAATATTAATTTATTTTATTTTATAAACATTGTGAAAACAACTCAAAACATCTAGAAAAAGCTTTGATAAAATGAGTACAAACACCAAAAGTTTGCTATAATATTCCAAAATATAAAGTATATATTTTAAGAAAAACTATTTATATAAGATCCTACACTTAATGCACTTACAAAAACTTTACTTTCCTCTTACATGACACTTCCAAAACATCCTTAACTTATTAGAGTAGGTATATTTCATAGGGTTAAAACTCATTTTCCTTATAGAAACCTATAAAGTGACATTAACAAAGAGATCGTATTAGAATTATTCCATTCCACCCCTATTCTGCACCTCATCATCAATTATCTCAATGATCTTGATGATGAAAAACAAATTACTAAATATTCCATAGTCATTTCCCCACATTTGTAAGGTCACTAATACAATGTTATCCAAGCTTAGCCATTGACCTTTTCCTTTTATTTCCTCCTCAAGACTAGCATAATTACATTTTCATTAATTTTGTGTATGACATTGATTGGGCATAACCAAATTGATAGTATTGATTAAATACCTTGAGTCATTCAACCAAATTACATCCACTTTCTTTTTCATAACATTGATTAAGAGATTTGTTACCTTGTCATTATAGATAAGAGGGACCTTGGAGTTCTGTTTCTTCCTAATTAAACACTCTCAATGAACACTATGATGTGGTATATTTTAGTACTATAAAAATCATCTTTTTATATTTTATGTCCAAAATCACATTCCTAAAATTAACCATCCAATCCATATATTCACCCATACATCAACCCATTACATTGGCTATCTCAGCCAGACCTCAGGAAGTTGAGTGCACAAGTTAGTGTGTTGTTTTCCATGTGTACAGTCTCGTCTATGAAATTTTATTCACCAAGTGAATAAAAATGGATGAGTTTATACCTAATTAAAAAGAGTGAAATAAAATGTGTGGGTCATATGTATATGTTAGGATTATCCTATCTCAATAGATCTACACTCAAAGAAGGTTAATCAAATAGATCCTATGATACGTAATATTTAGGTAGTGAGCAAGGGATATACAAATGTATAAGAGGGGTTATTAAGTTAAAATTTTCAAGAGGAAAGGGGTCCAAAGCTTAAACCTTTGGCATATAGAAACATCTCTAATTAGACCTCTATAAAAGTAATTGATAACATATAAGTTATGTAAGTAGTTATGCAAGTAAAGTAAAGTAAACAAAAGGGTAAAGGTTTATAATGATCATAAAGGGTAAGGTGAAATGGTCAAAAAATGGGGGTCTATGCAACATAAAATGAAATATGGAAAGTCTAAACAATACTATAGCTACACCAACTTATTTGGTGAAGAGAGAACCTAGACAAAGATGCACACACATTCATTCAATAAAAAAAAAAACATCTAATATAATTAATTTGTAATTAAAGGAAAGATTATAATGTTATGAATACTTATCTTAGAATGGACCCATTGAGAATCAATATCCCCCTTGGCTCAAATGGAGCTTTACAAGAGATGTTGTGGTTGTGAAGACCTAAAAGGATGGACAAAATATTCTAGGCCAACAAAGTTCCTTCTAGTAAATCTCCTAGACATCCACAAGACAAGTTTATTCAAGAGAAGATTCTACCTAGAGATCCTCCAAATATGACTCAGAGCTAAAATGTGAAGGAAAGTAGATAAAATAGAGTGAATATGATATGTTTGGAATGAAATATGACCCCTATATATAGTTGTCTAATAACCAAAACCAAAATTAAAGTCTAAGTTGATGGTATCATTTAGGTCAATATAGTTGAAAGATGTTTTTGAAACTAAACAATATTGTTAAGTTTGATATTATGCAAATGTCATAAAATAGGCTTAAAACTGCATCGAGCTAACTGATATAATACAAGAAAGGAAAATACATTAAATAGATCATATTTGCTTGGCCGATGCCATATGATATAAACAAACTGACATAACTAATTAAGATAGGATGGAAGGATTTAAATAACAAGACAAATCTAAATAATTTAAACTAGTAGTAGGAATGATATGATCATGGTATAGGTATTAAAATCTCTTACAAATCACCATTAGCCTATGCACCCATTTCTTGGTGTACCCTTTAAGGTGTGCACTTAGGGGGATCAATGTTTGACAAGTCATTATAATAGAAAGCATCAGTAAATGATAAAGTAAAAAAAATTGTGCCCCACCCAAATCTCATCACTTGTCACAATAGTGTAACATGGGATGGTGCTTTGGGAAAGAAATAAAAAACAATAATTGAGATAATTGAAATAAAATATTGAAATAAATGAAATTACCATATGCATACCTTGACTTATCATTATCAATGAATGGCTGCATGTAAATACCATAGTCTCAATCATGGAGGGTGTGGTAACTTAATCTGAGAAAATCTATGGATACAAGGCTAAAATTTGATAAAAGTAAAGGAAACAAACACAGGAAGGCCAAAGTAAATGGAAAACATTCAAAACCAATTAAATCACTTGGATAATTGGCAAGCTGAGATGACAAAGGCTTGTTTAGAACTAAATCACCAAGGAAACTGAATAAAAATAAAGAAAAACCACTAAGCCAAAAAGCTAAGGCTATTTTGACTGAAAGACCCAAAAATGCATCCAAATTAAGATAAATAAAAATATAAATAAAATAAGGGACACATGAAATTTATTAGTGATATCAACATATATATAAGATAAGTAACAAACCATACTCAAAAAAGGATGTGAAAGAATGAAATGGAAAAATTGGGTCATATGTTCTAAAAAAGGGTAAACAAAAAATATAAGGTCCCAAAACCTAATGAAAAATACTCCTAAAAAGATAAGGTATTAATAGAGAGAGCATCTCGTAACAACTCAAATATGTAATTTATATTATAATAATGGATGAACTAAAACTTTCGTATTACTTCCATGTTAGAAAGAGATGGAGAATAGAGAAAAAAGGAACTTGATAAGATTTAGAGACAAACTTGCCTCTCAGGGGGGAAAATGAAATAGTTTATGCGGGAAATAAGGTGGCACCAAGGTGAAAACATCATCTTTATCAAGAATGACACACTCAAATCAAGTTAGAAAGACTAGGATTTTTTAACATCAATGACCCTAAAGAACCGTACCTAGTGACGTAATCTTGGGTTAACTAGTGAAGTATATAGATATCATCCCTTGTAGGTTAGTATGTAGGAAAAATAAATAAAAGATTCCTACTTTCCTACAACATGTTACTTACTCCTCAGGGACCCTTACAAAGCTGACCTACTACAAACATTGGGTACTTGTTTGAGAAAATATGTGGCACTAAAATGTAAGAAGATATACTAATATAAATATAAAAGGAGATCTCCTACGCTAGTCTACTAGCCTAGCAAAACCCAATGGACCTTAACTCTATCTAGTGGCAAACTATGGATTTTAAGCTTTCACTAGAATAGGACATATGCCAAACAAATATCACATATTTTTAATGTGAGCTCAATTTTATGATATAATTATCTTTTAACATTTACCTTTTCTTATGATATGGTTTTTAATTATTTTAGATTTTTCTATTCCTCCTCCATACAAATTTGAAAAACCAAACATAGGTGATAAAAATCAATATCAAAAGAGATATTGTACTTAGTGTATAGATATGAGAATATAAAGACCATAGGGTCTAAAACTCATAGGATTGCACCTTAGAAAAGAGTGTAATCTCAATGCTGACCTAGGTAAGCCTAAGAGGATATGGATAATAGGGAATGATGGAAATGATCATAGAATGATTAGGTTTACCAAATCTCAAAATATGTGGAAAGGAAGATGGTATAATGATAGGTAGGAAGGAAACATCATCATAAGAAATGGGAAAATGTGAAATGAGGACATAAATATAGATGACTATAGATTGCCACAAAATATAATTGATTCTAAGTGATGGAAAATGTAATTCTTAGCTATTGCCTTATATTTATGATAAAAATCCTAGTTAAATTTCAGATTAAAATACATCTATGAAATAAAATGGTAGATGTTTGTAAGGAGGGAATTAAATAAGGTCTTACCATGAAATTCACAAACTAAAAAGATAAGAGATATAAATAAAAGGACCCAAAAGGTGTGTATAATGAGTATTGAACCAAAGAATTGAAAAGAGGAAATGTTGATTAATTGAAAAAGGTATGGATGGATGTTTGTGAGGAAGACCTGGACCTATTTATGGTTTTACAATGCAACTCATAAGTTGAAAAACTAAGTGGTGTAAGTAAAGACAAAATACATAATGACTTAATATTTTTTCTAGGACTAATGTGTAATAGAAAACTTGGATGTGTGTAAATAAGATAATGTTAGATACAAGAAGAAAATCTAAGTAAAACTTGAAAGAGATGTAAGATCCATAATATATGTAAGACTAACTATAAAAATGATATTATTACGTACTAAAAATAAAAAAAGTAATACAAAAATTAAACCAAAAAAAAACTTGAAACTAAGTAAAGGACTTCTCCAAAAACTGAGCGTAGGTTAGTTCTTTGAAGATGTGTCCATATATTTGTAATCTATATGTACTAGGCTCAAGGATGTATTTAACTATGTAGGGACCCCACCACTTTTATGCATAATTTACCTCTTTGTCATGGGTGTAATACAAATTTAACAATAAGTACCTAATATCAAAATTAAAAACTTTGAATTTTATATTATGTTGTTTAACTATGCGAACTTTGTACTGATGATTATGTTGTAAAGAATTCATATGATGCTCATCAAGGAAATATATGGTGTGAAGATACGATTCACAAATCTCTTTATTAGGGATGATGTTATGAAGAAAGATGCAAAAATAGGGAAACTCAAATTCTAAAGGTAAGATGTATTTGGATCTATAAACTAAAGAAAAGGGAGTTTCCTTAGTGGTTATACATATGTTAATATGATAATCCCAAAGTGTAGGATATATATTGAGATGTCAGTCAAAATAAAAATATCTAATAGTATTTTTTAATATCTTTTTAAGATGTTTTTGGTAGCTTCAAATTGGTCATTAAACTGAAGGTGATAACATGTCACAAAATTGTGTATAATTTTTAATTTTACACATAACTATTTCATGCCTTTGTTTTTGAAATTCCTACCATTGTTATATATGATGGTGTATCAAATTCCAAAAAAATAGATGATTTGATTAAGGATAAATTTGGATATAGTGATGCTAGTAACATTTACAAAGATCATATATTCTACCCACTTGGTAAAATATTATGTGGTGATAATGATGGACACATGGACATCTTATGATTTAGGTAATTTTACAATGCAATATAATCCCCATATAGAAAAAAGGCTAAGGATACTCCAAGGTTTTAAGTTTAGATGGAGGAGAGTGAATTAAATCATCATGGAGTTGAAAAGAATTACACTTTTTTGCTGAATGTGATGGCATATTTTTCAATATTAGGCCAAAATTATCCCATCCATAAGAATTTTTGGGTCGTAGTGTATTTGATACAATGGCCACCACAAATTCCCCCATGTGATTTCTCAAGAAGAGAAGAAACTTCATCTTGAGTAACATAATGAACTATGGTACCTTTAACATTATGATAATAAAGGATGTTATGTCTAAGTACATACTTCAATGCTTTCTTATAGAGTCTATTATTTTCATGAGAGTCAACTTCTGGGAATAAGTTCAATGTTTAATGAATTGGACGATGTATTTGTACCATGGGATTTATCAAGTAGTGATGACATCAATGTGTAAAATAAGAGAATAATCATTATATTGTAGAGTATATGGATATTTACTCATATGGATGAGGAACTATGTCATGCAATGCTTGATGAGGATAAAAGAGAGAAGCTAATGAAACAAAAAATTGGTAATAAAATTTTATATTCGCAAGATTGATTTTATCATGAAAGATGCAAAATATTTGGCAAGAGTGGAAAGAAGATGGTGATATGAAATGATATTTTCCTTTTTTCATTGATATTCATCACTGAGTTCATGACATATAAGCTCTGAATCTCCTAAGGCATGTAAGTACATGATGTCTAAATTTATGATTTCTTACATCCCAAGGACGAGAGATTATTATTCAACCATGTTATTGGTGACTTTGAAATTTAATTAAGAATATATAGGAATGATTTTTCCATAAGGGTTAACTAAGACATAACCTGACCCAACTCTTTGAATGCAATTGGATCTATCAAAGTGGAGTGTTTAAGTTTACTCATGTAGATCTATTGTGACTTTGGAGAGTTATTCTATAGAAACTTTGGATTTAGGTCTAGATAATACTATTTAAAGATCTTTTAAGAGCATGTGCCTTGAGATCAACTATAAAATTATGTAAGTAGTCTTTGATAAAAATATCTTGGTTAATACCTTCAATGAAGAAGATATATTTATTAGGAAGAGTGTCCTCAAGGTGAGTCATAGGTGGGACATAAGTGGCAATAAGTTGATCGGTGATCACTTGGAATTTGAATAAAATTTGGGTAATAATTCTTAAGTCAAACTCCATTAAGAATACTATCCATTCTCCAATTTCATCTCTAAGTAAGAAACCCTTATAGAATAAATTATTAAAGGGATCAAAATGGATAGTGACATAAGTGATCTAATAAAGCATATAGTGTTGGATATTTTGAGATACAAAGTAGATTTCAAGACAATCACACTCCATTTTAATGTAATGGGTCTGATAATATATCAAGGCACAACTAATGTAGTAAATAACATACTATTTTCTTGACTCATCTTATTGCAAATACATTTACCCAATTGAGATGGGGGTGGATGACGTGTATAAGATGAAATGATGATCACTAAAAATTATTGAAGAGTATGAGGATGAATTAATAATTATTTTATGTTATCAAAATATTTTTTACATGCTTCGGTATATTCAAGAACAACACCTTTCTTGAGGAAGGAGTTTAAGGAATAGATGCAGTAAACCATTTCGGGGATGAATAGTCCGATCACCCCAAGTTTATAAAGATACATATGAATTTCGGGAATAGATCAATGAATAGGACTGAAAATAACATTGATTTTAGTGGGATATAAATCAATCCCTCACAAATAAACTAGGAATCCTAATATTTTTTTGGAAGTGACACCAAAAACATAGTTGTAAGGATTGAGTCTAACTTTATATTTGATAAGATGATAAAATATGATGGCAAGATCGTGAAGATGTTTTGATTTGGAAATAAGATCATCCACATAGGTTTTAACTACTTTTTGGATAAGGTCATGAAATATATGGGTGGTCATCACATTTTGGTAAGTTAACCCAATGTTTTAAGGCCAAAAGGCATCTTAACGTAGAAATAGGTTCCCCACTCAGTAGTAAAAGTAATTTTTTGTTTATCCTCAAGAGGAATGTGAATAAAATTATATCTTTAAAAACCATCCATGAGGTATAACATCTCATAACCATTTATAGAATCAACAATGATATCAATAGATGTTAAAGGAAATTTATCTTTAGGGCATGCTAAGTTTAGATTACATAAGTCAATATAGACGCAAATGACCATAGTCAATTTAATATGAATGGGAATAATGTTGTAAACCAATTTTGATTAATATATTAGATTAATGAACTTAACATCTAAGAGCTTGATATTTTCTTTGTGACAAGGTGGAAGATATTAGTATAGGTTTCTTTAAAACCCATCATAACATACTAATATGTGTTTCTATGTGAAGTAGGATACATGTTTAGAATACAAAAAAAAAATTAGAGTAGGTGAAGTATTCATTTGGTTAAAAATTACATGTTTATCTAAAGAAACACATAAATTATATAAAAATTTTATTATTTTTATGTAAGTAAATAAATTCAAGTAAAATAAGGTATACATTGTGCATAAAATAAGTACAAAAATACATTCATAAAAATCATCATCTGATATCTATATTAATTTATATATTTTAGAATTTTTTTCTTTAAAATAATCATTATATATTATAATATTTTTCAATAATAAAATTAACATCCAATAAATAATAAAAATTAAGGAATAATGCTACCTTGAAATGAACACAAATCAAAAAGTTAAGGCAAATATGACAAATGGAGAAACTATCATATAGACAAAAACCCCACAATCTATTAGAATATTAAAAATAATGAACTCCAATTATAATATCATGAATAAAATATAAGAGAGATAGAAAGAGAAAGAATGGTTTTAGACCAAAGAGCATATTAAAGATACAAGAGTAAGACTTAGAATAATAAGAATGAGTTGTGTGTTTAGAGTGTGGTAGAATGAAAGAGGTGATATCTTAATATAAAGATAAGAAAGAAGAGGAGTTATATGTGAAATCTTAGGCATGTATTACATGTGACCTTAATCCTCTTAAAAATAGAGAGGATGTGTATGTCACGTGGGGGGAGAGGAGCTACATGCAAGTAACTCCAAATCTAACTAGTGGAATAAGGAGATGAGTGACACTTCAAAAGGCTAGAATAAAGTGCATTTATAAACACAATAAATGCACATACACATAAGACATTGTATACGCCTATAAACCTATAAGAAAGATCTAAATTAATATTAATTCTCCAACACCCTCCTTTAATATTAAATTTGGGGTTATAAAAGTGGAGAAAACCTTTTATAAAGAAAAAGGAGTTAAAATTACTATGATCTCACTTTAATATAAAATTTCTTAAAAAAATATTACAAAAGTTTATAAAGATGAAAGAAGAAGAGAAGGTGTCGTCAAAAGTTACAAAGATGGAAGTGTCATCACTAAAAATCTCAAAGAATCTTTTTCAGACAAGGTGGTCAATCCACCATGGAACATAGATCAATAAAAAGGATTAATTATCTACAAACCTATAAAATAAGCAATCTAACACCAATCTTTCAAGTTAAGCCATTAATATGTCAAAAAATACAATCTACATACATAAAGTAATAAAAGTAAATGTAAAACTAGGCAATTGTGAATAAAGATAATTTACATCATAAAGTGCATAAACTTGCACAAAAAGAAGTTAGTCAATATAATAAAATCATATATCCAAATGCAAAAGAGAGTTTTATGTTATCAAAATAAATAAAAATAAGATGTGTCACTTGAAAAATATATTTTATCTAAAGTATCAGAAGAATTATTACAATAAGACATATCAAAGTCTCTAAAAGATCCATCTTCTTTAAGAATCTAAATAGTTTTACTTTTGGAAGTATGAGATTTAGTCATTTTTTAAAATACAAAGTGTCATGCATAAATTTATCACAAGATTTATATGGATGCAATTTATAACATTTAGATATAAGATGCTTGTGTTTTTCACAATGCATACAAGGTTTAGTAATTCTAACTAAAGCATGAGCATTAGAAGCGGTATAATTAAAAGAAGTTATATTATAAGTCCTATGATGAGGAGGAAAATAAAAATTTGAATTTACATTATAAGTATATTAATCATCAAAATCAAGACCTTTACAATTTGTATTTGAAGTAGGTAAAATAGGTTCAAGTATACCAGTTACACACTTACCAAATTCTACCACATGAGTAGCTCATAGTGTGCAGGATTTTTAATCTGGGGTTAGTAGAAGAAGTGTTTAAATTTTTTTTGAGGTGTATGAGAAGCACAATAAGTTTCATCAATATTAGAGTTATTATCATGTGTAAAATATGTAAATTTATCATTTAGAATGTAAAAAAATAATTACCTATTATCTATTTTATTATGATTTTTTTTTAAGTGCATTAATAGAATTATGTAAAGTAGTAATAGTATCATTTTTATATGCGATTTATTTCTTAAAAGTATCTATTTCATTATTTTTAAATGAAATAGTTTGCATAGTGTGCTTAAAAATCACCAATTTAAGAGCCATGAGAATACACGATAAATTGCGCTAGTATTGGAAAAAAAATTGGCTAGAAATATGAATTGATCCAAAGCACATTTAAAAAAAATCATCTTAACAAAAAAAAATGAAGATTAAAAGTTCTTGTATTTTAGATCAAATAA
This sequence comes from Torreya grandis, assembly GCA_037957365.1. Taxonomy (NCBI): domain Eukaryota; kingdom Viridiplantae; phylum Streptophyta; class Pinopsida; order Cupressales; family Taxaceae; genus Torreya; species Torreya grandis. The sequence continues at coordinate 4,846,299 of JARHVA010000109.1, forward strand.
CTGATAAGTCCACACAAAATATTTAAAGAATTGAAATCTAATAAAGGCTAATTACTTTTAATGAAATTAAGTGTTTATGAAATAAACTACAAAATGAAATTTATTTAACCATTTATGAGAGCCAAAAGATGTGAATTTTAAAGATTAAAAAAAACCACGAAATGCTTTAAACAAGGCACTTAACTAAAGATAGTTATAAGAATGCTTAGTTTTAAATTTTTTAATTAAAAACTTAAAGTATTTTTAAAAATAAAAGTAAGTGCAACTTTTTTTTTTATAAATAAAAAAGCACTTAAATGATGGAAGAGAATATTTATTGACTTATTTTTCTTTAATGAAAAGAAAAAACTTGGTAAATAATTTTTATGAAAGATAAAGTGAATAAATGTTACCAAATTAAAAAAAGGTATTCTTTAAAGGAAAAGACTTTTGAATTTAATTTGAAAAGAAAAAATATTATTTTATTTTATTAAAATTGAAATTATGAAAAATACTTCTAAAAAAATATGAGATGTTTTTAAAAATAAATAAATAAAAATCACTTAAATAAAAAAATCAGAATTTTTTTAATCACATTTTTTTTGATGAAATATATCTATATCTAAACTCAACAAAAATATACAAATAATTCAAAAAAAAATATTACATTTTAACCACGTTTAAAAAAAATTAAGGACATTTTTGGTAATTTTTAGAAAATTACTATCTAGTTTTTTTATGAATTTTTAACAGTGTGTTGAGAGTGTAGTACATGTGCAACCTTAGGTATGTGTTCGATGTGGCCATGATCTTATTACAAGTGGGGAGGATATGTGTGTCGTGTGGGGGGAGAAGAGTTACATGCACGTAACTCCAAATCCAACAAGTGGACAAGGGAGGTGAATGACACTCACATAAGACTTAAGATAAGCCTATAAATGTATAGGAAAGACCTATATTAAGATTAATTATCCAACACTATATATAAAACTTACAAAGCTCTAACACTTGACATTCTACATTTTTAATTTGAGATCAAACCAGTATTATATTATTCTACATTATTTTCAAATACATACATAGGTCAAATATATAGAAAATGTTATACATTATACAAATTGTTATACATCATCTACTTGTCATGAATCTACACTCTGTGATTTTACAATCTTATTCTAATATCAACACTTTCCTAGACTTAAAAAATTATCTTGCCCCAAGACAAAGTCACATGAAGTGTGTCAAATGTTGAAACTAATAGAGTTACCTATTTAGAGGGATTGCTACAAAAATATTACTTGTGATAGTCACTCATTATGTTGTTTACCAATTTCACCTCTTACACACTAATTAACTTCCCTTTAAAATTTTCAATTAAGTAGAGTACCAATCCACCACCCTTTTGGGTTTTCAATATATTTCCATAACCAAGAGGCCACTCCTTACGAGTTATAAACCATCTTGTTCTCACTCTTAATGCTTAAAGCCTTCCTTAATTTTTAAAAAGATTAAAAAATATTTTAAAATTTTAGACCTCACAGTACCTAGAGAGAAGGTGGAGCCATAGATTATGTTGTTAGAATTGGAGGATGTGAAGATGGTGCTATTGGATTTGTTGAGGAAGTCAAACCTATAAAATCTATTGTTGGATGTGTGTGTTGCAATTAAATTGATGGTTATGTAACTTTGATGGTTTTCTTTGTTGGAGATCTTATTGGAGTTGGTTTGGTGGGATGACTTAGGGCTCCTCAATGATTTTTGTGATAGATTTGTCTATATGGGACAAGTATTTATTGAATATATTCTAATAAATGAGATTTTATTGCACCATACTAATCATAGTGTGCAAATTAACTTGACACATCACGATATTTTTAATGTCATCATCCTCTATTATCATGAGGGGCACCCTATTATTTGACACCTTATGCTAAATTTCTTATGCCAGATACTCTATTTTATCTACATTCCTTTATGTTTTAATGATAATAAATGAATTTTGAAACATATAATTTTTACAAGTTTGCAACTTATTGATCACATTATCTCTTGAAGTAAGAGATTCCTTTAGTGCAACATCCAACTGCTCAAATGTAGCTTATTTGCCCCCATTGTTGTTTTGATTTTTTTAGCCTTGGTGAACTCTAAGTTGGATTTGATCCATGTGTTTTTAAACTTATTATTATATTTAAACATAATTCTATCCATGTTTTAATCTTTGATTACAACACCATCCATGTCTTTCTTATATTTCTCGAGGAGCTCAAATATAGCCTCTATTTCTGCCTTTAAATTTTAACCTTGCATTCAAAGTTGTTATAAATTTTGGACAATGAGATGGTATTTTATAAATTGATATAGATGGGTTATGAATTAATTATGAGACATGAGTTGGTATCCTAAGACTTTAATGACCAATGCAGGACATGTATCATCAATGATATATCTAGCCTTGTTAAGACAGAGATGCAATTATGTGTTTTCCTAATTAAGATGGGTTGCATCTTGTTATAATTTAGATACCTTATATGAAATCTATTCCTAGAAGGATAAACCTCCCTCAATATAATATTCCAAGGAAAATTTGTTCAAATTAAGTGATGCTTCTTGTGATATCATGGCTAAATCTAGTGAAAATTTTGAAATTTTTATTGGTGTTGATTGGTGTCAGATCTATGCCACATGGAGTGTGAATGTTTTTTTCCACCCCAATGGTGTTGGGACATCCAAAGACAATAATTTAATATTATTATATTCTATGAGGCTTATTCTTGTGTGCCTCCCTCAGTTGATTTAGATACTTGCTATATGTTAGATGGTTGGGTGTCTGCTCCTATTTGGCCTCTTTTACTTATGGTTACGATTCAAATTCAACCTTATTATTTTTATCTTACTCCTCATTATATGTGGAAGATAATTATAAATTTACCTTAGCTGATTCTTCTTCCTTATTCATAGTATCCTTGGTATCTTTCTCTTTAGCCCTTTGTTTATTTTCTTATTCCTACTTTTGTAGTGCATCTTTATTTTTCCCTTCTTCTACTTTGGTTTCTATTCCAGCCTCAACATTTTTATACTATGCCTCTTGACATTCCTTGTTTTATTGCTCCTTTTTATTTTTCATAATTTCTTCTTCTTTTTCTCTTCTTTTTCATCCTACTTCTTATTTTGAGCAACTCCTACTTGTTTCTTCTATTTCACTTCTTATTTCTCCTTTTTATGCATAAAAAATTATTATTTATTATTATTCTTCGTCTCCTCCTTACTTATCTTATTTTATGCTTCCTTATACACCTTATATTGTGTTATTTTATCCTGCATATCTTCCTATTATATTATGATTTCCTCATATGCCTTTGGTCATTCTGGTTGTTAGAACCTGCTTACTTGATATTCCTATGCATGAGTGTGGGAATTTGGATATGGAGATGGATGGGGTGATAGGGATGAATGAACTATTTAATTACGAGGGGAGGAATAAATGGAAGATGTCGCCACTATGCACTTGTGAATTGGTGCTTTAGATCAAGCAAGTAGAATGATAACCTTCTTCAAGACTTTATGTGTGAGAGTGATATCAATAGGCCGTTGTTTTTCTTTTTTCTCTTATTCAGACTCAATCTCCTCCACCACTTGTGGTGTAATGAAGGAACCCACATGTACTAAAATGGAGGGAGAGTTCCTTGATATTGTGTGTGATTTAGGCTTGCACATTAGTAGATATTGAGGATTCTCTTAGTATTAGGCACCTTGCTTTGCCCTTGATTATTACTCCACTAATTATGGTGTTGAATATCCTGGTTGCATTGGATCTATTTATCCTCTATCACAATGTCAAATATGATTAAATTAGGAGGTTTTAGAATGTTGACCATTATGCCTTGTAGGACATTATTATGCACTTCTTTTTAGAAGAAACATTATTTTTCTTCCTCCTCATAGAGATATGTGCCTATATCTTCTTGCATAGACTTATATAGTTCTTCTTCAGTGATGTAAATTTATGTGATATCATACTTTGTAGAAATATTTGGCATATTTACTTCATTGAGATATGTATTGGTGATGTGAGTCTTTTTCTTCACTAGTGGGGGTGTTTTCCTTTGCATCAATACCTTTATTTCCCTTGTATAAATTTTTGATGGACCCACAAATGTTTATGGAGGTGCCTGTGATCTGACACATGTTTACATTGAGGGTTATTATGGTAATGGCTATTGCATTCACAAAGGAATAAATCATATAATTTGAATAGTTCTAGCAATTAGAGATTTCTATTACAAGATTTCAACCTATGCATTACATGGTGATGAAGAAGGGTAACAAGGTGATAGGCACCTTGGGAAACTCATAGAAGTAGATTTTAATCCCATCATAATATTTTTTTAATGGTTGCATGTTTCCCCAGGTATTTCATGATGTCTTTAGGAACTCGAGTGTGAAAAATGATGAGACCTTGAACATCCACCCACTATGCATTGAACCAACCCAACTACTCATAGTATGGACCTATCTTGGTCCATGTAATTATTAGTAGAGGTTCTTAGGTTCAATAGACTAATTATAGGGATAAATATTGTGATTTAAGGAAGAGCTTACGATAAAGTAAAAATCATTACATGATATTCAACTCTACACTAGGATCATAGAGGTTTACACAATCTTTAGTAATCCTATGAATATCTACTTAGATAAATATTTAATGGTAATAATCAGTTATGATGACATAGTTTTTAAACTCACAGAGAAAATAGGTTTTAGTTATTCATTAAAATAATAAAATTTCTAATGGTTGGAAGTAATTTATAGAAATCTATAGAGGAAGGTTATCATTACATAGATTTATTATGCAATATCACCAAATTCACAATAAGCATATAATATCACATAAAAGACAAAAACTTTTTCATGAGAGATAGTCTTGTAAAACATGTTAGTACACAAAAGATATATCTAACATAGGAGTGCAAAGCCATCATATTAATCATCAATTACTAAATCTACTTACAATATTCATACTATAAATTACTCATTATACTTTCATTCTAAATATCAAAGGATATACTCATTCCTTTAAATATTTAATAAGAAATATTACTCAAAATGCCCTTATAAAATATTAACCAACACTATCCCACTCATTCTACTACAATTTTTAGGAATATATAATCCTAAAAACTATATTTTTATAACCACAATATTTATACTTGGTGCCCAGGTATGTCAACTTGTATTATATTGATAAATATTACATGTACATGATCCTAACTATAAATATAATATATTCATAAAAATCATATAGAATAACCACTAACCAAAAAAAAAACCATGATCCCTATACACATGGCACATTTATATATGCAAGTAGTTAGTGTACAGATTCATCAGCTAATACTTTACTAGAATTAAAATTTTGTCTCATATCGAGATAAGATCACAAAGAACTTGGAGTTTGTAGAATAAAATATAGGTAAGATGCAAAAAAACTATATATCACTCAACGTGCCATTTGTTAATTTTCACCCATTGTGCACTACTTATCCAGCCTCACAAGTTTTTAACTAAGTAGCAAGCTAGTATGCCACCCTTTCAGGTTTTTAATATACTAGAAAAACTAGATGGTCACCCTTATGGGTTTTCAACCAAGCTAGCCCTATAGGTTACCATGGTCCTACCAAAAAAAAAATTGATAATAGAAATTTCAAAATTCCCTACTGCAAAAAAAAACTTAGCTGGATGGAGGAGGCATTGATAGATAAATAGAAGAAAATAGTGGTTGAAAAGTGGATAGATCACTTTATAAATAATTAGAAGTATAAATATTCATCTCGTTTACTTGTTATTGTAGTTGAATAAGAGGAATAATGGTATGGACATTAATTAGCATAGTGATGGTACTTTCAAACTCAACCATGTTTATCTTATAATTATTCTAGTCAATCAAATACTCTTGAATGCTCTGAAAAAGTGCCTACAATGGAATCTAAACATAAAATAGTTGATAAATATCATTGTCCATAGTATAAATTAGAGTGGTTGTAGCATTAATAATTTAATTTGAGATATCCACATGCAAATGGATGAGCTTCTCAGCATGGTGTTGTGCTTGGATCCTAGAAAAGTTATTATGTATCATCTAATTCTATCAAGCCTACAACTGGTGAATAAATGAGTCTCAAGATTGCATAGATTATTGAAATGTATAATAAAACCAAACATAAGTGATAGAGGGAATGATCATTATGGCCGTGGAAGAACTCACAATGTTAAATTCAAGGAGTGCATCATTCCATACTACATCCACTTGTGATTTCTAGTCTATCAACTGGTGAGCCATAGTTGTGGCCTAGCTGATCACAGTAGTGAGTTCAAATTGATAAATCTCTAAGAGCTCACATAACTAATTTGAATCCTCCTTGATATCCTGACCTTACAATCTAATATGGTTGACTTGTTGGATTTTCACCCAATCTTATGTAAATTGCGCCACTAGCTTTGGAATTTTCATGTAATCCAACATAAAACTAGGGTTCACAAATTTAGAGTAAAGGGTGGGGAAGGAGTCTTCAATCAAATTAATAGTGTTACTAAGAAAACTATGTAGGTTAGAGTTATCCTACTATAATTGGGATACCTTATTTTGTAAAGACATAATAGTTTATGTGATGGAATCTTGTAAAGTGGAAGCACCCTCCAACTGTTTAGCCAAGGAAAGCTTAGAAAAATCTAGAGATGATTTAGTGGTGGGTGGGGGTAAGGTAGATATAATAGTGGAGGTAATGGAAGGAAGTCACTACAATAGAGTGAATGGGAATGAAAATATGGTGTGATATGAGGGTCCAAAAGGAACATCCATGAGGGCTAATTATTGAAACCTAGATGTCATAAAGGGATTAGGTTTTGGTGAGGTGACAATATTTATGGTTGTCAATGGAGGCTGAGGAATGAGAGGCATAAATCATATGGTCACTACATCCTTATCTTTTGTGGCCTCTTTAGTGTGTTTAATTAGAGCATCCATCTGTGTCAGTTCTGCCTTTGTCACAAGCTTACACTCAGCCCCATTATTAGCCTACTTCATTGTTAGCTTAACAATAACATTCTAATTGCACACTTCCTCAACATTAATGATCTTATTTTACTATGTCTTAGTGTCTATAATTTTCATAGATTGGATAGGGACATATATTTTCACATGAACTTCTTGTGTAGTTGGTTGTGAAATTTCTTCCATAGTTGTTGGTTTCCATAACTCAATCGCAGGTTACAGATCCATGGTTTGTAGGGGAACCCAAATCTTTTGTGGTTCTTACGCCTCCAAATATTTTTGCTTTTCCATTTACTTTTGTTGTTTCTTCTCTTCTTTTCTTCTTCTATGCTCAGTATCTCATTATGCTTCTTATAAGACAACCTATTTTTCCTCTGACATTTGTAGGTCCAACACCACCTCTTTAGTATGAGTGAGGGGTTCATCTAACTATAATGATTAAGAAATCAAAATGGATCCACACACCATTTCCTATGACACATGGCCCTTTTGGAACCCAAAACTAGGTGAGTCCTCAAGAATTGATGGTGTAGTTCCTCCTAAAGAGATAGGAGTTTATACAGACTATTAGGCTATAGGTGCAAATTATTACTCTTCTTACTTAGTTATAGGTTTATATCTTTGCAGCGTGTGATGCTTATGGTAGAGTAATGTTGGTGGACTCTCAAATAGAGGATAAATTGGTTGGGTCTAAGAGGACTCATCAAAGCCACATTATATAGTAATTTGTACTTGTATCCATTAAACTTTGTCTTCCTCACCCATAGTACAAACAATAATAGACCAAAAATAAGATGGGAATTTTACTCATAAATGTTGGGGCACCTATTTGTAGATTTGTACTATATGCACCACTTTCTAAAATAAAAATTATTTTTCTTCTTCCTTTTCATATAGATCACTAGCCATATCTATAAGCTTAGCCTGATAGACCTCTTTTTCATCCATTTGAATGTTATGCCACTAACATTCCATAATAATCCAAGGCACATGTGGGTAATCTAACCATGTCTTTTGATTTTGAATCCTTTTTTATGGAGGGGAAGGTGATTGATGACTCATAGGATATTTACACTTCCCTTAATTTAATGGAGAAAATGTCATCAGGGAAGTTTGTATGGTGTCCACCAAAATGGAAAAAATAGGTCAAATTTTCTGTAAAGGGGTCACTCTATGTGCATCCAAAGTTTTTTACTAGGTGACTTCTTTCTATTCCATATGCATGTCAATAAAGAAGGGAAAAGGTATAAATGGAGCCTTTGAAATCTCATGAATGTGAACAAAAATTCCCTTTATAATCTTCACAACCATCACATGTTGGCCCAAAAATTGAATCACAGGTGGTGGTATTCTTAGGTTACTAAGCACTAATTCCATGAGTTCATCCCACCATACACTGAATAGTTATTGATGCATGAGGTAAATGCTTACATTATGTTTCCAGATGAAGTTTTATAATGTAATATCTAGATAGTAATCCACATATGGATTAATAACACCTTCTGGATACTTCCACTATGTAAATACAATCAATAGCACTAGAAAATGATATTGAAAAGTTTATTTTATAGACATGATGACTTTTGTAATATTCATTGTAAGCTTGACCACAAGAAATTTTGGCTAATTAAATTATTCCACCTATTGGATCATGTGATGAACATTATTAATGACCCCTTTTGTGGCCTCCTTCATGTATTTTGTTGTTTTCTAAAAAAAATTAGTAATACACTTTGCTAAGATGCAAATGACTTCATTTGGGATGTCATCTAAAAGAATTTCATGATTTCCTTGGGTATATGCTTCCTTAATCTCAAATAGAATTAGAGGATATTTTGATTTTTAAGGCATAAGAGAGCATCCACATGCTTCCATGTTGTGTCCCTTGTCATCGTAGCCTCATTCACATATATAGTGCCTCATTCACATATATAGTGATGTCTATAGATAAATTAATTTTCATATTGCTATACCTTCCCAATAGAAGTTCCATGATGTCAGTGAATTGGCTGACTTTAGGTAGCCAAATTAGGTGCTCCACATTAGGGTTATGGAACCTATGTGGTGGTGAAATTAATAAAGGTTTCGCATTTAGGGATACTTTGGGGACAAACAATCTTTCTTTAGTGCATTTGAGAGAAGAATATTCCTCAATATCTAAAAAATTTAATTGGATTATGTTTGTGCCAACCTTGATGTCTTCTAATTATATAATGGAGATAATTTCGATGAATTATGGTTGTTCAAATGCATCCATATTTAATATCTTTGCATCGTGGCTAATCTGGTTGGAATATAAGGAGTACAAAGTGGTGCAAGAGACTTGGAGAGATGATCACCAAATTAATTGAAAATAGATAAGTATGAAATTATAATTCAACTATCAAGAGGGGATATATATATAGGTATTCATGTGCCCATTAATATCCTTTAGATTTAAATGTAAATTTTTTTCTTAGGATCTTCATTTGAAAAACATTAGTAACTAAATATTTGAGTTGATTAGCTAGCACACTTTTTATTGATGTGGCATCTTTTTGTGGCTATCAGGTGGAATGATGTGACCCATGCAATTTATGAATTGATTGTTCCATTTCTTGATGTGGATTAGTATGATGATTTGGGATCTATGCTACCTATCTCACATGCATAGTTATTAACACCCATCCCTTAGCCATTAGTCATCATCAAGATCTCTGCCATACATAACTTTCCTAGACTTAATTGTATTTCCTTGCCACCCATTTTAACCTTGGTATAGATTCTTTCCTCCCAATTATGCACAATGCCTCCTATTTTTGGGTTACTAGTGATAATTTATTTATGTGTACTACTAAAATACACACACAACATAATAAAAACTAAACCCAATCCTCACATAATGAATGAAAATTAATCCTACACTAAACTGGTTTGAATGAGCACATGCCCTTTCCTAGGTATGCAACTTATTGGTGGTAGGGTTTGAGCCTATTGCCATTCACCTTTACAGGTAAAATTTTACATTTTAAATCTCTTAAGACAACCATTATTGGATATGGTAATGCAATAATAATATACGATTTATTCCAATAGATGTTTAATTTTCCTAGAAAGGCACAAAATTAGCTATCATATAGTAGGATGAATTGATCTATCTAAAATTCTCTAGTGTGTAGATTATTATTGTGTTAAGGTTTCTATTTGCATTTATTTACCTCTTGTGTCTAGGATGCTCTGGAGTGTTCTTTATCCATTCTGTTTAGGTCTAATATCCTACTCATTAAGGATTCTTGATCTCCCATACACATAATGATTTTGATTCATAGGTTAGGTATAACATACACTAAGAACATTATTGATTCTAAACTATAGACCAATTTAAAGTGGGTAAACACTAATGCACATTTGTAATCCATGTGATTTGTTAATAAGACTATAGGAAGTCTATCCTCCCAATCGTCTCACTGAACATTGTAGACTTGTGTAAGCATCTTACCTAATACTTTATTTGCAGCCTCCGCTTAACCATTTGCTTGAGGGTGGTAAGTTGTAATTTTATGGTATGATATGAATAATTCATCATTAAGTGTTTTTATGGTTTTATTCAAAATTTTCATACCTCTATCCCTTATCAGCTTGATTGGACACCCAAACTTGATGATTATGTTCTCATATAATAACTTCATTGTATCCTTTGCACCGTAGCTAGTTATTGTAGTAGCTTTAACCCACTTGGTAAAATAGTTGATTTCAGTGATTATATAGCTTTCATGACTATTTTTTATGGGTGGATTGATTGGTCTGACAAAATCAATACCCCATTTTCAAAGGATTATTATCCAAGCATTGGCTAGAGTGGCATTTCATCTTGATGGTTTAGATTTCCCATATTTTGACAAGCATCATATTGTTATATGATTTAGTATGAATATTGAAATAAATAAGACCACCATAGGAAAATTTGAAAAAAAATCTTGAAGTAGCATCTCTAATGAAGTGACCTATATCAATGCCTTGATGTGCTTCTTCAAGTGCTTGAGTTCATTCATGCTCAGTGTTAATTTGCACATTAATTTTTCTTTACCAAGATAGTATAAGAATCCTTTGATGATATTAAAAGGAAGATCCTTAGTAATAAATACTTCTTCTCACTCTATGTAGTTTTCTAGAAATGTCCCTTATTCCATAAACCATACAATCTCTTCCAAATATTCAAGAATCATAGACACCTAGAATAAGTGTGCATCAAGTGATTAATTAGGAATTTATTCTAGTTATTTTCCATTTTGGAGATGACTCAAATGATTTGGTCCCACATTCTCTCAACTAGGTTTGACATTAATTCATAACTAAAAATCCTAAAAAAACATTAACCATCAAGATATACAACCTCCTATCAAAGGTTTATTCACCAGGTAATGTAGATCTTGATAACTGGTGAATAACTCAAATGATGTAGCTAATAATTAATGGAAAAAATTATACATTTCAAATACTATAACAAGGGATTTTTACTTAGTGGTAGTGTAATTATTTTCAACCATAGATAGCTTCTGACTGGCAAAATGAATGGGGTGATCTAAACTACCTTCTCCTAACTACACTAACATAATGCTAATTACGATCCCTAATACATCCACATATACATGGAAGGACTTACTCCAATCCATAAAAAATAATATTGGTGGAGTTACTAACTTATAATTTAAATAGATGAATGCACATGACATTCATCTATCCATATGGACCATGTATCCTTCCTTAATACATTTTATAAATGGGTAGATATTATAGAATAACCCTTAATAAACTTTATATAGTATCATGTATATCCAAGGAAGGATCACACCTTTGTCACACTTGTGGGTGGTGGCATTCCCATAATTACTATGATATTGGCTAGATCGACCAAGATACCTTTACTTAAGATTGGATGACCTAAAAAAACCCCATAGAGTGTAAAAAAAAAAATTTTAAGTTGAGTACTATTTACAATGTTCTGGATATTTATAACAACAATCTTAGTTTGGATAAATGATTTTGAAATAGTGAAAAGATTGCCTACTCATCCAAATAAACTTCTAAGAAATCATGGATGAAATATTTAAATACAACTACAATAACCCTTGATAAACCATAGGTGTATTTTTTAGTCCAAAAAACATTACCTTATATGCCAAAGATCCCCATTATATTGTAAAGATCATCTTGGCTCTATCTTTTTTTATTATTAGAATCTGATGGCACTCACTAAAATTGTCAGTAAAGGAATACATTTTATTGCTTGTGATAGCTTCTATAACTTCAACAATAAATGGGATAGGAAAGGGTCATTAATGCAAGCCTCATTTAAAATATGATAGTTACCAAAGACTCTTATCTTATAGATCTTATTTGGATGAACCACCATAGGACTCACCCAATTAGATTTTTCCATAGGAAAGATAATTTCAACCTCCTACATGTGATCTAGTTTAGCCTTGACCTTCAGCTTCATGTATGGGTTCAAATGGTATGGTTTTTTCTTAATTAGTCATGTGCACTCCTTCATTTCAATGCATATCTCCCAAAAATATGGGTCCACACCATTTAACTCAATGAACTTGGTTGGGAAGACATCTTGATAATCCTAAAAAAGTTTTACTACTTTCGATATGTCTTCTTGTGATCAATAATCACCAATATGTGCCAATTTTAGAATGACCTTGGTTCCAATGTTCTCAAAGTGATCCTTCAAAGGCTCATGGTAAATATTTCATTCTTCCTTAGGAATGGAATTACACAATATTCATTCAGCTTCCCATTATGGAATGTTAATATGTCATAACCTTTCTTCTTCAAATTATTCTATGACTAGACCTGGAAGTGTTTCAACTTCTCATTTTGATTCAAAAAATTCTATGAGATCTAGATCATCCTCTTCAGCTAAATTTATTATCCAACAATATTCTTCTTAAATTCTATGACATGGTTCAACAAAGACATTTTCTTTATCCTTCTATGATTTATAGGCCTATAGAGCTTTATTCAAATCATAGGCTATATCATGGGAGGATGATGAATTAGTTAGTCCATCTAAGTCTTGAAGCCTCCCATGGCATAGGAAAACCTTTGGATTCTATATTTCCTTGTGTGTCTGAGGGTTATCATCTTCAAAAATAAAGGTATGAATGAAATCACCTTGAATCGATGCCTAATGTCTTGTCTCCCTTCTATGCTCCTGGTGTATGTACTAGTAGGAAGGTTACCTAGAGTGTAGTTGAATATATGTACCCAATACTTTGGGGAAATAACATTTATAATCTAGACCTCAACACACTGGTAAATATGAAGCATAGGGTAATCTCCTTCATGAAATATCAGCTGGTCCTTCTTTACTCCTTTTGATAACTAGAACTGAGCTAGAAGGATTTCATAGGCTTTATCCCATTATATATGGGACTCTTTATGTGCATACCACTAGTTTGGAACAATCCCATTCAATTTATGTGTGCGATAACTAAACCTCTAGTTGATGATAGGCACATATTTTTGGAGTTGAAGAATAAATTAACCAACATCCTTAGTGGTAAAATAGTGTGGTAGTTGGTGATTTGTTGTAAAAACCATGCATAGAGGTCATACCTCATGGTCACCCTTTATCTAATTGATATTGTGAGTATCATAATATCCACTTATAAAAAAATACCTATCCCAAGGTATAATGCCTTATCTCATTGGTTATATGTAATCTTGATCTATTTGACCAACTTGATATAAAAAATTTATGTCTGATTGAGTTAGTGACCTTATGGACATGTAACATACATCATCTACCAATAATGGTGGAATCTCCACACATGGTAACATAAAATTGAGAGGTAACTCTAAATTTAATGGTATATTTGGTAGGCTTGTATGATTGTAGAGGAAGTCACATTCAATGGCTTGTGAGCCCTGCCATTTGCCTTTAACATTCACCTTCATCCAATTGTTCTCATCACAAACATAGGGAGAGTTTAGCTCTCTAGGGATTTAATATGAATTTTTTCCATCCTTATTTAAAGGAATCACTATAATATTATCTCCCTAATGATCTTCCAATTGGTTCCTTACTATATCGATGGTCATCTGACCATTATAGGCTCATTTTTTATAATGAGTACAAGATAGTGCATCTCATCCATCTTGATATCTATGACATCAATGTCACTACACAAAAATAGTTCTACAAATTTGATATCCATGTCTTCCAATTGACTAATTGGTTCAACATGGCCATAATCCACAAGAATTAGTGTTGTGATCATAGGAATCCAAGAAGGGAGGTTAGTATAGTGTTAGTTCAAGTAACAAAAACTCAAATAAAAACACATTAATACTTACACTCCTAGCCTAGAACTTGGGGAGAGCTTAGTAACAAAAGACCAATTGAAATCATGACTAAAACATAAAAGACACAAAATCCTTTACCTTCCTTGGGAGCTCCAAATGATTTGTTGAGTGGATTGCTCAGCTTGTGCATCAAGAAGTTTTTGACAAATGAAGCTTGTTGGGTCCTCTCCTTGGCACCATTGACTTTGATGTAGCTTGTGATTGCTTGGCTCAATATTTTTACATTATAACACTATTGTAAAAGAGTTTTATGGACCAATTCTTTCATAATATCTCTATAATATCCAAGCTTAGAAATGAAGAGGCAGGGCCTTATATTTATAGCCTAAGGATTTAACTCTCACCCAAGGTGAGTCAGGGTGGAGTTAAGGATTGGAATGGGTTCAAACCTAACTTAAATAGTCAAATATAACCCTAGTAAAGTTAAAGTTGTCAAGTAATCATGATTTTCAATTACTAGGCATGGCCCTCCAAAATTAGATATCTTAGGATATTTTTAAAGAGCTTGATAACTCATAAAAACAATGATGAAAGTCTAGGATAATTTGAATTTTTAAATTTACTTTTTTATATTTTCATTAATTTCAAATGGGTAATTTAACTAGGCATTTAATTTGTTTTAACTTGTTAATTAATTTTAATTAGCCTTTTAGCATTTTCAAGATTTGATATTTGTTAATGTGCCCCATTTAATAGGTCCCTAGGACAAATTGACTATTATGATGCTATAAGGTGATTAGGAATGAATCTGTGATAGGTTATTGCTAAATATGATAGGTTACCCCAATTAGAGATGTCTCAACATGATTTTTAGATTTGATTAATGATGCACACACAAATTTGGGATGTTTGATGATTCTTAGGTTTAATTTGTAATGGTTGGTAGGAATTGATGTGAAGTCCAGTCAAAAGCCAATTGTGGTGAGTTTTAGGTGTTTATAATTTGCCCTTATTTGGGAAGGTGTTTCAAGGTATAGGCACAATAATGTCTTCTCAAAGAATAAAAAAGTCATATATGCCTATGACTGTAATGACAATGGATGAATTATAGATTCCCCCTCAAGGGATTGGTCAACAAAAAGGGTCCTCGATCGATCCCTCAAAAGGATGAAACAATGGGACCAACAAGATAAAATGGATGAAAGAGACTGATTTGCCCATAGACAGCTATAATCAATGTCATATGGAGCTTCCCTAGTTGGGTATAAAAACATGATGATTACACATAGGTAGTTATAATCATCAACATAGGTAGGACAAAAAAGGTAATGATTTTTTCAAAGGTAGTTATAATAATGAAAGGGAAAACAATGATTTGCCCTCAAGTAGTTATAATCATTAGCTTTATAAAAACATGCCCCAATTAAGTGGATAGAGATAATGGTTTACCCAAAGGTGGTTATAGGCATTATCATAATGAAAATTTCCCCTAGTTGAGCATAAGAAAGATAATGATTTGCCCAAAGGTGGTTATAATCATTAACCACTAGGTAGATCAAAACACAATGATTTTACCATAGATGGTTAGAATCATTGGCTTAGTGGGTGGGATGAGACACAATGATTTATCCAAATGTAGTTAGAATAATTGGTAGCACAAGTGGGATAATATACAATGATTTGCCTAGAGGTATTTATAATCATTTGTATCCCAATGATGGAAAATTGGTACAGAGGAGAAAGATGAATTTGGGTAGACTATTAGTAGGGAGATGCACATCCTAACTAGCAAAGGTTAAAATTATTTTGTGACTTAATTACTCTATATGTGGGACATGATTTGGGTAGATCAGAAATTTCTTAGGTGCCAAGGAGATATATCATGGCTACATTACTTTGTAAGACTTCCTAAGTTAATTTTTTTGCTATAGGATGTGATGGTAGGCATCATGATAGAACCCTAGGATAACTTGGCCTAAATATGCATAAGGACCGACACACAATCTAATTAATAATACAAAATAATGCCCTAATTATAAAAACCATGATGATAATGTTGACATATGAATATGTATGGATTTAAGAATAATGTGCAAAGAATCACCCAATCAATGTACATAAACTAAATCAAGGCACAAAAAGAAAGAAAACAAATAGGAAAACAAATAAACAACAAGACAAAACAACAAATAAAATAACCCAAAGAACACAAAACACAAACAATGGTTAGTCAAAATGTTAGCACAAACAACAAAAAACCAAGATGACAAAAATTTCCCCTAGACTTTAGGAGACAATGAAACAAACAAATAAAAAATGGGGGAATGGAAGAAAAGGAAGGGGGTGGCCAAGTTGACTCTAGATGCATTAGGCAAGTGGATGTTGCCTACATAGTTCCATGGATGCAAGATCCAACAAAAACATCAAGCCAAATGTAGTTCTCCTAAGAAATGGGATAGAAGAAAATAATGAGAAAGAAACATGATTGATGTTATAGATGAATATGGGATTGGGATTGTAAAATAGTGAGAGTGTGGGATGCTAGGCTAATAAGGCTAGGGAAACTAAGTGATAAGTGGTTTCTTATAAAATAAATAGGGATCCAAGATTCCTTAAGGAAAAGAAGTGGTCGATGATCATCATTTTTTTTAGGTCATTTTACAAATGTTTTTATAGTTTTTGAAGCATCTCAACTCAATTGAAGATTATGAGAGACTAAATAGTCCAAGCTCATAAAATGGCGAGAGCATTCAAACTTGAAATTGATTTAAAAATGGTGAGATCATGGAAAATGGGTGATTGAGATAAATTCAATGTAAATTGAGTGCTACCTACATAGTCCCAAGATAAGATCTCAAATCACTATAGTTCCATCTTACAAGAGAGGAATCTGACTAGGTAAAAACAAATTCATAAACTAGGCAAAGTAGGAAAATGGTATAGTATGGCATAGGAATGACAAGGTGTTACTTCAAGGCTTGATAAATAATGTTGTTCCTAATCTACCTATACATGGTTATAATTAAGAAATAATAGCATAGGTCAATGATACTAATTTGCCCATAGGTGGTTATAATTAGTAGCATGATGATGAGACATTGATTTTCCCAAAGTGGTTATAATATAAAATAAAATAAGAAATGAAGGATATAAGTACCAAATTA
Source organism: Torreya grandis (assembly GCA_037957365.1). NCBI lineage: Eukaryota > Viridiplantae > Streptophyta > Pinopsida > Cupressales > Taxaceae > Torreya > Torreya grandis. The sequence goes on from JARHVA010000109.1 coordinate 4,863,786, forward strand.
CTATCATATTACTCCAAAATATAACTTTTATCTATAATATTGAATCAATTGTTGAAACTTGGTCAGAATGCCCTCACAAAAAGCAACTGTGAAATCAATTTGAATGGAACCAAGGTTAAAGGTATAGGGTAGGAAGGATGAAAACAAATTGGTCGATAGGAAAGGCATGAAATAACAGAATGGGGAAATGGTATGGTAGAAAGAAGAAAGTTGATATTATGGTACAACTAAAATGGACCTCAATAATACATTTAGGTTTCTCAATTAAAGTAATTCTTAAAGTGTATAATGTTTTTCAGCTCATCAAGTTCATCCCCATCTAGTGTAGTGATCATGTACGCTACAATGCCATAGTTTGTAATAATGATGAATGGACCTATCTAGTTGGGTTTGAAATTGTCCTTATGCTTCTTCTCAACCACGATATTCTATTAGTTTTTTTTAGAACAATATCACCAAGCTCAAATTATATGTGGATGACCCATCGATTATAGTGGCCATAAGGTCTATTCTGGTATGCTTGAAGGATATTGACTAAAACCATGCATTTATCATCAAGTAAATCTAGCTCTTATAGGCAAGCTACTCAATAATATTCATCATCTAGGACATGCTTCAAAGAGATGCACAAAGAAGGTATCTCAACCTCAATGGGAAGAATGGCCTTAGTGCCATAAAAAAGTGAATATGGAGTGGCCCCTGTTGGGGTATGGTAATTAGTGTGGTATGCCCAGATGGTATGTAATACTTAAAGGTACAAATAAAGGCTGATCTTATTGACAATATTTTTAAGGATGTTGACAATGGTTTTGTTGGATGCTTATGCTTGGCCATTACCTTGAGGGTAATATGCGGTCAAAAAATGTTGAGTAATATTATAATCATCACATAGTGATTTGACATCCTTGTTCTTGAAAGATATACCATTATCAAATATAATGTGGGATGGGATACCATATCAGCAAATGAGATGGTTAAAGATGAATTTGGAAATTTGTTTTCCAATCACATAAGTGAGGGGTATAGTTTCAGCACACTTTGTGAAATATTCAGTAGTGGTAAGTATATGTTTATGTCTATCATATGAGGTGGGGTTTATATTCTCAATGAGATTGAGGCCCCATGTTTCAAATAGCCATGGTGTAATCATTGGATTTAGTATCTTGGCCAGGGCATGAATCAAATTAGCATGCCTTTGACATTTATCATACTTTCTAATGTAAGCAGTTGCATCTACATCCATAATTGGCCAATAACACATAATACATAAGATATTTTTGGATAATATGCCCTCATTCATGTGGGATCCATATACTCCTTTTTGAACTTCTTATAATGCTAATTTTGTTTCCATTGAAGTTAAACAATGAAGCAAAGTTCTATCAAAACTATGACAATAAAGGGTGGGTCTAAGTAAGGTATAACATGTAACATGGTAAATAAAGGCCTTGGATTTTTTGTGTGATAGTTAAGGTGGGATAATGTGGTCATGAAGATAATCATAAAGGTCTAAATACCAAATAGAGTTAGGACCAATAATATCACAAATCATTGTGACAGTTGAAGGTTCAAGAGTTTGCACTAGAATATTTTGAATGAGGAATTAGTATTATTTTTCTATGTCTATATGATGAATCATAGATAGAATGGTGGCCATGGAATCTTCTATTATATTACTAGCCCTTGGTATATGTTCAAATTATATGTTGTCAATCTATTGTTTGAGAGTGTTGACCATGGCCTTATATGGTACCAAATTGTCATCTTTGGTCTGTAACTTGATTGATGATTAACTAAGAATCACCATAAACCTTTAGATGTTTAAAATTCCATTATAATACTTGATGAATCCCTATAATAAGTGATTTGTATTCATCTATGTTATTGGTACATAGAACAATGATGAAAAATGATTTAAGGATTAGATCCCCCTTTAGTGTAATAAATAAAAGGCCTACCCCTAACCCATGTGTTGTGAATACTCCATCAAAATATAAATTCTAGTGTTGCTCCTAAAGAGGTGTGTAAATGATGGTCATAATTAACCCATCTAGGAATTGGAATGTTAGAGGTTCTATATCTATAAGAGGTGATTCAACAAGCTAATTTACTAGAACTTATACCTTAATATCCTTTTGGTTGATGTATTCTATCTCGAACTCACTAAAAAGCATGATCCATTTATCCATACGGCCTTGTAAAGCTATTTTGGATAGTATATACTTGATCGAATCTACTTTTAAAATGATTATGGTCTTGCTGTTTAACATGTAATGTCATAGTTTATAAGCTATGAAGACCATATATAAACATGATTTTTCATGGGTATATAATTGCGATCATACAAAACCAATGTACATCTTATATAGCATGCTCTTTTTCATGATCATCATGTTGAGCTAGAAGTGCCCATAGGGATTTGTCTGTGGTAAATATATACATTAAGAATGGCTTTCCTGGTATTGGTTGTAACAAAATAGGTAGATTGGTAAGGTATTCTTTAAAGTACTAGAATGATTTCTGACATTCATCATTCTAGTGAAATGTGACACCCTTCTTCAGTAAGTGTGTAAATGGATGACATTTATTAACCAACTAAGAAATGAAGCATCTGATAGACCAGATCTTGCCTACAATATATAGAGCTACTTCAAATTGGAAGGTGGTGACATCTTTGTAATGGCTTGTACTTTGGCTAGATTGACTTTAATGCCCCTATGAGACATGATGAAGCCAAATAATTTTCTTGAATTAACTCTAAAAACACACTTTTTAGGATTGAGTCTGACCTTATATTCATTTAGTCCCTCAAATATTCTTTGTTGTATGGCTGGATGATTGGCCCTGTTCTTTGATTTAACTAGTATGTCATCAATGTAGTCTTCAATAATGTCATGCATCATATCATGAAATATGATGGTCATGGCTCTTTGATATGGTGCCTTAATATTTTTGACACCAAACGACATAACCTAATAACAAAACATTCCCCATGGAGTGGTGAATGCTATTTTATGTTGGTATTTTGGTGTAATTTAGATTTGATTGTATCCTAAGAATTTTCCCATTAGTGAAAGAATTTCATACCCAGTATTGGAGTTAATTATCAGGTCAATGTTTGGTATAATAAAGTCATCCTTAGGCTAGGCCTTTTTTATATCTATAAAATTAGTGTAGATTTTGATTCCTTCTAGCTTCTTATTGACTGGCACAACAATTGAGACCCACTCTGAATAGTTGATAAATAAAATACATCTTACTTCTAAGAGTTTCTCCAATTCTTTTTTTATTAATACATCAATGTAGGGATGCATCTTACATAAATTTTGTTTTATAGGCTCAACATCAGTATGTATCACAAGGTGGTGTATAACCAAGTCAGGGTCCAAACCTAGTATGTCAAAATATGCCCAAGCAAATATGTCTACAAATTCCCTCATAAGGGTTTTAAGGATGTCATGTCCCTCTCCAGTGAGGGACATGCCTAATTTTATCCATTTTGGGTCATCTAGAGTCTTGATGTTAACTTATGTAGTGTCCTCGACAAGAAGAGTCAAACCATCTCTTAGAATGGTTGGTACATATTTAAATTGGCATATAATGGCAAAGTCCTCTATTTGGACTAGCTCTTTAAGTTATCCTAAGTAAGATGAATCAAAATCCCCCAATGATAGGGATGTCCAAGTGACTAAAACTGTTGGAAACTCTTGGATGATTTGATCAAAAGCCTATTATTCTTTAGAACTGAACTCAAACCTATAGACAAGTTCATCATTGGTGGTCGCCTGAGATATGTTTAAGTAATGTTAAACATACCCATCTAATGGTGTCTGAAATAAGTTTTCACTAGAAGACTAGCATTTATCTTTACTTTTTTCCTGATCTAAAATTTCCTTAAAGAGGTTTTCACTTGTGGAAATCAGTGTTTTATTTAATTATTTGTGGCTAAAGACATTCACCCATTCTCCAAAATAGGCTATAGGATCCAATTGGATTGACAACCCTTGTTTATGGTCTCCCAATGGAACATTGTCTCTTAGGATTAGAAAATTGCAAAAGGACTCATCATTTTCAAACTCATCTATAAGCACTGGATTCTTGTTGGTCGCAGTATATAAGTTGAGGGTTATAGAGAGGAAGTGGATTGTGGTGAATAACTAGTCTAAGGGTATAAATGGCATTAGTGTCAAAAAAATTGGTATTGTCCAGGTCTTCGTAAGGGCTATGATCAAACTCTAATTAGCTATCAACATCATCACCACTATTAGTTGGCATTAGAACATGAATAAGGTACATAAGGTCACCTCAAGGAATTTTAAATCCAAAACCATACATTCCTTTGTACTGAGTGGTAAAAATTGGCTCAAGTGTTCCTTGGTAATTTTAGTTGAGACCTAATACTTCATAGGCATGCTTCTAAGTGATCTTGTTAGGAATAGGATACTTGTAATTTTCATAAAAATTGGCCAGTTTGTCATTGTGTAACCATGATGCATCATTTACAAGTGGGTTTTATTATTGGCCAGTGGTTGATGTGAACATGGTAGGTGATAGACTATGTGGTTTGCCTTTTCCATTTCACTACCATGCCATGTAAGGTGGTTTGGCTTTAGGTCTTTCATAGGACTTGGGGTTCTATGGAATCTTGGAAATGTGGAATGTATGATGGGTCAAATATTATCTTGGGCCATTAGTCATGATAGTAAAATGATTGGACATTTTAGGAGGTGGCATGTGGGAATATGAATCAAGGGTATCTAGGTCAATTTAATTGGCCTTAGGTAAATCAACAAGAATTTCTTTCCCCTTGTCCTTTTTGGGAACCAAATTCAAGACAAAATGGTAGTTATAAATTTTTTACTTAGCCTCTAAATGCTTAAAATGTTTGTAGGGCTATAAATCTTCATTGTTTATAGCCCTTAAAATGTTCGTAGGTTGTCATGAAGGTTGCCCTTACTGAATAAGTTATTGGTTAGGAATAATTTACATATACAGTGTAGGCTGAGCAAATGGTGTTTTCACTATTTGGACATGTCATGACTTGATTACTCCATTTCTAAAAACATTCTTGTTTCAATTAAGTAGCTTGGAATTTTCATAATTATTGGCCTAGGTTGGTTGCGATGCTTGCATTTGGACTTGGTTCTGATTTTAATTTTGGCCATTTACTTCATTTTGATTTTGGTTCTAATTTGATGAGGTTATTTTTATGATCCATTTGTTAATAAGTTCCATTTCAATGAGCAAACCTTTTTCAATTATTTCCTTGAAAATGTGTGCACATTGTAACTCCAAATGGTAATATATCTCACTATGTAAATTCTTGGTAGACACAGTGGTTAAATGTTTGTACGGTAAATTGTGGGTGAATCAGCTATCAAGTACTCTCCATCATTGTAGATAAATCATAAAACTTTCACTAGCATTTTGTTTGGTTTGAGTCAAATTTACCAATGAAATCTCATGTTCAAGATCATAGGAAAAGTGTTGTATAAACTTGTCTAAAAGGTCATCAAAATCAGATACTAATTTTTTTAGGAACCACTCAAAATCCTATATCAATAGATTCTGAGGAAATAATAACATGGGGTATACATCCCTATAAGCCATTGGTTGGAAACTAAAAAATAATTCCATTAAATGGGCCTTAGGATCTCATTTACCCTTGTATTTGCCAAACTTTGGTGGTTGGTACCTTGGAGTAAATGGTATTTTTAAATACTCCATGTTGAATGGGTAAGAACACACATCATCTAACTTGTACTTCTTGGTCTAATTTTAGGCTTAGATGGTGGTAATTACATCCTTCATTTAATGTAGTTCTTATGCCAAGAAACTTGATGGAACATTGGTCTGAGGTGGAGGTTGAGCGATCAAAAGTGGATTACTTTGATAGGGGTATAATGGAGGCATGGTTTTTGGAATGTTGGTTTGGCTAGAGATTTGACTAGGAATATGCATGGCTAGAGATTTAACTAGTAATATGCATTTGTGGATTAGGATGTGATTGTTGAAATTACACACATTGCAAAGTGATATTATAGTTAGGATTGAGTACTTTTCCTACTATGGTTGAATAGGGACTTGTTGTCAACTAGTCAAACCTGGATAATTAAAGGGAACTTATTGTGAATCAAGGCCCTGTTGTTGAATTTGTGACATGTTGGGAAAAAAAGGAAATTTTTGCCTAATTGGTACTTATGGAAAATTAGAAACTATTAGTTTTGCAAACCCTTATTATGAATTAGATGTTTTTTTTAGGTTCAACATTTGTCTCTGACCAATAGACATACACTATTGATTAGACATCATTTATGATTTTAAGGGTATGTTGGTTTGCAATTGAAGAGATATATTCATCACTACTGAAGAGGAGGAACATTGGTTTCCCCCTATTGAGGTGGTAGAATGTTTGATCTCAATTGCGTTAGTATACTATATTGTGCTTGTTATTGTGGAATGTTAGTCATTACCTATTAAGGTGATGTAACATTTATCACATTTTTTTAAGGTAAAGCATTGGTCATGGATTGACTACTTAATCCTTGTGGTTGCATACTTGATGAAGTAGTTGTTTGAGGATTAGACATAGTTTGTTATAATTGGGAGGTAGAATTTCCTGCCCCCTACATTTGTGAACCACTCATGGTGTTAACTAAAGGCACTTGTTATAGACTATATTTTTGTGTAGTTACACTACTTTAGTTTAGATTGGATGACACTTTCATATTGTCTATTGTGTTTGGCTCATTATTCTACATAGAAGTAGTAGACACTTCTTTGATAGCTAGGGCATTGAACATGTCTCCAACTGAAGTATTTTATGCAAATAGGACTATACCGTAATTTTCTTGGTCTATCAATTCAATTAATACCCCTATTGAAGGATATGACTTGATAAGAGGAGAATTTGACATGGTCATGTTATTGAAAATATGTGCTAAGTTTAAATAGGTCTGATATGATGTCTGCATATGTATAAAATGGTCCTTAATGACACATTTTACTAGGACAAGCATACATGGGTCTTGATATAACATAGGCACTAGAACTTGAGGATTACTATAAGAGGCTTGTTCGTTGGTTTGACTATAAGGCATGTTGTAACATATTCTAACTAGACTTGACAAATTTTTATGGGGGAAGTCTATTGGAAAATTAACCCCTACCTTTGTGGATTTAATTAAAACTTTGTCCTTATTTTTAATCAAGTGATGACTAAACAAATAAGGATTATATGTTGATCTCACCATAATGTATTATGTTTAATATTGAGCTTGGTCTATAATTAAAGGTATGCTAGCTAAGTACTATTTTATTTATTCTTGGTCCTACTTCAAGTATGGAGGCATGTTAACCGAATAGTGAGCTAAAGGATATTGGCTTTATTCCCCTGATTGAGTGTTGTAAAGTTGACAAGGATATGTCTCACAAAGTACATCATTATCATAGGGGTCTTAAACAAATTCATCTTATGTGACCACATTATCATATCCCAAATTGTACATGACTCCACTATGAGTATAGTGAGACATATTCAAATCAGTGATGAATGCTCTACAAAAAGGGTCTAGAGTTTTATAAATTCTAAAAAATAATGTCCAAAGGAAAAATGGTTTGAACTTGGTATAACTTAATCTAAAAGGTAGAGTTATATCTCTAAAAAGGTCTATGCTAAAACTTGGTATAAAATAGTCTAACATCAATTGTCTAAATTTAAATGTCTCACACAAAAGGTCAAGTGGATGAAATAAAATTGGAATGCCAAACTCTAAGTATAAATTGTTCCAAACAAGTCTAATCTAATAAAATAAAAATTGATAGGTCTTTCAGCCAAACATGGCACAAAATTTAGGCTCAAAATAGACTTATACTAGGTTTTTTGGTGAAACAACGCACAAAATTTAGACTTAAAAATAAGGAGAGATATTTTAATCTAAAAAATCTAAAACACTTTGGCATAAACTAGGCTTTTGGATTAAAAAATGAACTTGATCAATTTTCATAAGGCAATAAATAAAAGGCATAAATAAGATAGGTTATTTCTCCAAATAAAGGCATAAACAATAGTTTTTAAATTGGGTAAACAATTATCCTAAGTTACACAACCCAAAAGAGAAAGATTGATATCTAGGCCCAAATTACACAAGGCATAAATAAAAATCAATCAATATTTGGATTTGAACTTGTCAAGGTTAATTAAAAACTCAACTTAGGAAAACTTTTAAACAAACAACAAGATATACAAATTTGAATGGCATAATGATACTAGACAAAGATCCAAAAGGCATACGTGTTTTGGTTTCAAATTGGAAATTTGGACACATGGTAAAAAAGTCTATGAAATTATTTTAGCAGTGTAACAACATTATCATTCTCTAAAAATATAATCAATGGTTTCAAGGATCAAAGGTACAAAAAACTTGAAATGATTTGGGCAGTATAACATTACCCTTTTTAATGAAGTGACACACACATAGATTTGTCAAAATACTAAGGCAAAGGTATGATGTAAAATAGAAAAAATAATGCCTCCCTAAACAAAACAATAGTTTAGACTAAAAAACCATGCAATAAAGGATAAAATGAAACAAAAACCTAAGTCTAACGTCCTAGATCCTAAAACTGATAAGTTTGCATGATATTGACAAACTACATAAATATAATTACTCTTGGGAGGACTTTAAGTGTTAATCCAAAAATAAAAGCACATGAAAATTAGGGTTTTAGACCCCCTTTTCTCTCAAGAGTTTGTATTATGACATATAACTTTGGGCTACTTGCCCTACATCACTAGTATGTCTACGACAAGTGGGGTTGTTATAAAACTAATTTTTTGTGCATTTATAGATGGTCCCAAGTGTGGATAACACAAGATATGCTCACATCATTTAGATATACATCAACCAGCTTGTTGTGAAAATGTCTTCTCCTTTTCACAACCACTATATCCATTGTTTTCTCAGTGTAGTGTGATGTTTGAATTACCCCTATGATCTGAGATAATATCTTACTAACGTAGTTTGTTTCAATGCTTAGACAAATCTCCTAGTGATTTTAACTCAATTTTTATACCCTAGGGCCATGGATTGGGGTTAAAACGATGCTAGGAGATGAATTCTTAGGTCAAAACTTCCCTAGAGAACCTGTGGGAAGGCTATAAATTCCATCTCATAAGCTAAAAAACATGAAAACAAAAGACAAGTGAAAAGACTTTAGGTTGCATTTAAATCACCCAAACCATATGGATTTGAAGAGGGCCTTAAAAATTTTATTTTCACACTTTTAGACTAAAGTGATTGAGCTAATGAATGAGAACTTTTGGTCACTAATATCCCTAAAGGGGATGGGGGAGAGCATACACACATCAATCAATTTGAAAAAATAAACAACTTCAAACAAATAAGTGATAAAAATAAAACTCTTTAAGATTATTTATCTAGTGTGAGAGTTAATTTTAATCACCAAATGAAATGTGTTATGAAGTTTAGGGCCCTTCATTTGTTGAAAAACTTACAAAAATTTGACATTTAAGGCATGAAAATGAACTAGGTTCATTTTAAACACCAAAGTAAAAATGTGAAAGATTTAAACATGTTTAAACTTGAAATTTTCACCTTAGGACCTATAATTGTTAGAGGGTTTTTGCCTATTTATAAGCCCAAATGTGAATGAGAAAACATGATTTCAAAATTTGCTCTCGAGTTTTCTCTATTTTTATGTCTCAAAGATTGGCATTGATCCACTCAAGGATCGATGTTAGTCTATATAAATTGGCATTAGTTCACAAAGGTCAAATTGACATCAGTCAATAGAAGTAGACATAAATCCTATAAAAACATAGAGAAATAGAATATGTTTTTCCATGAAAAAGATAGCAAACAAACTTAAACCTAATAAATAATACCAGATCCTGTAATTGAATACTCAGCTAAATGAAATTCAGTCCCTTAGAAATAAAACAAAAACTAGAAAACACAAGAAAAGCTTGTTTAAACACATTTATATCATTCTTTATTTTGCACACATAGGTCGATGTTAGTTTTGAGAGGATCAACATTGGTTAGAGGGAATCTACATCGATCTTTATATAATCTATGTATCACTAAAAATTAGAATACATGAAAAACAAAGGTAAAACTTGAATTTGAAGATTGTCAAGCATTCATTACAAAAATTAAAAGTTGCATATTAGTCTCTTTTCTTGTATGGGATGATTGATGCCCCACCAGGCATGCCATTTTTGATCATAGGAATCCAAGAAGCGAGGTTAGTATAGTGTTATTTCAAGTAACAAAAACTCAAATAAAAACAAACTAACACTTACACTCCTAGCCTAAAACTTAGGGAGAGCTTAGTAATAAAAGACTAATTGAAAACACAACTAAAACATAAAAGACATAAAACGCTTTACATTCCTTGGGAGATCCAAATGTTTTGTTGAGTGGCTTGTTTGGATTATGCATCAAGAATATTTTGGTAAATGAAGATTGTTGGCATCTTCTTTCCTTGACACAATTGGCTTTGATGTGGCTTGTGATTGCTTGGCTCAAAATTTTAGAATTATAACACTATTGAAAAAGAGTCATATGGACCAATTATTGTATAATAAATATAAAATATGCAAGCTTAGAAATGAAGAGGCATGGCCTTTAATTTATAGCCTAAGGATTTAACTCTCACCCAAGGTGAGTTAGGGTGGAGTTAAGGCTTTGAATGGGTTCAAGCCTAATCTATCCAAGTCAAATATAACTCTAGTAGAGTTAATAGTTATCAAGTAATCATGATTTGTAATTACTAGGCATGGATCTCCAAAATTAGATATTTAAGGATATTTTTAAAGAGGTTGACAACTCATAAAGGCAATGATGAAAGGCTAGGATATTTTAAATTTTTGAATTTCATTATTTAGATATTCATTAATTTTAAATGGAAAATTCAACTAGGCAATTAATTTAGTTTAGCTTGTTAATTAATTATGATTAGCCTTTTATCATTTTCAAGATTTGATATTTGTTCATGTGCCTTATTTAATAATTCCATTGGCTAAATTGATTATTGTGATTCCACAAGGTGATTAGGGATGAATATGTGAGAGGTTATTGTTACATATGATAAGTTACCCTAATTGGAGATGTCTCAACATGATTTTGATCTTTATTGAATGATGTACAAGTAAGTTTGGGATGTTTAGTGATTCTTAGGTTTAATTTACAATGGTTGGTAGGAATTGGTTTGAAGTCCAGTTGAAAGCCAGTTGTGGATAGTTTTAGGTGTCTACAATTGTAATTGGGCTATGACTTAGTGCAAGTTAGCCAATAGAGACCCATGTTGATTGAGGGATAAAATTGATAGTGCTATGAAAATTGAGCACTACATAAGGTACCTCATACCATACTATTTCAATATCCATTCTTAAATTAACATACCATAGTTTTTTGGTTTTGACATACCATATCATCTGATTTGCTAATTTTTGGCCCTTCTATGCACACTAAAGTAGATTATAGAGAAATTTGGTGATGTTTTATGATATGTCCTCATTCTACATTATACTAAGGAGATTTATCAAGTCCATCAAGGTAGTGATAACACCATCTTGCCAAATGATGCACACTATCTACACATACATTTATGCATCTATGGTTGCAACATCATCTTTAGTGGTCTTTGTTACTTAGTCATTTTTAGAATCTGCTCTACTTTTTACATTAACCCTTTCTCTATTATGGGTTGTAGATACTTTTTTAGTTGTGCTTTCTTGATTCGGTAGTCCCATGATAATTAAAAAGGGGTTAATCCTTGATCTGCATGTTATTGATGAGTGATGGATTGTAAGAATACATCCTCTTAGGGCTATGTATTTACATTTCTTATAGCCTTATCCTCACACTAATTTTCCAACAATAGACAATCCTCTTAATAATGTTTTTTAGAAACCTTATAATATGAATATTAGGATTGATGTTGTAGATTCATAGGGTAATTCTTTTGTACATGGTTGAATTCACTATATAGATAACATTAAATTAGGGGTTGTGGTTCATTTATTTTACCTCCTTAAGATCCTCCTTGGTAACCTCCCACCATTCCTCTATGGTATCCTCCTCTATTTGGTTGGAAACCCCATCTACCAAACTATTGTGATCCATAGTTTACATAATTTTATTATGGATTCCATCCTTGTAGTTGTTGGTTGCCTCCATATCTACCATATTGAACCTAAATCAATTACAATACCTAGTTAGACTATATTGGCTTTGGGATCATAGGATTACATGAATTCCAATCTTTGGGATCATAGGATTACATGAATTCCAATTATACGAGGGGTTATCTAGTTTTGAATAGGTGGATTCCAACTAGGTATATCTTTAGGTTAGTAGGTTGGTACCATCAGTGCCCAAAGTGGGGGAGATATATTAGTTATAGACCTATTTACTTTAGGTGTGATGATAGCCTCCATTATCATATTTTATTTTTATGTAGCTACTACAAAGACATTTTTAGTGACATATTCTCTTAGTTCTTGTAGTGCTCAAAAGTTCTTCTCATCATGGTTGTGGGCTTTGCATAATTTATAATACAAATTATATAAGTTCCTTTAATACTATTATAGTAGATTATATTGAGATGTCACATGTTCTACTATGTGGTAGATATCAAAAAACTTGGTTTTTATTCTTGGGCATTCATTAATATGGTTCCCTTATTTGATGCACTCCATACACCAAAGATTTGGCCTAAGTCTCTATGCTAATTCTTGTTGTTGTTCTAATATTTTTATGAGGAGTTGTAAGTTGTTCTCTATTTGTGAACTAAGATCTTAAGCTCCTTCATAATATTTAATCTACTCCACTCAAATTACAACTGTTTTAGCTTCTACTTTATTAGTGAACTAGGTTTGCACAATAGTAAACCTTATCCTTGGTTGTAATACCTTTATGAACTAATAAGCCTTGTATTTTTATGCCATAACAAACTTAAATTTGTTCATTATATCTAAAAAATCTAAGATCATATTTGAAGACAGTCTTTTTGGCTCCTTACCTAATTTCTTTGAGATCTTGTATGGTCTAACTAGAGCATTTTAGAATATTGAATTCTACAATCAACATTATTTTGACTTCTTTTAGTTTAGCTTGGTCAACACCTTTTTGGAGTATAAATTATAATGCTCTATAAGCCAATACTCCAATCAAATCTCATTTCTTCATCACTTCATTAGTGATTCCTTTAGCTTGCCATTTCATAGTGTGAGTAGGTACTATTTTAGGTCTGTAGACCCATCATAAAGAGCCAGGTGGTTCAGTGCCCCTAATTGAGCTACCATAGTGGGGTTTTTTATAAGCATTGAAATTGATTTTATTACAACCAATGTCAATAATTCTTACAATTTTGGGGGATTCTATGTAATTTGGGGTGCTCTTTTTCTAACAAGGTTGTGATGTCTCCTCTAGTTTATTGAATGTGGTAGTCATAGAGCTATCTCCATTGTCTCCTTCCTCTTATTCTAAAGTTTGAAGTTATATAATTAAATCCTTAGCCTGCACAAGAATAAAGTGTTTGTCTTTGTAGATATCAATCTTATTATGTTCTTCTTTTGTTGGTCTAAAAAACTCTAGCCAACTTCATGATATGTGGTCTTTTATACTTCTAGGGTTTTTCTATGAACTTATTTTAAATCAGTCCTTTCCAAGTGTCATATTCTAAAGATATGTAGGAATTACTATGATTTTGAAAAAAATGGGCTTGAGGAATGTGTGTTCCCTTGGGAAATAATCCTTACCTCCAAATTTGTATCTCTCAAAACTTGAACTTATACTATGTCTACGACTATAGGGTTATACTTGTTTTTCTTTCTAAAATAACCTTCCTATAATTGGAAACTTTTAACCATATATTCTAATTATATACTAATAGCTTATTCTTTCATCCATGTTAAATCTCATCATATGCGTGCAATCTATATTTACTTTTCCTAGTCTCTTCACTTTGTCTCTCCTCACTGTGCATTTCTCTTTGTCATCTCATTTCATCCAAATCATAAATACTAATACTACTCCTATTTATAGTTTCTTGAAATACACTCTATTTATTCTCTCTTTTATCATCATAACTCTCTTTCTAGCTCCAAAGTCTTCCTACAGTCCTTTTCCTTTAGATTTTCCATTCTAGACTTAGGTTCAATTTCTACCTTTTCATCTTCTATTCATTCTCCTTTATGTTGTATACACCACCATGGTGCCTGAAGTGACTAATCCATATATAAATTAATATTAACCATTAATTTCTCCACAACCAACATCTTAATGATCCTAGGAAGTTATTTTAAGAATTTTCCTCTTATCCCTATCATAAACATATCCTTTTCCACTTCAAATGCTACATAACCTTGTACTGTGAACTTTGTGATATACCCATCGATGGTCAAATCAAACCAATGATCTATCACATGGGTCTAATTCATGTCTAAGGTCTAAAGCTATTTTATTTTCTCCTCATACCACCTAATGTCAATAGTCATATGAGATCTAAAATAATGATGTTCTCGATGATCTAACTAATTGGCTAGTAATCTATGTAAGTCATACAAAAATATCTCATAAATTTCATCATAAATACATTCCTACATAATCTACTATTTATAACACCCTATTCTTTGAGCTTCCTTCTCCAAAAACTTGGTGATTTTATGATCTAGATAGCATTCCATGTCTCTTTGACTAGGCAACCATCTTAGCATATCCTCAAATAGTGAGTTTCATGCTCACCACACAATTGTTAGTAGAGGTTCTTGGGTTCACTATCACATGCTAATTATAGGGATAAATCCTATGATTTAAGGAAGATCTTGTAGGAAAGGAAAAATAATTACATGATATTCAATTCTGTGCTAGGATCGTAGAGGTTTACACAATCTTTAGTAATCCTATAGATATCTACTTAGATAGATATTCAATGGCAATATTCAGGTATGATGACATAGTTATCAAACTCGTAAAGAAAAGACCTTTTAGCTATTCATTAACATAACAATATTTCTAACAATTAGAATTAATTTTCAAACATCTACAAAGGAAGTTTATCATTACATGAATATATTATGTAATATCACCCAACTTCACAATAAGCAAATAATATCGAATCAAAGATAAAACCTTTTTTGTGAGAGATAGTCTTATAACACATGTCAGTACACGAAAGATAAATCTAACATAAGAAGTGCAAATCCATCATATTAATCATTAATTACTAAATCTTATTACAATCTTCATACTATAAAGCACTCATTACACTTTCATTCCAAATATCCAAAGTTATACTCATTCTTTCAAATGTTTAATAAGAAAATTTACTCAAAAGGCCCTCATACAATATTACCCAACACTGTCCAGCCCATTCTACTACAATCCATAGGAATATATAATCCTAAAGAATATATTATTATAACCATGATGTCTATACTTGGTGACCAGGTATGTCAACTTGTATTCTATTGCTAAATATTCCATGTACATGATCCCATATAGAAATAGAATATATTTATAATAATATTGTAGAATAACTATTAACTAAAAATAAACCATGAACCTTGTCTATGTGCCATGTTCATATATGAGATCAGTTAGTGTACACATTCCCCAAATAACATCAATATTGGCAAAGGTTGTTATAGGTAAGAAGTTGGCATAAGGTGAAATAGTAATATTGAGAGATTTCCATTTTGTGAAACAAAAAAGTAATAATAAAAATTGATATTAGAAATCCTATGATGTGTCATTGATGACCTTATCAATGTTTATGATGAGCTAAATAACTAGGAACTCAGGTCAGTTGTAGTTCTCAATCTTTTGGACCATTATATATGTGATATCAATGACCCGTTTAAAATTCTACCATGAAATTTTGGTGGTCTACCAAAATTTCTTGGTAATACATTTAGATAATACTCATACCACAACACCATCCACCAATTCAATAGGGATCCCTACAGATGCCATAAAAAATTATCCCTAGTATCTAAGTGAATGGGAGAGGCCTTGGTTTTGTATGGTAAGAAGGATTTACCTCATGCTAGAATTCATGTTTCCCTTGCCATTGTTATGTTGATGAATATGATCACATCTTTGGATAGATGGAATGCATCTTCACTATAGTGACTCATCTATATCATCATCATGTTTTCCAATTGGTCAATTATAGGGAGCTTAATGAGTCACTCCACATCATATATTTGTAAAGAGTATTGAAGAGTTAGGGCTCTTAGTTATGAATAATTATTTAGGAAGTGCATTACTATATCATTGACCAAATTCACTAGATATCCAAACCTGGTAATTATGATCTCATACAAAAATTTGGTTACATCTATTATGCTATAACTTGGCATCACAACATATTCTACCCATTTGGTGAAGTAATTAATCATAACAATTATACACCTGACATGACTGTATTTACTTGGTGGATTAATAGGTCATACAAACTAAGGTATCCATTGCTCAAAATTTTACATTGATAACAATAGATTCAAGGGCATTTCATCCCTTTGATTTGGACTTCCTATTCTTTGAAAAATGTCATAGTGTTTTGCAAATTTGTGTTCATTCAATAATAATGTAGGCCACCACATTCCACTTTGCAATATCTTCCTCAAGGTTGATTCTCCTACAAAGTATCCTCTTGTAATTCCCTAGTGTGTTTCTTCTAGTAATTGTGGTATTTCATGATCTAGGGATACTGTATGAAACACATCATCCTTACCCATTTTATATATAAGTCCATTGATAGTAATAAAATGTATGATTCGTGTGATCAATTATTTTTTATATTTTTTGACTTAGGGTGCTATAAAAACTCCTTGTTATAAGAAAATGTCTACGCCCTCCATATTATTTATAATTGTAGAGACTCTAAATAAGTGCACATTTAGTGAATCATCTTTAAATTATTTTGGATCTTCACCATTCCTTATTCATCTAAGATGATTTCATCCCACATTTAATCTTCCTGGTTTCACAATGATCAAGTAAACTAAAATTCTAGGAATAACATTAGCTACTAGATATCTTTCTGCCTTAGCATAGGCTGATTCATTAGGTAGCGTAGAGCCTAGTGATCTATATAGAATTAAAATGGTGTTTCTAATAAGTAACGCCTAAATTTATTAAGTGAAAACACCATATCCATGGCCTCTTACTCTTTTTTAGTGTAATTATTGTAGAGAGGATTACAAAACAATTTAGTCAAACATTAGTCCATAAATAATGAAAAATGCATAAAGAAATAACTAACTAAGCCTATCTATTCCTATGGGAATTACAAAGGATGACAAGAAACAAAATGAAAGAAAGCAACATCATAATACCTTCCCAAATAGATTCACCATACCCATGTGGCTCAAAAGCATGTTCTCCTTTGATCAAGCATCCTTGTCTTTGTCAACAAAGGTGGCAAACTCCTCCAATGACTCAAGAACACTCATTAAAACCTAAGCTCATGATTCCAAATCACTAAACTAGCCTATGAATGAAGCTTGAAAACAAAATCAATGATCAAATTCAAAGGATTATGGAAACAATTTAACATTATAACTTTGCAATATTCAAGCTTAAAATTCATGTCCATGGCCTCTCTATTTATGGATTTTTGATATTGTTCAAGATCAACAATAACCATCCATCTCAATATTGAGATGTGTGGCCATGGATAATCCTAATATTTGGAATTAAACTCATAAATATCCTTAAGATAAATACAATCCATAAATGTAAGGGAACTGCTTTGTAGAACTACTACTGAGGAGTTCATAATGTTCTTGAGACATAATCAAGATCATAATTGGTCAAGGGATAAAAAGTGTTCAAGCTTATAACATGCCCTAGAAATAAAAAATAATATGCTTCTCGAAGAGAGAAATCTAGAATAGGATGAAGAATATGTTTAGAGTGCCAAGGAGTCAAAGCCTTTAATATCAAGAATCATGAAAAGTGGACCAGGGTAGTATAAAATGTGTTCAAGGTAAGATAAAAGGGTGGGATAAAATTATGACAACACAAGTTTCCCCCAAGTTAGGGGTCTTGTAGATAATGGTTCAAAGTTGTTCATGCATAGAACCTCTAAAGGTGTATGATGTTCATGGGCTTTGGAAGTTCTTAACCATTAGGTTTTGGTAATCGATATGCTCCTAATCCATAATTTATGACAATATATGGTCCTAACTAATTAGGTTGAAACTTGCCTTTCTTTTTGGGTTAAACATTCTTATTCTTCTGGTTCTCTTTCAAAACTAAGTCACCAATCTCAAATTCTTGAGGGAGAATGCTTTTGTTGTAGCTTCTTCACAATCTATTCTGAGAGGCCTGTAAGTTTTCTAGGGTAGCCATATACTTACCATCAAGAAACTCTAGTTCATGTAGTCATGAGGCTCTATAGTCTTCATTATATTCAATGTGCTCTAGTGATATTCTTAATGATGGGATCTCAATCTTGACCAAGATGATAGCTTCAGTGCAAAAAATAAGGGAGTATGGAGTAGCTCTAGTTAGGGTGTGATGATTGGTTCTATAATCCCAAAGGGCTTGCAAGAGTTGCAAGTACCAATTACAGCCAACATCATTGATAATCTTATTTAAGATGGTTAGAATGGTTTTATTTGATGCCTCAGCTTGTCCATTGCCTTGTGGGTTATATGGAGTGGATTTATTATGCTTGATCTTGAATTTTGCACAAAGAGATTTCACATCTTGGTTCACAAGGGATCTACCATTATTGGATATAATATGGGTTGGGATGCCATATCGATAGATGATATGGTAATGAATGAATTTAGCTATTTGTTTCTCAGTAACATAAGTGAGAGGAATGGCCTCAATCCACTTGGTAAAGTACTCAATTAAAGTCAAAATGTGCTTATAGCCATCTAAATATGTCGAGTTAATTTTCCCAATGAGATTGAGACCCCATGTTGAGAATGGCCATGGTGTTGTAATCAGTTGTAATGGTAAGGAAGGTGCATGTATCAAGTTGCCATGATACTGATAAGGAAAACACTTATTTACATAATTACAAGCATTTTTCTCCATTTTAGGCCAATAATAGCCTATTCTAAGGAGTTTCTTTGTTAGGACTACACCATTGGTATGGGCCCCACACATTCCTTCATGATCCTCCTTTAGTGCCAGCTTGGATTCTCCCAAAGATAAACAAAGAAGAAGCTTTCCATCATAGCTTATACAATAAAGTGTGTTTTTGAAGGAGGATATAATGTGTTAAGCGATGAAGGAATAGTTTTTGTTGGTTGTTGGAAAGGTTGGAGGGAAATACATGACTATGGAAATAGTTATAAAATCTTGATACCATGGTAGCTCAGGTGAGGGATTAGGATCAACAATGGTGCATATCCTCTCTAAATCTGATAGAATATGTGCCAGCTAAAGAAGATTTTCAATCAAGAACTAATACTCTTTAGCACTATCATGTATTTGAATCATGGAACCAATTTTTGCCATGGCATTGATAGATCTATTGTTGACTCATGAAACTTGTTCAAACTACATAGATTTAAAATGTGTTTCAAGGTTATCAACAATTTGCTTGTAAGGAACAAAGTTATGATCCCTTGTTTAATACTGGCCAATTATCTAATTTATGATTAACTATGAATCTTTATAGACCTTTAAGCTTTGAATATCCCACTATATAGAAAGATAGAGCCCTACAACCGATGCCTCATATTTGGCTATATTATTTATATACTAAAATTGTATATGGAATGCTTTTGGGATTAGATCCCCCTTATGGCATGATCAAAGATATGCTAGATATAGACCCTAAGGATATGAAGGATCCATCAAAATAGAGAATACACTATTTAGGTTCTTGTGATGTTTATTATATCATCATGATAGAATCATCTGGAAGGTCAAAGTTGAGAGGATAAGTGGCTGTACTAGGAGCTCCTACAAGTTGGTCAGCAAGAACTTGTCCTTTGATTTCCTTTTGATTCTAGTACTCAATATCAAACTCACTAATGAACATTATCTATTTAGCCATGCATCCTTGAAGAACTAATTTATATAAGAACTTGAGAGGATCTACCTTAGTGATAATAATAGTTTTGTTATTTAGCATATAATGTCACAATTTCTGAGTGGTAAACACCATATCTGAACATGCCTTCTCAATATGCATAAAATTATGTTCATAGGCTACCAATGTGTAGTTTAAATAATAAACAACATTTTTCTTACATGATCATCATGATCAGCCAAAAGTGCCCCCAATGCATGTTTTGTGGCTGATATATAAAGAAGCATTGGTTTTCCTTGTGGTGGAGATCATAAGACTAGTGGATTGGCCAAGTATGTTTTAAGCTTTGCAAATGCTATCTGACAATATTCATCCCACTAAAATGTTACCCCTTTTTCTAAGAGATGGGTAAATGGGTGGAACTTATCTACCAATTGAGAAATGAACTTGCGTATATATTGAATATTTCCTTATAGACCTCAAAACTATATTTAAGATTATTTAGTGGAGGCATTTCTATAAGAGCATTGACATTTGTAGGGTTGACTTTGATCCCTCATTGTGATATAATGAACCCTAGAAATTTTATTGATGTGACTCCAAAAACACATTTTTTAGGATTCAAGTGGACTTTATATTCATGAAGCCTCTCAAATATTCTTCATAGAATGTCAAGATGTCTAGCTCTTATTCTTGATTTTTCTAGTATATCATCAACATAGTCCTCAACAATGTCATGCATCATGTCATGAAAAATGATAGTCATTACACACTAATATGTGGCTCCAGCATTTTTCAAACCAAATGACAAGACTTGGTAATAGAATGTCCCCCAAAAAGTGGTGAACATGGTCTTATTCTAATATTTAGGGGCTATCTTGATTTGATTGTAACCAAAAAATCCATCCATTAAGGATAACATCTCATACCTAGTAGTTGATTCAATGATCATGTTGATGTTGGGTAGAGGAAAATCATCCTTGGGGTATGATTTATTAATATCATAGAAATCAGTACAAATACATATACCTGGGGTCTTTTAACTCACTAGTACTATGTTATAAACCCATTAAAAGTAGTCTAGTGGTTTGATAAAAATTGGCTCCTAACAACTTTTCCAACTCGGCCTTAACTAAAAGGGTGATGCATGGATGCATCTTTCTTAATTTTTGCTTGATTGGTTTAGCACTAGGGTGAACAACAAGATGATTGCATCTTTCTTAATTTTTGCTTGATTGGTTTAGCACTAGGGTGAACAACAAGATGATGCATGACTAAATTTGGGTCTAAGCCTACCATGTTGAAGTATGCCCATGCAAATATGTCTATATAATCCTTAAGAATGGATATAATATGTTCACATTTTGGTTTAATAAGGGAAGCTCTGAGATAAATAATTTTGGGATCCTCATGGGTTCCTAAATTCACTTCTATTGTGCTCTCCATAAGGAATGTGGATCTATCTTCTAGAATTCTAGTCAATGTATGGTTGTGATCATTTTCCTCTATTATATCTTTTTTTTTTCCTCCCAAAGATCTAGATAATATGAAGAATTAGAATCTACCTTCTTAGGTAATGGCCAATTGGTAAAAACCTCTGGAAATTGAAGAGTAAGATGCTCAAATATTTGATGTTGTTCTGAAGAGATGCTTATACTAGCTATGAAACTTGGGCTAGATGGACTTTCTACATCCTAAGAGGATGAGCAAAATTTATCACTTGGGAGCACCTGAAATAGGTTTTTACTCAAAGGCTTCTCTTTTACTTTACTTTTTCTCTAATCAACAAGTGCTTCAAAGATGTTTTCACCTGAAGATCTCAATGTTTTTTCTTTATTATGACCAAGAAAGTTTGCCTATTCTCCAAAGTAGGTAGAAGGATCTAATGAAAAATCAAAACATTTCTTATGATCACTAATGGGGAATGCATCTCATAGGCCCATGTACTCTGCAATCGATTCTTTATTTTTGAACTCATCAAGGCATATGAGTAGATTTTGGTGATCCCAATATATGAGTTTAGGATGGCAAAGGCATAGGTTACAATGAGGGTTTGCTTCAGGATGGGAAGCACTGATGGTAAAGATATAATGTCCTACTTTAGGAAGGGAAGCACCACTAGAATGGTTTTTTTATTAAAGATGGGAAGCTCTAATAGGCATTATGGTCAATATGTCATTTAAATCAAACAAATCTAAGTCAACAAGCTCATCAAAAAGGCTACAATGGGACATTGTGTCACTGCTAGGAGTCTCATTATTAGTCACTTTAGAAGAGTCACTATCAAATGTCATGAGGTCATCCTGTAGTGGTTTAAATTTGAGACCATGATTCCAATTGATAACTCTAGCTAATAAGGGTTCTAAACTTCCTTACACCTATGGGCTAAGGCCTTTCCCTGTGTAGTCAAGATGATCCATTATCTTGTTAGGGATAGGGTACTTTATATTTTGAAAACAATCAGCAAGGCCTTTAGAACATAACTAATCTCCCTTGGTAAAATCCTCTTGATATTTCTTTGGTATAATTATAGGTATAAAAACTATAGGAGGTTTTGGATGTTTCTTCTTTGGTTGCCAAATATGATTGGGTTTGTTAGGAGTTTGGGAAGTTTTAAGCTTACCAAATGTTTTAGGGTATTTTGGTAATTTTTCAATATGGAGGACATCCTTCAAATGGTACATGGAAATGCCTACATCTTTAATAATAACCTACTTGGCCAGAGCTGTAAGAAATGGATCGACCGAAGTGGAGGCTAGATCACCAGGGTCTAGATTATTAGATGGAGATGGATGAGAAATGATGGCTTTTTTATACTTTACAATGAATTCAAAACCTAGGAAATATTTATAATTATAAATCTCTACTTCAAGATGTTTAGAGTATTGATATGGTTGTTGATCAATGGGAATAGTAACCTTGATCCCATCATGGGGAAACTTAAGGCATTGGTGAAGAGTAGATGGAACTACCTATAGTTCATGGATCTAAGGATGACCAAGAAGTATGTTATAAGGAAGCTCAATATACATAATATGGAATAATGTGTGATGATAAAGAGACCCAACCATGAATGGTAACTAAATTATAGTAGATGACTCCCTCTCAGTGTTATGGTAAGCCTTGATTGTAATAGTTTCTAGCTAAATGTCTTTATCCATGTAGCCCAATCATCGTACCAATTTAAGAGATATGATGTTCAACTTTAAACCATTATCTATAATAACCCACTTGATCTTATGATCCATAATGATTATCTCAATGCATAGTGGGTTATTGTGGTTTGGGCTGAGGGTGGACATATCTTTTTGATTAAATGTGATTTGCCAAAATGAAGACAAGTGTCCATCTAGGTTCTAGAACAGATCAAGGTTTATATCATTAAGCACAATAGACTCTTTCAAAAGTTTGTTGAAGATGGTTATATGGACATCAAATGTATACAAGAGTTCTAATATGGAAATATGTGTAGGGGTTTTATCTAATTGATCCATTAGACTATAAGGTCTTTGAATTATGGATTAAACTATTTTAGTCTTTATTGGGATAGTATTCTGATCTAGAAGCATTGGCATAATGTTCTTATTTGGTTTTATGGAAGAAGTGGGTGAAGGGCCCTAGATGGTATCTCACAAGCACCTAGTTATGACTACACAACCTAGAGGTGGCAAGGAGTTATTATAATTAGAAGAAGGCAAAGGGCCTTAGATGGTGACTCATGGGTGACTAACTATATTGCTACAATTTTGGGTCAATGAGGAGCCTTTATAATTAGAAGAACAGTGTTGTTATTCAAGATTAGTAACCCATGTAAATAGAGTAGCAACATGATGATGCAAACCTCACATGGCATTACTAGGGGGAGAGGGTGCTGACCCTATAATGATGGGTCCCATGTTTTGAAGAACATGAAATTAGCCACACAATTTTATAGTAACAGTTGCAATGTGGGTTGTAAAAATGCATCCCATAGTATTATTATAGTCATAAGGTATGTTTTTATAAGCCACATTATTAGTATGGGCATTATGATCTTGATTATGCTCATAATGATTTTGACCTTGTTGTTGGTTCTGATTCTACCTCTATCCTTGATTGTGACCATTTTGATTATTTCTTGGTGGTGGTGGATCATGTCAAGGAAAGGGGTTTTTGTAGATTCCCATATCTTAATTTGTGTCCTGATTAGGGGCCAACTTAATTTCTAGTTCACCACTTTCAATAAAGTCCTCAATAATATGTCATAATTGAATGCAATTATATACACCATGACTAGTAACATGATGAAAGTTACACCATTTGTTCTCTTTGTACAAATCTAGTTTTGTTTGATCTTGAGGAAATGGCCTTGATACTGGACATATAATTAAATTAGCTATAATGAGATTTTGTAACACTATTTCAACTGATTCTCCTAGATTACTAAAGACTCTAAATTTTTTATGAAATGTCCTTCATGGAGGTTGTCTTTGCAAAGTAGGTAGTGGATTTGGGGGAGTTAATTGTACATTTGGAGGAGGCATAACATATACCATTTGTATATGTCTTGTTTTAGTCACCCCATTTCTAGCCATGTTCTTATTTTTGCTAAATCCTTTAGGCTTATCAAGCATAAATGTTTGAAACAGTGATTTATTTTGATTAGATGCTTGACCTTGTACAAAAATCTTAACAAGGACCTTAAAAATAAGATCCTTCTAAATCTTCACTCCTTTGTCAATAATTTCTTAAAATGAGTTAGTACAAGCTAACCATAGATTATGCACAACTTTAGGATGTAAATTCTATGCAAAGCTATCAACCAACTACTTGTCTGGCAAATTATGTTGAAAGTGGCTTGCTAATGCTCTCCACCTTTATAGATATGCAATAAAACTTTCACCATCACACTGCTTGGATTTGCATAAGTCAAAAATCGTTAATTCATGTTCTATGTTATATGAGAAATGGTTAACGAAATTTTTTTCTAAGTCATTTCAATCTACAATTGATCCCTTGGGTAGTTTAATTAGCCAATCAAGATCTAATCCTATTAAACTTCATGGAAATAGTCATAGTAAGTACTCACTACTATAAGCAACCTCTTGACATAATATGAAGAATACCTGTATGTGTTTGTGTGGATCTCATTTTCCTTTGTACTTGTCAAATTTAGGTGCCTCAAAATGAGGTGGAAAGGGGATTTGGAGAATAGATAAATCAAATGGATATGGGCATATCTCATCAAATTTGTACTTTTTGACTTTATTATTCATCTCCAATATTTGAACAATTTCTTTCATAGAATTCCATTCTTGCATGTTTGGTGTATTTGTGTATTGAATAAGATGTTTTTGGGGTGGAATGTGCCCTTAGTTTTTTTTCTATTAGGGTAGAATGTGCCCCTAGTATTGTGTGGATCTATAGGAAGTGTATACCTTTTGATCCATGACTTGGTTATGATTTGCTCCTTGAGTTGAGAAGATAGGTCATTGATTCTTGGATTGTAAAACATTTTTTGAATTTGGTTATTTTGTTTGTTGATTTTGAAAATTTCTATGTTTATTTACCAATTTTTATGTTGGTTGAAAATAACTAGCCAAATTATCTTGAGGGATTTCCTCAATTTGAACTAAATCTTTGGGTTTTTGAGTTTGTAAACTAACAAGAGGTTCTTGATGATTGAAGAATATATGTTATGTGTCAAATGGAACACTTTGTAAGGTCTCTTGTGACTTTAACTGTTCATTTAGATTACCTTGATCCATTATGGTAATGTCCTCATCTAATATTTGTTGCATACTTTCAACCACATTTCCTTATTCTTTACAAGCATATTTGTCAATTGAAGTGGCAACTAGGGAGTTAGTTAAGTCTATGACAAGTTGATCTACATATTGTTGACTTATTATCTTGATCTTAACTAGAAGATCTAGATTTTTGGGTTTTGACTCTATTTGTATTTATTTTCCTTTGTTATAAGAAGAAGGCATCACTATTCATTCAAAATATTGCTCTTACCGTCATTGTTCTCCTTCTCTAAATAAGGTATACAATTGTTTTGTAAGAATTTTAGAAGGTAGTCTAACACCTGATTTTATTAATCTAAGAAGGGCTTCATCTTGATCTTCTTGGGTTTGATATTCATTGTAATCATCTTTAGATCCTACTATTATGAGGATATCATCAGAAACAAGGGGGATATCTTGACCATCTTGAAATTTATCATCTTCATAACTAAGGCCATAAAAGGCCCCACTATGAGTGAACCCTTGAGTAATGTCTAAAATAGTTGTTCTATGTGTTTGACTAACTTTAGACCAATGCTTGGAAACCAAAAAAAGTATATCTTGGCTCTCTTTTAAACAAATAACAAAGGTACCAATGATACTATAAGGGAGGGTGGTTTGAAACCACACATAATTTAGAATATTTGGTTCATGAGTTTACTCAACCTTTGGTAAGGTTGAAATCATATAGATTGGAAGAGGGTGAGGTAATTGAAAGACCCAAGGTGAAAACTAGTACACTAAAACCTATATCTTTGTGATACTTTGACAAGTTGACCCTCAAAATTTAGAGGAAATCTCTCCAAATTATGAAGAATACAAAATGGACTAAGCAACTCAAGATGTAAAAACATACATGAAACACTAAGTATAAAGCTAGGACCAAATAGGAAGCATAACATCACCACATGATTCTTTTAGGATAAAATATGTTCTAAGACTCAAAGCATGAGTGATATGCAAGATGACTTGAGTGCACCAAGATTATAATGTGATTTTGAGTCTTAATAAACAACCCTCAATCCAAATGGAAAATTGAACCCAAGTTAGAACAAGCTTAGTGCACAAATGGCAAACCCACTTTGACGTACAAACCCTTAGAACTCAAAAAGGTTTAATTTTGAATGTGGATTATAAATGAAGGATTTAAACAAATTGAGTGAAATATCTAGACTCAATTAGGTAGCATGACTATGCCAAAGTGGATGACATGACACAAAATTTTTGATAACAATTTAAACAAGGAAAAAATAAATTTTACAATTAGACAACGTAACACCTCCCTTGCTCAAGAAAATTAAGGACAATGTGTTTTGGTTAAGTTTAATGAGTTAACAAGCAATTTTAGACATAAATCAAGACCAAGTAAGCTAATGACAAAAAACAAATGTCTTAAGTGTAAACTGACAAGGTATGGCAAAGTGGGGTCTACTAAACTAGTAAGTTTTTGATCATTCTAGGGGAATCAATTGCACAATGACTTTCACATCAAATGATGTAAAAGAAAATCACAAAAATTAGGTGACCATGGCATTGGCTATTTTTAAAAAGGTTTAGTCCTTTTTACAACCACTACACCCTATTGTTCACTTAGTGTAGTGAGATGTCCAAATGCATATACATCCCATGTGTAACTCTAATTAGGAGCCAAATGAAGTTGATGCAGGGAGATGAAACTTTGGGTCAAATCTTCCCTAAAGAACTCATGGCAGGTAATGGCGTCTCCCTCGTAAGCCAAGTTTGCATAAAAATAAAGAAAGTATAAAATAGAAAGACTTTAGGGTCATTTAAAAGATCACCCAAACTTTGACAAGTTTTTGGGGAGTGCTTTAGATGAATTTCTTTCTAAGCCTTGGACTAGGCTATTTGCAATAGGAATGGAACTTTTGATTCCAAAGGTTCCCTAAAGAGGACAAATGGAAGAGCATACATGCAACATCCCTTTTTTTTCCAAATAAAAATTTAATCTAAACAACTAATTGAATACAAAAAGCATGAAAAGGTGAGTTCATTTTTAAGCCCAAATGGAAAATGAGGTGGTGTTCATTTGACCCCTTGGTCTTAGTTGCAAACTTTGAAAACATTAACCATAAACATCTTTTTTTTGGCTAAACACAAAAACAAGGTTCCTAATTTATTTTTAAGCGTGCAAAAGGTGATCTAAAACATATTTTTAGTAATTGTCAAGCTTGGTCCTATAACAAAAATGTTAGCATGTCATTTAATCTTGAAGCTCTTTTAGGTTTGGAATAATGAACTTTAAAAAAAGAGCTCTTAGGTCTTTGTTTTAAGAAAAAACATAGTTATTGACATCGATTATATAAACGATGATGGTTACACTAGCTAACCAATGACAGTTATCTAATCAACATCAGTTATACCAATAGTGATGGATTACAGCTATCTAATTGATGTCAATTTTACTAACATCGGTTACTGTGTAAAATTATGACAAAGAAAAAATGGTAAAATAAAGTTAAAAAATCAATTTACAAGAGTTTTAATGATCCAAATGAAGATTTTAAAGTTAAAAAATAATCTTCTTCATGTGTGGGATGCGTCTAGTCCCACCGAGTGTGTCAAGCTATAGAGAGGATTACAAAGCAAGTTAGTCAAACATTAGTCCATAAACAATGAAAAATGCATAAAGAACTAACTAATTAAGCCTATCTATTCTTATGGGAATTATAAAGGATAACAAGAAACAAAATGAAAGAAAGCAACATCATATTACCTTCCCAAATAGATTCAACATACCTATGTGGCTCAAAAGCATGTTCTCCCTTGATCAAGCATCCTTGTCTTTTTCAACAAAGGTGGAAAACACCTCCAATGTCTCAAGAACACTCCATAAAACCTAAGCTCATGATTCCAAATCACTAAACTAGCCTATCAATAAAGCTTTGAAATAAAATCAATGATCAAATGCAAAGGATTATGGAAACAATTTAACATTATAAATTTACAATATTCAAGCTTAAAATTCATGTTCATGGTCTCTCTATTTATAGATTTTTGAGATTGGCCAGGATCAACCATGACCATCCATCTCAAGATTGAGATTTATGGCCATGGATAATCCTAATATTTGGAATTAAACTCATAAATATCATAAAGATAAATAAGCATTAAAGAGGCATGGGAAGCATTAACTAGGCATGGGTGACCCATAATCTTGATATTTTATGCACTTATGGCTTGATGGATGCCACCCCATAGATGATGTCACTAGGTAATGTAGATTTTTAAAATCAATTTCCAATAATGAGATATTCAAAAAGATCTATGGAATTCTTACTTAAGCTCTTAAATTAGATTAATTAGCTTATGTAATTTTAATCAAATTTAGTGCAATTCTTTGTAAATTGGTGCACAATTAATCAAAATGGTTAGAAAGTTATGTTACTGGGTCATAATTTGACTAGAGAAGAACTAGAAGGTGATGTTAGATGCGTTGGAGTTGTATTTCCATTTAGTATGTTGCAACACCAAATAACAAAGGTGTGTGATGTGTAACAATGAATTAAAAGAAAAGAGTGATCTAGAGCACTAAATGGTGAATTTTTCATTTTGACTCAAAATGATCTGATCAAAGTTAGCTGGCCCATAAAATACATTACCCTATTTAGGGATAATTTGACCTAAACTGGCACTTGTAAGTGACAAGTTTGAACTGTTTAGGGCATTTTATGGATTTTGACCTAAAATGTGCATGTGAGTTCAATTCAAGTAAGTTTGATAATTTCAACACAAATGGTGTTAGGAATTGGATGTCTATAATTATTATCTACTATAGACAACATTTTGTGTAAAAATTGAATGGGGTTATACAAATATCCATCTCCTAGCTGAGCCAATAAAACTCCTACTATGTTTATTGAAGCATCCACATGCACATGAAAGGGATTGGGCCATTCAAGGAACATCAATATTGGTTCTATTACTAAACTCTATTTCAATTCCACAAAATATGCATGACATTCAACAATCTATTCAAACTTTATATCTTTACAAAATAATCTCTCTACTAGGGATGATATAGGTGTGTACCTTTTGATAAAATTATGGTAATATCCTGTATGTCCCAATAATGATCATACTTAATTAGAGATTACAGGAGGTGGAATACCTAAAATTATTATGATTTTGGCTTCATCAATAAACATACCATTATTGCACACTATGTGGCCTAAGAGAACAAAAAAAGGTGTAAAGAATAAACACTTTTTCAAATTCAACATGATGTGTAGAAATCAACATTGTTATAGCATGAGCCTCGGATTGGTTATGTGTTCTTTAAATAAATAAAATAGAACCCAATCATTGTTGTTGTGAAATTTGGTCATCTAAATTTCACTACACCATTTTATTCTTTACCTATCAATTTTTCCTTTTATCATATTTTCTATATTTTATGGTGTAAACTAGGAATTTGACATAAAGGGGAGGTTAATATTGTGTTAGTCTCATAAAACCAATTAAATGAACACACTAAGTTCCTAACACCTCTAGCCTATATAATAGGGAGAGCTTAGTAATAAAAACTAAATGAAAGCACAACAAAAACATAAAAGATGATTACTCTTTTACCTACCTTGGGAGATCAAAATGGCTTTGTTGAATGTCTTTCTTGGCTTATGAATTAATACATATTTGGTAATGAATATTTATTGGCTCCTTCTCTCCTTGGTACTTTAGCTTGTGATTACTTGGCTTAAGATTTGAGCATGGTAACCTTACTTGTTAGGCATTTAGACAATATAACACTACTCTTATAAAATCTTTGAAGTTATTTGTGCATAATAGACTTACACCAAAATAGCTAATGGTTCAATATACAAGGCCTTGTATTTATAGCCTTAGGAAATAACTCTCATCCAATTTGAGTTAAGGTTAAGTTTAGGCTTGGAATGGGTTCAAACTAATCCTTGGTAAGTTAAAACTAACTTTAGTAGAGTTAATAGTTGTCAAGTAATTACGATTTTCAATTATTAGGCATGAATTTCAAAATTAGATATTTTAGGATATTTTCAATGAGCTTGACAACTCATAAAGGCAATGATGAAAGGCTAGGATATTTTGAATTTCCTTTTTTAGATATTCATTAGTTATAAATGGATAATTCAACTAGGCACTTAATCTTGCTTAATTAGATAATTCATTATGATTATCCTTTTATCTCTTTCAATATTTTATCAAGTGTGCAAGTGCCCCACTTAATAGGTCCATTGGCCAAATTGATAGTTATGATATCACAAGGTGATTAGGGGTGAATCTGTGAGAGGTTATTGTTGCATATGATAGGATACCCCAATTAGGGATATCTCAACATGATTATGAGATTTGATGAATGATGCAAAAGCAAATTTGAGATGTTTAGTGATTCTTAGGCTTAATTTGAAATGGTTGGTAGCAATAAATTTGAAGTCTAGGTGGGAAGCCAGTTGTGTCTAATTTTAGGTGTCTATAGTTTTCCCCTATTTGGGAAGGCATTACAAGTTATAAGTATAGTAACGTCTTCTCAAAGAATGAAAAGGTCATTTATGCCTACTAATTCAATGGCAATGGATGAGTTGTAGATGGCCCCTCGAGGGAATGATTCAAAAAGGGGTCGATGATCAGTCCCTCTAAAGGAGGAAATGATAAGACCAAAAAGATAAAATGGGTGGAAAAGACTAATTTTCCCATAGGCAATTACAATCAGTGACATATGGAACTATCGAGCTAGGTAGACAAACATGATGATTTACCCATAGATGATTATAATCATTAGCATAGGTAGGACAAAAAATAATTGATTTTCTCAAAGTTAGTTATAATCATTGAAAAAAGAATTAGGGTAACAAGATAATGATTTACCTATAGGCAATTATAATCAGTAAAGGGTAAATAATGATTTTCCCACAAGTGGTTATAATAATTAGTAGGATAAAAACATGGCCCAGGTGGGTAGATATAGATAATGGTTTACCCAAAGGTGGTTATAAGCATTATCATAATGAAAATGGGCCCCAAGTGTGTAGAAGAAAGATGATGATTTGCCCAAATATTTTTCTAATCATTAACTTCCAGATAGATTTGAACATAATGATTTACCCATAAGCAGTTTTATGCATTGGCTCTATGGATGGGATGATACACAATGATTTTCCCAAAGGTGGTTATAATCATTGGCCTTGCAAGTGGGATGAGATACAATGATTTCCAAAAGGTGATTAAAATTATTGGTACCCTAATGATGTAAAATTGGTATAGAGGAGAAAGATGAATTTAAGCAACCTGCTATTACAAATATGCTTGTTCTAACTAACAAGGAGGAAAATTGTTTCATGATTTAGTTACTTTATATTTGGGTATTAATGGGAATAGATCAAGAATTTTTCAAGTGATAAGGAGTCCCACAACCTCATTTATTGTAAGACTTCTCGAGATAAGTTTTGTTATAACATGTGACGATAGGCATTATGATATAAAACACCATGTTAACTAGCCTGAAATATACATAAGGATTGAAACGTGATCCAATAAAAATTTGAAAATAATGCACCAATGATAAAAAAAATGATGACAATGTTATAATATGAATATGGATAGACTTAAATATAATGTGCAATGAATCACCCAATGAACACAAATATACTAAGTCAAGGGACAATAATAAAAGTAAATAAATAGGCAAACAAATAATCAAAACAAAAAGCCAAAACATGAAGAAACAACAACAAGAAAGATCAAAAAACACAAGAAAAATAAAAGATGAAATAAACATAAAAAATGGTTAATCATAATGTTAGTGTAAATAGAGAACAAACAAGATGATGATCATTTCCCCTAGACTATAGGAGATAAAAAAAATGGTGGAATAGAAGAAAAGGAAAGGGGTGGTTGAGCTGACTCTAGATGCAATAGGAAAGTACATGTTGCCTATATAGTTCCATGAATGTGAGGTCCAACATAAACTTCAGGACAAATGTAGTTATACTAGTAACTAGGATTGAATTAAATGATGATCAAGAAAAATATTATTGATGTTATAGAGGAATATGGGAATGGGCTCAAAAAATAGTGAGAGTGTGGGATGTTAGGCTAGTAAGGATGGGGAAACTAAATGACAAGTGGTTTCTTATGAAATAGCTAGGGATCCCAAAATAATTAAGGCAAAGAATTGGTCAATGTGTAGTATTTTTTAGGTCATATTACAAATGTTTTTGGTTATTTCAGAGTATCTCAACTTGATGGAGGATTATGATATGTTAAACAGTCTAAGCTTGTAAACTGGTGAGTGTTCAAACTTAAATTGCTCATAAAATGGTGAGAATGTGGAAATAGGGTAAACGAGTTGACCTCAACTTGAATCAAGTACCACCTACATAGTCCCAAGATGGGACCTAAATTCACTATAGTTTTTCCTTAAAATAAAGGAATCTGAGTAGGTAGAAGCAAATTCATAAACTGGGAAAAGTAGGCAAATGGCATAGTACAACATAGGAATGACACAATGGTACTTCAAGGCAAGATAAAAGTGTTGTTCCTAATTTACCCATAGGTGGTTATAATTAACAAATAATAACATAAGTTAATGAAACTAATTTACCCATAGGCAATTATAATTAGTAGCATGACGGTGTCACTCTGATTTGTCTAAAGGCAATTTTAATCAGAAGT
Organism: Torreya grandis; assembly: GCA_037957365.1. Classification (NCBI taxonomy): domain Eukaryota; kingdom Viridiplantae; phylum Streptophyta; class Pinopsida; order Cupressales; family Taxaceae; genus Torreya; species Torreya grandis. The sequence goes on from JARHVA010000109.1 coordinate 4,897,253, forward strand.
ACTTAAATGGAATGAAACAAGGAATGAAGGATGTAACTGCCAAACCACTGTCATACTACTCCAAAATACGGCCTCTGTCTAGAATGCTAAATAAACTATTGACAATTGATTTGAATCTTCTTGTTGAAATTACATATAGAACCAATGAAATGGAACCAAGGTCTAAGGGAGGGTAAAAACAACTTTGGTTGATAGGAAATGTATGGTAGAATGGTATATGGCATATGGTATAATGGTACAAAGAAGATTATAAATATTATGATATAATTGAAATGGGCCTCATAGACAATACTTTAGGTCTCTCAAGTGAAATAATGCTTGAGGTGTATAATGTTCATTGGATCATCAAGTTTATCCCCATATGTTATAGTGAGCATGCATGCTCTAGAGCCATAATTTGTAACAATGATGTAGGGGCCTATCTAGTTGGGTTTGAAATTACCCTTGTGTTTCTTCTTGGCCATGGTATTCTATTGATTTTACTTGAAAATAAGTTCACCAAGCTTGAATTATCTATGTTTGACCCACCGATTATAGTGTCCATAGAATTGGTTATGATATGATTGAAGGCTATTGACTATGGCCATGCATTTTTTATCAAGTAACTCCAGCTCTTTATTGTAGAAAAGTTAGGTGCAAGAGGTTGTCTAAGTTGGTTTTGGACTCATTAAAACCAAGTACAAACATGGGATTATCATTTTACACTCAACATTTTACACTTGACTATGTTGACATCACTTCAAATAAGGCACATGCCTTATGCTCTCATCTAAAGTGCAATATAAAAATAACTAGGGCCCATGGTGGGCTAGTTGTGACATGGCACAAGTCATCAATTCTAGGACTTGGTCAATTCCAAGAAGGTTTCAAGTAGATTCAAAGGTGCAAACCTTTCATGGGCTAAGCCTAGTGGTCTATAGGTGAAAGCCTTTAGGTGGATTATTTCTACTCATAATTGCACAAACCCTTATTTAACTATATCCTTGTATCATTTTAGTGCTTGAAGGGTCAAGGGACTACTTTCAATTAAAGTGATCATACTAGACTTACACTTCTTAGCAAGGGTAGGAGTACTAGGTGCATGGGATATGTCTACTTAATCAATATAAAAGATATGTTGATGCCATTATTTAACACAAGAATGCCATTAATTACATAAAATAGAAACTTTCATAACCTATTCTTTAATGAAAGTGTATTGAAAGTATGAAATTGTAAGAATTAGTTTGCATTCTAATAGCATTTCACAGACATATAACTAAAACAAATGTTTCAAGACAACCATTCTATGCCATTCAACAAATCTCAAATTAAATAGAGTCCATAATAGTTAAAATAGATTACATACTTAATTCATTCTACTTAATGGCCCAGAGGCTCACAAGTGAGATTGGGCATATATAGATGGAGCCTGCATGGCATATGAGCTATTCCTAGATCTAATGGTGACCATTATGCTATATGTAAAATAAATTCTCTAGAGCTTCATTAAACTAAGTTCACCTATTTTGATCACCTCATTCGAGATCCTTTTATATCTCTACAAGAAAATCTTTGCCAGGGTGGAGTGTGCATGTCGGGTGTCGAGCTAGAGCCTTAGAAATCATTTTTTCCAACTACATCACCTTGCACCCTTTGAATTATAGTAATAATGTATAATCCAACCTAGAAGATGCCTCAAGAATCTTGGAATTGGTTAGCCTCATGGCAGTTGTGCAAGGTGTGCATTGATTCCTCCAAGTGTCACCAAAATGCCAAAAATGTCATCATTAAAAATGATGCCTCACACTAACATGTCTATATTTATAGGTAAAATATTTACATACTAAAATAAAGGGCCAAACATTACCCCATATAAAATTTCTAGTCTATCATCAAACTAGGTTATCAAAGTCTTAGATGCATAAAACTCAGGTGTGCTCTCATTAAGCTTGGCACTGAAGTCCTCAAAGCCCTTTATGACAAGCTTGATTTCTTTAGTGACATTGTCTATTTTGGTAGAGGCCACACTAAGTGAAAGTACATATGTCCTGTTCTAATCCTTCTTGAAGGCCTCTATATTTACCTTAGCCTTAGTCACTCCCCATCCAAGATTTCTCCTTGCTCATAGGCCTTAGTCTACAAATTGCAAAAGAGTTATAGGTTCTATTCTTGGTCCTTTATCTAGGTTATTAGTGCATTGACATTCCCCATAATTTTTTCATGCCCTGACCTACTCATAGATTACACCTACATCATTAATTTATCCTTCTTCTCCTTTGCCTACTTGAGGTGTGCATCTATGACTGATGCCTGGTTGGAGAAGCTCAAGAAGATGCCATAGGTTTCATATATGCCCTTTTATATCTTTTCAAAGAGATCCTCCACCTCTTCAAGCTTAGTAGCAAGCTCCTCTTGTAGCATGGCATAGGGATCTTCTTCATATTGTACTAGATCTGATTTCATCCTTGGGAGCATATGCTCCATTAGCACACATATTTTATCAACCTCAGAGAGGTTCAAAGTATCCATGCTGACCAAAAGTGGTGATTTGACCATATCTATATGCTCACATAGCTACTACAACTTGAATTTTATGGCCTACACTTCATCTTCAACATTTTTATAGAGTTTATTCCATTTATATGATCTACAATCATTGATGATATTTCTACATACCACTTTAGTCATCATTATAATAACCTCATTCCCAGATCGGATTGGGTTAATTACATGAGGTTTTGTGAGGAGGGAGTCTTGCCCCTCCTCAGGCTCTTCTATGCCCAATATTTCCTTTTGAGGTGTCTCAAAGTGAGGCTCATCCATATAGTGATGAAATGCAAATGTAAGTTATTTATACATCCTAGTTGTGGTGGCTTTTGAGGGAATGGTGTTAAACATGTAAAAATATTCATCCTTCCACCCCTTTCTCCCCTTCTCTCTTATGCTCAAATTTATGTTATCCTTCTTGATGATGGCTAGCTTTATTTGCTCTTCTTCCTCTTCACTGATACCACTGCTTTCTTTGGTGATTTCCTCTGAGGACTCACGTTCTTATTCCTCAATGGGTTATTCCTTGAACATTTCCCCTTCATCTAATTCTTCCTCCTAAGGTTTTTCAATGCTCACCTCTAGTTCTCTTTAGTTTTCTTTTATTATTTCGAGGTGCCAGTATCACCTTCCTTTTCTTCAGGTGCCCCTTCACTACTTAGGCACTCATATTGTATAAATTTATCTGATTTCTTGGTCAAGGCACTACTCACCTTCGTGGATTTCTCAAAGGCTAGTCCCATACTTGCAAGAACCTTCTTAATTTTCTTCTCTTTCTTGGCCTTCTCTTCCTCAACCTTAGCCATCTCAATATCTACCTCACTTAAGCCTATTTCCTTCCAATCCCTCCTTTTCTTTTTAAGTGTCAGTTTCATCTCAATTTTTTCCTCATAATGGCCCATTTTCTTCCACAACATTTTCTTCTCCTCTTCTATTTGTAGAGGCTATGTGGAAGGTTTTTATCTAGGTGAGGAGCTCATCGAATTCTATTCTTCTTCAAGCATAGTGGTTGTGTTGATTTTTGGGGCCTATTTTATATCCTTAGTGTTAGGCTCCTTCTCTTATTTAAATTGCATGATGTAGGTCCTTGTTCCTTCCTATTATTTCATCTCTTCCTTTAGTCTGCATGTGAGGGTCTCTTCCTTTTCCATTTTTACTAGAGCTATGGTATGGAGCATAATAGGTCCCTTAGACTTCTTATTTTTCTACTTTTTGATGGAGGAAGCAATCTCTAGCATGAAGGATATGTACTTATTGAGAGCTATAGGTTTAGCTTTTTCATTGGAGGTGTAAACACAAAAATTATGTCACACACATATGCATAACTCCCTATGTCAAAACCCCCCTTTAGCCCATTTTAATAATAACAATTAACCTCCCTAACCTATACTTTTACCCCTCACACATTTAATTAATTTAAAATACTTAATTAAGTTAATTAAAAACCCCTATTGCCACCTTACCTAGCCACCTCACCCTATGACTAATTCTCCCCTAATGAGTCACCTCAAGACCTAGTTTCCTCATCATAACTACCTAAGACTTATTCCCACTTCCAAACTAAATTCCTAATCAACTAATTCCTTCCTAACCTCTTATTTTTACCATTTTATAATGGGTGTCACACTTGGCATGAACAATAAATAGAAAATAGGCCAAAAATAGTAAGGTTTACCTATTCTAGGGTTGTCAATGTTAGTTAACCCAAAGCCAACATCGATAGGATCACCGACATTGACAATATACGCTAAGATCCAACCTAAAGTTCAAGTCAAAAAAATTAAGAAAATCAATTATTACTCTCATTCAGGCTTTTGACATTCTATTTGTGACATCCAGGCTTATAATCACCCTATGTAAGTCAATCACAAGCAACAAATAAGCTCTTAACAACCAACAACACCTGCTTGTTCTCTTTGTTAAGGCATTCAAGTTTAGACTCCTTCATAGGGACCATCAACTTGGTACTTATCGTTTAACAACCACCATATCTAAGTACATTAATGATATTATAGGTCATTTAAATATTTATTCTACTATTTCTTTATATCTACTATGTATTGCTTTACGTACTTCTAATTGTACCCCCACGAGGGAGTTGTAAAGCTTCCTTGCTTATTTCCCCTTAACTTGGCATACCAAACCTCTGACCAGACTTAACCAAGCCATAATCTCCCTCTCATAACTCTCCCAACCTCCCTGACCTGATCCAAACCATTTCCCAGACCCAGGAAAACCTTCTATAATCTCCCAGACAATTATTGCCCCTATCGACCTCAGTAGCCTAACTAACATCAATCACCTCACTACTGACCTTGATAGTATAACTGATATCAATCATTCCCTTATCGGCATCAATGACTATAGATTCCCTAACCTCTTCAAAACCTACCCAGACAACTTCTAAAATACAAATAGAGTACCTCACATGTACCCTATCACTCTTTGCTATGTACAGGTTGTTAATCATGGTAATATTATGTCTTTTTCACTCTCTCTCTACCTCTTGTTTAGTTATTTATTATAATTTTACCTCTCACAAGTGGAATGTCATCTCTATGGAATTTTCAACCCACTCATTTATCTTCTAACAAGTGCGTAGCTTGGCAACCCTCGCATTTATCTTCTAACAAAAATCTTGTGGTAGTGCTTTCTTATTTGCAGGTAGTCATCCCTATCCAAAGAGGAGTGTTCACAATGTCTAGATATGGTGTGCAAACCAAATATACGTTCATTCTAATCAATTATCCCCATCCTTCTTTATGTTTTCATTTAGACTTAAAATAAACAAAATTTAGAGAAACAGTTTTGGCATACCTGGTGGGACCCTGGAGTTTTCCTTGGGTTCATTTCTTGTTTTAAACATTCATATAGGTGCATTATATTGAAATTTTCATTTCTTGCACTTCCTTCTCCTCTTTTCTCTTAAAAATGAAAAATATTTTATCTTATTCTCTGCTTAAAAGGCATTAAACTAAAATTTTCTTTCTTTTTTCCTTACCTCTAAAAGCAATTTGTCATTTTCTTTCACAAAAAAAAATGACAAACCCTTCTTTAATTCTTCTTGCATGCACATTAGGATAGTGAAATTGATACTCTATTCCTATTTCCTCTCTATTTTCATTTGAATCTAAACATTTTAGATTTGGGTTTAAAACTTACTATATTTCATAGTTTGCTTGTTGCATATTAACGCACCTAGTTAATTATAAGTATTTTGAATAATTTGTAGTATACTTATGTTACACAGCCAAATCACATTCACATAAACAAACATCTAAACTCACCTGAGAAAAGGTCCATCAGGATTTCATCACCTAGCGGATCACCTTACCCTACCCAGCTATCCTACTTGGATTTCACCATCAAGGGGAGAACCCACTCCATTTTATGACAGAGTATAATCTCTAGATAGAAGGTATATTTTGGCTAAGCATCCTAGCTCAACTCTAGGTTCATGAAGTGTAGAGAGCAAGATCTTATAACAAGCCACATACCTAGTCTAACATAGATTTCCTCTTGAGCACCAAAACTAACTTGAAACTAGCTCTAGATTGCTTTCTAGTACCTTCAATAACCAAATTCTCTTCTCACTATCTGAATAAGGCATAAGCCAACATGAGAAAAAAAATTAATCTCTAGGACTTAATAGTTGTTGGTTGAATGTTCTTTTTCTACTTTTCAATTGCCTTTTGTATTTTTGAATTGGTAAGGATGTTTTTCTATTGATTCACAAAATCAATACTATTTCTAAATCTCAATTTGTATAACCTATTATCTTAGCTTTTTTTTAGTGTTATTCCTTCTTATATAACCATTTACATCCACTATTTTAAATAGTTTCAACCTCTAATTTCTTACAACATCAGATTTTTCATCTCCCAAGATTTCATAGTAACTGACATTGATTAACCCTACCGATATCGGTAGACTTTACCTATCGACATCAGTTATTCCACTAACATCAAATAACTATTCCTACCAATATCAGTCACTCCCCTACTGACATCAGTGACTGTGTAATTTCATCTTCTCAAAATAAAAAAATAAAAATAACCCATTTACTTACACTCAAACCTAGTTTTTCTTTATTTTATTTGAAATACAGGATAGTAAGACTATTTAAACCTCTTATTGCATAGTATTGACATGAGTTCAAGCCAAAATTCTTGTTGATTATGCAAGTCAACAACCACTTCTACCTTCCCCTCTCACTTTTGATTCTATGATAAAGCGTACTCCTAACCCTAACCAAATTCTTAGTGTGCCTACAGGAAATCAAGATTTTTCTAAATTTATTGATCGTAATGTGGTAGCCCTTCAACATTACCTTGCAATGAGCTGAACCCATAATTATTTGGGTGACCCAATCTATGGTGTGCCAACCTCTTTAATGGAGACAACCTCAGTTTTAATTGCCTCTACTATTTTCCCCATGGTTACCCAAACCACTACATCGATGAGTAACCTAACTATAAACAATGTTCAAAATATGGCATCTCCAATTGCCCAATCTCACCTAAGCCCTAGTGTAACTTCCGTACTTTTACAACCACAACTAATTTATCTAAGTCACACCCCAATCCATAATTTAGTGGTACCTATTACATCCACCCTCATGCCTATAATTTCCTAAGTTATGACTCACCCTTCATCTAGTCTAACCATGCCAATAATCCAACCTACAATAATAATAACCAACCAAGGCATAGTCTCCAACCCAATGGGACAAGTCCCTTTTCTTTCCACCCCTTAGCCTATGACTCATTGTGCTTATGTTTCCCCAACAAAACCTTAGAAATCTATGTCATATGCTCCATCTACTTCCTATCAATGTCCCTATAACTTAAGAGTTATCCCCCAAACTAATCCACCTCCAGACCTCATTAAGATTCTAATGGATAAGATGTCAAATCTAGAGACATTTGTTTCTAGTTCAAAGAATGTATTATCTTATGATCAGAAATGTAATGAACCAATCCATCCTTTGATTCCTATTCACCCTTATCTAAGCCAATGGGAACTACCTAAATTTACTCATATCTAGAGTAAAGAGGACCCACAACAACACTTGCAAGAATTTAGACATGCTTGTTATTTAATAGGGCATGATGATGCATTACTAATTCACACTTCCCCTATGTCTCTTTCAAGTGTTTCCTTGGATTGGTATAGCTCTATACCTTAGAACTCCCTTTTCTCCCTTTTTTCATTTACCAAACTTGCAAAAATATTCCTAGACCATTTCTCTATTAACATTTCTAGGAAGGTTTCTATAACAAACCTTTATTTTATCAAACAATTTGATGATGAGTCTATTATAGATTTTGTCACTCATTATAGACTCTTGATCAATCAACTCTCCTTCTCCTTACCCCAACTTGAGCTTATTGAGATTTTCTCAAGGGCATGCTCTAAGCAAATCTCATCCACACTCTAGGTACAAAATTTACACACATTTGATGAAGGTTTTATAATGGCACAAAAACTTGAGGTTCATGCTATAAATGAAGGCAAAGTCAAGTTGTGCAATAAGAATCCCAATACCAATTTAAATAACTCCTCCTTATCTAAAACTTCTCTCTCTAACCAAAAGGCTAAAGGCTCTACTAATGTGGCAGTCATTAAGTCAGCCTCTTCCACAACCACAAAACAATTGAATTCTTTGACTTATCAAAATTTGACCAAGCAATTCTAACAATGGTATGAATAAAGACAATACACTCCCATTGGGGAATCATATACATCCATCTTGGAGAAACTATTTCAACAAGGTTTCATAACCTTTCCTCAAATTAAACCTCCTATATAGTTCAACCCCTCCCATCCTATCCCAACCTGGTACAAGGAAGATGATTTTTGTGGTTACCATCGAGTTAAAGGCCACAACTCTAATAATTGCAAGACACTCAAGAACATTATTCAAGATATGCTTGATAGAGGTGATCTCATCTTGGATAATCCTTACACACCTCTTAATCAAAGTATGGATGTGTTCAAACACCCTTTTCCTAACCATTCACCAAATCAAAATATTATCCAATCCACAACTAACTTAGGTGATCATAATATCTATATAGTTATTATGGTCTTTCCTTTACCTTCAGTTCAACCCTCCTCTTAATAGGAGACATCTATTTCATCGACTCCTCCCTCACATTATATGGCATCTATTTTTACCATTATTCCTCCTCAGGTAGAAGAGCCTATTTCACTCATTCCACTCCCTTAAGAGGAAGAGCCTCCTTTACCCCTCCCTTTGCCACCTAAGGAGCCTGTAATGGTAATTTCATTTGCACCAATATTACCTATCCTCTTACTACTTAAAGACCACACCATACATTTTCCTCAACCACATGTTGAAGGGAACATCATTCCTACATTATACCCTCTTAAAGAACCTTGTTTTCCTACTTATCCTCCATTTATAGAGAGTGGTATTGTACCCACATCACCTTTGCACCTAGAAGAGTCCATATCACCTACTCCCATACTAGATGAGAGACCTATTGTGCCTACTCCAATTGTACTATTCTTACCCCTTATTTTACCTATGAAAGATCATAATTTTCCCATGCCTCACCCACATGTTGAGGGAGCCATAATACCTATGCTTTAACCTCTTGAGGAACCTACTTCACCAACCTCCCCTCTACCTATGGTAGATCAAGTCTCTTCTCCCATCTCTGTTGAAGAGGACCCCGTTGTGGTTCTTTCTCATCTTTGGCCTAAAGTAGCAAAAACCAAAAATTTTCCTCTTTCACAAACATCGTATCTTTCTAAAGACACAACTTTAAGGCTTACGTCAACTTCATCAAAACCCTTCTCACGTTTGGTAAAAATTTTAGAATTTTTTGACTCCATGAAGCTTGACCATGTGGCATTTTAGAACCTGCTTAAAAATCTATATCCAACACAATGAATGTCGACCTTTATCGCTAATCCCCTTATTACCCTTTACCCTAAGGTCTTCGACAAAGCTAGAGCTTCTTCACCAAAAGAACTTGAAGTTTAGTTGTCTATGTTAGAACCCTCATCCTCGTAGAAATTTGTTACATTAAAGTAGATTAGGCCCTTAGGTGTGCACCCAATTTCTAATTTAATTCATCCATAGGTGAAATTAGATTTAACTCCTCAACCACAAGTTGGAGTTTTTGTCCCTAAAATATAGAAGAATGTTAGGCCTCCTAGATCTTGCTGATCCCTTTTTTAACCCTCAATTTTACCTTCCATTTTGGGGCCACACCCCTCTACTTTAGTTAGAATATTTCCTAACCAAGCCAAAAAAAAGGTTAAGCTACCTCCACTCCTACCTTTGACATTTAGTAGGTGTCTCACATCTGACTCTAATAAAGTGAAGAAAAATATATAACTTCACCCTTACTAAACAAGGCACCATATAAAATTACCTTTCCAACACTGAAACAAAAGAAGGTGTCCACTCTTATTAGCACAGGTGTGAGTTCACTTGCAGGATCTCAAAGCTTTTTCTTACATCAATTATTGCTATCTTTGGTAATAAATATTCCTCTCATTAAGCCTTATAGTCCTCTTGGAATGATTCCATTTTGGTTTGATGATACACAAGTGTGTTTATATCATCATTCACCTAGACACAATACTAAGAATTATAAAGCCCTCATAGTAGTTATTCAACAACACTTCAATATCAACACTCTCTTTGATGACACTATAGTTAACCTTCCTATTATTCCACCTTTGGAATCTATAGTGCCTCCTACTATTCTACCTAAATTCAAACCCAAAGATGTCCTCATAACCCATTTACCACCTCCTTCACCAAATTTTCAAATCAACACAGTTAATGTGGCCACACAATCACAAAAACAAAAAGATAAACCTAAGGAAAAGGCCACTACTCCTTGGACCCATCCCTTCACCAAAGACTCTCCCCCAACTAATTCTAATATTTCCATCTTGGGTGTTCCTAAAACAACATCTTTAGATGTTATTCAAAGCTCAATGGTGAAATAATTTCACCAAACTCCTATATAAATGTCTTTGTATGAGTTAATCCAAAACTCATCCCAACACCATCAAGCTTTGATTAGTGCTTTGCCAGTGATTGAGGTACAATCAGATGATCCATTACCTCTTACATCTTTTGTCAGCTCCCTTAATTCCATCTCCCTGATTTCTTTTAGTGATTAAGAAATTCCACTTCAAAACCCTAAAGATCAAGATTCTACCCTTTTTATTACCACATATATTGATCAAACTCATATCAATAAAGTTATGATCGATGGGGGAGCTAGTATTAATATTATTTCCACCCATGCCTACAAATAGCTAGCCCTTCTTGATAATTACATGTCTCAAATTGATGTGGTACTCCATTCCTTTAATGATACTACAACTACTACGGTGGGCACTATTGTCTTACATATTCAAGTAGGTCTTTGCATAATTCTTGAGCTCTTCTATGTTGTGTAAGGAGAGTTCCAATATAACATACTACTTGGATGACCTTGGATACATGCCATGGCATGTGTACCTTCAAATTTGCACCACTGTGTTAAGTTTGAACGTGATGGACAAGTACATGTTATACCTACTAACCCACCTCTATTTAAAACATGTAATATGACCTATAGTCCAAATGATGTTCTCATCCCATTGAAAACATCATCTTCCTCACATGATGCTTTGAAAGCTCTTACAATATCCACTCCCATGGTTACATAGATATCAACAACACCAATTCCTGACAAAGATCCCATGGAGGAGACCTTTCAACATCTATCACTCAGTGAATATCATTTATTGAATCTTGACATGTTATATACTCTAAAAGAGTATGGAAGGATTCACATGCACCCAAATTATGATCCCCATATTGGGATGGTCATCCCTTATGGCCCCCCAACCTTCAAACCAATTTCACATATGGGGTAATTGATTAAGCTCTAGCTGTCAGCAATCTGTCTTCTTTGCCACAACCATTTACCTATGACTTCTCTTTCTTAAGTAACCCTAGATTCTCTCACACCTATCTCTATAGGCGTGCCTAGAAAGGATTCATTTTGGGTCATTATGAATAAGGTGTCCACATGCCTATTGAATATCCTACTAGCAACACCATTGAAAATACCAAAAAGAGGCATGGGTGGGCTATGATGAACCAAATAAACTCATTAAAACCTCCCATGAACCAATTGTCAAAGAACCAGTCTCTCCTTCTCCAAATTTTTCTCCACCATCACCTATCAAATCAGAGGTATCTATACCTCCTAATTTTTTTTTCAATAAATTCCATCCATTTGGGGACTCTCACCTATTGTTAGGGTAAGGAAACAAGGTCCCTTCCTCTCATTCATCCTAAAATAATTGATGAAGATTCTCCCACTATTAACACTATCTAGTTTCAAGATGATGATCCAATTATCACCTACATGGGTGTAGATGATTCTTATATCTAAAAATTTCTCCCATCTAAAATGCAAGCTATGTTAAATGAATCAACCATTGACATCAACCTGCCTTCGCATGATAACTTTCACATCCTCAAGATTGACCAATCTTTAGATTCCTCTAAATAAGATGATTATGCCACATTTCTTAATGACCATATAAAATCCTTTCATTTGTCTTACAATGACATTCCTAGTATTGACCCCTCTATCATCACCCATAACATTGTCACCAATTGAGATGCTAAACCTGTTAAGCAGAAGCTTCTTAAAATGCATCCTCATATTGCTCTCCTTGTCAAAGAAGAGCTACAATGCCTCATTTTTATTAACTTTATCCAACCCATCTACTACCTGCAATATATTTCCAATATTATTCCTGTCATAAAATCAATTGAGGGAATCTACATTTGCACCAACTGTCATGATTTAAATCTCATCTATCTAAAAAATGATTTCCTATTGCCTAGTATTGATCAATTATTGATCTAATGGTTACCCATGAGATGCTATCACTTATGGATAGATTCTTTGGTTATAATCAAATCCTTGTCACTCCTAAGGATCAACACAAGTCAACCTTTATTACCCCATGGGGGACTTTTTATTATTGGGTCATGCCTTTTGGCCTAAAGTATGCTGGTGCAACCTACCAATGTGCCATGACCTATATTTTCCATGATATCCTACACAAAATTATGGAATATTATGTGGATGACTTACTTGGAAAATCTAAAATTCATCAAGAACACTTGACAATTCTCAAAACCATATCCACTCATCTTTTCTAATATAATATTTGATTAAACCCAAAGAAATGTGTCTTTGGTGTTCTTTCTGGTAAACTTTAGGTTTTATCATTTCTCTCTATGTTATTGAGGTTAATCTTGCTAAGGTTAGAGAAATCCTAGAAATGCCTCCACCTACTAATATCAAACAACTCTGTAGCCTACAAGGCAAACTTCAATCAATTAACTGCTTTATTTCTCAATTTTCAGGTCACTGCCAACCCTTTTTCCATCTCCTCAAAAAGGATGTCTACTTACAATAGAATAAAAATTGCCAGGAGGCTTTTGATGCACTTAAAAAATACCTCCTTTCCTTATTGGTTCTTATTCCACTAAAGGAAAATCATCCTGTCTACTTATACATCTCCATAGTAGACCATTCTCTAGGTGTTATGATTGCACATTGAGATGACCAACATTGAGAGTAGGAAATTTATTACATAAGCCACACACTTATTGATTATCAGACTTGATATATCCACACTAAAAAACTTTGCCTTACATTGGTCTTTTCTACCTCTAAGCTTTTCCATTTTCTCCTAAATGACAAAACCTAAGTGATCACCCATATTGATCCCCTCAAATACATGCATTCCAAACCATATCACAACCAACGTGTAGCTTAGTGGCTCATGCTTCTTGATGAATTTGACTTAGAGTTTATTTAGTAAAAATCTATTAAAGGGCAAACAATCAGTGACCAGTTAGTTGCTACCCCTTTACCTTACAATCAACCTTAAAACCTTGAATTCTCTAATGAATCTATTACAATGCTCTCCACTGATGACATCTCCTATCAAATGAGGATGTTCTTTAACAGACCTAAATGCCAAAATGGTGGGGGTCATTCTTATTCCTCTAGATGGTGAGCCTATGCCTTTATCATTTAAATTATATTTTGAATGCACTAATAATATGTCTAAATATGAGGCTTTGATTCTAGGACTTCAAACAACTCTCTTCTTGGGTATCAAATCCATAACCATTTTTGGTGATTCTCAGCTAGTAGTTAACTAAGTTAATGGTTCCTACCTATGCAAAAATGAAATTCTACAGTGGTATAAACATCATGTAGATAAACTCTTGGGATCATTTGACTCTTATCTCTTGTAAACTATTCCTCAATCTACAAATAAGTTTGCTAACATGATGGCTTCACTTACTTCACATATACCCTCTTCATCCTCCTCTTTGAGAATCTATTTCACCATGCATCGCTTAGCATTACCCTCCTTTGTCTTAGCTAACATCCTCTTTTTTGAAAATGTAACAACCAACCCATAAGACTTATGGTACAAAAAAATCATGGATTATCTTTCCTTCTCTATTACCCCTTTAGATCTTTCTAATAATGGGAAATGAGCCTTCATAAAACATGTCATTCATTACACTATACTAGGTGGACTTCAATAAAAGCAAAGTTTTGATGGTCTTCTCCTTAGATGCATTGTATTGAGACTCCCTTCTCTATTAAAGAAGTCCATGATGGGATTGGTGGGCATTTCAATGGTCACATAGTTTCTAAATGTATCCTTTGACTCGAATATTCTCAACCCACACTTCATCAAGACTGGGATGATTATGTTTGATGTTGTATCAAGTTTTAACAACACGTTAACCTCCTTCATGTTCCCAATCATGCATTTCAAGTTGCCAAAGAGTTTTGTCCCTTTTCCTAATGGGGCTTAGATCTAATCAGAGAGATTAACCCTCATTCATCACTCCATTATCATTCTATCATTACTGCCACTGAATACTTCACCAAGTGGGTTGAGTTTATGCCTCTCATCTCCACTAAAGTTGAAAAAATTGTTGAATTCATTAACCATCACATAATCTATCATTTTGGTGTATCTCACAAGATTATAATAGATAATGGCAAGTCTTTCAAAAACAAAATTATTTAGAGTCTTTATGATGCATTTGGAATCAAATTAAACTTCTCATCACCATATTATCCCTGAGCTAATGGATAGGCAAAAGCTTATAACAAAATATTGACCAAAATTCTCATGAAGGCATTTAATGATGTGGGCAAGGATTAGCACACACACATTCCTTTTGCTTTATGGGCTTACCACACTAGCATTTGAACCCCTATGGGTGCTACACCTTTTTCATTGGTATATGGGATAGAGGTTGTTATGCCTTTTAAGTTCCAGATTCCTTCTCTTCACATTTCTCTACATGACATACTTACTAACAATGACTTTTGCCAAGAACATTTTGCCCAACTTGAATTGCTTGATGAGTTCCATCTCATAGCCCTCAACCACCTCCAAATCTATCAAGATCATATCAAATGTGCTTATAATAAAAACCTCAAAGAGAAAGATTTTAATATAGGAGATCTTATCTTAAAATAAAATCAACATGTAATGAACATGGATAAAATAAAATAGGGTAAGCTTGCTCCTAATTGGCTTGGACCTTATATCATAACTCACAAGTATGGTTTAGGAACTTATCACTTGTCTTCTCTTGAAGGAAGGCTAGAACCTGAGCCTTTAAATGCCTTACACCTACGACCATTATTTTGTTAAATAAACATCTCTTTACTTCATGTTTAACTTGAGCTCATCCCTTGAGCATTCCTATTACATTCATTTCCCATCCTCTTCACCCTTACTCCTATACACTTAGTTAACTTACACAGTGGTATGATTTTGTCCTCATAGTGAAACAATCCTAAGCCTCTATAATCTTGTCCATGACTAAAAGAAAAAAAAAAGGATATTTGAAAAAGTTATAAAATCTTAGGTCATGCTTTTCAATGTAGATTTCTCCCTTAAAGGACAACTGTGTAACTTCCCTTTACTACTATCAATAGACTACTCCCTTGAAGGACAACTATTTAAACTTAAAAACAAATGTGTAGACCACTCCCTTGAAGGATGGCTAAGATAAAAGATATTATCAAAGGAAAAGACAACTACAAAAGGCTTCTCATAGCTTTATGTGACCTTAACCCATAAAAAATCCCATTGTAAGCTTCCCGCATTGATCAACTTACACACACACACAAAAAAGCTTTAAGTCATAAACTTGCCTATATTAGCTCTCGAGTCACACACAAAAGGGGCATATCATTTATACTTGGTGGGTTATGCTACCTAAACCTTTTTTTCCTCATTTTACACTTTTCCCCCTCATACTCTTTGAAGGGACTGTGAAGCTCACTTAACATAAGGTAAACACGATGCTTCCCTAACAAACATAATGGTTCAAAGATATAAGGAATGAAAGAGGTTCGTTTTCTTGAGCCTATTTGTGTTCTAAATTATGGTCTTTGCCAATACACGAGCATTTTGCCTCTTTATTTTCCCATCCACATCACATGTCGATATCTCTATTTGAGATCAAGAAACAATGTCATACCAACACTAAAATAACCAATCTATTTATTTTATGCATACAACATCACAAATATGAAAAAATTCTAAAATAAACTAAAATAACCAATCTATTTATTTTACGCATACACCATCACAAATATGAAAAAATGCCAAAATAAAATAACATAAACAATCTATTCATTTTAAGCATACACCATCACAAATATGGAAACATGTTAAGATGAAACTAACTAATCAACTATGTATATACCATCACATAAATGGGAAAGGCTAGTCTAACTCAAATAACATGATCAACATTAACATCCAAATTAACATAACATATCATAATATCATCCATATCATCATCATAATCACAAGAAATACATCTCAAATAAAGACATGGCAAAAAAATGAACATCTCATATATATAATATGTGATCAAAGTACATGATCATCATCTACATCATCATAACACCATAAATCTCTCTCAAAAATATACATCTTCCATCTTTGGCTCATAGGCTAGTATACATATATAAGTGAAAACTAGCAACCTCTGACACTCAAGGTCCTTAGAGATCTCCACATTATTGTGAGGAGGTAGTATCATCACCACTCTTTGCTCATCTGCATTTATGTGAGTTATAATCCATCACATATGACATTGAACTCTCTTGCTCTTTGAACTCTAAATATCTATGTATCTACAAGAAATATCAAATTGCCCTCTCATAGTAGGCAATCTCATTTAGGGTAGTCAAATATCTCACCATAGATACAGTCTATGGAGGAACCATTGCACTTGATGATGGCCCAACCTATACTAGTCCCTGTAGTGGTGGATGAGCAGGAGTAGCATGGCCTATTGCTCTCAGACTATCTCTCTCTACTGTCACTACAGTCACCTAACCCTGTAACATAATCACCTAGCCCTATTATGCTACAACTTAACCCTATAGAACCCTAATCTGACCCTATAACATTACTACCTCCCTTTATATGTTTAAAACTTGTCCTTGGGCTATCTCTCAAGCTTGCACTACTGCATCTCAGGCCTACACTATTGTATCTTAGGCTTATAACATTGCATCCCTCTCTCTGACTAACCCCTATAAATCTAGTGGTGGCCTTCTGATCTCCACCATTGGATGTAACCCTACCCACCAAGTTGTATAGGCCATTTTACACCTTAGGTCCCCAACACCTAGCCCTACTAGTAGCTCCTCAAAATTTGGCCCATCTATCTCTTAGGGTAATGATACGGGTGCCTCTATGTCATCCCACCTATATCAAGGGAAAGTAGGCAAAATATCTTATAGTAGACCGAATTGCCTCCTGACTTGTGATATAGGTATCATATTTAACTCACTAGCCAATCTCTCCCTAACCCATAGTGAGCTTTGCAACCCCAATAAGTTACTTTGCCTACCCTCTAAAAACTAGATATGCTAGATACGGTTTCCACAAGATATCTTTAGTTATCAATCCCTCAATCATGTGCCTATAGTAGGTAATGTCTTACACCATGACATCCACTTAGGTTTGTGCCATCCCCTCTCTCCACCATCTAAAACCAACCCTAAAGTCAGCTAAGATAGTGATAGGTAATCTTAGTGGTCATGTCACCATGATGTGCTCATATGCCCAATAGTCTAGAAGATGATTGACACATAAACTGTATCACCATCACAATGTCAAACCCCATAGCTCTTTGTATAACTGTGCCAAAAATATTAGACCCAAGGCAAAAATGGTTTGCTACTCAACCATATATGTAAGCACACATGTGAAATAAATCAAAAAGTTCCCTCCATCTACATTTGGCAATGCATACACCATGATCTTGATCATCATGAAGATGCTCAGATGATACTGCTCCTCATCAACCATATAGAGTTACTCGTATGCAAAGTTCATAGAGTGGTAAGTTACCTCACTAACATAATCTCCATATAAAATGACCATGTCTATATCATTCTCCTCTCTTGAGCATGAAAAGATCTCCTCACCCTAGAGTGGTAGTCATAGAATCCTATACACATCCTCCTACATCACTGTTAACTCTCTGATTGGTAGATGGAAGGTGTTGGTAGTATGATCCCACCTCTCAATCAAAGCTATCATCAGAGACACATCACACATGAATTGATATTACCATTACACTCCTCCTAATCCCACAACCACCATATGCTCCCACTCATTTGGAGTGGCATCCCTCCTCATACATGTCAATAGCCTTGGTAGATGATCTCATAGTGTCAGCTCCATCCTCACTTGCATCCATACACACAAATAACTCAGGTCACATACCTTTTAATCTAATCTATCACCACCTTTTCCCCTTCTCACTGGGAGAACTATATTGCATTGAGGCCCTAAACTAGGCTATGTAGGTAGCACTCAGTTGACATGGGGTCTTCTGAGGTTAGCTCAGCCATATACTCACCTTATTAACCACTCTAGGCTTCACTACCTCTATCTCTCTCTACCTCATGCTTCATTACCTCTCTCTCTACCCTAGGCTTCAATGCCTCTCTCTCTACCCTAGGCTTCACTCCCTCTCTCTCTACCCTAGGCCTACCTTCTTATCCCATCTCTAGGCCTCGTAGCCTATATTCTTGAATTTTGACACTATGACCTATATTTTAAGCTCAAAACCTCTCAAAATATCTCAACTTACCTTTTTCCTTAAAACACACCTTTTTAGATCTTTTTCCTAGGTTCTGGGAGAACTACATTGGCTTGAGGCCCTAAATCGCGCTATGTAGGTAGTACTCAGAAGACACAGGGTCTTTTGAGGCTAGTTCAACCATTAGGCTAGTTGAATACTTCCACTAGAGATCTAAAACTCACCCTTTCTCCTATTTACTACTTTTCAACAATCATTGATGTTGGCATTAATGCTGATGTTAGCACTTTATCAACCTACATCATGGCTGACCTTGGTGTTGTGTCAGCCGACATCGGTGATTAGTTTGGCCTTAGGGCTGAACAACCCATTTCCCCTAAAACCTACCCATAAAACCCCCTAACTTATCCTACACCTACCCTAACCTATTTTCTACCCTTCCACTCACATTTTCTACACCCCCACCTCTCATTTGACCTAAAATTACAAATACCAAATCAAACTAGTGTAGGCTCTTACCTTGTCTCTTCATCTCCTCCTGGCTAGCACCACTGGCTCCTATGGTTGTGCACCTCCTGCTAGGTACCCAACTTGAGCTACCTCTCAAATCACTCTCAATATTTATTTATTCTCACTAGTCACCAAGTTGTAAATGAGTTTAGTCACCCACCAAACCCCCTTTTGTTGGGTTTGGTTGGCTATCGATGTCATTATTTTTGACCTAACCTACTGATGTCAGTGCTTATGCCTACTAACATCAGAAATGTTGCCCTAATTTTACCAACATCAACACTTTATATTACTAATATTGGCAAATGTAACCAACATCGACATCATTCCAATATTCCCCAACATAAAACCCCCAACTTTTCAAACCTTACCCATACACTGGGGCAACTAGAGATCACATATATCTCCCCCAACCATGACATAATGACATTAAATATCACTTAAATATTCACCCATGATGACTTTTTTTACATATCACAAGTATTTCCTTGCTTATTGAACTTTTTACAACAACCTTACATTGCTTGTCCTCATCGCTTATGTTATTTCACTATAAGTTGGCTATTGTGCACACACATGTATATTAGGTGTTTTGAATGGAAACCAAGCCTTTCCTATCACCTTCAACCCTTTTATGTTTCTTAGGGGCACTTCTTACCTTAGATACCTAAGACACATTGACCATTAGAACTATAACTTTGATTGATTTGACCTTTCAGCTATCACTTACAAGTTATACTTTTCTTGTTCTTGAATTTGTCAACTATATCTCATTGAGTCCTCCTTAACTTTTCTTGTTCTTTAATTTGTCAACTATATCTCATTGTGGTATATGCATACATATTGATACTCAATTCTCTACCATTCACACAATTACCTTTTTATCAAATTGATACTTGATTCTAGTTTCTCTTCCATCGATTCCCATTTTGAGGGGGGATACCTCATCCAATACTTGGAACATCTACCTCCTATTTTTGTTTTACAACATTTTAGTATAAATTAAAAGATAAAAAGGGGAAAATTTAGACACAAAAATTATGTCACACACATGTGCGTAACTTCCTATGTCAAAACCCCCCTTTAACCCATTTTAATAATAATAATTAATCTTCCTAACCTATACTTTTACCCCTCACACATTTAATTAATTAAGTTAACTAAAAACCCATTTTGCCACCTTACCTAGCCACCTCACCCTATGACTAATTCTCCCCTAATGAGTCACCTCAAGACTTGGTCCCCTCATCCTAACTACCCAAGACTTATTCCCACTTCCAAACTAAATTCCTAGTCAACTACGTCCTTCCTAACATCTTATTTTACTATTTTATAATATGTGTCACACTTGGCATGAATAATAAATAGAAAATAAGCCAAAAATAATAATGTTTACCTATTCTAGGGATATTGACATTGATCAACCCATGGCTGATGTCGGTGGGATCACCGATGTCAGCAATATAAGCTAAGCTCCAACCTAAAGTTTAGGTCCAAAAAAATTAAGAAAATTGATTCTTACTCTTATTCAGGCTCTCAACATTCTATTTTTGACATCTAGGCTTACAATCACCCTACGTAAGTCAATCACAATCAACAACTAAGCTCTTAAGGACCAACAACACTCATTTGTTCTCTCTATTCAGGCATTTAGGTTTCGACTCCCTAATAGGGACCATCAACCTGGTACTTATCATTCAATAACCACCACATCTAAGTACATCACTAATACTATAGGTCATTTAAATATTATTTTGTTATTTCTTTATATCTACTCTACATTACTTTACATACTTCTGACCATACCCTCGTGAGGGAGTTATAAAGCTTCCTTGATTATTTCCCCTCAACCTGACATACCAAACCTCTGACTACACTTAACCAAGCCATAATCTCCCTCTCATAACTCTCACAACCTCCCTGACCTAATCAAAACCATTTCCTAGACCTAAGAAAGCCTTCTACAAGTTCCTAGACAATTATTGCCCCTACCCACCTTGGTAGCCTAACTGACATTGATCACCTTACTACCGATCTTAGTAGTATAACTAATATCGGTCACCCCCTTATCGATGTCAATGATTATGGATTCCCTAGCCTCTTCAAAACCTACCCAGACAACTTCTAAAACATAAATAGAGTGCCTCACTTGCACCCTATCACTCTCTGATACATATAGGTTGTTAATAATATTAATCTTATCTCTTTTTCACTCTCTCTTTACCTCTCTTTTAGTTATTTATTATTATTTTGCCTCTCAAAAGTGGACTATCATCTCTAGGGAAGTTTCACACTTCCTAGAACAAGCGCATAGCTTGGTAGCCCACTCATTTATCTACTAACAAACATCTTTTGGTAGTGTTTTCTTATTTATAATTAGTCCTCCCTAGACAAAGAGGAGTTCTCACAATTTCTAGATATGGCACACAAACTAAATCTGGGTTCATTCTAATCACTTATCCCCATCCTTCTTTCTATTTTCCTTTAGACTTAAAATAGACAAAATTTAAAGAAATAGGAGGTGATCCTCAACCTGATGCAGTCCTCGATTTCCTCAAGTGTCTCTCCTCATTTATTTTGTGGAGATTTCTACTGTGTTTTTGGCACTAGGTTCCCTTCATCACTGGTCAAGAGGGGGTGATCATTATATTTCTTAAGGCTAGTGCCCTTATTACATGGCTTAATCTCATAATAAAAATTAAAGATGTGCTCAATTATAATTTCTCTTTGAAGGGGATAAAGGTCCATTCATTTGGAGTCATTCTCCTCATCCTTGGTGGCCTTTTCTATGGGGTGTAGATAATGGCACCTCAACTTGGTCCTTTATCGATCCATGGTCTTCACCAAGATATCCATTTTTTATGCATTGGGAATCTTCCTTAGTACCACTATGAAAAATGTAGTGGAAAACACATAAGGCAATTTGAGTCAGCCAAATAGGTTCTCTTATGTGAGCTCTAGGCACACTACATAGAAGTGTTGCATGAAAATAAAGGTTATAATTCATACCATGCACTAGGGGAGCTCCTAGAGGATGTGTCATTCAATCCCAAATGCCTTGATGTATTGATCATACCAACCCTATACTCTCATCTTGTATTTTTGGGAGAAGCTAGGTGGGTAGATAAAGTCTTGATACTTTAGCATCAAAGAGTCATTGTGTAATGGGAACACATAAAGGTTGTCCTTATTGTCTTTAGGCATGCTAATCTCCTCCATAAAAATCAATATCAACACAAACCCCTAGATAAAGGTCTCATGAACCTTATGGCACTCTAGTGTATTCTTCACAATCTCTTAAGCAATAACTTTTGTGATATTGAACTTTACCCCTTGCACCATATGATGGGTGATGCATAATTAGGTCTTGATAATGTTGGACCACCATATTCCAAGGCATAACTTGGATATAATGAGGCACATTTATACCCTCATACTAGGGTCTTTAATGTATTTAATGGGGAATGTGAACCTTGCCTTATATTAGCCCTAGAGTTTTGTAACCCTTTCTACCTCCACATCATCCTCCACCATATGGCAGATGTTAGCTCCTAAATTTGGGAGTATTGTGATCCTACTGATGAGGCACAACAAGATATGCATGTGCCTCCTTAAAAATTAAAAATGATCACCATGGACTTATAAGATGAGGAATTACACCAATTATTCTAGCTTACCAAAACTTGGCAGCTCATATAATTGGGTTGTAATGATGGTCACTAGTTTGTCTCAAATAAAGACATCAAAGAGCACTGTGCCCACCTTGGTCTTCATTCCTATGTCAACCATCTAGTCATGGTTGAGATCCTACACATTTTTAAAAATATAATGGTTATAATCCTTAAATATACATGTGTGCATGAAGGATACCCATGTTTCCCTTATTATGACCTTAGGGGGAACTGTATCTCTCTATACGCAAGCTTTACTCTTGATTCCATGTCAATGGTTGCTATGTTGATGCCTTATACAAGTTGTGCCTCTTTATTTTTAGTGGATACTTCATTTAATATTCATGATTTTTTAGCATCCTTCTACACCTATAATGGACCTAAACTTAACCATTTCTTGCCCATTCTAAACTAGCTACTATTAATTCATGGTCTGTTGGTCCTTCCGAAGCTTGCAATTTTTTTTATGCTTCCTCACAGTCATAGGGTCTATGACTATGAATTTAGATATCAAGTTTAGTTTACCATTAATTATGGCCTCAGTGTCTTAAAAAGTTTCTATTAACTGGTTCTCTCATAATTATCTCTCCACATGCCACTTTTTCAATACCAAATGGAATGCAATCTCTATCTCTATTCCACCATTCTTTCTTGGGGCCTATGGGTGCTTAAGTTTTCACTTTTGGTAGCATTTTTTTGGTTTAGATATTTATTTATCTATATGTTTGGCTTTTTTTAGGTTTGAATTCACACAAGGTTTGTAACCTAGTCTAGTGTGTCATTCATGTTGGAAATATTGTCATTGATGTCAAAGGTCTAGAATTATTGGTGATAAAGGCCCCATTGCATTTAATGATGTTTGTAATAGATATATCTTGGATAATGTGAGTTAATATTTATTTAATATTAATGAATATATTTTTGGTTACATATAAGATAAAAGAAGGGCCCATGGAGAAGTCAAAGAATCAAGGGGTAAAGACAAAAGAAGAATGGGACGCATTTTCCCATGAAGAGTCATCTTGGGGAATTCCAAGAGTCACCAAGTGAAGACAAAAGAGGAAGGGCACAATTTCTCATGAAGGGACACGTTGAGGAATACAAAAAGTCACCAAGGTAAAGACAAAAAAGGGAAGTACGTTTTTGATCATGAAGGGTTACCACATGACTTTTCAAAGGCAAGGATATGAAGGGTCATACAAGTTTGGTGCCATTTTACATGAGGATTGAAGGGTCACAAAGGGGGAAGGCCAAAGGTCATTTAGAAATCTATAAATAAAGGCTTGAGAAGCCATTCGAAATATGGGAGATAGAGGTTGATTTGATATTTTAATATCTAGCTTAGAAGAGCATTGTGAGAGATGAATATGATTTGTATTTGTTATATCTAGCTTAGAAGAGCAAAGGTGAGAGAGGAAAGAGATGTTGTAATGAACTATCATTTGTTGAGATAGCAACATTGAGATATAGTTGTGTGGTATACACAAAAGGGTTGGTACTCCTGTGGGTTAGTGCTCACGAATTGTTGCTGTGTTGGTGCTCAGCAAAGGGGTTGGTGCGCCTATGGGTTGGTGCTCATGAATAGTTGTTGTGTTGGTGCTCAGCAAAGGGGTTGGTGCTCCCGCAAGTTGTTGATTGTGAATATTGTTTGGGTTGGTGCTCATTCATATACTTGAGATTGTTCTCCATGGTTTCTCCCACATTGGGTTTCCACATTATATCTGGTGTCTCTCTATATCTTGTGTGGTGTTTATTGTTTTAGTTTTATTGCATATCTTGAATGTTTGATTAAGTGGATTTTATTTATGGAAATTTTTATAAGATATATGATATATTGATTCACCCCCCCTCTCAATATATCCCATGCTTAACAATTGGTATCAGAGTAGGTTCCTTTAGAAAGGGTTTAACAGCTTGAAGGTAGATCAAAGAAAAGCATAAGATGGCCAAGTAGCTAAGAAGGAGAATCAAGATTTGAAATATGTGGTTGAGGCTCTTAAGGAACAAGTGTGTATCTTGGATTCTAACTTGGCGATAGAAGTAAACAAATAAGATATTTATTCAGGATCTTAAGAATTAGTTAGAGGTTGCAATTTCAAGTTTAAAATCACAAGAAGAAGAGTGTAATCAGTTGAAGGTTGAGTTAGGTTCTTTAAAGGATAATCATGAGAAGCTTATAATCAAGGTTGAGAAAGATCATGAAATATTAGTCCAAGGAAAGAAGGATGCAAGTTTTGAAGGCAAATCAAAGAAGCCGATCAGGCAGCCCAATGTTCTTAAGTTTTCAAATTCTTTTTATGGCCATTGTTTTGTTTGTCATCATGTTGGTCATAGGGCAAGAGACTGTAAGAGGAGAAGCAATCAGTCAAAGGGAGATCTTAGTCACATTCAAAAAGAAGGTATGATAATTGTTGTCTGCTTTTATTGTCATAAGGTTGGTCATATTGCTAAATTATGTCTAAAACAAGTAAAGAGATCTTCAAAGTATTTCAAAGGTTATAGAGCCCCTAAAAGATATGAGAAGAGTCAAATTAAGGTTTGGAGACATAAAATAGTAAAGGTTGATCAGGTTGAGTTTAAGAGTGAAAATGAATTACTTGTTATAGTAGATAAAGAATCAGATAGGAAGGATTGTGAAGAATCTCTTATTACATTTGAGCATGAGCTTTGTCAAGATAAGATAGTTACAAAAGTTGAGAAGATGAAAAACATCATAAATGATAAGGTTAGTAAGTCAAAAAGGTTAGACATGATTAAACAGATTCTAAGAGAAAGACACAAGAAAGAAACAGAGGAGATGTGGGAATCTCCTAAGATTTATTTCTAGGACCCTTTGTGTGGGGTGTCTCTTTTAGGCTTCAAGGAGACACTTTTAAGAAAAATTGAAGCATGGTGGATGCTATTGGGTCTTGGCTATGTTGCATGATAAGAAGGTGAGTTGACAGATTAATTTGTATATCTTTTGAGGGAATAGATTTTTTGAAGAAAATTTTGCACTGACATTAAGGTTTGAGGCTATTAGAATGTTTCTTGCATATGCAGTGTTTCAAATGATTATGGTCATAAGAAATTAGAATGTTGAAAAAGAGATAATATTTTTAGAAATAAGAAGGATACTCATGTAGATTCAATGAAGAAGGATTAGAGTTTCAAAGCTCCATTCATCAGGAAGAAGGTTTAGACATGTTCATGGAAGAAGAAACAACCTAAAGATTCTATGTTGGTGCAGACAGCTTTGCATGTAAGAAATAAAGATCAGCCATGGTTAGTTGATAGAAGATGTTCATGGAATATGATAGGAGATAAGAGTAAGTTCATAACTCTAAATAAGATCAATGGTGGCAAAGTAAAATTTGGAGATAAAACCACTATTAGGATAGCCGAAAAAGGTACTTTGAGTTTAGATTATGGTAGAACTAAGACTAAGAATGTTTTATATGTAAAAGGTCTTA
The DNA here is from genome assembly GCA_037957365.1 of Torreya grandis. Classification (NCBI taxonomy): domain Eukaryota; kingdom Viridiplantae; phylum Streptophyta; class Pinopsida; order Cupressales; family Taxaceae; genus Torreya; species Torreya grandis. Next base: position 4,923,601 of record JARHVA010000109.1, read on the forward strand.
AGAATAATCTATTGAGTGTTAGTCAAATATGTGATCAAGGATACACATTAAAGTTTCATGAAGAAGGTTGTGAGATTAGAAGAAAAGATTCAAATGAGTTGATTACAAATGCTCAAAGGATAGGGAATAATGTGTATGTATTATCATATATCTTCTCAAAGGCACGATCAAAGGATACATTCAAATATATATAAGAGGAGTTGGGAGTAATTTCTATTACTTCCTGCCATTGATGTTTAGCATCAATTGAGGGGGAGCTAAGTGTTAGCTCCAGGTAGGCCCTTTGCCATTGATGTCAAAGGGGGAGAATAATAGGTATAGGTACAGGTGCAAAAATAGGTATAGGGAACAAGTATAGGTTACTAAATTAAGGGGCGTTACTGTATGTTTTTAGATGATAGTATGTGTAAGTGATAGGATGTGGCAGTTTCAGGATTGAGGTTTCCATCAATGACAAAGGGGGAGATTTTTGGAAATATTGGCATTGATGTCAAAGGTCTAGAATCATTGGTGATAAAGGCCCCATTGCATTTAATGATGTTTGTAATAGATATATCTTGGCTAATGTTTGGCTTTGTTCAGGTTTGAATTCACACAAGGTTTGTAACCTAGTCTAGTGTGTCATTCATGTTGGAAATATTGTCATTGATGTCAAGGGTCTAGAATTATTGGTGATAAAGGCCCCATTGCATTTAATGATGTTTGTAATAGATATATCTTGGCTAATGTGAGTTAATATTTATTTAATATTAACGAATATATTTTTGGTTGCATATAAGACAAAAGAAGGGCCCATGGAGAAATCAAAGAATCAAGGGGTAAAGACAAAAGAAGAATGGGATGCATTTTCCCATGAAGAATCATCTTGGGGAATTCTAAGAGTCACCAAGTGAAGATAAAAGAGGAAGGGTGCAATTTCTCATGAAGGGACACTTTAAGGAATATGAAAAGTCACCAAGGTAAAGACAAAAAAGGGAAGGACGTTTTTGATCATGAAGGGTTACCACATGACTTTTCAAAGGCAAGGATATGAAGGGTCATACAAGTTTGGTGCCATTTTACATGAGGATTGAAGGGTCATAAAGGGGGAAGGCCAAAGGTCATTTAGAAATCTATAATAAAGGCTTGAGAAGCCATTCAAAATATGAGAGATAGAGGTTGATTTGATATTTTAATATCTAGCTTAGAAGAGCATTGTGAGAGATGAATATGATTTGTATTTGTTATATCTAGCTTAGAAGAGCAAAGGTGAGAGAGGAAAGAGATGTTGTAATGAACTATCATTTGTTGAGATAGCAACATTGAGAGATAGTTGTGTGGTATACACAAAGGGGTTGGTGCTCCTGTGGGTTGGTGCTCATGAATTGTTGTTATGTTGGTGCTCAACAAAGGGGTTGGTGCTCCTGTGGGTTGGTGCTCATGAATTGTTGATGTGTTGGTGCTCAACAAAGGGGTTGGTACTCCTGTGGGTTGGTGCTCCTAAATTGTTGTTGTGTTGGTGCTCAGCAAAGGGGTTGGTGCTCTTGTGGGTTAGTGCTCACAAATAGTTGTTGTGTTGGTGCTCAGCAAAGGGGTTGGTGCTCTTGCAATTTGGAAATTGTGAATATTTTTTGGGTTGGTGCTCATTTATATACTTGAGATTGTTCTCCATGGTTTTTCCCACATTGGGTTTCCACGTTATATCTGGTTTCTCTCTCTATCTTGTGTGGGGTTTATTGTTTTAGTTTTATTGCATATCTTGAATGTTTGATTAAGTGGATTTGATTAAGGGAAATTTTTATAAGATATATGATATACTGATTCACCCCCCTTCTCAGTATATCCTGTGCTTAATAATTCACTACTTTATACCTTAATTTCATCTACCTTTTTAATGGTTGGTGAGTGATGGCATGACGGTGTATGGATTTATTAAAATATATTAAACCCATGAAATCTATGAAAATACACTACCACATTCACATTTATTGTAGATATTTGTGCCTCTACCATCACCACATTAAATTTTCTTAATGGTGTATTTGGTGAAGTGACCAGTGATTCAAATGATCACTTCCCATCAACCACTAGGTGGGTACCAACTATATCGACAATATTCTTCTTATGATTTTTTCACATTGGCATGACCTTCACCCTTCTTATGGAAAATTGGGTGTAATTATTTACATGTGCACAATTCATCCTCTTTAATTCCATCTTTCCTTAGTGATGAACTTACTTTCAAGCCCCTCCC